>OX388343.1:28477664-29878353 GCA_947579665.1 Sympetrum striolatum | reverse complement strand
TGCTTTTTTTGATCATAATTCAAGAAATTGGCGAAAATTAAGGAAAAAAAAGCGATAAAAATAGAAATTTCTCTAAAATTCTCCGTTTTCGGAGCTTTTTAAGATCAAAATTCAAGAAAATCACGAAAATTAAGGAAAAAAGGGGATAAAAATAGAAATTTCGCTATAATTCTTCCTTTTCGTTGCTTTTTTTGATCATCATTAAGGAAAATGACAATAATAATGAATTAAAGAGATAAAAATAGAAATTTGGCTAAAAATATCCGTTTTCGATGTTTTTTTTTATCATAATTCAAAAAAAATGACGAAAATGAGGAAAAAAAGGCGATAAATATAAAAATTTCGCTTAAATTCTCCGTTTTCGATGCTTTTTTTGATCATAATTGAAGAAACTGACGAAAATAAAGCGATGTAAATAGAAATTTTTCTAAAATTCTCCGTTTTCGATGCTTTATTTTATTATAATTCAAGAAAATGACGAAAATTAAGGGAAAAAAGGGGATAAAAATAGAAATTTCGCTATAATTCTCCGTTTTCGATGCTTTTTTTGATCATTATTCAAGAAATTGACGAAAATTAAGGAAAAAAAGGCGATAAAAATAGAATTTTCGCTATAATTCTCCGTTTTCGTTGCTTTTTTTGATCATAATTCAAGAAAATGACGAAAATTAAGGAAAAAAAGTGATAAAAATAGGAATTTCACTAAAATTCTCCGTTTTCGTTGCTTTTTTTGATCATAATTTAAGAAAATGACGAAAATTATGGAAAAAAAGGTGATAAAAATAGAATTTTCGCTTAAATTCTCCGTTTTCGTTGCTTTTTTTGATCATAATTCAAGAAAATGACGAAAATTAAGGAAAAAAGGGGATAAAAATAGAAATTTCGCTATAATTCTCCGTTTTCGATGCTTTTTTTGATCATTATTCAAGAAATTGACGAAATTAAGGAAAAAAAGGCAATAAAAATAGAATTTTCGCTAAATTCTCCGTTTTCGTTGCTTTTTTTGATCATAATTCAAGAAAATGACGAAAATTAAGGAAAAAAAGTGATGAAAATAGAAATTTTGCTAAAATTCTCCGTTTGCGTTGCTTATTTTGATCATAATTCAAGAAAATGACGAAAATTAAGGAAAAATAGGCGATAAAAATAGAATTTTCGCTAAAATTCTCCGTTTTCGTTGCTTTTTTTGATCATAATTCAAGAAAATGACGAAAATTAAGGAAAAATAGGCGATAAAAATAGAAATTTCGCTTAAATTCTTCTTTTTCGATGCTTTTTTTGATCATAATTCAAGAAAATGACAATAAATAATGAAAAAAGGGGTTAAAAAAAGAAATTTCACTAAAATTCTCCGTTTTCGAAGCTTTTTTTGATTTTAATTTTAGAAAATGACGAAAATAAGGAAAAAAGGGTATAAAAATAGAAATTTGGCTAAAAATTTCCGTTTTCGATGCTTTTTTGATCATAATTCATAAAATTGACGAAAATGAGGAAAAAAAGGCGATAAATATAAAAAAATTCTATCTATTCGATACTTTCTTTAATCATTATTCAAGAAAATTACGAAAATTAGGAATAAAGGGGAAAAAAATAGAAATTTCGCTAAAATTCACGGTTTTCGTTGCTTTTTTTGATCATAATTCAAGAAAATGACGAAAATTAAGGAAAAAAATGGTATAAAAATAGAAATTTCGCTAAAATTCTCCGTTTTCGATGCTTTTTTTGATCATAATTCAAGAAAATTACGAATATTTAAGGAAAAAAGGGGATAAAAATAGAAAGTTCGCTATAATTCTCCGTTTTCGATGCTTTTTTTGATCTTAATTCAAGAAAATGACGAAAATTAAGGAAAAAAAGTGATAAAAATAGAAATTTCGCTAAAATTCATCGTTTTCGTTGCTTTTTTTGATCATAATTCAAGAAAATGACGAAAATTAAGGAAAAAAGGCGATAAAAATAGAATTTTCGCTAAAATTCTCCGTTTTCGTTGCTTTTTTTGATCATAATTCAAGAAAATGACGAAAATTAAGGAAAAAATGGGGTTGAAAATAGAAATTTCGCTTAAATTCTTCGTTTTCGATGCTTTTTTTTATCATAATTCAAGAAAATGACGATAAATAATAAAAAAAGGGGATAAAAATAGAAGTTTGGCAGAAAATCTCCGTTTTCGATGCTTTTTTTGATCGTAATTCATAAAAATGACGAAAATGAGGAAAAAAAAGGCGATAAATATAAAAATTTCGCTAAAATTCTCTCTATTCGATGCTTTCTTTGATCATTATTCAAGAAAATTACGAAAATAAGGAATAAAGGGGATAAAAATAGAAATTTCGCTAAAATTCACGGTTTTCGTTGCTTTTTTTGATCATAATTCAAGAAAATAACGATATAATTGAAAAAGGAGATGAAAATAGAAATTTCGCTAAAAATCTCCGTTTTCGATGATTTTTTTGATCATAATTCAAGAAAATGGCGAAAATTAAGGAATAAATGGGGATGAAAATAGAAATTTCGCTTAAATTCTTCGTTTTCGATGCTTTTTTTGATCATAATTCAAGAAAATGACAATAAATAATGAAAAAAGGGGTTAAAAAAAGAAATTTCACTAAAATTCTCCGTTTTCGAAGCTTTTTTTGATTTTAATTTTAGAAAATGATGAAAATAAGGAAAAAAGGGTATAAATATAAATATTTCGCTAAAATTCTATCTAATCGATGCTTTCTTTGATCATTATTCAAGAAAATGACGAAAATTAAGGAAAAAAATTGTATAAAAATAGAAATTTCGCTAAAATTCTCCGTTTTCGATGCTTTTTTTGATCATAATTCAAGAAAATTATAAATATCTAAGGAAAAAAGGGGATAAAAATAGAAATTTCGCAATAATTCTCCGTTTTCGCTGCTTTTTTTGATCTTAATTCAAGAAAATGACGAAAATTAAGGAAAAAAAGTGATAAAAATAGAAATTTCGCTAAAATTCATCGTTTTCGTTGCTTTTTTTGATCATAATTCAAGAAAATGACGAAAATTAAGGAAAAAAAGGCGATAAAAAAAGAATTTTCGCTAAAATTCTCCGTTTTCGTTGCTTTTTTTGATCATAATTCAAGAAAATGACGAAAATTAAGGATAAAATGGGGTTGAAAATAGAAATTTCGCTTAAATTCAACGTTTTCGATGCTTTTTTTTATCATAATTCAAGAAAATGACGATAAATAATAAAAAAAAGGGGATAAAAATACAAGTTTGGCAGAATATCTCCGTTTTCGATGCTTTTTTTGATCATAATTCATAAAAATGACGAAAATGAGGAAAAAAAAGGCGATAAATATAAAAATTTCGCTAAAATTCTCTCTATTCGATGCTTTCTTTGATCATTACTCAAGAAAATGACGAAAATTAGGAATAAAGGGGACAAAATAGAAATTTCGCTAAAATTCACGGTTTTCGATGATTTTTTTGATCATAATTCAAGAAAATGACGAAAATTAAGCAAAAAAAATGCGATAAAAATAGAAATTTCGCTAAAATTCTCCGTTTTCGTTGCTTTTTTTGATCATAATTCAAGAAAATGACGAAAATTAAGCAAAAAAAATGCGATAAAAATAGAAATTTCGCTAAAATTCTCCGTTTTCGTTGCTTTTTTTGATCATAACTCAAGAAATTGGCGAAAATTAAGGAAAAAAAAAGCGATAAAAATAGAAATTTCTCTAAAATTCTCCGTTTTCGATACTTGTTTTGATCATAATTCAAGAAAATGATGTACATTAAGGAAAAAAGAGAAAAAAAAATTGAAATTACGCTAAAATTCTCCGTTTTCGATGTTTTTTTTTATCATAATTCAAGAAAATGACGAAAATTTAGGTGAAAAAGGGGATAAAAATAGAAATTTCGTTATAATTCTCCGTGTTTGATGCTTTTTTATCATTATTCAAGAAATTGGCGAAAATTTAGGAAAAAAAGCGATAAAAATAGAAATTTCGCTAAAATTCTCCGTTTTTGGAGCTTTTTAAGATCACAATTCAAGAAAATGACGAAACTTAAGGAAAAAAATGGGATAAAAATAGGAATTTCGCTAAAATTCTCCGTTTTTGATGCTTATTTGATCATAATTCAAGAAAATTACTAATATTTAAGGAAAAAAATGGATAAAAATAGAAATTTCGCTATAATTCTCCGAATTTTCGATGCTTTTTTTGATCATAATTCAAGAAAATGACGCTAAATAATGAAAAAAGGGAATAAAAATAGAAATTTCACTAAAAATTCTCCGTTTTCGATGCCTTTTTTAATTTTAATTTTAGAAAATGACGAAAATAAGGAAAAAAGGGGAAAAAAATAGAAATTTCGCTAAAATTCTCCGTTTTCGTTGCTTTTTTTGATCATAACTCAAGAAATTGGCGAAAATTAAGGAAAAAAAAGCGATAAAAATAGAAATTTCGCTAAAATTCTCCGTTTTCGATGTTTTTTTTTATCATAATTCAAGAAAATTACGAACATTTAGGGAAAAAAGGGGATAAAAATAGAAATTTCGTTATAATTCTCCGTTTTCGATGCATTTTTATCATTATTCAAGAAATTGGCGAAAATTAAGGAAAAAATGCGATAAAAATAGAAATTTCGCTAAAATTCTCCGTTTTTGGAGCTTTTTAAGATCACAATTCAAGAAAATCACGAAAATTAAGGAAAAAAGGCGATAAAAATAGAATTTTCGCTAAAATCCTCCGTTTTCGATGCTTTTTTTGATCATAATTCAAGAAAATGACGAAACTTAAGGAAAAAAAGGGGATAAAAATAGGAATTTCGCTAAAATTCTCCGTTTTTGATGCTTATTTGATCATAATTCAAGAAAATTACTAATATTTAAGGAAAAAAGGGGATAAAAATAGAAATTTCGCTATAATCCTCCGAATTTTCGATGCTTTTTTTGATCATAATTCAAGAAAATGACGCTAAATAATGAAAAAAGGGAATAAAAATAGAAATTTCACTAAAAATTCTCCGTTTTCGATGCTTTTTTTGATCATAATTCAAGAAAATGACGATATAAATAAAAAAAGGAGATAAAAATAGAAATTTCGCTAAAAATCTCCGTTTTCGATGCCTTTTTTGATCATAATTCAAGAAAATGACGAAAATTAATTAAAAAAAAATGCGATAAAAATAGACATTTCGCTAAAATTCACCGTTTTCGTTGCTTTTTTTGATCATAACTCAAGAAATTGGCGAAAATTATGGAAAAAATGGGATAAAAATAGAAATTTCTCTAAAATTCTCCTTATTCGATGGTTTTTTTGATCATAATTCAAGAAAATGACGAAAATTAAGGAAAAAAGAGAAAAAAAATTGAAATTTCGATAAATTTTCCGTTTTCGTTTATTTTTTTGATCATAATTCAAGAAAATGACGAAAATTAAGGAACAAATGCGATAGAAATAGAAATTTCGCTAAAATTCTCCGTTTTCGATGATTTTTTTTATCATAATTCAAAAAAATACGAAAATTAAGGAAAAAAAGGCGATAAAAATAGAAATTTCGCTAAAACTCTCCGTTTTTGTTGCTTTTTTTGATCATAATTCTAGAAAATTACGAAAATTAAGAAAAAAAAGGCGATAAAAATAGAATTTTCGCTAATATTCTCCGTTTTCGTTGCTTTTTTTGATCATAATTCAAGAAAATGACGAAAATTAAGGAAAAAATGGGGATCAAAATAGAAATTTTGCTTAAATTCTTCGTTTTCGATGCTTTTTTTGATCATAATTCAAGAAAATTACGATAAATAATGAAAAAGGGGATAAAAATAGAAATTTGGCAGAAAACTCCGTTTTCGATGCTTTGTTTGATCATAATTCATAAAAATGACGAAAATAAGGAAAAAAAGGCGATAAATATAAAAATTTCGCTAAAATTCTCTCCATTCGATGCTTTCTTTGATCATTATTCAAGAAAATGACGAAAATTAGGAATAAAGGGGATAAAAATAGAAATTTCGCTAAAATTCACGGTTTTCGTTGCTTTTTTTGATCATAATTAAAGAAAATAACGATATAAATGAAAAAAGGAGATAAAAATAGAAATTTCGCTATAAATCTCTGTTTTCGATGCTATTTTTGATCATAATTCAAGAACATGACGAAAATTAAGCAAAAAATGCGATATAAATAGAAATTTCGCTAAAATTCTCCGTTTTCGTTGCTTTTTTTGATCATAACTCAAGAAATTGGCGAACATTAAGGAAAAAAAAGCGATAAAAATAGAAATTTCTCTAAAATTCTCCGTTTTCGATGCTTGTTTTGATCATAATTCAAGAAAATGACGAAAATTAAGGAAAAAAAAAGGGATAAAAATAGAAATTTCGCTAAAATTTTCCTTTTCGATGCTTTTTTTGATCATATTTCAAGAGAATGACGAATATTTAAGGAAAAAAGGGGATAAAAATAGAAATTTCGCTATAACTCTCCGTTTTCGATGCTTTTTTTGATCATAATTCAAGAAAATTACGAATATTTAAGGAAAAAAGGGGATAAAAATAGAAATTTCGCTATAATTCACCGTTTTCGATGCTTTTTTTGATCATAATTCAAGAAAATTACGAAAATTAAGGAAAAAAATGATAAAAATAGAAATTTCGCTAAAATTCATCGTTTTCGTTGCTTTTTTTGATCATAATTCAAGAAAATGACGACAATTAAGGAAAAAAGGCGATAAAAATAGAATTTTCGCTAAAATTCTCCGTTTTCGTTCCTTTTTGTGATCTTAATTCAAGAAAATGACGAAAATTAAGGAAAAAATGGGGATAAAAATAGAAATTTCGCTATAATTCTCCGTTTTCGTTGCTTTTTTTGATCATCATTCAAGAAAATGACGTTAATAATGAATAAAGGGGATAAAAATAGAAATTTGGCTAAAAATCTCCGTTTTCGTTGCTTTTTTTGATCATAATTCAAAAAAATGACGAAAATGAGGAAAAAAAGGTGAAAAATATAAAAATTTCGCTAAAATTCTCCGTTTTCGATGCTTTTTTTGATCATAATTCAAGAAACTGACGATAATAAAGCGATAAAAATAGAAACTTTTTCTAAAATTCTCCGTTTTCGATGCTTTTTTTGATTATAATTCAAGAAAAATACGAAAATTAAGGGAAAAAAGGGGATAAAAATAGAAATTTCGCTATCATTCTCCGTTTTCGATGCTTTTTTTATCATAATTCAAGAAAATGACGAAAATTAAAGAAAAAAAGGGGATAAAAATAGAAATTTCGCTAAAATTCTCCGTTTTCGATGCTTTTTTTGATCATAATTCAAGAAAATTACGAATATTTAAGGAAAAAAGGCGATAAAAATAGAATTTTCGCTAAAATTCTCCGTTTTCGATGCTTTTTTTGATCATAATTCGAGAAAATGACGAAAATTAAGGAAAAAAAGGGGATAAAAATAGAAATTTCGCTATCATTCTCCGTTTTCGATGCTTTTTTTATCATAATTCAAGAAAATGACGAAAATTAAAGAAAAAAAGGGGATAAAAATAGAAATTTCGCTAAAATTCTCCGTTTTCGATGTTTATTTGATCATAATTCAAGAAAATTACGAATATTTAAGGAAAAAAGGGGATAAAAATAGAAATTTCGCTATAATTCTCCGTTTTCGATGCTTTTTTTGATCATTATGCAAGAAATTGACGAAAATAAGGAAAAAAAGGCGATAAAAATAGAATTTTCGCTAAAATTCTCCGTTTTCGTTGCTTTTTTTGATCATAATTCAAGAAAATGACGAAAATTAAGGAAAAAATGGGGATGAAAATAGAAATTTCGCTTAAATTCTCCGTTTTCGTTGCTTTTTTTGATCATAATTCAAGAAAATGACGAAAATTAAGGAAAAATAGGCGATAAAAATAGAAATTTCGCTTAAATTCTTCTTTTTCGATGCTTTTTTTGATCATAATTCAAGAAAATGACAATAAATAATGAAAAAAGGGGTTAAAAAAAGAAATTTCACTAAAATTCTCCGTTTTCGAAGCTTTTTTTGATTTTAATTTTAGAAAATGACGAAAATGAGGAAAAAAAGGCGAAAAATATAAAAATTTCGCTAAAATTCTCCGTTTTCGATGCTTTTTTTGATCATAATTCAAGAAACTGACGATAATAAAGCGATAAAAATAGAAACTTTTTCTAAAATTCTCCGTTTTCGATGCTTTTTTTGATTATAATTCAAGAAAATGACGAAAATTAAGGGAAAAAAGGGGATAAAAATAGAAATTTCGCTATAATTCTCCGTTTTCGATGCTTTTTTTGATCATTATTCAAGAAATTGACGAAAATAAGGAAAAAAAGGCGATAAAAATAGAATTTTCGCTAAAATTCTCCGTTTTCGTTGCTTTTTTTGATCATAATTCAAGAAAATGACGAAAATTAAGGAAAAAAAGGCGATAAAAATAGAATTTTCGCTAAAATTCTCCGTTTTCGTTGCTTTTTTTGATCATAATTCAAGAAAATGACGAAAATTAAGGAAAAATAGGCGATAAAAATAGAAATTTCGCTTAAATTCTTCTTTTTCGATGCTTTTTTTGATCATAATTCAAGAAAATGACAATAAATAATGAAAAAAGGGGTTAAAAAAAGAAATTTCACTAAAATTCTCCGTTTTCGAAGCTTTTTTTGATTTTAATTTTAGAAAATGACGAAAATAAGGAAAAAAGGGTATAAAAATAGAAATTTGGCTAAAAATTTCCGTTTTCGATGCTTTTTTTGATCATAATTCATAAAATTGACGAAAATGAGGAAAAAAGGCGATAAATATAAAAAAAATTCTATCTATTCGATGCTTTCTTTGATCATTATTCAAGAAAATTACGAAAATTAGGAATAAAGGGGAAAAAAATAGAAATTTCGCTAAAATTCACGGTTTTCGTTGCTTTTTTTGATCATAATTCAAGAAAATGACGAAAATTAAGGAAAAAAATGGTATAAAAATAGAAATTTCGCTAAAATTCTCCGTTTTCGATGCTTTTTTTGATCATAATTCAAGAAAATTACGAATATTTAAGGAAAAAAGGCGAAAAATATAAAAATTTCGCTAAAATTCTCCGTTTTCGATGCTTTTTTTGATCATAATTCAAGAAACTGACGATAATAAAGCGATAAAAATAGAAACTTTTTCTAAAATTCTCCGTTTTCGATGCTTTTTTTGATTATAATTCAAGAAAATGACGAAAATTAAGGGAAAAAAGGGGATAAAAATAGAAATTTCGCTATAATTCTCCGTTTTCGATGCTTTTTTTGATCATTATTCAAGAAATTGACGAAAATAAGGAAAAAAAGGCGATAAAAATAGAATTTTCGCTAAAATTCTCCGTTTTCGTTGCTTTTTTTGATCATAATTCAAGAAAATGACGAAAATTAAGGAAAAAAAGGCGATAAAAATAGAATTTTCGCTAAAATTCTCCGTTTTCGTTGCTTTTTTTGATCATAATTCAAGAAAATGACGAAAATTAAGGAAAAATAGGCGATAAAAATAGAAATTTCGCTTAAATTCTTCTTTTTCGATGCTTTTTTTGATCATAATTCATAAAATTGACGAAAATGAGGAAAAAAGGCGATAAATATAAAAAAAATTCTATCTATTCGATGCTTTCTTTGATCATTATTCAAGAAAATTACGAAAATTAGGAATAAAGGGGAAAAAAATAGAAATTTCGCTAAAATTCACGGTTTTCGTTGCTTTTTTTGATCATAATTCAAGAAAATGACGAAAATTAAGGAAAAAAATGGTATAAAAATAGAAATTTCGCTAAAATTCTCCGTTTTCGATGCTTTTTTTGATCATAATTCAAGAAAATTACGAATATTTAAGGAAAAAAGGGGATAAAAATAGAAATTTCGCTATAATTCTCCGTTTTCGATGCTTTTTTTGATCTTAATTCAAGAAAATGACGAAAATTAAGGAAAAAAAGTGATAAAAATAGAAATTTCGCTAAAATTCATCGTTTTCGTTGCTTTTTTTGATCATAATTCAAAAAAAATGACGAAAATTAAGGAAAAAAGGCGATAAAAATAGAATTTTCGCTAAAATTCTCCGTTTTCGTTGCTTTTTTTGATCATAATTCAAGAAAATGACGAAAATTAAGGAAAAAATGGGGTTGAAAATAGAAATTTCGCTTAAATTCTTCGTTTTCGATGCTTTTTTTTATCATAATTCAAGAAAATGACGATAAATAATAAAAAAAAGGGGATAAAAATAGAAGTTTGGCAGAAAATCTCCGTTTTCGATGCTTTTTTTGATCGTAATTCATAAAAATGACGAAAATGAGGAAAAAAAAGGCGATAAATATAAAAATTTCGCTAAAATTCTCTCTATTCGATGCTTTCTTTGATCATTATTCAAGAAAATTACGAAAATTAGGAATAAAGGGGATAAAAATAGAAATTTCGCTAAAATTCACGGTTTTCGTTGCTTTTTTTGATCATAATTCAAGAAAATAACGATATAATTGAAAAAGGAGATGAAAATAGAAATTTCGCTAAAAATCTCCGTTTTCGATGATTTTTTTGATCATAATTCAAGAAAATGGCGAAAATTAAGGAATAAATGGGGATGAAAATAGAAATTTCGCTTAAATTCTTCGTTTTCGATGCTTTTTTTGATCATAATTCAAGAAAATGACAATAAATAATGAAAAAAGGGGTTAAAAAAAGAAATTTCACTAAAATTCTCCGTTTTCGAAGCTTTTTTTGATTTTAATTTTAGAAAATGACGAAAATAAGGAAAAAAGGGTATAAAAATAGAAATTTGGCTAAAAATGTCCGTTTTCGAAGCTTTTTTTATCATAATTCATAAAAATGACGAAAATGAGGAAAAAAGGCGATAAATATAAAAATTTCGCTAAAATTCTATCTAATCGATGCTTTCTTTGATCATTATTCAAGAAAATGACGAAAATTAGGAATAAAGGGGAAAAAAATAGAAATTTCGCTAAAATTCACGGTTTTCGTTGCTTTTTTCGATCATAATTCAAGAAAATGACGAAAATTAAGGAAAAAAATTGTATAAAAATAGAAATTTCGCTAAAATTCTCCGTTTTCGATGCTTTTTTTGATCATAATTCAAGAAAATTATAAATATCTAAGGAAAAAAGGGGATAAAAATAGAAATTTCGCAATAATTCTCCGTTTTCGCTGCTTTTTTTGATCTTAATTCAAGAAAATGACGAAAATTAAGGAAAAAAAGTGATAAAAATAGAAATTTCGCTAAAATTCATCGTTTTCGTTGCTTTTTTTGATCATAATTCAAGAAAATGACGAAAATTAAGGAAAAAAAGGCGATAAAAAAAGAATTTTCGCTAAAATTCTCCGTTTTCGTTGCTTTTTTTGATCATAATTCAAGAAAATGACGAAAATTAAGGATAAAATGGGGTTGAAAATAGAAATTTCGCTTAAATTCAACGTTTTCGATGCTTTTTTTTATCATTATTCAAGAAAATGACGATAAATAATAAAAAAAAGGGGATAAAAATACAAGTTTGGCAGAATATCTCCGTTTTCGATGCTTTTTTTGATCATAATTCATAAAAATGACGAAAATGAGGAAAAAAAAGGCGATAAATATAAAAATTTCGCTAAAATTCTCTCTATTCGATGCTTTCTTTGATCATTATTCAAGAAAATGACGAAAATTAGGAATAAAGGGAACAAAATAGAAATTTCGCTAAAATTCACGGTTTTCGATGATTTTTTTGATCATAATTCAAGAAAATGACGAAAATTAAGCAAAAAAATGCGATAAAAATAGAAATTTCGCTAAAACTCTCCGTTTTCGTTGCTTTTTTTGATCATAATTCAAGAAAATGACGAAAATTAAGCAAAAAAAATGCGATAAAAATAGAAATTTCGCTAAAATTCTCCGTTTTCGTTGCTTTTTTTGATCATAACTCAAGAAATTGGCGAAAATTAAGGAAAAAAAAAGCGATAAAAATAGAAATTTCTCTAAAATTCTCCATTTTCGATACTTGTTTTGATCATAATTCAAGAAAATGATGTACATTAAGGAAAAAAGAGAAAAAAAAATTGAAATTACGCTAAAATTCTCCGTTTTCGATGTTTTTTTTATCATAATTCAAGAAAATGACGAAAATTTAGGTGAAAAAGGGGATAAAAATAGAAATTTCGTTATAATTCTCCGTGTTTGATGCTTTTTTATAATTATTCAAGAAATTGGCAAAAATTTAGGAAAAAAAGCGATAAAAATAGAAATTTCGCTAAAATTCTCCGTTTTTGGAGCTTTTTAAGATCACAATTCAAGAAAATCACGAAAATTAAGGAAAAAAGGCGATAAAAATAGAATTTTCGCTAAAATTCTCCGTTTTCGATGCTTTTTTTGATCATAATTCAAGAAAATGACGAAACTTAAGGAAAAAAAGGGGATAAAAATAGGAATTTCGCTAAAATTCTCCGTTTTTGATGCTTATTTGATCATAATTCAAGAAAATTACTAATATTTAAGGAAAAAAATGGATAAAAATAGAAATTTCGCTATAATTCTCCGAATTTTCGATGCTTTTTTTGATCATAATTCAAGAAAATGACGCTAAATAATGAAAAAAGGGAATAAAAATAGAAATTTCACTAAAAATTCTCGGTTTTCGATGCCTTTTTTAATTTTAATTTTAGAAAATGACGAAAATAAGGAAAAAAGGGGAAAAAATAGAAATTTCGCTAAAATTTTCCGTTTTCGTTGCTTTTTTTGATCATAACTCAAGAAATTGGCGAAAATTAAGGAAAAAAAAGCGATAAAAATAGAAATTTCGCTAAAATTCTCCGTTTTCGATGTTTTTTTTTATCATAATTCAAGTAAATTACGAAAATTTAGGGAAAAAAGGGGATAAAAATAGAAATTTCGTTATAATTCTCCGTTTTCGATGCATTTTTATCATTATTCAAGAAATTGGCGAAAATTAAGGAAAAAATGCGATAAAAATAGAAATTTCGCTAAAATTCTCCGTTTTTGGAGCTTTTTAAGATCACAATTCAAGAAAATCACGAAAATTAAGGAAAAAAGGCGATAAAAATAGAATTTTCGCTAAAATCCTCCGTTTTCGATGCTTTTTTTGATCATAATTCAAGAAAATGACGAAACTTAAGGAAAAAAAGGGGATAAAAATAGGAATTTCGCTAAAATTCTCCGTTTTTGATGCTTATTTGATCATAATTCAAGAAAATTACTAATATTTAAGGAAAAAAGGGGATAAAAATAGAAATTTCGCTATAATTCTCCAAATTTTCGATGCTTTTTTTGATCATAATTCAAGAAAATGACGCTAAATAATGAAAAAAGGGAATAAAAATAGAAATTTCACTAAAAATTCTCCGTTTTCGATGCTTTTTTTGATCATAATTCAAGAAAATGACGATATAAATAAAAAAAGGAGATAAAAATAGAAATTTCGCTAAAAATCTCCGTTTTCAATGCCTTTTTTGATCATAATTCAAGAATATGACGAAAATTAATTTAAAAAAAATGCGATAAAAATAGACATTTCGCTAAAATTCACCGTTTTCGTTGCTTTTTTTGATCATAACTCAAGAAATTGGCGAAAATTATGGAAAAAATGGGATAAAAATAGAAATTTCTCTAAAATTCTCCTTATTCGATGGTTTTTTTGATCATAATTCAAGAAAATGACGAAAATTAAGGAAAAAAGAGAAAAAAAATTGAAATTTCGATAAATTTTCCGTTTTCGTTTATTTTTTTGATCATAATTCAAGAAAATGACGAAAATTAAGGAACAAATGCGATAGAAATAGAAATTTCGCTAAAATTCTCCGTTTTCGATGATTTTTTTTATCATAATTCAAAAAAATACGAAAATTAAGGAAAAAAAGGCGATAAAAATAGAAATTTCGCTAAAACTCTCCGTTTTTGTTGCTTTTTTTGATCATAATTCTAGAAAATTACGAAAATTTAGGGAAAAAAGTGATAAAAATAGAAATTTCGCTAAAATTCATCGTTTTCGTTGCTTTTTTTGATCATAATTCAAGAAAATGACGAAAATTAAGGAAAAAAAGGCGATAGAAAAAGAATTTTCGCTAAAATTCTCCGTTTTCGTTGCTTTTTTTGATCATAATTCAAGAAAATGACGAAAATTAAGGATAAAATGGGGTTGAAAATAGAAATTTCGCTTAAATTCAACGTTTTCGATGCTTTTTTTTATCATTATTCAAGAAAATGACGATAAATAATAAAAAAAAGGGGATAAAAATACAAGTTTGGCAGAATATCTCCGTTTTCGATGCTTTTTTTGATCATAATTCATAAAAATGACGAAAATGAGGAAAAAAAAGGCGATAAATATAAAAATTTCGCTAAAATTCTCTCTATTCGATGCTTTCTTTGATCATTATTCAAGAAAATGACGAAAATTAGGAATAAAGGGGACAAAATAGAAATTTCGCTAAAATTCACGGTTTTCGATGATTTTTTTGATCATAATTCAAGAAAATGACGAAAATTAAGCAAAAAAATGCGATAAAAATAGAAATTTCGCTAAAATTCTCCGTTTTCGTTGCTTTTTTTGATCATAATTCAAGAAAATGACGAAAATTAAGCAAAAAAAATGCGATAAAAATAGAAATTTCGCTAAAATTCTCCGTTTTCGTTGCTTTTTTTGATCATAACTCAAGAAATTGGCGAAAATTAAGGAAAAAAAAAGCGATAAAAATAGAAATTTCTCTAAAAATCTCCATTTTCGATACTTGTTTTGATCATAATTCAAGAAAATGATGTACATTAAGGAAAAAAGAGAAAAAAAAATTGAAATTACGCTAAAATTCTCCGTATTCGATGTTTTTTTTTATCATAATTCAAGAAAATGACGAAAATTTAGGTGAAAAAGGGGATAAAAATAGAAATTTCGTTATAATTCTCCGTGTTTGATGCTTTTTTATCATTATTCAAGAAATTGGCAAAAATTTAGGAAAAAAAGCGATAAAAATAGAAATTTCGCTAAAATTCTCCGTTTTTGGAGCTTTTTAAGATCACAATTCAAGAAAATCACGAAAATTAAGGAAAAAAGGCGATAAAAATAGAATTTTCGCTAAAATTCTCCGTTTTCGATGCTTTTTTTGATCATAATTCAAGAAAATGACGAAACTTAAGGAAAAAAAGGGGATAAAAATAGGAATTTCGCTAAAATTCTCCGTTTTTGATGCTTATTTGATCATAATTCAAGAAAATTACTAATATTTAAGGAAAAAAATGGATAAAAATAGAAATTTCGCTATAATTCTCCGAATTTTCGATGCTTTTTTTGATCATAATTCAAGAAAATGACGCTAAATAATGAAAAAAGGGAATAAAAATAGAAATTTCACTAAAAATTCTCGGTTTTCGATGCCTTTTTTAATTTTAATTTTAGAAAATGACGAAAATAAGGAAAAAAGGGGAAAAAAATAGAAATTTCGCTAAAATTCTCCGTTTTCGTTGCTTTTTTTGATCATAACTCAAGAAATTGGCGAAAATTAAGGAAAAAAAAGCGATAAAAATAGAAATTTCGCTAAAATTCTCCGTTTTCGATGTTTTTTTTTATCATAATTCAAGAAAATTACGAAAATTTAGGGAAAAAAGGGGATAAAAATAGAAATTTCGTTATAATTCTCCGTTTTCGATGCATTTTTATCATTATTCAAGAAATTGGCGAAAATTAAGGAAAAAATGCGATAAAAATAGAAATTTCGCTAAAATTCTCCGTTTTTGGAGCTTTTTAAGATCACAATTCAAGAAAATCACGAAAATTAAGGAAAAAAGGCGATAAAAATAGAATTTTCGCTAAAATCCTCCGTTTTCGATGCTTTTTTTGATCATAATTCAAGAAAATGACGAAACTTAAGGAAAAAAAGGGGATAAAAATAGGAATTTCGCTAAAATTCTCCGTTTTTGATGCTTATTTGATCATAATTCAAGAAAATTACTAATATTTAAGGAAAAAAGGGGATAAAAATAGAAATTTCGCTATAATTCTCCAAATTTTCGATGCTTTTTTTGATCATAATTCAAGAAAATGACGCTAAATAATGAAAAAAGGGAATAAAAATAGAAATTTCACTAAAAATTCTCCGTTTTCGATGCTTTTTTTGATCATAATTCAAGAAAATGACGATATAAATAAAAAAAGGAGATAAAAATAGAAATTTCGCTAAAAATCTCCGTTTTCAATGCCTTTTTTGATCATAATTCAAGAATATGACGAAAATTAATTAAAAAAAAATGCGATAAAAATAGACATTTCGCTAAAATTCACCGTTTTCGTTGCTTTTTTTGATCATAACTCAAGAAATTGGCGAAAATTATGGAAAAAATGGGATAAAAATAGAAATTTCTCTAAAATTCTCCTTATTCGATGGTTTTTTTGATCATAATTCAAGAAAATGACGAAAATTAAGGAAAAAAGAGAAAAAAAATTGAAATTTCGATAAATTTTCCGTTTTCGTTTATTTTTTTGATCATAATTCAAGAAAATGACGAAAATTAAGGAACAAATGCGATAGAAATAGAAATTTCGCTAAAATTCTCCGTTTTCGATGATTTTTTTTATCATAATTCAAAAAAATACGAAAATTAAGGAAAAAAAGGCGATAAAAATAGAAATTTCGCTAAAACTCTCCGTTTTTGTTGCTTTTTTTGATCATAATTCTAGAAAATTACGAAAATTAAGAAAAAAAAGGCGATAAAAATAGAATTTTCGCTAATATTCTCCGTTTTCGTTGCTTTTTTTGATCATAATTCAAGAAAATGACGAAAATTAAGGAAAAAATGGGGATCAAAATAGAAATTTTGCTTAAATTCTTCGTTTTCGATGCTTTTTTTGATCATAATTCAAGAAAATTACGATAAATAATGAAAAAGGGGATAAAAATAGAAATTTGGCTAAAAACTCCGTTTTCGATGCTTTGTTTGATCATAATTCATAAAAATGACGAAAATAAGGAAAAAAAGGCGATAAATATAAAAATTTCGCTAAAATTCTCTCCATTCGATGCTTTCTTTGATCATTATTCAAGAAAATGACGAAAATTAGGAATAAAGGGGATAAAAATAGAAATTTCGCTAAAATTCACGGTTTTCGTTGCTTTTTTGATCATAATTAAAGAAAATAACGATATAAATGAAAAAAGGAGATAAAAATAGAATTTTCGCTATAAATCTCTGTTTTCGATGCTATTTTTGATCATAATTCAAGAACATGACGAAAATTAAGCAAAAAAAATGCGATATAAATAGAAATTTCGCTAAAATTCTCCGTTTTCGTTGCTTTTTTTGATCATAACTCAAGAAATTGGCGAACATTAAGGAAAAAAAAGCGATAAAAATAGAAATTTCTCTAAAATTCTCCGTTTTCGATGCTTGTTTTGATCATAATTCAAGAAAATGACGAAAATTAAGGAAAAAAAAAGGGATAAAAATAGAAATTTCGCTAAAATTTTCCTTTTCGATGCTTTTTTTGATCATATTTCAAGAGAATGACGAATATTTAAGGAAAAAAGGGGATAAAAATAGAAATTTCGCTATAACTCTCCGTTTTCGATGCTTTTTTTGATCATAATTCAAGAAAATTACGAAAATTAAGGAAAAAAATGATAAAAATAGAAATTTCGCTAAAATTCATCGTTTTCGTTGCTTTTTTTGATCATAATTCAAGAAAATGACGACAATTAAGGAAAAAAAGGCGATAAAAATAGAATTTTCGCTAAAATTCTCCGTTTTCGTTCCTTTTTGTGATCTTAATTCAAGAAAATGACGAAAATTAAGGAAAAAATGGGGATAAAAATAGAAATTTCGCTATAATTCTCCGTTTTCGTTGCTTTTTTTGATCATCATTCAAGAAAATGACGTTAATAATGAATAAAGGGGATAAAAATAGAAATTTGGCTAAAAATCTCCGTTTTCGTTGCTTTTTTTGATCATAATTCAAAAAAATGACGAAAATGAGGAAAAAAAGGTGAAAAATATAAAAATTTCGCTAAAATTCTCCGTTTTCGATGCTTTTTTTGATCATAATTCAAGAAACTGACGATAATAAAGCGATAAAAATAGAAACTTTTTCTAAAATTCTCCGTTTTCGATGCTTTTTTTGATTATAATTCAAGAAAAATACGAAAATTAAGGGAAAAAAGGGGATAAAAATAGAAATTTCGCTATCATTCTCCGTTTTCGATGCTTTTTTTATCATAATTCTAGAAAATGACGAAAATTAAAGAAAAAAAGGGGATAAAAATAGAAATTTCGCTAAAATTCTCCGTTTTCGATGCTTTTTTTGATCATAATTCAAGAAAATTACGAATATTTAAGGAAAAAAGGCGATAAAAATAGAATTTTCGCTAAAATTCTCCGTTTTCGATGCTTTTTTTGATCATAATTCCAGAAAATGAGGAAAATTAAGGAAAAAAAGGGGATAAAAATAGAAATTTCGCTATCATTCTCCGTTTTCGATGCTTTTTTTATCATAGTTCAAGAAAATGACGAAAATTAAAGAAAAAAAGGGGATAAAAATAGAAATTTCGCTAAAATTCTCCGTTTTCGATGCTTTTTTTGATCATAATTCAAGAAAATTACGAATATTTAAGGAAAAAAGGCGATAAAAATAGAATTTTCGCTAAAATTCTCCGTTTTCGATGCTTTTTTTGATCATAATTCCAAAAAATGACGAAAATTAAGGAAAAAAAGGGGATAAAAATAGAAATTTCGCTAAAATTCTCCGTTTTCGATGCTTATTTGATCATAATTCAAGAAAATTACGAATATTTAAGGAAAAAAGGGGATAAAAATAGAAATTTCGCTATAATTCTCCGTTTTCGATGCTTTTTTTGATCATTATGCAAGAAATTGACGAAAATAAGGAAAAAAAGGCGATAAAAATAGAATTTTCGCTAAAATCCTCCGTTTTCGATGCTTTTTTTGATCATAATTCAAGAAAATGACGAAACTTAAGGAAAAAAAGGGGATAAAAATAGGAATTTCGCTAAAATTCTCCGTTTTTGATGCTTATTTGATCATAATTCAAGAAAATTACTAATATTTAAGGAAAAAAGGGGATAAAAATAGAAATTTCGCTATAATTCTCCGAATTTTCGATGCTTTTTTTGATCATAATTCAAGAAAATGACGCTAAATAATGAAAAAAGGGAATAAAAATAGAAATTTCACTAAAAATTCTCCGTTTTCGATGCTTTTTTTGATCATAATTCAAGAAAATGACGATATAAATAAAAAAAGGAGATAAAAATAGAAATTTCGCTAAAAATCTCCGTTTTCGATGCCTTTTTTGATCATAATTCAAGAATATGACGAAAATTAATTAAAAAAAAATGCGATAAAAATAGACATTTCGCTAAAATTCACCGTTTTCGTTGCTTTTTTTGATCATAACTCAAGAAATTGGCGAAAATTATGGAAAAAATGGGATAAAAATAGAAATTTATCTAAAATTCTCCTTATTCGATGGTTTTTTTGATCATAATTCAAGAAAATGACGAAAATTAAGGAAAAAAGAGAAAAAAAATTGAAATTTCGATAAATTTTCCGTTTTCGTTTATTTTTTTGATCATAATTCAAGAAAATGACGAAAACTAAGGAACAAATGCGATAGAAATAGAAATTTCGCTAAAATTCTCCGTTTTCGATGATTTTTTTTATCATAATTCAAAAAAATACGAAAATTAAGGAAAAAAAGGCGATAAAAATAGAAATTTCGCTAAAACTCTCCGTTTTTGTTGCTTTTTTTGATCATAATTCTAGAAAATTACGAAAATTAAGAAAAAAAAGGCGATAAAAATAGAATTTTCGCTAATATTCTCCGTTTTCGTTGCTTTTTTTGATCATAATTCAAGAAAATGACGAAAATTAAGGAAAAAATGGGGATCAAAATAGAAATTTTGCTTAAATTCTTCGTATTCGATGCTTTTTTTGATCATAATTCAAGAAAATTACGATAAATAATGAAAAAGGGGATAAAAATAGAAATTTGGCTAAAAACTCCGTTTTCGATGCTTTGTTTGATCATAATTCATAAAAATGACGAAAATAAGGAAAAAAAGGCGATAAATATAAAAATTTCGCTAAAATTCTCTCCATTCGATGCTTTCTTTGATCATTATTCAAGAAAATGACGAAAATTAGGAATAAAGGGGATAAAAATAGAAATTTCGCTAAAATTCACGGTTTTCGTTGCTTTTTTTGATCATAATTAAAGAAAATAACGATATAAATGAAAAAAGGAGATAAAAATAGAAATTTCGCTATAAATCTCTGTTTTCGATGCTATTTTTGATCATAATTCAAGAACATGACGAAAATTAAGCAAAAAAAATGCGATATAAATAGAAATTTCGCTAAAATTCTCCGTTTTCGTTGCTTTTTTTGATCATAACTCAAGAAATTGGCGAACATTAAGGAAAAAAAAGCGATAAAAATAGAAATTTCTCTAAAATTCTCCGTTTTCGATGCTTGTTTTGATCATAATTCAAGAAAATGACGAAAATTAAGGAAAAAAAAAGGGATAAAAATAGAAATTTCGCTAAAATTTTCCTTTTCGATGCTTTTTTTGATCATATTTCAAGAGAATGACGAATATTTAAGGAAAAAAGGGGATAAAAATAGAAATTTCGCTATAACTCTCCGTTTTCGATGCTTTTTTTGATCATAATTCAAGAAAATTACGAATATTTAAGGAAAAAAGGGGATAAAAATAGAAATTTCGCTATAATTCACCGTTTTCGATGCTTTTTTTGATCATAATTCAAGAAAATTACGAAAATTAAGGAAAAAAATGATAAAAATAGAAATTTCGCTAAAATTCATCGTTTTCGTTGCTTTTTTTGATCATAATTCAAGAAAATGACGACAATTAAGGAAAAAAAGGCGATAAAAATAGAATTTTCGCTAAAATTCTCCGTTTTCGTTCCTTTTTGTGATCTTAATTCAAGAAAATGACGAAAATTAAGGAAAAAATGGGGATAAAAATAGAAATTTCGCTATAATTCTCCGTTTTCGTTGCTTTTTTTGATCATCATTCAAGAAAATGACGTTAATAATGAATAAAGGGGATAAAAATAGAAATTTGGCTAAAAATCTCCGTTTTCGATGCTTTTTTTGATCATAATTCAAGAAACTGACGATAATAAAGCGATAAAAATAGAAACTTTTTCTAAAATTCTCCGTTTTCGATGCTTTTTTTGATTATAATTCAAGAAAAATACGAAAATTAAGGGAAAAAAGGGGATAAAAATAGAAATTTCGCTATCATTCTCCGTTTTCGATGCTTTTTTTATCATAATTCAAGAAAATGACGAAAATTAAAGAAAAAAAGGGGATAAAAATAGAAATTTCGCTAAAATTCTCCGTTTTCGATGCTTTTTTTGATCATAATTCAAGAAAATTACGAATATTTAAGGAAAAAAGGCGATAAAAATAGAATTTTCGCTAAAATTCTCCGTTTTCGATGCTTTTTTTGATCATAATTCCAGAAAATGACGAAAATTAAGGAAAAAAAGGGGATAAAAATAGAAATTTCGCTATCATTCTCCGTTTTCGATGCTTTTTTTATCATAATTCAAGAAAATGACGAAAATTAAAGAAAAAAAGGGGATAAAAATAGAAATTTCGCTAAAATTCTCCGTTTTCGATGCTTTTTTTGATCATAATTCAAGAAAATTACGAATATTTAAGGAAAAAAGGCGATAAAAATAGAATTTTCGCTAAAATTCTTCGTTTTCGATGCTTTTTTTGATCATAATTCCAAAAAATGACGAAAATTAAGGAAAAAAAGGGGATAAAAATAGAAATTTCGCTAAAATTCTCCGTTTTCGATGCTTATTTGATCATAATTCAAGAAAATTACGAATATTTAAGGAAAAAAAGGGATAAAAATAGAAATTTCGCTATAATTCTCCGTTTTCGATGCTTTTTTTGATCATTATGCAAGAAATTGACGAAAATAAGGAAAAAAAGGCGATAAAAATAGAATTTTCGCTAAAATTCTCCGTTTTCGTTGCTTTTTTTGATCATAATTCAAGAAAATGACGAAAATTAAGGAAAAAATGGGGATGAAAATAGAAATTTCGCTTAAATTCTCCGTTTTCGTTGCTTTTTTTGATCATAATTCAAAAAAATGACGAAAATGAGGAAAAAAAGGCGAAAAATATAAAAATTTCGCTAAAATTCACCGTTTTCGATGCTTTTTTTGATTATAATTCAAGAAAATGACGAAAATTAAGGGAAAAAAGGGGATAAAAATAGAAATTTCGCTATAATTCTCCGTTTTCGATGCTTTTTTTGATCATTATTCAAGAAATTGACGAAAATAAGGAAAAAAAGGCGATAAAAATAGAATTTTCGCTAAAATTCTCCGTTTTCGTTGCTTTTTTTGATCATAATTCAAGAAAATGACGAAAATTAAGGAAAAAAAGGCGATAAAAATAGTATTTTCGCTAAAATTCTCCGTTTTCGTTGCTTTTTTTGATCATAATTCAAGAAAATGACGAAAATTAAGGAAAAAATGGGGATGAAAATAGAAATTTCTCTTAAATTCTCCGTTTTCGATGCTTTTTTTGATCATTATTCAAGAAATTGACGTTAATAATGAATTAAGGGGATAAAAATAGAAATTTGGCTAAAAATCTCCGTTTTCGTTGCTTTTTTTGATCATAATTCAAAAAAATGACGAAAATGAGGAAAAAAAGGCGAAAAATATAAAAATTTCGCTAAAATTCTCCGTTTTCGATGCTTTTTTTGATCATAATTCAAGAAACTGACGATAATAAAGCGATAAAAATCGAAACTTTTTCTAAAATTCTCCGTTTTCGAAGCTTTTTTTGATTATAATTCAAGAAAATGACGAAAATTAAGGGAAAAAAGGGGATAAAAATAGAAATTTCGCTATAATTCTCCGTTTTCGATGCTTGTTTTGATCATTATTCAAGAAATTGACGAAAATAAGGAAAAAAAGGCGATAAAAATAGAATTTTCGCTAAAATTCTCCGTTTTCGTTGCTTTTTTTGATCATAATTCAAGAAAATGACGAAAATTAAGGAAAAAAAGGCTATAAAAATAGAATTTTCGCTATAATTCTCCGTTTTCGTTGCTTTTTTTGATCATAATTCAAGAAAATGACGAAAATTAAGGAAAAAATGGGGATGAAAATAGAAATTTCGCTTAAATTCTCCGTTTTCGTTGCTTTTTTTGATCATCATTCAAGAAAATGACGTTAATAATGAATTAAGGGGATAAAAATAGAAATTTGGCTAAAAATCTCCGTTTTCGTTGCTTTTTTTGATCATAATTCAAAATAATGACGAAAATGAGGAAAAAAAGGCGAAAAATATAACAATTTCTTTAAAATTCTCCGTTTTCGATGCTTTTTTTGATCATAATTCCAGAAACTGACGATAATAAAGCGATAAAAATAGAAACTTTTTCTAAAATTCTCCGTTTTCGATGCTTTTTTTGATTATAATTCAAGAAAATGACGAATATTAAGGGAAAAAAGGGGATAAAAATAGAAATTTCGCTATCATTCTCCGTTTTCGATGCTTTTTTTATCATAATTCAAGAAAATGACGAAAATTAAAGAAAAAAAGGGGATAAAAATAGAAATTTCGCTAAAATTCTCCGTTTTCGATGCTTTTTTTGATCATAATTCAAGAAAATTACGAATATTTAAGGGAAAAAGGCGATAAAAATAGAATTTTCGCTAAAATTCTCCGTTTTCGATGCTTTTTTTGATCATAATTCCAGAAAATGACGAAAATTAAGGAAAAAATGGGGATCAAAATAGAAATTTTGCTTAAATTCTTCGTTTTCGATGCTTTTTTTGATCATAACTCAAGAAATTGGCGAAAATTATGGAAAAAATGGGATAAAAATAGAAATTTCTCTAAAATACTCCTTATTCGATGGTTTTTTTGATCATAATTCAAGAAAATGACGAAAATTAAGGAAAAAAGAGAAAAAAAATTGAAATTTCGATAAATTTTCCGTTTTCGTTTATTTTTTTGATCATAATTCAAGAAAATGACGAAAATTAAGGAACAAATGCGATAGAAATAGAAATTTCGCTAAAATTCTCCGTTTTCGATGATTTTTTTTATCATAATTCAAAAAAATTACGAAAATTAAGGAAAAAAAGGCGATAAAAATAGAAATTTCGCTAAAACTCTCCGTTTTTGTTGCTTTTTTTGATCATAATTCTAGAAAATTACGAAAATTAAGGAAAAAAAGGCGATAAAAATAGAATTTTCGCTAATATTCTCCGTTTTCGTTGCTTTTTTTGATCATAATTCAAGAAAATGACAAAAATTAAGGAAAAAATGGGGATCAAAATAGAAATTTTGCTTAAATTCTTCGTATTCGATGCTTTTTTTGATCATAATTCAAGAAAATTACGATAAATAATGAAAAAGGGGATAAAAATAGAAATTTGGCTAAAAACTCCGTTTTCGATGCCTTTTTTGATCATAATTCATAAAAATGACGAAAATGAGGAAAAAAAGGCGATAAATATAAAAATTTCGCTAAAATTCTCTCTATTCGATGCTTTCTTTGATCATTATTCAAGAAAATGACGAAAATTAGGAATAAAGGGGATAAAAATAGAAATTTCGCTAAAATTCATGGTTTTCGTTGCTTTTTTTGATCATAATTCAAGAAAATAACGATATAAATGAAAAAAGGAGATAAAAATAGAAATTTCGCTATAAATCTCAGTTTTCGATGCTTTTTTTGATCATAATTCAAGAACATGACTAAAATTAAGCAAAAAAAATGCGATATAAATAGAAATTTCGCTAAAATTCTCCGTTTTCGTTGCTTTTTTTGATCATAATTCAAGAAAATGACGAAAATTAAGAAAAAAAAAAGGGATAAAAATAGAAATTTCGCTAAAATTCTCCGTATTCGATGCTTTTTTTGATCATATTTCAAGAGAATGACGAATATTTAAGGAAAAAAGGGGATAAAAATAGAAATTTCGCTATAATTCTCCGTTTTCGATGCTTTTTTTGATCATAATTCAAGAAAATTACGAATATTTAAGGAAAAAAGGGGATGAAAATAGAAATTTCGCTATAATTCACCGTTTTCGATGCTTTTTTTGATCATAATTCAAGAAAATTACGAAAATTAAGGAAAAAAATGATAAAAATAGAAATTTCGCTAAAATTCATCGTTTTCGTTGCTTTTTTTGATCATAATTCAAGAAAATGACGACAATTAAGGAAAAAAAGGCGATAAAAATAGAATTTTCGCTAAAATTCTCCGTTTTCGTTCCTTTTTGTGATCTAAATTCAAGAAAATGACGAAAATTAAGGAAAAAATGGGGATAAAAATAGAAATTTCGCTATAATTCTCCGTTTTCGTTGCTTTTTTTGATCATCATTCAAGAAAATGACGTTAATAATGAATTAAGAGGATGAAAATAGAAATTTGGCTAAAAATCTCCGTTTTCGTTGCTTTTTTTGATCATAATTCAAAAAAAATGACGAAAATGAGGAAAAAAAGGCGAAAAATATAAAAATTTCGCTAAAATTCTCCGTTTTCGATGCTTTTTTTGATCATAATTCAAGAAACTGACGATAATAAAGCGATAAAAATAGAAACTTTTTCTAAAATTCTCCGTTTTCGATGCTTTTTTTGATTATAATTCAAGAAAATGACGAAAATTAAGGGAAAAAAGGGGATAAAAATAGAAATTTCGCTATAATTCTCCGTTTTCGATGCTTTTTTTGATCATTATTCAAGAAATTGACGAAAATAAGGAAAAAAAGACGATAAAAATAGAAATTTCGCTAAAATTCTCCGTTTTCGATGCTTTTTTTGATCATAATTCAAGAAAATTACGAATATTTAAGGAAAAAAGGCGATAAAAATAGAATTTTCGCTATAATTCTCCGTTTTCGATGCTTTTTTTGATCATAATTCAAGAAAATTACGAATATTTAAGGAAAAAAGGGGATAAAAATAGAAATTTCGCTATAATTCACCGTTTTCGATGCTTTTTTTGATCATTATTCAAGAAATTGACGAAAATAAGGAAAAAAAGGCGATAAAAATAGAATTTTCGCTAAAATTCTCCGTTTTCGTTGCTTTTTTTGATCATAATTCAAGAAAATGACGAAAATTAAGGAAAAAAAGGCGATAAAAATAGAATTTTCGCTATAATTCTCCGTTTTCGTTGCTTTTTTTGATCATAATTCAAGAAAATGACGATAATTAAGGAAAAAATGGGGATGAAAATAGAAATTTCGCTAAAATTCTCCGTTTTCGTTGCTTTTCTTGATCATAATTCAAGAAAATGACGAAAATTAAGGAAAAAATGGGGATGAAAATAGAAATTTCGCTTAAATTCTCCGTTTTCGTTGCTTTTTTTGATCATAATTCAAAAAAATGACGAAAATGAGGAAAAAAAGGCGAAAAATATAAAAATTTCGCTAAAATTCTCCGTTTTCGATGCTTTTTTTGATCATAATTCAAGAAACTGACGATAATAAAGCGATAAAAATAGAAACTTTTTCTAAAATTCTCCGTTTTCGATGCTTTTTTTGATTATAATTCAAGAAAATGACGAAAATTAAGGGAAAAAAGGGGATAAAAATAGAAATTTCGCTATAATTCTCCGTTTTCGATGCTTTTTTTGATCATTATTCAAGAAATTGACGAAAATAAGGAAAAAAAGGCGATACAAATAGAAATTTCGCTAAAATTCTCCGTTTTCGATGCTTTTTTTGATCATAATTCAAGAAAATTACGAATATTTAAGGAAAAAAGGCGATAAAAATAGAATTTTCGCTAAAATTCTCCGTTTTCGATGCTTTTTTTGATCATAATTCCAGAAAATGACGAAAATTAAGGAAAAAAAGGGGATAAAAATAGAAATTTCGCTAAAATTCTCCGTTTTCGATGCTTATTTGATCATAATTCAAGAAAATTACGAATATTTAAGGAAAAAAGGGGATAAAAATAGAAATTTCGCTATAATTCTCCGTTTTCGATGCTTTTTTTGATCATTATTCAAGAAATTGACGAAAATAAGGAAAAAAAGGCGATAAAAATAGAATTTTCGCTAAAATTCTCCGTTTTCGTTGCTTTTTTTGATCATAATTCAAGAAAATGACGAAAATTAAGGAAAAAAAGGCGATAAAAATAGAATTTTCGCTATAATTCTCCGTTTTCGTTGCTTTTTTTGATCATAATTCAAGAAAATAACGAAAATTAAGGAAAAAATGGGGATGAAAATAGAAATTTCGCTTAAATTCTTCGTTTTCGATGCTTTTCTTGATCATAATTCAAGAAAATGACGATAAATAATGAAAAAGTGGATAAAAATAGAAATTTCACTAAAATTCTCCGTTTTCGATGCTTTTTTTGATTTTAATTTAGAAAATGACGAAAATAAGGAATAAAGGGGATAAAAATAGAAATTTGGCTAAACATTTCCGTTTTCGATGCTTTTTTTGATCATAATTCATAAAAATGACGAAAATGAGGAAAAAAAGGCGATAAATATAAAAATTTCGCTAAAATTCTCTCTATTCGATGCTTTCTTTGATCATTATTCAAGAAAATGACGAAAATTAGGAATAAAGGGGAAAAGAATAGAAATTTCGCTAAAATTCACGGTTTTCGTTGCTTTTTTTGATCATAATTCTAGAAAATTACGATATAAATGAAAAAAGGAGATAAAAATAGAAATTTCGCTAAAAATCTCCGATTTTGATGCTTTTTTGGATCATAATTTAAGAAAATGACAAAAATTATGCAAAAACAATGCGATAAAAATAGGAATTTCGCTAAATTTTCCGTTTTCGTTGCTTTTTTTGATCATAACTCAAGAAATTGGCGAAAATTAAGGAAAAAAGGGGATAAAAATAGAAATTTCGCTAAAATTCTCCGTTTTCGATGATTTTTTATTATAATTCAAGAAAATGACGAAAATTAAGGAAAAAAAGGGGATAAAAATAGAAATTTGGCTAATAATCTACGTTTTCGATGCTTTTTTAGATCATAATTCAAGAAAATAACGAAAATTAAGGAAAAAAGGGGATAAATATAGAAATTTCGCTAAAATTCTCCGTTTTCGTTGCTTTTTTTGATCATAATTCATAAAAATGACGAAAATGAGGAAAAAAGGCGATAAATATAAAAATTTCGCTAAAATTCTCTCTATTCGATGCTTTCTTTGATCATTATTCAAGAAAATTACGAAAATTAGGAAAAAGGGGATAAAAATAGAAATTTCGCTAAAATCCTCCCTTTTCGATGCTTATTTGATCATAATTCAAGAAAATTACGAATATTTAAGGAAAAAAGGGGATAAAAATAGAAATTTCGCTATAATTCTCCGTTTTCGATGCTTGTTTTGATCATTATTCAAGAAATTGACGAAAATTAAGGAAAAAAAGGCGATAAAAATAGTTTTTTCGCTAAAATTCTCCGTTTTCGTTGCTTTTTTTGATCATAATTCAAGAAAATGACGAAAATTAAGGAAAAAAAGGTGATAAAAATAGAATTTTTGCTTAAATCTCCGTTTTCGTTGCTTTTTTTGATCATAATTCAAGAAAATTACGAAAATTAAGGAAAAAATGGGGATGAAAATAGAAATTTCGCTTAAATTCTTCGTTTTCGATGCTTTTCTTGATCATAATTCAAGAAAATGACGATAAATAATGAAAAAAGTGGATAAAAATAGAAATTTCACTAAAATTCTCCGTTTTCGATGCTTTTTTTGATTTTAATTTTAGAAAATGACGAAAATAAGTAAAAAAGGGGATAAAAATAGAAATTTGGCTAAAAATTTCCGTTTTCGATGCTTTTTTTGATCATAATTCATAAAAATGACGAAAATGAAGAAAAAAGGCGATAAATATAAAAATTTCGCTAAAATTCTCTCTATTCTATGCTTTCTTTGATCATTATTCAAGAAAATGACGAAAATTAGGAATAAAGGGGAAAAAAATAGAAATTTCGCTAAAATTCACGGTTTTCGTTGCTTTTTTTGATCATAATTCTAGAAAATTACGATATAAATGAAAAAAGGAGATAAAAATAGAAATTTCGCTAAAAATCTCCGATTTTGATGCTTTTTTGGATCATAATTCAAGAAAATGACAAAAATTAAGCAAAAACAATGCGATAAAAATAGGAATTTCGCTAAAATTTTCCGTTTTCGTTGCTTTTTTTGATCATAACTCAAGAAATTGGCGAAAATTAAGGAAAAAAGGGGATAAAAATAGAAATTTCACTAAAATTCTCCGTTTTCGATGATTTTTTATTATAATTCAAGAAAATGACGAAAATTAAGGAAAAAAAGGGGATAAAAATAGAAATTTGGCTAATAATCTACGTTTTCGATGCTTTTTTAGATCATAATTCAAGAAAATAACGAAAATTAAGGAAAAAAGGGGATAAATATAGAAATTTCGCTAAAATTCTCCGTTTTCGTTGCTTTTCTTGATCATAATTCATAAAAATGACGAAAATGAGGAAAAAAGGCGATAAATATAAAAATTTCGCTAAAATTCTCTCTATTCGATGCTTTCTTTGATCATTATTCAAGAAAATTACGAAAATTAGGAAAAAGGGGATAAAAATAGAAATTTCGCTAAAATCCTCCCTTTTCGATGCTTATTTGATCATAATTCAAGAAAATTACGAATATTTAAGGAAAAAAGGGGATAAAAATAGAAATTTCGCTATAATTCTCCGTTTTCGATGCTTGTTTTGATCATTATTCAAGAAATTGACGAAAATTAAGGAAAAAAAGGCGATAAAAATAGTTTTTTCGCTAAAATTCTCCGTTTTCGTTGCTTTTTTTGATCATAATTCAAGAAAATGACGAAAATTAAGGAAAAAAAGGTGATAAAAATAGAATTTTTGCTAAAATCTCCGTTTTCGTTGCTTTTTTTGATCATAATTCAAGAAAATTACGAAAATTAAGGAAAAAATGGGGATTAAAATAGAAATTTCGCTTAAATTCTTCGTTTTCGATGCTTTTCTTGATCATAATTCAAGAAAATGACGATAAATAATGAAAAAAGTGGATAAAAATAGAAATTTCACTAAAATTCTCCGTTTTCGATGCTTTTTTTGATTTTAATTTTAGAAAATGACGAAAATAAGGAAAAAAGGGGATAAAAATAGAAATTTGGCTAAAAATTTCCGTTTTCGATGCTTTTTTTGATCATAATTCATAAAAATGACGAAAATGAGGAAAAAAAGGCGATAAATATAAAAATTTCGCTAAAATTCTCTCTATTCGATGCTTTCTTTGATCATTATTCAAGAAAATGACGAAAATTAGGAATAAAGGGGAAAAAAATAGAAATTTCGCTAAAATTCACGGTTTTCGTTGCTTTTTTTGATCATAATTCTAGAAAATTACGATATAAATGAAAAAAGGAGATAAAAATAGAAATTTCGCTAAAAATCTCCGATTTTGATGCTTTTTTGGATCATAATTCAAGAAAATGACAAAAATTAAGCAAAAACAATGCGATAAAAATAGAAATTTCGCTAAAATTTTCCGTTTTCGTTGCTTTTTTTGATCATAACTCAAGAAATTGGCGAAAATTAAGGAAAAAAGGGGATAAAAATAGAAATTTCGCTAAAATTCTCCGTTTTCGATGATTTTTTATTATAATTCAAGAAAATGACGAAAATTAAGGAAAAAAAGGGGATAAAAATAGAAATTTGGCTAATAATCTACGTTTTCGATGCTTTTTTAGATCATAATTCAAGAAAATAACGAAAATTAAGGAAAAAAGGGGATAAAAATAGAAATTTCGCTAAAATTCTCCGTTTTCCTTGCTTATTTTGATCATAATTCATAAAAATGACGAAAATGAGGAAAAAAGGCGATAAATATAAAAATTTCGCTAAAATTCTCTCTATTCGATGCTTTCTTTGATCATTATTCACGAAAATTACGAAAATTAGGAAAAAGGGGATAAAAATAGAAATTTCGCTAAAATTCTCCGTTTTCGATGCTTATTTGATCATAATTCAAGAAAATTACGAATATTTAAGGAAAAAAGGGGATAAAAATAGAAATTTCGCTATAATTCTCCGTTTTCGATGCTTGTTTTGATCATTATTCAAGAAATTGACGAAAATTAAGGAAAAAAAGGCGATAAAAATAGTTTTTTCGCTAAAATTCTCCGTTTTCGTTGGTTTTATTGATCATTATTCAAGAAAATGACGAAAATTAAGGAAAAAAAGGTGATAAAAATAGAATTTTTGCTAAAATCTCCGTTTTCGTTGCTTTTTTTGATCATAATTCAAGAAAATTACGAAAATTAAGGAAAAAATGGGGATGAAAATAGAAATTTCGCTTAAATTCTTCGTTTTCGATGCTTTTCTTGATCATAATTCAAGAAAATGACGATAAATAATGAAAAAAGTGGATAAAAATAGAAATTTCACTAAAATTCTCCGTTTTCGATGCTTTTTTTGATTTTAATTTTAGAAAATGACGAAAATATGGAAAAAAGGGGATAAAAATAGAAATTTGGCTAAAAATTTCCGTTTTTGATGCTTTTTTTTATCATAATTCATAAATATGACGAAAATGAGGAAAAAAGGCGATAAATATAAAAATTTCGCTAAAATTCTCTCTATTCGATGCTTTCTTTGATCATTATTCAAGAAAATGACGAAAATTAGGAATAAAGGGGAAAAAAATAGAAATTTCGCTAAAATTCACGGTTTTCGTTGCTTTTTTTGATCATAATTCTAGAAAATTACGATATAAATGAAAAAAGGAGATAAAAATAGAAATTTCGCTAAAAATCTCCGTTTTCGATGCTTTTTTGGATCATAATTCAAGAAAATGACAAAAATTAAGCAAAAACAATGCGATAAAAATAGGAATTTCGCTAAAATTTTCCGTTTTCGTTGCTTTTTTTGATCATAACTCAAGAAATAGGCGAAAATTAAGGAAAAAAGGGGATATAAATAGAAATTTTGCTAAAATTCTCCGTTTTTGTTGCTTTTTTTGATCATAATTCAAGAAAATGACGAAGTTATGTAAAAAAAGGGAAAAAAATAGAAATTTCGCTAAAATTCACGGTTTTCGTTGCTTTTTTTGATCATAATTCTAGAAAATTACGATATAAATGAAAAAAGGAGATAAAAATAGAAATTTCCCTAAAAATCTCCGTTTTCGATGCTTTTTTGGATCATAATTCAAGAAAATGACAAAAATTAATCAAAAACAATGCGATAAAAATAGGAATTTCGCTAAAATTTTCCGTTTTCGATGCTTTTTTTGATCATAAATTAAGAAAATGACGAAAATTTAGGGAATAAAGGGGATGAAAATAGAAATTTCGCTATAATTCTCCGTTTTCGATGCTTTTTTTTAACATTATTCAATTCACGTTTTATGTTTTTCCTATATTTTGCCTAATTTCTCGTGATTCTACCTAAATATGATCGAAAAAACCATCGAAAACTGATAATTTCTTCGATTTGTCAATTTTTTTCCTCTATTTTTCCTTAATTGTTTGCAGGCTATCGAAATACTATAAAAATTGCATCGAAAACGGATAATTTCACTGAAGTTTTCATTTTTTTCCTCTATTTTCCCTTATTTCTCCGATGGTTATTGAGATGTGATCAATAGAAGCATCGAAAACGGATAATTTCACCAAAATTTCAATTTTTATCCTCTTTTTTGGATAAATTTTCAGCTTGTTATCGAGATTTGATCAAAAAAGCTTCAAAAACGGATAATTTTACCGAAATTTAAATTTTTTTCCCGTAATTAACCAAATTATTTTTTTTCGTGATTGTGGCAAGATATGATCGAAAAAAAAATCGAAAATAGAAAATTTCACCAAAAATTCAATTTTTTTCCTCTATTTTGCCTTATTTTTCGTGATTTTTCCAAGATATGATAGAAAAAGGCACCGAAAACGGTTAATTTTATTAAATTGCAATTTTTTCCCTCTATTTTGCATTAGTTCTCTTGATTTCGCCAAGATATGATCGAAAAAAGCATCGAAAACGGATTATTTCCAAGAAATTTCAATTTTATTCCTCTATTTTACCATACTTTTCGTGATTTTGCGAGGATAAGATCAAAAAAAACATCGAAAACGGATAATTTCAGCGAAATTTCTATTTCTTTTTCTCTATTTTGCCTAAATTTTGGCATGTTATCAAGATATGATCGAAAAAGCATTAAGATTAATAAAAAGATAATATCAATTTTCATCCACTATTTTCCACTTACAAGATTTGGTCTAGAAAAGCATCGAAAACGGATGATTTCACCGAAATTAAGGTATTTTCCTCTATTTTTATTTGATTTTTGGCATGTAATCGAGATGTGATCAAAAAAAGCATCGAAAACAGATAATTTAACAGAAATTTCAATTATTTTTTCCTCTTTTTTGCACAAATTTTCGGCTTTTATCGAGATTTGATCAATAAATGCTTCAAAAACGGATAATTTTCCCGAAATTTAAATTTTTTTCCTCTATTTTACCAAATTTTTCGTGATTTTGCCAGGATAAGATCGAAAAAAGCATCGAAAACTGATAATTTCACCGAAGTTCAATTTCTTTTTCTCTATTTTGCCTTTGTTTTCGGATTCTCATTTAGATGTGATCGAAAAAAGCATCTTAAACGAATAGTTTCACCGAAAATTATTTTTTTTTCCCTTATTTTGAGTTATATTTCGTGATTTTACCAAGATATGACCGAAAAAAGTTACGAAAACGGATAATTTAAGCGAAATTTCAATTTTTTCCACTATTTTGCTTTAGTTTTTGTGATTTTGGCAAGAATTGGTCGAAAAAAGCATCGAAAACGGATGATTTCACCGAAATTTAAGTTTTTTCCCCAATTTTGCCCTAGTTTTTTAGTTTTTCCAAGATAAAATCGAAAAAAGCATCGAAAACGGTTAATTTTACTTATATTTCAATTTTTTCCTCCATTTTGCTTTAGTTTTCGTGATTTTGGCAAGATATGATCGAAAAAAAATCGAAAATTGATAATTTCAAAAAAAATTCAATTTTTTCCACTATAATTCCTTATTTATCGTGATTTTTCCGAGATATCATCGAAAAAAGCATCGAAAACAGATAATTTTACTTGAATTTCAATTTTTTCCCTCTACTTTGCATTAGTTCTCGTGATTTTTCCAAGATATGATCGAAAAAAGCATTGAAAATGGATAATTTTCGCGAAATTTCATTTTTATTCCATTATTTTTCTTTAGTTTTCGTGATTTTGCAATGGTATGATCGAAAACTGATAAGTTCACAGAAATTTCTATTTATTTCCTCTATTTTGCCTTAATCGTCTTCATGTTATTGAGATATGTTTTAAAATAGCATCAAAAAGAGATAATTTTCCCTAATTTAACATATTTCCTCTTTTTTCCTTATCATTAGTGATTTTGCCAAAATTTGATCGAAAAATTCATCGAAAACGGATAATTTCAGCAAACGTTTTATGTTTTTCCTATATTTTGCCTAAATTCTCGTGATTCTACCTAAATATGATCGATAAAAGCACCGAAAACGGTTTATTTTATTAAATTGCAATTTTTCCCTCTATTTTGCATTAGTTCTCTTGATTTCGCCAAGATATGATCGAAAAAAGCATCGAAAACGGATAATTTCCAAGAAATTTCAATTTTATTCCATTATTTTCCTTTAGTTTTTGTGATTTTGACATGATTTGGTAGAAGAATGCATCGATAACGGATAATTTCACCGAAATTTAATTTTTTTCCTCTATTTTACCATATTTTTCGTGATTTTGCGAGGATAAGATCAAAAAAAAACATCGAAAACGGATAATTTCAGCGAAATTTTTATTTCTTTTTCTCTATTTTGCCTAAATTTTGGCATGTTATCAAGATATGATCGAGAAAAGCATTAAGAACGGATAATATCAATTTTCTTCCACTATTTTCCTTTAGTTTTTTTGATTTTGACAAGATTTGGTTGAGAAAAGCATCGAAAACGGATGATTTCACCGAAATTTAGGATTTTTCCTCTATTTTTAATTGATTTTTGGCATGTATTCGAGATGTGATCAAAAAAAGCATCGAAAACGGATAATTTAACAGAAATTTCAATTATTTTTTCCTCTTTTTTGCATAAATTTTCGGCTTTTATCGAGATTTGATCAAAAAAGGCTTCAAAAACGGATAATTTTCCCGAAATTTAATTTTTTTTCCTCTATTTTACCAAATTTTTCGTGATTTTGCCAGGATAAGATCGAAAAAAGCATCGAAAACTGATAATTTCACCGAAGTTCAATTTCTATTTCTCTATTTTGCCTTTGTTTTCGGATTCTCATTTAGATGTGATCAAAAAAAGCATCTTAAACGGATAGTTTCACCGAAAATTAAATTTTTTCCCTTATTTTGAGTTATATTTCGTGATTTTACCAAGATATGACTGAAAAAGTTACGAAAACGGATAATTTAAGCGAAATTTCAATTTTTTCCACTATTTTGCTTTAGTTTTCTTGATATTGACAAGATTTGGTAGAAAAGAGCATTGAAAACGAATGACTTCACCGAAATTTCAATTTTTTCCCCTACTTTGCCTTAGTTTTCGTGATTTTGGCAAGAATTGGTCGAAAAAAGCATCGAAAACGGATGATTTCACCGAAATCTAAGTTTTTTCCCCAATTTTGCCCTAGTTTTTTAGATTTTTCCAAGATAAAATCGAAAAAAGCATCAAAAACGGTTAATTCTACTTATATTTCTATTTTTTCCTCAATTTGCTTTAGTTTTCGTGATTTTGGCAAGATATGATAGAAAAAAAATCAATTTTTTCCTCTATATTTCCTTATTTTTCGTGATTTTTCCGAGATATCATCGAAAAAAGCATCGAAAACAGATAATTTTAGTTAAATTTCAATTTTTTCCCTCTACTTTGCATTAGTTCTCGTGATTTTTGCAAGATATGATCGAAAAAAGCATCGAAAATGGATAATTTCAGCAAACGTTTTATGTTTTTCCTATAATTTGCCTAAATTCTCGTGATTCTACCTAAATATGATCGATAAAAGCATCGAAAACTGATGATTTCTTCGATTTGTCAATTTTTTCCTCTATTTTGCCTTAATTGTTTGCAGGCTATCGAAATACGATAAAAAATAGCATCGAAAACGGATAATTTCACTGAAGTTTTCATTTTTTTCCTCTATTTTCCTTTAATTCTCGGATGGTTATTGAGATGTGATCAATAGAAGCATCGAAAACGGATAATTTCACCAGAATTTCAATTTTTATCCTCTTTTTTGCATAAATGTTCAGCTTGTTATCGAGATTTGATCAAAAAAGCTTCAAAAACGGATAATTTTACCGAAATTTAAATTTTTTCCCCTATTTTACCAAATTACTTTTTTTTGTGATTTTGGCAAGATATGATCGAAAATAAAATCGAAAATAGATAATTTCACCAAAAATTCAATTTTTTTCCTCTATTTTGCCTTATTTTTCGTGATTTTTCCAAGATATGATCGAAAAAAACATCGAAAACGGATAATTTCATCGAAATTTAATTTTTTTCCTCTATTTTACCATATTTTTCGTGATTTTGCGAGGATAAGATCAAAAAAAACATCGAAAATGGATAATTTCACCGAAATTTCAATTTTTTTCCTCTATTCTGCCACAATTTTTGCATGTTATCAAGATATGATCGAAAAAAGCATAAATAACGGATAATATCAATTTTCTTCCACTATTTTCCAATAGTTTTTGTGATTTTGACAACAATTGGTCGAAAAAAGCATCGATAACGGATGATTTCACCGAAATTTAATTTTTTTTCCTCTATTTTTATTTGATTTTTGGCATGTAATCGAGATGTGATCAAAAAAAGCATCGAAAACGGATAATTTAACCAAAATTTCAATATTTTTGTCCTCAATTTTGCCTTAGTTTTTGTGATTTTTCCAAGATAAAATCGAAAAAATCATCGAAAACGGTTTATTTTACTTCAATTTCAATTTTTTCCCTCTATTTTGCATTGGTTCTCGTGATTTTGCCAAGATATGATCGAAAAAAGCATCGAAAATGGATAATTTTCGCGAAATTTCAATTTTATTCCACAATTTTTCCTTAGTTTTCGTGATTTTGCAATGGTATGATCGAAAACGCATAATTTCACAGAAATTTCTATTTTTTTCCTCTATTTTACCAAATTTTTCGTGATTTTGCCAGGATAAGATCGATAAAGCATCGAAAACTGATAATTTCACCGAAGTTTTAATTTCTTTTTCTCTATTTTGCCTTAGTTTTCGGATTCTTATCTAGATGTGATCAAAAAAAACATGGAAAACGGATAGTTTCACCGAAAATTAAATTTTTTTCCCTTATTTTGAGTTATATTTCGTGATTTTACCAAGATATGACCGAAAAAAGTTACCAAAACGGATGATTTCACCGAAATTTAATTTTTTTTCCTCTATTTTTATTTGATTTTTGGCATGTAATCGAGATGTGATCAAAAAAAGCATCGAAAACGGATAATTTAACCAAAATTTCAATATTTTTGTCCTCAATTTTGCCTTAGTTTTTGTGATTTTTCCAAGATAAAATCGAAAAAATCATCGAAAACGGTTTATTTTACTTCAATTTCAATTTTTTCCCTCTATTTTGCATTGGTTCTCGTGATTTTGCCAAGATATGATCGAAAAAAGCATCGAAAATGGATAATTTTCGCGAAATTTCAATTTTATTCCACAATTTTTCCTTAGTTTTCGTGATTTTGCAATGGTATGATCGAAAACGCATAATTTCACAGAAATTTCTATTTTTTTCCTCTATTTTACCAAATTTTTCGTGATTTTGCCAGGATAAGATCGATAAAGCATCGAAAACTGATAATTTCACCGAAGTTTTAATTTCTTTTTCTCTATTTTGCCTTAGTTTTCGGATTCTTATCTAGATGTGATCAAAAAAAACATGGAAAACGGATAGTTTCACCGAAAATTAAATTTTTTTCCCTTATTTTGAGTTATATTTCGTGATTTTACCAAGATATGACCGAAAAAAGTTACCAAAACGGATGATTTCACCGAAATTACAATTTTTTCCTCTATTTTGCCTTAGTTTTTGTGATTTTTCCAAGATATGATAGAAAAAAGCATCTAAAACGGTTAATTTGACTTATATTGCAATTTTTTCCCTCTATTTTGCATTAGTTCTCGTGATTTTGCCAAGATATGATCGAAAAAAGCATCGAAAACGGATAATTTCCACGAAATTTCAGTTTTATTACACTATTTTGCCTTAGTTTTCGTGATTTTGCAATGGTATGATCGAAAACGCATACTTTCACAGAAATTTCTATTTTTTTCCTCTATTTTGCCATAATCTTCTTCATGTTATTGAGATATGATCGAAAATAGCATCAAAAATGGATAATTTTACCTAAATTTAATTCATTTCCTCTATTTTGCCAAGATTTGATCGAAAAAAACATCGAAAAACGGATAATTTCACCAAACGTTTTATTTTTTTCCTATATTTTCCTTTAGTTTTTGTGATTTTGACTTGATTTGGTCGAAAAAAGCAACGAAAAAGGATAATTTCACCGAAATTTCAATTTTTTTACTCTATTTTACCTTAATTGTTTGCGAAATTTTAATTTTTTTCCTCTATTTTGCCTTAATTCTCGGATGGTTATCGAGATTTGATCAATAGAAGTATCGAAAACGGATAGTCTCACCGAAATTTTAATTTTTTACCTCTGTTTTGAATTAGTTTTCCTGATTTTGTCAAGATACGATCAAAAAAGGATCGATAACGGATAATTTCACCGAATTTTCTTTTTGTTTTCCTGTATTTAGCCTTAATTTTCGGCATGTTATCCAGATGTGATAAAAAAACCAACAAAAACGGATAATTTCACCGAAATTTCAATTTTTGTCTTCTATTTTGCCTTAGTTTTGTGATTTTGTCAAGATTTGATTGAAAAAAGCATCGAAATCGGATAATTTCACCGATATCTCAATTTTTTCCTCTATTTTGCCTTAATCTTCGGCATGTCCTGGAGATGTGATCAAAAAAAGCATCAAAAACGGATAATTTCGCCAAAATTTCAATTTTTTTCCCTATTTTGCCTTACTTATCGTGAATTTACCAAGATATGATCGTAAAAAGCAGTGAAAACGGATAATTTCACCGATATCTCAATTTGTTTCCTCAATTTTGCCTTAATTTTCGGCATGTTATCGAGATGTTATCTAAAAAATCATCGAATACGGATAATTTCACCGAATTTTCAATTTTCTTCTACATTTTACCTTAGTTTTCGGAATTGTATCTAAATATGATCGAAAATAAAATCGAAAACTGATAATTTAACCAAAATTACAAATTTTTTCCTCAGTTTTTGTGATTTTGCAAAGATATGATCGAAATAATCATCGAAAACTGATAATTTCACCGAAATTTCACTTTCATTCCTCTATTTGGCCTTAGTTTTCGTCATGTTATCGAGATGTTATCAAAAAAAGTATCGAAAACGGATATTGTCAACGAAATTTCAATTCTTTTCCTCTATTCGCCTTAGTTATGGTCGTTTGAGGCAGTTGCAGCCAATATTTCTGCTTGAATTTTCACACATAGTTAAAGATCGGTGATCTTCTGTTGTGCTGCATAGTAAGTTTAATTATTAAGACCCGGGTTCGATGCCAGACGATTAAATTGCAGCGAATTTTAAGAATATTTTCAATACTTTTTTTTTTCTTTTGAGGACTGTCCCGATATGAAATTATTGTTTTTGATCTGCTTACAGTATGCAGGCTACATTTTACTTGTATATATGTACAGATATTTTGAAATTTCAATATTTTAAGGATAGAAAAACTTAAGCATATTAAGGCAAAATGAGTCCAGCCTTGAGCTTCCGCGCTGACATAATGAAGAGGAGGTCGACCATCGCGCCGCCGAAGAAACAAAAGTGCAAGGATAAATTGTGCATGGAAGCGGGAGCACAAAGTAGGTGTGATGTGATATTTTCGATTAGCAAGGTCAATAGAGTCAGAATGTAAGAATAAAAAGTGTCTATAATCACCTTCTATAATTTTCTCTAATTCAATATCTCAATTGTGACGCTTGCTGGTTCACTTTTACCCTACTGCAACAAATGCATTGAATTCAGCACCTGTGTTCATTATGAGCAACCCTCTTAAAATTGTATGACCTCTACTCTACATATATTTCCGACTAGAAAATTATTTAGAATATTATCATGTGATGAATATGGTTTGAATAATTTAAGAAAGTTACAACAGAGAGGAAATAAATCCTAATTTTACAAAAAAATTCTCCATTACCCTCCTTTTCTAAATATTGTGAAAGCATATAAACTGACATAGATAAGCAATTGATTTATTTTTCTGTGTGTGGTTTCATGGAATTAGTTCTTCTATGGTATTATTATTTATTTTAACTTCATCTAAATATCCAGCAATCAGAGACTGAATCCGAATGCACAGATTCCACTTTACAAAAACAATAAATTTAAGATGCTTAAACCACAGGAAGAACGGAGGGCATAATCCCTAAGCTGTCAATCTTCTATGCACGCAGTACCATAACCGCCTGTTTTCCATCGTATCAATTGTGCTGTACAGTCCTGGCCAAAATTAACGCAGCACCGGCCACAAGGATCGCTAGGGAGGTGCTTAATTTTGGCCAGGAGTGTACATACATAATTTCTCTTCATGATGCCTTCAGTCTTTATAACTAAATTTCAAATCAACAAAAAAGTAGAGATATATGGGTAAACATGGGTAGACAAGTATTAATGCTTATTTATTCAGGGAAATATAAAAATATGGGCAAAAGAGATAATGCTCCTGCTCTTAAATCTAAGAGGTATTTTTGTGTTTGAAGAAATAAAAGGACCACTTACACGAAATAAATGTATGATGTATTCATATTTACATCTATGTAATCTGGTTCATATCAGGGTGTGTACACTGAGTAGCAGATTTCAATTTAGGCTTTCCTGCTCTTTGACTAGTTAACAGTTCATTTGCAACCAGGAGAAGACTAGAAATTAAACCATACATAAGACACGATGAGGCAATTAAGAAAAGGTTGTTTTTGTAAAAATTTCGGCCAAATTTTGACTTTTGGAATTATATTGAATGAGCTTCAGAGTTACTATGATTGTCAAAATTGTAACAAAATTTGGTTTTCCCAGTTTTGGACATTTTTGACTATAATAAGGTCTATATACGACAGTTCACAGAGTATAAAAATTGGAAAAACAATTGTAACACTCACCATAGCACCACTTTACTTAAGATCATAATAAACTCTTTATAGCATCGACTTAAAAGAATCGTCTAGGTAAAATATTTCATTTGAGCATGGACAAAAATAAAAACCAATGTTTTTCTAATCACATTCAATATGTGTGTCAAACATAGATCACTTAAATCCAGAAGTTATGAAATCATCACTTTAAATTTTGCGGACATCCATGGTTAATGATAAAGTTAAATGAAAATTAGTCTTTGATGGGCCCATTCACACTGAAGTCAAACATCTTCAACAGAATAAAATCACTAATATAAGCATTGGATGACTTCCTATGTTTCCTTAGAATTTCATTTATTTTTGTTAGCACACAAATATACCAACTTAACTCGGGTTTCATACCTTTAATTCACACTCACTTACTTCTCTAGATAAAAATAACATCTTTCTCACATTCTTAAAATTCACAGCACTTAACATTCAATTTTCTTTAACACAGTTTCAACAATTTTTTTCCTATCTTTACCAGGGAATTGTTGCCTTTTAAATCCAGTTATAAAGCTAGATTCTGTCGTTGTTTTCATTGCGCCCCACCAATCCCAGTTACACTCACTCATCTAAGAGAGGCATTTCTTTGCAACTGGAGATGGACACCACTATGATAATGAATATAAGTTTCCAAATCCTAAGCAAGTCCTCATCATGCCACCCCACTGTCTAGATGCGTTCTTTTCTTTGAGTCTGTCCTTTGCAGTCGTGGGGGGGCTGAGTCTCCCTGGTGATCAGGAGTCGACCTCAGAATGTCTGGCTCTGCTCCCATGCGATGGGCTACATGGGACACTGGAGCAGACGCAGCTGAGGAGGGAGCAAGCGTTGTTGCCCCCACGCTTGTTGCTCCTTCTCCTTTGGTATGATGGGTCCGAGAGCGATGGACAGACCGGTGAGACCCATTCCTGGTGAGGGTACCTGTCTGTGGCGTACCAGGCAGTGTGCCATGTCCCATCGCATTCATGTAGTCAGCAATGAGGAGAGTGAGCTCAAGGATCTATAATGTAAAATTATTCGCAAGAAATCAGATAAAAGAAATCTTTTTCATATGATTGCCCATTTTCTTTGCCAAGATATCATCATCTTTTATAGAACTTTACATGTGAACATGTTAATTAAGTGGTTGATTTCGTCCTACACAGTCATAATTAGGCTCGAAAGTGTACATGCAATCAAGCTGAAATATTTATTAAGTCCATTCGCAAGGAATAACAGACATTAAAGAAAGACATGAAAGAACAGGATTCGAAGCACCATCTTCTACTTTGTGCATGGATGCTTTTTCTTTCTCTCCTATAATGGCCTAAAATAGTTTTCAATATTTTGAAAAATGCTTTTGACTTTGAATGTTTCATAACGAAATTGAATTCCAAAGATAGGGAGAAGTAAAAATAGCAACATGTCTGGGACTCAAGCCCAGGTCTTCCATTTCCTCAACAGATATTATATTTTGATAAATATTTTCAATGAATAAATTGTTAAGGGATCAAATTTTTGCTCAAACAATAGGCTTTTCACAATCAACCTTTGAATAGTGCTAAAATATTGTAGCATTCCCTGATTACTGATCAGTTTACTGATAATTTTTTTGGATTACAAATACAGTAGAACCTCAATTTTACGAAGTTGAAGGGACCCAAAAATTTGCGCTTTGTAAAATTCGGGCTTTGTAAATTTGAGGTTTTCTTTCAAGCAATCGAAATCCCTACAATACCAATCCAGGTTCAGTAACACAGTGCATGAATTTAAATGGGATTGAAAGGAAGGTAATATTTCAATAAAATGAATTATACATCCAGTTTAATGCTTAATACAACATAAAACAATTCTAAACTTATTACTTTTTAAAATAATCATAAATTATTTTTTTGTTTTCGGAAGTTTCAATGAAAGATGAGGTGATTTTCTCATTTAATCAGTTAATACCTGAAAGGTAATAATTGAATGAATCAGGTACACCATCAGTAAACATCTGAAAATTGTGAAGCACTTTTATAGTGTGTCTTAATTCATCCCTTGTAGGGGGGAAGGTGCTTCTGGGTCATCTTCATAGCTTGTAGAAGAGCTATCTAAGTTCACTTCATCCTCATCTTCTTCGTCTTCACTAAATTCACTGCAGTTATGCGTCATCACACGAGAGTCACACTTAAAATATGACTCAGCGTGAGAGGATGCATCTGGGATGTACTGATTTAGTTGGGCCATTTCTCTACTAAGGAGGTCCTGTAGTGTGGGAACCTCCACTAACTCCTCTGTCTCTATAATTGATGTGTCACCAAAACCAGCTGATCTCCAACAGTTGGAAATAGTCTTTGCAGTGACAATGCCCCATGCTCTGGCAATCCCTCGCACAGCATGGAGCTCAATGTCCATGGAGGCACATCTTGCATATCAGAGGCTTGATGTGCAACTAATGTATGCGTACTAAAGCTCTGCTTATAGAAAGCAAAACTGTGCAGGTCTAAACTTGTCAAATAATTATGAGGATGAAGTCAAACTAATTTCTGTCACAAATAAGAGTCACAAGCTCATTCAGAAAGAATACAATAGATATCACATGCAATTCTCTGTGTGCACTATAGTAGAAGCAGTAGTAGTAGTAGTAAGCGCTTTGACAGCTTAGGTCATTTTGCCCATGTGCTCCCACCAGGATTTGAAATCAGAACTGATTCCTCATGAGTCACGAGCGTTACCCACATGGCTCCCCAGGAGCCAATGTGCAGTATATTTGCTTCAAATTGAAAGGATTTAAAAGTTAGACTACGATTATACTGATTCTCTTTATAACATAGACCTTATTTCAAAGCTTAGGAGACTCACTTATATCAAAGTGAATGAAACTCACAGCCATGAATTCCAGGAAACTAGCTCGTAAATATTTTAAGTCATTTAAGAACTTTACTTAAGTTAATTTGAAATTCCCTCTTTTTTATAAGCGTTCTAATACGCCGACGTTTAGCGGTGATTTTCGAGAATTACTTACTCGCGGGTACTTTAAACGATCTTGTCGCGTGACAAATCACAAGTCGCGATCGCAAATTCTTACCTAACGACGTAAAACGCTTTTAATTAATAAATTACGTATTGAAAATGCATCAAAATTTAAGTAATAGTAACGTATTACTACAAATTTAGTATTCTTTAATTAAACTAATTTCCATGACAGCTGCAACGAAGAACTTCCACAGGAATGCTACTTTCAAGTAAAAGGTTTACCAAAGTTCTGCGATGGGGTTGCGGCGGCTATCATATTGCTAATATTAAATAATTCCAGAGAAAATATGGAGGTCGCAAAGGATATAAATAAAATATATATCCTTTGCGACGACGAGTAGGTATTTTTTATACACAAAATGATAGAAAAGAAATAGAGCTTACCAAGCGTCCGAAGATAGTGCTGGACGAGAAATCTTCAGTAGTGGACTTTAAAGGTGTAAATTATTCCCATATCCAGCGGTTGAATCTTGGTGCTATTTGGACTCAGAAAAAGTACTTTGACGTTTGGTAGCACTAGTCCGCCTATTTTATGAACTGGGGCATTATCTACAAGAAGCAGAATATTGCGATTCTTTCATGCGCTCTTCCTCTGCAAGAAGATAATTTGCTTCTGAAATATGTCCGTCGTCATCCATACTTTTTTATTACTTTCATACAACACAGGCAAATTTTTCAGGTTCTTGAAGCAACGCGGAGCTCTTGATTTTGCAATCACAACTGGTTTCAACTTTTCGGATCCATCTTGGTTACATATCAGCATTACTGTACCCTATCCTTAGATTTTTTACCTCTGCGACATTTCTCACCACGGGTCCCGAGGGTGGAGTCAGGTAATGCCTTGAAAAACAAACCTGTTTCATCCAGGTTGTATATATCTCGAGGGGAATATTTAGACACAATGTCATTGTTTATTTCATGCCACTGCTCAACGTCTTTTGTATTGACGTTACCTTCTTCTCCACAGATTTTCATTGAAGTGATTCCGTATCTTTTCTTGAATCTATCAAGCCACCCATTTGAGGCTTTAAAGTTGTCGCACTTCAGTTTAAGAGCCAAAACCTGAGCCTTCTTCAGAATTGGTCCACTTATAGGCAATTTGCACGCACGACACTTAAAAAAAAAAAATTTGCAGCTGCCTATCAGTTGATCAAATTGTGACGATGAGACGCACTTCGTTTTTAATGATGTTGTTGTGTGACTCAAAATTTTTTCACTTGAATTGACGATTGCTGCCAATGTAGGTAAAGAAATGCCATACTTCCGAGCAATTTCTGTTTTTGTCTGCCCACGATCACGTACTTCCTTGATAATTGACATTTTGGTGACCAAAATCAGGGACTTCCTCTTTTTCTTGGTCAGCGATTATTTTTCCATTATCTTACTTATAGGCTCACAGGATATCACAACACAGGCCACCTCGCGCAGAGAGTGATTCTGACTGAACGCGCGCGACTTTTCCTCGCTTGGAGACAAACATTTTTCAGGGTGTCCACCATCCAACCATTATTTTTCAATCTTTTACTAACCAATTAAAAATCCGAAATCTCTGCAGCAGCCTTGAGATTTAAAATAGTCGCACTCCAATTTAGCAGCCAAGACCTGAGCCCAAAACTCCCCAAGTCGAAAACAAATTTTTAACATGCTTTATTTTCTCAATCTCTCGTCCAAATAGAAACTTTACTGAGAGTTTACACAGAGTTAAACTCCTGGAAACTGTTGATCTATACGATCCCACGTCGCGGATTCGCGATATTATCAGAAAGCTTGATGAAGAAAGAAAGAGCACGGTTACGTCTTATAAGCTATAATTTTTCGCGAAAACTGTAATCAAAATGTTTGTATTCCACGAAATTTTCCCATCTGAAATACATGGGATGAGGGTCTTCCCAACATAGACGATCTGGATTCAGCTGCTCCTGTTTACGGCGATCGTCATCCCATTGTATTGAGCTCAGTGCGACAAAACCATTTCAAATACTTCGTAAAACTGGGGTTCATTCACTCCTAGGGACCGGCTTCTCACTTCGTTAAACATGAAATCGAGGTTTTACGTAAAACCGAGGTCATTTTACATGTACAAAGATCGGGACCGGCGGAATGATTCGTAAAACTGTGTCACTTTGTAAAATCGAGGTTCGTAAAAACGGGGTTCTACTGTATTTAGTTTTCTTTAGGCTTTGCACTAAGCCATATTTGAAAAATATCGAAATATTACTACCACACAAATACCAATCCGCTCTTAAGCCTAAAAAAATACTCAAGAAAAGAAAGTAAAGCTTTGACCTTTGAAGGTTGAAAAATATGAGAATTGAGCTTTTAAACTAATAAATTGTATGATTTTCTTTAACTGAAATACTTTTTACCAATAGAAATGGTTAGTTAGGCCAACCAAATTATTGCTCACCATTTTAGTTTGTTCAACAGAATTATACTTAATAGTAAAATACTTGACAAGTCAATATTATTGAATATTGAATAAATATATATTCCACTCTAAAAAATATTTTATATTTTACTCTATTCTTGTAGATATAGTTAGATTATTATATTTTTACCTTTGGTTTAGATAAGATAAACAGCAGTCTGTGAGAACCACTTCCATCAGGATTCACAACAACAAGCATAAAGTCATCTTGACAGCCACCAAACGTTACAATGGAAGTATATGGGTGTCGAGAGAGGCTCTGCATAGAGGAAAGTTCCAGAAGAGTGACACTGTCTTCTGATACTGCAAGCCACACGTCCTGTCCTATTGCTACTTCACCAGCATTACCACTCTTCAGCTAAACAAAAAGAGACAAAGAGCAGAAAATTTGAAATTTACGAAGAAAGCGAGCGAGACATTTGGAGAAAATTTAAGATTTTTAAGTTTTCGTAAAATTTAATTTTATAATAAGATGTGACACAATAATATTGCTTAGAATTCATGTGGTTGAAAATGTCAGATTTAACTACTATTAAGATAATGTTAGCTGCAAAAGAAACAAATTAAATGAATAAATAAGCAATTGTGAGCATAATAGTGATACTCTTGGTGGTCCATCTATTGGTAAGATACCCAAATTTATAGAAAATCTCATGCAGTTACCATACCAGTGACAAGAAATCCTTTTCAGATATCATACATGATTTGGTGAGTAACTGCTGCATACTAATGCACAGCAAATACCTCAAGACAAATAACACAGAGCATTCCAAAAGAGCAGGTTATTTTAACAAGTGTTTTCATAATAAAAGTAAAGCTATAAAAATATAAGCTCTCAAGTAAAATATTTTCTGGGAATATAAGATTCACATTTAATTTTCTACACTGGGTCTACTTGATAGTAAAATAACAACCACCTAATGAATACCGTAGAATGGGATGAATAGCAACAAAACTTTCTCTTAATCTTTATTTTGATTGTTTAGAAAATCATGTTGTTTTGTAGGCCACAAAGCTTATCATTTTTAGCAAATAAAGTGATTTTATTTAATACACGTACCCATATAAATTATAAGTTAAGGTAAGTTATTAATAATTATTTAAAAACTACTACATTTTCAAAATTTAACACATTTGTGGATGTAGGCAAATAATCTTAAGCAATTACATTTTTTTGATGAAGAGGGGTGAATAACAACAGAGATACCATATGTCTACAAGCCTGATCTAAATGGGAAAATTTACAAGAAAGTTGATGTAGCTACAGTGGAAGAAGCCAAAGAGGCAGTGATTTGGGGGGAAGTAGGGCTGGGAAAAAAAATCGATAACATCGATTTTTATCGATAACTTTCTTAGCGATTCTTATCGATATGTTTTTAGCGTTACCGATTTTTATCGATTAAAACAGGCCGGGCATGGGCACGTTTTTAAATTCAGCAATATGATGAGCGATGGATTGCATCGATGTTTGTCAGATTACTTCGATGAGTTATCGATTTTTGATGAATTTAAGAACAGTCCGTAGGTTTGTTTGCTGTTTGACAAGATGGCTACTGTTGCATTGCCGATTCAACAAACTTCCCAATGAAAATTATCACTTTTTTAAATTGTACTGCTGTAGATTTTGATGCTATTTCACTGTTTAATAAAATATATAACACGACTTTCTTCAATATATTGTGTCTTTTTTCTCTCCAATGTTTCTATATATATAGTACACCATGATTGAAATTTTTCTGCTAGGTACTATGGAGGGGAAAGTTATCGATATTTTATCGATAAAAATCGATAACTTACCAAAAATTCTCGATACGTATCGATAATTTATTTACCGATTTTACCCAGCCCTAGGGGGAAGGGAAGCAGGGAAAAAGTATGATATCCATCACTATATGACTAATCACATGAAAGTGTGTGGCTTGACCCAAAGTTATACAAGAAGGATGTGGCTTGGTAGTTCAGTGGTTAGATTACCTGGCCGGAAAGTGGGAGACCTGGGTTTGAGTCACAGCCAAGTCACTATTTTTCACCCCAACTAGCAGGTGAATAGTAATACCATATAAAATTTGCATTGGTGGTGCTATATTTCATATCATATAGAAATTATAAAAATTTTTTAAAGATGCAGTAGACTGTACAAAATTGAAAATGTTGCTATTCACCCCATTCTATGGTATACAACAGATAACTAAAACTTTAAATTTAAAACATGGAAGGCTTAATCACTGCAATTATCATAGATGGCTTAATCACTGCAAATTTTACAGATTAAATAGGTTTTCTGGCTTAAGTAGGTTAACACAAAGTACTGTATATGCTGGCGTATAAGTTGACCTGGTATATAAGTCGACCCCTAAAATTTTGAGGTGAATTTCAGGTTTTAGCCTATGGTCAGTGTATAAGTCGACCCAAAAAATAAGGCAACTCCACTTCCCCAGCTCTATCTTTTGGGAAGAAAAACAATGGTATCCAGGGCCGGCTTTATGGGCAGGCGATTAAGGCAATCGCCTGGGGCCGCCAAATTATTACATTACAAGATTATTATTATTATTAATTGACTCTCAAATAACTCACAAAACATTAGATAAAAAGAATCATAATAATTTAGTTTATTATTCAATGTAAAAAAGCCTGTTGTTATATTTTGTCAGGTTTATGCCATTATTGAATTTGAAATATTACAAATGGGAGGGCTACCAAATGCATTTTGCCTGGGGCCGCCAATTATCTAAAGCCGGCACTGATGGTATCCATAAATATATGAAAACTTAAGGAATATTTACCCCTTATTTTTTAATGTTTACTTACTGTTAACTATTACACAAGTTTCTTTCATTGGTATCACTCAGGCTTTACAAATAAAAATGCGTTAAGAAACAAAAACAGAATGGTATTAAAAATGTATTATGAAAGTAATGGTAATGTAGCTTGGTAATATCAAATCACGTCACTGCTAAAAAAATTTCCATGAACTCCTAACACTAAGTCAAATCATAACAATTATAAATAAAAAACAAACCATGATGAGCTTATTGCTTGTTGATCTTCATTTTAAAAAAGAAAACATCGAAATATACCTATTTTAATTTTTGTAAAATAAAAATACATGTGAAAAATTAATATAATTTGCAAAGAACGCTAAAGCATCAAATTTATTTAAAGATATGAAAATAGTTTATTGATTTAACTCTTTTATTATGAAAACATGTCATAACATGACATACTTTTGGCCACAATTGTATTTTGTGATGAAATTTGTTTTATATGATATCTACATTAATTAGACTTGCCACAAATTAGTTTCAGTAAGAAATAATTGTGGTGAGTTGTGAGAGTTTGTGTACAACAAGTGTAAAGCAGGCAGTATCACCTATCACCCTTGGTTGTAGGTTAAATTTAAAGGGTTAAATTTTATGTTCAGCATATAAGTCGACCCCAGGTTTTTAAGAGATTTTTTTAGGCTTCAAAGGTCGACTTATACGCCGGCATATATAGGCCAGCCTTTCTCCATTAAGAATTTGCTGTTTCAAACTTTGTGAAAAACCAATAAACACAGATGAATATGAATATGGTTATGAATGCAATCAAAATTCTTTTTATAAACAAGTGGCCCACTGGCAGAATAAATTTCTCTTTCTCTCACTATGTATGTAATCTCTTAAAAACCTGGGGTCGACTCATACGCTGAACATAAAATTTAACCCTTCAAATTTAACCTGGCAAGTCTAATTAATGTAGATATCATATAAAACAAATTTCATCACAAAATACAATTGTGGCCAAAAGTATGTCATATTATGACATGTTTTCATAATAAAAGAGTTAAATCAATAAACTATTTTCATATCTTTAAATAAATTTGATGCTTTAGCGTTCTTTGCAAATTATATTCATTTTTTCACATGTATTTTTATTTTACAAAAATTAAAATAGGTATATTTCGATGTTTTCTTTTTAAAAATTATATCAAGTTTTTATCTTCTGAGTATTATTTATTTTAGGAAACTGTTCAGTCATTTCTTTGAGATGGCTAATAAAGTTGGAATAGAAGCAAACCGATGGTATATACTTTAGAAAGTATGAAAATTATGTTCTGCTTTTCACAGGCTAAAATGCTAGTTGCTCATAAGCAAGGTTGAAGGAATATATGTTCCCTTCTGCATTACATAGATTCCGTCTTACAGAGGGCCTTTCCAGTAAAAATCCTAGAGTATATGTATTATATATAGTATATGTATATTACTAATGTTTCCTGCTTAGGCAGCTTTCAACCTCAAACACATTGTCTTAGACAGGTTTTACTGTAATAACAGTTATATAGGATAACACTATAATGGATATTCATTTAAGATATGAAATGTAATGTGTACTTTCGATAAATTAATTTCAAAAATTAAATCCTTTTTTAATTTTTGGCTGAAATTAAAAAGATAGATTAAGGCTAGGTTAGGTACTTATTACTGTCTCATGCATAAAAAAACAAGATGTTTATACTTAATGGATAATTGGAAAGGAAATGATCAGCAAGCTAGATGACATTACTAGTAAACCTTTCCTGATTGACAGCCACTTTACCTTAGCTTGGAATAGTGTAGCTCCAAAGAATGGCCACTTCCTGGTGCATGTCAAATAGATTCGTACACAGTCAAGCAAACTCCGTCCTTTCAATGACATCCACTTCTCCATAAGACTGTCAAGAAGCTCCCTGGAAAAATATGACAAAAAATTATACTACTATAAATAATTAACCTATCAAGATATGTATTTGCTAACTAATTTAGTTTTTCTTAACAGTTCTGTTCAGCCCAGTTGTTTATAAACCTTCATAAATAGGAATTTTCATAGAAATTCACTTTCAAAGAGGAGATATTAAGGATGAAATAAGGAGCTTCTCAGAAGTAATTTAATCTTGATTGATTTAACCATAAATCTCATCGAATAGCTTTTTCAACCAGCTATTATTTTGTTTATGCATTAGAAGTCCATTATAATGAGAGTTGACGAAAGTTGGATAAGTATGTACTCATTATGGCCGATTTCTAATACTAAATGTGTTCTTTTCTCTTCTGGTATCCAAGAGCAGCAAGTGTGGCGGTAGGGTTTTTAATCCTTACCCAAATGCTTCAGAATATGTAGAAAAGTATGTTTGTGTCAAAAATATTATTTCATTTATTCATACACCATAAACAAAGAGCCTCCGCTAATATAAAATGTGGAAAATTATTGCTCAATAATCATCAAAAAGTAATGATATATCACTATTTTTTCTTGAGATATTTTTCATTCACATGCTTCATAAGCAATGACTCTGTCATGAAGGAGGAGAAGTTACCGTGGGAATTAAAATCAGCACCACATTTATCTCCTATATTGCCACCCATCATGGATCAGACAATTGGGTGCCCAGCTTCAAACTAAAACAAATCCCACGGGTAGAAACCAATATGATGGGAACTCGATTAAAAATTCTGGCGCCTACTAGAGGAGTTGTTGCCAAAATGAAACATGAGAAAAGGTGATAAGTTGAATGGAGGAACAAGGGGGAAGGTGAAACTCGTGAGAAGTCTCTAAACATAGCTTCCTGAAGCATTTTTGCCAATGAAGGGTGAGGCAAGTTGTGGGAAACAAATGCATGAATTAGATTATGATAATGTTTGCATTTTATTTTTTTCTGCTCTTTGAAGAGGTAATGTGCCTCAGATTGCCATTTGTTTGTTGTCTCACGTCAATTGAAAATTCTGAGATATGCCTCCAGCAAGATAAATATAGAAACATGGCACTCGTTATAGCGATACTTCACAAACAACCACTCATTATAATGGATGTAATTCTCTATCCTTTTCGCTGTGAGATGAACAATGGCCAAGAAATCACTTGCCATAATGCAATTCTCATTATATGCCATACTCATTATAATGGACTGTATTAACTTATTTGAAATAATTATAATTATTCACTTCTAGATGTTCATACTACATTTACTTATTTTTGAAATTGTGTTAGGAAATAGAAAAACCACAACAGTATTATTTATCCAGCTGATATGGAGATAAATACAAGTGAAAATGAATAAAATTTTCATAAACATACCTTTGCTCATCTGAAGATAGATTTTCTCTGTATCTGACTGGATAGAATTTGTCTAGGGCTTGCTGTACCTGATGGTGGGGATTACCAGATGTTCCTCCACTCCCACGTCCTCTGTCTGCATTGTACTCTCCAAAATCAATCTGTTAAATCAAGTGTTAAATTCATATCAGAAGATTAGAATATGAACCAAAGATATAGAAATCAAACCTCCCTCAATTTATGCAAACAAGGTTGTCTGATTCACAATTTAATATTTATGACTGCATTGGAATAGATAATGAAACAGAGAAGGATATAAATAACAATAAAATAAGTCTCAGTTTTACTAAATGATGAAGATATGTCGAGTCTTTTGAAGTTTACATTAAACTCCTTAAAACCACACCAAACATTTAGAACAAATTTTACTATTACTTTATTTTTAAGCAACTTTAATACATGCTGGATGCAACGTAAGTCATTTTTAAGATTGAAATAACTTACTCTAATTACTCTCTGGAACATACAACACAAGTTTTATTGATAGATACTAATAGAACTCATTATTTCTACTAATAGAGATCGTCTTGAAAATCTTGACCACCACATCAGAAACAATAAACCTCCAAAGGCAGTTTAACCAGAATAGTGATAATTATCAAGACTATGACTAGTTCTTAACTAGTTTTAGGACTAATTTTTAACTCCTTATACACAAGCCTGTTTTTCCTGTTAGCCTTATTGACTGCAGAGGATATTATGAAATTTTGGCTGGTACTTTTTGTTTTGATACATACATATCAATATAAAAGATTGAAAGTTGAAAAGAAATAAAAAGTTTCCATTCATTTTGAGAATAAAAAATCAGTCATGAACTATAATAAACTGAAATAGTTATGTAGTTTACCTGTGCCATCAAAGATGTAAGCTCCAAAGCCAGCTCACGATTCAATGGGAAGCGACCTTGAACTACCTGCTGATTCACTTGGTAACAAAGAAGCAACTTCTCCTTGTCAGTCTCCATTTTTGCTCCATTCCTCCAATACAACCGATTCTTGAAAGTCAATTGGATAACTCTGGTATTCTCAAACTTTCCTGAACCTTTTTCTCTGAGTGCTGTCTCCCATTTTGATATCACATCACAAAGCTGCATTTTGAAAGAATTGAATCACATGGTATCAATTAGGAAACAAATTAATAAGTCAAATGAATTTTAAACATAACTTCTTTCTCATCAATTTGCAATAAAAACAAGCCTTACCTTGGCTTGAGGGTCAATAAAATGTTCCAAATCCTTTTCTATGGGATCATCACTAAACATTGAAAACCCAGAGTTAGAAACATCCCTACAGCCAAGTTCTTGGTTTAAAGTGGTAAGGAACTCTTCTATTGTCGTTGAACCATCAAAGCTCACAACCTACAAATATAAATTAAATAATATTAATAAACATACTATTATAGTGACCACTTTATAGATGTATACAAGATATTCTGAAAGTGAAACCACAACTAAAGAGAAATTGATGCTAATACAAATATATAATATATTTATAGTAATTATTAAAAATTATTACTAAAATAAAATTTATAATACATTTAGTAAACATCATATCTATGATATACTAAAAAAAAAGGATAATTAAAGAAAAGTGGATGAATCATGGAAACCCAAAATTGGAGATTTCCTAAGAATAATTAGCATGTTGAAAAAATTTGTTTATTGAATATATAAATATATATGAATTATTAATTATACTTGTAAAGAAGAAAGATAGGTACAGAGGAGGAAAAGTAAATAAGGTACGAGGACCAAGGTGGCAGCAGGATACTTCTACAAGGAGGGGAATTCAAAACTTATTTCTCAGTATACAAAGTGTATTGAGGTTGGTGGAGATTATGTAGAAAAATAATACATATTGTCAAGAACATTTCCTGTATATTTCAATTTTTTCAATAAAAACTCTATTTAAATAAGAAAAACAGAACTTGTTTTCTGGATGACCCTCGCAGAAACAATATGGAGGAGTATTGTCACAAACTGTCACATGAAGCTAATCTTGACATGCACATACATAAGCTATGCTAGAAGTAGTTCTCTTAGAATTTCTTAAAAATCAATATTTGCCATGAATATTTTTGATATTTTGTCTGATTAAAAAATATTTTTATTCATTTAGAACCATCTACATAATTATCTTTGTTGTATTGAAAAACAGATTTAAGACCATCTCTTAAGCTAAAATACCATATTTGACGGCATATAAGATACACCTTTTTTCCTAAATTATGTCTCGAAAAATTTCCCTGCGTCTTACCGTATTTCCCGGCCTATAAGACGCACCGGCAAATAAGACGCACCTCGATTTTTCAGGTAAGAATTTACAAAAAAAACTCATACTTTGTTACATAAGGTTGAGTGCTGCTAAACTCTTTATCGCGAGAGATACAATGTATTAGCATAGGGATGACATCTCCGTTAGCCCAATGTGTATAAGTTTTGCAGCAGCACCACATGCGAGATTAAACAAAAAGTGCTACATTGTATGCATTTAGGATTTCCCTGGGAATTTTTTTAAAGGAAGTTCTGTCATCGAAATATTAAAACTGTTTTCCTTACTACTTAATCAAAAAAGTGTTATTATCGAAATTTGTAATTAACTGAACTATTTTCAATGCCTGATACGGTAAAAATATACTTAATGGTATGCATTTATCCCGGCGAATCGGATTGCTTATAATAGGACGGAGTTATACCTGTATACTATCGGCGCATAAGACGCAGACTGATTTTAGAGCATACTTTGGAGTAAAAAAAGTGCGTCTTATAGTCTGGGAAATACGGTATATGTGAAAGTTCAACCGCCACAGATTAACTTTCAATACTGAATGCTATTTTTAGCCCAGATGGTTTATACTACCTTTTTCATAATTGCATTCAATGATTGTGTTAATATTTGGCTTTTACGAAACATGACAACTAAAAGAAACTACATTTTAAGTTATTGTGGTACCGTGCTTTCGCACGGACTATTAAAACGTTTTTTCCTTGTGAGTGGCCAACTTAATGAGGGTGCGTCTTACATGCCGTCAAATACGGTAATATTATATTGATTTGAAATCGTATTATTTAAGTGTTTTTAAAAAATCTAGATGAATTATCCATTAAATTAAGTTTTGTTCCTCAGAAATCTGCCAGTAAGCCAACTACTAAACATGAGTATTTATTTTATAATTTTTTTCATAAAGAGATTGCTAAAGATTCTCTTAAATGAACAGATTAATAATATTTCTGGAAGCAATGGAGAAATTTCCAATGAAAATGAATTACAATGACATTCTATTATATAGTACTTTTTTCTAAATATTAATTTGTAGAAAGCCCAAACCTGATAAGTTCCATTCAGCAAATGGACTGGAATTGCATGAGGCAGGGAATGGTGGTAAGGATTTTTGAGCAAAATTGAAAGAACTTCCATTCGGGACGGTTTTGCTTGGCGACCACCATTTTGCAAAGTTCTCTCTAAGGCACGCTGGCAATAGGCTGCATACTTTCCACATTCACTCCTGGAAAAGAAGGAATATATTTATACTAAACTCGATGGAGGTCCTGTATATTTAAGTAAAAATAAATATTCAATCAATTTGGCACATTTTTTACACTTTAAACTTTGTAAGAAGTCTCTCACAGTTACTCTTTTGCACATAAACAGTATTTTACCACAAGGTTACTTTTTAATTTGAAAGAATTTTCCAATTTTATATAAGAATGATATGGAAATGATTTCAACTTCATAATACAGCTTAATTATTAGAAATGGCATCTAAAAAAAAGAATATTCATCATTCAGGTATTTCCACAGCAGAATCAATAGCAAAGATGGAAAAATGTTAGGTAATTCTAAATATATTAGTTTTATTAGATAAAAAATATGATTTTCAGTATAAATTGAAAATAAAACATTTGCACTGATAGCAAGTAAATTTCCTAGTTTGTGAAAACCTTCATATCTATGTCTTGTAAAGCTATTTTTGATAAAAATAACACCTTTATTTAGTTGAATGTTCTATTTATAAATAATGATTTTGTAAGTCCATTAAATTTTAAAATTTTATTTACACCACCTTTAATTGCTAATAATTAATAAAGGATAGATGGGATATTATTTATTTATACACCTAACATTTACAGCTTGACTTCTATATTAAGTGCATATCGTCATATTAAGATGCACAAAATACGGAACCTGTAATGAATATTCATAATCCTTTATTAGCAAACATATAATTCAAAAGAGATCATAATATTTGAATTCCAATCTTAGATATTATTATAGCTAAATTTGGAAATAATATGGTATTTCAGATATGGCAGAACCTTATGAAATTAAAATATGATGATTAGAAAACAAAATACCATAATACTGCTCTCTCTATTTCTTTTAGCTTTTCTTTATGAATTACCATTACTATAATGAAATCAATTACTTTTATTATCAAAACATACTTTGGAGAAAATTCCTTAAATCATCTGTCTTGGAAAAAGGATTAAATACAAGAAACTGTAAATTTATGTCCCTTTGTACTAACACTATTTTGATTAAATAGCAATAAATTAGGAATATTTCCAGTTTGTGCTACAACTGTATGTTAACAAAACCTTTACTGTATGCAATTTTTTTCACAGCTACGTAATACCAAATGCGGCCTTTCTTTAATAAATCACGGAATAAATAAAAGGCACTTTGTATGATATGAATACCTATAAGTGACTGAGCTGGCGCAAGGGTAAGCTGTTAATTCTTAACACTTATTAACAGCACTGAACTGTAAAAATCAAACATTCATACAAAAAAGTGGAAGCAAGTTTGACTTATTTAAAAGAATATTGAATGGCTTCTGTAAATCAAAGCAATTTGAAGATTTGACTTACTTCGAGTCTGCGTTCCTGTGCAGGTGCAACTTGAGGTACCACAGCAAGCGATTGTTTCTGGGCACGAACAGGGAGACGGCAAGAGCAAGGAGCTGCCATCCTTGCACGAAGACGAAACTTGGAGGGTTGGTCTTGCAGTCCAGGGGCAGGGCTGCTGATTGCTGTGAAGTCGGAGAACCCTTCTGAGCGTTGGCGGAGTCGCACATGAACAACGACTGAGTCGCACATAGGAGGAGTTGCTGGAACGGAATGTGAGTGCTGTTGTTGCTAGGGGCATTGATATTCCCTCCAAGAGAAGCCAAAATTTTCCAAATTTTATCTCAAAAATTTGAGTGATGAAATTATTTGCTAGAAAAGTCTAGCAATTGTTCACTGAAGGTGAGGCTTTTCACAAAAATATCTGTGTGTGTAGGTGTCCTTTCTTTTTATAAACAAATTGATAATGTTTTTGCATTCTTTAGATCAACAAAAAGTTCAAGAAAATGGAAGTTTTCAAGAAAATGTGTATTCTTTAACATTTTTGGCAGAAACTGAAATTTAAAGTTACTCTTGCCCAATATTTTATTTTTGAGAAAGAACAAATGATCAGTAGGTAAGAAAAGCAAGGAAGGAGTTATAATTGGCTGTCTTTCGATGATATTATATCTTTTGCCGTTAATTCCCAATTAAATCATCACACCAAGGCATTAAAAAAATAATTTAAATTTGAACTATTTTTCTAAAAGTTGTGAATCTTTCATTCTAGACAGCTATAAAATGCATGCACGACCAGAATCAGTGCTCAAATCTATTAGTAAAGCAACTATACACCATACACACACATATTTTTTTGGAATTTAAATTTCGATAAAAATTTAACAGAAGCTTTTAATGGAATTCTAAAGAGTCATAAAAGGGGCAATTATTTTATGTTTTCTATTTCTCACACACAAACATTCCATTCCAAAATATAAAGAGGTAACGCATTTCACAAAACAATTCTCATTCAGTATGCATTTTATTGGTAAACAGAAGTCACAATCAAGATGAAATACATTAATATAACACAAATGTGAATTTTTTAAAATATGTGCTCAAAAGAAACAATAAGAAGCTTATGAGAAAGTTAACTTAGCTGAATAGTTTTGTTAAGTAATATTTGATTTCGTAGATCACCTCTAAATTTAATTACTGCATACAAGCATCTCGTAATTCTTAAATGTGTAAAATATTGCCAAGATTATAATAATAAATACTATAATAAAAAAAAAACAAAATAAATAATTAATAGCATGAATAAATCTATGAATAATTACTAAGATCTAGTCGGTTTGAATAACCAAAAATGATAATATCTTTCTTGGTTATTAGTATGAAAAATACATCGTTGAATGAATTCATTAATGTATTTTTAACACTTATTAACATTTTCTACACATATTCAAAAAAATTTCCTACATAAATATCTTGAAACATGGTACTGTCATGCATATAATACCACTGATGAATAGAAATTGGATTTAAAGATATATACTGTAAAGCGTTTAAACATATATTCTATTGTTACCAAATATTAGAGATAAAATAATACATAACGTTAAATTATTTAGCAAAGGTAAGAATTTAAGGAATAAAGTGCTATGGTTATTTGTCCAGCTCTGATATTAAATACTCTAGGGCCTCTTATATGTAATATAACATACATAAAAAAACAAGTCAGTTCGACATGATATAAGATACTTTTGCAACTTGCTATTAAAATTTTAAAGGCACATTGTAAAAATCAAAATATTGAATTAAAATTTGAATTATAAATCAAGTTTTTGTTTTACTTGAAATACATTATTTTTTCTCACTTTATACTATAAAATATTAGGTTAGTTATTAATATGCTGGATGCATAAATATTTTTAGTTGCTTTCTCCCTCTAAATAGAGGAGATGGTTGAGGTTCTTAGAATACTTCAATCTAATATTTACTTTAGAAATGAGAAATTGCTAATATTAACTAATATAGTCAACCACATATATCAGAATATATGACGTATTATTGAATTATGCATGCTATACTTTATGGTCCACCCATTGTCAGTGTTCCATGAAAATCTTCAAATGGTTCAAGTGTAATTTGAATATATATGTCAAATTCTTTTGAATGGTTTGAGTATCAGACTTGCATATTTTTTTCTTCTCTTTGTTTAGCCTTGGATTTACTTGGATTGTGGAACACTGGTTACAAAGTTCTGTATCAAAACATATTTGGTTTCAGGCATTTAAGATGTTAATATTCTATTCCAAGTGGATGAGGACAGAGATCAAATATATTTCCCAAATTATCAATATTTTTAGGATTCTATCATACAGGACAATCAAACACTTTAACTAAAATATGAAAATTAAAGCAATTCACAGGTCGATGAACCTCAGTAAGTGACTTTATACTACTTTCAATGGATGATAAGGAGTAACAACATCTATTTAAGACTAAATAATTTTAAGAAAAAGAGAAGATAATTGCTGGTACATAAACTAGATGATAACTATTTTTTTAGTGAAATTACATTGCAGAACCAAGGACTAACTGAAAATCTATCATTTATTCACATTAATCATCTAGACAAACAGTATGTTTTGCTTGATGTATCATTTGGATGTGTTGTAAATATGTACACATCTTTATATTACTTAATATACAATAAAAGAAATGTAGTAACTTTCTCTCTGAATTAAAATCACATAACAGTGGCGATAAAGTTCCCTAAAGGTTTTCTTGCTCTGAATTTAATTATTGTAAAATTTAATGAAATTTAATTTTGTGATTAAATGATGTGGCAATAGGTTTTTAAGCTGTGATTATAGGTTCTACTGCGTCAGAGGGATTATTTCCTATGAAAGGTATTATTTAGCATTACCCCTACATCACTATATTACATTAATAATTCAGGATTGGTTATGATAACTAGTAACTTATCCATCCATTTCTTTCAATCAACCTAAGCTCAAGCAAAAATAGTAGATCACAAGTTGAGTATCTTTCAGACCACACGGCCAGCAAAATGGATTGATTATTTGAAATAAAAAGCATATATTTTCATAAAAATGTCTGATATTAAATTCCTAGTAGCAGCAATAAATAGTAATATGTAGAGAAAGTGAATATAAAGATATTCAGTAGTAGTAAAGTTAAAAGCGACAGCTCAGATCATTTTGCACATTGGCCTTCACTGGGAATTGAACCAGGGACCACTTTCACCAAAGGCAAACACACTGTCTGCATGACTATCCGGGAGCATATATAAAGATATTCAGCAAAAATTAATTTCTCGAGTAATTCCTTCACTTTGTTTTCTTGTAAGATATGATTTTGAGTGAGCTAAGTTTTCAGGGTTATAGAAACATTGATGAAAATTAATAATTAATTAGCAGGAACAAGTCTTAGCTTTGATAATCAAATTATAAAATTTATTGACCCATTAATATTAGAGAAGTTAATATAAGTTGGCATTCCTTACAACTGAAAACAACTGTTTTTAAAATTGAATGTGATTCACCAAAAACACTTAACCTCTTAATAGCTACCAAATTCAAGAATAATATCATCTACAGAAGAGACACATGGTTGAAAATTTGTAGGATCAAGTTTTAGTTATACACAAATTAATAAAAGATAACACACTGAGTGATTAAAATCTAGAATGTTATTGGAAAAGCTCAATTTTTAAGACTTTTACAACTGTTTACCAAATTTTTCATACCGTTTATAAAATTATTAACTGAAAAATCTTAAATAACTGAGGACATGCTAAATTAATATGAGCATATTAGAGTATTTTAAATTATAAAATGAATATTAGAATCTATAAATAGATGAATTTAACATCCAGAACATGCATTTATAAATAAATAATAATATCTTAAACTACAAATATAACATCACTACTGCATCATGACAAAGTGATACAATTATAATTTGAATAAAAACTTAGAAGATCCTAAATGCAAAAGAAAAACAAAACATTTAAGCAAGCCATAAAGCTAAACAGCCATGGCATAGTAAAAAATTAACCCTTTGCATTAACTTTGTGATCAAAACAAACAATAATATTTATAAATTCAAATTTTCTTCATACTTACAGTTTTATTTTAAGTTCAGAATGTAAATATCTACACATTTATCCCCTGCACAATATGTTCTTCAGACATGGATATAAAGTGCAAATCTTTTGAGTCAGAAGAAAAATCCAAATAAAATATAAAGTTCCATAATTTGAGAATTAATTTTAATCTGCTTCTCATGAAATCTGGATATGAATAAATAAACATCCTCTTCACTAAACCAAAATGTGAAAATGAAGATTTTCCATTATATAACGACATAGCTTAGTAAGTAAATAAAATTCAATTCAAATGTCAGCGTTTTTGTAGCAGTATCATCACAAATTAATTTTGAATAGAGCTTCTTGTTTTCGAAAGAGTAAATGATGAATAGTTGAGTAATAAAGAAAGAGATCTCATTAGCTGAAGAAATACTGATGTTACAACATTCGTTTCCTTTACAAGATGAAAAGTTTCCTATACCTGTAATATGCAAGATGCTGGTCTGGATGTTGAAAATATACATTGGGTTAGTGCATTTGAAATATTGCAAAGGGTTTCTAACACAACATTGTGTATCAGTCATGTATATAAGTGAAAACAAAATAAAATGCCAGCCAAAAGCACACACTTACGCGAGAATGCTTAAATTTGTTGAGCGTCCGGTTTACCTGCACCCCAATCTTGTGGTGAGTGTGCCTTGATGTTTGTTTCACAAGAGCGCAAACAAATTCAGCCTGTAATTCTGGCACATCCAGACACTGTTGCAAGGCATTCTGGGCCAAAACTACATGGTAGTCAATACCAGCAGAGTCTAAATGCACAGAGATGAACAGTTGGCATGACTGTAGATAAGGGGGAAAAAACATTATTTATACCATGGGTATCAAAGAAGCAGAAAAGCACACTATTTACAGAAAACAACTACTTTGCTAAGGAATCAGATAGTTCAGAACGTCAAAATGTATCCCATTGATTATACAGGATTATTTGCAGAGGATGAGATGATTTTCTGCATCATCGTAATTAATAATAATTCTGCATCCTCCAATAACCATGAACTAAAATCCATTGACAAATAGCATGAAAATAACATTGCTTAGATAAATGCGGGATCAAAGACCCATTAGAGTGCAATAAAACTTAATTAGAGATTTGGAGCTATAACAGAACAAGTGGCTATTTCTCTCCATTTAGCACAAGAAACTATGGTATAAGATAATATGCAACTCTATTCAGTAACTTAAAATATAAATTCTTTACAAGTTTTGCTTTGAATAAAATTTTAGTTAAAGATATTGCACTGTATAAAAAACTGAAACATTTACACTGGATAGTTCAAATTAAAAGTATGCTAACATATATGCATAATGAAAACAACTAAATGTAAAACTATAAGTATTTTCTTTTAGATAAGTGATAAAAACTAATCTAATCCTCATTGATTTACCTTAAATAACTTGACAGCTTCAGCTTGTAAAGCATCTGAAGTCAGAGTGGTTAAAGGAGCAACAATGCTCTCCTTACTATGCAGAAGATGAGGATGCCTCCAGAGAACACAATCTAAAAGAAACAAAATATCATGATTGAAAGAACATTAGAGAGTATTCCAGCAGAGCAATGCTACATAAAATTCAAATAGATAAAATTTAAAAAAACATAACACTGTCTCAGCTCAAATTTTATAGTACATTAAGGAACAGACTTATTTATTATGTATTTATTACATTCCTGAAATGGATAGCATGTTGCTATAATTAATTTACCCTGAATTTATACATACGTCATGAAATTCTCAGACTCAACGAGTACACAGCTACTTTTGTCTACATTATTAGCTAGATAAGGGTGATGGAACATATAATATAAGGTAAATTTGCAGTTTGGCATCGTCGGCCATTATTACTCCTTTATCTTTAAAATGGTGTATGAATGGTTTCTGTAACTCTAATAGTAACTGAGATATAGAATTTCTCCCTGACGGTGCCAAACTGCAACTTTACCTAATATAAAATAAATAATTTCAATGAGAATGTAGATCTCACAAACAGGGAAAGTCCAAGTTTGATTCTACAGAAATTGATACTGTTTGAAATACTTTCAGTGAATATTTAATATTGATTCATAAAGATCAGGCAGAATATTTTTCCTTTCCAATTCAAAATTGTAATTGAATTGGTATGTATGAGCAATGAAGTTGATTTTGACATTTCGTTCTCCAAAAATTGAATGAAATGTTTGCCAATATATTTCATACTAGCTGTAGCGCCCGTTGATTCTCAACGGAAGAATAGAAGTAGAATTAAATACAATAATCCTTTTATAAAAAAGAAGATAATCTAACATTTATCATTTTAGCTTCGTTCGATGGGACAGATTACCGTTGGATAACCGTAAACGAAACTTTTCTGTAAAAATCCTAATATCTTACGCTCTCATAATTTGCTGAAATCTATTGGTTTGTACATCTGAATATTCATTTTCATATAATATTTCTACCAAACTTATCTCTGGTTGACAACAATGATTCTTCTTAATTTGATTTTGCAATTGAAATAGAGCCTGCGAACGATATTTCGATTTATATTTCCAAACCAATAAACCAAGAAATGAAAATTGTACTTAAGTTTACAAAGCCACCTTGACTTAATATTCTATTTCATATCTTTCATATGAACAATTTCTCCGATAAATACAGTGTTCGTTCAAAGATTATAAAAACATATTCAAAGATATTATTAGGATAAACATCACCAGCCTAATTTTCAGAAATGCACAAAGGTAATACGGAAACGCAAATGCAAATAATAGAAATAAATATCACTTTGTAAACAACCGATGAATGTTTTTACGGAAAGTAACTAAAACACCACATAAGCACTGAACACAATCATTAACACTATGGGCACGTTTTTAAATTCACCGATGGATCCATCGATGGCATCGGAAATCCATCAAACCGTTTTTAAATTTATCGATGGATCCAACAAACCGTTTTTTTATTCACTGATGGATTTACGATGCTTTCCACCGATGTCCATCGCTTCCATCAAGATTAATTTCCGATGAAAAGCCGATGGTACTGATAACAGTAGCGGGTCATTCAAATGTCAATATCAATAACCTCATAAAAAGCAAGTAAATGGCAACTTACAATGGGAAATATAACGTATTCATAATGCATCAATCGACGAACACAAACGATGCAATGAATTACGTTGCAACAGAGTGTAAAGAATTATGGAGATGGAACAAATTGTAAATGCAACAGTAGCCATCTTGTCAAACAGCAAATAAACCAGCGGACTGTTCTTAAATTCATCAAGAATCGATAACTCATCGAAGTAATCAGACAAACATCGATGCAATCCATCGCTCATCAGATTGCCGAATTTAAAAACGTGCCCAAATACTATCACGGAAATGAAAGTCGATTAAATACGATTAAACTTATAATTTTACGGTAAACAATTACGTTGATAAAAATAAAACATGGTTGCAACAGAAGCTTAAAAAAATTCGAAAAACTTTCTTAAATATTTCATTAATTCTCAATGTCTTCTTATATATAAACTCATGAGCTAGAATCAACAATCACCTAGATCGTCAAGGGAATGGGTTGTTTACAACCTCAGAATTTGGATGAAATATTCACGTATTTTATCAAACTGTTCGCAATTTCAAGTCGGAAACGATATTTCACGACCAAAATAAGAATTTTTATTCTGTTTTCCTTCTTTTGGTACTTGATTCGATTTTCTAGGACCATTATTTCTAATTTAATTTTGCAAAAGAAATGAACCCTGCAACGAAAAAAATGACCTCTACGTGTATTTCTTATGGGAACGTTTTGACCCGTCTGGGTTCGAACCGTGGACTTTAGGGAAATAAAAAGTAGCCTATACTCTGCGCGGGGTCGACTTTTAATAATGTAGAAAATTTCAAAGTTTTGCGACTCTCGGTTCTCGAGTTTTTAGCGAACATACACACACACATCCATACTCTATTTTATAATATAGATAGGTACAATATTTTCAGTACTAAGTTCAAATTAAACAAACCTATAGATTTTCAAGATGTAAGTTACACCTGCAAGGACATATTAATATATTTTCTTTTGCTTTGTTATTGATACAAATTGTTAGGTTAAAATTATTTTATGAGATTATTAATTACATTAATATTATTCATCAATCTAAGTATTTTAAGATAATTTTATCATCATTGTACCAATGTATTAAAGGGATTCAAAAGAACGTTCAAAAATTCATATGTTAAGTGTTGACTTAAGTTTTAACATGAATTCATATTTCCCAAAAAAAATGAAATAATTAAATTGTCAAAATATTAAAAATACTATGGCACATACTAGGATCACCATCCGTTTCCATTAATTTCTGAACCAGCTGCTCATACTGTGTTCCAGCACTAGCTCCTCCTCCAGAAACCACTGTCAGGTGGTACATCCATGAATCCTGACAATAAAGCAAATAAATTGTTAAACCATTGACTTGATTGATCTAAATTCAGTGCTTTATGAATCCTCATATTCTTAGGAATGCTTGATTTAATGTTTAATTTAAATGAGACATTTATCTCTCTTATTTTTTCTAAGAATGTCAAAAATAGATACATAAATAAATCAATAACTTAAAAATATTTCCCAAAAAGTCTAGATAAACTGGAACTTATTCTCATGAAACTGCTGATATGAAATTCATAATCATAAAATAGTTCATTTCATGTTCAATGTGATAGTTCTTTTTTTCTCTAAGAAGTTAAATAACAAAAATTGTGAAACGGAGAATACATTTTCTGTGTTACATGAGAGGATGAAACCACACATATTTTAATGGCAGAAATACATTAGGGTGCACTGAAAATGGTCTCTGTTATACAAAATTTTATAATGAATGTTAAGTTGAAGAGAACCTTAATAACTCAAATGTATGAATTTCAAGAGATAGTCAATTAGCAAATGGTGCTTAAAGGATTTGTGATAAAAAATTATAAATAACCAAAGGACACTGGTCAACTGAGAATGAGAGGTGGCAAATAAAATTTATTGAGAGATCTTCTCTGGTCTTATATCATATATATCAGCATCTCAGGAATTCCAGAGAGATATAGCAGCCACAAAATTAAATCTCCAGAAAAACAATTGTTGTATAAACTGAGTAAGATTTGATATTGATCTAATCAGACCATAAAGAAAATCTGCCCCCTTTTTATAATGTCAACTAATTCAACTAAATTAATAATGAAGTTAAATTAAATTCCTTGTGAAGCTTAGCATTAAATGTTAGAAGAAGATGAAAAACTTGTAATAACTATACTTAGGTGTCTCTAATTTCATTAACTAAATATTAACTAATAACCTCAAGACTACTTTGAAATCTGGTCTTCTTCACTAAACCTTCAGCACCATCAGACAAACTATTATGTCCAACATTATTCTTAACTTCTTCATCTTATAGAAGCTTTATTTTCATAATATGATATGCAACATACATATATGCTCATAAAGGGTAGTTGTTCTTTGCATATATGCCTGTTCTGTAATTTTTGTTATACATATATTATATCAATTACATGCTAAGAAAATTTACCCCAAATGTTTCACCAATTATTATTTTTAAAGCTGCCAATACTCTGAACCAATTCAATTTAAAATTCTGGTTTTTCCCTTCAGTTGGTGTTAATATCATCAACATGAATACAAACCACATGGTATACAGCTTAAAAAAACCAAAACTTAGCAAAAAAATTGTTTAAGTGGTGCATAACCTCAGAAAAATTTGTTAATGTAGCCATATTTATGAAATTTTCAATTATAGTTGGTTTCTGGCTGATATCATGAATAGAGCTTTAGTTATTGTTCTGTATTTCTGAGAGCATAGTTTGCAGAGACAAAATGAGAGCCGTGGGTTTAAATAATTACCTTTTCTTGTTTCCCAGGCATTAGCAAATACGTAGGCCCTTGATGAGATGGGAATATTCCAATGGTTAGGTCAGAGCCTTGACCACTCTCCCCTTCCCGATCTTCACTATCTGAATCTGAAACATGGTCCACTTCTTCCACTCGAGCATCTCTCATATTTATTTGCCCAAGAGGATTCTGAAAATGTCAACAAAATATATGTATTCTAGTAATCAGATATAAAAAATTAAAACACATTACAAGAATCTTACATACCATATCACTTGGTGTTTTAAAATAAAGAAACATTTTCCCTATAAGGACACACCAACATTTTTTAGCATGGCCATTTTTAACTTTTGTGAGCCATCCTTGAATTGTTGGCTTGTTATCCTCTTTACTCAACAATAGCTTTGTTGCATTTCTTCGTTGAACATTCTGGAAAATTTCAAATACAATTTTTTAAATTTATGTTCATGCTCTGATAAATCATATCTTTTGCAATGCTTTTATGATGCATTACCTGCAAAACCCTAATCCAGTCCTCCATGTTGGCAATGGAATCTGCAGTGAGGTAATACGTCTTTTTTCCAGTTGATATTTCAAACGTTGCTGCACCTTCTGCTCTGGTAACTCTGCAGATCTCATCTAGGACTATTTGCCCTTGGGGCTTTCTGTTCACATCATTCTGTAATTTTCAAATGCATTAGTAAGCACCTCAATCGAAAATATAATCTTTGTGCAAGAAAATTTCAACAGCTTACCTGAGACTTCCAATATGTTAAAACTCCATTCTTTAAAACAAACCATCGCTTCCTCCAAGTTTTGAGCTTTCCACCAAGTTTAGTGAGGTAGCCTGTCTTCTCAAGAGATTCTTTCTTTGGAGTATCAGTGTACAGAGATGTTCTCAAAGCAAGGGACGGCAGAGAAGATTCAATACTTGTTGTTTCACAAGAAAAGGCATCTGGAGGGATGGCATAATCATCGGACATTCCAGATTCTAAGGAAGTATCTGCAGATGTTTGAAGTAAATGTTCAAAGTGATTTTAATAATCAAGAGGGTTTTATAGAAAATAGAAAAGATTGAATTTTAGAGAAAATAATAGCAGCAATCCTTCATCATAGCCATTGAAGTTATTCAGAGCAATGTATAAACAACTTTTATAAAACATTTATATTTTATTTGAATAAGAATACATCTATATATGTTTAAGGTATGGCTTTGAACTCATTTTCCAGCTTATTCCAGATTTTTAGTATACTATACTATAGAGAATACTAATATAGCATTAAATAGCCTAATAAAATGTTATATAAATTGATATTGTTGCAAACGACCCAGTCTTTCAGGCAGTGATAGTGATTTACAGAAATGAGCAATGGTAGTTAAATGCTTAATCAAGTATGTATTACTCACAATATTCTTACTTTTGAATAAGAAAAAAGTGAAGTATTTATGATGCATATGGTCAGAGTAACCATGATGACCAAAATCGTTTTAATCTTGTTTTTCCAATGTTCTTTTAAATTATGCATGACCTTTCAAGAGTTGATTTGAACTTGATAGTAGCATCTGAATTATATATTTATGTAACATAACCAATGATAGAGAGGGTATGATCAGCATACCTCTTCTTAAACTCTTGGAAGGTGAAGAACTGCTTCTTTTTGCTGGAGAAAGACTAGATGTAGTTTTCATGCTCTTACTGGGGCTAGATCCAGAGCCTCCCGATAGTGAGGCATCAGTATCACCAGCTCCACCCCCTCCACAACTTCCAAGTCCACCCACACCCCCACTGCCTCCACTTCCACTACTTGTTGTGGTCGTAGTTCCTGTCCCTCCACCTCGTGCTTCTACTCCATGCTCTTCCCCATCACTTGAGTCATCTGATGAATCCCCCGTGAAAGGCATGGATCTTATTTGACTTGCACGCTGGGGGTTAAAGAATAAAGTATCAAAGTAAGTGGACATTGAATATCAGGTCTAGGTCATGCAGGATTTTGATGGATAGTTCGTCTTGATGTGTGGAATGTTTCTAAATTGGTCCTGTAATTTATGACCATTCATATATGAGGCAGGATATCGTTCCAATTTTAAACATCTCAACCAATTAATTTTTATTTTTCATTCACTTCATAGCCGATAAATATACCTTATGATAAGAAAGCAGCAAAAACAGTGCAGTATTTCGATTATGAAATTGATGCTTTCACAAATTTTCTTGCAGTTTTTTATTGATTTTGGGGATAACTTGTCTTTTCATTAATTATTGATAAGTCTTTTACAAATTGAGTATTTTTTGTATAAAAATCAAACAAATGTAACCAACCATGAAGACGGATCAGCTCCTAACATTATATTATTTTTTCTACATTGTAAGACTTTAAATTTGAGAAATGCCCTTTGAAGGAATTACAAGTATGACATTATTGCATGCATGAAATAAATTGTATAAATCCTGCAGTTTTTTCATGAATTCCTTGGGTAATAGCAATAATGTTAATTTATTCGAGCATTGATCAACTTCTTTTCTGTTAGATATATAAGTATATCACCATTGTGTATAATGAGGTAATGACACTATTTCTCCAAAAATAATATTTACTTAAAACATATTGAAATATTTTATCGTAAACCATGCTTTAGCACACTGAGGTAATAAGAATCTATCATCTAGATAGTATCAGAGCAGTGTTTTGTCTTGCCACTAACCCTTGCAATTGGATGTAAGATTGTAAATTGAAAGTAACAAGTAAGATTGAAAAAGCGATTCTAATAATAATTTCACTAATATTGAATGAAAATAAAGATAAAATTAAACTTACCCCCTTGACAGTGGCATAGACTGGCACACTAATATCATAATAACCAGCAGACGTCTGCTGGGAAGACTGTTGTGGCATTCCATGCATACTTCCTCCATTGACTACGGGAGCAGTCACCTGCAATCCATCGGCAGCCACCTGATTTTTGAGATATTAAGATGAAATTAAAGAATAATAAAATGGTGTTAATGTCACTCATCTAGCATTAGATTCAATGGAAAACTTCAGCAATCATATAAAGTGTTTAATTGATTTACATGCGTTTTAGGGTAGAGATATTCTTCTCATGTTTAATTTTGTATTTATTTAATCTACTATTGGGTCCCCAGCCCTGGCTAGCCTATCTATCCCCTTTCTTGATCCCTTATTGGTGCCATGAAGTTTACTCATCATTGTAAAATTGGGAAGATATCTGAATTAATAGCTAACAGGTCTGTGCGGTCTGGAAAAGATATGTATATGGTGAAGTGTGGGTCAATACGTCGACTATGTATCACTTACGATGAATGCAGTCAGGCTAGGCCACATCACTCAATGGGATGCTATACTATAAATTTTACTTTTTTAATCAAGTATTGCACTGGTTGTTATTGACCATGCATGGTAATTACTGACTCCCTGATGAACTTTTTAAAACTTCCTCATTTAATTAGTAGCACAATTTCTAACTTAGAATGCATTCACATTATAGCTTTTCTCCTAGAATGAATCTATGATGCATTTACCAACTTCGATTATTCAACTACACTTGAATGTACCAATGTATCAAAAAATATACAATAAAGTTGGAAGCAAAATGAACACTTTAACTTTTGTATGCATTCTCAATTTCAAGCCATTTCTTTGTTAACTGAAAGCATAAAAGTGACTTATTTTCACAAAATGCAGTTTACTTTTCCTCCTAAAAGAACTTGCTGTCATATTTAAATTAAATTTTTTTTTGCATTTTAAACTCTTTCTAAAACATAATAGATAAAAGATTTTGAAAAATGCAGTGAAGTTTAGAAAAAAAGGACATTCATTCTATGAAATATAAAGCATTGAAGGAGAGCAAATCATAATTACATCTAAAGATGAGCATGGTAATTAAAGGGTATACTGGGACACTTAAATGCCTAACAAATTATTAAATGAACAAAAAGGAAGAGAATAGGCATATCAAGTATGTTTTGGGTTTTCATATGCAACCAATGAACTGAGTGAATGCATGTTGATGATATCAACATATTTGGCATTACCTGATAAATTCTAGATTCCCATGATGGGAAGCGATGAAGAGGAGGAGTTGGAGGCTTCCCGTCATCACTAGCCACACTTCCACTGCTTCCATCCGACTCCCTCGTCCCACCAACAGATCCTGCAGCACTGCCTCCTCCACTACTATCACCTCCAATCCACGCTGCTCTCTCTTTGCTTGGAGTATATATCTCTGCGTAGTCGTGCACTTCACTACTTGATGCAGATATGGAAGCCCCTTGTGTACTGGCACCAGCACCTGCTGCAGCAGCCACGGCAGAAGGCGGAAGTAGAGCGAGACTCTCAACAGCAGCCTGTGGACGCAAATGGATATCCCGATGGAACTTTCCAATCTCGGGATTTGAGAATTAAGACTGACTTTGCGAAGTATTAATGCACATCAGTGAGCCCAATTGATGATTGAGTGACCCAGGATTTCCAAAAGTCACCCTGCAACTTCAAATGTTTAGTTTTGAAATGGCAGTGCAACAAGTTCTATTGTGCTGCATACCATGTGAGATCAATAACGAAGTTTCTCAGCTTGAATTTGAATCTGTAATCAAAACAGGAGTAAAATGGACATTGCCTTTGTCAGAAAGACTTTTCAGATGTTATATTGTTATAGTTTTTCTGACAGTGCTGTTTCACAGCGCATTTATTATTATTTTACATGCTTAGATTAACAGTGCAACAGTAGAAGACAGATAAGATGTAGTCAGATGTACTTTGTTAGTTAGAAGAAGTTAAACATCTCATTTGAAGGCAGTTGATTAGTCTCTACTATATTTTGGTTAATATTCTACTCCCAGATGAAAGGAACTTTGGAAAAGTTTGACAGAAAGATTTTGAATAAGTTGCAGGGAAGTTTAGAGGAAGCATAAGGAAATTCATTATATGAAGTATATGATATATTAGAGATACTTATAGATCATAGATATTGGTTAAATTTCAATTATGAATCAGTTCAGCCAGAAACGAATCAAATAGGTATATGATGTTATTCGAATGCATATAATGCACTGATTGGAAATGGAATAGAATTGGATGAAAGTAAAGAATACTTAAATCAGAATTTGGGATTGATAAGCACCTATAATTACTGATTGAACTAATTCCCATCACTGTAATTATTTAAGAAGAATATTCTCTTGGATCAAATTAACAATGATATGAAAACTTTCAAGTGTTAATACTCATACATGAGAGTATGATGCAAATATAAAAGCTTATAGAGACTTCTTGATTAATAGAAAGACACTTTCAAAGAATCATATTCCACATTATTTCAAATTCATGGAAAGAAAAAAAAATATGTTTGAAGCAATGTGATATTAAAATTACAGGGGCATTTTTCTTACATTCAAACATTGCTTATAAGTGAAAGGTTTTGATAATTTCTTATATTCTGCAGGAGGTTAGGTTTTCAATAGAATTTCTAAAGACCTAAAGAGAAAAGAGTAAAGATAAATCAATTGGGACTTATCAGTGCTATCATTTAATGAACTAGGACTTAGATTTGCTCTGGATTATTACTAATGTGGTTGGGCTACGAAGAAACAGAAAATTCAAACATAAAAAAGGTCTCCTACTATTACCTTCCACCAAAACTCAAGCAAAATGAAGAATACTAAGCAAAGATAAAGGAAAGATATAGAATGAAGCATCTCAGACTTAAGTCGAAATGAAGATATTAATAAAGTTACAGCACACATAAAATCATATCATTAGATGTCTGAATTGAATTCATCCATATAACATAGTCTCAACGATTTTTACCACTGAGGGTATTGAAATATGTTAGTTTGCTAAAATACCGTTTGTTATTTTTGCGACAACTTGTATTTAAACAGTACAAATTCTGCATAGACTGATTCCCAGAAAAAAACATTGCACAATGGTACCCCTAGCTTAGAGAATCCCATACCATAGCTTACCATGCTAATTACCCTGTATGTATGTACCCCATTCATTTCGGCATCACCATAAGACGCTAGAGGATTCTATATGAACAGGTTCAGCCTAATCACCCACATCCATACCCTCTCATGAAAGGCCATTGAGAATCTATATAGTTTCAATTTGCGCAACATTGTTAGATGATATGATGTAACCCCGATTCTTGTCCTTCCTAATCAAAGACGCGGGCAATACCTGCAAATCCTGAGTCAGCGTTCGGTACTCGTCGCTGGGCTTCCGCTGCGAGTGCTGAGTGCCTTCGGGGATGGAATTGGTGGCGCCCAGAGACCGCGCTAGGGTGGCGGCAGAGGGGAGGCTGGCGTCGAGGGCGTCCAGAGGGCTTCTGGGGCTGAGGGAGGCCGCAGCGTCCCTCAGCCGTGCGCTGCTGCTCCTTCTCTTGGAATGCGCCGGCGAGGAATTGGGGGCGACGGTGCCGCCCTGAAGACCGGCCGCCGCTGCTCTCTTTTTGCTCGGGTCGACCTCCGCGTACAGTGGCTCTGGTTCCGAGTCGCTGAGCGTCCTGGAACCTGTGTCGGAACGTCTCCTGGAAGAGGGGTACGGAAGGGAGGAGGAGGCGGGGCGGACGGGCAGGGTGTCTTCCGGGCCTTCGCCATCGATGCTGCCTCGGGGGGACTCCTGGGAAGGAACAATTTTGTTGTTGTTCACCTAAGAGAAAGCGGTGGCGAAGCAGAGAAGCAAATTAATGGCGTGCGAATGAAGCAGAAACCATAAGTTGTCGCCGGAAGGTACGGATAAACTAATAAAAGCTACGGATGCTTCGAATTGCAACGAGAAAAGACTTCCAAAGGGCAAAACAAAGAAGTGTGAAGCATTATTTACATTGAGAAGCTGTGACCTTTTCGCAGATAAAATAAATTTTGAATTAAGAATTTACACATCGCATTTAAAACGAGAAATATTTACTTAAATGAATACATGGTAGGTCGCTAAAAAAGATGGTAAGCTTTATGAAAGCGGTAAGTGATGTAATTTTACTGGAATATCATGACATGCATCAAATGATTACAAACACTTCAGCAATTATTTTTATAAATATATCTAATTCTTACGAGGAATAGCCAAATCATTGCATTGCATGCCATTTTGCACAAATATTTCAACACAAAACATGGAAAAAAGTCTAATTAAGTGAATAATTTTTCTTGGAATCTGAAAATATTTACAACTTGGCTTTATTGGAATTATTTCATGCAGAATAAGAATAAATGAAATACGTAACAGCGAAGACACAAAAACTTTGAAAGTGTTAGCTACCAAGTCATTCCTTCCAATTTGTAATCTACTTCAAGCTTACGATCTCTGATACACTACGATATAAGGGTGATCTATCGCATAAGTCTTTTAATGGGTTCACTGGAAAGTCTTCTATTTGTAGTGTGTCCATAGCCTAAGTATAGAAAAATCGAAACAGTTTGAGAATCTTCAAAAGTGAATTCATGGAATGAATTTATCACTGACATCTTCCCCACTTTTCGCTCACCCTGCACTCTACAAAATGGAGGAAACCAATTTCACTGATTCCCCTCTTTCTACGAGAGATTTCCGCAATCAGTAAATGGAAAACATCCGATCAAAAAATTATTAAAGTTATTTTTAGGAAAGAATTCAATTTTAGGAATGCCAAATAAAATATTCTTCACTGAATTTTGAGAAATTTAAAACGTTTTTGAAAAGCAAATCGATGGAATCTATGTCATACGAACGCCAGAAAAATTCTACCTCTCGATACAAAATCAAACCTCAAAGCACAAAAAGATAATGATTCTACATAAATTCTAAAAAAATAAATCTCTAGGAATTAAAGAAATATAACTCTAACTTTCACTCTTTTATGAAAAAAGCGTACATATTCTTTTATTTATTCGTAATTAAAGAAAAAGCCAGAATAGTATGTACATGAAGCGACAGTTACAAAGTTATTAACAAAAATTCTTTTAATCTTTGGTCACTGAAAAATACGAACCCAACCTTACTTATTAGTTAAATAATGGCTTAGTCCTGAAAATTAAAGTTTTCTGAACGGTTTAAACGTTGAAAATATACTTTATTTACGCAAATTTGATCTGAATCTTTTTATTTTTTTACGACGATCCATAAAATGAATTTTAAAGAAAGAAATAAAAGATGGAAGATTTCGCAATCGAGATTTCATGGACACATTCTTAATAAGATCTCTTTGTACCCACGCATGTGTTTTTCCCTCCCTGTCTGCTGATTCTCCTTCGATGCGTATTAACATTACAGGTTTTATTTTCAATGGAGTTTTCATTCTGGCATTTACTCAAATTCGCATTCACTATGCTTTGTATATGTTTTCTGTTTCTTGCAAGCCTGTAGCTGAAGCCTTGCATGACAATCATAAAGAAAATCTTGTAAAAAGGAGTCACTGCCTGAGATGTGTTTTACAGGAAGCGATGAGAAAGCGATGAATGAAGGATACTCACTCCGATGCTGGCACGGTGGTCCCTGCCGGCTGCAGAGGCCGGGAGTCGGGCCACTCCCAGCTGACTAAGGTGCGCCAGGTGGTTGCGGAGTAACTCCAGTTGCTCGTTGCACTTCTGATTCTGCTCCCGCAAATGCTGATTCTGCTCTTCAAGCTATGTCGTACCGGAAAATAAGAAGTACAAACATTCTTCATGGACAATGGGAAAAATAAAGTAGGTCGAAAGAAGAGGCTAAAGAAGAAGATTTTGGAAATTTTTGTACAACGTAAGTCAAATAGAAATCCACGATAATGCTCATATTTATAATAGAGGCAAACGAAGAAGCAAACTTTAAGATATTCACAACGATTATTGTCCTCAAGTTGATCAAATAGAAGCAAAACAGATAAAAGTGTGGAGCAAACATTAATATTGCTTCTATATTCTTACACACGGACAAAAAACTTTAATTGTTTAATAATATTCATCATATGGCTGAATGAAAAAGATGATAAACTTTTTTTCAAATATATGTGTGGAAAATAGTACTTGTGATCTTACAATCCTTTGATATAGATTTCCACTTAGTAAAGCCTTCCGCAATCGAATTTATTTACAAGGCTGAGAATTAGAAGAGCTTAAAACGAGTAGCTTGCGTTAATTTGCAAATATATATATGACATGATGATATGATATCTGAAGAAGAAAACAAGGAAGAATTTGGCGATAAGTAAATCCAAGTCATCAATACCCGAATTTTCTAGCGACGAAATGTATATTTAATTTATTCCTCGGTAAAAGGATAATTAATTTTGTTTGATTAATTTGGAAAACGGGATAACTTTCAGAGTAAGTTTCTAATCTATCTAATAAGAGGTAAGCAATCTAGGATATGAACAATTGTACTCCAAAAGTGTTACGCACATACGACCAAATGCTCTTCTGATAGTCACCTAGTGGTAGACCTATATTCCTTATTTTATTTTTGTGCTTACGTAACTGGCTCTTACACTTCTCCACAGATATTTTCTTAAAAATTGAATTTTGATAGATTTTTGTTCTTTTTACCAATTCGCGAGCGCAGGATTCTTGGACTCGCAATTAAGGCTTCCTACGAATATTCTTATGGTCACTTTCGTTTTCTATTGTAACGTATTTAATTAAACATTTCACGATCTCTATCCAACTATAATTGACTGTATGTATACCATCGTAATACTGAGTTTCAATTTCCATTTGGGGTTCTTTCTTTCATTGCTGAGTATTGATATCGATGTATGTTTGAAAAATGTAAAAATTACGTTCCCCGACTAGTTTATATTTTTCTGCCATTTTTATAGACTACCGTTATTCTAAGCATAGAGGTAACCGTTTCAGCATTTTAAACGGGTAAATGAGTCTCTATTGAGCATTTGTATACAGACTGTAAAAACATATCAAATTCAATAAAAAACGCGTGATTCATTATGCCTTGGAATGAATTAGCAAAGATCTTACAGGCGTTGTTTATAACTGTTTTTTTTTTTTAAACTAGATTTTGTTATGTAGAAATTTGGCTGTGGCCGAATTCGTATGAGGTTTAGATTTATATGAAGTAAGTGGAAGATCTATTCGGCAATATTAGCAAATGTAAGAGCATGGGTTATCGATTGAGCATTAACTTGCTACCGAAGAGTCGAAGGGTTAAGCAAGTTTTCCTATTATATTGAGGGAGAGCCATGACACCCTTTCGAGATTAATACGGAACTGAAAATGAAAATATTTTTCCACGGCATAAGTAAAGGAAAATCCTATTTACTTTCCCTTTTTTAAGAGCCCGGATGAGCTAAAGATTTTGAGGGGACGAAAAATGATATGATACAACTTCCCATTCGTTAGAATGAATAAGTGAACCGTTTTCTTCTTCTCAAACGGAGGGACTTCTCTATGTTAGATCATCCATTTCGAGAGTTTTTTTTACAACAGCAACGAAGAGAACGAGAGAAACGTTCACGTAATTCAGAAAAGGAAACACACCCTTATAAGACAATCAGTTTTGTAATGAGAATTCACAAATTATTAATGGATGTTAATATCGCGGTAATTTTTTTTCTGCGAAATGTGTGCGTATCTTGTAAATTATACAATTTGAACTGTGAAAGCGTTAAGCACGTTCATAGCAACAAGAAGAAAAATCGATCATCATAATGATTAGTTATGATTATTCAAACACTTAAGCCTCATAGTCATTCGGTAGCGAAATTAAAAAAAAAACTCATCTGAAATTACAAGAGGGGCTTTAAGATTATTCAGTTGACCAAAGTCCTTACCTCTCTAAGTTTATTGGTGACCCATTCCTTTATCTTCGCAGCTTTTGCTTCCACTTGTTTCGCATCTTGTAGCCTCAGTTGCCTCTGCAAAAATATACGAAAATAGAATTGAGTAATCGCTCCTTACCGCTAGAGGAGGAGATAAAGAATTTTTACAAGGAAACATGCAGTGAGAGAAAACATAAAGATATTAAACAAAGCACGTTAACTTTTACAACAAATATTTTTTCTAGTTTTAAGTACATAATTTAATAATATAGCATTCAAAATTTCTGTAAATTACTCTCACTCACTATTATTTTGAAGAAAAAAAATCAACTTTATTGCGAGTATGAAGAACGCTAGCTTAAACTGCAATCAAGGATAAATACATAAAAGCAAATTATATAATTTATACGCTAAAATACATAAACTCAGAGTTTATATTATACCCAGATAATGAACTAGATTAGAGAAGCGGCAAATGAATGCGCTGGTCCTTTAATATTTGTAAAAGAAGAAACTTTCGCTTAAGTGTGTAGGGCGGAAGGCCTATCAAAGAGTGCTCTGGAATAGAACGTTGATTGCGAAGAACAAGATTTAAACTCCAATATCCCTGCTCTACTCCGAGATGTAATTATAACCTTCAAGTCCTACAATCTCATACCACATTATTTTTGCGATACGTTTAAAACTGGTAGCTATATAGCCGCTAATCGTTTTTGAAGTAGGAAAGAGACGCTCCTTTATCGGTAGAGAAATATGCAAGGCATTCTTTTGTTTCAGTCTTAATTTAATTCCATTTAGAAAACAATGAATTAGGGGATTTATAAAGTACCCCTTCATAGGAACGACAAAGTTAATGTACGAAGTATTGGAAAGCTTACTTTGGTATCTTCAATGGTGGAATCAAAGAAAATTATTAATTTTTCGAAAGTCAACATAAATTGTGCTTATGAAATAACGCATATCCATACATATATGTACGCAGCAATATTTCTTATAAAATCGCACGAAAAATGTTTTCTATTCCAAAGCTTTCTTGTCTTATTAATAAATGCAACTGATTGTTTTAGAGTCAAACCCTCAAGGATAAATATTCACAAGACCTACTATACTAATCACAAACAAAGAAAAATTATGAAATCCATTTATACTTTATTCTCTGAAATATTATTTTATAGTAATCATAAAATTCCTCATCACATTTTCAATTTATTTCAACCATAAAACTGCTTATCCTTGGTAACAGATTTATCTGAGACAACTCTCATTTAAACACTTTTTCGTAAGTTATAGAAAATTAAAATATTCACATGGGTCGATTCGACCCAGACGCGAGTACTCGAGGGTTAATTAATGAATTCACGTCACTTTGATCTGTCGATTTTAAGTGACCAACATTTGCTCCTCGAATTATTTGAATCGTATATCCTGTGGCATGGCTTGTTCTCGAAGAGGGTATCGGCTAGAAGAACTTGACTACATTCTCCATTCTGCTTTTTACACAACCTCAAGTGCGACAGTAAATGAAAGAAATCCCCGCAATGAAACGAGATTGAAGTAATCGAAAGTGAACTAGAGAGAAATTGGACTATTGAATTTATCACCTGCTTCTCAACCCGCGTCTCGTGGCATATCGTTTTATGATTCGAAATCGCGAGAAATTTGATAAAATACGCGAATATTTTGTTGATAATTTGAGATTGTAAACAACTTATTCCCTTGGCGATCAAGGCGATATTTGAATCCGAGCTCATGAATTTATCTAGTAAGAATACATTGAGAATTTACGCCCTTTTAAAATAAATGTTAAGAATAAGAGATAGATTATACGAATAGGAAGAAATTAAGTGGGCTATTAGCATTTTCAGCTATGAACGACATGCTGTGATGAATTGCGCGTACAAGCATACAAATATTTAAGAAATTTTTTCTAATTTTGTTTAAGCGTCTGTAGCAACTAAGTGTTATTTATATTTACCTAGTTGTTTATTTAATCTTTTGTGAAATAAAAGGGATTGATAAAATTGTGTTACTATCGGCCAGAAGATTTTGACTATATTCTGTTGTTTACATAAACTCAAGTATGGCAGTGAATTAAAGTAACCTTCGTAATGAAACTGGATTGAACTGATCTAAAGTGGAATAAGAAATTGGTTGGATTCCTCACCTGCTCCTCAACTTGCGTCTCCAGCTTGTTGATGACGCGCTCTTTCTCCTTGACGACGATGGTGGCCTCGGATCCAATGGCGGCGGAGGAAGCTGCGTCGGTGGGCGTCCATTCGGCCTCCGCCAGCCTCTGCTCCATCATCCGCACCTGAGGGAGGACAAACCACACACGTAAGAACGAGGCAGAAATGACACAGTGACTCGCAAGTGCGAAAATAGCATCGAGTTTCCAGTAAATGAGCTTCTTTACCATTCTACGGACGGAGGAAGTTTTCCCCAGTCGCGAAAAGACGCTTTCGCTAATTACCTGTTGACATCGCACCGGATGAAAAGATGCAGGTCGACACTTTCGAGCATTCGAAACACGGTATACTTTTGATCTTGAGATGCCTTGGAATAGCGCAGGTAGAATCATTGATTAGGAAAATATCAAAACATACATCTACCAGCAGAGATCATGGCTAACAGGGATTCAGTTAAATTTGATTTCATTTTTAGGCTAGCTTGGAGCAATACGATATCATTAAGGGTACATTTTATACCTAGAAATATCATAGATGAATGTAAAGTTTTAGAATAAAAGGTTCCTCGCCTACCTCACAAGAATATACCGAGGGGACGGGATAAAAAAATACGCTTTTCTTATAAATCAAATTGAAAACTGTCTTAAGAATATTGGTCGAATACAGCTGACGATCAATGGAATATATTAATACATCTTTACTTTCCATTTACTATGTTTCTATGCCTACCCGCTCACGTTCATAAGTCGACGTTTTTAATTTTTTCTAGAAAAAAGTACATTTTCCTTTTCGCGTAGACGCGTAGATTACCAAAATGTTTGTACTTTTAGATCAGGCTGAACCACTAGTTAAGAAAACATTAATTTGTTACAAAAACTTATAATTACCAACCAAAAGCAAGACCAACAGAATTCACTTAAACTTAACCTCAATTTTAAGCTACATTAGACTTGGATGATTTAATCAAGAGTCCATTGTTTAGCCAAAAATATTTTTAATGTCCAATAATTCAATATTTTCGTTTCTAACTTACTTCATGAGAATAGACGGAAAGGATGGGATACGGGAATTGCTATTTTCCAAGAAAAGAGATGGGTCTATAAGTATCGAAATAAAGGAATTAAAGATTTACCAATAAATTATATCCCCATCCCTCAAGGCGAGAAATACTCGAAAAAAGATTGCTTTAAAAGTAAACAAAACAAACGCTTTCACAGATTTCCATGGAAACATATTTTCTAACACGTTAATATCTAAACATTATAGCCGAATTGAGTCGATTGCGCATAATATTATCTTGTCCCTTTATGCGGACGATGAAAGTCCGTCAGCAAAACTAAGTGGTCCATTTAAAATGTATTGCCAGTCGATTAAAACTTGGGCACAGTCCAGTGGAATTTAATTTAATTTCTTATGCATTTACAGATGAGCTAATTAACCTAATTTAACGAGCTGATGTCGTAAGAGGAAATGCAGAGTTCCCAATTTTGGAAACCGGTACAGACCGTTCACTCATTTTGTATTCATGAAACAATTTTGAACGGCAACAGATCGTAAATGAGGGATGGGGATATGATGAAGGGTACTTTTATAAATTTATGTGATTACTTTAGAAAATTATTGTAAACACTACGTATAGGCCTCGGCTATTCCTCGCATGTGAATTTTCTGATTAAGGTGGAAGTGATGCATTAAATATGTAGTCAGCTATAGGGCGTTCAAGTTTTCCATTCAGTAATGATGGGTTATATGGGAATGAAATACTTTATATTTTTCTCCCCACTGCAAGATTAGCCTCCCTCCAGATTATCTCTGCACGGTATTTCTCGATCTGACGATTGAAGTTTATATTTATTGCTGACAAGGCATAAACTACTGTTTTCAGGTATCAAACTGACCATCAAACAAATGCAGCACCCTATGGGTTTTATGTATTAGAAGCTTTAGTCCGAATAAGTTCAAAGTATGATTGAAAGATTTAAAGTAGGAATAATTTTTAGTGTAAATAGACATGTTGAGGAACAAGTGTATTGTCGACGAAACCTATCCGAAGTAACCTCCATTTCTAAAGCGATATTGGAAGCCAAGCATCAACTTTATTTAAAAATGTATTTCAAATTCTTTTAGATTATCAAGAGCTGAACAGATAATGATTCTAAAAGAGAATGATTTTCATAAATACCTATTATATCGTCACATGACGTTATATACCCGTTGAAATAGTTTTATTTGCAAGAAGATATTAATTCCGTGTTCTGTATATCTAATAACTACCGCTTGGATTTCCCGAGCTTATTTAATTAATTATTTAACGTAATATTGACATTTCCATTTCGGACACAGTCAAAATAGAATCCAAGCTTAAAGAAAAAATAAGAAATGCATACCATTAGCAGAAGAGTAATATGTTTATCCTTCCGATTTTATCCGGTCTATTGTTAGGTCATGTTCGGTTTATCTTTATAAAACTATTTATTATAGATAACTTTAATAAACCGACGGATCCTTTGTTGGTGTAAAATGTATGTTCGAGTATAAACATAGAGAGCTAAAATTAAAAATTCCTCTCGATTTAGAACTCTAGAACGTCCGAAATCTGTGGCGGTCGAAGGTTGAGGTACCACGGTATATTCTATACTCTTTTGTACCACGTAAGAGCATCCTCTCCTTGTGGTACGGAGAGAGGCAGCGGTGAGACCAAGAGGGGAAAAGGAAGACGCCGGTGAGAGTCTGCAGTTGGAAAGGCGTCTGAATTCGTAAAGTGGCTGTGGTCTACTCGTCTTACCCAGATTCATCAACTCTCCTGCAATTTTCATTCCCAATTACACTTTTCGATAAGGAAGACATATCTAAGTCTGACGCTGTCCGCGGGAGGGAAACTTCAACCGCGGCCGCGATTCTTGAAACTTCATGAAACGACCTCATCACTGATTCAAACAACTCCAAGATGTACTCTGACGTTGACGTGATCTTACAGTGGACGGGTTCTATGAGGAAATTAACACTTTATCTCGTCGAAGCGTATAGAATTCATGGTCAAAACGAAGAGGGCTTGATTTAGATGATGAGCCAAAAAAAATTTTAAATTAATTTTACACGGTGAACTTTAATTTTTACACATCTTTGATCAGATTTCGAAAACGCATTTGTTTTCTAACGGAAATTTATCTGCAAAATCATTGTCATCTGCAGTTTATTCGTTATATATAGCCGTTGGTAATCATCGTATTTAGATGAAAAATGCTAAAAATATAGTAAATGTATTAACACTATCCAAACCGAAATGTTTTCCTAGCAGTTTCTGGAATTGGGCTAACGGAGAAAGTTCGTAAAGATGAATAGGAATTCCGTGAAATCCTGAAAAAGTTTAGTCCAAAGAAAGAGTTTTGGCAAATTTTGGCAAATCTGCAGTGTTGATTGCTCATTTTTGCGAGATAATAAATAGAACCACTAAGACTCATTTTTGTTATATCATCAGCTAGAATTATATTAAAGTCACGATGTTAAATAAAATAGTTCCCAACTTTAGTTTTGCTTGAAAATGAAAAACCAACGGTTCAAACCGATGAACATATCCAACTTATTCTCTAATATCAATTAATGCAACTGTTAGCATAGGAGTAAATAAATTTTGCACGATGTTCAACTTTTAGTTTTTCCTAGCTATTTTTGTTGTTGTTTCTTTCGATTGTTGCGCCGATACTTCAAGTATTCATTATTCGTAATGCAGACTTATAGTATAGACATATAGTATAGGCGTATAGTAAAGACTTCTAGTATATATTGCAGACTGTTAGCATATGAGTTAGTAAAAGGAGAACGAAAGGCGGTGCTTTGCATCGATGCATATTGCTTTAAAGACTAATTAATTTAATCTTCTTCATTTGCCTGATTATGCATCAAGGTTTACTGGGTAGACTTTCTCAAATTTGAATAGGAGGTTAGAGAATAAAGAAAAATATAATTGATTTTCAGACGTTTACGGTATTCTGTTATTCTCCGCCTTATACCGAGGGCATTAGCGATGCAGCATCATCACTTAAGAAGGTCTTTCAAATCACCGTCTCCTCCTATTTAAGCTATTTAAGTGATCAAAGCATAGACTCGTGCGGGGGAGGCCGTGCTATTGGGCGATAAAGCAGCATCTCGCAGATGCTCTAGCAGAGTTAAGTAAGCATTCATAGCGTCTGACGGTAAGACGTCCTTCCTCTAAGACGAAGATTAGAGGGGAAGGGGGCTTTTCTAGAAACACCTGAGACACTCCCCATCAACTCACTTCTCCGCAATCAAAGCAGAACTTCCCTTTCTCTAACTGCCTCTTCGCTGGAAGCCTCCGTCTGCCTGTGTGGCCTCACAACAGAAGACGACAGCCATTCATTTCCAATTTGTCAGCGATAACGAGCGTTAAATAAGCCAACGCGAGATAGATTCAAACAATGCGGCAACAGGAACGGTTCGAAGAATGCATTCGATTGTTTAAATTTACTCAATTGTCTCGTCATACGGTTATTTGTCGTTCAATCCAGCTTGATTATGAGTCAACTCTGCAGATCTAGAACGCCTGAACTAAAACGCAGGATTGAGTAGGAAAATATGGCAAAATGGATAACGCTAAGAAAAACTTTGTGGAATTTCGACATAGCAAGGATTTTCTGAATAAAAAAAAGTTTTAAAACGAAAAAGGGAAAAGATAATGTTTACTATTTCACAATGCAACGTGTATTGTGTAATTTTCCGTGATATATTTCTCAATATATAATGTTGTTTAGTGGTGTATTTCTCATTTTGAAGTAGTAAAAAGTTATCTTTTTCTCAGTTGTTATAAAACTGTGTTTTACTCAGCAAATCCTCGCTGTAACGCTAATGAAACCTGAATGCTCTCATTTCTGCGGTTAACTGATAACTAGAGGTGTTTGAAAATGTTGATTTGAAAACCAAATTGTGGTGTTTTGTGTTTTTATTACGTTTCCTTAATTTGGTGTTACAAATTTTCACAGAGTCTCATTTAAGCAAAGGAATAATATTAGGCACACTTTAGCATAAACATTAAAAGGATTGAAAATATTATTAATTGTGAATTATACAAAATATCAAATTATATTTATTTAAAACTGTGCTGTTTACACCTTAGGAAAACGCATTCACTGCTGCAGATCAACAAAACATGATATTTAAATCCTATATATTATTTATTTCTATATATTAAATAATATATATTTTATTATTCATTAAAAACATATTTACACGATAGATGTTAGGAAAAACAAAACAAATTTCTTTGTGGAATTAGGCGAGATTTTGTGATAACCCAAATAATGGAAAGAAAGTTTTGTGAATTTATTGCAAAAGATTAAAGCTGAATTCGCGCAAGCAAAGATGTCATGAGTGATCACTAATATGACAAAAATACGTAAATAATACAATCATATATTGTACATTTATTTAAATCATACCAAAATTACATTTCCCTCTCTTACAAATGATGAATGAAGCGAAAATCACCAAAATCCGTGCTGCTTATTAAAACTGTCGAAATTAGCGCTATTTCGCTAAATCGGCAAAATTCGCGTTATTTGTTGCGAAAAACAAACCTCTACTGATAACTATAGCTACTCAATTGATCGTCTAGGAAGAGCTTTCTTGAGTATGGGAAAAAATATGACACAGTATCAAGTTCAGAGTGTAGTTCTTATCTCAGTATATTTCAGTGTGACTCGAGGATGTACTATCCGACTAGCAATAAGACAAATTTCGAGTTTGCTTAAAAAGAATCGCTTTCTGTTTTCATCTACGAGGAGGTATTGCTTATCATCTGCATCAGATCTAACAAAGTTACGACAAATTTTATATCCTCTGTTACACAACGGAATCTACTCTATACTGCCTTCCCTTTCCCAAAAGACAAAGCATAGCGAGGGTATTATCACAGAAATGTAACCCACCGGCTTTCTGCCGTGGATGCTCGAAGCTTATACGTCAGCCAATACGATACATTTTTATCTTCATCCGCTTCCTTTGGGATGAATTTTACGACGCCTTAACGTAAGGGAGCGCATAAATTCAGACGGTGAGTGTCGTCAGCTGAGATACATTTCTATAAAAGAAATAAATTCGAATATAAATCTTTTTGGCGAAGAGGAATATGCGTACGATCCGGGTAGGCATCAAAAGAAGTATTTTACATTCGTAAAATACAGGAATAGGACTTATGGTCATTTGCACCTGATATAGTTGGGAAGCGGAGATTGCGAGGTAACAATGCTAAACTTCGCCTCAACAATATCTGAAATGTAGTGATTCTTCCAATCATAAATACCCCTTCGAAGGTGAATTTTTACATAGAGGAGACAGTATTTCTCTCGGCGGCCATAATCGGCTAGTAATTTTATGCCAAAATCGTCAAATTTCAAAACTTCATTCAATTAGAATAATGAGTGCAGCTATAAATAGGTTAAACTTCATATATACGATGATAGTCTATAATCATGTAATAGAAGATAGAATATAATCATATATCTATTGAATATTCGATTACCGACAGAAAATTTTCGAAAAAAATCATCGGTTCAGAACTATTAGACGAAGTCTAGTCTTTACATGGTTCAAAGACGAAGAATGAAATTGTTGTCCCAAAAAACAACGAATGCGATCTCCGAAAAGCATCGGCAGAGCGTTGTATAAGGAATTAATCGGCAAAGCTGACAGTTAATTCTGGCCGTTCTTTCCGCAGTATATTAGAAATGCTAATACGTTAGATTAGGTAAGGATGTTGGTGTTAGTACACCCACTGCCATATGCTACTGGCGGGTCGCAGGTTATATTTGTGAATAAATATCTATTTTAGATTACCACAGGAAATATTATATTTCAATCGGTATCAACTATTCATAGTTATCATTAGGTCTGATATTTAACTTCATTTAACTTTTTTTCACATGGTAATTTCCCTTATTTCACTTCTACATGACACTTAATGAAAATTATATAAGAATAGAAAATCAACTGAGAATATTCTAGATGATAATTATTCTTATACTAAACTTTGCTTCACTAATTTTAGCATTATTCCTCAGAATAAGGGATCAAGAGATAAAAAGGTAATATATCTTCTTAAAATTGGAGTAGAGTCAAACTTCGATTACACTGTTACATTAGAGACAACTAAAGCTTTACCTGAAGCAATGATGAGAGGGTCGTAAGATTCGGATTATGTTTTTACATTTTAATAATTTAATACTTCGATAAATAAGTGAAAGTTACAGTAAATGAGCTTATTTATTAATAATTCGTAAGTTAATATTGTTTATAGCCAAGTAACAAATGAAACAAGTTGGTATAAAACCTTAGGAAAGTCGGTATTTATTGATTGTCCCTTTTAATATCTAAGATATCCGTGTGCATGCAAGCGTATATTGCGATACTTTTCAAACGTAAGTAAAATATTTTTTGAATTTTCATTCCAGGAAGATTATACTTTATCGTTTAATACCTAGCCTTAAATTTTACAGCTATCAATTTAGTAAATCATAATCCACAAATTTTTAAATAAAAAACTAGTAAAGATGATATCTCAACATTTTATATTCAACAAAGGCGTATTACGTGAAATGGGCAGTAGATTTCATCCAAATCAGATAACCCAAATCAACTTCCGTACTAGTAGACTTTATCTGAGGAGATATATCACCTAAAGAAATATTTTTGCCTTTTTCTTTTTTTAGTAGGTCACAGGCTTCTTTCCACCGACAAATTCATGCATTTTTTAATTATTCTTTCCTAAAATTATTCCTTTTAGTGATGCGGAGAATAATTCATTCAATCAAGAAATATCCAAATTCCATGTTTAATAATGATTCATTCCATTTCGAATCTTAGTTTTAAAACATATTTCATTGAATTCCGAAAATATATGCATAGAAAAATAAGCCACAAAATCATTTCAGTCGGTGAATATTATTGGAGCGATGAAGGAACGAAAATTGTTTTAAGAATGTTAAAAAAAATTAGCTTTAAATCCGACGCACAGAGTTTTATTCGAAATTCATTGCTACTCAGAAGGCTAATTCAAGCCGGAAAGTTTTCGTTAGGAAAACTCGCTAAATATCGCTATGAAATCAGAGAGAGAAGAGTTAGTCGGTAATGAGGGCCTTTATCTCGATATTCAAGGAGGACAATTCCCCCATTTTCATCCCTTTTGAGCTCACTCAGCCTCCTTAAGTAGATGGCGTTTGGAGCTTCGTTAGGAAGGTCGCAGAGATCGCGAGATCTTTCAGTAGCAGGTATTCCAGCTTCATGAATTCAGAGGCAGAGATTCGAGTCTCATGAAGTAATAGGTATTCATTGAGGGGATTTTCCTACGCAGCTGAAGATTACTCCGATTATTGGGCGATAACTATTGCGATGATTACTTAACGATTAATTCGATTATTATCATGAAAAATGTTAAAATTTAATAGAATGGGGGCTACGTCAAACATATTGGTAGAGATAACTACGTTTATAACACTTATTATGAACTATTAATTCCTTCTTTGACTAAATAGATATAGAGTTATTATTTAGATAGAACGACGTAAGAATAGTTGTCCTCGGATGACATTACTACATAAATCGATGAACTATCACCTCAAATTCCAACATTTCACTTATTTACTTGATATACATGTATAAAAACAATTCTAAAGTTTGCAAGTAGCAAAATTCCCACTCAAACGCATTAAGGATGCTTACTGAAAATATAGAAGGTGGGAGAACGAAAGATATAAAAAATAGATAATAATTGGATTCATCATTATTCGTAGAAGGACCTTAGGCGTTAAGAGAAAGGAAGATGTTGAAGATAATAAGGTGAATTAGCTAAAATCAATTTCATTTTATAGCGCAATTTTCGCTATAACTACTATTTTTTATTTTTATGGTTGAATATTTTGAAAGTTGAATCATAAAAATGCTCCAGAAATTCGCGGTCGTCGTATAGGTTGGGTACAAAAAATAGGTTGTACTTAACATAAATATACTTCTATATATTATATACAAAATAAATGTCCTCCAACAATGTATTTAAAACTATTTAGTTACGTAACGATAGTAACACACTGTAAGTATAAATATCAAAACCTCTATTTAGCTGCTGACTGTTAAGGTAATACCCGAATGTCCGAATCAGGGCAAATGCTCGCAGCAATCCCAAGTCAGTGCTGCCAGATGCAAGAGAATGAAATTTGTTCATTCGATATTTTACGAACAGGGCATAATTCCAAACACAAAGTATCGTGTTCATATCCAAATAATGATCGCTGATCTAAATTAAGTTCACAGGCCGTTGATAATTGGGGGGTCATCTTATAGGACAGATATATTCTAAAACTATAAGACTTTGACGAAAACGTATACCTCGTCTTACCTGAAGACCGTCTTATCTACGTAAATGTGCGGTAATTGTGAACAACGCTGCCACCAGACTCCGATCTACCAGCGGCGAAATACAAGTAAAAGTAAATTAATACTTAGAGATGAATGTGGAAAAGTAACTGTCGATCTTTTTTAGTTGAGGGTGAGAAAAAATCCCCGAGTTCGTTTCCTAGGGAAACCATCACAAAATAAACAACGGAAAGTACGTGCGTGTGTAGCGGAGGATGATCGGGACTTAATGAGGACTTGTTAAATAGCTTCGTTTGTAGGAGACTGAGAGTGACAAATTTTACGAGGACTCACGCAAGCGTTTTTTTCCGAGAGTGTTTCGGGAGAGGAATGAGTCTTGGGCGTTGGAGAAAAAGGAATCTTCGGCATTAATTGTCCAATCAGGTGTTCTCGCGAGCGAAAAGGGGAAAGTGAGGGAGGCACTAATTCGGGGGAGTTCATCAGAGAGATCACCAAGGACGTCTGCTCCCTTTTATTAATTTGGGCGGAACAACGCCTGGGGATTCGCGAGGAATGCAGCGTTCCCCTTAATGATGATCGCGACACGACCTTCTGAAGGTCGGGGCGACCCCCCGGAGAGGTGAAAATAGGGAAATCACTTATTGTGTGCACGTAAAGACATTCGGCAGGTGTGAGGAAAGAAATTGGAAGAAATATGAGACGATTTCAGGTGTTATTTTGTGGAACTCCTTCATAATACTCAGTAAAGAAACAATTTGGTAGAGTCCACAATCTTTAATATTAACTAAACACAACCTAGGTTTCATTAATATTAAAGATTGTGGACTCTACCAAGTTGTTTCTTTATTGAGTGGAACAAAGATGTTAATAAACGTGTTAAAATCTCCAATAGCCGTCTTTGTCGGCGTTTCTCACCTACTTCACCGATATTCGGATAAAACAGGATGAATCGCAGCTCTTTTTAGAAAATCTAGATGTATATATTTTAATAGCGATGCTATCTTCCTCAGAGGCAATAAAAGTACTTTATTGAAATGAACTTTGGGTGTTCTTAAAAGAGTGGCGGTGAAGGAAGTGAGGTACTCCGACAAAGACGGCTTTGGAGGTGTTAAACTCAGCTCTAATTCATTAACAGCCTTATTCCAAATTTTATTTCTCTATAAAGCTGTTAGTTAATTATAGGTTTGGAAATTCTCCTAAAGCCGTCTTTGTCGGCGATCCTTATCTACGTTGCCAATAGTTCGGAGGCAATGGGAAGTCCCTGATTCCTTCTAGGAATTATTCAATGAATATTTAAATGCTTAAGTTATCATCCTAAAGGGCGAAAGAGGATAATTTACTTCAGCTTCTTCTAACCCTGACGATTTTAAATTGGCGAATGTACCCCTTCTTTTTTCTAGTCATTCATTCCATTTTCATCAGTTTCTTCTACCCCTGACGATGATAACGCGTATATTAAAATGTATATATTGAGTGATTTCTAAAAGTTCCGTAATCTGGGACTTTCCATTGATTCCAGGACTGAAAATGAAAAACTAAAAACGAAATTTTGTTCTTGAAGTGACTGTGTTTGGAAATCATAATGGGAAATCCTTTCTTTCGTTCAAGAGTTAGAATGCAATAGTAAATGAAATTTTTCGAACTAATTTACTTATATAATATTATCTAAAGGCAAAAAGGCAAAGGAAATTCGGGAGGAATACTTTTTAGGGAGATCAGCCGTTTCTACCAAAGCCAAGATACGGTTTAACTTGACAAAAGTTTAAATTAGGGAATTCTATCTCGGAAATATTACGTTTCACAAGACGTTTACCCAATGGTTTTTACTTTAAGAGTCCGTTGACCAGAAGGAGTTAATTATAAATTCACATTTCATTTCATACACATGATTAACTAGAGTTTGAATGGGTACGACTATAATTAGCACGTTATAATTTGTGGACTATCTGGAAGAGGAGACCATTAATTCACAATATCGCCCAAATACAGAGGTTGTTTATTTATTTATAGTGTTACCTTGGTGACAGGTGGATACAGTGGTCCTGGTGCTATGTCGCTCATATACTTCATACGAACTCACAACTGATCCTAGTGCTATGAGATCCATTAACACTTTCTTGTGACGAGCAGTGATGATAAAAAATAACAAATATTCATAGTGACAACAAAAACTGAAAGAGTTAACTCAGTTTCATTCTCAAAATACCAAAAAAAACCTCCAGACTTATTTAACCCCGGATTGTTTAAACTCATTCATTTCGATATCATCGGATATCATCATTAATTCCGATCAAAGTCTGAATTTGGGGCAGCGAGGATAAATTTGCGTGGGATAAATTTTCTCTATCATTAATCAATGTTTGCATACTCTTTGAAAAACTAAAGTACTGTTACAGGCCAAGTGGGTAGCGCTTACGCCTTAGGTGAAAACTTTCCTAGGCTCGATTCCCGTTTGGGTGCGTAATAGCGACATGTATCGAAACAATTTTGAAAGAACTAACATCTACCGTGCACAGTTAATCCTCTTTCAAAAAATTTCCAACTAACGTGCTGAACAAATAAACGCTTAAGTTTTCCTTAAGACGTTTCTCTTGGGCAGGCAGGAGCCGTTATCCCCCCCGCGGTGCAGTTTTTTCCGGCCGTCGTCGCTGCCCAGAAATAAAAACACGGCGCGGAATATCGCCGCCTCTCTCACCTCTTGTTTTACTTTTGAGTGCGAAAATAACAAAGGAGCGGCGGGCAGCGCCTTAGCGAGGCGAGAAGTTTTCCCTTGAGGAAGGCGGTCACGTGACCGAGCGGGGGGGGGAGAGAGAGTTTATCGACGAATGGCGGGCGATCGCGTGCTGGTCACATGCACGCACCGGGGATTCGAGCGGAGGCCCACGGTCAAGAGGAAATTAGCCGACCAATATTGATCGCCAGCGAGGCGCACGAAGCTTCGTATAAGATTCCGCCTTTTTTTAAATTAATCTTTATAATCCCATTAACCCTCTTACAAGGGGGTGAGCAGTTGGGGATATCCTCGCCATTCTTCTCGTGCCGAATGATAATTTTAGGGGGAAAGAGGAAAAATGCTTCCGTTGAACTCTAATGCAATCGAAGGAGCGTTTCGAATGAAGAAATAAAGTGGGAAATGATTGGGAGAATAGGTGGCATTTTGAGGGTGAGGAAATTTGAATGACTCGTCCGTAATCATCCAGAACATCTTCATTGAATCTATACTGTCTTCATTCAGCCTGATCTCTATTGATGGATTTTAAGTTTATTAATTCTATTATATGTCCATGAATTTATTTCTTTTTCAATATTCCGCAGTTGGCTCTTAAAGTCAGTCTCAATATTTCGATAGCTGTTGGAAGAGTACCGAGATAATCGTTTGGTTAAGAGATAATGATTTCCGTTCATAATAATCAACTTGAAGCTATTTTTTTCTATTCGTCGATGAGCATATGTCTTAACTGGAGAAATCTCATTTTGTAGCTATAAAGCAAACACTTCACGTCATATATGCCTACGTGAATTTATATCGGTTAACTGTATTAATGCGTGGAAATAATCCGCGTATTGCCGCTACACTTGCCTTAGATCACTACTTGTTTACTGTTGTTATGATAGAATTGTGGCAACGAATAAACATTGATTGTTGAGGAGAGAACGGATCAGCCATTTTCCGCGACGAGTCGCACGCATTATTTACGCGCTGTAATTCGTAATTTTTCAGAGAATTCAATTCATTTTGCGTTAATAAAATATTAATCTTCTCGAACAATTATCTACTTTCGTAAAAATGGCGCAGCATCATACTTATTACTCTATTTTTTTAACTACATGATTTCCTTTATTTGAAATATTTTATTTGTATGTATCACCGCTTTGAAACTGCATCAATATCTCGTGTAAGTACCACTTAGTTTTCCTAGTGAGCAATGTTGTTTTAAATTTGAGCGGAACTATTATTAATTTAAGCGGGTTATTTACACATCCTTTCTTATGGTAGCCCTATAATCTAGTCTAGACCACTGCGCAAGTAGTTTTCTGCTCGTCATTCATTTTATCGCTATCGATTTTTTATGATAAACAAATATGGGAAAGTTATAGTAAGAGACTAATTGGCCGCAATATTGCCCTTGTAAAAAAACTTACGATTATTATTATAATTGAAAAAAGAGCCACTGAAATGATTTATTATTAAGTTATTCTAATTATAAGTAGATATTGATTTTCCTGTTATTATGGAAAGAAAACGTTATATTTCACGTAAATAAGTGACATTTACTAAATCCCTAACGTTAAAATGGATTTTGTGTAATAAATAGCTAATTAAAGAATTAAAATTATATCTGCTAATTGAGACGCAAATTTACATTTCTACAATGAAGAGACATTCTGTAAAATTGTGAAATTCGAACGAATTATGTGGCAATGAGCGGCATTCGGCCTCTTTCGCGGACAAATAACGCCTTTCTTTTGTTCAAAGAGAAGTGTCTTTCGAGAGTAGATATTTTGCAAGAGCGTTCATTTCAAGCAAAAAAGCGAGTTAAATCGGAAAGTAAACCCTTAAATTTTAAGAAGTTAAGACGAGATAAAGTGAAGCCGAAAAAATACATAATCCGCGTCTCATTTGAGGAAATAAATCTTCCGCGATAATGCGCCCGGAAAACTGTGAATTTTTCGCTTTAAAATGACTGCGCCTTGTAAATATTAAGAATGAGAGAGCGTCTCTTGAAGCGTATGAAAAATGAGAGGAAGTAGTTTGATTATTTCCCAGCTCCGTGCTGTTTCTTTATCTTGACCGGAAACGGGATTAAAACTCGACGGTGCTCGAGAGGTTTTTTATTTATTCTCATTCTGAGCCGTATTATTATTTTGGAGTGTGTTTGTTTCCAAGACGCTTTCTTCGACTTTGTTTGCGGTTGTTAAGTATGCACTTTGGTGGTTATGTCCAGCAGCAATCGATGAGAGCAGTGCTATTGTTCTAAACATCTACAGATTATGAAGTGGGTTATAAATGTTGAAGAAAACTGACCAAACTTTAGAGATAGTGAATGTAGAGTCAAGCAAGAGTCTTTAAATGCTTCTCAAGTATATCATAGTATAAACATTTTGTAACATAACATTCTATACTTTTATTTAAATTTATATAAATACATGGTATGCATATATTAGCAACAGTGAAAAATAAGAACTTTGCAAATATATTTATTTGGAGAATAATTTTAAGCTGAGTTAATTTATGAGTTTGATATATTAATATCAAACTAATAAATTAACAAAGCAACAACTATTTTCAACGTAAAAAACTCCGTAGAAGCGAGATTTATCCTACTGGTGAATCCTAAAGAATAGAATTTATGTAAGAGTTTTGTTATCACTAACTGACGAATATTTACAGGCTTTCTTGCGATGATTTAGACACTTCTCTCATTCTCAACTTAAAAAAACTACATTTAGCATTTTTTACTTCACGTATATTTTGCGATCTAAATTATGATATCGTTAGATGGTTGAATGAGGTTACACACTGCAATCACAACCAATGACCTTGGCATACGAAGGGTACGAATAAGAGACAATTACCTCTATTAGGAATCGCTCACACTCATAAACGAAATGTATAAATCTATAAAGGAGATAAAACCTGATTCTGTTAATAAGTGAAGCATGAAAATGGAAAATGAATCGCTTTGATTCATCTCCATCTAACCTGGTCGCCGAAATATTTATTGAGAATACTACTCTTTCATTAAGGCAGCTACAGAGAACTCTTACACCCCGCTGCTTGAATATTTCTACCCCGTTGGTGCATTGCAAACAACAGCTTTTTGGAGCTTCTTTAAACTATGCATGCATAAAATATTCCGGATGCAATCATGATGCTACATTTCTTTTGTGAGGTGCTTGAAGACCTATCTCCGATGACTGACCTCTCTCCGCCGTTGAAAGACCCGGCAAAATATTAATAACAGTCGAAGACGGGGGCGATGAAAATAAAAGAATATTCCACTTCACGAGGGCTAAATCAAATTTTCCCTTATCGTAGGAGCTCAGTTATTGCCTTCGCTTTGGGAATGCGCGTACCTTGTGATGCAGACGTTTCTGGAGGCGAATTTCATCGGGCAATCCTCCAGTTTATAAGCAATTCAGCGGCGTAAATCATGGCGGAGGATGGGCGAGAAGGAGCAGATGGACCTGCATTTCTCAGATGAAACATGCATGGGATTTACTGCCTCCGAGATCCGCTCTTCCCTTCCATTTTTCATGACTTGGAGGAATCGCAGAGAGCACCTCCAGGATGGGCGCCGATCAGAACGGCTCTGACACTATCTCTTTCTCTTAAAAATTCACTAAATTGCATATTTGGAGGAACTCGAACTGCGCTTCAATACACGACATCCTCGTTACTGTCCACCCAGCACTGTACGAAAGGCGAGGGATCTTATGGAATTATGTTATAGAGAGAATCAAAAATTTTCATTGATATTCAACTGTTAATGTTATAATAAAATATTACTTTGAGGTCGGAGGGAGGTTTCTGATGAACTCTAGTTACCTCTGAGTTAGAGGAGGGAAGGGAAATTTTTCTGAAATTGGCAGAATTTTCTAATTCCTTTAGTGGTACAATTCGTAACAACCACTGAAATAACAGTTATCCACACTTGAATAGAAATAAGTTAGATAATGATACAGGTAAAAAGCATCTAAATTTATGTATGGTCAACTGAAAACTGCTCTCTGCCTGCCATCACAATGTTTATAACTATCTAAAATACATATAAGTATCATAAGCTACATTAGGGAATTCCATTAGTGGGTGAGTTTATTTTTATGAGATAAAGAGCGAGTTGTTAAAGTTTAGAGAAGACGTTAACGCATTTGTGACTTATGAACTAAAAACCTTTGATTATTTGAGATTTCAGATATGTGTAAAGTATTGGTCGATTTCAAACGTAAGGTTCTGTCGAGAAGAAATACTTACAGGAAATTGCAGGATTGAAAGGAAAGTTCCATTTTTGTACCGAAAGCAAACCGGAGACGTAAACATCACTCATCAAACCTTGGTCCTTTGTGAGAAAAGAATACCGAAAGAAGTACTGAAAACATAGATAAACTTGAATTCCACCGCGCCCTTGGGTGGCCTATGTTAATGGAATGTGATGCGAAGGAAACAAAGAGACGTTTCCGAAATCTGCGCGCGGGAAGTTCCCCGGAGAAAATGGGAGCAAATGGGCGGAGACACAAGGGTCTTTTTGATTAAAAGCTAAGGTGGAAAATATGCGGAAGTTTAATTGGAAAAGATGGCGATTAAAGAGAAGTACAAATTGCCATTCCCTCTCTTTAAAGATATCGCTCGTCCTCCAACCTTATCGCTTCGGCATTAGCACCCCTTCCAATCTCTCCATCACTCTCCTCTTCCTCTTTTTGCCGTCTCTCTTTCTCTTCGTCTCTCCCTTCTCGCTGCCTCATATATCTGTTACGATTCTTGAATTCCCTTTTTGTATTCCTCATACAAAAGCAATCACGCGTCATCGAAGAATTTCCTAGACTATATTAAGGTACAATACACAAGATTCTTTATCTAGTTTTCCTCTTTCTACGTTTAAATTGTCTTGGCAAGGTCGCCAATTTGATGTGCAAAAGATTGGATTAAATTCTTCGTATCACTTCGCATAGATTTTATTTCCGTTCTCTTTCGATATAACGGTAAAAATCTCAACATTATTGCTATCTAAACAAGCTCATGACAACATCAACAATCACCATCTACGAACTTACTTATTTAAATATTTAAGTTACTTATGTATTACAAAGTATATACTAAACTAAATTAAGTAGACTGGATTAACAATGTTACGTCAATTATATACTCTGTTTCTTTGTGATTTTTCCCCTTCATTTTTATTTAGGCTTTTTCCACACGGATGGGTTATTTCTTCCACATTCAGTTGAGAAAAATATATTCCCTATTACTCATTTTTTTTCGTGCTGTAGTTGTTTCTTCTATTGCTAATCGTTAAATATAACATGTGTTGGCTATGGACATTTGATGAAAAGAAGGTCAAGTAGAGCCAAATATCGTCTCAACTAAACGTTAATTCATTCATTCACAATCACGAACATGATTTCTTAGTAAAGAAATCATGTTCGTGATTGTGACTCCTAATGGCAAATAATTTACAATAAAATTCACATCAAAATATTTCTTTACGCAGAAATTATGCCTAGTTATTCCAGCATACACTCAAGTACGGAATTTAACAAAGTAAAGACTGCATCAATTAGATTTAAGAAATATATCGTGACGATATTTATCACCCACCTCTGATATCAGAATCCATGCTACAATATTTCAAAAATTCGACATCGAAATTTTTTCACTTTCAAATATCACTCCATACATATCTTTAGTCCCGCATCTCCTTTATCCATCCTCTCTTTGTTTCCTTTCCTCATCCTATCTCTCTTATCCTAGCATCTACCCCAGTCACGCACAAGCGCTCTTCAACCGAACTTCCTCCAGCTTTCCCCTCACCTCCCTCTTCTAATTCCCTCCCAAATCTTCCTTCCCACGGATTACGTATGCAAACGCGACGCCGAGATATCAGGGCAACTCACACTTAAACTTCTCACTCAAAACATGGATCACATTCAAAAGCATCAATGTGGATAAAATAAGTGGCTGTCTAGGAGATTTGTTAATGAAAGAGATTCGGTTTCTGAAATAACTATCGGGAAAGAATACACCGGAAATATGAACTTTTGATATGATATCATACAATGGTTCGACGGATCATTTCTGGATTCCTGGAAGAGCAATTCCTCCCTATCATCTTTGGTTCTCATCTACGACAAACCTTAGTATACTTATGTTGTAATTGCTCAGCAAGTTTAATCCTTTTCAAGCGGAAAACTCGACTGTAGATATTATTTTGCAATTTCGAGAAAGATACCAGAAAAGGCAGGACAAGGTAAAAAGGTTGAAGAATTGTATAATATAAGAAACACACGAGAAAACGATTAGGAAAGAAGATAAAATTATTGTAAAGTCGTTGCGGAACAAAAATATATAAGCAGAAATACAAAGTTAAAACCCGCAATCAGTGAGCACAATCATAATCGAGTGCGGTTGAAAAAATGAAACCGAATTTCATAGCAAAGTGGGGGAGTATATGGTACAGATGGACTTATAATGAAATTTTTATCGGTTTGATCTAGATGTTTTCATTGAATTCAGGAAATTCACTAAATATCAGCAATTAAGGTTCACTTTTTGTTTCATTGCCCCTGAAAGGAGAGAAACATCCAAAGCCCCTTCGACGATGCATCTTGCATTGCATGCGTGAATATTTCTTGCCTGAATTTGAGGCGGGAAAGACGCCAAGTTTCGAGGAAACTTTCACCACGATTGGAAGAATTCTTAGAACGAATTTAAGAAGCAAACCGAAATTATTATGTGGCGAGGAACTGAAACATAATGTGGTAAAAAGATAAATAATATTAGCCTACTCCGGCACTCACTAATAATGAGCATTATCAAAACTTTCCGTAGATTCCAATTTTTACAATACTACGTTTTATGCTCTGTTTGTCGTATTTACTATTCTTTTATGGAATAAAAAAAGTATTCGGCAAATTTATTCCGAAACAGGTTTCTTCAAAACTTTACTTAAAACTTAAATTATTTTTATTATTATTAAAACTTTTACTTGAACATTAGGTCGAGCTTGAAAATATCAGATTAATTCAATTCATTGAGTTTACTTCAGTTTATCTCCAGTAACTTTAGAACCACTTTTTCCTATTTAAAATTTAAAGACGGACAGAAATTACACCATTCCTTCAGCTCTTCTCCTCCTGTCTTCAAAATTTCATTCATATTTTTATTTCTACTTTTTATATCTTTATTTCACGCTGCCAATAATACCAAAATAAGCAAAGCGATATTTTAGAATGATCTGCAAACATAACCATTCTGGTGGGACGATTAAGCAAAGCTTTCGATTGTAATTGTCATTCTCTTTTCATATTCACTTGTTGTTCTGTTTGTAAAAGGTCGGAAACATAAATTAAATTTCGCGGGACTATTCAACAAGGCTTTGTATTCTACTAACCACTCTGTCCGTCGAATTTGTTGAAAGGCTTCGGAATTCAGGAGCGTGGACATTAAGCGCGATACTTTTAAGGCTGAAGTACTCGCAATAGTGTGGAAAAGATACCAGTAAAAGCTCAGGGTAGTCACTGAAACTTCTCTCTTCATACATCGATCCAGAATACGTTCGGAAGCAATGGAGCCTTCAAAGAATGAAGGCAATTTCTTAAGAGAAGTCATCATGTAGAGAGTTCGGTCCATAAAACACCGTGCTGGCCCAGGTGCGTGATCGAGAGTACCTCTTCACTTTGGCAGGAAATATCGGCGAAACCTTCGCAGCATAGTTAAAACTCTGGCGTCGGTAAATATGTGCGTGCTTTTCTATCGCCCTCCATTTATTTTTAGTCTCACGTCTCTTTAGCACTTCGGATAGTGCTTTCAAGAGAGGTTTCGATCTGGCATATCGTCTTACGAGAAGAGTGATATTCGCATGATCTTTTTTCCCCTTATTTAATACTCATTCATCACCAACAGTTGTCATCAAGCTTAGAGAAATATCTGATATGAGCAAGGAAAGATTGAAGAACTCCCATTGCCATAGTTATCGGAAAAAAACGACTTCAGATTGACAATCAGCAGAGGCAATTTAGGGCTTCTTTCAACCTTTCCCTCCTATTTTGTATGAGGTATGGCAGCACAAAATTAGAAGGATGTCTGATATTAGAAAAGAAATATTAAAAAGATTTTACGCAAACAATTATCGGAACAAGCGAATTCAGTCAGTCAATCGGAACTTATATTAGGGAATAAATGAAGAAAATGTACAGCGATATACGGTTTCCATCAACCTTTCCCTCATATTTTTATGAGAATAGGCAGAACACTCCATTCTCTCAACAAAAACGGCTCATCTCAATCAAAAATACGAAAATAAAACCTCCGTTCTCCATTTCGGTTCATTCTTGATTCTCTGAGTTTCTCCCGTAGAAAATGGAAATTCATTTCAAGAGGGAACATAATGAAAATGAAAGATCCACATTGAAGAAAGGTTTCCGAGTAGATAAAATTGAATAATGGCGAAAAGAAAACGATGGGAAACGATATGTTAGAGTAGATATACGTTAATATTTCATCTATGATTAAAATGGGGAGTTGAATTTAATTTTTCATTGGCATAAGGACCTCCTGCCAAGATCATCAATGTATTCGTAAGTCGTCGCTGTTAGAGAGTAATTTGAAATTCCTTACGTGATTTTTCTAAGACATAAGCATTGTTCAAATTACATTTTTTATGAACCCTTGAAAGCTCTTTCTTGTAATAATGGCCAAACTGTTCTCGATTTTATAAATTAAATTATCGAAATTTTATACCTTCAAGCTACTGAGTAGAGTCTTTCATTAAAATTCTGATGAATTAGCGAAAGTGATAAATTTCAGTTCAACTTTACGTACACTCCTGGCCAAAATTAACGCAGCACCTCCCTAGCGATCCTTACGGCCGGTGCTGCGTTAATTTTGGCCAGGACTGTACACTAAGAGATCCTTTTTACCACTGCTGTTTTACTGATAAGCTATCACCACATTAAAAATGAGGAAAATGAAGATATTTGAGACCTAAAATTCATATTTGAATTATTCTCTTCATTAAGTTTCATAGTTGATGTAGTATCGTTAATTTAGCCATGCATATATTTTGTAAGACCAAAAATAATTTAAATATGTAAATAAGTTAGTTCTTTGATGATGATGTTGACATGGTTGCCATGTGATTGTTTAGATAGCAATAATATTGAGATGTTTGCTGTTAAATCGAAAGAGAACAGAAATAAAAAGCCATGTAAAGAGATAAAAATCGTTCAATTTGACCGCTTGCGCATCTAATTGTAAGTAGGACGAAAATTCGTACAATAGGAAGCCGAAGATAGCAAAATGAGTGCAGTTTCTTACATTCAACAATTATTTTAAATTAAAATTTATTTTAGCTTGTGAATAAACTCCCGTGTCTTACGGGATTTCGAAGCAATCATCAAAAATTAAAGAAGCGTTCCGAAAACTCGAAAATGACGGTATGGTAGTTGAAAGAATATTTCGCCAACACTTCAGTTAAACAGATTGAAAAGTAGCTGAGAGAGAGGACTGGAAATAGATGTCCAATTTAAAATATTCATATTCCTGAGAATGTGGAAGCAATAAGTAAATTTGCGATTCTGCTATTCGTGCGTTGATTCAGTCGCAATCGGTATTAAGACCCTAAAAATTTTGGAGATGGAAAAGTCTGAAATTGGAAAACAGTCTCTCCAAAAATAGACCCCGTGTTTCCTTTTCCCTCTTTATGGCTCTAGTATGTTGATCGTCTATGAAAAAATGTTTCGATGGAGTCAACAAGTGAAACGCACGCTCCTCTTCCCCTTCCCATTCTACCGATGAATCCCCCGCTTTACGACTTTGTAGCTTCGTGATTCCGACGGAAGGAAAACTATTTCCAAGAGCTCCATCTACTCAGCATCTTATTGGGGCGATACCTCACAGCGCCCCATTTTGGACTGGCGGATTCGTTCTCAACTACTCTCTGCTGCATTTCCGGAAATATAATACAGGAATCGATGCACTATCATGACTGAACAAACAAGATGCTTATGGCAGAGGAGTTTTGATTAAAATTTCTATGTATTAAACGATTGTTTGCGCTTTTTCAAGGGCTAAAAACCAAATATTTGAACAAAAAGCTTCAAAACATCGACAAATCAAAGATTAAATTAACAGCGAAACATATAAAAATGGAATGTACAGCAAATACTGCATAATATATTGCAATTTAAAGACAGGTTTGAAGGGTGAGAAGTTAGTTTCAAATTTGTATAATCAGAAACTATTTTTGTCGCTTAGTTTAATTTCTTTAAAATAACTCAAATGCAATGCATGATAAATTCCATATCCAGAAAATTTCATAAATCGATAAACGTATCTATATTCTACTATATGAAAAAGCTGACATATCTTTGCTATATTATTAGTGATACGTTTAACCATTCAATCATTTACATAGAGCTGAAATGTTTAGCGTATACTCCATAAATGATTTGCATATCACATCAATTTTTGTGTACTCCTCCAAGATTTGATGTTTAGAATGAATTAAAAAATTGTAAAGATTAATTATGTTATATAATACGTGATATATTACGTAATCATTGGACCAGAAATGTACTCCGTGATTTCGCACTAACTGAATATAATCGATGCGGTCTAGGTTAGCTAGGTGGAGCTTCATAAGGAAAAAAATAAATAATTGGTGGTTTCCGCACGAAATTTTATTTATTTCTTTATTTATCAACTTATTTTTTCTAGTTTCATGAATCATATACGAAAATGATTCCTTCTGTATCGATGTATTTCCTACTATTTAACTTTCTTAAATCTATTCATATTAAGTTTTCGCGGTGGATAATACGTTTGTATACATTAAACTGAGATGCATCCCTAACATTAAAAATTCAGAACGGATATTGGGGAAGCAAGAGTAGGAGAGGTAGAGGATGAAAATCGTGATGGAATGTTGAGAGGAAAGATACCCGGAAGTGAAAACCTTAGCACATAAGCGAATTCGTACATTTTCCCCTTTCGTACGATTTCGAAATCTCATTTCCATTTCTCCTACACCTTCTTTATCTCCTTTTTCCTCTCTCCGAATTTTCCGTTAACACCGAATCAATTCCACCACGCATTTCCCAAACACTCCTCCATTTTACTTTTAAATTTCTCTCCTCGCCTCGAAGAAATTTAATCAAAGCTCTTTCGCATCGATAGAGCTCCGCGCGCACCGCGAAATCTACCAATTGCTTCCTCTGGTTAACCACCGTATAACGCTTGGGGTTATCGTGACCACCAGGAGATAGGAAGTGGATATAATCCAAGCCCTTTAAACGAGAAAAACCTTTCATTGATAAAAGACAGGCCTTTTCGGAATAGGTAACAAGAAAAATAAACTATGAAACGCAATCGATCATATTGGTGCTACACTACTGTACATAACTAACATATATCCTTAAAATAATTAGCGTATATTTCCTCGGATAAGACAAGCAAAGCAGTGTTGCCAGATGCAAGAAAATAATTATTTTTTCTTTCGAAAAATTACGAATACGATATAATTCCATATATACTATTCAGTATCACTATCCAGATGATGATCTATGGTCTAAACCACATTCATAGGCTGTTGATAGCTAAAACATGAAAGATTTGACGAAAATTTGTATCTCGTCTTATCTACAGAATTATACGGTAAACAATTATGAAGAAACCTGATTTACAATATTATATAAAAAATAAACGTATATTCCAATATAATTTACGTAAATTAATCTATAATTGAATAAAATTTTGGTTAACGAAAATGGAATAGATTATCTAAAGGTATGCGGGTAAAATTTTATGGCACAAATGAATGTTACCGTTCAAAGAAAATAGAAAAATATTTTTCAACATAGTTACACGTTATAACTGGTATAACTGGTTATAACTGGTATAACTGGTATAACTGGTTATAACTGGTATAACTGGTTATAACTGCTTGATTACTGCATAGTTGCATGAATTCTGTTTTAAGATAAGGATATTTCATAAGTAGTGGCGAGCAGAAGGCAACGGAAGTAAATTTGTCCATTATTTGAAAGCAAGGTGTATAATATAACAGTCTTGAGAGAATTCCCACTATTATGCATGTTCAGTGTTCCTCTTATAACGTATAAGTTAGACGACCACACGATGATTCCCTGTATAAACAAGACTTATGGTCACTTAGCAACCGGCAAGTTTTACAGAATTTTCAATATGTCAAATACACCGTTCTATTAGATTTCAATAGGAATGATTAAACCATTCAGGGAATATTTGTAATTTGTTATTTTAAAGAGAGAAAAGAGAAAAGCTACTCTCTTGAATTTAAAGAAGCTAACAAATATAAGTTCCGATTGTTGATTCGATGATTTATTGAGTCGATGCTCTTTAAGATAAACGTTAAAATCACCAAAAAATTACTAAGAGAGATAAATCAATCTACAGATTTGAAATTAAGATATACAAATATACGAAATATATTTTGCAAAAATTTAGTGAAACTTCATCTGAAGCTAGAATTTAGGAACTTGTTAAACAAAAGAAGTACTTTAACAAAAGTGTTTACGTACAAACATATTAGTTATTTTGCAATTGTCAAATATGGACATATAGATAATTATGTATGTGCTCATTGTTATGTGATGTTACTTCGATGGAAGATTGTAATATATATATATTTTCCAATACTCCTAACTGCGGTAATAACTGAAAATTTTTCTGGTTACTTCAGTGTTAACTACGATTATTTCTCTCATCTAAATGAACATTACGATGCAAGTTTCATTTAAATATTTATGAATTCGATGCATCTTCAAATTAAAAATCATACAAGGGTCTCAAACTTTTTTTGGAAGTGTGCTAACATCATTCTCATTCCAGTATATCTGCGCGCAATATTGCTGTAGCATTTTTAAGGTCTGCTGCAAAAATAACATTTATATGAGCCGTTTAATAGCCTTAGGGATACATTTAATTTTGCTGCGGGGCATAATTACTAACCAGAATATTCTGCATTTCCTTGAAATAAGACTAAAACGGCAACAGTTTCCGTAGTAGTAACCAAAAAACCTGTTTGCATACGTTATTTACCTGGGGCTGTTGTTAGAAATTACAATTCTCTTATTTCTCATTGCTCTAATTGCGGTATTCCGGGCGATAGGAAGTTACACCTGCTATTCTTACATGTCTGATATGAATAAAAAAATACAAGTTTTATTTCGAAAACTCAAGGTTTAGATTCAAAACAAATAATATATTTATGCAGAAAAGTTTCCTTGAATAGGCCATATCTGTGGATGGTTATTTTTCCGAACAGAAAAATTTCAAAATGATATCTTAGTAGGGCTCTTGAGTAGCTACGTGGGCAGCGACGGCGGTCCCGGGTTCCCTTCCCGGTAGGAGGCAATGGGCGAAATGACCACAGCTGTCGAAGCACTTTTAACAATACTACCAACTTTATCTTATTTCAAATTGCTTCACGGACTACCTACTAAAATTCACGATAGATAATTACGATATGAGCAAAGTTTGTAACATTGTTACGAAATAATTCAAACAGAATAACCTAAATTATTCTTCTACAATTTCGAATAAAAAGAACTTGATATCCATTTATTGAGTGACATTATAAATGCCTCAGCATAGAAATCTTGATGCGATTGCAGTAAAATATACCTCCTGACTTGGTTTTGACTTTAATTATTTCGTAATAGAGTAAAATAATTTAATACGAAATAAAAAATGAGATGCTACACTTCGACTATAATTTCGAATTAAAACTAAACTTCATATCTATGCGTTGAATGAGGTTCTGGGTGTACCTATTGTATTTAGATAAGATTGCAGTAGAAACAAAAGTGCAGTGGCCGCTGAGTATTTCTCGATTCCCTTCCCCCTCTTTCCTCTCAATACCCGATACCAGATTTTCCAATTCGATTCAACCGCAGTTTCCTGTTTATCCGCACGCCACCTAGCGGACGGAGGTCGCAACTGATATTCGTCCCATCGACATTGCCTTCAATAATCCCTCGAAGCAGAAGCCGTAGAAAATGAGAGTGGACAGTTTCATCCAATGGCTATAAAAGAGTCATTGCTACCGGATTCAACCCTTTCAACGCCGGTTGAATAACTCGGAAACTAAACAACATAACGAATGAGTAAAACGTACCATTTTCGTCTCGAATATAGGAAGAATCTGAAACGAAGTACATTCAGACATTTCGTGGGTAAACGCATAAGGAAAATAATATTGTAAAAAAGATCAGAAGATGCTTCATCAATAATGCTCCATAATTAATGCTTCTGCATTCGAAATAAAACAACTGTAAGTGTTGATGCGAACTCTACTAAAATACCACATACATTGACGTATTTACTTTTCGTTGGTGAATTGATCATAAATTAGGATGATTATCATTATTCTTATTTTTTTAATATTAGACCGAAGTAAGGCGGCAGCTCCAGAAATTGTTAAATTACCCTTTCACGCATAAATAATTACATTTAAAATTCCTTAATAACATCACAGCATTAAAAAACAGCATTAGGTCACGATTTTTACAAAACATGACTGCATTTAGCAAACATCGCCTTATTACTCCACCTAATACATTTACATCAGATATATCCTATAATTACTGTTCCTATATAATCACTTTTCACATTGTTCCTTTTATAAGTCACAGGTCACTTCATAAGGTTAAAAACATTAGAGTATCAATCAAGTATCAGTGAACATTTAAGAACAATACAGTATCAATTTCTCCTTCCTTAAAACAAAAAAATCAATAGGAAAGGGCAAAAGGATTCCCGACCCCATCAGACTTTCTTCAAGTCCGTTCTTCTAAAAACCAATAATTTCATATGAAATTAACGTCAGAAGTAGCAGATACATAGAAGTAAGGAATTATTTACGGAAACGACTAACATAGATGCTAAATATCCTGATAAGAATAATTTTCCATTTGGTTTTGGGAGTATGTATGCTTAGAGTATGAGCGTATATATTAAATTGAGGAAGGGACTTATGGTATGCCTATCTGCCTCGACGAAGACGTTCATCATGTGACTAATTTAGAGAGGAACCAACACAGAATAATAAATGATCAGGATTCAGGATGTAGAGACACTTAAGAGCACTATAATATTTGAAATCGATTAAGCTTTTAGAAGTAGAGCTTTTATAACATACTAGTTCCCGCTACTGATGAATGGAATATTTTTATTTGTCACGTGGTACAGGATAGAGAAAAATGTACCTTTCATTTTCTTTTGTCCCAATCTTGATCATGGCTATGATGAAATGAAAACTACTAAGGTATGAGTAGATAATTGCACTTATCAATGTCTCTCCAAGAAAAGTTTTACTCATGTCACTGTGCTTCACTTGCATGGACATGTTCCAATTATAGCATTCTGGCTCAGCGAGGAATATACCTGGCATACTACCTCACTCCTCATCCTGCCTAGAGAACCTCATTCCTCTCTGCACGCTCTTAGTAGCTTAAGCTGGAGGGGGTGTGGTACCTATCGGCATTCAGTCTGAATACTTTGCAGACATAACATACTATAAAACACTTAAATTGGAAACAGCTATATAAGGCGTTAAATCTGATGGAGCGAACGATATTGCATATACGGAATAATTTTAGAAGTACAATACTTTTGGTACTACCAACTTCGAAGCCCGTCAAAGGTTTATGGATTTAGCAAAAGAAGGATATTAAATGGCATTCGAGGGAAGAGGAGCGACGCGATGACGCAAGAATGAAAAGAGAACAAATGCTCTTCAACGACCGAATATAAAGACCTCTGTAATGTTTTTCCGTACTTTCGGAAGCCCTGGAGGAGTTCCTTCTCGTGGGAATTTAAAGCAGTTCCGAAAACTTGGAAAGCGGGGGCGTGGGAAATAAGGTGCCCGTCCGAGTGTCATATGGAACTCGCTCTTGTATTTTTTGAAGCACTTTCTATGTTTCTCACTTTTCGTCTCCATGTTACGGCCAACTCTTCCGTTTTAAACGGGAACGATAAAACTGGAGAAATAAAGTTTTAGAAAACCCAGTTTTGTCTGGGTTGGACGGATCTTCGATGTGGAATGAAATATTCTTTAAAACAGAGTGATTAAAAAGCGCAAACCGAAGGTTATTGAGAAGCAGATTAATTAGCAGAGTGTAACAAAGTCTTCCAGAAAGGGATTACAACAGACTTATCGGGGCTATTGTACGAATAAATTAAAAATATAAATGGATTAATTTGAAACGGATTACAACTTGAATTCCTCAGCGATAAGAGCTGACCTATTCGGGCAAAATAACTTCCTGATCTGAATAAATCACAATGAAATTAAAATAAAGCATTTTATAATAATCCAGAATACTAAGGAAAAACGGACGTAAAATAGGCTGATAGGGCCGGGAATAGATATTGGATCTCTCACTTTTCAGGTAACTTCTCTAACAAATTGCTTGCCAGAAAATTTCGGTTTGCTAGTCGTTCCGAATTCGATCCCCGGCTCTGTTGGTCAGTTTTAAAATCCATTTTTCCTTGGGATTTATCGTATATGCACACCTCTTTGAGTAAGTAAACCTAAAATCTCTTCCTTATTTAGAATAAATCGAGAGAATAAGAAAGCAACGCAAAACAACCAGGTTATAATTTAGGATAAATTTTTCATTCTCAATCGAACGATAAAGGGGAACAGCCGTAGGTTCAAGGGATAAGCAGAATGTAAAACATGAGACTATTAAACATGAGTAAACAATCGTTATTTTAGTGAAAAAGCTTACCTTGACATCGAATACTAGTATGTGCGGACAATTGACCGTCATTACAGGGGAAACGTGCATTTATTTCAACTCACAGACTCCTAAGATGATTAAACTCGAGTAAACTACAGTTATTTTAATGAAAAAGGTTACGTAAATATCGAATACTAGTACGCACGGACAATCCACCGTCATTACAGAGGAAAACGTGATGTTTTTTCAACTCAGAGAGTTCTTTCGAGAGGTAATGTTTACCTCTATATTTCTTTTCATTCCATTTCACTAATAAAGAAGCGAAATGTACTGAAGTACTTCCTAGTCACGATCCAACCCGATAAAACTGTTTTCCGGACGATCTCGCAGAGTAAACAACAACCCGACCTTATACGCGATGCAATTTCTAGCGCGGGGATACCGGGGATTGGAGGCAAAGAGAATTCCACGGTTCGCATAAGATATTCTATTTCGAGGAGCATTGGCGTCATCGACTCGAAGCACGAAAAACTGCAGAATGCAGCGCCTTAATCGCCTTTTTCGGGCCGGGAATTTCTTTTCCGCCAACTCCGTTCGTGATAAATGCACGGTAAGCGAAAAGAGAGTTCCCTTAACATGCTAAGGGTACTCTCCTCGCAGGACCCCATAGAGACATTTTTAGTAACCATGCTGTTACGATAACTAGTACATTTTTGAGAGGTGAAGAAGGTCTTGCTAATATCCACTGTTCATTAAGACGACCGGTTTCGGCTAAACAATTTAAACCAACTTCCTTCCAACAAATGAAATCACCTTAAAAGTATTAGAGTAATTTGTAGAAACAAGAAAATGAGAAATAAAAAGAATCCAAAGACCCCAGCTTGGAAAACAACGTTGACACCCTGTCATAGTATGCAAATAAGTTCAAATATAAGCTAGTAAAACTGGCTAATGAAGTAGTAAATGTCCATGATTTCAAACCTCTTCTGGAAGATTTATGTAACTGCATTTGAATTTTTAAAGGGAAAGCGTATTTTTCGAATATTTTTCACTCGAAAATGCAGAAACCGCATATCAGTACGATGCTGTTTAATGCCTTGAAAGTTGAAAGTAAGATTTGTCCTAAATTTAGTCGAAAAAGTAGATATTTTTCATGATTTGAAACGTTTATGAAAAAACGAAACCATCTCAGGGTTCACATTGTGGTATTTCTTAATTTGTAAAAAATTCATGGTAACAACTTTTACTAGAAAAAACGTTTATGAAAAATTTAAGTCCCTTTATATTAAATTTTAAAATATGAATTTCTGAAATTCATTTACTTTCAAATTCAGAACACGCTGTATCTTTGCAATAGTATTTAATTTCCTTAAAGTTGAAAGAAATATAAGTCTTAAATAAGGTCGAAAAATTAGCTCTTTTTTACGATTTCGAACGTTTTCTGATAGATGCATGCCATATTATCTTGAAATTTAGAAGGAGAATATATTTTTTTATTGCTTTCACTCGCATATGCAGAAAATTACATGTCTGTACGATGATATATAACATCTTAAAAGTTGAAAATGAGATGTTGCCTAAATTTGGCTGAAAAAGTAGATATTTTTAACGATTTCAAAGCTTTTCTGAAAGATTTCTTCAGTAAATTTATCTTTTATTTCAGAAAAAGAACACAATTTTATAATATTTTCACACAAAAGTGCCGAAACCAGCATGCCTTCGCGATGGCATTTAATATTTCAAAACTCGAAAAGAAAACGTGCTTGGGAGGGCCGTTTTGGGCGAACTCAACCACCGTTGCCTTAATCGTCTTCCTCGGGCGGAGAGAATTCCTCTTCCATCAGCACCGATGAATGCGTGCTAAGTGAAAAGAGAGTTAAGTAGCAAGTTTTGAAGAAGTCGAGGGTGGCGTGTTTTCGCCCTTCGAGCACTTTAACTCTTCTTCAACTTAGTTCGGGAAAGTGCGGTGACCGAGGAAACTCGGGGAGAAATGAATGCGGTGAGGGAAGCAAATGCTCCCAGGCCCTTAATGGCAGAGTCCCGCTATGTCGGACATTTTGAAGCCGTAGACATAAATACAGGACACGGACAGTTTAGCCATCTCACGAGGCCCTCTTCTTATTTTTTGGGATTAAAAGAGTCCTGTTTCCTGCGCTAGGATACTCAATGCGGTTCAACCGGAATAAGTTCGGGTCTCAATTTACTGTTCCGTGAGTTTAATGGGCTTCGGAGACCCTTGCAATGAATTTATGAGTCCGAGGAGGAGAAGGGACCCCTAAATCTATTTGTTTACTCCAAACTGCGGGATCTATCTGAACGTAAACTGGGCGTGGATAACGCGGGAGGTGGTGATTACGGTGTCTTGAGAAACTGAAAGTGGGATCGATGGCGGATTCCACATAAATGGGAGGCAATACGTATTCGCATTTGAAAACACGGTATCACTCTTCCAGAAGTGCTATTTGTTTGCGAAAGAGGTAACATTTCAGACAGACTGCTCAAACACGACCTAATGGTGAAAATTACCACTCTAAATTTCGGTCTATCCATAATAGTTTTCATTAGTTTTCACCGAATTCCAGCAATCAATTAAGGTAGGAAAATTGTTCAAAATTATTTAGGGAATAGATTATAAATTATAATATTACATTGAAACCGGACACTTTTTCTACTGTTAGAACCGTGTCTATGTGTATCTATTTACGATTACAACAATCCTAAATAACCACCGAAAATGAAAAATATAAAAAAAATTAAATAAATTGTTCTTTAGAGTCATAACTGCGTATAAGGTTCACTGAAGTAGAAAATGTAACTGTAGTTTTTACTGAAAATCATTCACGCCTTTAAGAATTATCACTAAAGATTCGTCTGCAATTCGTGAACATTTTCTGCCTGTCTTGAGTGTAATTTCTTCATGACTCATTACTTCATCTTTTGAACGTATTCAAAACGTGATATCTCCATTATTCTAGATATTGATCAGTATTATTGTACTATATTTACAATCATTTACACAATTTTATGAATTTAATCCTTCGTGTGGAACTTATCTCGGAGTTTTTATCTCTGGTACCATACTTTGGTAAGTGTACTTTTTTTCATTTGTTTTCTCTTAGGGCAAATAGAGGGATAAAAAGATAGGATAATCCAGAGACCCTTTCGAAAAATGAGTGACTTATTCTGAGAATGCAGAATGTTATATGAATGATTCTGGTAATGTAAAATGCTGCATGAAAATAACAGTTATGAAAGTAGTAATGACAAATTAAAGTAATTAACTAATGGCCACAAACGAGAAAAAATGCAAGTCGATATTCCAGGAGCGGAAAAAAAGTAATGGCGATCACTTCAATCAATTGCCGTTGCGTACGAGTAATTATATCCTAAGATTATTTTAAATTAAATAGTAGCCGCAGGACATAATACTGCTTGAATGTAGTTCAAACTCCTCCGTGATAGCTGACATAAAACTCATTTAGTTTATGCAACGATTCGGCAGTAAACTTAGATGTGTTCTTTTAATCGAGAAAAATTTGAATAACCTCTAGTGCTGGTCGACTGTTAGTATCTACTTATTTGAATAAATTATTCAAGTAAAGTACAGAATACCTTGCAGGCCTATTTTCAGGAAGTACTTCGAGAATGGAATGAGGAGAAACGCGAAGTATTTTCAAAGGATTCGTAATTTTGCGGTGGAGTTATCTTTTTTATGGCGTCAGGTTTCGGAGAAATTTATGGTGCAGGATATTTTGAATGGATGAGATGCAACGCGAAGCTCTCGTGAAGTCCATTTTTTTATTATTGAATCGGCTCTAAGTACTTCTTATTAGTCATGAGAATGATTTTTGGGAGAATAATAATTCGCAACTACAAACTCTTCCATTATACTTTAGTTGCTAATAATAATATAAAAATTCCTACTAAAAGAAGTACTTTTAATGAAGCAAGTGTAGTTAGGTGTTTTTCTATGGTAAAAGTATGTATTTTAGGAGGATTATTAGTTAATTCAGCGCTGTGTTTGACATATATTTTTAAGTAAGTCTTTGAATAATTATTTCTGAAATCAAGCAAGTTTAAGCAACGAAATGATATTTAATTAATACAGACCACGAGTTAAAAATAATACGTGACATAGGTTTCGAGGTCTGGACTCATCATCAGGAGGGTAAAGCAAGAAAATGCAACACAATTTATAGAGAAGCAAGAAGGAGGGAGCAATTCAAACCAAGATTTCGTTTAATTAATTCTAAACTTTTCAGCGAGTAAATCAGTGTAGTATTAACAATGTTAAGGGATTAAGTCGTCCAGCTGCCATCTGCAGACAAACAAAATGTCAAATTAAGAGAAGACACGCCTGGAGAGATACGTTAAATTAAAGAGTGGCACCTTGAATCACTCAGACAAGTGTCCTTAAGAACAAAAGGCGAATTACTTGGATCGCTTCATCTTTTACGGACTCCTGATTCTCTTAGGCACTTTTCAGTTCCACCTTCTTTCGTTCACAAATCGAGCTCGAGATGGAGAACCGAGATAGCATCTTCTTTAATTGCCAAGTTCCGAACATCTCAAAAGGTTCCCACGCATGCCGAATCTTTAAGCACTTGGAGAAAGTGTTGAATGGTTGTGTCTAATTAACCCTTTCTTGACGGTGCGGGGTACTTGAGGACCCCAAAATAGCTAAACTCAATAGAAAAGTTTTATTTTTAACCACATATGTTTCTTATACCATGTATGTGTGCATCAATATTTCTTTTATATTATGAAATTGAAAGAAATTTGTTTCACAGACTCATTTCCAAAATATCTTTAGTTTTTGAATGGCGTACAAAAGTATCCCGCGCAGCCGATTTTGCTTGGATTGCTATACACAATGTCATGTCGTGTGATTGTGGCAATTCAGTCACCCTTTGTTACAGATTTTTAAATTGATTCATTATTTATTGCATTAACAGTAATTATATCACATTATAATCCCAAATCTTATGTACGGGGATGTTTTTGGGTATGCCTGGGTTGACATCATATACCTAATAGCCAAAACTCTAATTCTACTTCAAAAAAAATAGAAGATAATCTCAACAAAATAATCAATAATGTATTTCTAAGCATAATTAAAGGTTAAGTAAAATAAAAACAAAAAAACAACTTTATATTCGCGAAAAAAGCGCTGGGGTACCCGAGTACCCCACACAGCTGTTTTTGGAAGTTTTCAGGGCTCAGTCAAGGAGGGTTAACATGGCCTCCGCTGTTAAAGGAGAAGTCCGCGGGCAATGGCAAAGGAGAGGACCGACAATCCCCCAAAGCTGTTGCGCACTTTTTGCGCGAAATTTTTAATTCCGGGAAAGTTTTTTACGTCGGAAACGGAGAGAGCGGGAAATGTTTAAAGAGGCTTAACAAGAATGGATGAAAGGGTTTCCGTAGAAACGATATATTTACGACGTGAACTAAGACAGCTCACGGGGGCACTACTTTCACTTTTACGGCGCTTTCGAAGGGCGGGATAAGGGTTAGACGGTTCCACAACCTTCCTTCAGGAATTCTGCATTTATGTTTAGGTCTTCGAAATATTTCGAAACGACCAGCGTTAAATAGGAGAGGGATATTCGTATAAACATGGCGATGTTAATCAAGTTACGATGCTTTTCAGATACTTGCCTCAATACTTTAGGGGATAACTAAGGATCCTCAGGGATAACTTTTACCCTTAAGAGTTTTACTAACTTGCTCTGAAGTACAACTTTCACTCTTGTTACTCTTTTCTAGGCTTTTCAGTAAACTGTTCCGCAAACAACTAAATTTAAAATGATCGTCACTACAAATCAAAAGGATGCAATACTTCTTCTGCAACTGATCTACAATACTACCCTACAAGCTTCCTTTCGGCTTGCACCAGGAGGGTCTTATTCTATAAATATAATAGTCTTTATCACTGATGGATATCTAGCCACGAATTCATTTGGGATCGTCAAATTTTTACCCTCTACCAAAATCCCTTATATTCTTGTTATTCTCTGTATTTGTACATGCATTGTTGTTTTCATGTGTATTTGTAATAGACAGAGCTTAAATAGAAGATGTAACTCTCTAGTCTGAATTTGGCCCAATAAAGACACGTGTGTGTATGTTTAATACAGTTGGTTCTCCCTTGTAAAAACATAAATAATAGCGAATATTTACAAATGTACAGCACACTTATTCATAGCTCATTTGACCTTTCACATTTTTCTTTCACAGAAACACATACCGATTTCATTTACAGAAAGTAGGCTGACATTAAAAAATGTAGTCCTCAAAATATAATCAGGTATCAGGCTCTAATGTGTAGGGAGATAGAATAATAGGGAGTCTTTATATATGCAGAGAAGACTTATTCATAGCACAGTTAACCATCCACTAGAAACACAAACCAATTGTCATTAAAACCACTCAGGCGGACGTTAAAAAAAATGTCGTCATCAAAATTGAATCCGGTTCTAAATAGCATATAATACGTGATACAGAATAAGGCGTAACTGGACGCGTACATGGAGTTCTTAGCGTATAATAAATTTGGCTCTTGTACATAGAAGCAGAGAACAAGTGAGAATATTTACTGTTGGCTCTTCCTTGTAGAAAAGTAAAATAGGAATAACTTTTATTTATGTAAAGAGTTTCTTTATCGCTCATATGGCCATATTCATTGGCTATACACTAGAACCACAAAATAATTTTTAGTGAAAGAAAATAGGCTGACGTTAAAAAAATCTACCCACAGAATTGAATCTGGTTCTTATCAGCTTTATTCAGCACAGCTAAATCTTATGCACAGAAACGTAAACTAGCTGAAAAGATGTGGATAAAGAGAGAACAAAAATCTTCATACCTCATTCCACCATCAACAAGAACCACAAAACAATCTTTAGTGAAAGAAAATAGGCTGACATTAAAAAAATTCCTTCCCGGAGATTGAATCCCGTTCTTATTGGCCTATAATACAGTTGGCTTTCCTCGTGTAGAAGCATAAAACAGCAGAGAGAGAGAAAAGAGGATATCCGGGAGGAGGACAAAAGAACTCCGAAATCGGATAAACGTTGAGACACATTTTCCCCGATTCAGCAGATTGCGTAGGAGAAAACAATACGCTAAGGAGAGACTTGGAAATCAATTAGCGTCGGAAGAAGAATGGGAGGAAAGAGGACAAAGTGGAGGCGTCGGGGAAAAACAGAAGAATAACCGCGGGAGAGAGGGCGCATCCCGGAGACATTTTTTTCCCAATTCGGCTCGAGGAGCGATTCTTCGGGGAACGAGGTTTTCGATCGGGAGCTCCTCCAGCGCCCCTACAGGCCGACCGTCGAATTAGCCCGGGCGATCAACGCTTTACATGATTCCATTCGTCTACGTCCTCTCCGCTGCGGATTACACGGGCGAAAAAAAAGAGAAGGTCGCCTCCCGCATCCCCGTAAGCCCCGCTTCGATTGTGTGGCGGAGATCCAAGGAGGGAATTTGAGGGGCAAAACAAGCGAGGGTGGAAAGGTGGATAACGGATTTCGGTGGGAAAGCGTATAAGGAGGAGGATGTGGGTGGGATTCCGCGGCGATTGGGGGAATTGCCGAAGTTGGGAGCAGGAAGGAGTGAAATAGGTAGAATAATGAAGAAGCTGCGATGAGGAAATGCCTTAAGGGGTTTCGCGGTGGTCTCCCAGATGGCGGTGAGGAAAAGAGAAACCACTTGTTACGAATAAATTTGTGGTCGTCTAATTTCGTATCCTCTTCGTATCGTGATTTCTATGGAATTTTTGGTTTAGGACATCGAGACTCTTGAGGTTCTATAACTATCAATATCGTTAAAAGAATCTTTGAGAATAAATCATTCAGGGTGTAGGATCATTTTCCTTTCACAATATCTTGAATTAAATCTCCGAAAATGGAATCGTTTTTGGTGCGAGAATTCCTGTCTCTCCGTGTAATTATAGACAAGGAAAACTATAAAAAATTTTGTTGTTTGAACTTCCTTGGTTTTAGTAATTACAATCCTTTACGTCCATGTGTATTTCTTTAAGTTTTCTGAGAATGAAAATGTTTTTGGTGATATGGTATGATATCCTGTATGATCATATGAATATTTTAAGGGAAAATTGATTCAGTTTTTCGAAATCGACCAGTATTTTACTTAACATCGTTCCTTTCTGGCCTTTTGAAAATTAAATCTATTTTACGCATCTGTTTCTTTTTTATCGTTTGTCTTGAAATGTAATAGGCAAGGATGCGTACATCTCAATTTAACAGATAACTGAGACTGTTTTGAGACGCCTGAGATTGTGAATTATATTAACAGAGAACGTTAATTTCTTTCTTAACTTTTCCTGATAGAAGAGGTGTTTAATTTTAATATATTCATAATTATTTAATCGATAGGGGAAGACCATCACCAATAAAAAAAATTCTGCGTAGATATGGCAAATAGAATATCTGACTTTTATAATTAGCTTCATGCTCTGCAGAGTTTCAATTGAAGATATGCAGTAAAATCGTCAAAACCAATCCTCAGCTCGACCTTACTATCTTATAACTTCCTTATTCTTAATAATGACGAAGTTTAGTAACGAAAGGGGGGCACCACATCAAGCTTTGTTCAAATTTTCTGAGTAAAATTTCAGTTCGCATTTATTTAAAAAAATCAATTTTGAGGTGCCTTGATGACGAAGAATGGATGGAAGAAGAGAGAACCACATGAGAGGGGTAGATATTCTGTGGAGCAGCAACGAGATAGGCGAACGCTTACGAAGTATCCGTATGTCCAGGGGCATCCAGTGGAGCGTTGATTCAATGGAGTAAATGACATGTATCATAAACGTGCAGCGATGTAAAAAGCTGAGCAAGTTCTTTGGCGTGCAAGAAAAAGGAAGAATATCCATCAATATGGGCAAAGACCTTCAGCCAAAATCTTCCGAGATAAAATACGGGAGAACGTTTTTGGGGAATCGGTACACTAATGTTCTCGCATTTACTTCATCGTAACAAAACGCCTTCGGAGACAGCTCGCAATGTACCTCAAACTCAAGCTGTTTAGCAGATAGGGTGTCAAAGGAAGGTCTTTCCGAGTTGAGTTTATCAGAGTATCCCTTAGCTAAAACCCCAAAGGAATAGACGAAACGTCCGTGCATTGGGTTCATGTTAAAGCAATACGATATCGACCGTGTATTCAAAGTTTTCTCCTCATAAGGTGTTTGCGATGAAATTCTTGACTCGAAGTATTTTTTCGACTTATTACAGTATTTACTTGATGTCGAAAGAAAGATAAAATATAACAGAAACGATGGTGAGAAATAATGAAAGGATCAAAGATGAGATTTTCTATAAATCGCAATCATAAAATGTATATTCCAAAGGAAAGCTAATAATCAACATAATTTAACCAGTTATGTAAACCGAAGTATAATCTAATTAGAAAAAGTTGAGTTTTTACGTAAGAGTAAATTAAGTATTTTATGTAGTAAAGTAAATTTTATATTAAAGAGTATTATAGTAATGAGTAAATTTTAAATTATATTATAATTTTACTTGTAAGTTAATGATATTCTTTTTTGCTAAATCTTCCTTCATTACGCAATTTCATATTTTATCCTATTCTACATTCTATGAGCTGTAAGATCTTGTTGAAAGTTTTTCATTATTTTTTTTTCAATTTTCCTATAGGCTTTCATGCATAAATAATTGTAATTGAATAACTCCCTTAAATTGCTTATCAGTTAGAAAAGACACTTGCTTTCGAAATCAGTCATATCTGGAATATACATAACAAATGCAGAATCATATCTTTCTTGCTTTATACATCCCCTTTGTTTCTCTATTTTAGTGAACAAGAGCCTAAGAAATACATAGAGTATTAGAAGTATATAAAGTGTAGAAAGTATGTACGCGAAACTTTAAATTTCCACTGAAAGCATGCGGGTAATACACCCGTATTTTTGTCGACCTTCTAGCTCCGAGAAAGAGCCCGTTAAGGAGCAAAGAGATTGTTCCACGGCAAGTAGTACGTTTTTATGAACATCGTGAAGTAGAGAAAGGAACAATCTTAAACTTTCTCGAAAGAAGAAAAGAAAGTATCCCAAATCGCTCAGGACGAGTTCCAATCCCTTTTTTCCCCGAGATAGTCTGCAGCGGAGTGGTTTTTCTCTGCGACGTTTTGCATATAAACGACGATTTGTGCCAATTCAAAGATCAAGGTACCGATATCCAATCCGCATGAGGTTAGGATAGAGACGTTTCTAGTGTTTTTGTTTCAAGATCTTTTATATTGAACTGAAAATTAGTTTAATGACGAGTAAAATTGGACGTGTATTCTATTCCAGAATGTTTTTAAAAGTCCATTTAGTCTAGCCAAAATAATTTAAATTGCCATACACAATTTTGTTAGACGGTACGATATTCTAGTGAGGAAAAAAGAAATGAAAATGGCGATGTATAAAAGTTTCAATCTCAATCATTTGAAAATACCTGGTGATACAGTCTTTCCATGAAACCTGGTATTGCATAAATACCTTTTGTGTTATGCGATGAAAATTTTATCCCACAATGCTTTTAAAAGTCAACTTCACATATAAAAATAATTTTAAATTGTTATATGCATTAATGAGAGACGAGATTATATTCAAGTCCGAAAAAATGATTATGGCGCTATTTCAAAGCCCTCATTTTAATGATTTAAAAATATCCGCTGAAGCAGAATTACTATAAATATTAGTTTTACATTTATAGAATTTGTATAATAATATAAGTTAATTCGCAGTTGTTAATTATATACAATTGTTTTCAACGCTTCAAAGAAAGAAATGCAACCTAAATTACCCTAAAGGAAAATCTTACAATTTTATTAACGAAGACGGTAAAGGAGTAGGTAGCAAAAAGTAATCTGGGAGAGTAGAAAAAGAATATAGATTAGAAGATAGGGCACTCGCGTCCTGAGAAGAAAATCGATAAGGTAGAGTCTGTCGATGAGTCTGCATCAGATGACAGATTCCAAGATACACTCACTGCAGAAGTACTCCGTCTCTAGGATACGGTATAAAGAGACCGATCCGAGAGAGCGTAACTGAGGATTACAGTTCTCATCAAGGTGAAAACCTCTCAGAGTCTGTAATGGGCTCAAAAATAGATTTTCACAATAAGGGAAAATACTTGCACGAAGCGTTTTAGAGTAACTCGGCGTGCATTACGAAAATTGAGTAAAAGCATGCTTTGCTCCCATTGGAAAATCTCAAGCTAAGATAAAACTTGAGTCTATCTGCAACAATCCTTAAGATTGATGGAACTCAAACGAAGGTAGGAAGCAGTTAATTAATCAAAGATATTAAGGCAATCATTAATGTTAAAAAGGTTGGCCTACTTAGCGCGTGGGTTATAAAACTATTGAGGAGGATGTAAGGATTTTCATGTTTCTAGGATTCCAGGAAATTGGTTGGTACAGTCACTCAAAACAAAAAGGTAATTTGTGAGGAATGAAGAAACGTCATTCATGGAGTATGTATTCCAAGGATATAAGAGGGTTATGAAGATCTGTTTACTTCAGTGAAATTACAACAAAGGTGATAGATTATTATAATCTTATAGATTTTGAATCCTTAATTTTAACATTTGTTGATGCTGATGTGTGTTTATTTGCCGTTAAAAGCCTCTACGCGGATACGTAAAAGACCAAAGCAAAATAAATTTAATATTTTCCACCGAAATGAAACATAAAACTGCAGATGGAAAATGAAAAATTGGGTATAGTTATGCATTCCATTCGTACAAGTGAGCAAACTGTAATTTTGAGCATTTTTAATCATGTATGATCAATATAACCGATGAACAACTTCATCGTTTTTGTTGCTAAAATTCTGTAGGCCAATCATCTAACAGTGGGAAGAAACTTTTATTTGAGGATTCACTTATGATTTGATGAGCCTAAATATAGCCTCAGTGAATAATTCTAATTCCATGTAGGATAAACATAAGAGCCAAATATTCTGATTTGGAGACGGACGTAATATCCCCCTATACTTCTAATATAGCTCCACAAATTACGGTTCATGATTTATCTTATGTGGAAGATAAGATGTTAGATGACACAGAAGGTTTGGTAAGTTAGAAAGAGGTGAAGGAAATGGCTTTGAGCGGGAATATTGAGGCAAACAACCCCGAACGAAAGGTAGAACACTTCTGTATGATTAATCTTCTGTATTTCTCGCGATCCAAGTACACTCCAATGCCTTCGCTCGATGGCATTCGGTCTCGGAAAATTGGAGAAGTTGCGATTCGGCCGAAGGCAATCCGAACTCTCAAACGGCAACACAAACGCTTTATCGGGGGAGTTGATGCAAGTTTAATCCCCGCACCGAGGATTCAAAATGACGTTTCTTTGGCCCGAAAACTTCCGCTCTCGCAGCGGAGGATGAAAACCCCTTTAACGTGTGTGTGTGTGCTTCGACGGCTTGTACACTTCTCGATAAGGTCATACGGATCTTCCGGCAACATTTTATCCAGAATATGCTTTAGTGAATGGCTGAACGAAGGAGGCACGAAACAGATAAAAAGAGTTTGACAAGGAGATTGATGGATCACTTCCATTGACGGGAAGACGGTGGAGAAAGGCGAGGTTGGCTCTTTCCATGGGAATTCCAATTACTCGGTGAGATTCGGAAGGAACGTTCATGCGCCGTTGGTGCAACGAGATGAGCTGGATGAACGTCGAAGGAGGATTCTGTTAAATACCAGAGCATTCATAGAAGCTTCGATGGCATAGGATGATTTATACAGTTTGTGTATTTTGAAATACAGATCCAAAAATGTCTATTGGGGGAACACAGTTTATGGAATAGGGGTTGAAAAACTCTCAAAAAAGCCATTTTTGTCAGAGTTCCCACGTTACCACCGGTTCTGGAAACACTATTATTATATTATACATACAATTATGTATGCAAATGTGGAAGGAAACTTCTTTTCCTACCCCTGAGGATGATAGTAATGCTATTGATATGTACATTGGGTAGTTATTAGAAGGTAATCCGGGACTTCCCGTTGTTTCCAGAACTGGTTGGGACGTAGGTATGGCACGCTGACAAAAACGACTTTAGGAGGACTTTTTAAACCTCTAGTATTTCTTGCCAAGAATGATGGATTATATGGGAAGGAAATTTATATATATATATATATTTATGTAAAACGTACATATTTTCTGCACTGCACGAACAGACTCATTCTAGGTCATATTTACACGGTGATCCTCGATCTAAAGATCAAAATTACGATTAAATGCATGCGTTACATTAGAAGGTTTCAGCAACAGTTTTCAACTGTTTAACAGACAACAAAAACTGGAACGAAGTATAATAGTAGAGAAGCTTAGTGAAAACGAAATGGTTGAGAGAGAATATTAAAAATAAATGCTCGGGATTCCAGAAAAACAATGGCGTTTCATCAGAAATTTCAACGGAAATAAAGGATCGAGAATAAAACAACATTTCATCGCAAAAAAATATACCCGTTTTTACGTGCTTCTTTTCATAAATGTAAACATTACCAAGAAGTGCGATACTACAGGTAATTGATATTAAACTAACTTTGAGATGAGATTATAAAAGACAGGTTTCACGCCTCTTCGTTAATTATATTATCAGTACAAGTTGACATCATGATAAATATTACGAGTATATTTTTTCTCCAATCCACTTCCACGTGAGTCCACGGTGCTCCCCGATCCATCATCCACGTTGCTTTTTCATTAACCTATGGGAACGTTCCTTTATCTCAATGATACTGTCCATTAAGTCTATTTCCGTAGAGAAATATCACTTATAATGCCGTTCTCTTCCGCACTATATCATCTGGAGACAATTTTATCTCCTTATATCGCAATCTTTCACTTTTATTTCTTTTGTGAAGATCTTCCAAAAGGGAAAGGACCTTTCATTCCATTTGATGGCTTCGCATGACAAAACTACTTCTGCTCTGACGCGGACTCTTTTTCTGCTCCACGACAAAGAGTCTTGGGTTTCATATGGACAATTCATGTTCTGATCGTAAGAAAATACCTTTTTTACCGAGGGATGGCTGAAAGAGATTTCCACTCACGAAATGCTCCAATTAGCTGCTGAGTAACGAGGAAAGAGAAGAAAAAACGATCGATAAAAATTATTTTTGTAAGACTTTTTCGGTTGGTGTTTTGAGAATGAGAATGGTGATGAGAATTTAACTCACAGTCAGATTGAGAAAAGATTAAATTAGCGATCACGAGCTGAGAACATAATTAATTCATTTTTTCAATGAATTATTAGTTTCAATGTATAATTATATCGATATAATTATATATGAAAAATAAACGATACACTTAAATATTAATGTTAACTAATTAGATGTCAAGAAAATTATTTAATAACACAAAATTAATATTCATTTTAATAAATTCATACACATTTTTTCTTTTAATTATATCGTAATTTTATGTCCTGTAAAGGACAGATATGTATTATTGCATAACACAGTTGTTGAAGCAGAAAGAACTTTTAAATGTATGTGTATTTGCATTTATATGCATATTTACTTATGTATAACAAAGGTATGTGTGATATAAACTGCGAATAGAAGACACAAATATGCATAAGGATACACCCACACACTCGAAATTCTGAGAGAAGATAAAATACGACATAATTGTATTTTTAGTGAATAATAAGAATGAATTTATTTTTAAAAATTCTGGAAAACATAAGTTAATGATGATAATCGGTACAATGAAGTTTTGGGAATATTTGTGACCAGAGATAAAAATAAAAATCTTTCCTTTCCTCATGCAACACTCACTAAAATTCTGAAAGAAGATGAAATACCAAATAGGGTCATCGACAATTTTCTTAGTCTTCGTGCATATTTGGATTGAATTTCTTCACAAAAAATCTAGAGAGATGGCTTAGTGATTACGATCAATTCCATGAAGCATGTACCAAAGATAGCAGGCAACACATATTTCGTCACTGGATATTCAAAAATGTAAATCCCAGATGCTCGCGGGCGTCGCAAATTAACTTAGACGAGTCCCAGGGCACGCTACGGGTAGGGGGGGCCCGAAAGGAATCAAACGATACGGGGGCGCTAAGTAATTCGTGTCGATCGATTTGAAAATTCGTCCTAAGTGAGGCAGCAGTCGAAAGTGAAACGTAAATATTAAACGCCATGCACCACAGTCGGGATTCCGCCGTAATCCCGGTAATTGGCGGCACATTCGCCGGGATTCGGAAAAACACCGTTTAGCATTTCCTCCCCCGATCGTAGAATCGGCAACACTGCAGACGTGGAAGCGTGTCTCCCCTTCCCTTCCATACACGAGGGGTGCTCTGCGGGGAACGTCAACAACACCCAAAACTCAGACTGGAATCGGCGTTAGGGAATACCGCATAAGGGAGTGTTGGTCAGTACAGCGAAAGTGTAATGAATAGGTTGGTCGCATATACTCGAAAACGGTGCAATTCCTGCCTGTGGAACGGAGATCAAAGGGACAAATTCTAAACGCAATTTCCGATGTTTTTATCATATAAACTCCTACATTTCTACAATAATATGGGCTGTTTTGTACAAATTTGACCCATTGTTGTTATGTATACATGTGTATGGGGGCCATTTTTTTTTGTTGTATGCATGCATGTTTAATCTTTTATTTCAGACTATTCCCTGGCACTTTCTTATTTCTTATATTTCCCATTCTTTATCCCTATTAAATTTTAGTTAGACTATCAATAGGTTTCGCAGGTTTTCACCCCTCCCTTACTATGGGCGTTTTTCTTAAGGATTCTCCATTTTTTCCAAAGCGTGACTTAGTTTATTTCTGTAATCCCACAATACATTACCTTTATTTGACTTGTATTCAGCCCTATTACTAAAAGCTCCTTTAAAAAGTATTTAATGGAATAGGGATGGATGTTAGATGATATTTGTAAGTCTCGACTTTGCCCTTAGATAAAGATAATTATCATTTTTATAATTTAGGTGGTAATTGTGAAATTGCGTCAAGAGTGAAATAGTGTTTATGCTGAGTCCTTGGTTTGTTAAAATACTTCCATAAAAAGTTCTCCAAAGAAGATGTAGCTAAAGAAGATACACTCAGCCGAAGCACAGGAAAAAATTATTGCAACGGTATTCATTTAACACTTTCAGAGAGGTAAGTATTAACCGATTGATAATCAACCAATAGTACTCAGTTGAGAAACCAGTTCACCCCAAAGATGGGGAATATTAATTTAAGCACCTTGGGATTCGAAACAGCCCAAAATATCTTCTTTGTCAACGACGATAATGATTGTTAAAAAATGAGACGCGAAATGAAGTTGTGGTCAGTGTACTAATAAAGGACTTTTCTAATTACCTTTTCCTTCCATATCTCATCATATAACGATGGGAATTCCTTATAAGTTATCTAGATTAATGAATGACGACAAAATGTTCATCTACAACTAAAATAGTACCCAGCTGGCCGTCCACCGGTGTTTTGCAGATATAAATACTTTGTGTTTGTACTATTGCATTCGATATAAAAACACAACTGATATTTGAATGACAAACATCTCCTTAAATTCTTTCATCTCGAATTTATTTTGTAGCTACACATAGTTGATTTAGTGATATCGCTATGCTAATAAGTGATATAAATATTTTGTGGAAACTCGCTTAATGAAGAATACGAAGTCATAATTGGGACAATCGACTGCAGGTTTCGCTCTTTGTCAATTTAAATCTCGGCATATTTTCCATTAACCAATTCGTCCGATTTATTACTTTATGTCCACAGTATATTTGCACAATTTGGCCGCGAAAAAGGTAACAACTGGGTCTGTACCTAATTATGCTGCTGTCTAAAACCTGGATATTGTACATATATTAACTGGTTCATAAATGTCTAATTCGTTGATTTTTTAACGCAATGAATAACACCTTAATAAATTTGAAGCAATTTCCGTGGGGCTCTAAAGTATGGGTTTTGAAGAGATAAATATTCCTTTGAGACAAATTTATGGGAGCTATGTACAAAATAAATCGCTTTTTAAATTCGTGCCATTGGTTTTCCGTTAATTTATCGCGGGCGCACGTGAGAGCTCATTTCTCTAGGATGCGAAAATTCGCCTTTGAAAGTGTTTGACAAACAGAGAGCTTAGTTCTAAGCGATCAATAGAAAGTGAAAGCTCCGACAATTTTAAAAGAAGATAGAGGGGAGGGATGGGTACGGATTGGAGGAAATATACTCGCCTCAGATGAATCTATAACAGTATATAGTGACAATATATTGCCATACATGAATCTATTATCTATGTCTATGTGAGGTCCCTGCAAGCCACTTTCGGCGTGTGGCAGGGGGTGCAAGTACTTTGACTTTATTTTCCTAATCGATTGCTTTCGCGTATCGTTCACGGAAAAAATGGGTTCTTGAAACGATTCCTTCTAGCATCTTTTTACCTAATCTTCCTCGCAGTATCAGAAAGTTAAATAAAACCGAAGTCAAGTCAATGGCATATATAACAGGGAGGTCGCATTATATCGGTTACAACTTCTTTCTAATTTCTCTGAACTTATTTAGTAAGTTTATCCTTTTTTAATTAGTCTTCTATCTTCTAAGTATTCATTTCCCGCGTCTTGTATCATCTGAGTAACACGCACTGTTCGTAGCAAATTCTTTACAAATCGTATCGCCTTTCGTTATACCTTTTTCAAATCCCGAATATGACACCTGTGTAACTGATATTGCCCAAAATGATATTAATAGTGTTTTCTAGTTTCTAGTAGAGAGATTAAAGCGATAGAATGTCGGGGACAATGGATCTGAAGGGGACATGAAAGAGATTTCACCAACTCTTCCGCGGGACACGCCATTTGTCAGACGAAAGCTACTCGAAGGCCCGCATTCTACTCATAAGTCGCCACATGGGGTGCCTAATCTTCGACACACGTGGCAATGTTGTCATACGAAGCCCTCGCCACCGCATGTTCCCCGATTCCAAAAAAATCAATACAATCATGCCAGCTGTCGATCTATCTTCGGGAAATCCATGTTGCTAACAGGGGTTTCAATCTAGGAGGGACAGTGATTCAGTGGGAACAGATTTTGAAACGTGCTCACATAAGAGTTTAAACCAGACAGTATTTACTTAGGCATAATCTCTCTGTATCCTCATTAATTGTACTGGTTTTGATTCCCTTCCCAAACAGTTTTACAATGCATAAACACTATGACCCCGAAATTTATAGGTAGAGAGAGGTTTAAAAATCTGAAATAACTACTTTTCTTACGATTAGCATTAATAAATTCTTCATACTAAAGAAAATACAGCATTCTTGAAGAGGAAACGGTGCTGATACTTTTTAAAACATAGACTTTAGTAACCTAGGTGAATTCCAAGAGAAGTATGATTCTGTAGTAATTGCTGGGAATCAAATTAAATACATCTGTCTTGCGAAAATACGCCATATCTTACGTGTTCACGATACTAAAGCATGTGGAATCTAAGTGAGAAACCATGAGCACCTAGGGTACCCGCTGGTTCTGGCAACAGTTGTACACAAAATAATTGATTGCACCGAGAGTGTACAATAAAAATGGAAGCATTAGTGCAATCAATTATAATTGATTGCACTAATTATATAGCAATAATTATTTAGCATGATGGAATTTCACCAAGTATCACTAGATCTGATTAATTTATCTGATACAAATTTGAACATTCTGAAGAGATACCGGGAGAAATTTTATTTTCATTTTAAATATTTAATTGCAAATTATGTATTGATTCACAAGAATACTTACAGAGGAAGACAAAGGTTAACCGATTTCGACGAAATATTATATCATCATCATACTCTAAGTAACCGTTGCCACCTGGTATTAATACCAACTTGCAGCGTTTATATTAATAAATAAACAAGTAATTTAATTTAGTAATTTTTCCTTGAAACAGGTAACCATGTCTTACTTAGTAAGCACTCTTATCGTATAGTACACATTTTTCAGTTAAATAAATATTATATTTGAAACACATATCTCATACACGGAAGCGTTGTTCGCGGGAAAATGTGATCCTAGGGCTAGACCTACTCTTCAAAGAAGTCAATCGTTCAACAAACGCGCGGATGGTTCCGACCATCTTGAAAAAGTTGGAAGAAGCACCAGGAGCAAGTGAATATTAAAACTGCGAGGAAGACCCATATTCAATGGGAGAGTTATTGAATAGCTCATCAGAAAGAGGCTTTTAAACGTGCTCTTCGGAGGCTGGCGGATGGTGAGTCAAGGCAGTGAGTCACTTTCGCAGAGGGCTACAATAGAAAGGGTGGCGAGGGAACAATGGTTGGCGAGGGGAGGCTCAAGGGCCTCGGAGAGCGCACCAAACACCATGGTAACAGCCGCCACGCGCCAGATTCCGAACGGCGGACCTTTAAAGATGACTAACGCACGCAGAGTGGGTGTGAATTGAACATTTCATTCCGAAAAGTGCATCCCATCGGATTTTCAAGTCAATGCGTCCATTTCGTATTGCGCGTTGTTTACGGAACTGAAAAACATCGAGAGAATACGTGATTGCAGAACTATGCCGGAGACAAAAGGACTCTCATGAAAGGGTCCGGTATTTTGAGAGCTCAAATATTTTTGAGTAAGGCGTAATGCTTTTCGGAAATTAAGCCATTCGATATTAAATTGCAACCCTAAAAGGAAACACAAAATGTATAATAATCATACCTCTATCCTTATATTTACGAACAATGGTATTTATTCCAGCACTTACTTAGTAGCAGCTTGTTATGTATGTGCACAGTTGGAATGTATGTAGGAAAGCATCCCCTTACCTGCAAAGAAAATAGAAAAGAATTATAAAATAGTACTATTGCAGCATAAAGATGTGAGATTCTAAATTTAAAAACTCATGAATGTACCTTCATGAAATTACTTCATGCAGCTGTCGTTACTCTAGGACACTATGATCGACACAAACATTTACTTCTTTCATTAGTAATAGAATATATGTTTGTAACAAATGAAATCATTGTTTTCAAAAGTGGTTTCCATACATTGCAATTAGCTTAAGCATACATATATTGAATAGTATCAAATACACATTTGAAGAAATCAGTATGAAGTCGAGTCTACAAATTAAAAATGTATGTTAGGTAGGAGATCATCCAATATCACGTGAAACAAACATTTACTTCTTTCACCGATAAATGGAACCGTTGTCTCCGAAAGAAGTCTCCGTAAATTGCTACTTGTTCAACAATAAATCTATGACCACCAGATGCTCATTTGCAAAACAATGAAGCTGAGTCTATGACTTAAAATTAACGTCAGGTATAACATAAATGAATATCTCAAATCTAATTTTTTATCCACAGAAGCACTGCTAATTAATTCCTGAATTTCTGAAATTCCTGATTTTATCCCCATGAGAGGCAGCTTGTTAATTTCTGAAACCCACGCCGATACGGAATTTTATTTCCGCGCATAAAATAAACAAATTACGAGCGACGGACGGCCCCGAGGATGACTCCTTCGAAGCGTTAAAATTTTAAATAGGAAACACTTTGAGGTAATTACGAGACTCCGCAGCGGACGCGAATTCCGGTTCGATTTTTCGCCGCCGGTCTAAAATTAAACAAGAATGCGAGTGCCTTCCGCATGGGCGATTGTTTGATGACAAGATGTCTCCCCTTCCGGTGAAAAAGGCGGGAAATACTTCTTCCGCCCAAGTCTGGCTCAAGGAAAGGTCGAGAGATAGAGGGCGCAGCAGGGAGAGGGCGCTGAAACAGCTGACGACCACGAGCCATCGATCGATAGTCGCGTCGAGAATATTGCCGGGCTGCCGCCGTTTCACTCCTCGAGCTAACCTTGAAATATAGCGATAGTTCAGCCATTTCTCGGCGGAATCGCGCTTTTCATAGTCGCATTACGCACACGATTTTGAAGGAAATGAACACGGAGATCACGCTCGCGATTCCCCATCCTCGAGGAAGAAAACGGTGCAGTCACGTTCGGAAGTCGTCTAGTTTACGCTCAAAAATGGAAACAAACATGCTTCAATAGCGGTGAACAACCGGAAGGGGGCTGCCGTCTGCGAGACGGAATTGTATGAATGATGACGAATTTCATCGAGGAGAAGGATTTGCACCGAGCTGAATATCCACGGCTGTTCTTCAGGAGATTTAGCGTTGCCCTTCCCAGAAAATTGCAAATGCTGTTTATCCTTCACGAAGGATACGGAAATCTGCCTAGAAACAAGGTGGAAACCTGTGGTCAAGCTTTAATTCCACTTTTATCCAATTTTGTATGTTTCGACTGCTTATGAACATTTATATTTATTTATTTAATTCATTCATTCGTTCTTCCATTCCTTCATGCCATTTATACTCCATGAAAGAATCAGACTCTTCTTAAAATGCAAAGGGAAAACCATCGATCCAACTTATATTCCTATTTTACCTAACTTTGGGTTTTAACTGGTTTTTCTGATATTTTAAGGTATGCATCCAAATAAATTTTTAGTACGTTATAACATTACCTACTTTATTATGATGAAATATGAGGCTTTTATTTTAAAGTAGGATAAAGTGAAACAATTTACATCTAAAGTTCACTTTATCAAGTGAAATTTGCTCAGTAGTTCAAAGTGAAATTGCTTCAGTATACTTCTTTTAGTACTGCAAATGTCATACATGATTTAAGCAATACAGCAATATTCCTAACTACTGGTATTATTAAGCTCATACTTGTGGCTCAGTTAAAATTTCTATCTTCTCAACGGCCAGCGAACATTGAAGGAAAGGTACTTTAGCTTTTCTATAATTACTATTTCTCTAATCATGAATTCAGACCTTCTTCTGACTTATAGTCGAAATTTAAACATTTGAACTTGGCACCACTACTGCCGTGATACCTTATTAGTAAATTCACCAATAATTGATATGTAAACAAAGAAGAGAAGTGTTTCGACATCTTAAGGCCTTCCTGTCAACATCAGAATATTTCCATTCTCAAACCCTGTTGTATCCCTTGGATGCTTTCATACTGAAAATTCTCAAATATGTACTTCAATTCGATGGACCCGAGAGTTAAAAAAACTCATTCTTTTACGAAATATAATATACCCTAATGATTCCCCAATACATTAAAAAATCGATTATAAACCGGTGTAAAAAATGTAATACCTTTCAAGATATCGCTTACGTGTCCCTCAAACTAACAATTGATGTTCGAAAAATACTAATCATACTGAATGCTTAAATAAAATTTCCGGAAATAGCCAATCTGATATCTACAATCGGTACCTGTTGTATATTATCATGTCTGCATGAGCTCAAAATATTCCAATTTTATAGCGAGTATTTCTAAAAACATTATAACAATAACGATGAAGACGTTAATTCAATTTGCGAATAAATCAGATTGGAGTTGCGGTCTTTGGTATAATTGGAGTTCGTTGTCATCCAGTCGTGGAAAAAAATGAATGTTTCAATTTCCAGTTTGAAAGCTCGTTCAATTCATACGATCGGATGCTCCAAATTTGATTTCTTACACGGGAACTAATTTACACGAGTGTAATTGCTTGTGGAGCAAATTACCTTTCGACTTGCAATGCTCGAGGTCGTAAATCGTAGGAATCCCTGAGTATAACTAAATTAGGACAATTAGGAAAACACACGAGCAGTAAAGCAATCACGTGATTAATGTTCAGTTTCTTGTCTGCGTTCATATACTGGAACCAGAATTGCGGTATAACCGTACGCATTACATGTAAACTAAAATGAAAACGATATCTCCGACTTGGCGAATTTTTTTACTTTATTTTTAAGGTTGATAGAGGTACATTTCAGATAAAAATGTATGAATAGTACGACCAGATGCATTTTTAAGTTTTCACGAAAGATATCGAACATATCCTAAATGGCCTGGGGCCTACAATGCAACTATTTGCAATAATCGATAAGCGTACGTGAAATTAATTTACATCGGATATTAATTCCCAAAAAATAGCGTACGATAACGACTTTTACCGCGTTCAAGGGAACATTTTCTCGTGATATTCACGCAGTATAGATAACAAGTCAAAACAAAAACAATTTTTTCTCATGTAAATATGCATGCATATGTTTTAAGAGTAAAAAAAGGCTGTCGAAAATATCATGAAAAATTTTCATTTTAATTCAGAAATATCTTCTGAAAAGAATATGAAATCAATAATAGTTAGGACAAACTTTTTTCTGCTTTCAAAATTTGAAGTGAGTCTGGAGGAATTGTTTTTTAGGAACGTTTTAATTTATCGGAAAGTTCCTTTAACCAACTCATCGCATCTCATTGATTAAAATTTTGAATTTTGTAATATTAATGAATGGCGAATAAAACTGAAAAAAGAATAGAACGAGGCACTGATCATAATCCCAAACTAACAATGGAAATAATGTGTGAATTAAAAAACCTTTGACGATGATAACTCACATTCATTCACTCGTCGGGAAAAATTTTCATACTTAAATATTTCATTTATTAATTAATATATGTAAACATTACAAACAGGCAACGTAAGAAAACGGTGTTTTTTGAGAAAAGAAAATAAAAAAACTCAGTTTTTCATTCACCCTATGCGATAGAGAAATCCATATCGAACGTACCGAAGGCATTTGGTGCATACATACATCTAAATATGATATCCAAGGGTCGTTATGAAACCAAGAAAGGATCACGCATATTCACATTCAGACGGAAGATAAAGAATTAAATCAAATTAAACTCGCTGAGGCGGAAATGCCGTCACGAGGAATCCGTGATGTATAGAGTGGGAAAATGCTACTGAGGATACGATGGCGATGGTTAGGATCTTTTCATGCTCATCTTGACTCGTAAATTGTCCCGGTGGAAAAATACCCAATGATTATGAGGTGCGAGCAGTCATGGGTAAAGTGCTTTGGGAGAGACACCGAAATACATTCAGTTTGCGTGGGGATATTCTCGTAGCAGAAAATGACTGCAGCTCCCTGATATATTTGCCGTACATTCTCTTATGCTCTTCACTTAAAATTTCCTGTTTATTGCTAAATATTAACATGTTAAATAGATGAAATTCATGATGTTGGGGTCTTAATTTAATTTACATATCACTTGAAGTATACATCTTAATAAGCAATAATTCTACCCCTTGCTCGAGATAAAAATTCAACTCCTGGCGATATAACATTTTTTTAAGTTTTCCACGGCACAACTGCTATTTAATTACATTAATCGCAAGTTATCCAATTTAGAAAAAAATTTTTAGATAACACTGCCATAAAAAGGGGAAGAAATACGATGACTAATTACGTCATAAATATATTTCCTTTTTCTGAGAATAATAAACTTGGCAATAAGCGAATAGGTAAATAGAATATATGATTCATATGCCTCTAGCCACACGAAAATCAACAGCTGGAAAGGTATAAATATATCAGTAGGTATAACAAAAGAATATTATATTACCTTTTGGATTCCGAATACGGTGTGATGGATAGATTCTACTCCGTCCAAATGGATTTATAAATTGAGCACGGAAATACGAATCGTGGGAAATTTCCGTCAATTTATGCTAAAAAAATTATGCTGACAATTACAACTTATCTCCACCAAACAGAAAAGCATCAGCAAGCTTCAAATTATAATTACGACGAATGATATCGCAATGCTGATTATCATGACGGTATTAATCGTCCATTAAATCACATTATGTAAAATGAATAATAAGCATTCTGATTTACTCTGGTTATATAACTAAAGGAGATATTAGCTCTTCGTTACATTTCGCGCTATCATTGAAACGCTACAAAACAAGCGCATCGCAGCCAAGCACTTGAGTCTAAATCAAACAGAGATACAAACAAATAGTTGCGACATTACGAAAATACTATAACAACAAAAGTATCTGTAAAGTTTCACAAAAAAACCTTTGGAGCGTTTTTCTGTCAACTGTCCATCGAAAAAAAATGACAAACATTAATTGACTTCAATTAAGCAACCAATCATATTATCTTTAGTGAGAAATACTTTGAAATCATTGAACGTTTATAGGCTGCCTGCATCTGTATGTATCTATAAATTATCAACAGCAATTTAAATGATTTATAATAGGCGCTTAAACGAGTAAATGCGTGTTGTTTATACGTGTAAGTAAACATAGAATACTATTAGATATCATAATACGTGTCGTTTATCAAATTAATCTCAAGAGTTACAAATACATGAGAGTTTAACATGAATCAGGATAAAAATTAATCTGATCACTCATTGTAAGAGAAAACATTGGGCGCTATTTATTTGGCCGCCAAAGCTTCTAAGTACAAACAGATCTTAATATAATTAAAATAGATCTCTAAATAACTAAAATAAATTTTAAATGAATTAAGATAGTATCTTAATTAAATTTAATTAGATATCTAAATGAGTTAACATAATGATGTAGGCTTTCAGCATGCCAATGAATATTACGACTCAATTCATGGAATCAGCGGATACCTACGTCTCCAAAGGGACTCGTTTGTGTTATTCATTTAGGATCAAAGAGTTCCTTTGGATAAGAAGGGGACACGTGTTCGAGGAGTCGCCGTAAATATCGAAGAAAGGAATGGAACAGGAAGCAGAGGTGAGCAAAGACTCGGCAAGGCTAATATAATGCCGTCCCTTAATGAAACTGCAGCAACCGAAGGATTAATCAACTTAGGGGTTCTTTCTGGGAAAGAGAAAAGTGCTCTTAAAAGCAGTTTGACGTCTCCTTTTTTGTCATTTTTACTGCAAAGGAAGGCGCTCTCAATTAGCCACCCTTTCTCGGGCGAAACAGGGAAAAAATTCGCAATTTTGCAGCGGAGCCGAGAAAAGAAATATTAGCGGGTAATAAGGAGAAGCGGAAGTATTGCAGGACGTTGGGAAGGTAAGAGGGGTGGGGAAGTTTAGAGGAGAGAAGCAATCCGTCTTCTGAGAGAATGGAAAGAACGGCGAGCGGATAAATACTAGTATTCTGAGAGCGAAACTGTGGCAGAATCAAGCAATGAAAGAAAAAGAAAACTCACGAAGGTTAATGGTAGTTATGCGGGGATTTCACAGTTACTTTATTTCAGGTAGAAATTTCGAGGGTCGCCGTCCTAATCCGGACCCTTAGCGAGGCTTGCCAGCTCGGGAGCGCCCGGCCGCCACAGTAGGGGGGGCATGAAAAAACTGAAACATTTCTTGTAAAATCACGAAAATTCTTAATTTTCATTTTAGTACGTCGATCAAAAGACGCTTGCATATTTTTTAGGACGAGGGAGACGACGAAGATAATGAATTGTTGCTCATTTGAATTGTTTATAACTTTTTAAATCGTATTCCACGCGGTCAGTTTTTTCATGGCCCCCCCTACTGTGGCGGCCGGGCGCTCCCGAGCTGGCAAGCCTCGCTAAGGGTCCGGACATTTACACACAAAAATTGTAGATTATGTATTTTACTACAACTTTTGCATAAAATATTTTTTCGTAACACTGATTGTTTAGGAGTTATTCCCCAATAATGGTTAACCGGAAGTTGTTGTTAATCCAGAAATGGAAGTTTTTCATACATATCTCTGTCAAAATGCAATGTAGGTATACACATTTACACACAAAAATTGTAGATTATGTATTTTACTACAACTTTTGTATAAAACATTTTTTCGTAACACTGATTGTTTAGGAGTTATTCCCCAATAATGGTTAACCGGAAGTTGTTGTTTACCCAGAAAAGGAAGTTTTTCATACATATATCTATCAGAATGCAATTTAGGTATATACAATTATGTACCAAAGTTGAAGATAATGTTTTTTACTACAAAGCTTGTATGAAACATTTTCCTGTAACACTCATTGTTTTAGAGTTATTTATATATTACCGGCATAGGCTTATGTTTTCAATAAATACGGAGAAAGTCATGTGTTGGCCACATCAGATTTTTTAGTATTAAATAAAAAGTGAGGAATAAAATAATTTATCTGATAAAACCGAACAAGACTTTAGAAGTCTAAAAATAATGGAAATATCTTCTCACCTAATTTTCAAGCTGCGCACTCCAGTTATAGAATAAGCCAACAGAAAATGGGAATTCGAGGGAGAACAAAAGACATTCTATTCATTTCCGGGAATAGGGAAGCAGTTGGAGGCTTCCAGAAATACCGAGATCCGCGCACGGAGCATTATTCTGAATATAAATAAGTCCTCGGCGATGAAATCATCGCAGGTGTGGTCTAATTCGGAGCGCACATACATGAATATACGAGGAGAAACGATTGAATCCCTTGGAATGCTCCCAAACGAACTTACGCATCTGTGAATGCGACCTAATTCCACTCGGCGACCTTTTTTATTTTGTTTATTCGCGCTCCCCTGATTATTAACGGAAAAGGAGGAATATTTCCACGGTTCGCAGACGTTTGCTCCATGATTGTTCCGCCCAATTTCATTCCGCATAATGCATTAAATAAATGAGCGATGAAAATCATTTCGGGACGGAGATTTCGAAAGATGATACGCCCCCGGTTATATCGCGCGCGCGTAATGAAAGCAAAACAGGATTTTCGTTCTTTCTTTGTTTTGTCTCTCCTTTATGGTCTTGTTGTATCCGAGGCAGCTCCGCATTATCTCGCGGTAATCCGCGAACGGATTAGGAGGGGTAATATCAAAAACTTGGTTAAACCGTTTATCGGTTGAATACAGGTGAATGTTTTGGGGCGAATTTGGGACTTGAGATAGTCTTGCGTTTAGCATAAACGTATGTCTGGGGTATTTTCATGCGGAGGTTTACCGTAAAAACATTGGAAGAGATCTACGAGTTTGTCACAGCCGTAGCGATTGTGAGCTTCCTATCCTTTGTATATTGCATTCTAAATTTAATTTGTGAATAGGTTCGGCGTTAATTCATCATTGTGGCCGCGAGAAAATCGTGCTTTCGACCCCACTGCAACAAAAATGCTACGGTATCTTTTCGCATGCTCAGTATATGACATATCTAAATAGATGACTCATAGCCATCGATGAAGAATGTCTGTTTCAATGAACTTATTGTTTAGATTAACAAATTTATTATTTAGAAACGCTAGGTAATGAATTCTAAAGCTAGGAAGGATTGATTATTTTCCCCTAATCCAAATTAAAGCATCTGGGAAATTAAAAGAATAACAATTCTTGGAAATGTACACCTACAGGATTACCCATTTTGTAAAGTTAATTTTATTATTATCAAAATGTAAACAAGGTATTATTTTCCTTTCTGTATGAATGAACTTGTCATTTTTCTCAATATCATTTAAAGCGACGTAATAAATATTCATTAATAATGTGAGTTAATCGTGTAAAAGAAAGAATAATATAAGGTTATATTATTAAGATATTTATATATAGCGCATCTGTATTTATTTTTAGACTACCGAATAGTAGTTCTGGGGTCGAATCCCAATGAAAGCCCATACGTGCTGTAACCTTAGCTGCAAAAGTTCCTTAACAGCAATACCATCAATAATACAGTCCGACTTCGATAAGTCGAATTCAAAGATATTCAAAATAAAATTCGACTCACAGAGATTTCGAGTTCGGGAAAACTTCGTAATAGGCTCAGTTAATCAACGACAGTGTTTTCTCGGTTAATTTATTAGACTGTTTTCTTCATTGTCGTTTCAGACGAATGCAGTTAGGCTACACACCGCATCATATATCTACAGCGTGTACATTTGCTATCGAACAGTACAATGAAGCAGCTTACCTTAAGAGAGAAAAAAGTCTTTTAACTTTGTTTGGTGTCAATTTCCCGATACATCTCGTGTACAATCACCTCAATCTCGTCTGTGGCAATAAGATAATACAGTGGTACCTTGGTTAACGACGGCCTTAGTTAGCGACGGACTTGGTTAACGACGAGTTGCTGTAACCAAAAAATACCTTGGTTAACGACGTAGGATTTGGCTTACGACGCCTCGTCGATTGGTCTTTCCGGAGTTTCACGTGTTTCAGCACGTCTATTTATAATCACTACGTTATAAACTAATATTTGGTGTACGTTACGATGTTACATCATAAAAGCATACTGAATAGCAGCTAGCGGAGAGTATTAAAAATAGTTCAATGCCAAATTGTGGCTAATTCACATGGGCACATGTTGTCTCACTGGAGTTAAATCGGTTAATATTATAGGTTTTGCTTCCAATAACTGGGGTGCGTCCTCGACGCCGGGAAATACGGTAATGCATTACCATTATTATACCTGTGGAAAATCGTGCCTTGGATAACGACGGTTTTGGTTAACGACGATTATCCTGGAACGGATTAGCGTCGTTAACCAAGGTACCACTGTATAAGAACCTTCTTCTTTTGCAAAAAATAGAAATGAGATAGACTTGAACCCGGGAGACCTGGGTTCGAGTCCCAGCCAAGTCAATATTTTTCACTTCTTGTATAACCTTGGGTTAAGTTCATGCTTTCCTATACTGAGAAAAACTTAATTTCTATCATTTGTAAAATTTCCTAGAGGGGATTTCCTTTACATCGCTCTGTGTCCCGGTTGTCCCAGTGAGGACCTTAGGTGGTAGTTGGTGCCACTGGGTGGAGCACTATCACCTTGAGCATTAAAGCCCCGATTTACAGAAGTGAAAAGGACGTGGCTATGTAGTTTAGTTGGTAAGAACACCTGCCTGGAGAATGGGAATGCCTGGAATGGGTTCGAATCCCAGCCAAGTCATTATTTTTCACTTCTTGTATAACCTTCTACTTTTAGTTTCCCTGAACACGTGCTCTGCAATGTAGCCGTAGAATAACAACAAAAACTTCAGAAAAATCGACAAAGGAAGGACGGAGTCGAAAATTCTTCTAGTACAAGAGGTTGGTTTACATGGTCATTCGACCGGGGTCTCACAAGCAAATCGACTTGTGTAAGTTTTCGATTAAGAACTGTTCGAGTGTATGAGGTCCGACAGTACAGTGCATTTCATCATTTTGCTAGAGACTACGTAGGATTCCTCAGAAGTGGACTCTCCAATGATGGGACACGCACAATAGGGAATTGTTAACGCGCGTAGACATCTGTAAATACATCCGTCGATTTTGGATAGAGAGCTCTGCCAGGGAGGATAGAGCTAGGGGCCTTGAGGAGGTCCTGAATCATGGAGGAGACGAGGCATTGGCTTACGTCCTCACTGGGATGGAGGAGGGTGTGAGCGGGTTCAGCAATGAGGGCGTAAAGAGGATCGCACCTAAGGGGAGCTCGCAAATGAATGCAAATTGTATACGAAACTTGTTAGGGAAACGGAATTCTCGCCACCATGCTCCTCCGCCGAAGATGAGGGGGATCGTGGGGGGCATTAAGGGGGGAAGAGGGAGGAATCGTGGTGAAAATTACCCGCCATTCCTCAAAGTGGCGGAATCTGCCCTAGGTTAGCCCCTCTTTCTCCATGGCAACCTCCGCTGCAGCTACGCCTTCCCTAAGAGATCGACCGACGCTCACCGCCAATTAGGCCTTTAACGCCCTTCGATCCTGATTTTCTAAAACCTTCGTTTGACGTACAGCAAGAGTCAAAAGTCTGCTCGCATTTCAAAGAGCAAGAGAGCCAGTGAAAATGCTCTCTTTTGCCTGAATTATTCAATAGCTACGCTAAAGATTCCTATGCGGGATTTCAGAAATGTATCACTTGCTGTGTTTAAGGGAACGCTTGTAATATGGGCAGGTAAATGAGTAATATACAGAAAGTGATAGGGGCATCATGAATACTGAGGCGTAAATCAACTGCAAGTGTCTTTAATTTGTTAAGTAGAATGAAGCATAAACCTCTACCATAATACAGCAATGAATTAGCAAAACCTCTCAAAGATTTAACCCATCATCTCCTTACTCTGATCAATAACTTCATGTTTCCTTGCCCCCTTTATTGTTACATAGAAAAATATTGCTGTATTTTGGAAATCCGTTTTGAATAGGATTATTTCTAAGTCTGCCTCAAAGTTTCGTGCATATTAATTATATTGTGAATATCAGAATTACAAAGGATTATTTCCTATTGACTTAACGATTATCTTCTTACCATTTCCAAAGACATTGATGTAGATAGTATCTGTTTACTTGGATGCCACAAAGGTATCACTTTTGTTAACATGATTGAATAACAGAATAGTTTGCATACATCAAAAATCCAATTTCAAAATTCCAATCTCCAACAATTAATGTATAGACAAAGAGCGAGGAATCATATTTAAAAATAGGATACCTTAAAATGACAAAAAGGATTTCTTTGGCAAAGTATAAAAAACCTGTGAACTATTTCTGTAAATTTAAATTGCTATGCAAAAGTAGGCGAACTTGGGCTATAATTTTCTGACGGTAAAATATTCCGTTAATATAGTTCAATAAGAAAATCTGCCGAAAATATGGTCAACGTATACAGAAATTCATAGATATATCTGGAGTCTGGTTTAGGAAAACTCTTCCATTGTTAACCAAAAGTCAAATTCAGTAAAAGATTGCAGTTTTTATCATCAAAGAATATTTCAAAGTTGTCATTTCAGCTGCATTGATTTGCAAGGAAGTCGCAAGCAGAGTAACCAGTTATTCATCAGCTGGCGTGAGATAAATTCGTAAAAAAACACTCAAAGGGGGGATGGAAAGATAGGCGACATCATCATAAAAGTGGTCCATATTCTTCATTGTAAAATTTAGAGGATGTAAAAAAAACAGAGGATAGGACAAAAAACGAGGACGAAGATCGGGAGAGAGGTAGTAATTCCGGGATTACAGTTCCGAGATCCAGCCGAAACTTATAATCCCGAAAATTGGAATTAAGAAACCCCGAGATTGGAATTTGTGCATGAATCCATGAGATATTTCTCGCGCGGGAAAGTTTCCCAACTTTTTTTTGAAAGCCTTCCGATGTTTTTACGTTTCATAATCCTTCTCTGGATTTATTTTCAGGACGAAATGTTTGAGGAGGAAAACGGGTCTCGCTTTTGAGCAAATCTCTCATCGACGGAGACTTTCAATAGCGGCGCGAAATTGCGGATGCGCGGGAACGTTAATTTGAATAATACTGCAGTAAATTTAAAATGGGTTTTGAATTGCAGATATCGCCTATGCATACAAACGACTTGCATTATGCGCGGGCACGATTTTTAGTAAAAGGACGATAATAATTGTGGGCAAAGGAAGCGGTGAATATGAATGAATCTTCCTTATCTATGAAAACACAAATGAGTTCAGAGGTAACTAACATTTGATGATCTCTCACAAAAGATAAAGTATTGGAAGAAATGAGACAGTTGTGCCCTGATGATGACTATTAAGTATACGAGTAAAATGCTGCTTGCATACTGCAAGCAAATATATATACACATGCAAAGTGTCAACTGTCTGTCTTCACGGTAAACACTCCGAAAGAATTATGAAAATTAAACCAATAGGTATTAAATGGGAGATATATTTACCACCAGGTATCGAACCCGGATCTTCCTGGCAAAACTTCCTATGCAACACAATAGAAGATCACCATCGCTAACTATGTGTGAAAATTCAAGCAGAAATGTTTGCTGCAACTGCCTCAAACGACGTCCTACTTTTCCCTTATATTCCTTATGAGAGAAATTTTAATATGCTCTTCCTATCATTTCGATAAGTGCATCAAAAAATATAATGAAAAACTAGCCGAATGTATTTAAAATGGGAGATTTTTGCATCGTCCTAGCATCGAACCCAAGGCATTTTCTGTAAAAGTAATTAACGTTTTCAATAGATCATGACCATATCTGCATGCTTCTTGACTTTTGATTCTCTACCTATCCGGGAAGTAGTTTTTAGAAATTCCAGAAAATCAAAGCAATGCATTTAAATGGGAAATATCGGGATTCTGGGGCCTTCTGGGATCGAACCCATGGTCAGAATAATCGATTTCTCACTTTTTCTGGTGGTTTCACGTTAGAGCCTATACGCTGTAAAAATATCAAGTCAATGACGCTTGTGGTTTAGCCTGTGAATCAGTATCCTATCTATATACCTATATACATGATTGAATCCGGAGAAGGAATTTATAATAGATAGTTGAAACCGGTCGCAATATAGAAATTTTATGAAACTTTAACTTAGTCATTTCTACCGTTATTAAAAGAAATAAAACTTGTTGAATATAGCGCTAAGTGTAGATATTCCACTGTCATTGATTTATTATGATTAGCCAAGATATATAACGAAGGGGTTCCGTAATCACCATCGAAAAGGAAAGACTCCATCAATATATATTAAGAAAATTCAATTAGAATGATTCTTCTGTTTTGTTATCTGTCATTTCGTAGCTACCTCTTTCTGCGACTCTTAATATGGCAACAGCAAAAATTTAAGATCATTGAAGAAAAAATTTCTAATATTTTTATTCTGCAGCATCTTAGCCAGTTCCTTTTCGGTATTTATCCCTTAGAAATAAAAATAATTCGTAAAAATTCCCCTCGTTTCATCACGGAGGTAAAAGTCGTACAGTTTCAGTCCTTCAAATGATATTTGAAACAAAAAGGAAATGGGAACAAATCTTCATTCCTAAATCTACGGAAAAAAAACTATCTATTAGATGCCCTGAAATGTATTGAAAGAAAATTTAAACACGGCTTTTAATTTATTAGGGGGTTAAAAGATCTCCAATGGCCGTCTTTTTTGGCGTTCCGCAGCTTTTTCGGACTCAACAAAAAAGCCTAGGTTACCGACCTTCTTATAAATGCACATCTTGATAGCCATGCTATTATCTTTAGGGTCCACCCCTGAAAACAGATACCAAAATGTGCATTGGGGTGTGGAGTGTTTACGACAATTGGAGAACATTTAAACCTTCAGTGCACTAAAATTACAGTCTTGCGCATTCAGAGGTTAGAAAACGCCTAAAGTCAAACAGACACTGTAACTAGCGCGCAAAACGACTAAACGGCAGAAAAGGTTATTATCTCCAAAGAGCAACTGTTTCGATCCTCTCAAGCACTGTAACATTCGCTCCAGACTCGAAAAATCGGTTTTTCATCTTCCGAAAGAGCGTTAGACAAGAAATATTGGATGCCGAGCTGTGAGGTACAATAAGCAAAGTACTTTGATTACAGAAAACGATGCTTTCTACTGTATATTGAACGAAACATTAAAAAAAGCCTCGCAAATCTCCAGACATGGGGAAGAAAAAACTACCGGAGACAGCAGTATTTCCAAATAAAACCTGAAGCTGATGAATCGAAAAAAAGAGCATTCATACGCAGGTGAGCGTTCGTAGGTGCACTTGCTTCTGTCACAGTCGCACAGAATTGTCTGCGGTCACCCGGTGCGGGAAAAGGTCGACTCTGCGAGGGAATTGCACGAGAAACTTATCGCATACAAAAGCACGAAACCCTCCCCTCAATTAAACCTCAAACATCTCATCGCGGTGGGTGAAAGTTGTGTAATTGCAATCGTGAAGTTCTCCTCTGGTTGGAGTAATGGAACGGGGTCTCCGGCGGTCGCTAATGGAGTAAACTATCGGAGGAAATCCCCACGAATTATGAATCGATTCACGTCGGAGTCACCTACTTGATGAATTTGATCAATTTCGCAATAAATCGTGCTTTGTAATCGATTACTCAAGAATTGCTCCTCGCGGCCCAGTGGAATTGCTGCTGATGATGAGGTTAAATTACTGAGAGGGCGCTGTTCGGAGAATGTTCTCTCGCAAATTCATAAAATATTGCTTTCGGTACTCATGTTTGGAGAGAAGTTGATTGCTAAAGATTTCTGATAGATGAATCGAAGAAATGGTGGTTCTATGAGGTTAATAATTAATAATTTCATAAAGCATTGAAATAATTTTACGTAAAAGAAGGCAGTTATGTCTTACAGCTCGAAAATTAAAATTTCCTGATAGTTGCATGGAATGAATGGTAGATTCATGAGTCCATGTTTATAATCGGTATTATACATCAAGCACTGAAACTTTTATATGTGAAGCAAGGATGAGCTTACTTTCATTGACTATGAAGTTAAAGGATAATACAGAGAAGTGTCGTCAGGAAACTAGCTGATGTAATCGATTATATTAAAATAATACACTCCTATCAAAGATATAATCATATCGAGACTCAAAGATTCTGCTTCTTAGCAGAGGTGTCGTTAACTTACCAGCACACGTCTTGAAATTCATGATACATATATTTCTGAAAACTTCCATGCAGTACTAATGTAACTTCAAAATATTTCGCGAGAAAAGTTGAACAGCAATGCAAATAATGGGTGTAAAATAAAATATTTTGAATCGTAGCTAATCTATATCAAATAAAGAACCTGAAGGAAAGGGAAGAATAGAAGTAGCTGTTTGATGTTCCTGATTTAATCAAAATATTATCGGTTTATTCCTTTTTATTTCTCAAACAGATCATTACTCAACAGTACAAACATAAGTACAATTCAATCTATATGACTTGAAACTATAAACAAGCAATAAACAAACATTTTCCACATGGCAACCACCATCAAAATCTTAAGATGAGAACAATTTCTAACAGTAGTAATGATATAGACTAAGGTTTACCCGTTACTGTTTATGACCATGCCGGAAAATAAAACTGAGAAATAAAGTCGATTATTTTAGAATTTTCAAGAACAAAAGAAGGTTTTCGATACAATCTGGGCAGGAAACAATTCAAAGATATACAATTTCGTCGCGAGGAAGTTAATGAGCAATGAGGCTTTTTCAATTGATAAGAAAACAATTCCTTTTCTCATTAAAATTTTAACTCATTAAACTTTTACGAAGTTTTCGGTGAACTCAAAACTAATTAATTCCTGTACAGAAAGAATTTCAATGAGAAAATTTCGATGGAGTTCTCATTACGTCACGAATTTTATCTAAGAAGAGTCCTGCTTTTGACAATTCCGAGACTCCGGAGAAGAAGCGAATCAGGAAATTCCACAAAATGAGAATGCTAATTACATTTGAACTCACAATAATCCTATATATTTCTATAGATATATTTGGAAGGAGTATTGGCTCCAAAATATCTAAAGAGAGAAATTATGTTTGATTAACATATTAAAAGATATTAGAATACTAATAATTTCGTTAATAAACGTGATAATTGCCTATCTATTGATTAATTTCGTTGTTATGGAAATTATTTGATTCGTAGAGTCTTATAAAAACCATGTATTCATTTCATGACACGTGAGAGATGGCTGTAAAATATACAGTAATTGATAAGATCAATCGTAGTCCGTATTTTCTTCAAATGCGAATAAGGATCTCTGATAGATGTTCACATATTATAACAAAGCTATGAAACATATTTCGAATAAATCCAATGCAGTGCATAGCACACTCCCTTAGCATAGGGTGTATTCATTTGGCATTATTGCACTGAGAATATCATGCATTATTAATTAACTTTTCTACCTCACTCCCAATATTGCCAGGTAACCCTCATGCCCAACAGGCCAACGGTCTGAATTATTTACTTATTTTTCGAGCTGTTGCATAATTAAGAATTACAATGCTAACTGTAATAGAGTAACACTAAAGTATAGACAGGAAAATTCCCAAAGAAACACCAAAATTAGTAGTATAATATTCGTTTAACCATAAAATATAATTGACATGAAACAGTGATTCACAAGAGCGATCTAACGGAAATTTTCGTTGGGAGCAACTGCCAGCTAAATATAGGAAGAAATACGTTCGTTATAAAGGGGCACGAAACGAAACGCTAAATCGTTATTTATGCCGAAGAAAATTTATTTTGGTCTAATGCAGACAACATAGTTGGATGATTACGTTGGTATAAGGGGAATAAATCACAGGTAATAAAACCACGGCGACTTTACAATAATAAAATAAGCAGTAACTCGCTGCGATACATAGCGGCCGCCCATCTAAGCAAGCCTTTTGTGAAGCAAGGCGTTCGCTGAAGATTCATTGATTAATTGGCCTATTCGGAGCCCTCAACTGCAGGGATGCGCGCTAATGCTGGTCCTCCGATCAATCGAAGAGAAAGGCCCAGAGAGGCCCTTCCATTAAAACTGATCGACAGCGCATTTTGGGAATTAAAGCGGGCCCACGCTATGCGTCATCGAGATTATTCGAAGTTTCGAGTAATTGAATGAGGATACTTTGCCGTTATTTAAGCTAAATGGATATTTGGAGCGACTTTCGATAAAACATTGCCTGGTGGGTAAATCCACATCAACTGAACCAAAGTAAACATAAAATTTTACCTCACCATTTCAGATTTCTTTCATAATTAGCTCATTAATTATTTGCCCCATGATAAGTAAAAATCCAGATTTTTAGATTTTTCTGTTTATTAGTTTTGTTGCTATGGGGATTCAAAGTTTACAAAAAAACGTAAAAATAAGCATGCACGTGGAAATATATTTTAACATAATTCCTGAACTGTAAAAGATAGAAATCTCAAACAAACATTAATTTGTAGCTATTTTATTAAGCTTTAACATGATATGCAACATGACTACTTTTAAGGAAAATTTAATTCCGAGGTCATGGGGGTCAAATTTCAAATTTGAATATCTTAGAAAAGGTATAATAATTTTTTTTCCAAAAAATATCAAAGAATTTATCATGTTTTGACTCCATTTCCACCAAATCTCAATTTGGGATCACAATGGAATCATGCACATTTTGAAATTTTAAATTACCTCTCCAAACCCAAAATGGGTATTTTTGGTATATTTCATCACATTTCATATATCATTAACTACTATATTATAACGAGACGCTTACTAGAGTAATTAAATATTGAGAAATGAACAAACTACATACATATGTGTATGTAGTTTGTTCATTTCTAATAAATGGAACGACCCTGGTATTACTCATCAATATCCTGCTCATAAAGTATTTGATTTGCTCATCAATTATCCTAATAGAAGTTCTATATCAAAAGGTCCTCAATCTTGGATAATAAAGTTTGCTAAAGGTACATTTCCTCATTTAATTCAATTAAAAATAAATTTAGAATATCTTGAACTGCAGTCTGCCAATAGTTTGAAGTCTATAGCAGACAGGCTGGACTTAGCCTCATACTGAATGGGTAATATCAAGCTAAAACGTCTTAATCATACTGAAAACTATTATGTTTTACAGGACATTTAGTAAAGAGATTTTTACGATGCTAAATTGGAAATTTAATCCCCCAGAACTGCTAACTTATTGGCAATGTGTTACCATAAATTATGACTTTATTTACCGTATTTTGCTTATTCTCTCGAAACGATTTTGAGACAAATTCAACCCCTAGATGTATGGTTAGCAATATTTTCACTCATATCACGTTTTATTACAGGAAAATTAAAGCAACAAACCGTTTATATAGTCACCCTTCTAGGTAATTTTTCTTATAATTCAAACAATTACACGAATAGCAACTCTATAATATTATCTAAAGAATTGTATTAAATATTAAGATATCTTGTTCATACTTATTAATAGAATAAACAAGCTTATAACCTGACATGAGTTTTTGTGATATCATAAGATCTTTCACCTTCAGTAAGGTAAACAATTCGTCTCGCTGTCCCTACTATAAACATGTCTTATTTGACTAACACCAACTTTTATTTGTGTTAAAGGGGCAGATACCTATCTATCTCTTTAACAAATCTTACGTTCTTTTTTATTTTATTTCATTTCCATTTCAATGGCCAATGAAATAAATGCTCTATATAACTTGATTTACACGCCAAGATTTAGCTGCAGATAATGACCCCAAAACGTTGATAAAGTAAATTATACAAAGAAAATCTTGCTTTTTCTTAATTTTTTGATAATATATCGAATATTTTATTCGAATATTTACACGGATTCCCAATATCAGAGGAATGAGTACATTATCTACCTGCCGGAATTATAAAGGAATTTCAGGGAAGATAAAGTTTTTATATTATTTTATAGCGATGTCGTGCTCCATGAATACTGAGAACAGAATTTGATTTCCACAGATGTTTTATAAACTTCAAATTCAATGAAGGACAGATCTTGCACCCGCATTTTACATATTTGATAGTCTTTAAGATAATGAATATAAGTAAAAACTTCATAATTATTACTAATAATTACTTATAAATAACAAAGGGAATGGAGCTTCTGTCAAGGTTATAGAGAATAGCAGGTGGATAATTATTGGCTGTAAATTCCAATCGCGTGTATTGAGGCATACGGAAGAAAATTCGCAACGCTTTCCATTATTACGTCATAAAATAGAGCGAATTAATTACAACACAACGTCCATTAATCTCTTTATAGGGAAATATGCTCTGTGAATAGAAAGGACATAATAAATATCGACAACGGAAAGGAAAAAAATGCAGTTTGTTTGCTTTATAAATGAACGATTTGAAATAACGACTAGCTCAAACTCGAAACGTTGTATGGCAACTCTCAATAACAAGTCAATAGTTAGACTATGTACGACTTATATGTACAGCCCTGGCCAAAATTAACGCAGCACCGGCCGTAAGGATCGCTAGGGAGGTGCTGCGTTAATTTTGGCCAGGAGTGAACGTGTATTCCATGCAACGTATATCCATTGCTGCATGATATTTTATCTACTAGTAGTTATTCGGTTAATATAATAATAATACAAAAGGAAAGAGACATAAGGAAAAAAGAGAAGAAGAAATATCACAAAGAGCAAATTTCGTAATGCTCATACAGCCTGAAATTCTCAAACGCAAAGTGAAAAGCTTTAGGAACAGTTTGGCCCAATCATTTGTTTGACATCATTTCACAATAACAGTGCATTTGAGAAGGATAAGCGATTTGTTTAATTTCTCTTCAACAACGAAATTTCGACTCCGAACATTCGGGAGAAAAAGTAATACGGGCGGCAATGCTGAAAGGAAAGATACAAGCGAGGAAGCTATCGACGATTAAGCAAATTCTTTAACTCTTCTGTTCCAAAAAGTAGACGGTAGATCGAATATAGATATAATAGTACAGAAAATCGTCGAAATTTATGAAATAATTGGATGTGAGTTACATGTAACCGAGTATTATTACAAATAAGAGGCTGATAAGGTCTTTAGAAGCTCGAAAATTTTGGGACATCGATTGTGTGGGTGAGAGGGCTTGAATGCAGTGGATGAAGTGGCAAACGAAGAGGTGTTATGAAAAGAAATGATGACAGCGATAAAAGAGAGACCAAAGAATGTAAGAAACGTTGAAAGGGTATACTCAAATTGGCCTTCCTCCTTCCCTTTGTATTAACCGTGAAGAAATTTATGGATAAATTGCTTCTTATAGCGCGATAATATTAGCTCGAGTTAAAGAAATTTGAATGATGAATCTGGATCTAAGGCAAGGCTTTGATGGCATGCTAAAGGAAACATGTGGTCTTTGAGGGACATTAGAGTGGCATGGGTAACCGAAAAATAAATAATCGGGAACATAGTTTGGCTGATTACCTAACTAAAATTCCTCAGGTAAACCCTTCATTTATTTTCTGGATGACAAAGGTCTTGAACACCGATTGGAATAATAATAATAAGTTACGAGAGTCTTACATCCACTATTTCATTCTTACCTCTTTCTCAGAATTTAGGACTGTTGGCCATTCTTTTAACTAATCCTAGCCATCGCCGACGCCGACTATAAAAATATTAGAGTTATAAGTGAAAACCGATTTGATAAACTTTTATCTTTAGCAAATCTACTCCGTAGGAATCAGCTAAGATGATCTCAACTTGTTTCATAGGTTTTCTTAATAATTATTCATTTCTTTGTCAGAGGAATAAAATCTTTGGATTGAATTGTCTTTGAATTTCGTAATTAAATATTACACAATATGTAAATACAACGTGTATTCTAAACTGAAGCGGAAGAAAATTAAATTTTTCCCTTTCTTCCTAGGTGTAACAGCATTTCAAATCAAGAGTTCTTGGTGTCGTGCAACGAAGAAAATATATTTCTATACAATGATAATGAAATATTGGACACCAATAGGCTGAAATTTCGGGTATAGCACATTTTTTCGACGACATTTTGTCACATGCATTACATCGAATAATTTTTATGACTCTTTTTTTCAAGGCCTCTGGTCTGCTAAAAATTAGCTTCCTTCAACCATATCCTACCAAAGAAGATTCATTAATCCCAAGGAAAAACAGACTTGAAAAAAGTCTGACGGGGCCGGGAATCGAACCCGGGATCTTCCTCTATCCAGGAGGAATATTTCAAATTCCTTGTCCTTCCCTTAAGATTCATTTATGAATAAGAATGATATTTTAAGAATATTCAAACAAACGTCACCTTCCTAGTATTATCAAAAATTAATCGTATCCTAGAATACTTTTATACGACCAATGCAACACGTACAGGTAACTGAAAAAATACTCTAGTAGTTCGATTTCTAGCAGTAATTTATTTCCTCAAAACGTCTTAGCGGTTAAACGGCGGCGTCGAAAAGCACCTCTCGGCGAAACGTCCTATTCCAAAAGCTTCCTCGTCAAAGGACGTTCGAAAGCTCTCACTTTAAGGACAGATAGAGACGGAGAGCATGGCTCGAAGAGCATTTCCTGGCATAAAGGGTCTTGTATCCATTTCCAGTCGTCCTCTGTCGCATGAAAGGCCAAAGATAATGAGCCACACTCGATGATATTTCCCTCTCAGCCTCCAAACAAATCGAGAGCGTGACTTAGCTGCCTCTCGGCCGTTTGTTCTCCGCAGAATGGAATCACGAAATGAGGCGAGAACCAATTTTCCCGACCAATCTTCGCCGGTAAACAATCGATGGGGATCGTTAGGTCGATATCGTTCATAGCGTATTCATGGTTCCTTCACGTGTCCCTCGGATTGCTTTCGGGTATTATACGCCCGTCTCACCGCTTTCGGATCAACACCATAAGAATGGGTCCACTTTGAGGAACGGCCTACGAGAACCGAATGTGAAAAGAAACGCTTGTTTATACGGAACCTCTTATATAAAAATCTTCATTTAAGAGTTGTATACCAATGATGCATTTTCATGTCGCCAGAGCACTTAGATGTATTAAGCAACATTCCGAATCTGTTTAGCCTAAAGTGTCGGTGCCAGTACGGCATTTAACATTTGAAAAACGTTTTCTATAATTCCTGCTGATTTAATCACAGAGGTAAAATTCGTGTCATTTCAGTCTTTCAAATTATAATAAAAAATAAAAAAGGCGAAGATATTGGTTTGTGAAGCATCCAGAATATTATTTCAGCGTTTCAAATAACAGGCATTTTAGCCTCTAAACCTTAATGATTATATGATTATTATTGTATTCATTTAAAGGTATAAAAATGTCCTGAATAAATCTCTCCAGTAACTACACAGTACAACCTGTTCATATAATGCTTATGGATTTATTCAGGGAATTCCAGAATAATTTTTATTCACGTTTTCGGGTCATGAAATATCTCTGTAAGTTTCCAATTATTTTCTATAGAGTGTTTTCTGAATAAATTTACTACTATCTGAAATATATTTTTCTACACTTTGCCATAATCCAGAGTTCTTTTTAGGTTTAGCTCTTCTAGCGTTTTATTTATAAAATGAAACATACAACCTTGTCCTAAATCTTATAAAATATTAATAAACGCATCAAAAAGAAAAAAAATGTGAGGTGGGATCTAAATAAAAATAAAGTTTTCGTTACATACTGATATCAGTTATGCCTTAATGCTACCAAAATGTATACGCAAAGAGAGACGGATGCTAAAAATCGGCAGTATCGTGAAACTCCCCAACCCAAAAAAGCAATACCAAGAAAACCCTACCGAAATCACCAACTTCCACACACACATTCAGACCTCACGAGGATATTTGGAAAAGAGCCTTAGTTCGTCAATCACCCGTCCGAGGCGCTAAATCCGCTTTCCGGAAAAGCTCTCGGAAAGAAAGTCTCCTTGGATCGATGGCCACTTCCTCGATTGCACCCAATCGCAATTCGCATTCCTCGGCCAGTTACGTGCTCTTTCGGGAAATCATTTTCGACTCTTTTTATTTTGAGAGGCCGCCGACGGCATTATCGGCCTCGGGCGATAGGTCACGACTCGCAAAACAACCCGAGTCACGCTCCGAATCATCAATGGCTCTTATCTGACCTAGAAAGACTCTGCGGGCGTAACGAGGAGCTATGTGTATTCTACTTGATTAAATCGCTGCAAAGCAAACGTTATTATTCAGCTGGATATTAGAAAGATGGTGTCTGAGATATTCTTGGCGTTATATTAACTACTGTAAATTTACGATTTCAAACTTAAATACAAAAAGGGGGTTGAGCTTACGAGCTTGAAATTAGTAATAACAATCACAACTTTACCAGACCAATTATTAGTCTTAGTCAATTAATCTTTTTAGTCACGGACGCAAACAACCATGCACATTTAATACGGTAGTAAAACAGGGAATTATTATGATAAGTTGGTATTAAGATTTTTAAGATAAAGAGAAAACAGACTAAAGAATGAAAGACTGTTTAGAAAGAATGTTTAGAAACAATAAGTACCACACAGATGACAAAGAAAGATTTTCCCTTTGTATTTATCTATATCCAAGTTCTTTGGGATAAATTTATATTTCCAAGGAAACTAATAGCTTCAGAATTCATCTCTTTGCATCATACAGTTTATAATTAAGGAAATTAAGTAAGTGTTACTATTATTGATTAAAAAAAGGTTCTAAGTATAGTTTTGTTACTCATTTTAAAAGTAAAAAATTACAAAAACTCTACATACTATATACAAAATATTTCAAACAGGAACAATATAAAAAGTAAGAAAACACTCAAATATAAAATAAGGTTGATTATTTTATTACGATGAATTTTGAATGGATATGATTTCGAAGGTTGTTTGGAAGATGAATGTATTTAAATTCTATGAGATTAATTTCCTGTTATGTTTCAATTTAAAAAAATATGAATGTAGAAAATCCAAAATGCTAGGCATATAAAGGCACCGTAAATTATGATCTGAAAATGAACGATAAGATAAAATCTTTGATAATTAAAAATATAAATTCGCAAAAGAGTGCAAGCCAAAATTGCAATCATGACCGGATTAAATGTAATCGAGTGGCACGGAGGTAAATCTATAGCCCCATTCCAAAAGCAAAATATTTACAGGAAGTGAAAAAAATGCATAGTAAAACCATTATTCAATAAGGGTAGGATTACAGCAAGAGCCGAAGTCTACGAGTAAACGAGCTGAAAGTCGGAGAAATGCAACATGTTGAGTATTGCTTTGCAAACAAAAGAGACGTGTGGGAAAGGGAAATGCGGTTGTTGAATGGCTTCGCGAATAGAAATTGGAGATGTGTGCTGAAAAGGAATGGAGACGATGCACTTTGAGGGTAAGAATTAAGGAATTGAATAGACAAAAAAGTCATTGGTTTTCCAAAAAAAAGCCGACAGGATACTTGGAGAAGTATTTAGGAAGTTTCGCAATTTAATGGAAAGTTTACATGCAACTTGTAAGGTGATAGATACCTACATTAATAGTCAAGATAATTTTTTTAAATCTGAAAATAAAAGAGAACGGAAGAAATGAGTTATATAATTGAGTAGATGAAAAATTATCGGTACTCAAAAGAAAAGCCAACACTATACAGCAATCTTTAAGAAATATAACAGCTAACTTTTTTAAAAACAAAAATGTCATCCTAACTTCATTCTATGAGAACAAATCGCAAAGTTAAGGTGTTGTGATGGAAAGTTGACATGCAGTAAAGCGATTCCGAAGAAAAAAGTTATCGGGTGAATGATGCCCATTAAAGTCAGGATATTTTTACAAAGCTGAACTATAGAGCAGATAAAATAGAACGCCAAAAAAAAACTTCCCGATAACTTTCGATCGCCGATCAATCGAGAGAAAATTGAGCAGCAAGAGATATGGCGTCCCAAATTGCCTACTACTTCGGTAATTTGGCTCTATGGTTTTATCTGCGCGCTTAAACAATTTCTCTCGGTAATTTATCGTTCTAGAGAAATGTCAAGGCTGGCTGCGGCCGCACGATACTTCTCTAACTGCTGCACAATCAATCACTCCATCGACGCCTGTTTCGATTTCTACTGCGATATCGCCCTCGCGAGCAACTGTCGAAAACGGAACACTTTTTCCGGCGAATTTCGCGCTCGAGCGGCCACGAAAGAAAAACTATATTAAGGAACGCGAGCAATTAGCTGCACGACAGCCAGTCTCTCTCTCCGGAGGAAAGCTTTGTCTCCGGCACTGCCACGATATTCTCGGAGCGTTTGCGACTATAAAGGGATAATCTAGAAATATGTTTGTTCTAATCGCATTCGTTGACCTAGTGTGCTAAGTTTTGTCGGGGGAAGCGACGGAATTACCATGATTGCATGCGTCGATAAGAATAAGAATTAATCCCTCGTTATGATTGAGAAATTTATTATGTTTTTATTAAGTCGAGATGTCACTGTCTCTTCTTCCATCTAACCTTTCGTCAATTATATTAGTTGCGTCAGAAATGTGTAATTGAATAAAGATAGAAGGGGAATCTTTAAAAGGAGTGGATGCAAATAAACCTAAGGTATTATCTTAGGAAAAAATCCACTAATTGAGATAAACCTGCGCAAACCTACGGAAAGTACAACCTGAAATATGTAAAGGACTGTACACAAAATTGTTTGGATGCTATTAGTGCACTAAATCGCAGTAATAATTAGTAATATCTTTGTCTAAATTATTTTCTATTCGAGACAGTTTTTGAAAGAAATGTTTTTAAAATTGAAAATAATGACGAGAATATTCATATTCCAGGTGAAAAAAGGAGCGTTTTCATTGGCAAATAACTTAGTATACTCAAGCATGAGTTTAATTTAGATGCTGATGAAACTAAAACAAATTAATTAGTCAATAAATCAGGAATACCCTCTTTAGATGCCCATGAATTCAAAAACCCATATCCAGGCCAGTACAACTCGCCTTGAGGCACTTTAAATTCCGATTTAAATTTTAGAATTCGTCCGAAGAAAAATTCTCGAAGCCAGGAAATTGCAGGAAGTCTGAAATGAAAGGAGAGAAAATCATCGGTGCAGGGAGGACGGTCTCCTGACGAACGAACTCGAGGGAAAGAAGACGGAGCGCCTGGATCGCGGTTCCGGAGAACTGAATGAATAAATTGAAAGGAAATCGCAAAACCTTTCGTCTGGAGGAATACGGCTGAGCCACAATTTTGAATGAAACCCACTGCAGTGGATTTTCGTGGGCCGAAGAAATATCAGCCAACGGATCGCGAATTCCGAGCGAAATGCATTCGGCGACTCGGGCGATTGCTCAGGCTTCAATATCGGAAGAAATTCCACGGGAAAATAAGATCGGGATATTTTTTTGCCGGATTTCATTATTTTTCAGATGGTTATCGGTTCTCAGAAGGTTTACTGGAAAAATAATTTGGAGTGTTTCAAAAGCTGGCCAGAATAATTTAAATACAAGTAACGGGTGGATGTATTCCTCATTGAGGTTAAGAATATATCCAAAAATGTAAGTAATGAAGCTAAAAAAATGAAATCCATAAATAGTTTAAATATCGTTGTTAATGTTGCTAACGTTTGAAGGGAAATAGATTATTACAGCAGTTTTAGTTATAAATTATATAGTTATAAATTATATAGTTATAAATTAACAATATTTATAAGTTAAAGTTTATAATCAATTATCGTTTATCATTAATTAACGTTTGACATGAATCAACAATTGTTGTTAGTTAACATTTATTATTTATAAACAGTTATAACGTATTAGCAGTAATTATTTATTCTCTGTTAGTATTAGATTCTATCTCGACTTTAGGGGATTCTTTACGTATTTTGTATGTGAAATCAATATACAGTTAGCAGGCTAACAGTTATTATGTATAAAAGTTATTATTTACTAAAAATTGCTATTCGATTATATTTTGAGAGGATTTATTTTCGTATCCCAGAGTTGCACATGTATTATCTGAAACAAAAACATTCGCCGACGTAAAATATTCCTCTCTACTCCGAGCTTTACGCGAGTTTAGAAATTCCGAGCCGCAAGCGGTAGCCTTGAAATGCAGCATGTAGATGTATGTGCATGGACAAGCATTTCCTCTCCGATATTAATTTTTCCAAAGTGAAGAGGACAAGGAAGGAAAGAGAGGAGAAACATGATAATCGAGGCAAGTGAAGCAGAAGAAGGGACGAAAGGGTCTCCGACAACTGCCCTCGGTGTCGAAGCCCTTCCTTCCCCTCACTCCCCCTCCTACTCCCCCCTTCTACCCCACTCCCACCTTTCGCTCGAATCACTCTGATGCGAAGTGACTGGCGATCCGTAAGAGTGGACGGCACCATTAGAAGAACGCTATCACGACTACACAGCCCATTTTTACCTCGCGGAGATGAGAAAGAATAAAACTTGATGGCTAAATTTTCGTTGATCCCCGTAAGAGGAAGAGAAAGGAAACACTAATTCCTCCGTGTTTAAGAAAGAGGGTTAATGACGTCAGGGTTGCTAATGGTTTTCCTGCAGTGGAATTTTTTTTCGGAGATCGAAATCATCACTGTTTTCTATTTGCTCCACAAAACCTTTCTTTCCATATTTCCTTATATTTCCACTTTAGGTCTGAAGTAAACTTGTATGTATTAAGTACATGCCTAGTGTGTAGTATAGTCTATATATTGCAAAGAAAATATGAACCTATTATAATTTCTTGCATTGCTTACAAGCTATACTAATTATATGTTTTTTGTACAGGGAAAAGGTTAAATAGAAGATGGGACATCCCATTATCAATTTTCCCGAATAAAGACGTCTGTATGTATGTATATTTTCACCTGTTATTTCCAAATCGTAAACAGAAATATTCAGAAGATCATCAAGTAAAGAACCGATGAAAAATCAATAGTAATAAGAACCATAAGTTATCGAATCCAATATTTGATCGATTCAAAGAATTTTCCTAATAATAGGATTAGGAGCTGTTACCCATCTCACTTAAAGAATAGGCCGGTCGTTCACCGGTTTACCACTCGAATAAAATATATTCATTCCTGAATAACAAAACCGTAAGTAAAGATATCTCGATAGCAATAAAATTTGTAATGACAAAAGAATGGAAAGCTTAAAAAGCTAATATAAGCTACAAGCATATCTTACTCGTATAGCTAGCGTGAAAGTGTTTACATTCAAATGATTATGAATGCATGAATAAATTCTTTAATAAGGCGAAGTTGGACAAATGTTGACCTCTTTCCTACCCAACCTCTATTCTCAATACAAACGAATTAATGGTTTAGAATTAGAAGAAAGAATATGACTATGACTGTGTTCTAATCGGTATCACTACTCGTTATTTTGCTGTTATTTATCTTTGATTCTTTTCTATAATTTTTGCAGGTTTTTCACACACCCCTTCTCTTTGCGGGTGTTTTCCTGCAGTGAAGACTTTTTTTCTGTGTTTAAACCTCGCTGTTTTTCCTACAAAAAATCATTCATTCTTTTCCTCTTTTCCATTGCTATTATGTCAAGGGTAAAATGGAAGATGGGAATTTTTAGTCCCAATTTTGCCCAACAAAGACGTTATTATTATTATTACTATTATTATTATTATAACGACAGGGCGCAAAGATTAGCTAAAATCAGAGCTAGTGATTCCAGTTTGACTGTGCAAACCGCACAATGAGATACTTCAGTATGGAAAAAATTATAAAAATACGGACAGAGGTGTCTGATTCAGTAGATATAGAGCATTCAGTATAGAGCAGAATTTGGGTTGGTATCCTCAGTGGCCTAGGTAAAGGGCATGAATTGTGTGCAGAGTACTGTTACAAGATTGGTCGTGAATAATTTCAAGAGAGACTAAGGAATATGCTAGTTGCATTAGGCTGTGGAATCTCCAAGGAGCGTGAATCTCTCGTCTAGGAGGGCTGTTTAATGCATTCGTGGGTAAGCAGCTTGGGAGGAAGATGAAAGGCTTCATAGCACATAAAGATGATGATCTCAGAACAGAGTCTGTGCAGCGGAATCAAATTAGACGAAATCTTGATTTTCTTGTACTACAGTAGGAATCTGCAGCAGTCTTTCAAACAATGCATTAAATTGGAAGACGTTGGAAAATAAAATTAATAAAAATACACATCAGTATAAGATATTTTGAGAAAACTATCTTCCTAGACTATGTGCATTCTAGTGATATGTATTAATCACGACACTTAAATTCTTTGAGATGCAATTTATAACGATATTTTAGAACAAAATATTTGGTCAGGACGGGTACGTGCAAGTTAAAACCATGTGAAATTAGATCCCACAAAGAGAAGAATTCTTTTAACAGAATTGGTTAATGGTAGATATATGGGGGTTTCACTGTTACTTCTTTTCAGTTAGAAATTTGGAGGGTCTCCGTCCTAATCCGGACCCTTAGCTCGCCTTCGCAGGTACTGAGCGCCCGACCTTCCCATTTTGGGGGGACCATAAAAAAACCGACGGCGTGGAATACGATTTAAAAAGTTATAAAAAATGCAAATGAGCAACAATTTATTATCTTCGTCGTCTCACACGTCCTAAGAGATATACAAGCGTCTTTTGATCGACGTTCTACGATGAAAATTAAGATTTTTCGTGATTTTGCTAGAAATGACCCGTTGACACACGGCAACGTTGCCCCGGGGTTGGGTTGGGTTGGGTTGGGGCGGAGGGATTTCTAGCAAAAATCAAGAAATCTAACCCCCAACCCAACCCAACCCCCGTTGAGATTCAACAGGGGTTGCGTCAAAATCTTAATTTTCATCGTAGAACGTCGATCAAGAGACGCTTGTATATCTTTTTGGACGAGTGAGACGACAAATATAATAAATTGTTGCTCATTTGAATTATTTATAACTTTTTAAATCATATTCCATGCGGTCAGTTTTCTTATGGTCCCCCATGCTGGGAAGGTTGCCTCAGTACCTGCGAAGGCGAGCTAAGGGTCCGGATTAGGATAGAGACCCTCCAAATTTCTACCTGAAAAAAGTAACGGTAAAATCCCCCGTATAACTACCACTAACCAACTTTTTCTTATAAATTGGTTTTTAGAATTCATAGCTTCCGCGAAATTTATATTAACAATAAATTTTTATTACAAAATGCTACTATCTGCACCAGAACATCCAATGAAGAAAAAAGATGAAGGATAAATATATGCTTCTTGATGTAATAGAGTGGAAATTTTATATCTTTAGCAGAGCAATACGCATATCGGTCCAATCAAGAAGAGGAGATATATTTGTTTAATATAAAGTGACTAAGTAAGAGCTGCTCCGCTGTTCTAATAAAACGACGACTTTCGCACGTTTGAGGCAAAGATGTCGACGCGAAAAGCAAAATCTTCTCTCTGCGATAATGAAGAGATTAAATGGATCAAGAAGGAGGAGGGAGGGAAGACGCCGATTGTGACACAGAAGGAGAGCGATAACGAAGGAAATTAGGGGGAATAACGAGAGAAGGAGAGGAAGAGCAGAGTGATGTTAGTAATGCAATTGAGGAGATGGAAGGTGTCCTGCGGGGAAAGACCTCAGAAAGAAAAGGGGCGGAAGAATGGATACATCTCGCGTCTGAAAGAGAGATAGAGAGCGGAAGAAAGGGAGTGGGAGAATTGACGGTGCTTAGTGGATAAAGAAAAGTATAGAGCTAGAAGAGACACGTAAAGAAGTACCCAGAGGATTAGTTCAATCCAGATCTTTCAAGGCAGATTATTTCATTATCCTTGTTATATGCAGGGACGGATTTTCCATTAGGTACTCTTGGCGCAAAGTGAAAGCCTAGCTGTTATGAGGCCTCTGAAAAGGTCCGTTTTTAATATGAATAATCTCTAGATTGGGCCTCAAAAATGCCTTTGCGCCAAGGGCCTCTGATTGCTGAAATCGTTCCTGGTAATATGTGTACAACTTATTTCATTATAAACTATTTAATATTTGCTATAATTAGACAGAAATCAGGGGGCAGCCCCAAAAGACTTAAGTAAATGTTTCATTTGTCTTTTGATACAGGATAGAGAAAAGTGTATTTTTTTACTTTTGTCTCAGTATTACTCATGGCCGTGATGAAATAAAACCTACTGAGGTATGAGTAGGCTGCATATTGACACTGATTAAGGGAACTTCTTATAGAGTGCAAAGAAAAGTGTTGTTCGTAGTGTAATTGTTTCTTTTACGTGAACTTTTTCCACTTATTGCATTAGGGCTTGTTGAAGAAAATGAGAGCAAACTACGTCACTCCTCATCTTGCCTAGAACGCCTCATTCCCCTCTGGTAGTTCTTGATACCTGGTTATAAAAGGGTTGAGGTTCCAACTACTCTTCAGGCTCAACACTTTACAGACAGTATTTGGAATTGTCGTAAAATATGCACTACAGGAACGCATCAATACGAAAAACGTTTAACAAGTGGCTTTTTTGATACGCAATACAAAACGATTTCAAACGTGAGAACGCTCAGCAAGGGTGGTAGGAATCTTTACTGTATAATCATAGCACAGCATAACTACTTGCCATGAACCTAACATACGGTGAATACAGTAAACAAGGAACTTGACAGAGAAGAAATAGCAGGGACACTAAGATAGAGGATACCTAATGGAATAGAACATTATCGAAGCAGATAACTTGTATGCGATTGTGATGTAGGATAGTGTAGATTGTATCAATGAGAAAGGTGGGATCAGATGTTAGCCGAGGGATAAAAAGATAATAAAACAACAAGAATCTAAATATATCACTCAAAAGATAAGGATTTACAAGCTACTCCATGTACGGAAAGATGATTTCCATTGCAAATGGAACTAGAATGGGATTCATGCTCATAAGCCCAAATGTCAATCCTATATAATATCAGAGACAGTGGCATGCTTATCTTGCCAAAATCACGGTGGCATGCTTATCTATCGATTCATGGAACGATTGTCAAGCATTATAGAAAAGCGTGTCTCCTGTATCAGATATGGTCAAATATATCGCACCGATGAGATTCTATTACACGAGAAATTGATCAAAACGCAACTATTTATAAAGTTTGTATGATATACATTGAATAATGTAACGTTCTTAACTTGCCCAAATAAAGAGCAACACCCCCAACATAGAGAGCAAATAATATTTTTTGTATTTTATAATGTGTTGACTCTTTAATTATGCCAAACTTGTTGTGTGAGCAATAAAAATATATAAAAAACAGGAGCTTACAAGAGTTCAATTTCAAATCCCGATAATTTATCTTCTTTCACAAGTTCATTATTTCCTCATTTATGAGTTTGATACCATAAAGCATTTAAGTTCGTATTTGAAATAAAGTGACCGTGGATGTTTCTGGTTTATTTGACATAATTATTTGTCAGCTGCCACTTTTTGCGCTTAGCGATTTTTTTTAAATTTCCATTTCGACTGATTAACCAGCAATTAACCAGCCTTCCATGATTTTTTTCCTCGGTTTACTCAATTAATTAACCATCTACCATATTCTAAATTAATCCTTGACGAATATAGAAAATATTCCACAGCCGAGGCCTCAGGTTATGGGAGCGGCTTGATTGAAATCCTCTTTTCCCGCCCGTGGCAAAAATAGAGAAAAAGGGAAAATTCATCCTCCCCATAAAGTGGTTAATGGAGTTTCCGCGGAAGGTCTATCTTCGTTTGCGCCACAGGAGGACGAGTCTATGAATATTCATGGGAAGGATGGACTAAATATAGACATCGCTGAAACAAAAGGGGTGGAAATATTAATGATTAGGGCAAAATTTTGGCCTACGACGAAGAAGAAGCTCTGATATTTCAATCCGCTCCTTCTCTTAATGGAAAAATTATCCGAATGGGTGAAATTTTGCATAAAATGTGGCGAGAGAATATGGAATCCGACGAAGACGCATTTGTGGAAAATAAAGGCAGTGGATGTTAAATAAATCGAAAGATGACGTCATGATTTCGAGATTGGAAATGCTAGCAAATTCCATTGACACTTTTAACGTGAACCGTAAACAAAATTTTATTTGAATTGATTTAGAGTGAGCACAAATAAAAGTAATTGGGTTTGGAAACCTAAGAAAAAAGCGCAGGAAATGGAGCTTGCTAACAATAGAAAACTACTTTGCATGCATTTCTTATGGGAATATTTCCGAGTCGACTACGAGTCGAAGGCAGGAAGCTTTTAGAAGTAGCATGGAATTCGAATATAGGTCCTTTTATGAGTACTACAATCTCATACTTACTTATCTCTTACATTACTCATGCTCTCAGACGTAGGTTGGGAATCCTTGAAAGAAAGGAGATTGAAAGCTAGGCTGCGATTGCTTAATAAATTCAGGGAAACTACATTTTCGGAAGATACAATCGGTATCATGCAACCCCCCTGCTACCTCGGTCGATTTGATAATGACCGTAAGTTAAGAGAAATAGATGCTAGGACGAATCGTTTTAGAGATTCATTCTTTCCGCGAACGATACGTGACAATAACCGAATAAGGAAGTAGTTTAGATTCAACTGGTGTTTACACCCCCTGCCACACGCCGAAAGGCGGCTAGTAGGGTATTAATGTAGATGTAGATACGGACAAATTTTTCACTAGATCTTGCAGAAAAATGTCCTCAAAATATAGAATACGAAAGAATGTAAAAACGTTAAGATTAAAAAAAATCTGATGTGGCCAGCACATGACTTTCTCCATATATAAGATGTAAATACTTATCTACGACAGTAATTTCGAACTCTAAACATTATAAATAATGTTGTTCGGGACATGCTGGATGAAAAACGATGAAACTGGTCTTTCGCCCATAGAGCCCAAAGCGCCCACAAAGTACATAATCAGCAACTTCCGGTTTATCAGTATTTCATGAATAACTCCTAAACAATCAGTGATACGAAAATATGTTTCATACAAATATCATATTTATGGAGATATTTTGAAAACCGGAAATGAGCTTTGAAGAATGAAGCTCAACTTCCGGTTAACCGATTTACTCCAAAAACTAATCAACTCTAAACACTGTAATAGAAGTACTACATATGAAATTTGGTGTTGATCCGCCAAAAAGTTTTCATGTTAGAGCGCCCACAAAGTACATAATCATCTTCTTCCGGTTTATCAGTGTTTCACGAATAACTCCTAATCAACCGGTGATACAAAAATATGTTAAATACAAAAGTTATAGTAAAACAGATTATCTAAAACTTTTATAAGTAATACAATATACGTATATATCATATTTATGGAGATATTTTGAAAACCGGAAATGAGCTTTAATGAATAAAGCTCGACTTCCGGTTGACCGATTTACTCCAAAAACTAATCAACTCTGACAGCACACACCACAGTACTATATATGAAGTTTGATGTTGATACAACCAATAGTTTTCACGTTAGAGCGTCCATTATCACACACACACATACACACACACACACACACACACACATACACACAGACATCATTCCGAAAATAGTCAAAACGTGTTCTAGGGACCCCAAAACATGTATTTCCGTTGAAATCTCGAAGTCGAATTTTTTCATGAAAACAATACTTTCTCTATACTTCGTATATGGAGAAAGTAAAAAACATAAGGGATCGCAGGAATTATCAACATTACTATTAATATTTAGTTTGAATAATGATAGCATAAAACTATTATCAGTAAAAGAACAATATAGTTAAATATATTTGTCTGTAAAGTTATCAATTCGAAGGCCTGCCTCATATCCTCAGCCATTAGCTGCCAAAACGTTTGGACAGGGAAAATGGTTTACGTAGTAATCTGAGGAGGGTTTTTGCTAGGGCTTGCTTTCCAACGAAAGACACATTTATACTGTACAAAGAGTTGGTTAAAGAACATGCAGTTACAGGATACAGGATATGGTACCAAGAAATAGAATAAGATTTCAAAATAAAAATCCAATACTAAAATATTACACTTAATATTATTCTTATAGACTCAATAAAAAATATAACACTGGAACATACAGTTGACACTAATTTGTTAGGTTATAGTTATCAAAAAGAATGAAATAAGAACTGAAAGAAAAAAATCGCTTAGGAAAAACACTGGAAGATATTAGAAATTGATATGCGTAGAGTACACGAAAAGGAGTGAATTGAAAAATGACAACCTCTTACTTCATTTTTTACTTCATCGTCACAGAGATGAAAGAATTCCGCACAAGTGAATTACGCAGCATCTCTTTCGGGTAACACGACAATGAAGCTTTTCCGATCGACATTTCGTCTCAAGACCTCAAACGCCGTACTTCTCATTCATGAGAAAATATAATGCAATCTTTTCATGCTCTTCTTGTAATAAGATTCTCCATAGACAAGACTTAAAAATTGCACGTCAAACGACGTTCCTCTGAAGGGAATACTGAAGGAAAATGAATACTATTAAGTCTCCGATACAAGCTTCGAGAAAAAGTGAAGAAATATGCAATGGGCATTTGCATGATGCAGATTCTATCTACTTATTGCCCACGTACATCTCCCATCTTATACTACGGTATGATTTAATAATGCGGAAACTTTAGATGAGAAAGTAAATAGGTAATCTACTGGAAGAGGATAAAAAATGGCTTCCTTCTGGGTATGAAAATGCCTTCACAATATATCAGTCAATAATCGATGATCATTATGAAAATAAAACAATAATTTAGCAATACCGTGTAAAGTTCAAGCTCGTAATATTAAAAAAAGTTATTCCAATTGGAATATATACTTAATATTGATCTTAAATTCGTTCAACGATTAGGATTACCATATTTCAGATACATGGAGGTGAGATTTTAGATGCGAACGTGGTTTCTTCAATAGGCTAATAACTATCATCATTTTGAAAGCCTGGATTAATTATAAAATTAGCATTTTCGCGTGCGTGATGCGGAATTATGCATGAATGAGGAGAATCGATATTTAAAAATATGAAAAGTATCTATCATTATTATTCAGGATAAATAGAAAGCTTATAAATCGTATGAGGATATAGCATATGCTCTTCATACCGTAATTCAATAAGAACAATGCAAATATTTTACTTCATAAAACACGAAAAAAATTGAGAAATAAGGAATGTTTTTCATTTTGGATTATAAGGTTGGAGTTTGAATGAGGAGTTTGAATAACTACTACAATTCCATGCATTTTATGCTCTCTCTTATATCTTTTCCACTGATTCTCTTTATCTTTTCTTAGATATACTCTACGCTTTTCGACAATAATTCCGTTGGAAAATCATAGTAATTATCTATGTTTACAGAGAAATACATGAATACATTTGAAATCAGGGATCGGATGCATGCTCTGACAACTTTTCCGTTTTCTATAGGGTTTAATTGATTTCACAATGACTTCTGGACGATTTCATTTGAAACACATAGGTCACGCATACCATAAATTCACAGAATAGAAACTGATTTCAATAATACGCATTTAAACACGTAAAAAACAATCATATTCACAAAGAAAGTTTATTTGGCTATTTTAATCATGGATCGGATATACACATCGCCAATGTTGCGGTTTTCCACAGGACTGAATTCATTTCAAAACGACCTCTGGACGATTTCATTCGAAACCCTGGGGTCATTCGTACCATAAATTGACAGAATAAAAACTGATTTCAATAATACTCATATCTATGGCATCCTGCGGAAAAAGGAAAGGCTTTCAAATAGCGGTAAACAAAGGAGAAAGCGAGGACATTTCCCTCTCTAGGAATTCCGTTCTATTCTTCGCATCCGACGTGATCTGAGCATTTATCCACGAGATAGCGCCACAGGCGGAGGAACCATTGAGAGGGCGTCGAAGTATTTCTGCGATAGTATTGTGGAGGCTTTTAGTATTCCGTGAGAAAGTCACCGTTGCTCGATTCACGTCCTCCTCCTCTACTTTTTGTGCACTTATAAGAGTAGTTTATAAGCACGGTGGATCTTCGCCCAAACTTCATGGGGAAAAACGTTCCATCAAGATGGAAATCGCAGAAGTTCTAGCTCAGTTTTAAGGGCTATAGCAAGCGCTTCGAAGTTTCCAAGTTGGCCAGCCAGCCATGCAAATAAAGCACGCCTGACATCCTTCCACTTCCCAGAAACCCAAACCGGTGGGATGGAAATTAAAAAATCTGATGTGGCCAACACATGACTTTCTCCATATTTATTGAAAACAGAAGCCTATGCCGGTAATATATAAATAATTCCAAAACAATGAGTGTTACAGGACAATGTTTCATACAAAAGTTGTAGTAAAATACATTATCTATAACTTTGGTACAGACTTGTATATACGTACATTGCATTCTGACAGAGATATGTATGAAAAACTTCCATTTCTGGATAAGCAGCAACTTCCGGTTAACCATTATTCAAGAATAACTCCTAAACAATCAGTGTTATGAGGAAATGTTTCATAAAAAATTGTAGTAAAGTACATTATCTATAACTTTTGTCAGTAATTGTATATACCTATATTGTATTCTTACAGAGATATTTAAGAAACAAAATTTTGTTCCGGATAAACCGTAACTTCCGGTTAAGCGATATGCTCAAAAAACTAATCAACTCTTGGCATTGTTAGGAAAATTTTAAATGTGAATTTTGAAAATGATCGAATAATTACTTTTTAAGATAGAGCGCCCACAAACTTTTTAACCACAGAAAGACAGGCAGACAGACACACAGACAGGCATGTTCGGGAAAATAGCTAAAACATGTTCTATAGGCCCCAAAATATCTATTTCCGTCGAAATCTGGAGGTCGAATTTTTTTGCGAATACAATACTTTCTCTATACTACGTATAGGGAGAAAGTAAAAATGGCTCCCAAAATAAGGTACCGATTTATGGGATAGACAAATGATCGGTGCGAGCGTTTGTAGCAATCGCAAGGCGAGCGTTACATGGCGGTACATAGCGGTACATATTTACCATATTTCCATGTATTTATTTTAATTTGATTTGGTCTCTTTCATTGTCCATTTATTTTATGTATACATTTGACAATGCCAAACGATGCATGTAATACATACACGTACTAGTTGACCAAGTATTCATATTTTTACATGTTTTTCACATCTTTTAGCTATTATTATTGTTCTAAGAGCTTCGACAGTTTAGATCATTTCTCATTTGGGCCCCCAACAGGAATCGAACCCGGCGCCGCTTTCACCAAAGTCCTTGTAGTTATTATTACCGGTATATTTGTGCAGGTTTTTCAGATTCCCTCCTCAGCGGACGATTTTCTCTACTGGTCAGTTTTTCCTAGAGGATCTCTCTTGATTTTTAAGCCCAAATCTCGATGCACTAAAACTGTACTAAAAATCGATTTATTGTATATTTAATTTTGAAATAAGTACAATTCTACAGAATAAATATGAATAAAATACAGAAAATTGAAAAATATCGGCGAATTAACCCACCATCAAAGCTCAGAGCAGTGCCTTTTATTCTATTATTAAACCTTCTGACGAATTGTAAAAATATTGCGATTAAAACAGCAAATTAAACATGACATTCTAACATGCATCGCTAGAGAACGATCATTATGTATGCATTTATGTGTAATAAGTATATATAGATTTAAGTTTGCATTAAGTAAACGACATGGAATCAAAAGCGTAACTTTGTGGTAATTATTATATGGATTTTGTTGTACTAAGTAATTCTAACAAAAGGTTTATGTAGGTTTAACTGCTAATACGTATATTTATGTGTGTAGAAAAACTGCCACCTGGCTTACAGCCTACTTGTAGTTTATCAAATAATAATAATAATAATAATAATAAAACTATCGATTAGATTACTGTCTGCCTCAACCTCGGACTCATAAAAGTCACATGTTTATCCTTTCAAAAAGAGAATCAAAGTCCACCCGTGGCCTATATAACGCGAGTTCCTTAGTGCGACAGGATTCTCCCTCCCTGTAACTTCGGAATAAAGGTGTGCACGGGAGATTATCAGCCATAACTCGAATCTTGTTAGAATAACGTATGAAAGGGAGGGAAAGCGCTATGATAAATAAAATATCACAATGCTTTCGAGCGAAAGGTGCTCGAGAGCTCCGGCGGAATTTTCCGCGCCAGGGAGGAGAGAGGTGAAAAAAGGACTCGAAATTTATTTATGCGGAGAAAATCGTGCGACCAGTCGCTGTCTCGCCGGAGAGAGAAGCAAAAACGGGAGCATCAGAAAAAAGAGACGCTGAAATGATCGGAGAGAGTGGTGCTTAAATATGGGCGAGATTTTTTCGTTGTCTCGCTCATCATAAGCGGGCGCACATTTTAACGGTATACGCGTAGATAGTTAAAAAGTGCACGCGAATGGGTATGACATACACCAAGCTCTTTTACGGGGATACAATTGCCAAATGATTGGAAAAGAGAAAGGAGATAAACTAGCGGTTTAATACATCTAACTCTTCACCTCCGCACGTTATTTTCACACCGAACTATTTGATTTCCTTTATTTAAATTCTGCTTACGTTTTATTGTTGTTTAGTTTATTCTATGCTTCAGGATATTGTATATTTTGGATAGAGCATTGTATAAATTTCTTTGATTATTTTTTATTAAGTATATTGAGAGCGGATACACCATCGTATTACTGTTTTTCTCTTAATGGAGACCCCCAGAGCACAGTGGATATTATTGTTATTATCGAGAGATTCTTTCGTTGCCTTGCTCATTATTTAACAGCGAAACAGCAAATCATGGTAAGCTCTCCCAAAAAACTGAATATTTTTTGTTTTTGGATACACCCTACCGATTTAAGTTAGAAGGAGTAATTGCAGAACAGATAATAGGTATAAAATACTTAGGTATAATTGTGTCAAGCGAGAGTTATGTATGAGAAAAGGATATTAAAAGAATCAAGGAAACAAGCCGAACGCTAAGATTTGTAACTGAAATTGTTTATGGAACAAGGACTAACAGAACAGCATCACAATTGAATTTCATCATGGCGTACGCAGCATAAAGGAAACCGAAAGAAGAAAGAACGCGCAACACTGTAAACGTATCAGAAATAAAAATAATGAGATTAATAGGGGAATATAGAAATAGGAAGATTAATTAATTAATAATTCATAATTAAATAACTAATTAATAGAAGAAAATTAAGAGACAGATGAATGAGATAACTAAGCTCACAAGTAAGGTAGTCAATCTCTCTGACTAAAGAGTATTCAGCTTCAGTTGGAACCTCACCCCTACTAACATCAGCCATCAAGAGCTAGTAGAGGGTAATGAGGCTTAATAGGACAGATGAGGAGTGAGGTATTTTTCCTCACATAACCCAGAATGCCATAAGCGGAGCTTGATCACGTAAGTGAAGCGCAATGAGTCTTCGAGTAACACTTTTCTTGGCATTCCAAAGGAGATACCTTGATTAGTGCCACTATTCAGCGTCACTCATACCTCAGTAGAGTTCACGTCATAATAGCCATGAATAAGCAAATGCGTAGCTACTTAAAAAGCACAAGTGTACGCAAAAGGGTAGGACGGAGATACACCAAGGGATTGTTACTCTTTTAAGGAGGAAACTAAACAAAAAAAAGCTGATAACAAACGACGAAACTGTCTTTGATCCTCAGAAAAAAATCACCTCGCGCGGAAAAATTTAAGATTAAAGGAGCCACGTTTGGCTCTCTGAGGGAGATTATAGGAGTAAATGCGCGAAAAGTTTTGAAAACGTAGAGAAAATAGTGGGCGTGGAGGAAGCTTGGGGATTAACGGAACGGCGATTGTGTGGGCGTGACACGGGGGGAATCAAAGGTCACGCGAAAGTGAGAAGTTTAAAGCGAAAGTACGAGAAGAAGAGAATGGAGAGAAGAGGAATGGTACAGAGGATCCAGGATGACTGTGAAGGGGAGCATTGGGATTCATTTTCACGGAAAAATGACGGTTGTGTTTCGCAAGAAAGGGAGATGCAACCCCGTGACAACGGGAGCGTGGCAGCTGCTTCCAGAGAACCCTTCCGCGCCCACAATGCAACGGGGGAGGGGGAAAGGGGGTGGGGGGAAAGGGGGGCCTTCAGTCGCGCACTTTGTTTCCATTCGCTACGAAAAAAAGCCCTTTTCGCGCGGAGGATCCTCCGGTGATGGGCAAAGACAATGGACTCCGTCGACGTGCCGAAATATCAGAGAGCGGTAAACGAAGGAGTAATTAGAGGGGAGAGTCTTTCTGGACCGCTAAAATGGAACGAATCGCGACTCTATTATACGGCGTGCTGTCCCAATGGCGCGATACACTCTAACAGGTACGTTTTAATAGTCTCGTGGCGGAGGCACGGATTCACTCTTTGCACTTATCGCTTATTAATTATGAAAATAACCCCGTGGAAGTTCCGCTGCCTCCAGCTTCCTACCATCGGAAAGGGTGAACACGGAACGGGGTTGAAAATTCATTTTTGCGGCTGAAAGACGGAGTGGAATGGTGATTAGAGTAAAAAAAGCAACGATTACTTTCCATGTTTTCGGAAACTACAATTCCTAATCCAACGAAGTAAATTTACCAAATGTTTTCCTCTTTGAAGGGAAATAAAATTACGATTAAAGCTTGGTTGCTAGGGCCGCGCTATGATTGCTAAAAAGGGAATCGAGAAAGAAATGAAGAAAATAAGGTTTGCCATAGCTGGGACACGAATGCGGATCTTCTTACATACAAGAATGATGCGAGCTGCGAATGAAATCGTGAGAAGGAACGATTTTTTTGATATTTTACATGAATCACTCCATTCCTTGAAGAATAATTGTATTCTACTCCATCTTATTAATGATTTTTGTCTATTTTCATTCTTCTGTTATTTTTAATCTTTTACGTTCAGTATTATTCATTTATTATTATTTCTTTTTTCATTATTTTATCTAAATTACACCACATGTAATTAGATTGAAAACCTTGTTTGTGATAAATAAATTATTATCTCCCATTTACTTCACATGAGTGCACGTAATGGCGTGCACTCAGGAATTTCCTTGAGTGAGATGCTTCATAGTCAGTATGCATATAGTAATAATAGTTTTCAAGTCTATGGATACTATAGTAACAATTGGTAAAGTGAGATAGCTTGCTAAACAACGCCGTTTAAGCAGGCAATATCTTAGAGGTATCTGCGAAATCTATAACCGATGAATATCTAATTTCTCAAGGGACACCTAGTGTAACAGCGGGACCGGTGGGACGGTGAGTGAATATCGGCTTAGATGGAGCCTTGCTGCTAATAATCCTAAACCTATAATGGATTAAGACGCGATTGTGCATCGAAAATAGATTTACGTCAAAGACTATAAGAATAGAATATTTATATTATGTTCATTTCGCGACTATTTTAAGCCATTCGATTATCCCGGTGTGTTTTTCAGAAAGGGTTGTCTTGTTTTCGGTTGACTTTTCTCTATATTAACACACAATTCTTAGGAGATCGCATTGTTTCCACCATCTCAGCAGTAAAAATACAGCTAAATTAGGTTGATATTTTCCCATTATTTACTTTATATTTATTGGATATTGATAGTACGGTAATACATCGCATTTGCTCTAAAATGCCTCGCTAAGGAAGAAAATCGCCGGAAGAGAAAGACATTACTTCTCGCTAAAAACGTCCGCAGGTGAAAAAGTAATAAAGCAAGCGCTCATTCTAATATAAACATAAATCTCGCTGACACGTGGATGTGACGGTGTCCTGAAGTATAAATTGCGAGGCGAAATGACATGCACTTAGTTTCACGTGCCTTCGCCGCTAAAGCAAGCGCATATTTCATTTATGAGAGGAATGAAACAGCTGGAGGGAGAGGCCTACTTCGGAGTTTTAAGAAAGTGAATGAGGATATGAAACTCGAAAGGAAAAAAAACAGGACAAGTTGGATTCATGGGGTCATATCGCGCGCCGCCACGAGTTCTTGAGGAAGGTTTTTCAAAGCGAAAGTGGAGATGAAGAGAGGAGAGTAAGTAAGATGATGTCGGAAGGACTGCACGCTGTAAGAGAGGCTATATTATGTGGAATTAAAAGAGGGCAGTACGGCCATTTTGTATATACTTATGATGATTAAGACGTATTACTTAAAGGTGGAGATAACGGATTTGACCGAGGAATAAAGACGATGGGCTTAATTGTATCTTAAGCTAAAATTCAAACTTGACCATTAACTAATCTCGAGACCACAAAAAATTAAAGTATGAAAATATAATAAGTTCTAAAATATCCAAATCCAAAACCTCAATATGCCTTCACACAAGAGGGTATACTAATCTCTGCAAGTATATTATATTTTTATTTATTTATAAATCTTTCAGCAGTAAGCCTACCGTCAGCTTGCGGCTTTAACCCCTGAACCTCAACACTTCAACATTTCAAAATATTTAAACACAAACACCATACACATTTATAGTAAAAAAAATGCTAATTTACTACATTCACTGACCCCTCCTAACAAACATAAACATTCACTATTACATATTTATATATAGTCTCACAGTTGAAAGTTAACATTATTTCCATTACCAAGTGAAATATTTATATGCTTAATCCATCATCATTACTATACATGATCTATAACACAATTAAGTTTATTATCATTTAAATGTTGTAAATAAATGCAATATTATTAATTAAATGCATTTACATATTATCAGGAACTATTTACATCTTTCTCTTAATCACTTCTTTGTTTTGGCAAGGGAGTGGGGAACATAGGAAGTTTTTCAATTATCACTTTTGTAACTGGGGTAAATTCAAATTTTAGACGAAAATTATAGCCGAGAAGATAAAAGCGTGGCTGCTACATATGACCTAGAGAACGATACATATTTCCTTGCAAATTAACCTCTCGAGCTTGGCTTATATTTCCAATTGGATAGCAATATGCTTCGCAATCTTAAGCCAAAAAGTAATCGTCCAATTGAACTCAAAAGCATAGGAAAACAGATTCAGACCATAAGCATACCTCAAAATCAAAGCCAAAATGCACACGCAGAGAAATTAACCGCTTGGCAATCCACTTCAAAACATTTCAAGAAAACGGACTCTTAAATCTTGCTCTCATAGACAATCGCTTCCAAAAGGGCAGAAGTTTATGGTTAGGAGGTCTCTGCATGGAGCACTTGGAGGCACGAAGCGCATATCCAGTGTCATAAAAGACGCGTTCGGGGACATAATAACAAGGCCTCGGGTGCCATGATAATCGCGTATATGCATCTCTGCATTAAAGCGAAGCTGCGCCAAGTAGGACGGAAAGAGGATCTAAGGCACTGCAATGTGTTCGGCCTTGAAAAGGACGAAAAATAAGTTTCGCTTTCCTCATTTGACGGAGGCGCATAATGTTATCGTTCTTTGGTTATGAAAGAGCGCCTGACTCCGGAATGGAAAGCATTCAGACAACGTGGAAAGGAAACCGAGAGGGCGCTGTATTAAAACGCGCTTGTTATGAATAAGAAACATCCAGACTCTTCCTAAATTTCGGAAGGACTATAGATTTTGCATTTTGCGTTGAAAATTCAAATTAATACTCATAAACATATCCAAAATTTTTCCTACCAAAGCACAGATTTTATCAAGACATTCTTATCAGTAATAATTTTCATCCTACGTCCAGATAGTTTTAGTTTCGTAAATATCAGCTGAAATCGACTTTATGGTTGAGGTCTACAGTCCTTCAATCTAGCATACTTATATTAAACATTTTATTCTTTAATATTAATCATACCTACTTAAAACTTTATCAAACGGGAGATTCGATACCCTCCTGTCCTTAAAATCTATGGATATTTCTCGCATGAATCTTTTCAAAACATAAAACCAGAAATGCTGTCATAAAGCAGAGAAATGCGTAATAATTTAAAATTAGTAGATACGAAGGGGATAAATGAAGCAGCGATATTTATATGGAGGGAGACCACAGATGGTATTACGATAAGTTACTACCACAATTCCCGTAACATTTTTTTCAAGCAATCGTAAGAAGAGTCCTCAAATCAATCACTTCTTCACCGCCCATTTTCAATCACGTGGTAAATCAATCAAAATGGTAATTTTTCTTCATCATTTCCACAAACTACCTTATCTTAACTGTATGTAGAGTTAATATAAGACCAGTATAGACTTTCCGACTACGTTTTCTTTCAATGAAGAAATTTGCTTAGGTTGACATTGTACAGCCTTTTCAAAACTTCTATCTTCATTCACGAAGAACCAACTGCAGTTAATCTATAATGAGAGGTTTTTCAAAATATTTTTATTTTTTCTGAAATTTGTTGATTTGAAAACCAAACTGTGGTGATTTGTCTTTTTATTATGTTTCCTTAATTTGAAGTATCAAATTTTCACAGATTCTGATTTAATCAAAGGAATAATATTAGGCACACTTTAGCATAAACATTAAAAGCATTGAAAATATTATTAATTGTAAATTATACAAAATATCAAATTATATTTATTTAAAACTGTGCTGTTTACACCTTAGGAAAATGCATTCACAGCTGCAGATCAATAAAACATTATATTTTCATTAAAAACATATTGACACGATAGATATTAGGAAAAAAAACAAATTTCTTCGTGGAATTAGGCGAGATTTTGTGACAATCCATAATGGAAAGAAAGATCTGTGAATTTATTGCAAAAGATCAAATCTGAATTCGCGTAAGCAAAGATGTCATGAGTGATCAAAAATATGACAAAAAATACGTAAATATTACAATTATATATTGTAAATTTATTTAAATCATATCAAAATTATATTTCCCTCTCATACAAATGATGAATGAAGCGTAAATCACCAAAATCCGTGCTGCTCTTTAAAACTGTCGAAATTTGCGTAATTTCGCTAAATCGACCAAAATTCGCGTTATATGTAGGTTTTATCGCTTATTACGAAAAACAAACACCTCTATCTATAATCGTTCGTGAGTTACCTTTAAAAATAATGTAAATGAAATGCATATTCAGGAGAAAGGGAGCATTTAAGGTAGACTTCCGATCTTCATAAGGCGAACAGCTGATGAATAAAATCTTCACAAAAATCGAGGTTTTCACGTTCTACTTTCGTAAAGCTAATAGGAAGAGAAAACAAAATACTGTTGAACATAAAAAATAGCTTGATTTATTCGTAGTTCCTTCAAAGAGCATTCAAATACCTTTTAAATATAATGACGAAAATCTCACTCAGTAAACATGTAAGACGTCTCTTTAGGCATTCTAGAATCACATAATTCAGCGGTCACTCTTAAATAAACAGTATGTAATATCGAATAATTATGTACAAAAATATTTAGATTTCTTTCTGATTACCTTAGAACATTTTATCGGCTTACAAAAGACCAAAGAGCAGCCAATCATAAGTCTTATAGGCTTCCTTCCATTTATAATACAACAAGATACAACCAAGCAGGTTAAGTAACGCTCCCTTCTTCAACCAAGCTAGGTTAATCTTTCAGGTCAAAAATTCGAATTTAATAAGAAAGATGAAAACATCGCACATCACGTAATGCTTAAATGGGAGAAAACTACCATTCTAATAAGTAAAAGAGGAAACTTAGCCGACTATTTCGATATTCCGTCATTTGGAAATTGCCTTTGACGAGGACCGTTTCACTACCAAAATAAGTGAGGGCCTAAGCATGCTTGTATGTACAGTTTGTCCATTTAACCTCGTATGAAAGGCTAGTTGAGATGAAAGACTAGTTGAGGAAGACAAGCTGATAGGAATGCGGGAAAATGAACGACGTCTTAAAGGATCGGATGTTCGAGGAAACGAAGGAGGAACGGGGAGTTGTGTCGGAGGCTGCGATGGGAAAAAGAACGAGCGACCGCTGCGGTTTGCGTGTGTTCTCGGTGTCACTGCTCTCTCTCGGATTATTCCAGGAATAACATACGCCGAGGCGAGAATCGTTGAACTCGAGGATCCTAAAACCTCTTGCATTTTGCACTCAAAGGATAGGCAATTTGATGTAGACTACGGCGTACTGTTGATATAGGTACAGGTTAGGCAATTCGGCCTCTATTACTAAGTTGATTTATGTTCTGGACCAACTATATGTCGTACAAAATGTAACAGAAATGGTTAAGAAGTAAGACTTAGTACATTCCTCTAGAGTACTTACAATACTGACATGCATACAATACTAGTTTAAACTAGTTCAAATATACAATACATACTCTTTTAACTTTCAATACGAAACTTAGTACTGCTAATGTTAAATCTCTTGTGGAGCATACTAAGTCATTCTTCTAAACCATTTCTGTTATGTTATGGCGTTCACGAAGTACAGCTGTCGCATAGGCATTTCGTATAGTATATTTGTCAATTGTATTAATTTTAATGCTAATTTGTCATTTAATTAATGTAATGTGTCAGTAAACAACCATTATCGTAATTGCTCTTTTTACGGTTACATTTGAATAAAAGTGTTCACAGCACTGCTTTTCTATGATCTGAGACAGCTTGACTTTAGTGTGCGAGTTCACTTACAGCCATCAGATTTGTTTATCTCATTGATTGTGTACAAGCATTTTAAGCATCTCCGGTTTGATCCTTTATTTTAGTGCAGTAAAAGCAACGAGCTAGTCTGTATTCGCAAAGAGGTATGTACTTGAAACTCTTCTAAAGAAGGATATATGCCGACTGTGCTGATAGAGACTTTGAATCAATGGAAAGTATTTGACGTCATAATCCATTGAGAGATGCGACATACATAATCGTGCATTTTTAGTCAACCTTCCATAGCATAACATCGAAATAAATGGCCACCGTGTTGATGATTACCGCTGTATCAAGTCTAATGTGCAGTACTTTACGCTTTAATGCGTCAATCATTGGGAATATACAGGAAAAGGTACAATATCTACACTGTGGAATGTACAATTATTATTCTAGAGAGACAAGTACTGCAGGAGATCGACAAAGAAAGCAGCTGATGGCTCAACTGCAGACACGGTGTAACGCGTCCCATTCTTCGAAAATGCTTGTCACTGGTTCGCATGTAGGTGAGCGGTATCGCGTGAAGCCAATTACAACCAACGTGAACGCGTGGTGAATCACGGTTTTTCCCGACCGTAATACACCTCTAATGCGGACCGGCCACCAAGGGGTCGCCATAAACAGACACTGTCCTCAGCCCGAGAGGGCAGATCCCGAGCGTCCGCAGCCGGACAGCGGGAATAAAAGCGAAAACCTCGCTTTATAACGGCCATAACCCGAGCCGTAAAGAAGCACGGGGGGGCAGACGGGAAAAAAACAAGGCGTCGGGACCACACTCACCGCTATCCGGAGCGACGACTACAGAACGGGCGCGTGGCGTCGCTGGTTTCAGGAAAGCCTTCCGGGCTTCCCCTCCATGTCCTCTGCCCTTGGATGCCCTCCGTCGGACGGCGAATTGATCACGGGATGAGTCACGCGGAGAAAGGGTGTCTGCAGAGGAGCACGCCGCTCCGCGAGGAGGAACACAACAACACAACGAGCACAAATCCCATTCCACGGTCGAGTGCGACTGATCAGACGAATACCACCAGAGGAACCAGCATTTCGTTCGACCGAAGGAAGATGCGTGGATCACGGGAGAGTTGTTGGTGGAACATCACCGGCACGGATATGCGCGCACGTCCACCATACCCTAATTACCCGAGGGGGGACAGGGGGGGAACATTCAACCACCTCGGGAGCAACGCTGAAGACACTACCGGGGATGTCACAGCACTGACGCGGGGGTCGTCGATGGATCGACTCGCAGAGGGTGCACTTGCACAAGGCAGCGACAACACTCGACACCGGGAAGTGCAGCACGCCGTTCCGAAGGGAACTACCAGCGAAGCGAGCGCTCCCGCCACGGCGGCCGGTGGCGGCGCTGGGGATGGGGGTTGGCACGACAACAAAGCCCCTCTGTCTCGTTACGATCCCCGCCCCCGCGCCGAATACTCCTTGCCCGCTCTGCCCCCTTCCCACATTATTCCCCCTTATCCCTCCCCTCACGCGGCCCACTCCACGCCGGCGTGCCCCTCTGGAAGGGGGATGCCCGCAAAAATCAATGACGAGGAGGATGACAGCGTAACCTAGCAACGCCCTCTGACCGACCAATGGGAGCGCTCGTACCGGGCCCTTTAGGCGCCCTCTCTCGCCTCCCCCCCCCCGACCCTTCCACGTACAGGAACATGGAGAATTCAGTCCCAAGCTCACCACCGCCGGCTGCGAACCCCTGCCCCTCGGGGTCTCATCGGACGGCGGCGTGAGCGAGGCCCCCTAAGTCTCTTTACCGTGGAATTTTCCTCGATTGCGAATTAAAAAAAGGTCCCGGGCTCCGGTGCCTTCGGGTTCCGGATTATTTCCGCGAAATCCGACGAGACTCGCTCCACGAACACAATGCGCGCGACGCCCTGTCTCATTCATGAAGCGAAAATGGAAATTTTTAAGTCCAGACACCCGACTCTTCATGAAAAACAAAAAAATTATGATTTTGCGATACAAACGAGCATTAATCACGATGAATATTAAGGTAAAATAAATGCCAGCTCTCGGGATTTACATGTTACCCTCTCTAAAGTAGTTTTTATGACGTTTATTGTCCAATGTTAACCACTACGGAAGCGGCAAAAGCATAACACGAATATTGGAGATAATTTATGATGAATAAGGGATTAGTAAAGGGTGCTGGTTGATGTTTGTAAACTTTTATGAAGTATGTAAGGTTTTATGTGAAAATGAATCATTCATAAGAAAGTTATCTCCGTTGACATGAGGAATTGGCATAGAAGTTATCCGAATTGCAGCGAATGAAGAAAATGTATTTTTGCAAATAGTATACCTGTAATTGGGTAACTTGTATTGTGAAGATGCTACGCCGTTAGCGTTACCAGTCGTGTAAATAAAAAGTGTGGCAATATCACAATGTTTTTCTTCTATTTCTCTTTTGTATGGTGCATAGTATTGCATAATCGTAAATCGTATTGTATTTTTATACAGGATTGTACGGTGTAATCACTGTTTTGAATTACAGTAACGTTGCTACCGAAATATTAGCCCATCTCTAACATAAAAATCAATGAATATATCAAAAATCAATGGAGTTAGCGGGTGGAAAATATTACGAAAATAAAATTAAAGGTACCCCAAAACAAGACCCAGCGATTCCGAAACAAGAGTCTCTCGCTTGACACTTTGCGAAGTACGATCATGAAATAGACCCGCTAATCGAGAGAACTCGCGTGGAAATCGACGAAAATGCTGTAACCGTAATTAAAAAGAGCGCCGCAGCATCCATCGCCCGCATCTGTGAAAGCCATCTCCTCTCGAAAGTGAAGGACGTGTTTGTTCGCAGGAATAGCGAGTTTCCTCAGCCGGTCGACCATTAGAACCGTTCATAGCGCAAATGTTTGAGAGTCGCGATCCTCTCGTATCAGTTGTGTCGCTAAGCGATGGAGTAAAAAGGCCGAAGACAATGCACCAATCTGCCGATTCAACTCCGCATCCCCATCGAAATATCTTTCCTTTCGCTCGTAAAAAGGACAATGGCAGAGTGCGAAAGGATGCAGAAATTAGCGGGAGAGGAGGAATCGGAGATTGGGGGAGAGATGAAAGTGAAGAGGCAAGAAGATGAAGGGGATAAAGGAGAGTATGAATACGAAAGGGGGAAGGAGAATATATGACGAAGAGGAGGAAGAGTCGAAAATTGTGGGAGAGATGAAAAGGAAAAGGTGATATAAAGGGGAAAGGAAAATATATGAAGAAGAAGAATCTGGAATTGTGAATGGGATGAAAGAGACAAGGCGATATAGAAGGAAAACGAGATGAGGGGGAAGGTAAATATGGAGAAGAAGTTGAAGAATCGAGAATCATGGTAGGAATGAAAAGGGAAGAGGCGTGAAGATGGAGATGGAAAGAGGAGAAGAGAAGATATGAAGAAGATGAGGAAGGAGAAGAGTATTGTGGGAGGGATGTAAAGGAACGAGAAGGGAAGAGAATATGAATTAAAAGATGAGGAATCGAATACTGTCGAGAAAGTAAAATGGAGAAGGTATTATAGAAAGGAAAGGACAAGGAAGGGTAATATAAAGAAGAGAAGGAAGAATCACGGTTTGCACGGGAGATGAAAGAGAGAGGAGGTGATATAAAAAAGAAATTGAAAGAGAGGAGAGGAAAAATGGGAAGAGAAACATTAAGAATAGAAAGGAGGGGCAAAAGTAAAGAAGAGGAAAAAAAGGAGAAAGGAAGAAGGAGAAGAGGAAGTAAAATAGGAGAAATCAGAGTGTGAGGAGAGAGAAGTAGAGGATGAATTAGGTAAAAGAGAAGCAGATGAAGAAGAGGTAGATGAAGAAGTAAATGAAGAGGAAGTAGAACGGAAAGTAAAAGAGGAGGATGGAGAAGCGAAATAGGAAAAGTGGAATAAGAAGGGAAGAAAGTGGAGGAAAGGATAGTAGGGCAAGAGAGGAGAGGGGAAAGGAAAGGTTGGAGGAAGGTGAGGCGGTGGAGGTCAGAGAGGTTGGGAAGAGGGAAATGGCATTTCTTATACGGCATTTGTTTTCATTACGGTCTCCCGTCCCAGACTGCCTGCTGCCGGTGGGATCGGGGAAAGGGAGCTGGGAAGGTAGCTGCGGGATGCGAAAGGAGAGACGAACAGACAGACAAACGACTTTATTAGGGGAAGGTGCACGTAATGCGGTCGCCCAAAAGTTCATGCACGCACCTGAATCAGGTACGACCTTAGAACATGCAGTACAGCTCGCAGGATTCATTGAAAGACACCAATATACAGCATTCATGGCGCACGAATATGATTCCCTGCTTTTTTCAAGGAGAACTAGTAAGGAAAGTACACTATGATCTGTTGCGAACTCGAAAGAGCTACATGAATCTACAACATAGTTAACACATATTCAAGCGAAACATTTAGAAATGGTAATAGCGTTTCCAAAAATTGCTTGTTAGGAAGATAAAACTTAACTACGATATACACCTGAATAATTTATGAAATAAACAAATCTCTTCTTCATTCATTTATAACCAAACGATAGTGATTATGTGAATTAATAATTCATTTTGCAGTAAATCTCTACAGTTGGCAAGTTGGATTTCCTACAGCTACAACGACATCAAGCTTTGAGCATCGTTTTGATGTGAGCTAATATTGCATTACCTTTGAATGTTTCATGCTACAGTTATTATCGACAAGTACAATGATCTTGGAAAGACACACAAAACTTTCATTAACTTCATTCTTTCTTCTATAATGAATGGTTAAATATTTGTTAGTCTATTTTATTCCAGCAGAAAGGTATCGATGATGAGAATCGGGATATTTCACTTATCAAGGTTTACAGGAACGAACTTCATAAGACATAAGAGTTAAGTAAATGGCAAAGAAATAAATGAAAGTAAAAGAACGACACTTAGAGGGATCATAATCCAATGTGAATGCAAACTATCCCCGTCCAAAAATTCCCTCGATCCAGATTATGGGGAATTCAAACGATAACTTTAGTTATTGCTACCAATACTTTTAAAGATAACGGGAAAGCTTAGCCATTTTGGAAATTCACGATGACATAAAACGCCCAAGGTAGGATACAATACATACATACATATAATACAATTAAGGAATTCATTTCCTGTACGAGAATTATCAGTTACGAGTATCTCTAAAATAAATTACACCGCAGATTTAAGATGGCGTATCAATTTATTGAAAACAAGCTCATTACCTTCATAAAAATCCATTGGAGCGAAATCGACAATTAATAGTGAAAAAAAAAACATTTTAAGCTTGTGAGAGAGGAGGCTAATATGTTGCAGGATACAAAATCAAGCGAGCTGAGAGGTAATTCACCGTCATCAAAGAAAAACATGAGTCCACCGCAGGATATGCAGTGCCCGCCGCATTTTGCAGGTGTCGCCACTGATGAGCACCCTACACACACGGAAAATGCAACACCGCGCGAAGCACTTTGTCGCCCGTATTGAATTCAGACGGGAAGTGGGAAATTTGAGGGAAAATTGGACGAAGCCCTCTGTAACTGAAGACCACTTGTTAAAACCCCGCTTCTCAGATGAACAACGAAAATTGGATTCTCGGTGCGCAACCAGGATAGGTGGCAGCACTGTTTGCGCCGAACTACCATTTCTCCAGTTTCCCAGAGTGTGCACTTTTGCATCGGAGAACGTGACTTCCTGTTTGCCGTGAATGTCTTCAAATGGTTTCGATGAACAGGTCGGAGAAAAACGACGAGAGAAGGATAGAGCAGAGAGGGGAAAGACAACATCAATGATTTCGGCCTTCACTTCAACTTAACACACATAAGATAAAACCAGCTATGACTTTCTTCCAGAAATTTTAAAAAGGTTTTCCGTTTCCAATGTTACGTCATTTTCAGGTATGAAGAGAACAGAAAAAGAATGAAATGAACATAAATATTTATTCTTACACCTGAAGGTGACGTTGTAACATCGACATTTTCTGTATCATTTTCTTAAATTTGTGGAATAAAGTCATTGTTTGTTTTTATCTTATGTGTGAAGGACAATGTATTCAAACACAATGGTCTATAATATCCATATATACATAGATACTGTTTTATAACAACAAAAGTAGCTCAACGATGAATCGAATGTTGCAAAACTGACAACGTAATTCAGAAATGAAGATTCAGGATTATGAAATGAGGAATGACGTAACATCATCGCAACATATTTGAAACTAACAAAGATATGTATGCAGGGATGCAGATAACTCTTGCCAAACATTAACTAAACATGGAGTCGAAACCTTTTTACAAAAGTGAAACTAATAAGCCGGAAACGAGATCAGACATACATACAAGCGATGAACCGCAGGCTCAATACTTGATCAAAAGTAAGTATTCAGGTAAATGCTAGGAAGATATAAAATCGAAATGATCTTGTCATTGAAACTTCACCTTGCAGAATTAAAATAACGAAAATAAAAAAGATAAGATTTACCGAAATATGTTTATCACTGTATTCCTATTTAAGATATTTGAAAAAAGAAAGCCTACATTCGAGTTAAATTTCTCTTTTCCAAAAAACAATTCACCATAAATTCGAAGCAACGATACGGAAAAACAATCAAAGACACGCTGAAAGCATTAATTAAGGTCAGTTTCCAAAAAAATACAGGAACTAGCGTAGTTAAAGATACATGTCGCCTCAAAAAAAAACATGGCACGGAACAGTCACGATCCATTTGTTTACTCTTACATTTGGAGAAATCCTTCCGAACAGAAAAAATTTCGTTCATCACCAGAGTGAGGCACTGATAAAGACATTAGGAAAAGATTAGTGAAACTTTTGATCCAAAATGTGCTCTGGAATGCGTGGAACATATGGAGTTTCTGGAAAAAAGCCGTAATAAAGAATGGGGTATCAAAGAGGTAATTACCACAGGATAGCTGAAAATGGGAAATGAACAGGAAGGAAGAGGATATACAGGGAGAGTATTTAAAAACGGATACGATTAGCTAATATCCTTCTCTTTCGAACCCACCTGACGCATTTTGTCTTGCCACTTTAATTCCACACTAACGTTTAGTAGTATTCGATAAATAATATTGAAGAAGATTATTCGCAAGAATGTTACCACCAGAGAGAAAGTATGATTGGTATAAAAAATGAAAATGTTTTCTCGACAGCTAGGAGAATGAGTTGAGTTAGCTAAAATTAAATGTATATTCATGTTCTTATGGACGTTTCATCGAAATCTTAAGAAGTTTTCTTCGGCCCTATGTTGGTATTTTTTATGTTGAAAATAGATTTGATGATGGAACATAACCTGGGGGAAGTCGAACATACTAGTAGAACTACTGAATCGGTAGAATTGGGAGAGAGAATTTAAGTTGCTAAAATCCATCCTTAAGTTCTTACAAAAATGTTGGACGGAATATTGTGAAGTTATGTTCGCTCATATTTCAGTCAGTATTCTGTAGGAAATTGGTTTCATTCTACAGAAGATCATTGGGAAATTAAATTCAACTAAAATAATTATTAGTTTACTTATTAATTATATTTTCTTCGGTAATGTTGGACCATAAAATGACACCCGTATCTATGCGGTCAGTAGCGAGCTTTATTATCCTTTACGTCATTTTTTCTTAGCTCCTTAAGTAATTGTTCAAATTTGTTTCCTCCATACTTACGTCGCTTTTGGCCGCATAGATATTGTTCACTGAATCGAACAGAAAGAGAATTGTCAAAGAGGAGGTCAATGGTTGATCGAACGCCTCACCGATATCCGCATTTCCATTGCACACAAAGGAATCCGAGGCCACTGCAACATCTACTCCACTGCTATACCAAAGGAAAAAGGATCTGAATGAAACTTAAACTCTATTTTTTCCATCGTTTACCACATTTTCTTTCTTTCTTCTGAAAACTTTTACTGCATCATACTTTACGTTTGCCGGCATACAAACAGGATCGCTTTCGGAGAGGAAGGTAGATAATCCGTTAAAAAGAGCTAATAAAAATAAGCAACATTATGTAAAGAAGTCATATACTGATAGAGGTAGCTAAATTATAAAATTACTTCTATGTAGAGAAATTTAAATGAAAGGTTATTAGAATGTTGACAATATTTTCAAGTCTTTCATATGAAGTGATTGAGCATTGAGATACGATGGAAAAACTGGATGAGAAAACACACAATGTCTATGTGAATACTACCGAATCATGTGGAACTAGAGTAAGTCTATCCTGTTTTATTGTATTGCTATTTCATCATATTATCAAAATATATTTTATAAAGTTAGTATTTATATAAAATGCGATATTAAATTTTCAAATCTTGTCTCTTTCAGTCGCGTACAATTAATTTATTTCGGAATTCCTGAGTAAATTATTAAATTCGAGCTATCCTTCATACGATAACTCACTAGAACATAGAACTTCTCAAAGATTGAAAGAATAGAGGCTAAGAAAAATGGATTAAACCGTTAATTCATCATAACACAGTTGGAAGTGATTATTTGCTCGATGTCGGATTCAGTTTTTCCTTTAATTAAATTTAGGATATTAAAATATGGATGGTATTTTGATTAAAGTTCTTGAGAAGTGGAATAGGTTTCACGTTTCCTAAAAGGCACTTAAATTGCGTTGAGATTAAAGTGAATTTTCCTGTTCTTCTAGAAACCAAGGTGGTGGAGTGAAAATACGTTCCCTACAGTGTGGTTTTTATCAAAATGGCGTTATACACACCAGATATTCATTCGAATATGTATATAATTTGTATTTCAGGGATGCTATGATCTCTTTTTATCGGAGAGCTGTGACTGGAGTCCTTATTATAGATTATTAAGCAAATAAAATGTTTGAACAAATGTTATTGGATAAATCAATAACAATGAAGTACTCCAACGAGCATACCTGTAATACTCCAGACAAGTCTTGAAGTAAGCCATCAAAAAAGAGAAAGAGATGTATACAAAGTACTCAAAGGTAAATGTACCTTGTACCTTTACCTTATTGTACAGTTTCTGATTATCATTAAAAATATTAAAATATTGAATTAAATATACCGAATTTAAGCGCATACAAAACAAACGTATGTGAAAATTAAAATAGGTATGCTGAAGCGTGACTTTGTGGAATGAAATAGACATTTCAAAAAATGTGAGAAATCTTCCACGGAAAATTTATTTAATCACGACCGGTTTCGTCACCGTGATGACATCTTCTGGTCTTCAAATAAACTTTCTGTGGAAGATACTAACTTTTCTCACATATTTTGAAATGTATGTGAAAATTGTTATAGCATCTATGATTAGCATAACGCATTTCCATGCAATCGTTAGATAACTAGTAGCTCTGCAAAAATAATCAACTCATGATCCTAAACACGTGTTTAAGGAGGAGGAAGTTATCATAAGAAAGTGAAATCAACAGATGGTCAATTTAGGAGAGTATGCACCGAAACGGGAAAATCGCCACTAAAACATGATTCAGGGTGAATGGCTCGCAGCACACGCAATCGCCCGAATTTCCATTCTGAGTAATTCTGCTCCCTTAGAATCTCGCCTTTAATTGCTTCGGGAACAATGAGCAGAGCGGGCAATTTCAGGGTTAAACGGAACAAATAGTGGCAAGGGAACGCTCGTCTGGGCTTTCAGCCCCATTAGGTGCACTCTCCTATCCTACGGAACACTAGAGGTCCTGTCCGTCAGTCACAAATAAATCAGCGAACAAATATTTTGAGTCAAATTATTTACCTTGATAGCTTATTAACAACAATACTTGTAATACCTATTATAGAATATATTAAAAGAATTGTATTGCATACGATTTTATTCCATATGAGATAATAACGATTTCTGAAGAATTTTAAACAAAATAACTTCCTTAAGTTTCAGTTTGTGTGAATTAAAAAGCGGGAATTAACTCTTCAATAAGGAAATAATTTAATATTAAATCCTCAATCAGGGATTTGTAAACTAAGATGTAGCACTTGCAGTGCTGTTGGACAAATAAGTAGAAATCTTCAAATAAAAATACACGAAAATAAAAAAAACTTTCACAAAAAACCCTACATATAAAATTTAGCACAACTCTTACTCGGAAAACAACATGATTCCGATGTTTGACCCGATACGTAACAAATATAAAGGAACTAAACTTAATTACGTAGAGAAATAAAATATTATCCAATGTGCCTGCTATAATTATAATTTAATAGGCAACCGCTAATTTCATATCCAATCCCCACTGTTTTCAACGGTTTTTTACCTGCTTCCTTATCCATCGTAGCTCCAGCCTCCAATCAGACCTAACTTATCTCACCATTTCTCTATTAATAGAAGATAGTTATTCATGTTTTTGGGATCATTCTGCATTTGATGATGACTTTGTGAGTCGAAACATGTCGTTCAAATAAATCTATTTGGCTAGACATTGAAAAATCATTTAGTTTCTCATTCCGAGGTGAATTTTTACGAGGTAATAGCTTCAACAACTTGTTAGATTAGATTTCGGAAGGATTTGCGCAAAATTGTAGTAAATATTCAGTAACTTGCATGAAGAAAAACTAATTTCCTGTTTTGAAATGAGACAACTTATTGTTGTTCTTTGGCTCGTCAACTTGATCAACTGGATCGTTTAAAGTGCTCAAAGATGGCGTCGATGGATGAATTATTCTCCACAATTTTCCTAAAATTATTTATTCCTCAGATCAAAAGAGAATCGGAGCTGGTAAAAACCACATCAATGATATAAAATCTCTTTCGGAGTGTTTCTCAACTTAAAGTCGCTAGTGAAACAGTTTCCTTTGGAAAAAAGAGCACGATTGTTGGAACTTAGCATTCAAATTTAAAGGAACATTAACACCTTCTTCTCCCGAAAAATTGAGCGTAAAATTGCGAGGTGTTGTCCGCAAAAACTCGGAGCAGCTTTGATGTTTTGTGGTCAGACGGTGATGAAACGTACAGCTGCCGCGAAAAGATTTAAGAGGCTATATTTAACCACAAAGCTCAACTCGGGAAAGAGTAAATCAATTGAAAACTTTAGCTTTGTAGCCTCATTTATTTCGGTGGATTTCAAAGAGTAGGAAATGCATCCGGTGCCAAAAAGGCATAACATTTTAGAGCGAAGCGGCTCCAAAAATGAGCGGGAGAGAGGTTTTTTCTTACCTTGTCTTCCGCTTCCTCCGCCCGAGACTCTGCTTCCACCACCCGCTGCTCCAACTCCGCCAACTGCAAAAAGAAAAAAATAAAAAAACATTAGCTCTCCGCTTATGTAAAGTGGCGGTGAAATACACAGCTTAATATGCTAATAGAAATTCAATGGAAATGTGACTAAATTTCACCGTCAAAGGAGCTTTGAAACGTAATTTGATCGATAGTAACAACTTAGTCTTTCTAGTAGTAATACCTTTATGAAGGCGCTTCAACATCAAAGGTAATTTATTTAACATGTCAGAAGTCCACATTTCTACATTCTATACGAGTACATGTTATTTTAGAGTTTTCTTTTCCTAGAAAAAGCGGAAACACCTCTTAAACCTTAAAAAGAGAAGGTAATGTCAAACAGTGCAAAAAATAAAGTTAGTCCTTGATGAAAAACATGAGGCATGGTTAAATAAAATTTGTTGTTTTTTTTTCTCGTTCTGAATTATCGAGAAGATGGTATGGTTTATTCCATATATAGGAACCGTGCCCACATTTCTATCGTCATTAACAAGTATTTATTTCGATATTTCGATTCTGACTTACTTGAGCTAGTGAATACTTCGTGCAGTCTGTGAGTATATGTTTCACACCGAGGTTGGAGTTACACTGATGAGGAGATACACGGGAAATAGAGCCACGAGTGTGATAGTACTATGATACACTATGCCCCATCCTCAATCGAATTACAAATACCTCATCCCTCATTATTTCTCTCTCTAGTAACAATTTGGTGCTTTCCAACTTCGTACTAGAGAAAGATTAGAAATCACTCGAAAGAGGTAATTTCGGCAATTCAGGAATGTCTCAAACCACTCATTAATCCATTCTCACCTTGCTCGGAACATGAAGGAGAAATTTATATCATGCATATCCCACACAGACAAGCTACTTCATTTTGGGAGAAACTCTAACCCCAGAGACCCGTATCACTATTATGGACCGTAACGAATACGAGCGCAATACACAACTCTAGGAATTTTCTAGCTTGCTTACTTCCTGTTGCGAAGTTTTGAGCCAACATTAGAGTGATTAGTTTATTAGAATGCCACAGCGCAAATCTACGCTCCGCGAGACGAGGCAACTCGCAATTCGAAAACAATTTAATTCGTGGATCGGGGAAGGGAGGGGGCGGAAAACCCGGAGAGGGGGGGAGGCAATCCCGCAGTGCGCCGAGAGTTGCAATCCGCGGGGAATGTTGCTCACGTTCTGCGTGCCACTATTCACGCCGATAAGATGGAGTGAGATGCGCCAAGGAAAGTCTGAGCAGATTCTCGCAATCGGTGAAACACACCTTCGCTCCGACTTCTTTTCCGCTTCGGGAAAAAGAAGTGGCTCATTTCCTAAAAAGGGGAGACTGGATTAGACGCGCAAACTAATTACCGAACACTTAAAATGCTTTGAAATCGTTTCCCGGTTTCCAGATATCTCAGAAAGATAATTTCGTTTCCGTTTCTAATGGGGAAGATATGAGTCTTGCGGTTCTTAGTCTAATTCAGTTTATAATAATAATAATAATAATAATAAAGGACTTTATTCAGGGCGAGATTGAGACTATCAAGTCTCTTCTTACACCTAACCCTTTGTCGTGTGAGAACAGAAAGAAATAGATAGATTGCAAAAGTACAGAGAAGAAAACTACTATGTGGTACCTAAGCTAAGAACATAGGAAAAAAATTCCACTGCAGGAAAACACCCTCAGGAAGGAGGGTGTGAAAAACCTGCGAAACCTACATATAGAAAACTAAATTTAAACATGGTAGTAGATTAAAAAGCTATTTAAGACAAGAAAAAAGTAAGTCATTAGAATGCACAAAAAAGAGCAAATTATAACATATTAACATAAGATACTGACACAAAAGTATAACTAATTTAGAATTGAGATTATAGAGTTCTAGCTAGCTTAAACTAGTTTTGTCAATTACATGTTAAATTATATAAACATAGTAGGCATACTGAACATACAAACATTATAAACATAATTTCGCTTGGTAAAAGCTCGTTAAGTATTTAGATTATTTAGATTTAGTCCATGAACCACGGATGGTGGATGAACACATCCTTGGCTGCTTATACGTTTACTCATGAAAATTAAATTTCATGATATAAATTGTGATCGACAAGCAAGGGAAGTAAATGCATCCTTAACGTATCCGATATGTAGTTAAGAACAATCGATATAAATTATATACAGGAGTTCCCACTTAACATACGCTCGAATTCTTATAACTTAAAAGATACTGGATAAGGTCAAGGTGCTGAAATCCAATGGCGAAAAGTGAGATATTTGCCTAAAATATGGGAGAAAATATTTTTCTGAATGGGAAATTTCAGGAACTAAATGGTAATGTACGTGCATGGCATGTTTTGCCCAGCTCCGATTTTCAAATGCCAATTTAGCCTAAACAAAAGACTATCGAGTTGAGTCGTTGGACACGTATCTTCTACCTTGGAGCAAGAAACATGCTCTGGCATTATAGAGTGAATTCGAGTTATACAAAGTGTAGGCTCTTCTTCTAAGTACCTTCCATCCTTCTTGAATATGAGCATTATTTTATTTCACGGCGATAGAAATAATGCCGAGCTTGAATAAAGAACTATCTCCGGAGACGTATAATTGCATTCCTCACTTCCTCACAAACAAAAAATTATTACTTCCTTCTTAACTTCCGGAAATACAGAAGCTCTGATATATGTAATCGTTTTGTTTTGCTGCGGTAGAAAAGCGGCTCTAGAGTCGTCAAATTGCATTCTTACCAACCGTCAAGACACATTTCCTTGTTAAATTCCAAGTTATGCAAAAAATACAAATTCCTTTCACAAATTTTAGAAAAGCGTAGAAAATAAACCTAAATACCTCTTAATATTGAGCATTTTTAACTTCGAGTACCTGATTAAGAAAGAAAGGGATAAATCGTATCGAAAAAGCCACGCTTTCGCCAAAAAGAAATTAAGGAGGAATTAACGAGCTAAAGGAAAGTTATCTGATGGAAAATTTAATAAGCTCATTAATGAGAAAATATTCTTAAAGTGGGCTCCCTTTAATCCCAAAAGTGAAGGCACGGAATTTTCGCCGAACCTGAAGTAATCCTGTGAGCGACCTCTCCGATGGGATTTGGAATAAGGCGAAACAGCTCAGGGGATTATGGAATAATTGAAGTTTTTCCCATTTACTAGATGGAAAAAGCGGGGAATGTTCGAAACCAAACCAAATACTCTGAATTCGCAGAGAGAAAATCTGACTTCATTTCTTAAAATTTTAAGATATGATTCTTCCGGACCATCGTTGCTTAAAATCTCTACAGCCCCGCAAAAGAAAAATTGTCGTTGATGATCGAGGTATTTAATATAACCAATTATTACGCCTTACCAAAATTGAAATGTATTTCTTCCTTGCGCGATATATTTTAGTAAGTACGATACATTTCCAATTATAAAGTAATAATTTTTCAGTTACCCATCAACACTTAGATATTATTAAGTTATCTATCCATACTTTTTTATTGAACATAATTAGTTTTTAAAATTTCAACCTTTATCAGATGATTTAGATTTTAAATGCATAATTAATTATAATATCTAAGTAAAATTGATTGTACTTGGACTTAAAAAAGTGAGTTACTTCCAAAAATAAGCTTAAAAGTTCTAAAATGTATGTACAGACACATGGTTCCGTTACTATCCACATGTAATTTTAACAAATATATTTTATGGTATTACGTATCTACTATGCTCGTATATCTCCATGTATAACTCCTAATCTATTATGCATAGTATATAGATATTTTATGTAATAATATTTTCTTCATGAATAGGGTTTGTTTATCTTGAACAATGTACCACATTTAAAACATTTGAACTGTCCGCGGGAGGTTTATCGGTGTTTACCCTCCAGTCATAGGGCAAGTGCCGGACAAATTACATCCCCATTAACGAATTCCACCTGATCCAACGTTCAAATTTCAAGGAAAGACGAAAATAATCTCAAACATTAATTTCTTCGTCGATACATTCCAATGAGTACGTTTCACTCCCAAAGTTTCAGCAAAATATCCAAACTATGTTACTATAAGGAGTCAATTTATATCCATTATATTAACCCTTTTCGTATGATAAGGATTTCATTTCCATTAAAAGCTCATAATTCTTGAGCAACACCACCTCATGGTTTCGTAAATTATACCATTATACGAAAAGCTTGTTTATTAATGAGTAGCATTACTCTTTTCTACCATTCCAATTCTCTTTAATATGAAGTTATAATTTCCGGACTTTCTTTCCCATTTCTTTAATGGCCCTTCTAATTAAGTTTAGGCGCAAATTCGAGGTCCTCTCTTTCATACATTACATTGAAAGAGGAAAGTTTTCATATTTATTAACTTTTACGTCTCTCTTTGCTTCACTCAATGTATCCCGATTTTATAGAGTTTTCTTCATTACCAGTATATTGCTTCGGAGAGTAAATAATTGAAACCGTGCATAATTTGTTCCCGTGCTTTGAGAGGTAGTTTGTAGGTAACTTACTACGGCAACAGATATTTGAATTGGAGAAGCGCACCATTGCATTGCATAGAAATCTCCTTAGGAACTTTCTCGGATTGCTGTTGGAGCGTAGGACGCTCGATATTGCATTAAACGAGATGCAATTTCATCTCTGCAATTCCCCTCGCCTTTGGGAGAAGGAACCTTATCACCCGGTCGCATCTACTGAGATTTACATTTCATTTCAAAGTCATTTGCATGTTGAAGATTTGAGAACACTTTGCAATGTTAAATATTCGAGTTCGAAACACGGTATTCGCATGCAACGATTCAGTGGTTTCAAATGTGAAAAGATTCGCGTTTGCCTGTTTCGTAGATATCAATTTAAAACTCATCAAAATGGCCTATTTCCTGTAACCGCCACCGATTGGTAGAAACGATTTTGAAACCGCCACCCGGATGATGGAGAAGTTTGGAGCTCAGAATCAGAATTACCTTGAATTCTTGCAGGATTTTTTAATTTAACTGACATATTGTTTCCCAACGGATTATATATTAATCTAATGCTTGAATTTAAATTGACGTGCACACATAATTTATTCATATTCTAGCACGTCCAAATTTATGTATAGTATATGTATATATTTCACTTGCAATCTCATCATGAAGGGGCACTGAAATACAAAATGTGTTCATTGATTTCATTAGTTTCTTGAAAAATAAAGAGAGCTATATTTCGGAATTAATTATTTGCAATAATCGGAATTCTTCCATCTCGGAGGATTACGTGGATCATAGATAACAAAATATTACCTTTAGTCATGCAAAATCATGCAGCAAACTTTTAAGTAAAGTTAAAAGTCGAGATTTAAAATAAATCATTAAGCCGTTAGACAGGTACACAAGAGTTAACGTTGTGGTCAGTTCAAAAACTCAGCACGAGATCAGCAAAACCAGCATTTGAGTAGAAGTCTGTCTCTTCTTCTATATAGATTACCCAATTTTAAGAACAGCCATTTCCAATTTTTCTTTCTTACGACGTACACAATAGTTATAATAAGACGCAGCATCCTGTCGTATAGGCAACAACCAACGCACAGAACCTTTGTGGGGTGCGTTACCACAGGGGAATACTCATCACTGGCCGATTCTACACAGATGCGTGCCGAAAGCCTATACAAATTTCCTTCGATTTTTTTCGCATCTCTTTAGATGAATCTTAAACTTCATACTACAACTTCGCCGGCCAAGATACCTATCTCTTTTTCATTTCTCTCAGAATGTTTCTTTCTTTTCTGATATTCATCCGAGCATCCTCATTTCTTCGACTATCAGTTCACTTCAGCATAATTATTTTTTCTACAGCCACATTTCCGATTACTTTTCATCTTTATTTCAAATTGTGCAAGTTTCAATCGCATAATAAACCATACTCTGTCTAACTCTACTATTCTGTCCTCGCTCTGCGGTCGGAGATTTTATACTTTGACTCCAAACGAATTGGTTTTATTTAATTATTAACCGTACTCTAAGCAAAAAATTTTGCAAATCTCTTCCCGAACTGCGCTGAAAATCTACTTGCTAGAGTAAGTATAAGAGATTCACATAAGTATAATAAATAAGGAGAATACATTAGAAGAATGAATAAATATAATTAGTATAAGAGCAATAGGGATTCCATAAAGCGTTTGAATGCAGCAATCCGGAGGCGGTAGGGTACCTCCTCAGTCGTGGAAGTACTTAACTTACTCTAATATTCTCCACCACGTTCGAGGCAGCCCCCAATAGCAGGGTAACTTTGATAACCTCATCCACGGAGACCCAACCTGAATTCAGCGCCTTACGGAGACGTCATTCCATGGGTCGGAAGCCTCCCGCCTATCACAGTAATCCCCATTCGGAACAAACCATGGGAAATTTCTAGAGCGCTATCTCAAGGTCACAGATCCCACCAACTCTATTTCCGAATCCCTTTTGGAGACACCTTCACTCATACACGTGGGATTCAATTCCTTTGATCCTTGGAATTCATTGCGAAAATATTCCGAAAGAGCGACTGAGAGAAAAAAAGGCTTCAAATGCGGTTTTCCTCTTTGGAATTTGGACAAAGACTCAATAGGATGGAAAAAAATTATAATCCATTAGTTTGCTTCAGCTTTGAGTTAGGAATCAGCCAAGGGACACGAAGCAGGATTGAATTCGATATAGTTGTAACACGATATTTAGTCGAATTACCGTACAAAATTTAAGCCGAAAATATAAGATCACATGACAATTTGCTCTTATGCGACAAAGACGGTGATAACCATGTTAAACGTGATTCGTAAAAATCACCAATCTAATCCTAGAAGTTTTAATCCAAAAGCATAATGTATCGTCAATATTTAACATTTGGAATTTAAAGTAACATTCAGAGGAATCGCAAAGAAGGAACTGTGAACAGTGACGATAAACGAGTTATAGGACGCATCCAAAGAAAATTTTCGTTGTTGCGATTCAAGAATATATTTAATGCATTTTATTAGGTTATCAAAAAGAGATTGAAAATTTAAAGCCACAATTTACAAGAAAGTTGATTATTTTGCTGATGTTATACATTTTATGGGCATTATCATTAATTTAAATAACCTCGAAGCATTTCTTAATTTAAATCATTAAGGAAATTAATTTATCTCAGCTAGTAAGAACTTTAAGTACGGTGAAACTTAAATTTAAAAGCTACCAACAATTGCTAAAGAGACATTTTGAGAAAACAAATGGATAACGGGAACAAAAACCGTTAGGTGATGTGTTTTAACAAGAATTTATGAGAGGATTTCATAATTAGAATGGAGAAAAGGATATATCTTATGCTATTATTATGTAAATTTCGTTTTATTTTGACTAAATTTGCCTGTTGTCAAATTACATCAAAACTTTTTAAATCAACGAATACATTTCATATTATAATGTAGAGTTGACTACGATACAACGGATAGGCCGTTGGAAATTTATAAGAAGAATAATTGGATTTTCCGGAAAAAAAATCATAACTACATTGCGGAAAAACTTATACTACGCAAAGACCAATGATAATTGGCCTTTTCGGTTGAAATGACCTTGAAATGCATAAAAATAGTCTGATTTTATTAATCTATCAAACATTTTGACTCAATTTGTGAAAATATATTCCCAAGTCCTAAGATTTTAAGGAAAAATCAAATGACATCAGCTCAATAGCTGAAATTCAAGATGAAAGTATAAGTACACAATAATATTTTGTGACCATCGCAAACAAGTGCTCCACATCACAGGTTACAAGAAGTAAGAAAAAGACGTAAAATGAAAATACACCTATTTTCACATTTGTTGGCTTCTAAGTATTCAATCGCTTTTCTTTTCTTTCACTTTGAGCTCCCCATTCTGAATTTACGACACCTAACCATTGCATGGCCACGAGACTTAATTCTCAATCTAATCTAATTCAACTAAATCTAATCACTCCTCTTGGTTCCCCTCCTAGGCCTTCGAGGGAAATGTATGCAGAGGGTGTGCTCGTGGCTTCTCCGTGGCTCTCGGACACTGACGGAGATGAATTGGGCGGAGAAGCACCTTTCGCCCACAATCCCTTCCCACCGTAATTTATATTCCGAGGGAGAGGACTAATTTCTGACACTGCAACCGAATCCCCGTCGCCCTCCTTTCTCTCGGCCTTCTTCCTCCCTTCTTATTAAGCGGCGGAGTGTTTGTCGTGGGCCCCGCGGATGATTGAGCAATTCCCGGGGATACTTGTACTCGCGGTTTATCTCGCTGAAGTACGGAGAACACGTGATATTACTGAAAAGGCGAAGGAAAAGAGGAGAGAAAAGTCGGGCATTCGGATAAATGCATTTAAAGGTTTTTGAAGAGAGACAACGTGCCTAAAAACGGGAATGGACAGTTGAAAAGTTACCCAACTAGCCTTTGAGATAAATAAGGCTTGAAATAATAACGATGTGTTTGGCAAGCTCTTTGTAAACACAGCAACAATGTGGGAACATACTCAAGATTGTTCGATTTGGCGGGGAAATTTAAAGCCTTTAAGAATTGGGAATAATCTGACGCTTGTGAATTAACACACTTTTAAGAATTCGTTTCCTAAGTAAATATTTATAGAATATTGAAGGAATTAAAGTCCGTAAGCCGTCCTCTTGGATAAAAACTCGTCAAGGTTATGAATTAGTAAAACATTTGAATCATACCTCTAAATAACGTTACACAGACCAATGCTGATTTTTTCTTTCTCAGCAGTTTCTATGGACGATAAAAACACTAACTTCTTTTTTGTCAAACCTTTGGGAGGGTATGTGTCTGCAGATTTTAGCCCCCCTCTCAAGACAATAAGGGTGAGGAATGGGATGCTGGGTAGGAACAATTGTATTGACTTATTTCTTGACTCTTACACTTACTTAAAATTTAAAATGAATTTAACTTTTTTTATTGTTTTCACTGACACCATGTACGTAAATGTATGCACATAAATAAACATATATATATATATATATATATATATATATATATATATATAAATGTACGTAAATCAATCGCAATTAGAATTCTTTTGAAAATAATTTCACTATATAATTAAGTTCACAACATAAAACGGATGAATTTATAAAATATAATAGATTTAAAAAGATGGTTGAAAATAAACATCAGGAAATGCATAAATAAATCAGAGAAGGATATAGATATTTAATTAATCTATTTGGAGGAAAGATACTCCGGAAAGAGGAAGAATTCTGCAGAAAAGCCATTTATGAATTCTCCGCAGATAATAGGAAAAGTTACAATTCACTGAACATAGGGTAATCTCGGTCAACCAAATATTACAGGCATTTATGAGCATAGAAGGAATCTATTTTTATTATTCAAAGGATAAACGGAGGTTAACCTGTCTTTCAGTACCGCAAGAGCCCCCCTGCATTGCTTCCCCATGGCAAACAGCGTGACCGGATCCACATGCACGTGGAATGCAATTGTAAAAGCAGAGATCGCTTGCAGGGCTTGTGACGTCATTGGGGCAACTCGGTTCCTACATGTTTTATTTATACCCTTGCGATGATGCTGCTTGGAAAAAGTCGAAACGTTTTCATCTCCTGGCTTGGAACCACAACTCTTTCTGCTCTTATATTAAATTTTAGAGACAAAATAAGTTTGCTTCATTTCTGTGCGGAATGAATCTTTCATAAAATTTTATTAGAATAGACTAGAGCTATAAATGACCTCTACATATATACAAGTGACAATAGTTTTCGTGGATAAGTGAGAGAATGAAAGTTTGAGTCAGATATTTCCAATGCTACGATTCAGTCTGGGAAACATATAATAGATATTTTTGATAATCCTGTTTCTTTACACTATATATTTCAACTATAATTAAAGAAAGAGGTAATAAATGGATGAAATTTGCTTTTTTTGGTGAGTCGAATGATGTATTTTCTTTGACTTTAATGACTCAATTCAATAAATATTTCCATAATTTCTGGATATGAAAACATTACTAAATTCTTTCCAAACTAAGATGAAGTCTTGGCTCTTCCAATAGCATATTTTTGAGAGTTCTTACGTAAATCTAAACTATTTCTTAATAATACTTTATTCAATTAGAGTTAATGAAACCCTGCAATTATAAGGGTGAACTTTGCTATTTTATTTCCATTGAAAAGTCGAATGATAAGTTTCCCTTGAGCTTCAGTAATCAGTTTAAAACGTATTTTCCTAATTTCTCGGAATGAAAATATGATCTATTCTTACTATTTCATTGAAACTTACTTAATTATTTCTGCATACATGATCTAGATGGCTAGTCAACCGTGAAATTTGAATCAAGATTCAGTTATTTTATTCAGAATGAATATTTCTATCTTCAAATAGAATCTTTTTAAAGAAGGAACTCGGGGGTTGAAAATGGGAACTTTGGTTGATTGAGAAACGCGTGGGCGGACGTGGGATTTCTTTACGAAATCTCCACTTATTAAGAGCGGCGCTTCGAACTTGCCGTCGCTGATTCCGCTTGAGTAATGGCGTCTCTGTCGACTTTGCAGATGATTGGTGACCACGACGTGAATAATTAGGGAGACGTCGATTCCTAAACGGCGTTCCATCAATCAGAATCATGGGTGCCTAATTGCTGACGGGCGATCACTGAAGAGGACCTCAACTACACCTTTCATTAGTCAAGACTAAACATAGGATCGCTGAATAGTTGTCGGATGCAAGAGATGCTAGTTCTAACTTGATAAAAACTTGATCAACTAGCTCATGTATTCATACGTAAGGACATTCAACCCTTCCTTGACTGTGCCATGAAAACTTCCAAAAATAGCGGTGCGGAGTATTCGGGTGCCCAACGTTTTTTCCCGAATATTACGTTTTTTTTTGTTTTTCTTTTACTCAACCTTTAATTATGTTTTGATATACAGTATTGATTATTTTGCTGAGATTATCTTTTATTTTTTTTGGAGGTGGCATTAGAGTTTTGGCTATTATATGATATCAACCCATGAATACCTGAAAACATCCCTGTACATGAGATTTGGGATTATAATGTGATATAAATACTGTTAATGCAATACATAATGCATCAATTTAAAAATCTATAAGAAAGGGTGACTGCATTGCCACAATCACACGACATGACATTATGTATAGCAATCCAAGCAAAAGCGGCTGTGCGGGGTACTTTTGTACCCCATTCAAAAACTAAAGATATTTTGGAATCGAGTCTGTGAAACAAATTTATTTTAATTTTATAATATAAAAGAAACATTGATGCAAGAAGTACATGGAATAAGAAACATATGTGGTTAAATATAAAACTATTATATTGAATTGAGCTATTTTGGGGTCCACCAGTACCCCGCACCGTCAAGGAAGGGTTAAGAAAGTTCCGATGACATTCTTTCAGTCCTCTCTGACAAACCGAGAAAATTAAATACCAGGCTGTAAAATGGAAATCAATAAAAAATTCCAGAAGCTAGAGATGTAAATTTATTTAATTTTATTTCCGGTCATCAATTTTTAAGATAATAATGTTTAAATATTGCATGGGTTGCCAGGCGTGGAGAAAGAATTCCACTGTGAGAGTTGAGTTCGATAATATACAAATTCTCAATATTAGGAATCCAAAACGATATTACACGACGAAAATAAGAATCTTTAATTAAATTCCCGTCTTTTGCTACTTGACTCGGCTCCGTAGGAACATTATTTCTAATTTAATTCTGAAGACGGGGAAGTATAGTTTTCCTCCTTCCCCTAGTTTATTTATAAATAATCTTTATAAAAGGAAAGTTATCTTAGTAGAAAAAATATCATTAATTTTTCCTTTTCTTCTTTTTCTAGTTCTTTTCTTGCTACATCTAATAGAAGATACGCACAGACAGTCAGTCAGTTTGTTATGCAAACTGTAATACAAAAGTTTAAAAGAGTGTGCTCGTAAAAACGCTACCACTAAGGATGCGGCATGCGCAAGACGAAGACGTACTTTTGGGCAAAGTCATAACTCTGCAGCGGCGGGCAGGAGCACATGAAACTTCAGAGAGCATCGACGGATGTGAGGCGAAGCGGACACCGGAAATCGTGGTCTTTGTTTCCGACTAGAATCAGGTGTTGTTGGTCGGAGGCCTCGTTAAGGAAGGCGACGTCGTTAGAGATAAGTATCGCCACCTTTTGCATTCCTCTGGAAGACCGTATCCACAACAACAAGTGGAGAAGATTTCAAATAATTATCATCCGAGGCCCTCCCACCTTTTGTTCATCAACTCCACGTATTTCGAAAGCTTTTTTTGATTTGACTGTCAAATAAAACATTTTTCTTTGAAGGGAACGTTTTCCGTGATGACGGATTGCAAACAATTCCCCGGGATTTATAAAATATAGAAAAAAAATCTCCCACGATGGCCCAAATACTAAAAATAGCAACTCGCTTCGCTGCGGAAGAAGGATTTTACGAAAATGGGATAAACTGCAGTTCGCAATCAATGGCCGTAAATACCTCTTCTGATGAAATCTGCAGCAAGGGTATTGAGCGACAGACAAATTTTTGCCGATTGTGAGCGAGAAATAGTATTGTTTCGGATTTTGAATTGAAATATTCGGTTTCGGAGAGTGATTCAATAACAGCACAAAATATTTAAAAAGTTTTTAATTTTTGTTGCAGGGCATTCAAAACGGAACATTTCAACCATCGCGACACATTGTTTCCAAGATTAATCAATAGAAAGCAACGAACATGGTTTGAAATTTACGCATTAATTATATGACACGGTCTAAAGAAACACTTATACTACAGAATAATTATTATCTGGCAAAGGTGCTCTATTCATTATTCTTTAGAATGGAGATCTACGCACAATTGAGGTCGAATTCGTAGATGTGAAGCAGCTTGATTAGAGCAATAGAAGAAATAAAAGAAAAAGGAAACGAATTTCTTGTCATACGAATCGCAAAATAATCTTATTTAATACACGTATGTTAATGAGGGACAAAATGTTTAATCAAGTGTACAAATATTGCAGAAAGAATACATATTTTGGTGTTAAAAGAAATTAAATAAATGTCATACCGTTTATTATATGTTTGGATGTATATTACAAACATTCGTGCGAATTATTTTAATATGTCTTCTGTTACTAAAGTGCTGTATGAGATGGCTATAGCAGGACTGACATGAGTGCTAATAACTCTAGAAATAATCATAAATAAATAATCACAAACAGGAATAGGAAGTAAAACGTTAAATTACGAATTTGCGTTTGTGAATTTTAAAGATGATGGCCTACTATTAATCATAAATTAATCTCCCGAAGAAAACTTTCGAAATCATTACCGGCGAATTATTCTTAAGCTTCACGAAAATGTTTTTTTCTTCTTCTATAACTAGTAGTGAAAATCAAAAGTAAGGTATTAATTATGATAAATTCGTGCCTAAGATTACTATAATTCAAACTAAAACGTAGAAATACATTTGTTTATAACGCAACATTTCTATTAAATGCTTCATTGTATAACACGAAAGTCACAGTTTAACGAAGACCAAAGAAGTGCATAGCCTCGTCGTTCTACGTACGAAATTCGGTTATATTCCCAATAGATTAACTTTGAATGAGATGATTTATAACTTTACGATCCATTCAATGGAAAACATTTCCTGTGACAATCGAACTTCTTCATTCAATCTCCTTTGGTCTAATCATTCACGATCTGCAACAAAGACCCCAACATTATCATCATCCTTCAATAGCGAGGAATTACCTAAACTGACTGCGAACATTCGCGGAAATGTCACAATAAAAACCAAGGATGTGCATGTCGGAAGAGAGAAGACCTGATTTCTATTGTGACACGAGACAAAGCGGTTGACATGAGCGAAGTGGAGGAGAATTTTGAAAAGGAGAGGAAACCAAAAGAGAAAGCCGTTCAATCGACTACTTCGGTTATAATTAGGAGGAAAAGGAATATTTTCGGCGGATCGCTTTCCGGGATCCCTTCTGTTTCCAGAGGACGATTCTCGAAAGCAGAGAGTCGGAGGCCTCCACGTGATAACAACCGCGGTCCTCCGAGGTAAAAAAAAGAGGGTCGAATCGCCGCAATCGAGAGGATCTAAATCCTATTCCGTCGCACTTTCCATTCAAAGAATAATCAACAACCGAGCCCCCCTTCCGAACAATGAGGAGGTCCGCAAGGCATCCTTTGGCGGCCATTATTCCCCTGCGCGACGGTAGCGCCGCGGGGGCAGGGGGCGGCGGATCCCTCAACCTCCTCGCTCTCCGGGAGAAAGCGAGTGGGAAATGAAAGCGGACGAGAAAAGAATCGGGAAGAATGAAGAAGGGAAAAGGATGCGGATTTGGGGAAGAGAATTTCAGCCGCAGTGATATCTTGGATATGACGGGAGGGGGAGAGATGGGTAGATTGATAGATATGACCCGTTATGCGACGAAGTTTGGACCGCCTCCAGTCAGACGGAGTCTGGAGTCATAAGAGAAGGCGGTAAATATTCACGATGATGATAATGAAGGGCGAAATAATCTCGAAAGACCCCACAACAATGCAAATTTTAATTTCTTGCGATAGAATTGGAGAATTTCTGATGAATGGGAAGGCAAAGAAAAAATATTTGCAATCAATGAAAACAATAAGGGTCAGGACTGCTTCACAGGAGCTGATGGACGTCGAAAAGATATTTATCTGAGTTGGGATTATATAAGGGAAATCTTTTGGGAGATTTTTAGGAAGAAATGTGCCAAGTAGATTCACAAAGAAATTTCTTTAATGCTAAGTCAAATAATATGTATGTACTGCGTCAGCTTCAATAAAATTATACTTAAATTCTTTCAAGACATTACGTTAATATATCTAGCTTCCGTTCATATCACAATGGATATTCAAAATTGGAGAAGTATAAAGTTTACTTCGATTATTAATAAGGATACAAGATCTATGAGATAACAGTGGTGCATTATTAATGAGTAAAATTTAGTTCTGTATGTTTGAAGGGGCAATATAATAGTTTAAAAAGGAAAGAGATGAAATATCAATTAAAATTATTAGCTTAGTATATTTTACTGTAAGATGAGAGCGAAGGAATAAGTTGTAGGAAATAATATTCAAAATCAAAGGTCGAGTAGCTAGATTCTATAGGGCAAAGGTCACACACATGTCACAAAACACTACGGCAGAACATTAATTCAGATCGTATCATATCATTAAATTTAATAAATCATTATCATTAATACAATTAATATTCAATTTTATTGAAATATTTGAGTCATAGGTCAAAGGTAGGTATTTCGGTCATATTATATCATTATATTTAATATACAGTGAGCATTAACATGATTTATATACAAATGTACAGACCTATTTAATCAATATTAATCATCTTGCAGAGTAAAATGGAGGTCGCACCACTTTTTGTAACAGCGTTGATGCGGGAGAAGCAAGGCATGGAAAGCTGCGGGTAAAGAGGTCATTCCAGAATAGCAAGTCGTGAAGCAGAGTTGAAACAGTCTGTTTATTTCAGAAAGGACTACGAATCAGTGCAAATGAAAATTATATCGACAAATACGAGAAATGAAACACAGTCACAGTTTGTGGCGATATTTAAATTGCACTGAGAAACTAAACAAACGACCGATCTGAAAACAGAACATGAAAAGTTTTATCTATATTCAAATGTGGTAACATAAGCGTAAAACTGAACTTCCAGCTTTATTCAACATAGATACGCACTAATATTTACTATATTTACACTATATTTTCTCACAAGAATTATAAACTTAAAAGTTTGAATATTACCATATCTCAGGTTAACTTTGACACTAATCCACGAAGGTCGAAAATTGAAGTTCGAGAATTGAAACAGCAGTTCGCAAGAAAGAAAAAAATAATAATAAACTGAAATTTTGTTCCATTAAAAGTCAATAAACTCATTTTGATTGGTTTGCGCCAGTTTCTCACGATTTCATACGAAAATTCTGATAACGTCAAAAAAAGGAAGTGAAAGTCAATGCGTTCTGCAGCAATCAGATGAATTTAAAACTGACACGAGAAAAAGGAACGTCACGAATGCGCGCAGTTTTAAGTTAATTCCAATGAATACCGCACTGACATTAACAGCCTCAAGAAGATTGATCGCCCAATATTCTCATTCTTTACATTTCTCTTCCGACATTGACGCTGTTCGGATTGAATATCTGTTCTGAGATAGAAGAGAAAATTCAAACAAATATTGTCTTGAGCGAGGCACCATCCAAGACGAGGAAATACGGGTACGTCATTGGGATTGCATTATAGAATGCAGTTGTCGATGCATCCAAATAGGAGAGGAATCAGAATGAAGCGACTTTATCCGGAGGAAATTGAGACAGACGACTCTTTTCTTATATCTACTCCTTCGGCATACACAATTCAAACAAATAGCATGAAAAAGTGCGCAGATGAAAACTACACTGTGGATTTTAAACCAAATTTGGCGTTGGGAAAAATACACTTTAGTAGGGAAACACCAGTACGAAGGGAAAAAAGAACAATCTGAAAAACTTAGTACAGTAAAATTTAGATCTGAAATACAAGCAATATCACATAGAGAAACCAATAGGGACAACTTTGCATGAAAAGAAACGGAATTGGAGCAAATTTAATCAGAAATAAGATGATAAAGGATAAACATATTGAGTACGGAAAATAATTATTAACATTAAAATTTAGGGACAAAATGAATGGAAAAAAATCAAAGAATGCACAAGCCGTATCCAGCTTTGTTAATGCCAACTGATAAAATTATTTAGGTAATTAAAAAAGTATTTTCCTTATATTTAGGGTGAAAACGTCTAAAAAATTCAAAATACGATAATGCGCGAATAAAACATATTTTAACCTATCTTTAGAGTACGATTAATAATTTAAAATTTTTTTTAAATAAAACATTTTTTTTTGGTATCATATTTAATAGATTTTTACTTTGTATAAGGATGTATTATATTAGTATTCCTTTTCATTTTGTTATATAGATTTATATAGTTGTATTTAAAAAATATTTTTTATAGACTTGTATTTTATTTTGTTATATGATTTGATTTTTTTATATACTATGTCATATGTTTTGTGAATGTTTTTGGTTAAATGGAAGATGGGACTTAAAAGTCCCAATTTCGCCAAATAAAGTCCTATGTATGTGTGTATGTATGTATGTATAAAGAGAATAACACATCTAAGTTGAAATAAAAGGATCACGAGGGTTAAAATGTAACTTTTCTGGAAATGCTCGTAAAAATAACGTGCAAGAAACTTAAAACATAAGAATATGCGGAATAATTTTATACAACGTCATGAGAAATTCGCAAGAGATGGAGATTTAACTGCACCTTCACGAAATAAATCGAAATAACACTCAAGTTAATTGAAACTTGATTTATTTATATTTCTCTTAATATTAGTGGCCAAATATGCATCCACATATTGATAAAAGACTATCACGAATACAGCTAGTGGTTCTCCGTTCTCTCTTCGTAAAGATATGTTCCAAAAAATATGTGCTCAAGATACATGGAACGGAGGTAAGTGAATGGCAGATTCAAAAGAAAAAAATATCAAGGATGCTAGGAAGAGACAGAATAAAATAAAGAATAGCGGATGCTATTATCAAGAGTTCTTTTTCCAAAATGAAGAGAGAATAATGTGTTTGATTGATGGAGTGAACCTGTAGGGAGAGATCGAATCACTTCCTTCCTAAAATTCGCCTATTTTCCGAACGAAATCCAATCTTCTTGTCTTTCACCCGCTGGAGTACTCACAGACGTAGACTACGCTTGATAAAGCAGATGCTACTTACGGTGGTGAATTTACTTCTTGAGAAACTCTGACGTAAATGCTCAGTTACATTAACCCATAATTGAAATACATCCCCGCCGTTGGTTTAACAGGTAGTCTTGACGAAAAACCTATGGTATTCATTTTCTAACATTCAATATATTCAGCTAAAGTATAGAGCTTCTAAAAAAGTTAACATAATACGTAGAAAATACTAGACTAGAAAACGACTTTTAAAACAGCTTGAAAGCATGGATATAAATTGAAAATAAGGAACGATCTATGCTTATATCAACATTAGTTGGTACTGGAAGGAAAAACTCTCTTCATAGAGTTTTGAAATTGAAATTGGTGATTTGGATAAGGAATGAAATGTTATTACAAATTGAAGCACCATTAAAATTGGCATTCAACAATCCTTCAAGTGAATTAGCGACAGCATCGAACCTTGAAACTTTACATAATAGACGGAAGCAAGATTAGCCTCAAAGAAGTTATCATTCACCTCAGAGTTCTACCACGTGGTATTACACTGAAATTGATGACAGTGAGATCTTTTAGAATTCATAATAATTAGAATTGGCTGTATCTTTCATACAACTCTTCACGTTTGAGTAATCCATGCTTATTAAAACAAATAAATTACGAAGAAAGTAAAACCTAGAAAATACTTCTAACTAGTCTTCATACCTTTCAAAGCTCTAAAGAGAAGGTAAGGTAATTTTTGATGCGCAAGTAGTTCAATTAAATTATATATATCAACATGCATAGCTTTTATTCCCGTTCTCTTTAGATATAGCTGCAAACATCTGAATATTATTGCTATCTAAACAAGCACATGCCAACTATGTCAACATCAACAATGACCATCAACAAACTAACTTATTTACATATTTAAGTTACGAGTGTTTTAAAAATTATGTTCAAAACTAAGTAAACAATTTACGTCATTTATAACGCACAAACTTCATCATATTCAGAAAAGAATAAGATACTACATACATACTTGTAAATTCCAAGAATAAGGATTCTAATAATAAGTGTGCCTCTAAGCTCTTCAGAAACTGGTAAGGTTTGTCCTGAATCTGTAAAATACACTCTGAAAAGGAACTACCATCCAACAATCATTACAGGAACAAAATTTAGTAATTCTCCCCGTGCTGTGTATATAACTAGTATCTTTCTATAGAACTTTCAGTCCAGAAGGAAGCTTCACGTATCCGTTTTCTTTGGCGAAGGAAACTCTAGTTCCACAGAAGAAGGCAATGACTGGCGTGGATGCATAAAAAAGAAAGCAAGACCAACGTCGGCTACGGAGTGGACGAAGATGGAGTGAAGCAGACCGACCGAAAATGGAGCAAATAAAGCGACGCCCTGTGATTGAATATCGGCGAAGAGAAAGTATCTTTCAGCACTTCCCAAAGTGATTCCCTTGCAGACAACCACGACCCTGCAATTATAGTTACCTTCATTTTCATCCTTGGGTGGAACATCTATTTTAGGCCAAAAGATTATGGTATTGCAGCACGCTCACCTTCCAAAATACGCATTACGAATGCGTGGTTTTCATCTATTTGAATCAACTCTGTAATCCCTCTGATCTATTCATGAACTATATTAAAATCGTGCAGCAAAGGGCAAAGGTGGTCGCAACAGCCTTTTATAATTTTTCTAGAACAAGTGTGCACATTAAAGCAGTTTTGTTTTCCGGTCTGGCTTATTATTACAAGTTAGAATGAAATTGAATATATATTATTCGAGGTAACTTACGAATTAAGATCATTTTTATTCGTATATATGTTTTATTTTATACAAATTTGAGTTATAAATTGAAGCATGTCATGCATGTATAGATTTACTACAATGACATCTCAAAACTGTTTCTGAAAGATTCTGATTCTGAAAACGAAAATCGGGATGTTTCAAACTCTTCATCAACGGTGCGTGATCGAATAAAAGGTTAGGAGTCGCAGGACGACAGCTCCGGCTGTTAAGTTGGTGGAGCCCATGCTTATAATAATATTGACCATTGACAAAACCATTATTAACTGTGATTAAATTATTGACTCGTGAAAGTGCACTATACTAACATTAAGAAATATTCAGGCACGTACTCTATGGTGAAACTGTAACTTAGTTGCTATTTTCATCAGCCTTCAATCAGGCGAGTATGTTCCTAGAATATAATGCAACTCAAAAAACATAATCCGTGAGGGGTTTTATCATTTACAGTCCGTTCTTTCAGTCTTTCAGTTCTTCTTACAGTCTGCCTTTCATTGTTGCTGATTGTTACGCAATATCTGTTTAGGTCCATGTTTCTTATATTTTTCTTAAGCAATCTAAAATTTGTTACGTCTATTTTTTTAATATTAGAGCGCAACGGATATGAACTACAGACGTGAAAGCGATAAGAGATGCAGTTTGATGCGTTGTTTAAAATTAGAAACCGAGATAACTTATTCTTTCCGTGCTACAGAGAGACGGCGTATTACGTGAGAGGGAACGCAGAGAAGTCACGTCATGTTACGTCACGAAAGAGCCCAACATTTTGCCACCGCGTTACATTCATAATGGCGAGAGACTAGAGCGTACGTCGCGGCAAACAAAAGAAGGATTTCACGGCGTGTGGCGACGAGTTATTGACGGCACGGGAAAGACACGGAAAACGGGATTGGCAGGTATCGAAAAGAGCCATTAGGGAAAGAGAATCAGATATCGGCTACTTGAGGGGTAATCGACCGACGGGTGAACGTGCTTGGAAGCTCGCGGATTATTTATATCAGGAGGAAATGAATCATTGATCAAATTTCAATGTGGTGAAGAGCAAATGTGACAATTTCTTTTATTCCGTTCCGCATAAATGTCGGATGAACACGGATAGTTGATATTCCCGTGTATCATAATTGGAAATAGGGAATGGACGGCTTTTCATGATGCATCGATAATCTGATAATCGATAAAGTTGATGTTAAATGCGAACGACCTCCTTCTCCTGTCGAGAACAAGGCAGGATTTTCCGGATGACGGAAAAATATACAGCATAAAAATGGAAATATGTCACTCACGTATGGTATTAATATTTTTCCCTATTTCAGAGTTTGATTGTGGACGAACAGCTTTAAAATTGACATGCTTAAAAGTGGATTCGGAAACAGAATAATTGAGGTGTCTCTGCAATTTCCGCTCGTTACTTTGTAATCGTACGTTTCCAAAGATAATATGCGATAAATTTTTGGTAATTTTGCATTTGGTTTCTATTGCATCTATACGATATCTTGATGCATAGAATATAATTAATTCGTCTTACAAACAGGATCGAGAAGATTGCATCTATCATCTTCTTTTCTCTCAGTATTATTAAAGGATTTGATAACTTGAGATCACTGAGGTATGTGTGATGCTGAATAATAAAATTAATTAAGATAACTTAAGGAACACTAAGAAAAGTGATGCTCTTAAGGGCAATATGCTCCACTTACGTGGACATGTTCCTCTAATAGCATTCTGGCTCGGTGAGGAAAGCAAGAGCAAACTACCTCACTCCTCATCCTGCCTAGTAAGCATCAAGCATCATTCCCCTTACTTACTCTTGGTAGATAATGTTAGAGCGGATAAGGTTCCAACCGGCTTTCAGCTGAACAATTTACAGACAGTTCTGCATTCCTTCAGCAACTTTGCAAGTGAAAACACTGACAATAAGCTAAACTTCATCGTCTAGAACATCAATGAACAGTTTAACTTTCAATCATAAAATTTGTAAAACAAAGTACATCATGATTCATAAACTATTTGTGCTGCTACTTATAATGCCATCTTCGCTAGGTGGACTGCTTGTATCTTGTACATGTTATTCTTATATTGTTGCCATTATGTAGCTTGCCAAATCGAACAATGAATATTATCATGGCACATTTCTGCAGTTAAAACGAAATATGAATTTTTGTCGAATTTTAATAGTTTTATCTATCTTACAGGATGACCCCCAAACTATCACTAGCTAATGAATTTAGGTTAAATCAGCAATCATTAAATGGAATATTAAAAATAAATACTATAGTAATACTGTATATCTTATATGAAATTCTGTCTTACTTGTAATTTTTCGAACGAACAAATTTTGTTTTTCTTACATTTGACAGCACTGCCTTGCGATTGCTGCAAACATACGCACTAATTATTTTTGTATCTGTCCTATAAGACGACCCCGGATTTTAGGGGCCCTTTTTATATGATTCAACTAACGTCTTAACCGTGGAAATGTATGATATTATCATAACATTTTCGTAGCTTTAATTTCATTGGAAACGACTTCTTGCATCGACAGTGGAGGATTGAGGGGCACCAGGATTCTGAATGAAAACGGTCGCCAGTTAGCGTAAATAAATCCGTCTCTTCCGTCTCGAAGCTTTAAGTTCCCGCTTTTAAATCAGGCATCTCCTGCGGAAGATGGAGGGAATTTCCAGTCGAGTGAGTAAGTATAAAAACCAGACGGAGAGACTCGATCGATTGATAATACACGCATTCGCTCGTGTGTTCCGCGCCCTTAACCTTCTTCGGGCGATTCATTTGAGAGGACGCCGCATCGTCGGGGACAACAGCTGGGAGGAATAGAGAAAGGGTTGACGGGAGGAATAGAGAAAGGGTTGATGGGACGACTGCGAAGGAGAGAAGAGATAATGATGGTGTAGCCGGGAGAAAGACTTGAAAAGGAGGAAAAATGGAAGGATGGAATAGAAGATGATCAGCAGGAAACGGAATATGCCTCTATTATATATAGAGGCTTCTCTGGATAACCTTGTCTGATACAAAATATAGAAAATGGACCCGGTTTTACACTGGAATATTAAATGTGATATAATGAGGTTTTTTTAATGAGTTAAATGGCAATAGAAAGGAAATGCGGAAAGAAAGAATGGTTTTACGAAAAAATAAAAATTGTAATTTTCATCAGAGGAAAATAATATATCCGCTGCTGGAAAACGCCCTTGAAGAGAATTGGATGAGAAAAACCTGCAAAATGTGTAGGAAAAGTTGAAAGTAAGACTGAGAGATATAGACCGCAACATAAAGGATAGTGTAAATCTTATAAGGTATAAAATATACCTATTATATATATGCTTCAGAACAAAATTATTGAAGGAAGTAAGGGATAGGAAAGATAAACGTAGGTGGGGAAAGAAAACGGAACAGTAACGGAGATAAGCTGAAATAAGACAAAAATGAACACAATGACACGAAAGGAAGAGAATTCGAGAAAGGAAAAAGAAATATACGGGGAAGTATGGGATGAACGAAGGGTGAAAATCAAGGAAACGAGTGAGGAAACGAAGTCAGTGAATGAGGAATGAAATCTTTTGGAGAAAAGGGGAAAATCGAAATGAGAATGTCTCTTTGGAAAATTACGAGAACTTGGGAGAGAAAAGCAGACGAGAGAAAAGGGTTTAAAGTCCATGAAATAGTGACAGAGTTATGGCAGGATATTTATCACCTTTGTACCCGTTAGAGATGATTTTCAGGGACAATATTAAAATGGTGGTTTGAAATATCCCCGTCAGATAGCTGTTCGAGAGTTGATTCGGCGTCAAGTCCAACGGAACAGTCAAACTTCAGGGGTAGAAGAATACCTTATAGGATGATAGCTTGGCTATTGAAATACGCGTATAGGGTTCTTCTCAGAGTTTTTCCAGGGATTCCCTGGAGTGGTCACCGCGAAATCTCTCGGAACCCCATCTTAAATCTTAAGAAGCAATCTACAAATTCCTCAATTTTTTTTTACAAATTTCGGCGGATAGAAACGATATAAAAAATAATGTATGCTTCGATTATCACAATAAGTGAATTTCATACGTTATGTAACGTTTCCTATCAAAATCCTCTTTCCTGTTGATGGCGATAGTGGATTTATTCTCTCAAATCGTCCATGTATAGTACAACTTACGCAATAAATTATACGACAATTACTTACTTTACTTTTGGCATAGTAACTCTCTCCTCTCAAATCCTGTTTTAATTCGGGTGAAGTGTGGCATCCCTCTCATTACGAGAATTCGTAGATAAGAGTGGAGGAAGGGAAAATAACCAAGAAGATGAATGGGGAAGTAAGAAGGAGAACCGAGAGATGATAGAGCGATGAGAAGGGAATAAGACCCATGTATCACCCCCACGACTTCAAACGGAATTTTTCAATTAGACGGAATAACAGATGGCGGAATATCAAACAGTTCCGCTTAATTACGCCCTCAGATTCTTCGAAAGACATTGAACGACGTGATCGCTCCTTATAAATTACATTCCCGCTGCAGATCTAATCCCTCTCTTCTTTGGTAGAAACCCATCTTGCGCCGAGAAGTGCAGATTCGGCCGACGTTTCGGCTGCCCAGACTTTTTCTAATTTCCCCTTCTACACCTTGGTGCGGTCGGGAGGCGGTCAGGAGGGAAGACGTCGATCGAGGGGCGCGTCTTAGGTGCGTCACACGGGGCCCTGAATAAGTAAAGAGAGGTGGGCATTCTCTCCATTCCATTTCCGTCTCTCCTTTCATCTCTCTTTCGCGCGCCGCCGTTCGTCCTCTCTCCTCCTAATCCGGTTTACGCGTCTAATTGGTTTTTTCCTCCTCCTCTTATTCCGGGGAATTCCGGCGGTTACTATCACGTGATATGGGAGGGGTCGACTCTTGTTACCCGAGCGACTCCGGCGAATTCCTCGTTACGCGGAAATAACTCCGGCAGAGAATTCCTCGCTCTGCGTACGCAGTCTTGGAGGGTGGATTGAGCTCTCTTTTCGAATTCTAATTTAGGAGACCTTTTTGCCTACGATAAATGAGATAACGAGATTTTTATGCTAGAGATTTGGAGGAGAGATTTAGATATTAGACTAGAGCATTGTGGTGAGCCTATGGCACACGTGCTCAACTGAGCACCTGAGAGAATTATAATTGGCACGGGAGAGATTTAGAGGTTAAAAATCACCGAAAGCCGTCTTTGTCGGCGTTTCTCGTCTCATTCACCGGTGTTCGGAGAAAACAAGAGAGGACCCCGCACTTTAATAACACTCAATGCGCATTTTCAAAGCGATACTTTCTTCTTCAGGAGTGAATAGGTAAGTGAATAGGTACCTATTCACCCCTGAAGAAGAAAGCGTCGCTTTTGAAATGCGAATTGAGTGTTATTAAAGTTTGGCATCCTTACTTGTTTTCTTAGAATACCGGTGAATGAGACGAGGAACGCCGACAAAGATGGCTATTGGAGATTTTTAACCTCTGATTACTTAAAAGCTGAATTCAAAAATTTTTCTTTCTTTACCACTGGAGGGATTGAGGACGGAACTATACTCTTTGTAATTCTTTCAATTTATTCAACTTGTTAAATTATTTCACCCAGAATACCACCTTTCCCTTCTCACCCGTACACTCTATCTTCTTAATCGCCCCCTTCACCATACATCTATACAAGCAACTGATTTCCGTTTCCTTGTAGCTGATGATGACGCTATGAGTTGAAATCTAGCTCTATTTTATTAAATCCTGTAGTAATGCGTAAAATTGTATTCATTCCACTTTCGTCATACTTGTTGTTTTCATCACTCACAAAATAAGGTCCCAGAATAAATAAATGTGGATTCTGTTTTTGAATGAAAATTAACTGAGAATTATCAGAGACAATAAGAATATTTTAATGTCATATTTGATACAATAACAAGTTAAAATGAGCATCGATTGAATGGTACGACATGGTACCACATTGGCATGCAAGTCCATAAAATTGTCAAGTATGGTACTCATTTCAGAAAAGGATCAAGATTTTAAAAATGGAATAGAGATTTAGAAAGTAACGTAGAAATTTAGAAAATAGCCTAGAGATTTAGAGAATATACTCCGGTAGGGCAGGTGCACGAGAGTTAACTCAAAGCACAGTTCAGAGAGCTCAAGCAGTTCTCAGTGAAAACACGCCATTCTGAGAATAACCCGAAACGCAGTTATGTAGGGAAGCTCTCTTAATCAGGGGTAGAGGAGTACTTGGTCTAATCATAGTTAGCGTGCCAACACAAATTAGCGAATGATGCAGGGTTATAAGAGATGCATGAGTGAATGAAACTGGAGAGACAGGAACAACGACGACTGAGGGATGAATAGATGGGGGATGAATGAAGGTCTGTCCAGGATTAAAGATTCATTTGTTTGAAAATTTGAAAAGGATGCACGGAAGTAGAAAGATATAAACTGTACATGACGAAATGTTTGTAAAGTATTCAGCCTGGTAGGACAGAAGATACCTCACCTAATCTAAAATGACCTACCAACCAACAGCAAGTACAGAAGAGTGAGGCTTACTAGTGAGGATGAGGAGTGAAGTATTTAACCTTGCTTTCCTCACCATTCAATAATGTTGTAACCGGAATATGTCCACGTTAGAGAAGCACGCTGACTTACGAACACTTTTCTTAGCATCCCAAAAGAAGAGATCTTAACTATTGCCATTATTTAACATCACTCATACCACACTAGCTCTATGTTATCGCAGCCATGAACAAGACTGAGACACGAATAAATCAAATATACTTTTTTCTTTATCTTGTATAAAAAACAAATCAAATTTTCTATTCGTGAAGATATGGTAGCAGGAACATGATAAGATGGGACATATATAAATGGATATTAAGGTGAAGAAAGGAATACTTGAAAATAATACTTGAAAGAATCTTTTTGTAAAAGGATTGGGTAAAAATATTAAAGACGAGTGAGCTTGACGTTGATGAGTACAGGTGGAGTATGGGATTGCCTGGTATGGTGATGTACGGTGGGGACTTGTCCCCGGGACCGCTACTGTTGCCATAAAGGCCTACTGGTAACCCTGAAAAAACTTGTATTATGAGGGAAGGGAAGGATAAATTTGTGGATATATATATTTTATTTTGTAATTAAAAATGTAGATGGGATTTATAATAATATGTATAATATATGTATATGTGTATGCGTTGCCACCGGACGATTTTTCCACTTGTAGCATTTTTACAATAATGATATTAACAGTAAAGGAAGCATATATCAGACCCTGAGGACAAGGAAGATACGGAGCTTAAAGAAAATAAGGGTATGTGAAAAATGTCTACGTATGTTTACGTTGTGAACAATATATCGGTTATATTTTTACAGGTTAGGAAGCTTGTACAACGCTTATTAAGGCAAGACAGCATGGGCAGATATTAGGAGAAGAATTAGAAACCCCACTTATTTAAGCAAGAAAGATCATAGTTATAAAATAGAACCTCCCTCTCAAAGGACTAATATTGCTAAATTCTCATCCCTTAATAGAACAATAGATCAATGGAACGCTCTCCCTGCAGGTATTTTTGAGCCATTTTCTTCCTAAGTGCGTACCTTCAAGGCTAAGTTAAATAAATTGTAATATCTGTTAATTTAATTCTGTTAATATTTTCTTTTGATGGGACGGGATAATATCTGTAAATTTTGAATTACGTACATGTCTTGACTTCCGTCAGAGGGAAGTTTTCAGAAAGGTTTCCCTCCTCCGTGGGCAAATGCCTGACAGGTATATTGTTTACCCCTCAACTTATATTTATATTGACTATCTATATATTGATTGACTATGTACGACTGTATGAATGTATGCTTGTATTATATGTAATGTACAACCACTGCTACCAGATTTATAATCTACTTGTAGTGTTCATGTAATAATAATAATATGTATGGAGTGTTGTCAATAGGAGAGCTAATGAAGGGAATATTGTGATTTATATAACCGTATTTTTATGTCATCGACAGCTAATCATCATCTTCCTTCCTTATCTTCGAACAGGATATTCTTCTTTGTTGAACATCCATTCACATTCTCCCACCTTTTCATCCCTGCCAATCTTTACATCTCTCTCCTTGGGGCCATTATGATTCAAAACCAACCCGCTCTCGTTCCTTCCCTCCATACAACATCGTCATGTTCGCGTCAACAGGCTTCTCCCCCGCCCAAGCAACGAAAACTGCGCTACTCTGTTAATGGCCTCTTAATCCGCATTCTCTCCTCAATTATTCTCTCTCTTCTGATCTTTCAGACAATGCCTCTAATGCAACCGGAAAGCGTTCAGTTTACTCCTATTTCATGATCTGAAAGCATTAAAGGTTCATGACCCCGAAATATCTTTACACACAATCGTTCCATCAACAACCGATTCATAATTCATTCATTATAAGTCTATTCTTGTATTTTATTCATACAAACTAAGGTGTTTTTAGATTATTCATTCTCAAACCAATTCTTCCAGAATTCTGGTATTAAATCATAAATATTTAACGTTCCTCATACTGATGAAGTAAGATTACTTTATATTTTTAACCAAGCCGAAATCATAATACCGATAGTACTTTTATCTGCGTCCTTCGTGATATTATCCTTAGACATAGCGAAAAACAAAAGTTAAATTCCAGCACCAACATCCTTCTCCAAATTCAAGTGATAAGTCACCAAAAATTTACTTTATCACAATCCAAGTTGCTTTTTAGTTAAAGAAAACATTTATTTAAATAGTTCAGTTGATCGTTTTAATTACCGATACTTCTTCACTCTACACAATAAATTACTTATAATTCTGTAAACTTTAGTGATCCGTATAATAAAATGGATACTTTCTAGAGGTAGTGCATTCGATATACTGTGCATAGCTTTGCTGAGGGCTGGAATTCAATATTTTCACGATATCGGAATAGATATTCATGCAGGAAAAAACGAATGAATAAAATAATAAACAAACAGGATTTTTATTACAGAAGTTGAGCCTCTTTTTAAGGTCTCTGAATTATAAGGAAGTTTTTTAAAAGGCCCTTTTCCGAAAGAGGAATAGTTAATCATAAGTTAAAAAGGAGATAAAATAATATCCAATGCAAGCACATCATTACAGCATAAACATTCTTTTGCATCCTATTCTATTATTCCCATTCTATTTAACCCCTTTATTTATTAATCAACTTCATAGGGATTATACAGTCATTCAAATTTTTACGTAATGTGCAGTAAAAACATGAGAAAAACTGGCAGTATGATATGAAGTATGAAAGGAGATATGGTTACTATGAATCCGTAAAGTCACACGGGAGTCATGAATGAACTACCTGTATCCAATTATAGATAATGATGTTTCAGGCTCGAATAAAGCTCCTTTATCGCCGCTTATAATACATTCAGACGCGGGAAATCGTGCTGTTTTACGGCCTCTAAACTGACCTCGGAAGTTCAGCAACCTTTATCCCGCGCAACAAGGGGGGGCACCGAGGGGACGCTTTAAACACGATGACGTCACATTTCCACGGAATTACTACGTCGCGATCCATCAATCCGACTGAATCTTCCGTCCCCGGGTTTATCGACCCAAAACTCGAAACAAAAGACTCTCACGACGCCGCCGACAATCGATATCCGACCAATCGATGGAAGCGTGTCCCACACTCTGCGATTATCACAAATACTTTGCATCCGTCTTCGACCTCTTCACGGGCTGACGCATCCTCTCGCTAAGGGGAAGTGATAATGCGATAGAGGGGAAGACGGAGGGGTGAAGAGTCAATGGAAGGATATGTGGATACAATGTGGGGGAATGTAAGGGTGGATCCATGATCGAGGAAGGGAGAAGCTAAACCAGAGGTGAAGAAAAGGATGTGTGGGAGAGAATGAATTTCTATACAAATTTTCTACTTTGCAGACAGTTTGAAAGCTTAAGACCGTAGTTGAAATCTTCTAATGAAGGCAAAAAGTTGTTATTCCAATCTTCAGGTACAAAAAGCATTGCATAGAAATCCATTCTGCTACTTGGAGTGGTTATTTATATTTTAATTTATTGCAGTTTGACAGTAACCCCAACCAAGGACTTCATACAATTGAAACAAAACTTCACAATCCCTTGCACAAGAAAGTTTCCTACAGATTAACATTCCGAAATATCGTCAATATTCTTAAAAGCAGTATACACAACTCTCAATATGGTATAATAATTATATAAATAACAATAATATGAAATAATAATACAAATATCAAAACCAAACACAAGTACATCAAAGAACTTAAATTCACATAACATCCCACTCGAACATGGATATCTCATAATTTCAGTTTCTATGGTCACACTCTACATTATTCCTTTGCTAAGACATCACTTTTCTCGCGGGGTGGAGGGAAAATAAGAAAATATTCCATTTCCACGTATCCATCCATTATTTCTATCTAGAAAAACGGGAACGTGATGAAAAAAAATACCAGAAAATGCAAGTTTACGTTAAAGTTTGTACGAGACTTTATCGTAAAGAGATATAGTAATAAGAGATAAATCGCAATATTTTACCGAACAGAATAATAATATTTAAAGTACATTACAGATAATCTACACAAGGAATTTGGTTCCAGAATACAAAACTTTAACATTTACTCTCTCTGTACATATTAAAATGCCTTTGAAGATTTCCATCAGGTAAAAACTTAACGGAAGATTTTATAATTACTATTGGCATAATTTAAAGGGCAGGCTGGATATTATGTTTACGAGGGTAAATGATGAAGAAGAATTTGATTTTTGCATTGATTTTCAGGACATATACCCTTCCTGTCAGTAGGATTTAACGGGAAAAGTTTTCTCCAAACGAAGTGTAACACAAGACTGCCTTCTCAAGAGGTAATGAATTATATAAATTCTAAGGTCTTGTTTCATGATTTCTTAACAAGAAAAAATATTAATAAAAATGTATGAACGGTTACGTTGTATGATATATTTAACTTATTTTAAAAACAACGAAAATATTTAAAGAAATAAAACTTGGCCTAGTTTAATGTACGATGCTCTTTAAGCTTATTTATAAATTATTCTTTATTCAATATTTGGCATTCTTGACAGATAATATTCAAAGAATAAATTTCAGTTGTCAGTTTCGTCTCCCAAGGAAAAACTTAGCACGACCGTTATCACGGTATATATCTTTAGCAACAGCAGAAATTCCCACGAAATTGGATTCAGATCCCAACTTGAGCTACAGCGGTGCGCCTGTTCTCTCCTCGGGAACAACTTTTTCATTCTTCCGTTCTTTAATGATCATTTCCAAATTCCTCCTTTTTGTCTTCAGACTTCTGACGTCCGCTCGTACAAAATCCGTTCTTTTGATGGAGAACCCATAACCACTCCCTCCTTTTCTGCTTCGCAATCCAATAACTCCCTTCTTTCATCCCCGGATTCTCCTGTGACTTTATTTCCTCAACCTCCCTTTCCACGATCTTGTCCCCTCGCACTTTTACAATTCCGCTTCTTATCCGCTGCGTTCCTCCGAAAATCCTCTTTCATTCAAATTCCTCCGTCTCCTCGTCTCATATATTATTCCTTCCGACTTCTTCAACTTCTTATCCTATGAAAATGCCGGTTTTTATACCGTTTCAATGCACCGGCTGCTCTAATCAAGCGTATATCTTTATGTATTACGTGGTGAGTTTGAGCATGCAGCATGATAAATCACTGTTAACACTGTAACTTATGACAGATTGATTTAAATATAAACAAGGTCGAATTACAAAAAAACTCAAGGTTGAGGGTAAGGAAGTATTTAAAAGAGGTGCATGTTAAAAACCCAAAGACAGACACGAGAAAAAGAGTGATAAGAGTGGGACTCAAACCCAGATCTCCCACTTTCCGGATAGGTAGCCTACTCCCTTTTCTTGAAATGACATTTATATGGAATGTTAATTTAGTGGTTAGAGTATCAGCACAAAAATGGGAGAACCGGGCTCGAGTCCGTCTCACGTCGCTTTTATTCAATTCCATCAACCCTTAGGCAATTAAAAAAGAGCTGAACTGAAGAAAGAAAAAATAATTTGTAGCCATAACGCTAGAAGTAGAATAGAAATCAAAATTGGACGTATTTAGATTTTTAAGTTAAGTTTTTTTAAAAGAAAATTAATTACAAGAATGAGGTAGGTATTGTTTTCGACAATCCTAAGAATTCAAGCGAATACACTTGTGCCTATAACGGAGAACACGTATGAAAACCGCTGGTTGTCTTTTTTTAGAAAGCTGAAGAATTCCAAATGTTTTTAAAAGATTTTGTTGGATGAAATCACGCGGTTATTTCATCATTTCCGTTACGGCCATCACAACTCGAGAACAATTTACGAAACAATCGAAGATACTCCTGCGAAAATACTCAATCTCAAAAGAGAATTTATAATCAAAGCTAATATTAATGTAGTAAATAAGAGGAAAAAGATAGGCGCAGCCATCTTAATAAAAGCCATAAATGTACAAGCTAATATCTGAGAGCATTGCGACTAACAAAGGAAATTATTCTCATATCTAATAATGATGAATATTTTTCACCGAATAGGTCTCGTCTATGGATCGACTACATTAAAATATAAACGCGATTTATAATTGCGTCGTTTGAAATTTATAGGAAAATCAATGTATTCATACAAAAAAGAATTATTTAGGATTTTTTACGATCACTGCTTCATTGATAAAGTGGAACAATGACAAAACAAGAACTTTCAAAATAATCAATTGCAGCAGATATTTTCAGTATTTCAGTGACGCGGCCAGAATTGGTAAAATATAATCAGCTAAAAAGAGCTTTCTAGAAATCAAGTGCAAAAATTGTCAGTAGCTGGCAATAAAATTAACTAGGAAGGATGGCATATTGTCTCATTTACATTCAATGGTAGGAACTTTATTACGTGCAGAATGATTTATCATGTCTGGGAACAATGTCCAAATTGGACACTCAAAATGGAAATGTGATAATTCCGAGTTGTGGGAGAACATTTTGGAATAATTGGAGCTCTCATCGATTATGACGATGAGAAGCTCGGTCTCAGTCTTGAAAATATCTCCAATTATTTGAAAATAAAAACGAAATTGGGAGAATGATATAATGACGTCAAAAGGGATATTACTCTCCATAAAGAGAATGGAATTCGATTAAATTAGATGGCATTTCAAATACTTACTTAATCAAAAGAAATCAACCAATTTGAGATGAAATTGAATTGGTTTCAAAAAAGAGAATATAGAAAGATGAAAGGAGGAAAATGTTAGGATAAAACATGTGCCGAGGAAATCTTGCAATTGCCTATATCAATTTGGCGTTTAAAGCAACTTTTGTTGATTTCTCTAACAGTACTAAGACGAATGAAAATTTCATTCATGTACATATCATAAACGTAAAAAATATAAACAACTTTCAGTGCACACCACTGTCATTATTAAATACTTTCTTCGTTTTGTTAAATACCCATTTCTCGGGAGTGGTTATGAAACGAATATCTGGACTCTTTCCAATGATTCACAAACAGTTAAAAACCTGTCTAAGCTCAAAGGACCGAGTAAACTTCAGTCCGCGTTATGCAGATGATTTGAATATTATTGATGCTTCCGGCTAAGGCAAGTTTCTAGGTTAAAACAGACTCCAAGACGTTTTTCATCAATTCTACAAGGCAACGATGCTGTAATTTCTGTATAATTCTAATAAGAGCTTGTTCTGAGATTAAATAAAACACAAGATTCCTTATCCAGCATCAATTTCCAAAAACATTTCACCAACAATATTTCTCATTTTCAGGATTTATATCCTATGCGTTATATATCCTTTTTTAATGCCATCTCCAAAATCCAAGAAAGTATAATCGATAAATCCACCGGATCAGATGCAAATCGTCATCCATAATAATCCATTCATTTAATTCCACTTTAAATGTATTTTTCCAATCTCAATGGTATTCGTCTACAGCTTCCTCTAATCCGCTTATTTTCTGATCTACATTTTGGCTCTAGATGTCACTATATTTTCCATTCTTATCCGTAACTAATTCGTTCCCACTTTTTTTACTTAAGTATCCCTTATTTTTCCTCGCCAGGTGATAATTCTTTCTTGTTAATCCTCCTCTCCTTAGAATAACTTCGATAAAGCTCGAAGCAAACAGTAACCTTCACTATTGCCGAGCAGTTTAATAGATAAATATATTTGCTCAAAACTTTTAATCTGGATGATAATTGGAGAGGTTAAAATTTATTGTCATTTTATTTTAATCATACTTCTATTTGGTTAGTAGGTAATCCCGCATAATTAAATCGCATCAATGAACTTTAGATATTTGCTCTGATTCAAATTTTATTTTGCTAATAATCCTGTTTTTACTTATTCCGGCTTGCAGGGTTTTTACATAGATATTCCAAATCTTTACTTTTTACACACACGACCTTGTGATTACGATCGAAATACAAAGTACCACTACTTCTATTATTACCAATTACAAACTATTACTTTAATACTATTTCATTAAAGAAACTCCCTTCCGGAAATTTTATCTGCATTCTTCGAAGCATTACTTCATTACATCCTCAGCAACAATCCCCTGACACCTATAACATTACTTCTCAGTGGTACCATACATTTTCAAGTACTCTGGATTTCTGTAATATGGGCTTTCTTCACAAAAAATAAGGTTAAAAATCAGGATGCATATTAGGGGAAATTTTCCACGGAACTTATTGTCTTCGATAGAGGTTGAAAAATGTCCATGGTATAGGATGCGTTCCATATTCGGAGGGCATGAAAGGTTTAGGGCGTTCTCACGTGTCTCATTGTATCTTTACGAAGCGGAGTTTAAGCTACAGAAAAAGAAACGTATGGATGTATATGCATAATTTATGTGGATACACATAAAAATTGCAGGATTAAGTCTAAAATCATCTCTACGTTTTGTACGCGGGTGGTTGTGGTATTTTCTCTAGGAACCCTTTTCTTTCCACAATTGCAATATTTTATCTAACATCTTCTTTTTTTTCCTCATCTTTTTTACTATTTACTTTTCGTCTCCTTAATAATTCTGCCTTATTTAACCTAAACCGTTGCCTCCTATATATACGAGTAGACATCCACATGCTCTAACAATTTTAATTAATTTATATTGTATTTTTTCGGTTTATTAGATGGCTTAAACTTAAAACAGGCCAGAAAAATATGAAGTGTTTATACGTTTAATTTAATCAAAATTTAGTTTTGATCTGAAAAATAAAGCAGCTTTATTACCACAAAGCGATATCGAGGCTCGAGGTTATTAATTCACTCAAAAGTGGCTTATCTGTCCCTTTCTTCGCTTTATTTTGGAGATTCTTCCACTCCGCACAACAGCGCCACTCAAGAGAGGGCCCTACTCCACCTGTTAAAGCTTTCCTTTATAATCTTTCGTTAATCTCATAAAGTCTTCTTATGTTAATTCCCTCTCAATAATACCATTTTCGTATAAAAGGAATTGAAAGGCTCCAGAAATACCTGAATCTATCGTAGCTGATTTTATAGAAGTTTTAAGTGTTAAAGAAACTATAATCAAATTTGTTCATTTTCAAATTTAAGCAGCAATTGATCATCAACTTATACTGGCTTTTACGCTTTTTGTTGATTAAATTTCAAACGATATTTCTCTGAATAGAAACTTATGTAATATTTATGATATTTTATATAGTCTGACACTGCTTTTATAGTTATATATTAGTAGTGTCACATTATCACTGTATCGACGCTTTGATAGTGCACGACTCTATCATTCATACGTCATCGTCTCAACAGAACCTTAGGCCGAGTTAAAAGTAGTAAAATTTCAGAGTAATGAGAAGAAATATCGATCGTTTGCTAACTTTAAACAGTGTATATAATGCACAGAATAAAGGCGATACATTTCAACGAACAGCATAGTTTGAGCTGAATTAATTTTATAAAGCGACATTTTACCCTTGCATCCCCATTGCTACTTAGTCCAGTCAGGATTACAAGACCTGCGAGGTACAAGAGTCTTTTTCGGTTAGTTTGAGCGATGATGTACAACGAGATAAGTGTTTTCATCAAGGTCCATAAATGTTTAGATATGTTGAGAGTCGTGAAATATCATTAGAGTCCAGAAAATTTGCAATCCTAGGACGATTATGACCTACGGAATTTTTTTTTCCCGATGAAAACTGCGTACCTAGAACATTTACGTATCTGAAAATGAGAATCGTTGAGTTGTTAAAATTTGACTGGCATATTAAAACATTCCTAGATATAATGCAAAAGTAAAAAAGGAACTATTTAGAGTACTAATTATTCACGAATTATTGCGTTGAGTTAAAAAATGTAAGCTGAATACAACAAAAAGCAAATATTAAACAATACATACAAACATATACATCCGGAACGCAAATTTATGCGTCAAGCGATTAAATTAAATTCGTTATATCACTTCGTATCGCTTTTACGTCCGTTCTCTTTCGATATAACGAAAAAATCTCAATATCACTGCTATCAAAATAAGCACTTGACAACCATATCAACATCAAATATAACCGTCAACTAACTCAGTCATTTATATATTTAAGTTACTTTTGTTTAAACGAATATATGGAAGGTAAAATATTATATACCAAGGATATTACGTCAATTATATACTCTATTTCTTGGTAAATTTTCGTCCCCCTTCTATAAAGTGATGGATGGAACTTATTCACATGCTTAAGTTACAAGTTGTTTAAAAAATAACAAGACTTAATTTACAATATTACGTACAAATATCTTTATCATATCATTGTCATTAAATTTGTGTACCCAATTGCATAATAGTGCATAATTTATCGAGTGACATCAGACAACTTGCGAGATGCGTAGAAACGTCTAAAAGCTTTTAATGTAAGGAGGTTTAACCCAAAGCGATAAGTTGCCATTGTTCCGTTAATAACTCCTTAAGTATCCAAACGAATTGCAGTAATGTACTCATTACTGGGGATAAAAATAAGCCACATTCTCTCCAGTATTTCCTCCCGCTCGTCCGCTCTTACGTGCTCTTGTATCTCTCATGTACATAGCTCATTCTTTGACATAATTGCGAATCTATTTTGAGTTTGTATATCTCCTTTCCTCGGGCTGTCTCAGACGCTGCATTGTGAGCATTTTGCTTTGCTTTTGTGAGTGAGATTGCGGCGTAATGCCATCAGCCGAGTATTCTCGAGGTTTCGGGCCAAGGGATGGAGGAATAAAAAGTCGAGATCCTCCCGCGGTCAGAAAAGGAACTACAAGAGGGGAGCTTGTTTCGGTCCATTTCTTTTCTTGGGGAGCGTAATTCTGCAAATTGCTTTCCATCTTAATTCTGAATCCATTTTCAGCGTCCCCCTGAGTACGCCCTTCCAATCTTCGCACGCACGCCTTTTTAGAAGTCAGATGAGCTCTCCCTTTCTTTGACTCTCTCTTTATCTCTCTCTCTTGCTTCGAAACCATGGGTAACCATTTACACAAAGTTTGCGATGAATATATATTGTGTTGAAAATACTCTCAATCGCATCCAGAGGATGAGAAAGGTACCAGAAAGTCTCTCAGTCAACTTGGATTGCGTTTCTCGGTTTATCAAACTCCATTCCAATCCTGTTAGATTTCTTTACTACTATTTACGAAATTTGATGCAATTTCTTCTAAAGTGTAAGGAATTACACTAATGAATGACCCATTCAAAAACTTTTCCTTTGAATTTTGATAAGCAAGCCCTCAACTTTATCCACTTATTCCTTCCCATTAGTTTCCCTTTCTCATCTGAGCATACAGCTGAAATCATGAATCGTCTATTTATTTTTGCATAAACTTCCCTCTCTTTTGTCCCAGATTCCATATCTTGAGTGCAGAGTTCATTGAAGACTCAGTATAAAATCTACCTCATTTACCTTCGTTTTTACATCACGTCCTGCAACTTCTCTAGTATTTTCTATCCTCCACACAATCAGTTTATTTTCAGCTTCTTATACAATATATTTCCCTTTATTTAATTCGTAATCCGTCTCCCCCTAGCAAAGATGCAATAATACTGTTCCTTGCCAGCACATCGCATGTTTAAATCGTATGGAATTTGTTATACATACTTTATCTAGGTTTATGCAATGCTAAAGATTGTCAGTGATTCATATCCGTGATTAATATTTAGAGAATATAGAGTAGTTATCCAAAGTGATTAATAACATTTTCCGCAAAGTCTGTCACTGGATCCGCTATCAAGTAAAGAATTAAAGAAGGTTGGGCTGGATTGATGATACAAGAAGGTATAATTAAGAAAATTAATGGTCGAAAGTAACTTATATTATATTGTGCATTGTGTAAAATGCATATTTTGTTAACCTACAGGCAAAATTCGACTTTGTTAGTTCATCAGCAGATATTAATGCATTTTTGCAACCTTCCATCTCCGTTAGGAGTATTAACATTCTGAAATATGACACATCATGCGTTACAACAAGATAGAATGTAACTGCTTAAAAGTTCAAATTATTTTATTCACTGCCTCAAGACCTTGTATCCAATAGCAATGGAGGACTTACATTAACCATACTGAGTATTTCTGATATTAAAAGATTGCTAATGGAATATATTTTCACTGTTAAAATACAATCTTATTGCTATCTTTCAACAAGCTAAAGCGTTCAAGAAAAAACCGAGGGTCGAACGTGTTAAATAGCAGAGGAAGTAAACCATACGTTCTTATTACGTGGAGCTGAATACCGAGGTGCAACGCCATCCCGTTTTTTCATCTTTCCCCAGCGCAAGAAAGACGTGCCCTCCTTGAACTTTGGTAATAAATCTGTTCACTCTAGAAAAACTTGTGCATCAAAACGGCGGAAGACTATCTTCATCCGGAGACCTTTTCATCGATATTTTCGTCTTAGATCACCGCCTCTTCAAATGACTTCTCCAACTTGAAAGCCTTTGGCCTTGCCCCATTTTCAAGTCCTTTCCCTTCCGTCGTTCGCGTGAAGCCACGGCACTGTCTTCCGTGCATAACGATGAGAGGAATTCGCCGAAACCGATCTTTTTTCTACGTCATCCAGTCCTGAATACTTGTCCTGACCATCTACTTTTCGATCGTATCTCTTTACCTACTAGAATCAACACGTCTCTGTGACGATAAAGAAACAGTAAGTTTTAAATAATAAATATTTCGATTTATGTTTAATTTTTAGATTATCTTAGTAATGGAAAACATTAAATATATATATTAAAATATTACTTTACAGATTACAGAGTTTAATGATGGTTTAATTGCCACAAAATGTCGGTTTTTTGTTTTCCCTATACATTTCTAAAGAGCCTACATTTCCCATACATTTGAATGAGAGTTGAGCTCAACAATCACCTTGGTCGTTAGGGAATTGTTTACGCACACCAAATTACGTATATATTTCGTCATTTTCGTCTGAATCATTTTGATTTCGACTTGACAACGATATTCTATGACCAAAATAATAATTTTTATTCAATTTTCTTTCTTTTGGTATTCATTTCGATTTCGTACGACTATTATTTCTGATTTGATTCTGTAAAAGAAAAAAAACGCCTGGAATCGATCAAAACGAAACGAAACGTGCATTTCTTATGGACAAGCAAATATCAATACATACGACTTCATTTGACCTTTATCGACTCCCAAAAATTTATAATCTTATCACGTCGGAATGTACATGAAATTGGTGTTCGAAAATTTCTCCCATGTATTTCTTACGGGAGTTACTGACATCGGATACATAAATATATACACAACAATGATTATTATATAAGATGTTTATTATCTATATATATAATAAATCTGTAGAAGGGGTCGTGTCTGTACATTGATCCGATTTCAAAAAAAGTTGTATTGCTAGATACTGGGGTTGTTCCCGAGTCCGAAACAGGTTTTAGAAATTTTCATGTCTGTCTGTCTGTCTGTCTGGATGTTACAGCATCACTCAAAAACTATCCGACCGATTTTGATGAAATTTGGTATGATGGTCATTTGTCATCCGGGGAGTGACATAGGCTACCTTTTATCCACCTAGCTGTCTCCAGTTCGTCCCCAGTCGGGGTCAAAAATCTATTTCACGCTATAACTCTAAAGTTAATTATTTTCAAAATTTCAAAATTCGTACTATATTAAAAGTCTCCCTAGCGCAAATGATAGGCTAATTTTTGTTGACCCAACTGTACTCGGTTCGACTCCAGAGGGTCGAATAGTTTCCATAAAAAATACATGGGAAGACATTTTTATCATTTGCACGGTACTTTTCTTTAATAAAATTAAATTAGAAATAAAGGTCCTTTGAAACTAAAACTAACACCAAAACAAAGGAAATAGAATAAAGTTTTTTATTTTGGTCGTAGAATATTGCTTTCACTTCGAAGTTGTGAGAATTAGTAAGTTAAATACGAAAATTTTATGAGAATATGATATTCTAAACAACCCGTCGTCAAGGCCAATCTCGATATCTTTAAATTCAAATTCGTTAGCACTAGCGCATCATCGACAAGCAAGTTTTGTTTATAGCAACATAAGTGTTTGTTGATTCTTTAGATTCTTTACGTGAAATTGATGTTTATCGTCGTATTAAATGAATCAAAAGGAAAAGGTACGAAATGACCTCAGCTGTCGAGGCACCTTCATAATTACTACTACTACTTAAATTAATCTTCTTTCCTCATATAAAGTAATTATATCTTCTTAGCTTGGTAAGTTGATAACTTTCTCATTCTTATTTTCCGCTCTAAATAATAATCGTTTTATTTAGCGTCCCGCTGTGAATTTAACCTTTAACGCTGAAGAATAAATCAATCAAGATATTTGAAATATCCCTGAATTCAGTGATTGCTTCCATTGAAGTGTCAATAATTGGGCTTAATAAGCAGCAAGGAATGACAAGCCTTTTACAGCTGACTTGAAAGGTAAACGAATTTTGTACTTTTAGATATAGAATGGGAAATTAAACCAAGAAATGTTTTATTGGATCATCTATTGGTGTGTTTAAGTATAGTTACTGTCCACCTACTCGATATCTTTAAATTTGAATTCAAATTCGTTAGCATACGCGCGACTGCAACAATCAAGCTTTGTTTATAGCAACGCCAATATGTATTGATTAATTACGTGAAATTAATGTTTATCGTCGTATTAAATGAATCATCTTTTCTCATATAAAGTAATTATATCATCTTAGCTTGGTAAGTTGATAACTTTCTCATTCTTAATTTCCGATCTAAATACTAATTGTTTCATATAGCGTCCCGCCGTACATTTAATGAATCAATCAAGATCGTTGAAATACCCCTGAATTCATTGATTGCTTTCTTTGAAGTGTAAAGAATTGGAGTTTAAGCAGCAAAGAATCTCAATCCTTTTATGCCGGACTGGAAAGGTAAACGGATTTTGTGTTTTTAGATATAGAATTGGAAATTAAACCAAGAAATGTTTTAGTGGATCATCTATTGGTGTGTTTAAGTATAGGTACTATCCACCTATATCTTTTCTTGACGGTGATAGTCATACTCATTGGTATTTTGTTATATCTTAAATATTATATTTAAATGTTCGTGTTATACGATTGCCGATACGCTATTAAGTTTGTTATACTATGAAATATGGAACAACTCTCTCAGATTATGGGCGACTGTCCTTTATTTTTATGCTTCGGTTCTATGCTGCTTGCTCAAATATTATCAGAACGAATATGTTTCAATATGAATGTTTTATTTTGCATGGTTTAATTATTCCAAAAAAGTCAATGTAGTATTCAATTTACGGACTCTAGACAAGTGTCAAAAGAGATAAATTATACAACAGCCGACGCCATCTTAAGGATAAATTAGGTGTTAATTCATGAAAGGGCGATTTCTAATTAGATTAACTACTATACATCGTAATTCGTTTGCGGCGTTTATGTGTTAATTCGTTTATTTGATAGTTGCGATGATTTCACTGACTCGCTATCAAACGGAAATCTTGGACGCGCTGAGCGACTGGTTCATTCGTTTTCGTTTGTGGTTTACAAGATTTGTGTGGCTATTTTTGTGATTCCGTCTACATTCATTTGGTACTCAGTTGTTTCCTCTATTTGTTGTAGCGACTGGTGCATTAGTTTATTCTGTGATTTACATTTGTGTAGCTGTTTTTGTGATTTCGTAAGTCACATAGGATAAAGAGAAGTATTGTTCTTTTCATAAATTTAAGAGTTCTCATATCTAAATTTTTTCATATGTAAATTTCAATACTTTCGATTTACATTAATTTTTCCGTTGAGAATCAACGGGCACTCCGCTAGTTGTTTAATAAGTTTATCATTATTTTCCGCAAAACGCGTTGCAAAACACTTCATGCATGCTCAAGGTAAGGAGTAACTAGCGCAAAGTAATATCGCTGGCTGACATTTTCTTCGCACCTACAGACAATTCTCTTAACGAAGCCGAGATTCTTAAGTACTCCTTCTCATATTTTAAGGATAGCAAAGTTATTTGTGAGAGTTACTCCAATGAGTCTACTGATTACAGTTAAAAAGTTCTACCTCTGAGACTGATTAAATTTGATTTACAGAAAATCTTCTTTCAAATACGTCAACTTCCATGTATTTTTATGCATTTAGATCTGAGGGTAACCTTCACACCCATTCATGGTACAATCTGTGTCGTCAGAAAGGGTCTAAAGGATTAACATATTTTCTATGCTTATATCTTTCCTGTAAATTCCGGAAATTCCATAAACTTAATATGAGTAAAATAACTAACTAGGCATTTATTAATCTCAAGCTCAAGTTACGCTCTTGTACAATGACAGCCGAATGAATATCAATTTATGTCTTGAGGAAATTGGAGATAAAATTTTAACGGTTTGATTCATCAAGACTAAAATGAGCAAGAGTATGGTGACGGGGCATTTCAATGGGATTTCAAAAACGTACTTACTCGCCGAGTGTCGTGTGAAGTTTGAAGAGAAAACTTCTGTGTCATTCGTCTCAATTAGTATCGGTATTGAGGCCTTAATTCTCGTTTCAATCCCGTATCGCTGCAACGGTACGCGGAACGGAGAAGAGAGGAAGGAAGTAAATTCGGAAGTGGAGTGAGTTATCTTGAGAACCGGAGAAAAACATTTCTGCACCGAGTGTGAATGTAGGTCGTGAGGAATTCCGTCATTTATTTTCCCGGGATACGAAAATGCACGCGCTCCTGCAAAGGACTCCACCGACGCAGCCTCAACACCTCCCCACTTCACTCCCCCTCTCCCCATTCCACTCAATTCCTTCTCCCTCACATCTTCCCATCCCACTCGACCCTATTCTCTCTTCCCTATACCATCCCACTTCCCCTTAACCCTCAAATCTCGTCACCCCGCTCATTACTTTCCGTCTCGCACCTCCCCACCCCATTAACTCCTTTAACCACATTCCTGTCCCATCCAACTCCCTTTTTATCCTCTCACCTCCCCATTCCTCTCACCCATTTACCCTCCCTTCCTCCCTCCTACCTGTCCCACTCTCGCTTTATACTCTCCCCAATCCCACTCCCTCTTTGTCCTCACACCTCCCCAACCCACTTCCCCGTAAACTCTCATTCCTCCACACCCCGTTTGCACATCTCCCTCCCACGCCTACCCCATCCATACTCCCATATATCTTTACACTTCACATCCCACTTCCCCCTTATTCTTCTAAACCTCCCCCATCCTACCAATCCTTTTGCCCCCTCCCTATCCCTCTCGCACTTTGCCCTCTCCCCTCCCCTCCCCTCCTAATCCCACTCCCACTTAACCCTCTCCCCTCCCCATCCCACTCTCCCCCTTTCCTCCCTCACCTACCCAATCCATACTCCCCCCTTTGTCCCCATACCATCCAATCCCACTCCCCCTTCTACCTTACACCTTCCGATCTCACTCTCTTCTTTCCATCCCACGCCCCCCCAGACCCTCTCCTTCACCTCCCGAGGCAAGCAGTGGCGTCACGAACGGCGAGGACCCGCATCTCTCTCATTTTGGGCGAGAATTGCGTCGGGAGCGAATCGGACACGTGGTATAAGCGGCCAAGTTCCATCCGCCATTCACGCTCGTGAAAGCAACGCTAATGAATTTGCATTTCGTCACTTCCACAGCGATACGGCGATCCGAAAGGAAATAAAGAAAAAGTGCAGAAATCCTATCATTAAGAAAAGCTCGACGTGGCCAACGCGCGAATACCCCCACTTATAAATCTCCATATCTTTATTTTCGCATCGCAATGCCGTCGGTTCATTTTATCGCGAGTCGTTCCCGTTTTATGCGACCCCACTAAAGAGCGTGTCCCGTGGTCCCCTTGCAATTTATTTTCTTTGCCAGATTGAATTAATTTAACTGAATTAATTTACATCCGAATCCAAAGGTACGCAATTTTACAAAATTGTTACTTAAACCTGAAATTCAAACCTAACTCAACGACTGTTAAATTGGAAGAATTCAACAATTAATTGATCAGCAAAAGATAAAGATTGGATAACGTTTCCAAATGAGCAATTTCAAATGATGGTCAGTGATGGTATTAGGAGTAACATAAAACAATATATATCAAGTTCATTAACTACTATGCACATCTTTATACGTAATTAGTTTTTGGTAACCTTGCTTCTTAGTTGAGATATTATATATTTATTAGCGATTTTTGAACGAAACTTTGATATAATTTACCTATTAAATATGGAAGAAACGTTGGATAAAGTTTCTCATGATAATCAAATAAATCTCCAACCTTTCTTTTCACGTTAGCAAACATGACCAAATGTTTTACTCAAAGGTTTTCCGAGAACTTTGGAAGAGTAAATAATTAACTTTTCTTCAGGAACACATAACACCAAAGATTTTATAATGAAAATATCGAAGTTTTTAAATTCTTTACTGGCAGTAAATATTAATCAACCAAAGTAATTTAAAGTAACCTTGAAGTCAAACACGAAACTAGAGGAACTCGTTCAAATTTTATTAGGCTGACAACTAACTTGTCTCTCGGACACACCAAGTGTCGGGAGCTCCAACGACGCAACTTTTTGATTGTCTTTCAAATAAATATTTGACGACAGCAAGGACGTTTCTCCACCCATTTATTAAAGCGATCGATTTATGCAGAGAGAGAGAGAGGTATATCTATAACCGCAGAAAAGAAAAACGCAAAGGGAAATAAGAAAACTTTTTTGAATCGCTCCGGGGCGGGTGAGGAGGTCTCTTTCAACAGCACTTGACGGAGACTAACGGAAATTTCGAAATTTCGCCGTTTTTGTGTTCCCGCGAACAAGCCTCCTCAAAACAAATCTTTATTTTTTTGCGCGGGTCGCCGAAGTTGTATACTCGCAGTTCATTTTATCTCGCCAGCGGTTAAGTTACGGGGAATGATTGGACTAAGATGGAGAGCGCGCTAATTAGTTTTTATAAAAGCGACATGAGGGGCGGGGGAATAAGTGCATTCGAAACGCAACGGTTGCCTGGGAAAAGCTTCAATTTTCACCGCGTTCGCAGATCAGAGGTCATTTACATAAACGCCAATTCAAGCAGCGACTCTTCGACAACATATTCCGAGGTTCATTTGGTCTTGTTGGGGATGGGCCGCGGGCCATACATTAACAACTAGACGTCAGGTGATTCCGCAGGTTCTTTACATGCCTCACCGTTGGGGTTCAAGGCCCTCTCGGATGTTGAACACGACGGTAGCGAATGGGCAAAGCGTGTTACCCCTCCGCACACTCGGAAAACAAAACGTCCACCGCGTTTGAAATTTTCGCGAAGCGGTCTGGTAAAAACCCTGGTACCCTTTCAAGGAGGGTATTACGTTTCAGGTTTCAAGCTCGCGAAACAAAGCTGGACTGTGGAGCATAATTCACGCGAGCACAGACGTGATTTATTGCTACTCTGTAAAAACCCTAGTTGAGTTTCGTGGTAGAATTGCGGGGGTCAATGGGAAAAAAGTGTTAAAATATGCACTGGCTTAATTCCTGAGGATAAAGAAATGTTTTTGACAGAAATTATTCAGTCGAAGAGAAAATTAGCGTACTGATTTAGCACCAAATTTATAACTATATGCAATACGTATTGTTTTTATAAAGTGGAAGAAATGAAATAAAGTGTGAAGAGGAAAGTTGATAGTTATATTAGCATTTATAATTCAATTGATGCTCTACAAAATTTAATGTCTTTTTTATGATTCTTATATCCGTTCAGTTGTTAGGTCGCTATTTACTTTTTATTGAATTTTAATTATTGACCACAATATTTATACTATGCCAAATACTGTTTTCTGGTGTTTTTTCTATCTGTAAAGTATATTGCATTAATTATAATTATCGTGTGCACCCAGATTTTATACATTTTTTCTTAAATTATTACAACTTTTATAAAAATATAAAAAAATATTTTCCCCTTATGTTCCAAACGTAATCAGCATAGTTTAGCGCTAGCATACATTTATAAAATGTATAAAAACAGAAAACTTCTATAAAGGTAGTTATCCTCTTCAGTTAAAATTTCAGAGATTGGTCAAAAGTCGACTAAGTCACTCATACATTTTAACCATTGGGTATACACCTATGTATAAAAGAAACCGAATAAATTACATAAAAAATATTTATTTAACAAAGAGGGCTTGATATTAGTCTTATTTTGGTTCCTTTGATTTAGGTAAACATGCACACAAAGAAAACGATTGTAATTGGTCCTAAGAGTGAGTAATAATAATAATAAATGGACTTTATTTGGGCGAGATTGAGACTAGAAAGTCTCTTCTTACACCTAATCCATCGTTAGCGAAACAGAAAGAAAGAGATAGTTTGCAAAAGTACACGAAGAAAACTAGGATGTTGATTTTAAAAAAACCTAAGCTGAGGGCTCAGGAAAACATTTCCACTGCAGGAAAACACTCACAGGAAGGGGAGTGTGAAAAACATGCGAAACCTACAATAGAAAATTATATTTTTGATGAAAGAGAAAGAAAAGGGTCATGATAGACAGGCAGTGAAAGTATAAAAATTGTACAAAAAGAAAGGGGAAAAACATAACTGCATTACAAACAATCAGATAAAATAAATCCACTTCACAAAACGGACATTAATTATAGATGAATTAAAATAAACGTTGAACAATGGGAGATAAATCTCAAAGAAATGAAGAAAATGAAATTACATTAAGAAATACATACAAGTGAAAGATTAAAAGGTCTAGTACACTGAAAATCAGTAATCAGATCACACACCCGTAAATACCCAATGAATATGAATATAAATGCCACACGACTGAAAAGGTATACGTATAGTAAAAGTATTGCCAGTATCAAATGTTTTTTTTTCATATGAATATCAAGTTTATCATTCACTTAAATATAAAAACTAAAATTATTATCATTACTAAAATATAAATCATTTATCCATTACATAATGCTTCATAAGGAAAAAATAAAGAAATAAATGGTTTAAGTGGCACAAATAAGACCGTTAGAGTGGTTGCATGATTGATTGCCGGTCCAATTCCAATTACAGAGGCTAAGATGTCGAAATATAAATTAATAGCCGAAAAAGACAGTTCCATATTATGAGGCATGGCTCTGACCGCCTTCAAAGACATCGACACAAGAGGTCTTAAATTCTCCACGACGGGGCCATTATTCAAATTCGGTTGACATTCTGTTATATCACACGGCGATAAATCTCTGAAATAACGACACGAAACGGTTCGCGGATGAACACGGAATCCAGCCTAATACCCATTTTCTCCGCCAGAGGCCCCTACCCAACATCCATCACCATTTCCCAAGTTAATCAAGCATAAAGATTTTTTCCTTCCTGAGAATTCATTACTTCCAAAATGAATAATTATTTAAATTAATATCAATAAAAATTATTTGGGTTTAGGATGCATATTCGTTGAATGTCTGAGAAGTGTTTTTCGATAAACATACTACAATTACTAATTTATGACACGACGATTCGTTAACTTATTCCTTATTCTTTGCGCAATATTGATGTTTTCCTTATTATATATTCGATATACTCTGTGAAAGTGGAGATTATTGGTTTGCATTTTGATTGGTTTTATTTATGGTTAATATATTATCATGCTGCAATACGCCATCGTTCTTAAACTTTCTATTGCTATGTTATAAATGGCAATTTAACTTGTATTTTATGAAAGTTTTCACTTATATTTTATTTGAGCATGTTTCCTGAATAGCTTGAATTTTAATAATGAGAAATAATTATATAAGTAATTTCTTCATCTTTTTATCATGCTTTTTGTTCCATGTTTCACATAATTTAACTTTTGTGGAATTTTATTATTTTTTTATTCGCTTATCGGCATATTTGACGAGTATGTGGTGATATTTTAGAATTAAATTAGGCTTTCTAAAAATATTGATATAAATTAATTATAAATAATAATATGGGAAATTTATATTTATAACACTTAAATGGGTAGGAAAGTATTGTGGTAGTGGCAGTCGTAAATTACTGTATCAAAACAGCAACTATATAAAAAAACCAGAAAAAATTTATTTTCAAAAAACTTAGATGCCAAAATAGGAACATAAATTTGAACACCAATGGCATTATAATTAACTCGATAATGAAAAACTGAAAGAAGGGTTGGCATTTACAATCCCTGCCACATTCCGAAAGGCAGGATGTAGGATATCTCTGTAGATCTAGACGAGAATTCTAATTCATAAAATCTCATATGTCAGATATCAATTTAATAAAGCTACTCACAGCATACAAATGACGTATTCCCCGCACCAATAAAATTAAAACGTGCCCTTCATTCATCTCGAAATTTTATACGCGTCAATTTAATCCAATGAGAGCGACAAAGGATGATGTACGGATCGCGATGGAAAACGTTGAAACCAAAGATAAATCGAGCGATGATGGAATGACAAATAGCGATATTAGTTTGAATTTCACGTCCGATTTCCTTAATCGTCGTGTGGCTTAAGAAAAAAAGCCGATTTTAAGTAGCTCTTAATCGCGATAATCCCGAACAGGGAAATCCATATTTTCGGCGAAAGAGCTTTTCGACGTAATTTATTCGAAAGGCTCTCCACAGAGTGCTTTTGCTACCACTTCTTGTTCCCGGAGAATGTCCGGAATCAGCACAAAATCCCCGGATTATCTCGCCATCTAAGCGCCGCTTAGCTTTCTCTAATCTCTACTCTTAATTCCCCCTTTCAGAGCTCTCTTATTTTATTCTTATACACATATCCTTTTATATCCCTTCCATCCAACTTTTAAAAACATCAACGTCGAAGCTCGTATAAATGTGAAATGGAAGATCCACTCTAGAACTAGGTATAAGGATTGTAACTCGCAACTTTTAGAATCGCAAAGAATTAAAGCATAAAATATGAGCAATATGAAAAAGTTTATCTTTGATGCAGAAACATATAATAGCCAATACGGTGCTAATAGATTCAATGTTGTAGTTCCAAAAATTTTTAACTATCTGCCTGACTATATACTCAGTCCCAATACTCTGAAGAAGAATATGAAAACATGCCTTCAAACTAATAGGTGAACTAAATTGTACATTTGGAGGACTTCCTGGTGAGCTAGATTTAGCTCAGGGGGGCTCGAAGGATCTAACTCTAGTATCTTTATTTATGTAAGCCATTTACTGGCAGATTCTGTGCTTATATTTTTATTCTCTTTGTATATCATAGTTTCTTCTCTCTATTAATTTTAATAAAGATATTATTCTAAACCCAAAAAATCTGATGTGGCCAACACATGACTTTCTCCGTGTTTATTGAAAACAGAAGCCTATGCCGGTAATATATAAATAACTCCAAAACAATGAGTGTTACAGGAAAATGTTTCATACAACATTTGTAGTAAAAAACATTATCTATAACTTTGGTACATAATTGTATATACCTACATTGCATTCTGACAGAGATATGTATGAAAAACTTCAATTTCTGGATAAACAACAACTTCCGGTTAACGATTATTCAAGAATAACTCCTAAACAATCAGTGTTACGAAAAAATGTTTTATATAAAAGTTGTAGTAAAGTTTATTATCTACAACTTTTGTGTGTATATGTATATACCTATATTGCATTTTTACAGAGATATTTAAGAAACGAAATTTTGTTCCGGATAAACCGCAACTTCCGGTAAAGCGATGTACACCTAAAACTAATCAACTTTTGGCATTGTTAGGAAAATTCTAAATATGAATTTTGAAAATGATCGGATAATTACTTTTTAAGATAGAGCGCCCACAAACGTTTTAACCACAGACAGACAGACACACAGACAGACATGTTCGGGAAAATAGCGAAAACGTGCTCTATGGGCCCCAAAACATCTATTTCCGTTGAAATCTGGAGGTTGAATTTTTTTGCGAGTACAATACTTTCTCTATACTACGTATAGGGAGAAAGTAAAAACTATGCTATCCCTCTCGCTCACTTACTGAGACTAATAAAATTTAATCATTACGTAGTACATACAATGTTTCCCGTCATCTTTATATATATTTTTGAATAATCTGCGGATTTTGGTTTCATGAGGATTGGATTAAAATTATAACGAGACATTGCAAAGAGAGGTAAATTGAGATAATTATAACGAACTACATTTGCCTAGTTCTGCATTATTTATTCTTCAAATCTAATAATTAAATTCAACATGTTTATAATGTCGTAACCTTACTGCAGGTGAATACAAGTAACTGAGAACCTCGGAGGAAGGCGTAGTTTTGTGGAAATCCATCACAATAAAATAACAGAAGTAAGTACTTTTTTCCACAGTTTATTTAAAACGGCCGGTTTCAACGATACATCGTCATCATCAGGTGATGACGATGTATCGTTGAAACCGGTCGTTTCAAATAAACTGTTGAAAAAAGTACTTACTTCTGTTATTTTATTGTAACTGAGAACCGTTTTGTAACCCTTCCGTTCCCGCTTTGTTTTATCCTACCCCTGAGAACGATAGCATGGATAATCAATTGAACATTAAGTAGTTCTTGCTACGGAAATCCGAATACCTTCAAAATATCTGTGGATGACAGTTATCTGATGAGTGGATTTAAATTACAGAATATCCAATTATAGCATTTACGTTTTTGTGATATCAAAGTCATGCTACAGGTGTATAAAGGTAAACTGAAAACTTTGCAGCCAGTGTTAGAAGAAAAATAAATTAAGAAAAATGTCAGTAAAATAATTAGGAATGGATGGTATTAGGAATGAAAAAAGTAACCATGAGGTAATTCACAAAAAAATTGTATTGGAGCTATTATTTGTTGTGAAACTTCACATGGTTAATTGGTTTTCATTCTTAAGATGGGTTTCAAAAAGGTGACGGCAAAAACACTAGATTATTTAATTGTATGTTATTAATAATATTGGATACATAATTTTTACATAATTACTATCTCTAATGGAATTCGAAATGAGCATTAAACTAGTACTGAAATGTTGTTCAGGATGCGCTTGATGGTAGAATGTACTTCCAGATTTATATTTTGGCATCGATGAAATTAATTTCGGAATTTTCAGAATAAACGCATTTCATGTAATATAGCGTATAAGCAAGGAAATAATCACAGGGGATTTCATTCATGCGCATATCTCTACAGATATGTAACAATGTGCGCATTCCATAGCATTCAGAGAATGTCTGAAAGCACATATTTTGGATTCGACGTGCGTTCGCGAGAGGGTTTTTGTCTCCGAATGAAATCCAGACGAGGAATGCGAAGGAAAAAGTGTCGCTGGAGGCGATACGGGCGAAAGAATGGAAACACAGAGAGAAAGGACAAACGGCTTTATTCAAAGGGTGAGACAGTCGGAAGAAGATCTAAGGTCAGAGGGGCGCTCGGCTACACTTCACTACATAGAGGAATGGCTGGGAGTTGTGAATAAAATAGTCTAGGGCTAATACTGTTCTCCAGTATTACAAAGTAACCAGGTAAAGGCGTTATTTGCAAGTGTACGGCTGTTTTTGCGACACGAAGGTCTGCGACGAAAGCCGCACTGACATTCGGCCCGTTCCATCTTCTCTTTGCATTACATTTCACCAGATAAAGGATTTATTTGCAATTGCGCGACGAATTTTGCGATACGGAGGAAAAGATATATCAAGTAAGACCGCCGACGAATGTCAAACTGGAATTAAACCTGTTCATAATAAATGTTTTTGGAAAAACTAATTTACTTCGAAAAAGATTCAGATGAATTATATTATTATATTATAATTGCTTTTGAACTTGGTACAAGCATGAAGAGCTTTCGGACTTTGATTGGGGCTCCATATTTACGGCACAAATATCGTGTCAAATATATGCCCAAGAAAAAAAAGCTGTTATGGTGAGGAATGCATTCGAAAAAATGTTTCCCCTACTTTGGAGGTGATATATTTTCGAAAAATAAATTTGGCATCACTTTCAAACTTGTCTCGTTATGTCATATTTGGAGCAATAATGACACATCACATAACAGGTCGGAGTATTGCATCATATAGACCGTCACGAAGTGGGATGTATTACGTAACAATGCGAGCGTTATTTCAGAAATGTATACAAGAGAAAATTACTTTATTTATTTAAATATATATCCAATGTAAAGAAAATTTCCTCCTTTGAAGTAATTTAAATAGATTAAATTTAAACTATTTGTTTAATGTATACAAATTTCATAAATAATAAAGTAATTTAACTATTCAACTATATATACTGAAAGTAAATTAAATAAAAAAATACAGTTAAAATTAATTTTTATATGATATATATTAGGATTTAAGAATTATATAAAACTTATATATTAATTGGTTAACTGACAGAATAAGTTCGGTTATTTCTTCGATGAATGAATAATTGATTTATTAGTAGATGAATGCATAAAACTAAAACTGCAATGGATAAATGCATAGGAGTAGGAAAGGGAAGAGCCATTCGTCACACGAGCCTCTTCATGTCCACGGGACACACTAAAACATTCAAAGGCTCTTTTGCCGCTACCATTTTCTTTTCACCTTCCACACCAACTCCAAATGGCTGAGACTTACACGGTTTTAGCGGAACCAGAGGAAGATCTCTCACAACTCCACCAACAGTTTTCTCATTTTCCTCCCCACCCTCCTTCCCTACTGCCTTCCCCTCCTCCCCTACAATCTCCCCTTTCATTCCTCTCAAAAGAATTCCCTCCACAGGAGGCGCCCTCTCATTCTCCTGCCTCATCAAAAAGTTATTCACCATTCCTCTAAATATAAGGAAAAGGTGAGACGGAAAGATCGCATTTGCTATGTGCCAGTTGGAGTAATAGTACCTCCCAAGCGACTTAGTAGGAATCTAATACTGCGAAGATGCAAAGAAGCAAACAAAGTTGAAGGAGACCCTCCAATTAAAAGATAAAGTAGTTGACGGGAGTATCGGAGAATAATTGCAAGTAAGAATGATAATCTCCTTCCTTTCTGGTACGTGGACTCTAACAATCATGAAAAAGCTAAAGGTATTTGAATACCAATTAAAATAACTGTTGTATTTAAGTGATTATTTCAGAATACAGGAATGCATCGTGCAATGTATTCTGGAGAAAAAGATATTATACATATTTACAGGGAAATTTCCGTAAACTATTTCTAGTTGAAGAGATTTTGACTGAATGAAGTGAAGAAAAGATCTGTTACTTTCACAAAATTATTTAAAGTTTCGGTCTTCGATTCTAAATCAGTATGAAGCCGAAACCAGTCGTTAGTTGAAATATTTTTGTACAAATAAAACAATTTTTTTCTTCGCTCTTTATAGTTCCATGGTGTTTGGCCAGCTATGATGGATATAATTCTAAATATGCTAACTGGAAACTCATTTCAAAATATTCATTTATGTTATTACACCTCTAGAGGAAGTAATGTACTCAAAGAAAGGTATTCAAAGGGGATATTTCCAACAAGTATATCTCGTTCTGGCTGCGTCCACGTTTCTGAGAGTGGATAAAGGAATATCTAACAGCGTAAAATCAGAAAAATATATCTTTAGGTTTAAAAAAAATAGCTGAATACTTTTACATAAATTTATCCGATTCTTGAATACAAGACAGCAACGATAATCATCTCCCTTGGAATCTTCCATATGATGCGTTTTTAATCTTAATTTCTCAGAGTTAATCACCATTTACCGAGCATAGCAATCACTTTTATATGCTCAGAAAACGATATCCACGAAAATTATTTCCAACAATTTTCTTAACTCTCGAAACAATTTAATGTGGATGTAAACGATATTTCTAAGGCTATTCGAATTTGTTTACTTATTCAAATTAGATTCATAAACAGCCAATATTGATAAATTACAATGGATCGTAAAAAACAATGTGGGGAAAACTACACAACAAGAGACAAACACAAACGACCATCCCGTAACAGGATATATTCGGTTAGCCAGGACACGAACCCGGGTCCTTGGAGTTGGAGCACATACTAACATAACTCCGCCACCGCGATTTATCATTTTCTTATATCCTAAACACCTGGGAAATAAATGCGTATGATTTAACCTAAATTCATCAAATGTTAACAATTTATAATGTTTTTTTAGAAGGTTGATATTTAACTGTAGATATAATGGTGAAACCTTGCTTTTCCTTCGACGATGAGAGTTCCGGAAGTTCGACTATAATTCACGGAGCAATTAGATAACTTCAAATTCGTGCCCATAAATTATATTGAGTGGATCTTGACTATCGCAGAGAATAAATACTAACTTATCGCTCAGCTGTAGCTCCTGAATGCCAAAGGAGTGCCAAGTTACAAATTAACCACGAATAATATTGGTTTTACGACAAGATTCATAAATTGGTTTTGAAGGAATAGGATAACGTTCGGGAAAGAGAGGCCAAACGGGATGTTGTCAGCTTTTTTTTACCTATTGCTGGGGTTAATATTTGGCAACACAAAATCCTTTTACATAACCCAAGACTAGATTTATTTCTGAGCTTTAACTTATAACCTCAGAGGTGATGTTGAGAAGACTTAACATACTTTAGGAAATATCGCGATTGAATAAATTAACGGCGACCACTAAGGGCACGCGAAAGTCTCGTGAGTGGTCAGCTTCCGCACGATTTTTAAAGAATGAATTAAGTTGATTTTGTAATTAATTGCTCCTTCATAAGCCGTAAAGTAACACTATTTGATTAACTAGTGAATGTCTTTAATTCAATGAATGAATTATTTTCATGATAATTAATTTAATGATTCGCTATTTTTGTTTATTGATCTTTAAACAGGAGTAATAAGATCTCATTAATTTGAAATAATTTCAGTTCACATTAATTTCAACTGAAAAGTTTTATTATTGGCTGCATTAATTATGTCTGATACCTTTCTTGAGTAAATCTGATATTTCTTGCGTATCTGGTTTTGAAAGGAAAATATTTAAGCGTTTCTTATGGAGAAACATATGGAACCCCGTTTGCCTATTATTTGACGTTGGAGGTACTTGCTTTACAAATTTCTTTTGGATTATTCTCAAAGCGATAAGTTAAGTGAAGGATTTTCAGTGAATAAAAGAAACTAATCTTATCAAAGAATATAATACTATTTACTGGCAAAATCTTACATTTATTAACGTCGCCCATTTGTTATCTGATATCAAATTATGAAAAATGTATAAAAGGACAAAAATAAGGGGATGCTCAAGCATCTTTAAATGATGAGTTGTTCGGAGAATGCAAGAGGCACCTTCAAGAGCGGTTCAATTAGGAATGTCGTAAGACTTTAGTTACGGAGTAAGTCTTACGTCGGTCGTCTTATTATAATGTTCTTCTGCTAAAAAGTTCTCTTGAATTTATGAAGAGGTCCTTACAATCCATGTTCAGTACAGATCAGGAAAGAAAACGTGATCTTTGTTAGACTCAAGTATTACGTAATATGGATATATTAAGCTCTTATGGCAAGCACCACATATGTTGCTAAGTACCGCAAATATATTTTTGTTTGCCAACTTAATTAATGACAGAATAACCACTTTTAATTCAGGTTTACATAAAACAGAATAGCTCTGCGTACAAATGAAGAATTCAATTGAGAAAAACCTAAGGTATATATATTTTTAGAATTAACTAGATAATTAAAAAAAATAAGCAATGGGATTGGAAAACAATTTGAAGTAGAATGTTTTCCAAAGAGAAGGAATAAATATGTAAACAATGTGAATATAAAATTTATTAGATTGTGATACCCTTTTTTAGGAGTGAATATTACACTATTGAGATTTGAAAAGATATCATTGAAAGAAAATACAATTATTAATATGATGACTTAAATAAGCGAATTTCAGCCATTGGAGGGAATATGAACAATTGAGCAAGTCAAGGACACTAAGGTTCCTTCCCTAGCAAGAACACCAACTCCTTACTTCTGAGTTGCTAGGCTAGCACGATAATACCCACGCCAAAAATACCAGTACGAAATAAGGGTTCTTACAAGTAAATAACAGTATTAACTGAAATGAGAATATCATGAGGGTTATTCAACATTTGAGCAAATTACGATAAACTATAACTATGTATATCGATCGAAATTACCTTTACACCCGTTTGAAAAACTATGTGATCTAATTGAAATGGATGGGTGAATGGACATGAAAACGGATTAATAATATATATCTACATCCTTCTCGGAATAGAATAAACGTGAGTTTTTCTACCGTGTGAGGGACTTCTGGATGCAATTTCCCTTTTTGCAAAAAAACTCGAATGAGAGTGGACATCGGAAGGGAGGGTTCGATTTCAGTGCGATATCCTGCAGAGGACAGTACGGAAATGGAAAGTAGATAGCGGAAAAAAGGTGAAGAGGGAACGTCGGGCGGGAGGCCTTCTCGATAACAGCTCTTTACATAATACAAATTCAAGTTGCTGCAGTCCTGGGCTATCAAACAAATAATATGAACAAGAAAAAAGCGATACGATAGTCTAACAGCTGAATTGAAATTTACAGCTTGAAAAGACAATGCTCCTTATTTAGTAAAATTGAAATGATTAGTGGGAATAGTTTTCAATCTCAAGCAATTTTAAATGAGCTTATCCTGGTCTTACAGTTGGACTGCTAACTAAAATATACCTCCATAGCAGAGGTTCATTACCAGTGGTATGTGTACCATTGGTGGTGTGAGAATATTGAACAGAGGTTCCGAGACATTATTATAAAAATAAATTTCTCCCAAATTTATTGTAGATAAAAAAGTAAGATATTATTTTTTATGAAGTTCTTCAGGAATTTATTTCAGTAGGTCAATTCTTCCTTTATAATTTTACGGTTTTACAGAGTTTATATATTAGCTATTAATTGCTTAAAAGAGGTATTTTAACAAGGGAATGCGGGACTACTTTTTTAGAATTCAGGGGTTACTAGAAGCTGAAAAGTTTAGGAAAGATGCGATATATACTAATGGGACACAATTTATTTTGTTTTATCTCGTACATCATAATTTGAGTTTTCTGAGTACTAATGCTACTTCTCGGCCGTTTGGAAGTATGTATAGTTTACGCAGCATAACACAGCAATCTATATAGTCTGTTCTTGGGTATAGGTACCTAGCATGAGTTAATAAAAGACAGGTAATGCAGCACAAATATTTCAAATAGACAATCTTCTAATAGAAATTAGTTACAGATTCTAATTTAATAGTATAAGAACTTACTTTTACGGTGGTACCTTGGTTAACGACGCTAATCCGTTCCAGGATAATCGTCGTTAACCAAAACCGTCGTTATCCAAGGTGCAATTTTCCACAGGTATAATAATGGTAATGGATTACCGTATTTCCCGGCGTCGAGGACGCACCCCAGTTATTGGAAGCAAAACTTATAATATTTACCGATTTAACTCCGGTGAGACAACATGTGCCTATGTGAATTAGCTACAATTTGGCATTGAACTATTTTTAATACTCTCCGCTAGCTGCTATTCAGTATGTTTTTATGAAGTAACATCGTAACGTACACCAAATATTAGTTTATAATATAGTGATTATAAATAGACGTGCTGAAACACGTGAAACTCCGGAAAGACCAATCGACGAGGCGTCGTAAGCCAAATCCTACGTCGTTACCCAAGATATTTTTTGGCTACAGCAACTCGTCGTTAACCAAGTCCGTCGTTAACTAAGGCCGTCGTTAACCAAGGTACCACTGTAGTTGAATAACGATTTTTCATTAAACGAAACCATCTCAGGGTTAACATTGTGGTATTTCTTCTGTAACAGATTAGGTCTTTAAATGGAAGAATAATTACATACTTTTACTTTCCGTAGTATAATTTCATTACAATAAAAATTATTTATCCAAAAATCACGCTGAAGATTTCCTAATTTAGTACGGCCATCAATTCCGTAGATTCGGGTGGCAAGTCGCCTGGCAGTTACGCAGCCGGCTTTTCATGGTAGCGCATGGGTAGCCTAAATTCACGGGGCGAAAGCTATGCCGTTTCTAAATGGGGTAAATTTGATGGAAGTCGTCAAAACAGTTCTTTAGTCGAATAACTTCCTTTTAAACTTGGAAAGATAGATTATTTAAAAGTGTTACCATACGAAAGCCGAAGGCTGAAATGCACAATTTGTTCAAACATGAATTAATGTATTTGAAACTATAATTACTATTTAAAATGTACAGTTTGATATCAAAGAATGACAAGGAATGTAAAGATAAATATTTAGCGATCCAGTATCATGGTTATATCATATAGAAAATAAAATTCTCACGGTACGTACTCATCTGTTACCATATCATCCTTAAAAGTAACAGATAACTGAATACGCCTAGAAAGTAGTAGATGCTATTCCTGCACCAAATCCGAAACTAACATAAATTTTCATCCCTGAAAAGCTGTTCTAATTCTTGCGTATTGTAGAAAGCCTTTCTGAGTAACACGTAAAAATTATGCAAGGCGCCTTCTTGGTGTTTCATTAGAGCTGTGGGATTACTCTGCGTTGACAGATACATCGTCAAGGATGTTCTAACAAAGAGATTTTCCTAATATCCCAGTTGTCTTTGTTTCAACTCCAGATTCATTTGGAATTTTAGGAAGTTGATTGTCCCATTAACAAAGCAAGGATTAGTGAGCTTTTATGACCTCATACAATTACAATAAAATGACTCATTTAAATAGAGCAATACAACTAGGAAAATTAAACGTTTTTATTTGTCTTGCAATTTTCGTACAATAATTTGGTTTCATCTCTCGATTCCAGATTATCGACATTCACGTGAGTGTAGGTATTGTGAATTTGTGCTAGTCTTTTTCTTCCTATAAATAAAACCTCCTTTAGTTTACCTAAGGAAAATTTAAATTTTACATTTGTCTTGCACTCTTAAGACAAGATCGCATTTAGTCTTATCTCTTGCACTGGATGTAATTAAATTTAAGATAATTTAGTTGCTGTTTTTTTAAAACAAATATACCTCTAAAATAATATTTCCTTGACTTTGAGTAAAGTAAAATTAAACTTTTGTATTTATCTTGTACTTTGAGGACAGGGTCAGATTTGGTTTTACCTATTGCGATCAGCAAAAAAAACAATCACATGAGTCTGATTACTAGAGGTGTTTGTTTTTCGCAATTAGCGATAAAACCAATACATAAGGCGAATTTTGGTCGATTTAGCGAAATAACGCTAATTTCGACAGTTTTAATAAGCAGCACGGATTTTGGTGATTTTCGCTTCATTCATCATTTGAAAGATGATGAATTTTGGTATAATTTAAATAAATGTTCAATATATAATTGAATTTTTTACGTATTTTTATCATATGTTAAATCACTCATGACATTTTTGCTTACGCGAATTCAGCTTTGATCTTTTGCAATAAATTCACAAAACTTTCTTTCCATTATGGATTATCATAAAATCTCGCCTAATTCCTCGAAGAAATATGTTTTGTTTTTCCTAACATCAATCGTGTCAATATTTTTTTAATGAAAACATTATGTTTTGTTGATCTGCAGCTGTGAACGCATTTTACTTAGGTGTAAAAAGCACAGTTTTAAATAAATTTAATTTAATAATTTTTATAATTTACAGTTAATGATATTTTAAATGCTTTTAATGTTTATGCTAAAGTGTGCCTAATATTATTCCTATGCTTAAATGAGATTCTGTTAAAATTGGTAACGCCAAATTTAGGAAACATAATAAAAACACAAAACACCACAATTTGGTTTTCAAATCAACAAATTTCAGAAAAAATGAAAACATTTTCAAACACCTCTACTGATTGTCGTAGACTGAAGCTAAAATTATTCTTCCTATGTATAAAATCCTTGAAAAGTATTCAGTAAAAATGCCTCAAAAACATTGAATATGCCAATGAACCTCTCATAAAAGCAATTAAAAAGGTTTCAAAGGCCCTACACGCATTATGACTGATGAAAGAGGTTTGGTTTTCCCCTTGAGACGCAACGGGAAGTCCAACGAACGTCCGAGTGGTATCGGTGAGTGGGAGAAGAGAGGGGCTAAGTGGACTTCCGGAAGTACAAATTCGGAAATGTGGCTCAGGAGGAAAACAGGAATTGGGTATCGAAATAGATTTCCGGCAATTAACGAGATAAGGGAATAAAAGATACATAATATAAGGACTTCGCTCATATTATTTTAGAGCCATTTTATTAAGAACCAATTATCTTTTTTTTATTGAAGCGAGGAAGAAAGGATACACCATGAGAAGATGGCCTTTTATTATATAAATTCAGAAGGATACCCTGTACTTGTACTAAGGTTATAAAATAATCTACGATTGTTGTTTTAGTTCACAAAAGCTTTTATGGCATCTAATGGTGTGTTTGAATAGTTGATAATTGCACCCAAAGACAAATAATTAGTATATAGTAACTAAGAAAATCTCATTAATTGTAAATTAATTCAACCAAGGCGAGATCTACTATTCCAATTTCATATATATTACGAAAAATTTAAAATAGCAGAAAAGTAGACTAAGAAATGTGTGTAGTGCTTAAAACTAAATACTAGCTTAAATGATAAATAATCAAGTAAAAAATTTCATAAGTAATTCTAAAAGCGAAGGAAACGTTCTAACAGTTACATTTTGACAAAGAGGACATTAGTTACTAAATGAATACCTAGGTATTTATTGAGTTTGAGGACCGGGATAAATTATGTATTTGCTTGGTTTTAATGAAGTTAGTATGTAATAAGAGGTATGAGGTATTAATGCAAATTTTACAAAGAAATAACAGCTAATAAAGAGAGTAGATGAAAGTAAAGGATTCATTATGCTAGTATTTTATTTTTTCGACATAATATAACTATATTTAGAATAAGATAAACATAAATCTAAAACATAAACCTACAATTCTAATGGCTCAGATAAGAAGTACGGTTGTAAGGAATCGAAAAAACGAAACAGAAAATTAATAGATAAGTGGCTTAAAAGATGAGTCCGCATAAGAAAAAGGAGGACATAAGAGCAATGTAAGAAGGAACTGATGCAAAAGGAAAGGCAGTAAAAGGAGGGAAAGATTAAAAATAAATGCAGAGCGAAGAATAAAAGGAAGAGCATAAAGAGAAGGAAGACATAAGTGGCCCTTAAAAGAAAGAGGGCCCAAGGAGGGAGAATTGGATTAGAAAGGGGAGAGGTGGCTGCATTCACTCGGAAAGGCCTTTGCGATTCGTATGATCGGTGTAATGGGTTAAGTGCTTCGGAAAAGGCGGTTGGAAAGTCTTCGGATGGATTTTAAAAGCAGCGGGAAAGCCATGAAAGTAGAAACAAAATTGGAAAGGGGATTACTGGGTCTCATATATACGGGGTTACGGATCTTAAGCAATACAGGGACAGAGGGTGAATAGGGAAAGTACTATGGAGGCGCTGAAGAATGGAAAAGACAGAGGAGTACCGTTAAGTAATTGGCTAGAAGTCTCGACATTAACTCATTAAATTCTGGAATAAATATCTCTTAAAATATTTAAGCACTTTAGATAATAAAAAGGGAAAAGTGGAGAGCATTGCTTGTCACCGACACGTTCATATCGTTCTGCCTAAGGCCCAGTCGTTAAGGATAATCTACAGGTAAAGCTTACTTAAAGAGAATGATGAAGTATTTATTTTATTCACCGACCAAATTACGATTCTTTCAAGAAACTCAACGTATTTGAAAAATATCAAAGATAGAATACGACTGATTCATACAAGAATTCATTTCGTGCAATAAATATCATCTCACAACCCGAACCATTCATAATGTATCCAATAGGTGGTTCTTGAATATAAATTCACATTCTTTACATATATTCAACATTCAATGAACTTACTAATCTATTGAGTTTTAGATATCCTAATTCAACCTTATTCGCTTTAAATTTATCGAATAAAAGATTTACGACTAATACTAACGGTGATATAGAATTTAAGGAGTTTCTCGGAAGGATAAATTGCATTGGGATTTTCCCTGAGACCTCTAAAACAGCCGTAAAGCCCTGTCACGAACCCCGAACGATTCGCAAGCAAGGTGATGACCAGACAGAAATGCGTCAATGGAATTTATAATCGAAGAGAATAGCAACAGCAGGCAACAGAATAGCAATTTTTTAATGATTATAATGATCGCAGTAATTTTAAATATTCAAGGCCTAAGATATTGGAGTGTCGTTTGAATACCTTTGAGATAACTTTCATGAAATAGTAAATCATAGATTTATGGTTTGCTAAATTTCAAAAATAAAATCTTCCTACGAAGCTAATAGTAGAACAGAGGTATTCGGTGAGTATTAAATAGATCTTGCTTCCACTCTTAATGGAAAAATTTGACAAGAGTAGTGGATAAATCACATAGAATCAAAAAATTAAAACTTCGTCCATCGAAAAAATAATAATTTTCGAAGAATAATATAATATACACTAGCGATTTTGATCCACGCAATGTCACAAACGTCAGATTATACACGGCCAGGGTTTCGATGCACAGAATATGTCCATTAATTTTCATTTTCAGTGATTACCAATAGAAAGCCAAAATAATCTACATAATCTAGAAAATAATTTTTGCTTTCCGATTAGCTTCTAGAATTTTAACCTGCACTTTGAAAAAGGAGAACTTGTTGGTGATAAATATTTGGCTGAGCTTGTCTCCCAGAAAGGTGGAAAAACGAGGGGTTGGAGTCTCGATTGAATAATGTTCCCCAGACACACATTGGAAAGAGATGGCGCTTCTGAAGATACAGGGAGAAGAAATAGAGGAAACTGCATGTAAACACCTCCAAATGAGGTTAGAGACGGAAAGAGGAACGCTTGAGGAAGAAAAAGGGGGCGAATTGGAAAGGTAAGCAAGGGAAATGGAGCGATAAATATACGGGGATAGCAAGGAAGATAAAAGATAAGTAGAAAGGAAAAAAGGGATTTCTTTAATTAGCGGCAATGCGATGTCGTCGTATTCAAAGAAGGAAGACAAATTAGAGTTACAATCACTTTGATTTATGCCTATATAGACAGCATAAACGGATTTTTAATTTGAAAAAGCGCTAAGAGTTACACTATCATTCTTTCAATCTAAATATGAGCATACCGCTAAAGTGATATATTTTTAAATCATGGTTATAAAAATTTAAACTTATAAGAGTCAAACATTTTTAATTCTTTTAAAAGATGTGACGGAATCTTAAAACTAAATTATTCCTGTTATATCGACATATTTCGATAGGTTTGTAAATATATCAGATAGGAGTTTTCTTTAGAAATACAATTTTAAATAAACGATTACATAGTTAAATAATTATCGCTCGAGATTCTTTAATTTCCGGTGGCGGATGAGCAAATATGGGTTAAGCTTGTCAAAGGAAATATTGGAAAGGATTTTGGAGGTCAATCAAAAACATTTAAATCATATTTTACCCTCTACAAGTAATTTTCTTAGGAATTGAGTATGCCTTAGGATTTTCGGAGCCTTTCAACTGATTATCGCCTCTTTCTTGGCAGAAATACACGGATCTAGAAGAAAGGAATACCTTCATCACCGCTTTACGTTGGGTTCGAGGAAGATTCATACCCACTCTGGGATTGCTTTCAAACGTCACCATTACAGCCAATCTCACCTGAAAGCAGGGAAAAGAGAAAATCAGAAATCTGCAGCAGAATTTCCATGTCAAATTTTATGTTATATATACACATTATAAGGATATTATCCCTTTTATTTACAGCAAGGTAAAATATCGCTCTTTTAAAATTGACTAGTTTTCCATGATGTAGCAAAATACTCTTTTGAAAGGTAAAAAGAACTGTACATAAATTTATAGATACTTTTTCCCGAAAGACTTGAACAGAGTGACATAAAAATCAATGAATTAGTTGACCAAGAATGATTTATTATAAAACTATTGGGAGTAAATCACAGGATAGGCGTAGCAGAAACAATGAAATCTCTTTCTACCCAGAAAATTATTTCAACAGCATTCTTTCGGACCATTCCTCAATTTTCACGTGTTCATTCTTCATCCATTATTATCATGCGCGACAAATGAAGCGATTTGGATATACACATAGTAAAGATGAATGAAAATGACAATATTTGGCATCCTCTTTCGTACTCCCTTCTTTTCCATTATTTGTCACTCGCAAAGCAAACATAACGAGGCAAGTCACTTCTATAACATTAATCTACGATATAAATAAATGAGAATAATGTTAGGGCTATAGTAACAGATAAAATAAAAAAATAAGTAATGGATATTAACTCTTAAAATTACAAACATTTGCGAGGAAATCGATGAAATTTCGCTCAGACGTTTTGCCGTTAAAATTCTTGAGAGCTCATGACGATCGAGTGTTTTACGCAAACGACAGGAGACTAAAACTTCATCCATCCTCTCCATAATGTCGGTCACAGCTATCGCTCTAGCAATAGCAAACAAAGTGGAATGCGCAGTGGATTACACATTCAAACGATAACCCATCCACATGCTTTCAAACGCCCATGCATTCAAACGTTTACACATTAATCATGTATCGGAAAATTTCCATGACCGAGCAACCTTAAATGGCCGGAGGGTTTATATTGGGACATCGATACCGCAATTGGCAACAAATCAAAAGATGAATTCACAAAATCACTTCTGGTAGAATTTATGTGGATAAAACCCTCGGAGCATTGCATATCTCGTGACACGAACGACGGTGATGCATGGTTTTTAAGTTGTCTGAATTCGTCTGAGGTCATTGGTAGGAGTCGTGGCTAAGGGGCGAATGTGGCTCAGGAAGTGAGAGTGGTTTCAATCTGAGGGGATCGATATGTGTACACGCACCCCACGCACGCCCGCGGCGTCTCACAGGGACACAAAACGGCTGAGGAACTTAAAGCGCTTCCCGATGACAAATGAAAACAACCCACTCGTTTTGGGGGCTCAACTAACAAGCGATGTTCTCATGCGTGCACAAAAAATACAGGAGAAATGCATAATGAAGCTCCCGTCAAGTAACAAATCCCAAAATAAGACGATGCGAAGAAAATGGTGAAAGCCATGGGAAGGTGCGACACTTGAAGACCTGTAAGCGACTTCATAGAGGGCGTAGCAACTTATTTACGCATTACAAATATTATTTCCTGTGATAATTTGACAATCTTTTCTTTATTTAATGCTTTAGAAGGATTAGTAGAAAAGAATCCCTGCTGAACTACCACATCACATATCCTTACTGTTAATAACATTTGGAACATGGCGTCCATTATTAAAACTATGAAAATGATTTCAATTTTTAATTAATCAGTCACTTACGAGTATGTATAGAAGATAACAAGTAAAATATTTCAATTAAAATTATTGATAAAATATCTCTATTAATCAAAGCAAGAGCTTCCGAGGAAAAGTGAAGAACGATCTCATTAACAATTAATGCCAGTTATAATTAATTGCAGTTACAGGTTAGAAATGTTTTCACTAATGAGTGTTGTGAATAAAATTTAAATTATTATATTAGTTTATTATACTATTGACTTCTGAATTATGGGAAAAATTATTGATAATGGAAATGAAAACAATTCATATACTTCCACAGCATGATTTTAATACGATATGTTTTACAAGTGAGCATTATCAGGAAAAGGAAATATAAGTCTTTTTTAGTTACACGACGCACTGATATTATTTTTACGTATTTACATATTCATCAGAAGTTAAATTTACTAAGGAAATTAAATGTAACTTCTGACAAAAGATTTGGAGTTCGATCGAACGATGAGGTTTAAAAAGTACTCATGTTAAAAATATTTACGGACTGAGACTTGTAAAAGTGATGTCGACAAGCGCGCTTTAGTGAGTGCGGGGGATATTCAAAGAGAGGCTTTTACGTCAATTACACCCAGATACTGAAAAAATATGGTTCACAAGGGACTGCTCTAATACAAGTGAAAACAAGAATTGGAAGAAGAATTGGTGGTTTAAAAAAATTGCCCGGGAATGAAAAAAAAAGCGTTATCGATATTTATTCTGCGGATGGTAATCGCTATGAGAGGAGAGAATTGAAATTTGACTAAATTGGACTCTTCCAGACATAACTCTTTAAGACAGAAAGTATTATAGATACTCCACTTTTCCTACTGCCCCGGCTGGTTTCATACAAGTCTTAACTAACTCGTCAGTAACTATAAAACCTAATATAGTTTACTGCTGTACATACTTCACCACTTGATAAAATATGATCTGTGAAATGTGAGAGAAAATGAAAAATATACTTCGCCCATTGATTTACTGAAAATATATTGTAAATTTTGAATATCCTAAGGAAAATATTAAATTCTTTAATACTTATCTGGTAGCCAGTCACTGAAAATATGGAAATCAGAAAGTGCTGATATAATTTACTATCTATGAGAGAATATTAGCGATTCGCCAAAACATATATTTTTGCATAGTAAAATAAATTGTAAAAAATAAAAACCTTACCAGAAAATGTTATTCCGCTAACGTCATCGATCGTTATAAAAATCTCAATTAATGTTCTTCATTTTACTTTTGTATGTAACAGCAAAGCATTACTTAAGTAAATCATGGCAAACATCTAAATTTTTGCGCAATAAAATGCAGTTCGTGACCCGCAAACGATTCCTAATCCGCAGGCTACTCCTAGATTATCCTATCGGACGTTGAGAGGAAAATCTGTACGTGAGGATGGAATTTTTGTACCGTTATTACCTCCGAGTCAGGATATAAAACGAAATTCTTAGGAATTATCTTCATCTTATGACTTGTATGGTGAACGGCTCAGTTCCAATATAAAATGGATTTCAGTTATTCATTGCCCAATCTCCGTTGTATAAGCAATGGCAAGCTTTTCTTAAAACCGTAACGATGAATTTTGATTCATTTTACATCTCTTGTTGATGAGCAAACTATCAAAATTTAATCTTTCTCTCACTTCGCAAAGCTTTAATTTCCATCGATATAAGAGCAAAAATCTCAATAATTCTTTCTACAAAAACAACCACATGGCAACCATGTAAACATCAACAATTACAATCAACGGACTAACTTATTTACACATTTAAGTTACTAGTGTAAAAATATATACTTGACTAAATTAACGATATTACGTCCATTTTTATCACAAAAAGAAGAAATCGTAAGAAGCATATTGTTTACATTACTTTACCAGGTGTAATAAGGTATCTTAAGAAGCATGGAGAACATATCCTACGACAAAGATGTTCTTTTTATTTCATTCAGCGCAGTGTAATTAAAATAATTCTGAAAACGATAAAAACCTAGCGCATACTATTCGTAGTAGCGGTAATGATATTTTTTAAAAAGCTTCGATAGCTTAGGTTATTTTAAATTTGCCCTCCCACCGGGAATCAAACCCGGGAACGCGTAACTCACTTGGCCATCCGGGAGCTGGAATAATACTCTTATCCAAGTGCACAACTGTCATCGTACACTTCAAATAATAACGAAGAGAATGTTAGTGTTGAAAGTTGAAATCGAGACAGGATGTGAAAGTGTTTCGCCGAGAGGGTCATCCATCAAATAGTTCCTTCCCCCGACGTGAAGGGGGCGATCGAAGGAGAAAATGACGCCTAGGGCCACAGATCGAACATCCAGTTGAAATTCTATTCACTCCTTGGATAAATGCGTCTCTTTTTTTATAGCCGGTGTCATATATTTATCGCATTTCGGAATGAGGGGTGATGAATGGTGATTGCATCAGGGACGCCCCGATCAAATTTTCGACTTTTGACCCTTTGGTGGAGGGGGTTAGGGGCGGCAGGGGTCATTGGAGGAGAGGTCGCCACCCTGAGACGTCCGTAGAAAGTCAATGGAGATATCCACCTGAGCTTCTTTCAGGGTCAAATCTTCGCGTTCGAGGTCAGCCTCAGTCGGAGGATACGGGTCACGAGGTGAGCGAAGAACGGGGAGAGGCGCACGCTCTCTGCCATCTATCGGCGTCATTGTGAAGCTCTAGGGCACCGCCAGCGTCGATCGGCGACGCCGAGAACTACGAGAAGAACTTCTTAGCTCGGTGCATGAATGAAGAGGACTAGGCGCGCGTTTCGAATTTAAACTTAGAGGGTAAAACATCCATCGAAAATTATTTTTAAAATCAATAATTCACATACGTTGTTTTGGGCTATTATCCAACCATTTAAGACACATTATTATTATTGCTATAATTTATTTCTGAACAGTCATTTTAGACGTTGCTCGCTAGGAAATGAATTGAAACTCTAGTAGCTAGGGTCCTGCTGGAAAGAAGTAAGTCCCGGTATAAAACTACCATACAAAGCATCTTCCGAAAGATGGAAAAGCTTTGCAATTGCACACCGTCTAAGGGCCAGGTTAATTCTCAGACAATTTTGCAATCGTCGCCTAGTTTTTAGAGTATGTAAGCATCAATAGCTTTAGGCATGACTTTGTGGTAGTCATTCTTAACTAAAAGAAATGAAAATATGAGACTTTTACCCGTACTTCAGTAATAATTTATTCGACGCGTCGAAACCTTGGTTGGTGAATAAATTATTACTGAGGTAAATGCCATCATCTTTTAACATCTTTTAATTTCTTTTCGGTAAGGTAGCATTCAGAAAAAATGTAAGTAAATGAGTGACAACAGCGTACAACTTTACAAAATGAGTTTTAGACATTTATTTATTCATTTATTTATTTATTTAAACGCTGCAAGTTGGTATTAATACCAGGTGGCAACGGTTGAGAGGGAATAACAATACAATCTGTCCGGCATTCGCCCAAGGACGGGAGGGAAACCCCTCCAAAAACCACCCATGGACAGTGCACATCTTAACAGTAGCAATAGACCCAATTAGTGCAATATGTCAAACAAGTCAGATAAACAAATAAGTCAGAACCGTATTTCCTGAAACTTGAATGAATCTGAGCTAGTCTTCTTTGTTAATGTAGGAACTTGAGTAATAGGAAAATGGCTTTGGTTATGATATTATAGATGAATACGGAAAGATTTTATATTACCAATTAAAAATAAATATAGCTTGTAAATGATTAATCTCTATTTACTTTATGCTGATCTAATTATTCTAAAAGTCCATTAGAAAGAAGGTGAAAATGTTCATCGTATAATGTTTTTGAGAGAACTTTAGAAAGTTCAAACAAGAAATTGTAATTTCCTTAAAAAGCTACCTTTACGAAGTGTAACTATCTTCAGCGATTGAAATAAGCGATTCATACATTTAAAACATACTGATTTAGCGCCCAATCATTTCTCCATAAAGTATCCGAATATATACGTTGGATCCGACTGAAATCGATGACAAAAGTTATAACCGTCGTTCCTGTAACTTGAATGAATCTGAGCTAGTCTTCTTTGCTAATGAAGGAACTTGAGTAATATGAGAATAGCTATTTTATGCCCCAGGTGCTCCTGCTTAGCGCAATCGGAAATGTATCCGTCGTTAGTGGAAGCGGTTTCGCTCTTAACCCTTAACCAGTGACGTGCGGTCTGAGAGACCGCAGCGATTTTTTTATTGTGAATAAAAGAATTATTTGATTTTTAACAAATCTGTTATTTATGGTACCTTCTTAGATACCTTTACGTAGTATATAGAATTCTTCGAATTTCATTTATCTTACTTGTATTTCTATTAACTTGCGATTTAATTTCATGCGCGGTCTGAGAGACCGCACGTCACTAATTCGGGAAAACTCAATTCGTAATATGGATGAATATTATTACGGTGGCTTACAAAATTTAACTTTATTTATTACATTTTTTTATTATTTTCACATTTCTTTGTTATTACTATTTGAAAAGCATAAATTAGGCAAAATATATGGATTTTATGATAGTAGGCTAATGTTGAGGTCGTCCTAAAGAATACTGATTGTTTTGGTTATTTTATAATATCAACTCCAACAATAAAAATCTTTTTAGAAAAATATTAAATCATACTTGCATTAAAACACCTTATGTGTATGGAACCGAATTTTTCGTCTTTATATTTCGCTGTGATTCTGACACTAGAATGTCACTTACTACGGATGCGACCGAAGTGGCGGCAAACTCAGAATAACCAAATCCTGCGAGAATTTCTCTTTGTTGCCACTACTCATTTGTGCCTAGCCCTGGATGAATGACCTTTAGTGAAGCATATTGTAAGCGGAATATGGACCCCCAATGGAAAGGGTGGAGTGATCCTGGGGAAAACCCGAGGCGAATGTTTGAGCAGTACATGACTAGATGTGAAAGAGAACGTATTTCTCGGATTTTCCCCAAACTGCTTTCTTTAGTTTCGCTCTATTCGTTGCCAAGTAATCATCTTGCTACACGGATCGCATACGCGGATATTTTGAAAGACGAATCATGTGAGTTATATTTTTTCAGTAAGTTCGTTTCTTTCTAAAATATATCTTTGTTGTAAAATAATTTGCAAATATGGCGGCAGGAAAACCAATTGCCTGGGAAAATAAGAGTTCTAAAAAGCCAAAGAGAAACGTTTACACTCGTCTGTATAACATTGTTGCGGAAAAACCAGGTTTGAAGCAATTTGTTATACCTCTAGATAGGTAACTGCAACCTCTCCATTTTTGGTCGCTTATTTTTGACGACGATATAATAAATTTGATTTTGTGTTGGACAAATGTCAAACTTCAAAAGTTATGAGAAAAGTATACCAGAGTAGGCCAGAAATCCAAGATTTAGATTATGTTGAATTAAGAACTTTACTTGAGTTATTAATATATTCGGCAATATTTAAATCTAACGATGAAGGTATTAGTAGTAATTTTGCTGCAGATGGCATGGGAAAGGAAATTTTTCGTTTAGTAATGTATGGACAACGATTTGCTGTTCTCCTTTTATGTCTTCGGTTTGATAACCATGAAGACCGAATCGTCCGGTACGAAAGTGACCCAGTTGCACCAATTTCTGATTTGTTAAATCATTTCGTAAAAAATTCTCATTGTTGCTATTCACTGGGCACAACAACTTGTATTGACGAAATGTTAATTGCCTTCAGGGGTCGGTGCCGATTTAAAATGTACATCCTGAGTAAGCCAGCTAAGTATGGCCTCAAAATTATGTGTTTGACGGATACATCGAATAGCTATTTGTATAATGCCTATTTGTACGCCGGAAAAAGTGCCAACGGAAAAGGTCTGTCAGAGGAAGAGAAAAAGACTTCGAAACCTACGCAATCAGTTCCGCGTCTCACTGAGCCATTATTTCATTCCGATGGAAATATTACAGCTGATAATTGGTTCACTTCAATTGAACTGGTTTAGAAGCTGAGGGTGAAAGGACTGACCTATGTCGGGACGATACGAAAAAATTAAAGGGAAATATCCAATGAGTTCTGGCCTTCAAAAGAAGGCACAAAAGGGTCCTCGTATGGATATACGGCAACATGACTCTAGTTCCTCATGTGCCAAAGAGAAACAGGACTCTTTGGTTGGTGTCGTCAATGCACCACAGAGAGCACTGATGACGTGACAATGAAACCTGAAATTATAGCTTTCTATAATTCAATCAAGGGTGGAGTACATACACTACATAAAATGTGCAGCAGCTACTCATCTAGTCGAAGAACAAGGAGATGGCCAATGGCAGTGTTTCTTAGGATTTTAGACATTTCATTGGTGAATTCTTTTGTGTTCCAGCAGTCTCTAAAAGACAAGAAGTATCTGAATAGGTACGATTTTATTAAATGCATTGCAGCGGAGTTAGTAAGGCCACAATTAAAGAGGATAATGTCAAACAGCAAGATTCCCACACAATTAAGAGCCAATATAGGCCGAATTCTGAACCAAACAGTTGAAAAACCTCAAAATTTCGAAGATAAACTAGAGAAGCGGAAGACTTGCCGACTTTGCCCTCCATGAAAAAAACGAAAAACCTCCTTCTGTTGGTCCAAATGTAGACAACCAGTTTTTTTATAATTCACAAAAGAATTTGCAAGAGCTGTGCTTCTATGGAGGGGTAGGACATTTTTCACGAAAAATGTAATATCGAACGGTTGCAGAATCCATGAAAAACAAAATAAATGAAATATTTTTCAAGAACGTTTTATCAATTATCATCCCAAAAATACATTAAAGGCTTTGCTACAAAAATAGGCACCTGATTTTTAATATGCGACATTATTTTGCTAGGATATGTTTTTTTCATTCAAATTTTTGACTATCTTCGTAAAATGATTAATAATAGTAATTTTGTTCATATTAACATAAAATTAAATTTGAATTCAAATTATTTAATAACTGATTAGTTTATTAAGGCTTTTAAACATTGTTAAATGTGTCATTTAGTAACTTTAAAGATATTTAAAAAATTGCGGTCTCCCAGACCGCACGTCACTGGTAGTGTGACAAAAATTGCACGTCACTGGTTAAGGGTTAATGAGAGATTATATTCCTCGATAACAGCTGGCGGCAGGAAACTCATACGCCCATAGAATTTGATGCCGAAATCAATGCCATCATTATCTCTAATCATCATCAGCAGCATCATCACCAGCCGATCCCAATTACAATGGAAATAATAGGGTTTCCTTTGTTAAGCTTTCGTTTTATACAGGGAAAACACTTATCTTGAAGTTAATTCAATCCAAATCGAAAATGCACACTAATATATTAAAAATTAATTTTTCTCTGCCATTGTTCCTTACATAATGATACTTGAAAATTACAATTATACGGCTCCAATCATGGCTCTAAACTCTATTATTTGAGTATTATATTTTTGGAAGATGATTCACTGAAATACTGAATCTATAAAATAACTATAAATATATTTAAGATACAATAGAAATAAAATGATTGGAGTTAAACGAACAGAAGTCAGGAGTATGAATGAGACGGAAAAGATTTGTTGACAAAAAATTTCGAGTATCTTATTTTGTTGATAGAACGAATAGTATTCAGCAAATGCGTTTTACTGACGTATGAAATTCAATAAGAAAAGAGAAAGAAGACGTCCTCCTCATGTAGTAGCCATGTATCAAATACATCAACATGCGTTTTGCTAAAAATGAAGGAATTCAACAAAAATATCATTGTTATAATTTTGGTATGCGCAGATTACGATGGTAAAAAGTTTTCTCTCGAAAAGTATCATCGTAAAATATTCCGTAATAACACAGATAATTTCAACCATAAATTTCGTGTGCAATATTTTATGAAGATACTTTTAATGCAAAAAGGTTAAGTACTTTCAATGAGATACTACATTTTTGTCCTTCGAAGATCTCCTATCAAATTGAACTGCAGCTATAAGAGCTAACCTATTTTAGAATTTATCACTTCAGCAACAGTTAAAATGTAATTTATTCAGAAAATAATCAGGTACTTAGGTATGATACTTATTCTTATTCAAGCAACTTGATTCCATTCCATTGCAATATTCCATTATAATTTAGTTGAGATTTCGCCTTTCATTTTTCACAATTTAGTAGGGCTACACTATTACCTCAGCGGTTCAATAATTCCAACGAAGGTCACAATTTGGAATTATCATTGTTACGGAATCTTATATCTAATTGGTTGACCAAAATATCTTAAAAACTTTCTTAATATACTTCAAAGGTTGACTTACTAATAACACGTTGTCGTCAGTCGCTTGTTAAAATATGCAGAAACTAAGTAAATGAGTGCATCGATTATTTTCCTGGATAGATAAGAAATAAAGAGAAACACTCAGAGTAAACTGGAATAGTAAGATTTAGAAACGATAATGATTTTCCGTTGCATTGGTGCCAAAAAATAATTCTAGCATTTGTTTGTTTTATGGTAATATGGAGAAAATATTTACAGTGTTACTTAAAAACCAATATTATTATAAAAGGATAACTTCTGAAACTAAAGCATCAGAAAGAAAACTAAAAAATTTGTGATTAATTGTACATGATGGTTGAGTAAGATATTGAATTCTTGCTTCTCAATGAGGAACAACGTAATGTTAAATTAACAAGATTGATAACACAGTTTTTCTTCAATCCACACAAACACTCTTTGTTGAGCCTTCGAAAATGATTGGTATTACCTCTCATATTCTTCTCACTTTTCAGGCCCATTCTATGATTAAGTATTTTTAACTGTCGAGGATCAGTAATAACAATAGAGTTTGTTAAAATAAATTCCTTAATAACGCTTTCAATCAGATAATGTGTAGGTATAAAAATATTACGAGATAAGAAAAATTATAATAAATATTTGGGAGTTTCTAGATAATAAAAATATTTCTTTGGGCTACTCTTAATAAGCAGTTGACTATAATGGCCTGTGAGAATACCTGCAATCAAAACTTCAAAATTCTTCATAATTTAAATACTTTAGGCAATAGTTTAGCTTGGGGTGCAGAGTTTAACCAGCATTCATTATGTAAACAACATCAAGTTCATTCAGAGCTCATCATATCAAAAAATTAACATTATCCTTTGAGGTACATTTAGAAATAGACATAGTCACAACCTGCACAAAAATTTTAATCCTAAAAATCTTCTTTATACAAGATAACAGTCAATCTGTGGATGCTGAAATATTATTTTGCACTGGCTGGTCTTTCTTTGAACTCAATCAGTTGGGTATTAAGTTCATTAATTAAAAAATGTCAGATCTTCAATAAATGCTGCGAATTCCCAAAATTATTAACTACTTTGACCATTCTTAGGAAATGTGCGCTCGGAAACACGGTCCGGCTTTCCCGCCAAGTTTCGAAACCCGCGGTTACATCCTCATCGATTCGATCAGCTGATGACACGGCAGCGCTATCTGGCGACGGAGAATCTCGGAACTTCTTCCTCTCGTCCTAGTTCACAGATTCGCCGTCAGATGGCGTGGTAGACGCCATTTCCTCTCCCGTTGAAGCCGCATTACAGAAGGCCTCTCTTTCTATTCACACCTGTCCACAGAGGACGCTGCTGTCATCACGGATTCCGTCGCCTCGAAGCGAACTTCCGACACGCACATTGGGCCGCTTTGGGACGAAGAAAGGGTTAACCGTATGAAGCAACTTTCGGAGGATCTTATTACGGTTCACGCAAGAGCGACCGGTGAGGGGCTTCCAGAAATTTCGAGCGCCACAAGTGGCCACATTCTTACCACGTAAGGCTGCAAGCTGGATGTCTTTCGTCACTTATATGAACAAAATTGAGATTTTTTTGGGATTTCTAATATTTTTTTCCAAGTGAATTACTGCAACGTGTACAGTAATTGAATTTTTGTTATGGTGCTGCTTTTGTGATTTCCATGCAGATTTCAACAGATTTCCTTTAGATCTTTTACTGTCAGTGGGTTTGCGTATACTTTTCACACTTCCCTTCCTTGTGGGTGTTTTACTACAGTAGATCTATTTTCCTAAGTTATTACCATGCGTTTTAAAAAAATTCATTTAATTTGAGATTTCCCTCTCTATTTGTACAACCTATACATTATTTATATGTTTTATTAATATCACTGACAACAGGTTAGGTGGAAGAAAAGGCTTTTAAGTATCAATCTTGCCTTAATTAGGACCTTGTAGCCCTTATTAACGACCAATTTCCCACTTATTCGCTCTATAGTTTTCAGCAATACGTTTCATCAGTGACACCGTAGCATTTTGATGTATATACATCCATACGCTGAAAAATTCTGCTCAATATCGAAAAGCTGTTCCTGTTGCCGTATCCTGCTGAATGGAATATTTTTCATCTCATTATGGTACAGGGTAGAGCAAAATACATATATTACATTTATTTCATCTACTTTGGTCACAGTTCATGGTTGTGGTTACATAAGAACTACTAAGATGTGGTATAATCAATAATGACACTTGACTAAGGTCTCTTCTAATAGAATATAAAGAAAAGTGTTACTCGAAGAGTCATTGTGCTACACTAGGAGGACGGTTTCTGCTTATAGTATTCTGGTTCAGTGAGGAAAGCATGGATAAATTACCCAACTCCTCATCATGCCTCGTAAGCCTCATTCCTCTCTACTAGCTCTTTGTTATAGCAAATGCTCCAGGGGGTGAAGTTCGAACCAACCCTCTGGCTTTCTTCCGAAGGCTCAATTTTTTCCTTCATTTCACTAATCCATCAAAGAAGAGTAGCCATATAAGTGTACGAGAATTCCGTAGGAGTAATTAGATTATGTGGAGTAGCTAGGGAACGCTAATTGCGATATCCGAGTAGTCAAAGAGTAATTGAGCTGAACGGTGATATCTCAGTCAATTTAATTTCCAATCATGTATATCGAGCGAGTTAAAGTATCAAATATATTAGATATAAATTTGTACGCGAATTTGAATGAGAGTATGAAAATCTCACTGAAATTCCTTCCGGGACTATCAGAATTTATCCTTGAGAGAAAAATGGAGAAATGTACCACAATATCATACATTTTCATACCTTTTACGTTTATAAAAACACATTTTACGAAGCATTAATCCCTCTCGATTCGACAGAGAAAATATTCTCTTGTGTTTCTTTTCAACATCACTGTGAAAGCTGCACTCATGTTATACAAGCCCACAAAATACAATTTAAATTCTAAATAATTTTCAAATAACGAGATATCCTCCATCAATTAAAATTGTAGCATTTATTGTTTTCAGGCAGATGGGCGTTAATTTGCAATTCAACGCGACGACCTATTTATAGCCGAATGATTAATCGAATAAGCTGCTTTCCGGCTGACAATTCAATTAATATTATTTTATGAAACGAAAATTAATTGCTGAATATTCAGCCGCCTTATTCGGCTGGCAATTTTTATTTATATAATAACACTCACGCAATTTGCGGGTGAGTTAATACATCGTTGGCTTCCATTACGAATTAATTTTAACGTTAACATATCATTAACGCACATGGAAGTAAACTCCATTAACGCTGTAAACGGAAATTTCATTTTAGAGAAACATGTATTATTATTAAAACGACCATTATTTTGTTCTAATTTAATGAGAAATGTCGAAAATTCCGAAAATTCCGCATTTATTGTTAGAAGGAAATCTATTCCTCTGCTAACGATAATGTGTTATGAAAGACGCGATTACCTAAAGGGATAGTATTACTGCAAAAGTCACTCGCGCAGAATCTCTTCATATATAACGACTCTTTATATGAAGAAAATAAAAATAGGAACACATTTATCAACCTCATCGTATTGCAAACTCTAATGCTTAACAACAAAGCTTCTGGACATGAAGGGGAAATTATTAAGAAAGAGATTTGCAAACAGTTCTAATGGCAAAATGTAAGAGAATTCGCTGCAACTACAACCTATACGATCTACGAGTTCAAAACTTTTTTATCGATAAGTTTTTATACAGAAAGAGAGGAATTTATGAAAGGAAAGCTAATTCACCCACAAAAACGCCAAGTTTTAAAAATTAATACATGCTATTCCCATTATATTTTGTTCGTTTTAGAAATAGCTCGGTGTCAACGAAAATTCAGCCCTAAATTCATAGATGATGAGGTTAATCTATGAAATACAAAAAATTATAAATTGATTATGGAGATAGAAATTTTGTCTGATGAGCGTATTTATGAAATCAGGAAATAAAACAATTCTTGGCTAACCCAAAAATACGAAATATGAATTGCATACGAATGTTTTTAATTAACAACAATCTGATACCTGAGCAGTACTAGTTTTTACCATTTGCTATAAGAATCTTAAAAATTTAGTGAGAAATATAAGGATACTTTGCATTTCCTAAATTTTAGAAGAAGAAGCAGCTCTTGTTTATAACGTTAATCGTCGTAGTACATTATTACTTAAGGATACATATGTCCCCTAATGCTGCTAACTTTGGATACCCGCAATAACTAGAGCAATAAATAATTTGAATCTTTCATACGTTTTCACAGCAAAAATATACTCGAAAAAACTAAACTCAATTAGTATTAATGGTAGCATTATGATGGTTGTTATTGCGACTCTACATAAAATAATAGTAATATGTTGACAGTATTTCTATGTTAAATATTAGACGTTTCATAGGTTCAGCGAACCTTTTGCCTTTCGATGAAATATGAAGACGAAACAAATAATATGCAATCCCAACATTATAGTCCTAAAAGCACCATGTTGACTTTAGCGCCAAATGGAAGTTCGTTTCCATTTATTCAAAACGATCATGGGAACGAAGATAAACCGGCAGTGGGAAACATTAGTGCTTTACAGCACTTCATTTAATGCTTAAAACCACGATTATAACCGATGCGTACACATAAACACTTGCTTACTTCCGCTAAAATGTATACATTCCGCAAATTTAGCAGTTGACTGTAAATTCAATTACTCTTTATCGTCTGAGAACACATTTCTAGAAATACGCCGAAAGTTTCTGGAAAGAATAAGGAGTCTTCTGAACCATAGGATGATTCCGTGATTCAATGGAGGAGTCTAGGTGCAATTAAAACCAGAGAAGTAGTTGGATATTAATCCAGGCAATGGCCGACGATTGGTTTGCGAAACGTTCCGAGCCAAGTTTTGCGGAAATCCGCAGTATTTGTGGATTCGGTGAGTGCAGTGGGAGCAAACAGAGGAGATAAGCACGATGAATGATCCCCCCGTTTGTCATCCATTAAGCCAATGCACAAACAGCAAACTATTAAGCCTTGTTCAAAGCAAATCGAACTCGTAAACTAATGCACCAAAGATAGCCCTCCATTTCTTATGCGCCTAATGGACGCTTTTAATCGGTTCTATCTCTGACCAAATCAGATGAAGCGCACGTTGACATTTCACCACGTCACGGTGGGGACAAATGAGGAAAAATCGGAGGCAGAGTAAGCTAATGGCATTTCGCTTCTGTTATACAGGAATAAAAGTTAGTGCTTCTGAAGGTCAATGCTGATGCAGATTTGTAATACATGTAAAATCAACAGTCTCAGACGACGTCTTGTGGACATACTTCATGATGAAAATAACAAAATTTGTACTTTTCCACAGTATTTATTATAAACAATAAATGGAAACAGGACACGACTAGTTCAGTATCAATCTCTGAAACTAGTCGTGTCTTGTTTCCATTTATTGTTTATAATAAATACTGTGGAAAAGTACAAATTTTGTTATTTTCATCTTGTAATACAAGCACGGATCCACAAAGAGAAGAAACAGTAGTATAATAATATAAAGGTGAACATTTGTAGATGTACTCACGCTATGATAAAGTTATTTGCATGAGTGTGCCATTAAAATGTTATTCTGTAATTTAAAAGTTATGACTCGAATTAAGAACAGGTTAAATTAAGTCTTAAGGTCTCTATAAAGGGTACTATAGACTGATATTTTGTTTGAAAAGTGTTTTCATCGATCTAACCTGCCGTCAATCATATTACTAAAAACATTAAAATGTATAGTAGAATAAAAATAGTGAGAAGAAATATTAGAAAGAATGGATGTAAAAATTCTTTGTTACTATGATAGAAAAGAGATCCACTGCAGAAAAACACCTTCAAGGATGAGGGGTAACAAACCTGCAAAGGTTAACTCTAGAGGTGCGTTATTGAGCCATGAATAGGTAAAAACATACTTGGGATCTATTTTCGGGATACGATAAGGCAAAATCTTCACTTTGTAAAACATACTTAAAACGTTCTCTTTTGATTCACCAGACGATTCAATGCAATTTTCCGCAAAACAAAAATTCCGGACAATCTAATGCATGCAATATCTCTTTTCAGTGACGCTGGAGGTTTCCTTGCGTGGTTTCACTGTTTCAGATGCATCACACATGGAAAGCTTTCCAATCCCAGGGTTAAACCCTACTTAGCAATTAAAATCATTAAAGGAGGGAGAAGAAATAAATTGGTCTCAATTCCACAGAAAAAATATATTATAGACGCCCGGTTTCGACTATTATATAATATATAATTTTTTTGGTTTAGTTTTATAATATATTTTTCCTGTGGAACTGAGACGAAGTTATTTCTTCTCCTTCCTTTATGGAGTTCCACAAAGTTACAGCTAACTCTATTGATTATATTAAAATCATTAAATCGATTACCTTTAACCTGACTCTATACAGCGCTAATACAAAAGAATACTTGGAAATTTCCAGCATACAATTTCACTATCCACTTCGACGGGATGGCTACTTCGTCGTGAACGGAAACAACAAGTTTTAAGGTAATCATCCTGGTTCCATAAACCTGAATGTAGATTACCCCCTTTAGATATAAGCAAATTTCTGTCTAATTCTGTTGCCAAGGAAACGAAAAAAAGGCTCAACGAAATCGATCAAACCCAAAAGTTTCCCAATCATTTCTTTCCAAAGAACGAGCTAAATTTAAAAAGCGACTTCGATACAAGGATGGCTCTACCTTGAGGTTCATTTTCCATACACGCACGTTCTCCTTTGCTTATTGATGCTTCCCCTGCCAGCGGCAAGAAAGTCGAGAGTCAGCTAATTCGTTGGTGGGAGAGAGGGTTTTGGGGGAGGCAATCTGGGACGCAGCCACCCGGAAACGGACGAATCGCTGAGCACGTATGACAGCTTGCTCACTTCACCACGTCAATTGCTCTCATCACTCTCAGGCTTATCTCCTCAGGTTAAACTGCATTACATTAGTTAACACATGCCTCACAGATTCATGGAACTCCTGCCGTTCCATTTGGATCGCGTAGCTGTGAAGAGATTCACGCATCGATTTCGTACCGCGTTCCTAAATTCGGATGTTCAATTTAAGGTGATCTAACTTTACATGCGCTAGATATCAATTTGGATAGAACTTATAGAGACGAAAACTGAAATAAATTCAATATTGTTTTGAGGACATTCATAAATGATTACGAATGAACTGTTATATATTTGATAGAAATTTGTTCTTGCTCCGGCGTTAAATAATCCAGCTAGACAATTCTCGGCGATTTTATTTTAATTTGAGATTTTTATAGCTATTTTTAAAGTTTCTTATAACCTAATTAATTCCTTTTCTGTATTTTATTTTTGTTTATTTTCATACAATAATGTTTTATTGATTTATCTATCTAAGTAACAATCTGCATTGTTGTATATAAATATCTGTGTTTGTGTTTTAAGTCTGTCTTAGGATGATTTTCACTCAAAAATTAACTTCACTATCCATAGGTTTCGCAGGATTTTCCCCTTCTTGTGGGTGTTTCCTTGCTGCGGTGTGTTTTTCCCACGTGAAACCTTAGGTTTGAAACCGGTCAAGTTTTAGTTTTTATACGCCCAAGGGTTAAACGTAAGAAGATACTCATTATTCTCAATCTCGCCCAAATATTAGTCTTCTATTATGTTATTATTGAAATGAGAGAAATATGCGATGAAAATAGTTACCATATAATAAATGAGTCTAAATATGTTTCGTAGACTAACGGTAAAACCGATTTTACAAACAGTAATACAGATTATTAGCGCGAAGGTTTTTTGTTCTGATTAGGTTATCTAGGAGATAACTCTTACACTTAATATCGACGATTAAGTCAAATTTGCAGAAAATACCATACAAGCGTCTCGTTATGAATTTAGTTTGAATTCAGCCACGTCTCTGGTTTCATCTACTCTTCCTTGATCCAACTACAGTTCCATGCTCACTATTCATACTTTTCTAAATGAATAACATCTATTCCCTGTCTTCAAATCCTGTAGAGTCATCACTTCGAAAACATGGATGGATATTTATAATTTTCCCAATCTTTTACTACCTAATATGAGCCACATATTAAAGATGAGGTATTCTTCCTATTTTTCTTGCAAAGCCAGAAAGATGCCAATAAAATGAGTTAACAAAAGTGTATTATATTGACTCTCAGAAATAACACTTTCATAGTTATCAATAATATTTGTTCAATACTAATGCCTCCCATAGATTTTATATGAACAATACAGAGTGAATTGAATGAAAAATATATGTTCGATGTACGAGTGTTACATTCGCGGACATTTTCCAGCAAGAATAATAACACAAAAACGACCAAAACACTTAAAATACACATAAAATAATGAGTATCTATCGTATAGGCCTTGAATTTTGTGGATATTAATTTTCAAATACAAAAGAATGATCAACAACTTTGTCTGAATTCCGCAAATGATAAATAGCATTATCTCTTTCGATGTGTTCACGTTATCTTACGGTGCGAAAAAAATGGGCGTATACCCACAAGTATATAAGAACGCAAGAGATAATAATCGTGTCTTAAAAATTCCTTATCATCTTCTAAGCCGTATTATGCACAATATTTAGCCCACGATCAAAACTCAGACTTTATCCGAACGCTCTTCATACCGAAGGGAAAGAACTCGACTACATAAAACAATACGAAACCTGAAAAGTATTTGGACCCTATTTTAATGAGCATCTTTACCTTTCAACTCTCCGCTCACTCACGATCTCCTATCCTCCACAAACACTCGCCGATTCCAGGCAAGCCCTCCTTCTCTATCCTTCCTCCGCTAACCTCCTTAAATCCTTCTCTTATACATTTCCTTCGCTTCCAAGATACTTAACATATTTGTGAGCACGTAGCAACCGGTAGTGTGTCTTACCAGTTGTGGAATAGAGACACAGTTATTCAACAACATTGTGTTTTATAAATAAATATAATTTTTAATATAAAATCAATTTTTTCATATGTCACTTTGTGGAATTTTAGACTTCTTAAAAAAAACACTCAGTGACTTCCAAAAATATGAGTTGTTGTTATTGCTAACTATGAAATCAAAATGCGAATGCGTGACTCGGTGGATTGCCGTGTTATCAAAGGAGAGAAGTAGTAATTTTCTACAATATGTTCATTCGGGAATAAATGTACTGTGGAAAATTTAGTTCTCGTTTTTAGAGTATTTTATTCAGTTTATCACCTGAAGATATAGCTTCACCACGAAAGCTTGTGTTATAATGTTTTGCAGTTTAGTTAAGTCCTTCTTTAAACAAGGAGGGACATATTTTATTACCACAAGGTCAACCCCGAATCTGCATCTTTTATCCACATACATACTTTTTACTTTCTCCGTATACGAAGAATAGAGAAAGTATTGTTTTCATGAAAAAAATCGACTTCGAGATTTCAACGGAAATACGTCTTGGGGTCCCTAGAATACGTTTTGACCATTTTCGGAATGATGTCTGTGTGTATGTGTGTGTGTGATAGTGGGCGCTCTAACGTGAAAACTATTAGTCGTATCAATACCAAAATTCATATATAGAACTGTGGTGTGTGCTGTCAGAGTTGATTAGTTTTTGGAGTAAATCGGTTAAATCGGTTAACCGGAAGTCGAGCTTCATTCTTCAAAGCTCATTTCCGGTTTTCAAAATATCTCCATAAATATGATATTTAGGTATAAACTGAAATTTATAAACGTTTTAGAAAATTAAATTTACTATAACTTTTGTACGAAACATATTTTTGTATCACTGATTGTGTAGGAGTTATTTGTGAAATACTGATAAACCGGAAGTTGCTGATTATGTACGTTGTGGGCGCTCTGGGCTCAATGGGCGAAAGGCCACTTCATCGTTTTTCATCGAACATGTCCCGAAAAACATTATTTATAAAGTTTGTGACGTAAAAGATAATATTTAAGAAATTAATCACCTATCTTCCAAGTTTAGATTGAATATAGAGTTCGAAAATACTGTCGTAGATAAATATTTACATCTTATATATATGGATAAAGTCATGTGCTGGCCACATCAGATTTTTAAAAGTAGTTTTCCCTTGATGGTGCTTCCGTGGAAGCATAACTGGTCGCGTTGGAATAAACATCGAGAATATTTATATCTTCTTTAATAAATTACATGTTCAAGTATGCAAAAAGCCTAACGTTGGCTTAGAGGCCGTGAATAGCGAAGGGAGAGGAAGAGCGATGCGGAACGAAAGGCGAACAGGGTGTAGGGGGGGAAGGCCCCTGATAAGTGACGGACGGAGGGCAGGGATAATAGGGGAAGGGGGCTTATCCGAGGCAGATTAATGACTAACCATTAAAACCTTTCCCTAGATAATCTGGGGCTGGACCGGATTTTTCAAATCCCTCGTCCATCGGCCTCCCTCATTACGGCCGCACACTTTGACGACACTCTCCGTCGCAAAAAAGAAGATCCGGCCGACGTATTGCGCCAAAAATATAATTAATCTCCTCCGATAAGCGAATGCTTCCTTTAACCGCCGCCGAGTGGCGCGATTGTTCGCCGAGGCATAATTAATGGGCGCATATAGTGGCCGCCATGAGAGTGATGACCTATTTCGTCATTGCGATCCGCCCGGGAATTATGTGCGGGACCGGAAAAAGATTTTGGCCGTTTAAATCCGCGGACGGCGTTTAGCAAAACAGGTGAGGGGGACAAGGGCATGACGGGATATATATATGAGCGACCTTTCTTGAAGCAGAGGTATAAATCCTTCAAATTGTTTCGAAGCTCGCGCCGAAGTTGGCTTTAACTTTTTCGCGTATTTCAACCTGCACACACGTGCGATGTTCGAAGTCGGGAGGAAATTTCTAGGCAACGTTTGCATGTCGAGGAAATGCTGTAAATTCTGATTTTGGCAGTTGGAGAATGGACTCACAGTAACGATAACTGTGATAGGTAAAATAATCCAAAAATTGAATAATACATAGCACGATATTTTTTAAAGCCTCAATTTTGTCAAAAATAAAGGCGAAATTTATTAATTTATGTATCAATGATAATCTGATCGACGAAAGAATTGACAAATAATTGAAAAATATGGGAAATCGTAGGGAGAAATTCTCTTCGAGGTGAAACGAAAGCAAAGCTATCTCAAATAAATTTACAGAGTCGAACGTTTAGCCCTTCTTTTGAGAAGAGAAAAGGGCACTACACTACAAGCTATAAGTCAAAGTAAATATATTGCAATAAAATTTAATATTTCGGCTGCCATTAGTTTAGTTATAACCATTTGAAACTTAAAATAATAAAAACCACATTACAGAATAATGTGGACCCAAACGGAAATCATAAGTGAACAGAAAAATTGGAAAATGATAGATTTTTACTTCTGGAGCAATAATGGCATATTCTTCCATGAATTTCCAATCATCGTGCTCAAATTTATGCGAAAGAAATGATTTTATAAGGTTTAAAACCTTAGTATAACTTATACCATCCTGTGCCTGCCTAAATAGAAATGACGGAGAATCGAACATTGATAAGTCTCAGGGGAGAGGAGGAAACACTTTGATTGAATGAAAACCTTTTTAGAAATGTTTTCTTTACAGCAGGATGTTACGGATCAAGCCTCACTGCAGGGGGGAAAACAAATTGCATTGCTTGGGGCCTATGCTTCAGGCGCTCCGAATAAAAAATGTTTATATTATTGAGTAATGAATGTAGTTCATTATTTTCACAGTATGTCAAAACATGAAACCATCATAATACTAACAAGTTATTAAATTACTATATTTAAATGCTGATGTTCCCGAAAGCTCAAGTATCATTCATACTTAAACTCTTTCTTTGAACTCTTTACTTTAACGAACAGACAAGTCGAAACAAAACGTTTACTTGAATTTGTGACGTTTGTTTCATCTTGTCAGTTTGTTATGGCGTCCTACCAAAAAGTATTGCCGGAATTTACTGATACCCTTTACTTACTAAAAAAGTAGCAAATAGCAATAACTAAAATTACAGAGAGGGATACGTGATTTTTTAACTCTAACACGTAGCTCCGTTGATACCTGGGAGGCACTTCGATTAGAATCCAAAATATTTCAATTTGGATGAAATAAAAGTCAAGAAAAGAGCAATAGAAAGACTGGAAGGACTATTTTAAACCAAAGGAGCAATTTAGTGCCTTTTCTAGTCAGCAAACGGAATAGACGACTCGAGCTGAAGTCAGAACCACTCGTGGGATAAGATTGAGTTAAAACAATCGTCAGTTTGGGAGTGCTTTGAGAGGCGATGAATTAGGGTGAGCGAATAAAGGAGAGAGTGTCTGTTTATCTTAGGAGGGACGGCAGCTGTAAAACCAACGAGTGGATCCTGTGTCCACCGCACGACAGACAAACACACGCGCGGCGGGAATCAACGGACTCCGTCACAGTCGAAGAGACAGGCGCGAATGGCAAGGGAAGGAGGAAGAGAATGGGGAAGAAAAGAAGGGAAACAGAGAGGTGAGGAATAAAGGAGATGAGGAAAGGAACAAAGAGAGATTAAAGCGAGAAAAATGGGGAGAAAAAACAGGGCGAAGGGAATTACGGAGAGCAGAGGCGGCAATGCGACAAAAAAGGTGAAAGAAAGGGTGGGGATGAAGAAGACAGAAGGGGAAAGGGAAAAGTGAAGGCAGGAAGAGAATAGGGTAAAAGAAAAAGGGATTACAAATAGGAATGGGGTAGGAGAAAATGCAGTTGAAGCGGTAATGCGATTAAAAGATAGGGAAAGAGAAGGGTGAGGAAGTATAAGATGAAAAACGGGAAAAGGAAAAGTAGGAAAATCTTGGAATAAAAGAAAAAGGAGGTAAAAAGGAATAGTAAATAGAAAAGAGAAAGAAAAAATATAGAAATACATGGTGAAAGTGAAACTGGAAAATAGTAGATGGAGTTAATAAAATAAAATATAATAATAGTGAAATAAAAGGAATGAAGAGGGAATTGAAAGAATAAGGAATATTGAGAGCCTACATAGAATAAGGATAGGGGAGATAAGAAAGAGAAAGATGACAGTGAAAGAAAAAAGTTTGAAGATGGAGTTAACAACATAAAAGAAACGACGAAGGAAGCACAGAAGAATTGAAAAGAAATGAAAAAGAAAGGCAGGGAGAGCATACAGAAGAGGAGAAAAATCAGAAGAAAATACAGAGGTGAAAGGTGAAAGTGAAATGGGAAAGAATTTAGAAAATTGAGTAAATAAAATAAAATAAATTATGAAGGATAAATAGCAGGCATGAAGAGAAAAAGGATAGGAAACGACAGGGAGATAATAAAAGAAAATAAGAAGATAGCGTAAATAGAAGAAAGGTAGGAGAATAAAGAAGAGAAAGGAGAAAGTGAAAGGGTAAATAAGTTAGGAGATGCAGTTAATAAAATAAAAGAGATGATGAAGTAGATATAGACGAAATGAAGAGAGGATGTAAAGTGGAAAGCGAGAGGAGCATAAAGAAAATAACAAGGAAGCATAAATAGAAAAACGGAAATAGAAAATGTAGTGAAAAAATTTAAAGCGAAGGGGAGAAAAGATAATCACAGAATTAAGAAGATGCATTCCATAACATAAGTGAAACAACAAACGAGAAATCGAAGAAATAATGGAAATCTAAAGTTAAAACAAAGAGAAAAAGGAAAATGAAACAAAGAATCGTATTTACCTGTCCCATTTTTACGACCGTTAAATTTACGACATAGGTTTGAGCGTAATCGCGCCATCATCAAGTACTTCCAATTAAAAAGGGTGTTAGAGGGAGGAATTCGATCTCCCAGTTCAATTATTCTCGAATGAAATTCCACCACGTAACGCTTTAGAAGGTTAGGCGTGAACTAAAATGCAAAAATAAGAAAAAAAGATAAGGAGAGATACTTATAAGGGAGGAAATTGCCCTCGAGGGGCAAGTAAGGAGGAAAATAAGAAAGGGAGCGATAAACGAAAGTAAAAAAGAGAGAGAATAAAAATGGTTGAAAGCTATGCCGAAACCCTTCGTTTATCCAAGAGCTTTTCAAGCATGTGAAAAATGTTGTTGAGATCATATCTCCGTATTGCTAGCAATTACGATATTCATTCTTAAAAAGGAGTATATTTACAACTAAATATTTTAGTGATAAAGATATTGCAATTTAATCTCTCAGTATAATTACTTTCAAGTGCGAAGCGGTAAAGGTAAAGGGTGCAGAAGAGTTTATCTTGATTTTAGTTGCTGTAAACCGCATATTCAATTGCAGGTTTGCAACTTAATTCAATTTCCCCTTCTGAAATTACATTGCAAATCGGTGCTAATCATAAATTAGCAATAGTATTTAATAGTATAGCTACTTCCCGATGGAAGTTTGAAAAGAGACGAATTCCACTTTTAGTGCTTGAATTTTATCAAAACTCGCCCAACTCCTTGCAATAAATCGAAAACGGAAAATATATACGAAAGCCTTTCGGAAGATATGATTTCCCGGAAGAAACGGGGCGCGCAAATTGAAAGTAGGGTATGTGGATCACGGTTTTTTGCTATAAAATACGAATTTAATTATTTACTATAACGTCGAGATTAAACCAAAATGTGATTTCTCCCACCTCTAAACCACTACATTTTTACATGAAATTTTCACAATACTAGACCATGAATAATTGATTACAACTAAAATACGAATATAAATATAATCGATATGAGAAGGCGTGACTTCGTGGAAAGCCATTTGCAGAATGAAAACACTTCGTACTTTTCCACCGAAAATTTATTTTGCGACCGGTTTCATAAGTGAGCTGACATCTTCAATGAAGATGTAAGCTCGCTTATGAAATCGGTCGCAAAATAAATTTTCGGTGGAAAAGTACGAAGTGTTTTCATTCTACGAATATAAAAATAAACAAATTCATAGGAACCGATGACTGTCAAAAATTAGACATGTGGTAATAATTAATGTATGCAACCTTATAGATAATTAGATAAAAAGTATTAGATACAAAGTAAATACAGCTACCGCATAAACATAGATAACACCATGCATATACCGTAAAGATAACCGCAGAATGATTTGGGTTGTGGGTGAAAAACTCCTCAACTCAACTCCTTAAAACACACCCACGATAACACCTATATAAGAGCAACATAAATAGGTTTAAATAACGACTATTTGAACATTCAATAGTCTAATATTGAATCTTTGCGTTTGGGAATATTCCCTTCACTACGATACCGATGGTTGTAATTTACGGTTGATACAAGTGTGTATCTAACAGGAGTATAAAAATCACGTAGATTTACACACACTCGAGTATTAGTTACACGGAACGGCAGGTTGAAAAGAGACGTTGAAGCGGAAGAAGGATTCGGAGATGGACCCTTTGGAGCGGAACCAACGCGGGGGGGATCTTCCTGACAACGATGCAGGTTCACGTTATTTACCTTTTCCGCCGAAACCAGATTTCCCCTTCGGCACCCGAGGGAGGGCCGGCAAACCATAGCTGCAGCAGTGATAATGCACACATCCATAACCCAGGAGGGGATAAGGAAGTTATGGAGATGGGACCGAAGGAGTGTTTCGGACGGATAGGGAGGAAAAAAAGGCGAAGGGAAATAGGGTTAGGGAATAAAGGAGGAGAGGTGGTCGTGGATTTGGAGCCAAGGAGAGGTCCTCTCTCTTCGCTCAATTTCTTCCTCAAATTATCGCTCCTCTCAGAGCCAGATTTATTCCGGTTAATGCGTGGAATATTGGCGACCCCCTTAGAGCGCCACTTTGCGGAATAAAAAACAGATACTTCTTTATTTCGCTCCCAGTTGCCTAGGCCATAGTACTATTTGTTCATACTTCTGATACAAGTAATCGCTAATAATATTAATTAGATATTCTTCCCTATTTCGTTCGCAGTTTCCTAGGCCAGAATCCTACTTAATCACTTTTCTAATGCATGTTATTATCAATAAGTTTAATTAATTTATTTTTACTTTTTTAAATCTACAAAAATATATAAAAATAATAACGAAGGCCAGGGATTTAATTAAGAATCAACTGCAACACGTAAATGATATAATTGAAGACGAAAAATCTATATTAAACACGGAATAGAAATGATAATTTAAAGAAAAACTTATCAGACGCAATCTAGCTATGGCTGTACACAACTACTTACAAATTCTTAGATACTCTTCGAGTATAATTGAATGGGAGCACACATTGCATAAAGCCCTCAAAATATTGCAAAGCAGTAAAACCTACAAATATATAAAACGAGTAAAATGTAGCTTGCATACTGCAAGCAGATCGACAACACTAATTTCATAACGGCATTATATCGGGTCGGTCCCGGAAAGGAAAAAAAGGATTGAAAATATTCTTAAAATTCGCTTCAATTTAATCGTCTGGCATTGAACCCGGGTCTTTTTGGTGAAATTTCTATGCAGCACATCAGAGGATCATCTTCTCTAAATACGTGTGAATATTCAAGATGAAATATTGGCTGCAACTGCCTCAAACGAAGACCTACTTTTCACGAATGTTAATAGCTCTCTGGATTCGAACCAAGGACGATCTAGGAAATATAGAATATGTTTTCGAAATGTATTTTTAAGTTCTATATATATGCCGAATTTCAAGTTTTAATATTATTGGGAAGGGGTTCAAAATAATTCTTAAAAATCGGATCAGGGACTGATTGTAGAGACGCCTGGTGTCGAACCCTGGACGTATTGGAAGCTGTAAATGCACAAAATGACTTGCTAGGACTTGATCTAATTTCATACAAAGTTTGAAGTCGATATCATACCGGGAAGTACCTAAAATGTGTTTCCGTAATCCCCATAAGAAATGCATTGTGGAGTGAAAATGGCCCTCTGGGATCGAACCAAGGACCATCAGCGAATATGTAAAATTTTATTATGAAATATATATATGATTTCTATCCCCATGCCAAATTTCAAGTTTCCATGCATTCGGAAAGGGGTCCAAAAAAAATCTTAAAAATCGCCACAATGCATTTTAAACGGCCGATTTTTGCCTTGACCTAGCATCGAACCCATGATATTTTTTGAAAACCTCATGTATGTTTTCGATAGATCATGTCCATATATATAGGCTCCTAGAGTTTCGATTCTCTACCTATCCCGGAAGTATTTTTCAAAAAATCCCGAAAATCAAAGCAATGCATTTAAACGGGAAAAATCGGGACTTTATGGCCCTCTGGAATCGAACCCATGACACTGAGGTTCAAAATTGCAATTTTTCTAGAGGTTACACGTTATGGCCAATATGTCGTAAAAATTTCAAGCCAATGACGCTTGTGGTTTAGCCTGTGAGTTTGTATCCTATCTGGGTATCTGGGTATCTATATATATGAATGTATCCGGAGAAGCATCTATATATAATAGATAGATACCATCAGCACTCTGCATTAAAGAGATTTAAACTACGTATAAGAGGAAGAAGAATAAGCTTCATTGATATAAAAAACCTACAACTTGCACGAAAAGAAAACCTGTTGTAGTAGATTAAGTTAGTAACTAATATGAAATGTGAGCAATACCGAAAAAAACTTCATTACAGCATGAAATGACTTGAATTCAGAAAATCCTGACATATTTCATCTTCGGATAACGGTGGAACTCAATACAAGTTCAATAGTAAGAAAACTGTTTAACCGCCAACGGGACCAATAAAGCGATAGATGAGGTAAATCCCCTTGATACAATCTGTATCTAGGTCAAGGTTTCCAGCATCTATTGCTGAAAAGTAAAACAGTCATAAGGATTATCATAAATGGACGTCATTATTTAGGCGAAATTGAAAGACTATTCCTTGGAATTCATGTTAATTCTTAAATCGATGAAAATCTAAGATATTTTAAATCCGGCTCTAATCCTACCAGAGGATTTCCATAATCTCTCATGGAAGATTAATGTAATTAATGTGAGATGTAATGAGAAGCAGAGCTGATGCTGATTGAGATAGGAAGATTGTTATTGGAAAGCGATTCCATTTAGGATGATTGAAATAATGCGTATTATTTCCCTCTGATTTCCTTCGTCTTTCAAAATGAGTAGAAAATGGGAATGCCAAGAGAAATCATAACTTCAATTGCTCGAGAAGAGAAGTTAATGGTGGAGTAATTATTGGATCCATATCTTATCGAGGAAAAGAAAAGATAAATGATCCATTTCGACTACTTTTAATATGCCTTTGAAAAATGTACACGGAATAAAAATAAAATCTTGTTCGACTTTCTATAAGGAAAAAATGCTCAAAAAAACGAGATTCATGATATCTTGGTTAATTTATTATCTATCAGCGTAACATTTAAATAGAATTAAAACAAAGGTGTCTATGGTAAAAATATAAATCACGGGGTCAATCGAGGATATTACCGCATATGTTGCAGTATAAAAGACATTGCTCAAATTTCAATGTGTATCATAAATGTATAAAACAACGCATTTATTATCACGAAATTAATATTCTGCATCGATACAAATATATTTTTATACACTTTTCAGAGTAAAGACTTTCCAACCGTACTATAATCTCCAACCAATAGTTTTTATTCTGATCGTTATTCCTTAATGGTTCGATTACTAACATTTTTCTTCAGGAAAAATAACAGACCGATTTACAAACCAGCGTAATATTTTCATCATGAATAAGCTGTTCAATTAATATGCCTTTGTATCTTATTCACATTCGAACCTCTTTTCAATTTTTATGCTTCCTACATTTAATACTTTTTAATTTTCATTATGTCTCTTATCCAAACACCTTTTGATTAATATTCAAACACCACTTGATTCCCATCAAATACTTTGTCGCTTTTCATTCAAGAATAATAATATTATTTACAATATAATTCAAAATTAATTTTTCGACTCTTATTAAAATATTTTCTTTACTCTAATTAAAAAAAACACCTCTATGTTCTGTTACAAATATCTTTTGACTGTTATCCAAATATTTTTTCTCATTCAAATACTTTTTGATTATCATAGATATACTCTTATATTATTATTCAAAAAATGATCATTTCAATTCAAATTCAATGAAGTACGCATTACTCGGCCCCTAATCTCCCAAGCAATTTCTGAACGATATTCAATTATTAAAACATCTAATACTCTCAGTTAATCCAAGCAATATCCGAACCATATTCAAATATTTAACAAAACGAAAACTAGGCTCGTTCATAACGAGACCCGCAAAAGGGTAGCACTTAAGCGATGCCCAACACCCTTTCGGTGGAATCACCTATTTATCTCCTATGCCAATTCCGGGGAGTGTTGCACGACGCTAAAGGTTAATAGCGACGTCCTCTGCGGCGCGTGCTGCAAACGGCGCCTTTGGAGCGTGCGATTTGGGATCGAAGTGCGACCTCTCGCGCGAATGCCCTCAAGCGCTCTTCACCGGCGAACCGCATTAGGGACGCGTCGGCGGGCCCTTCGCGAGGCGCCGCACGAAAGCGAAAATCGATGTGGAAAAAGTGAGCATCGGGGTGCGATCCTTTTGGCGGGATTTTCGCAAAAGGATCGGAAGAGAGGAAAAGAGGGTTAACGAAGGACCAAATGAGCGGTCCAGAGAAGAGGAGAAAAATGATCGATGAGTATTTTTTTTTGGCTCCGCGCTGAATACTGATCGGAGCGATTGCCGTTTGGACATGAATATTCAAAAGGGAGTGGATTCAAAAAGAAAAGGATACGAGTGACCGAGAAGGATTTGGGAAGGAGTGGACCCTGAGAAAAAGGTGCGGAATTGGGAGAACAATGAAAGAGCGGGATGTATTCATTCATGCATGCAAAAAAAGGTAAGCAAATAAGATCTCTTCGCAGCTTGTTGAAAAAATACGAGAATAATTTTTCTAAAGTGTGGAGAAAAACACTGCCCAGGAAGCAGAATGGTCAAATATGCATTCATATTCAGTGTAGTGATTTTTTTACCAGACTGAATTTCACCTAAATTTTAAATTAATCGTAATTAGAAATGGAAGTATATGTTCAAAAGGAAAATAGAAATGTGGAGATGAAAATAGTCGAACTTGCAGTGGATAAAACTAAAATTCAAGCGTAAGAAGGATCTATAAGAAATAAAGGCTCGCAAAAGTAGGAGGAAAAGTTGAATTGCAGTGAAAATTCCGTATTACTAAAATTAATGTTGAATAACATAGCAATAAGGTAAAAAGTAAAGTTGAATATTGTATTAAAACATTATTATTAAATATGTTAATTATAAAATTATTATCAATTTCGTACGATGTAAATGTTTCGTGGAATAAATATGAAATCATTATTTCCAAAAATATAAAACGAAGATGATTTAATTCATAAACTACTGCAACATCGAAACAAGATGTATGTCTCTAAGAACAATGATCATACCTTTACAGCAGAAGGAGGAGTTACCACACCAATATAATAATTGTAATATTTAAGGTTCATATTGAATTAAAATATACATACGTACAAAGAATATTGCTGCAATGCTATACTCTAAAAACGATCTACTTTTTAGAAACCTTACTCGGAGCATATCCTCATCTAACGAAATTGTGATACACAGGTACTTTTTTCGTTATAGCATTATTTACTCTCTTAACAGGAGACTAGAAAGTCCTGACGCGGTGAAATAAAAAAATATTTTAAATATTTTAGGTTCATCAAATAGGAAACTTTGAACTGAAAACACTCATGCATAGCTACGAACAATATTGTAGTTATGCGACACTCCATAATGGCCTCCCTTTTTGAAAGTGGTCCGATGAACATAGTCTCTCTCTCTCTAGCAAAATGGCATTGTACTCGCAAAAGTTCATCACTTATTCACTCATTATCGCTCCAGAGATAGCGAAAGCCGCGTTTGAATGTTTAATTCCTAAAAAAGGGTACACCAGGCGTCTCTATCTACGTGGAGCGATCGCAGATTTCCGATTGGAAGGGGAACGAGATGCAAAAGAGAATGCACGGAATCCGAATGAGGACCGCCATCGATCGGAATTAATTAAGAAGAACTCTCGATGTAAAAATCCGAAGAGTGGACGAATGCGCCTCTGATTTATGCAAAATGCTCGCCCATTTGCCTGCATCGAAAATCACTCTTCCCCCGGAACAGTGTCAGTGGGGCAGAATTTGATAAAGATAAATTGCTCGCAATGAAGCAGAATCAGCGCGAATCCCGGATAAGTAATAAATGAGAAATAATGGCGACCAAAAGGCAACCTTTCCCCTTCCATCAAATACCCGTTTCGTGCGGAAAAATTGAAGTTTTTATGGAGGTTACCATCCGCCAACTAAATTTATTTCTCTTCTATTCATGGTCACTCGTCATATTTTTTCCGTCCGCCGATGATTTTTTGCCGCATGCAACGTTGACCATTTATGGGCCACTGCAAAAGCCAGGAATCAGCTAATTTCAATTTCAGAAGAGCGAAAATTGCATCTGTGGCGAGGTTATATTTTATGGTGCATGGAAAGGATGGAAGCATGTCAATCGATGATTTGCAGCTGGGAAAAGCATCGAATTATTACTCTCTGTTTCGAATTTATAGACGAAAATCATTCAAGACCTCAGTGAATGTTGCTTACGATATTTTTTTAAACTTTTATCAGTATTATTTTTGTATTTTAATTAACTATTATATTTTTGTCGATCAAGATCAAGTAAATTTCCTTTGCACCATCTAAAAGTTAAATAATATTCTTTACCGTATGATGATAAAAACAAATTGTATTCATGTTTGAAAGTTTCCATTCCCCCTGATATTTATTTAAATAATTGGTAAAGTATCAATATTTTATAACTACGTTACTCTTATTGATCGGACCAAATTTAATTACAAACTAGCGTGGTAGACAATATCCCGCAGCCGTTATGAATTTGACGCCCCTTCCTCACTGCAGTTCTATAACAAGTGACCATCTCATAACCTCCATGGTTCCGATTTGTTCTAAACTTGGCCTGGGAAACCCTGAATTGGAAAACTCAACCATACTCAATTTCTATTCTAGGAACATAGAAACGAAGCAAATGGAGGCGTATAGCATCCCTTGTCAGTTATCTTCAATTCCCACGCTTGAGGCCAAATCCGGGTAGGAAAGGTTCTAAACCAATCCAAGCACATGTCAAACTAGCGTCTGGCATAAATTGCAGTGTTCCGTTGGATGAGATACATTGGGATTCACTGAAGTGAGTGAATGAACAGGGATTAGGCATTTGATAAACTTTGAATGGAAAGGTTTGCAGAGGACGTTATCGGAGGTTTTGAAACGCTTCGTCGGTTAATTTCTGATTGAGACAGGATCCAGAATATGAATAATTGAGCAAGAGACAAGACTAATGATAATTCCCTTGTAGAGTGTTAACAGCCACTAGTGACAAGATAATTATAGCACTTTTATCCGATAGCCTACGGTAAGTTTCTCGTAACACGATGATACGAGAAAGAGAAAGGAGGAGCTAAAAGATATTTTTACGCTAAATATCTCTTTGAGCGTCCAATTTTCGTGTACATTTTTGAAAATGAAAAAAATGTGTCTCTCTCCTGGAAAAATAGCAACCACATTTTGCTATCGCTGCTGGCTAGCACTCTTTGCCTCCAGTAATTGTCTCCATAAACTTCATCTTACAGCTATTCTTTTCATGTTTTTCTTAAAAATCTCAATTACGGGAGAATGCCATTGATTTTTCAATAAAAAATTTCCAAAATCGAATAGAACGGGTTTGAATAAGTATTTCTGTCCATAGAGTATCACCTCGAAGACTAGTTTTGTTCAAAGTAACCATTTGATTAGCAAATCTTTGAAGAGTTAATAGACTTACGAAGGAAAATATGGTGTAAATTGAATGAGTAAGACGTACAACAATTCCTAATAAAATAAAATCCCATTGCAGCATCATTCATAACTAAAAATATTTCCTAGTACAACAGCTATGAACAAAATGATATAGACATAGGTAAATTGATACATTCTCCTCTATCTTATACCAAAATACTAATTTAAATAATTACAATCATCGAAATATAGTATCAGAGGGAAGTAGGTCTGCCTAAAAAAAATTAAAGATTAAATACAGAAGTAAATTGTAAAAGCACTCATTCCTAGGCTCCATTCATGCAGATGTTGAAAAAAACTTGATAATCACACAAAAGAGACGTATACTAAACTGCTCGAGGACTCAAATTTGAGTTTGACCAGAAGAAGAAAGAAAGCTTTTGACTCACCTAAACTCTGAGAGAGCTTGAACAGACCGAATCATTCAGAAGAAGAAAATAATTAAAATCTACTCCGCAAAGTATTACAAGCGCTATCATTTTGAACCAGAGAAAGATTTTCGCTAGTCAAAGATAAAAAAATTGAAACTACGAGTATATCACAGCTTTTTCACATGTCAATTCCACCGACAAAAGTACGCCTCGCATCTGGAAAGAAGTGACAGCGCGAAGATAAGAGATGAATGTGTACGGCAAAGGGAGACACGTTTGGTCTTATCATGGGAATCGGAATGGAAGGAAGGAATGGCAGGTGGGAAAATGGGAGAGGGGGAATGCGAGGAAATAGAAAGGGGAAGGGGATGAGGGGCATAATTGCAGGAGGAAGATTAGGGAGGCTCCGTTAAGGCGGTGAGGAGGATAGGCGTGGAAAGTGAGGTCAGGAGAAATAAAAGCGAATGGAGAAAAAGGAACGGGAATTAAGGGTTGCGGAGGAAATTAGTGGAATGCGAGGAGAGATTGAAGGAGAAGCAGAGATAAGGAAGAAGAGGGAGATAAGAGGAGGGAAAAAGTCGTAAAGAGACGGGAAAAGACTGAAGAAACTGATGGAGATAAGGCGTAGTGGAGAGATAATGCTGGGACATGATTAATGATTTGATGCGAGGGAAAGGAAATTGCGGAAAAGAAGATGGAGTTTTCAACATAAATGTCTCTTCTCTTTCTGTTTAACCTTCGTTGAACGTGAAAATGAAATGTTGTAAAACCTTAAACTCCAAGACTTCGGAATTTCTGTATTATCATGCGCGTCAGAAAATAATCTTAAAGGATTCAGCATGGTTAATCGAGAGTTCAAGAAACACAGCAAAAATTTGATTACTACGCATTAGAGGTAGTCTAGTAGCCTGAAACATATTACATCAACTTCGATGATATTCAACACTTATGGTGGTCACGATAGCATTTAAGAAGAGTACGTTCAATTGAGGGCGGCGCTATATAATGAAAACACTTCTGGGAAAAATGGCACATAATATCTGGATTTTAATTATTAATGACGTTCATGCAGTTTGCTTAAAATTAAATGATATGTCAAGTTAATAAAATGGAATCAAATTTTGTCTTATTGTAACCTTATTAAAAAATCAGGTCAAAAACTCACAATATATGGTTTATCATACTCTTCCCACTTTATGATGGCGTATAGTGATTACCTCCACAAAAGTACGTTTAAACGTGACACATTTAAACTTTTTTATGAGCATCAGGTTTTGAAAAATATAACGCAAAACTTTAATCTATGAAATGATGATTATTTATTTTATTTTTAACAGTTGATCATGATGTAATGAATACTGAAGTAATGCTTTTCAACCACTGCTGCAGAGTAATGCTTCTCCAATACTAATAATCCCCATATAAGGTGAACAGATAAAAAAAGCATCTCTGGGAAGTAATTAATCAAAAGTATGTGAAATGTTTCAGTATTATTCTACGTCGCTTCTTTACAAATTACATTATAGTATTTCAGGACCAAGTTTCCATAAATAATTGATACCCGCTTTATTTTTTCCGTCATAGAATTATACTCCTAATCTCGCTCAATTTATCTTCTTTATTATTATTTTATTGCTGTAACTTATAGTTACCGAATATATTGAGACAATTTAGTAAACTTTTTAATCTTCTCCCTCCTTACGATTCTATTTTACGTCATGAATGTTTTGATTATTAACCAGTGGCAAATTCACATGAGAGATAACTCATAGAGAGTTTTTAACCTGAAGATAAATGAGAAAGATTATCTCACATAATTTAACCAAGGAAATGCAGAATAAGGACCACCACCTTTGAGGAGCGATTCCATGCCTTCATACATAAAGACATCACTGCAGATGATATCATTCTTTCAATCCTCCAACTATTCAATCATTCTTTCAGTTCTTCTTTCCCATGAATAACTTATCGTATAATTACTTTTGTGCGTACTCCTAGTTTGTGCATATTTTGATAGTTTTTTATATTAAAAAATGCTGTTACTGATGATATTTATAGTGTTTGTGTTCATTCTAAATGACGAAAACACTGTATGCAAATATTCTAAATAAATAAGCCGAGAAACTTAAATTTCATTAAATTAGAAAAAAGTAAACCAGTACAAAATTCTCGGAGCTAGATATGTAAAATGGTTTCTCATTTACCTTCATTTTAATGATATATTATATATTTTTTGATATTCTTCGTATCAAGTCAGTGATTTTGATAGGAAACAACTGTTTTGATGAATCTTAATGAGACGAAATGAAAAGTTATTATCTGGCTGCTACGATGGATAATGCGGTGCAATAAGATCTAAACTGTGTTTCGCGGCACACTATATGTAGACATAATACATAAGTGCAGCTGAAATGCACCAAAGATCCTCGTGGTACAGTGGAGATTCAGCTCCCAAAGTGCGATCGGCCCAGTAAGTGTACTGAGCCTTCTGAAGCGCTGATGAATCTGTCGGACAAAATGAGTGGAATGAAAACGCGAAAGAATTCGAGCGGAGTGCGAGCGTGAATGTCTCCCCCCGGAGGAACGGCGGACGACACGTCCTTGGGATTGGGGGGCCCTTGTGCATCCACTCTTCCAATCATCCATTGGAATTGATGACGCGAGGCCCCACCGCAGCGCTACCGTCGGCCATGCAAAAAGGGCGCTTTTTTGCATCCCGCGCACTCCGCCATTCGAATAAATGACTAACGCCGGCGACTTCCGAAGAACTCGGACAAATTGGCTTCGCCGGCGCCTCCCCGCGGCCACTTCCCGCGAATGTCGGCGACGAACGAAATAAAGAGGGCGGAATTGGAAGCGCGGGAAATTGGGAGCGCGGGAAATGGGAGCGCGGGAAAAGGTTTATATCGTTCAGAAGTCGATCGAAGGGGAAAAAGGAGTTTGAAAAGGCAGTTGAATTTTGGGTATGCAAGAGGTGAGGGAGGAACGCGTTTTCGCGAATTCCCTCCTAACCGAGGCGAAGTTTGCCCTATTTTCACATAAATACATGTTAGAGTCATAATAAAGAAACAGAGGGGGAAAGAGGTGTACCATAATTTCCTTGAAAGAAATCATAACAATAAATCTGATATATTCAAGTTCAACTTTGTAGAAGGTTGCCATAATGAATGATACAATTAACACTTCATTCCCACATACTTTTATATTTAAGGCTATACATATCTAAGGAAGTTATTATGTGTTTATAACTTCATTGATTAGAAATCATCACTTTCACAAAACATATTCTGAGAAAAGTAAAAGAAAAATCCATGTTAAAAGTATGAAATTTATAAACGTTCTTCCGCTTGCTCAAAAATGCCAATTTTTATTTATTTTTAATATTTGATTTCGACCGACTTAGTCATCAAATTTTATCGGAGAGAGATGCATATATCTGTATTTGAGAGTAAAAAGATAAAAAATATTATTTTTTTAAATTTGAAATTAAACCGCGGAAGCCAAATAGTACAATGATATCAAAGAAAGGTGCTCGAGGATTCTTCAGCAGTAATTTTAAATATATTTTTAATAGTAACATTTGGAATATTAAATCAATTATTAGTAATTAAGACCGTCAGGTCACATTTAGTACATTTTAATGCAATAATAAATCATTAATACACAAGGATTTAAAAATCATTCCATAATGATATCGAATAAAGGGAACTAATGACAAATACTGCATTTAATAGCTTCAATAAGCATCCCTTATAACCTCTGTCTCATAATTGCTCATGTATTACACATAAACTCGAAAATTCAAAATTTGATCTTCCGTACTATGAATACTTTAAATCAATGCTATGAAGCGTTATTTTAATCTGATTTAATTAAATCGTTGGATATTAAAGTTCTAATTTCAACTAAAATCCTCGTTGCTACAAATATATCACAGCATCACATTTGTTCAGTAGCAAGTGGACGTATATTATACATTTACAGGTATAATAAAGATATAAATATCATATATTTAAAAGGTAAAATAATATTTCGACACAATAAAAGTTCGAAATATATAGTTGAGACGTTGTTTACTTCCTTTAAATTGCCTATCTTGCATATATCAAAGATTTATAGCAGAAGTTCTTGACAAAACGCAATACTAATTCTCGCCTGCGAAAGTGCCATTAGGATATTAGAATAAAATTCAATAAAGGAAGATCAAAACGAAGAAGGAAGCTGTTGTATGGAAAAAATCATTGCAGCTAAGAATTCTGAGTAAAACTAACAAAATGAGAGGTAAATCAAAAACATAAAAAATATCCGACAGTACGTGTGAGCGAAAATGTGAAAAAATTCATGACGATACGAAGAAAATATTGTAAACTTAAAGATAAATTCAATATTTTAAAATAAGCCAAAATTAATATCAGAGAAAAATGTCGGATTGAATCTGGGACTATGAAAAATATATTACATATGAATACATCATTACCCCGTCGGACTCAGCAAATCAAGCGTTCAATAAAATATGATTAGAACTAAAAATTTAATTTATGATATTTCTTGCACGACTTCTAAATTTTGCTTACAGTTCGATTCTACGTCTATTTCAATGTGTGAACGAGCTCTCACATATGGAAATGAGCTCATTACGGAGAAAGCAACGCGAATGGGAGAGCGTCCGATAATTATCGCGTACTAAAATACAGCACGCGAGATAGAAATCGCGCATTAGCAGGAAAGCAATTTTTACGGTAAAAGGATTTTTCAGAAACAAGTTCAGCATCTCTAACGCGAATACGTGTACCAGCATGTATTCATAAGTCTGTTTTTTTTTTTTGCTTTCCGCAAATTCCAATTCTTTCCTCAGTGGAAATGATTCCCGAAGTGCAGGGAAACGGTAAGGAAATTCTGAATGAGCTGAGATCGGATCTCAGAAATAAAACATAGCTCCATTTCTCGTCAGATGGGTAAAAATTCCACAATAAATGAATCAGGAAGAGCGTGAAAATGACTGAAAGAATGGAAAGTCTTGAGAAGACTGATAAAGCTTATTTTTTACGAGGGATATTCTAGAATGAATAGAATAGAAAAGAATGCCAACAAGATAGGTCCACATTTATAGCATATTAAGACTGTAATAACATCACCGCAATGTGAAAAGAATGGCATTATACCAAACCTGTTGAAAAATGATCAAATTTAATGCATGCAAAACATAATTATAAATTTTAAAACGACGATATTTTGCACTCATGGGATTAAAGCTAAACTATCCTCGCTCAAAAATAAAATATTTACACATTCATGATCCTAAATAGCTCCAAATAATTATAAAATCAATAGCTAAAAAAATCTAAAATCTTTTACTTTCATATCTGTTAAAATTGCTACTTCTTTAAGCGGATCGCCAATTAATCTTCGGGTTAGAATATTTTCTTCAGAACATAATGTATTTCCTACTTTGCGCCTTAGTATACTCCCCATATTTCGGAATGAGATTTCTAATGAGTTTAATCCTGTTGATAGATCATTATGATAAGATATTGAAATTAAAGTTCCTCACCCATAGGCTCCTGTACCAAAGGAAGTTGGAAACCACTTCGGCATGTTTTGTATTGATCATCGTTAATGCTGTCATAGGACTCACCTGAAACACAAAAAAATAAAAGGTTAGAACAGTGCGATAACATTCACCAATAAACCATTAATTTACTACTAATATGAATGCAATTTCACCTAAATGTATGCAAAATCGCACTAACATAACCATGAGATTCAGAGCTGATGCCAAATCGTGCCACCATCGGTGAATAGTTAAATTGTTATGATGGCGGGAATCTTTCATTGTTATACTTAAAATATTTTCGTCTCGATACGACTTTTCAAGTTTAAGAAATATTTTATGGAAAAATAAATGAAAAATAAGATACAGTTATATTCGAGGGAGGAAGGCCCATTGCAGCAAAATACTACGAGGTGATGAAAACGGATGAAATATCTTCACATGGAATGTAAAAGAAAAACAATGAAATTCGAAGATAAATGAGGTTTTCAATGTTTAGGTGACAAACTACTGATTAATCATCCAGGAGCACGTTGAAAATGTGATAATTATCACTGAGGACTACTAAAGTAATTCATTTTCACCCTTTCATTTAAGAAAAAAATATTCCTCTTATGCACCAATAGAAATTGAGAAGCAAAATATTCCCTCTCTATACTCAGAACAATATGCTATCTCTCTACTTTGATTAATAAAGTTCTGATGTATTTTTTTGGGCTAGAATAGAGTAGAAGGCTTAACGGGCCCTAGTTAATGTATCCTCGCTTCAAGCATCACTGCGGCATTGAGATATACAGAGACTGTTTAATCACCTGGCACCGGTCCAAGTTTCGGACCTACGCTATCGTCCTTCCGTATCCTATCTCTTACCTAATTCCTGCTCTTAAGTCAGCCACGTGATCAATTAGATAAGAGGGGACGAAAGGCAAGTTTATCCACGTAAGCGGAAGCAAGGACCAGTTAATGCGAAATGGCATTCGATAACTGCAATGCCTACGAATGCGCTAGAAATGACTGCCCTCAAGCGGAATTATTATCCGTAATGTCATTTTGCATGGGAGGAATAAAATGGTAATTTTACTTCTCCAAAGCGAACTGAAACGTAATTAACAGTTGGTTATCAACATTTTATTAATATCTTAATCAAATCCACTATTTTGTCCTTAACTCGGTGATTGATTTCTATAATAGAGGTATAACTCATTAACACAAGCAAAAAGTTTATGGTTTGTGTTTACTTGTTACCGAAATAAAATTTTTGCGGTAACGAGTAAACAAGTTTGTATCATACAAGTGTATATCATTTTTACTATAGTACTTCCTTTGTGATTTTCTGTTATATACCGCTTTTAGTTTGTACAATAAGTAGATTTTGAGCAGGTTTTCCTCACCCCTCTTCTTTATACGCGTTTTCCTTCAGTGGATCTTTTTTTTCTAAAGTATTACCTTACCTTTTTATATCCACTCTTACATTTTCCATTTTATTTCCATTCGCCTATAAATTATTCACCTTTTTCACTAATATAATTTTCGAAGGTTTAAACTAAAAAGGAGACATTTTAGTCTCACTCTAGTCTCAATAAAGACCTCATTGATCTTATAAACAGCAAGTATGTGGCACCGGATAACAGTAGTGCCCTAATTGCTCTATTAACTTCTTTATCCTTTCTGCACATATGAAATTATCACTGAGAAGCACTTGGAAGATAACCTATTTCCGAATCGCTAAAAATTACTGCAATCGCGCCTGCACTTGCTAATTATTTGACAACGACCTCAACCTCTTGCGCAGTTTGAGCACTTCCAAAACCATCACTGCCTCATCCACATCGAGGAACCAAATCGGCGTTACGTTTGGCCGTAATTTTTTATCTCCTCGCAGTCGGAGGAGACTCAACCTTAACTAATAATAAAAGGGCTTGAGAACGGGGTAAATTTACCGGTCGTGGGGTTAACGTTCCCTAAATTTATTCCGCGGAGACGATAAAATTCCGGTCCGTCGACGCAGCGAAAAACAGTGAACAAAAGGAGACTTTGGTGCATTTTCAGAGCTATTCTGGAAAGAGTGCAGATCGGAGCATTATGGGAAGGAAGTAGTGAATGACGTCACGCTCGGTAATTACCCGCAGAGAGCTCTTCGGAAAGCAGCATCTAGTTCTCTCGGGAGGAGTGGGAAGGATGAGAATAAGGCGCGGGAAAGGGGAGGGGGTGGCGAAGGGGTGCGGCCTGAAGATCCCATGAGGTCTCCTACTGGACTACGAATTCCATGATTTCTAACATATATTTAATTTACATATTTACGAGTTAAGTATGTACATTGTAAGTGAATTATACATCAGTTTCACCAATGTTCCATTGCTCCGAAGAGAAATTAATATGGATTCATTCTCAACGATGGTTAAGCAAAGCAAAAAAAATCCCTTAAAGTTAAATTAGATAAAAAAGATTACATGTGTTTAAAATGAATAAAAACGTCCATCTGAATCTGTCATATTTGAAAATACCTGGAACCACATAATAAATCTATTAAGATAGGAACTATTCAATAGATAATACATTACATTAATTATTTTCTCAGGGTAAAATTGTATAGATGAAATTACATGAATGTTTAATCTGAATATAACTTCATTAGAAACAGTTATTTGAATCTGCACTGACAAGGACTTACTTAATGAATTCTTACCGAAGGTATGTGTGTTATATAACAGAATATTTTCAATCAATTAGTTATTTTCTTAGACCTGAACTATACGGATATAATTATATAAATGCATAGTCTAAATAAAACTTCACTAGATAAATTTATTTTAAACAGTAGAAGACAAGAATATCTTCTAGCATGGGTTCTGATAGACAGGTGTTATTTAACGGAGTGTATTGTTAATTAATATTTTTTCTAGAATTAGATTATATAAACATGATTATACCAATGTGTGAGATACTTCATACAATACTTCGCCTTATTCCCTATAGTTTATTTATTAAATCCTGCAGTAGACAAGGGCACCTTCCACCTTGACTTATTCCCGCTGGGATACAGAATATATTTAATTAATTACGTTAAAAGGTGAATTACAAATAAATAATATATCTATCAGTAAAATGATAGGATATGATATAGAATTGCGTGCTAAATTTCGTTTATAACATTTAATCTCGTGCTCTCCCAGTTCATCCCAATGCGATACCATCGAATTTAATTCGAACCCTCTCTCCCCCTCAAATTGGTACTTTGTGATAACCGATACGCAAATGAGAATCCAGACATAAAATTTACAGCCCTTTAAAGAAGTAATGCGAATCGAGAGGGGTCACGTAACAATGCACGGAATGATTGATATGCAGAAATGGTGCAGTCGATTTCAAAGAGGGCTCACGAATACCGGGAATATTTTATTAATGAAATCGAGAGTGAAATATTTCATTCGATCTGCATAAGAATTAAAAAGAAGCGTTGTGGAATAATTTTGCGCGAAGGTAAAAATAATCACTCAAAATCTATGAAGACATTTTTTCGTTTCGCACAAAAATAATTAAAGGTGGGGATAAGATGAAAGGCTTACAAGTATTGCTGAAGCCAGCCTCCTCTGAAGAGTTAATTATCAAATGTTAATCTAGAATAAAATTATGACTTTAATGAATCTCTCAAATGGCGTGATAATTAATTTGAATGAATAACGAGGATTTCACAATGGTCTGTAAATTATTCCCGAAGTTCGGTTGGGACCTCATCCCTTCCAACAGGAGCTAATAGAAGGGAATGAGGCTTACTAGGAATGATGAGGAGTGAGGTAGTTTCCCCTTGATTATCCTCTTCCAGCAAGAATGCTGTAAGCGGAACATGCCCTCGCAAATAAAGAAAAATGACACAACTTTTCTTAGCATTTATGAGGAGCGATTTCAATCGGTAGCGTTAGTCAGCATCTACTCGTACTTCGGTAGCTTTCATTTCATGTCACTAAGACAGTGACAAAAGTAGATGAAAGATACATTTTATTAATAACTACACCCAAAGAGAAATGAAATATATTCCATTCACCAAGATATTGAAGCAGGAACCTAACAGTGAAAACTGATTTCCTAAACTGCATCGAAACCTTATCCCCTTTAACTTAAATTTGAAACGTGTTGTAAAATATGTTAGGGATATTTGAAACCCTTGAGTAACTGCCTGTAAAGTATTCAGTTCGAAGGTCAGTTGGTGCCTCACCCCCTCTGACATAAGTTACTAAAAGTCGTGCAGAGAGGAATGAGGTTAACTTGGCGGGATGAGGAGTGAGGTAGTTTGCCATTGCTTTCCTCAGTGAGCCAGAATGCTATAAGCGGAACATGTCCACGCAAGTGACGCAAAATGATTCTCCGAGCAACTATTTTCTTGGCATTCCATATATAACTTGATCAGTGCAATTATTCACTCATACCTCAGTAGCTTCCATTTCATCACAGCCATGGTGACGACTTTACAAAAGTAAATGAAATATAGACTTTCTTTACCCTGCATCAGATGACAAATGGAAATATTCCATTTGTCAGAGTATGGTAGTAGGTATCCTACAATAATTTCCAATACAGATAGACCATATGCAGTTCATGAATCTTGGCTTGGACACACCAGGTATAGATACACGCAGAGTCAATATTTTTAAGAACAGCCTCTATAGCAATCGGTGCCTACGTACAGAAAATCGCTACAGAATTATCGAGCGCACGCTGAATACACACGCATCATTTACTTTCCCACAGTGCGCTGGCGGAAAAAGGGATGAAAGTGGGTCTCAGATGGAAAGAATAAGGAGCGAATGGGGAGAGTTGTATGGCGAAATCCAGCGCAACCTTCGAATCTCATCCCAAGTCGGGGAAACTTTGATGGAAACGCGGAAAGAGGAAAGATAGAAGGGGCGCTTTGGTGCGGAGTGTATGGGACGATAAAACAATGGGAAGGAAGGAAAGGAGATGGGATCGGAAGAGAAGGAGAGATAAAAAGGGAATGATCAGACGTGCGAAAGGATGCGGGAGTGAAATATGGGGAGAGATAGAGTGAGGGACTCCCCGTTCTGAAGATGCGTCGAATTCCTCAAAACACGATCGAATGCCGTCTGACTGCAACACCGATTTCCTTTTCTAAATCGGTAGAACCTTTTCGAATCATCGAAATATTAGATTTTCGATCGATCGATCCCGGAATCGATAGTATCGTTTCGTGGCGTTGTCGAATTCCTCAAAACACGATCGAATGCCGTCTGACTGCAACACCGATTTCCTTTTCTAAATCGGTAGAACCTATTTCGACTCATCGAAATATTAGATTTTCGATCGATCGATCCCGGGATCGATATTATCGTTTTGTGGCGTTGATTTCATCCGAAATATTCTTTCGATCGGTTCCACAATAGCGATTGAGCTCTTTCCCATCAATATTTTAGGTGCATGTAGACAGTGAGTCAACAGGAAGGGAATACGAAAATAAACAGGAGCATTTTAGAATGGGAAACGCATCTTCGCCCACAATTCCGGATCGATTCCTTACTGACATGTTCTTCTTAAACACGAATATATATATAGGACAGGTCGGAGGTAGAAACATACGGCCTGAGTTATTTGGTTCCTCAATCCAGTTCACTGATTTTATCGGTGAATCAAACATTTATCTTTGGTTTACTCAATGAAGTCGTGTTCCTACGCACTGATCGCTGTCGGACTATTCAGTTACACAGTTACGTTATTCCACTGTTTTGTTATGATTTCATATGGGACCTAAGTGTAAAAACATGCAGCCTATCGATAATAGAATTTTCTAGCGTCAGAAGTTCCCCATGGCATTTTCATACAACGCATATCCAAGCGTAGTGTTTCTATAGCGACCGGCAAAATATTCCCTTGATGGTATGATTTAATCACTCAGTACAGCAAGTAAACGTCACTTTTATGGAACCAGGAAGGAAGAAAGGAAACTAAATTGTCAATTGAAGTAGACACTATCAGGTTTTCTCAATAACATAATATTACTTTCCTCTAATAATACAAATACTTAGGAGAGAGAAAAGGTGGAATGTAATAATAAAAGGACTAGAATGTAGAGAGGAACTCAAAAAGGAAAATGATGGAGAATATTTTGAATTGGGATGAAATGCACTCCCACTTGCGGGCCAATTCCGGGCAGGAATCATTTGATGATGCTCGAGGAACTAGAAAAGACGTTTTCCTTGAATAGCTTCGGAACGACATTGACTCTTTGCAACGTAAGGTTTCCTTTTCAACGCTTATTAGGCATTTCCATTGTGGCTTTCCTATTCTCCGGCACTACATCTGGGTTTCTTCCAAATGACGTTGGAGACCTACTAAACCAGCAAAATGAAAGTTTACATTCGATACCAGGGAAAGATCTCTCCAAGCTATGCTGACGTAAGATATAAAAAATCAGAATAAGTGCTTAAAGACTTTGCGAGAAAAATTGTTCTCTGAAAAATAATTTTAAAACAATAAGCTTGTAGTAGGATACCTGAAAAACTACGCATTACTGTCGACAACGACGGTAATAATCCTGAATCCATAAAATAAATTATAAAACTAATCTAAATGTTTAATCATAATTATGCAACGAATATAAATGAGCGTCTAAGTAATGTCAAATAAAAAAATTAAGAAAAATATAGTATAAAAATTGCTGAATCTATATTTGCGTAAATATATATTTTCTTCGATAAAAGATTTCTTTTCTTGACTTAATAAGTCAATTTATAATCGTAAAGAAGATAATGATGAACCTTAAATAGCGACGGATGCAGTATTAAACATTGTTCGACAGATTATATTTTTCGAGTAAGTAGTGGACATTATTAATATAGTATACACTATATTTTCATGTTAATACTCACTATTGTATACTCATTTCTAAAAATAGTTCCGGAATTCAACAATTTTAATTTATCCTTCGATTTACAAACAGTCCTTATTAAATGTGACGTTTATGAAATCATACTAAAATATGAATCAAAATCAATGGATATCGATTGTAAAAAAATCTACCAACAGAAAGCATTTGGCATCAATGAAATTATATGAAAACAATGCATACGATGTCACTGATGAAGCAGATGTATGATAAAGAAGAAGATTTGAGAAGGGACGCAAAATATATTAAATGAACCTGGAAATTTTACAGAATTTAGTATTTGCATTCATCCACTGAACTAACCGATTTCAAGGAGAAGTTGATTATGAAGCTTCAAATAATTTTGGCAATTTTAAGAAGATCGGCGTACAATTTTTGTGAATGCTAGATTTTAAGAGAAAGGAACACTTGTTATGTTACGTATTAATTACGACTGCTGCATTCCGCAGTCGGAATAAATTATTCATTTAGTATAATTTTATAGCCGCCGCATATGGTATCTGAGAGAATATCAGCACTCGTTGAAGAGCCAAGGAACAGTAACTCGAAAGATCAGAGAAGATTGAGTCCAGAATGAAGGAGGAATGGTCTCCAACGACATGGAGCTCAGTTATGTTCGCAATATCGGGGAATAAAGGAGCAGAGAATGGAATGGAAAGTGAAAGAGGAGGAAATGGCAGGAACGGTTAGGACTGCTGAAGGCATGCAGATGAGGGGCATTAGAGGAAGGAAAGAATGCAGAGGATGCGTAAGATACGAAGGGGAGATGGGAAAAGCAAGACGCCGATGTGGGAAAGATTTCGGTGGCTTTCTCTTCAATGCAGATTTAATCGCCTTTAGGATTGGAGCTGCATCGGATGTGGGAGACAGGATCTTGTTACCGCGGCCTCATCGGTGGAGTCTTCAAAGAGAGCTGATCTTATATGCAAACATATGTTACTTATTCAATTTGCATTTATTCAGCATTTACTGAAAAAATCGAGATTTTCTAATTCACCAAAAGTAAACCCTTCCACAGAAATGAAACAATAATGCTTGAATTTGAAATCTCAACTACCACGAACTTGAGTAGAGTCAAATGAATCGCAATTACTATTCAACTTGCCACTTTTTATTTTCGATTGAAAATCAACGAGAACTTCAACTATTCTATAGTTTAGAGTGAGGGTCTGTTAGTGTGTATGCTAGAATTTAAGAAGGAGAGATTTCATAACTTATACATTATCAAAAGTCGGCACCATACAGATGATAGACTTCTTTCCATGTATACTTTGATCATAGATTCTTGGTCCAATCCCCGACGAGCTAAATGGTTGAGTTATAGTTAAGAAACTCATCTAATGTTCATTTTTTAACTTAAAATTTCTACTGATAAATCAAATTGAACAGGAACATCGCTTCAACTTAAGCAAATTTTCATGAGAAACATTTCATAAAATATTTATATTCTGGCCATCGGTTATAGATATAAAAGCTCCAAAATATGAGATCTTTGAAAAGTAAACACTGATGTTTAGATTGACAATTATCTTCTCCGATAACCTCTCCCATTGAAGAAAAGTAAAATAAGAGAGGTTTCTTTTCTGCACACTAATAGGAAAAAAATATGTTTCATCCTACAAAGGAAAGGGTAAAGGGTAAATTGCACATAAGGGCGTGCACCCCGGGAAAATTCCAAGGATATACGGACTTGAAAAAAGTCTGACTGGGCCGGGAATCGAACCCGGGATCTTCCCGGATAGGAAAATCACGGGTTCGATTCCCGGCTCAGTCAGACTTATTTCAAGTCCGTACTTCCTTGGATTTATTTCATCGGTTAATGGTAGTTATACCTTTACATTTTTTCAGGTAGAAATTTCGAGGGTTACCGTCCTAATTCGGTCCCTTAACTCGCCTAGGCAGCTCGGAAGCGCCCGGCCGCCACAGCATGGGGGACCATAAAAAAACAGACCGAGTGGAATACGATTTAAAAAGTTATAAACAATTCAAATGAGCAACAATTTATTATCTTTGTCGTCTCACTCGTCCCAAGAGATATACAAGCGTCTTTTGATCGACGTTCTACGATGAAAATTAAGATTTTTCGTGATTTTACTAAAAATGACCCGTTGACGCACGGCAACGTTGTTCAGTCAGATAGGGGTGTTTTAAATATTTCAACGGGGGTTGGGTTGGGTTGGGGGGAGAATTTCTAGATTTTTGATAGAAATCCCTCCCCCCTACCCCAACCCAACGGCAACGTTGCCGTTTGTAAACGGGTAATTTCTTGCAAAATCACGAAAAATCTTCATTTTCATCGTATAACATCGATCAAAGACGCTTGTATATCTCTTGGGACGAGTGAAACGACGAAGATAATAAATTGTTGCTCATTTGAATTGTTTGTAACTTTGTAAATCGTATTCCACTCGGTCAGTTTTTTTTATGGTCCCCCATGCTGTGGCGGCCGGGCGCTCCCGAGCTGGGAAGGGTCCGGATTAGGATGGTGACCCCCGAAATTTCTACCTGAAAAAAATAACGGTAAAACCCCCGTATAACTACCATTAACCATTTCATCCTACAACTATTTGCTCCGTTGTGGATCAACGGGAACTTCATCCAGAATAGTATAAGAATGAGAGGTATTGCAATTCCTTAAAAATTCGTGGCGGTGAAACGTACGAAATGTAACTCGCGTCTAATGCCCCAATACCTCTATCGTGAAAAGATGCAGCCGAAGAAGGTTCATATCGTATTAGCGGCAAACTTCTTACCCCGCAGCACCTGCGTATCACTAGATCGGCGTGAATTCAATTTCAAAACGCGAGACAGTTCCAACTCTACGTAATTATCCCTCCTCGTAGTAGTACTTTTCGGGTGCGGTAAAAGGGTGCGGCTGCAGAGGCTCTATGCGTGAGGGTGGTGCGCCACCAGAAGCGCTAATGGGCACTGTAGCGCACCTCCACAAGAATCATTAAGGTAATGCGCTGCAGCCTCTCCTTACTCCCGTCTTAATTCCGCCAGAATGGAACCGTTTGTCCGTCCTCACTCCCATTAGAGCATCCCGAGAGAGAGAGGTGAAAGGATGGGCAAAGGGGAGAGCGACAGCCATCTCAATCACCATAAAGATAAAAAGGCGAGCCTTTAAGAATTTTCGTCGACGGCGATGCCGGGGGTTGCGAAGGGGGATGCGGGAGAACGAGAGAGTCCCCCCGTGCGATTGAATAAATGAACCCCTCCAATCTGCTCCCGAAAGCTTTTTTTACAGTTTCTTTTTCGGATGATTTTCCGCGGTGATGAAATTTGTCGTTCTCGAGGCGGTCGGGATTTTATCAGGCCTGAATCAGCGAAGAGCAGCCGTCGAATTTCGATAAGGGACGAGTTTTGAAACGTCTCTTCGTTGAGGTGAAAAAGCGGTGTCTTCGTGAAATCGAATGCGAAATGCATTGCATAGAGGGATACCGTAATTTTCCATATATAGTACGCATTTTTTTCCACGGAAATACGTCTAAAAAGTAGGGTGCGCATTATACATGGTTACAGACATCATTTTTTTATTCGGGCTGTAGATGACATTTGGAGTAAATAACTCAACATGCATATATGTATTCTGATTTCACGTTTGTTCTGAAAAGAACACTGCAGTATGTTAATAAAATTATTAAATTAAAACAACAATTCAGAGGGGAAGAACCTGTTACTGATAGATCGTCACATTGAGAAATCAAAGTGGTAAATACGTAAGAGTAAGGGGGAAAGCCATCCATTAGCAGCATTCTATGCTTGCGGTGATCTGTCGGGCGCTGAACGGTCCTTCAGATGACCATACGCGAATAATAGCGTAGAATTCCATTCCATAAAAGCCAAATGCGTATTATACATGGTGATAAGAAAATTCTCACATTGCGCTCGTAATAACGTGGGTGCGTCTTATAGCGGGTACGTATTATTATTTGAGAATTACGGTATATGTATTGATAAAACATCTCATTGAGAGGATGCATAGCCTGCTTTGTTAATTTATGACTTCACTGAGGATAAGAGAAAGAGATGTTCTAAAAAACTTGCTGACAGAAAAGAGCATTCGCGGTTGACAATATCATTATTTAAATTTTGCTTGTTTTAAATTGAAGGAAATATATATTTTTAGCGTGATTATATAAGAAATGATCAAAACTCAATCTATGTCCTGTACCACTGATGACGGCACAGTTAGTGAGAGTAACAACAATGCAATCAATAGACTAATGCACACTACGATATTTAAGAGTAAAAACAAGTACCAGAAAACCTATCATTCTAATAATATTTTATTCGTAATAATTTTTTAAATTATAATATAATAAATTATAGTAGGAAATTTTTACTGCCGTGCCAGAGGAAAATATATCTATCATGAGTCACTTTTTTCTTCGTCTAGTTCATGTCTGTGATAACATGAACCTACTGAGGGGTGAGTGAAACTGAATAACACTCATCCTTGTCCTTCTGTAACTCATAGGATCTTTCTGCTAGGGTACAGTAGCACTGCTATTCATATGTGAACTTGTTCCATTGACTTGGTGAGAATGGTAGTAGCGAGTAAGGGTAAAATGATTCACCACACGTTTTGTCTAGTCTACCCTAACTAGAAGTCTACTTACGGGCATTATTCAGTGGTGAAAATCGAATTAACTTTGAAAATGACAATTTTAGAAACAATATTTGAAAAGAAATATGAGACGCTTTCTCCGATGGGTATTTTCTATTAGATCCATCCGTCTTCCGTTCTCCAGTCCGTTTGAAAATAGACCTCTTACCAAGACGTAGACGGAGGAGAGGGAAATCGCAGATTGTAGCGAAGGTTGAACTAATATTTGGCCAAATAATGAACGTGAGAATCCTTGGAACGTTTCCCCGGGTCGACGGCAGCGCCACGATCGGCGAACGGAGGAAATTACGTGCTCCGTTCGAGTGGTAGTCGAAGCGTGAAATATGCGAAAGAAGGAATGGCGAATGTCTCTTTCCTTTATTCCCGCCATCCATCGCCCTCTCTCTCTTTCCCTCTCTCTCACGCCAAACGGCATAAATCTACAGAAGAGAAACGCGGTGACGAGCAATATAATGCGAGAGATTGGAAGGGAGATTTCTCATGGAGAAAAATACATAACCGAGAGGAAATGAAACGGGCCATTCTTCGGAGGAGAAAAACGAGGAAAGAAAAGAGAAGAAGAGACAAGGGGAGAAGGGGAGAGGGGGAGGAGGGTTGGAAAGCAGAACGAGTTATATTTTAAAGGGCGAAATTGAGAGTTTTACCCTCATACATATGAAACAACCGAATTTAATGACAAAAAAGAAAAGGGTTTTTGGAGGAGAAAAGGTGTACGGAGAAAGAAGGAACGCTTTTGCGGTAAGGAACACCGTGCTCTCCCAAGAAGCAAAGAGAGGAATTTTCCCTAAATACACATTGCGAGAAAGATTACGCGAAGAAAAGCCTGGAAGATACCTGGAATTTCAGCAAAGTTCACACGAATAAAAGGGTCCAATAAATAATAATTTGAAAGCAGTTTTTTCTTAAAAGTTACACCTTCGCCGATTTAGCTGCGTAATTAAGTAACAATGTGTTTGCAATATCCTCAGGTCGTTAAAAAAATAATTAAAGATAAAACACTCAACACTTATTTGCACTGCATGCGTGAAAACGAACGAAATATTTTAGTTAAATGAAACGAATAAAAGATTAGAATTTGTAAACTCGTTGATTTAGCTGCATTTAAATGCAATTTCAATGCTATTTCAATATTCTAGAGAAGTAGAAGATAAATGTAATTTAAGATAAATCCCCCAACACTTAATTGCACTATACACGAGTAAACGAATGAAAGATGAAGAAAATCCGTACGTGGCATTAATCAAGTCAAGCTTGACCCAGATCTACAAATTACATAAAACACACCTTGATGCAGCTTAAGGAAACACGAAGGCAGATTTTACATATTTACACGGTGTTTGATGGCAGTCTACGGAATAAAGATTTCAAACCCGCCCTAATAAACCCCTTCGGCCTTCCGGGGAACGCGTTATCTTGTTCTCACACACAGTTGAAGAAAACTGCAAACAACTTTTGGGCACTGACATTATTCCATCTTGTCCTTCAATCACGACGTAAATGCAGCTTTAAGACTGTATATCACTGCATCTTTCCTAAGATGGTATATATGCATGTTAAAAGGGATGAGGCAGTTTGCCGTTGCTTTCTAAAAGAGATAGAGAGAGAGTGCTCTAAGTGGAAAAAAAGCAATTAAATGCAGTAAAATCACCACATACCTTTTCCTACCATTCGGCAAAGAATGAACAAAATAAATACCATCATGTAGCGTCAGTTGTATCTGAGAAACTTTGGTACTACCTTATCAGTCAATAATACCGAAAGTGAATCAAGTAAATAATTCATACATTTTCATACAAGGAAAGGGGATGAGGTGACTTTGCACCTAAGGGCGTGCACCCAGGAAAATTCGCAAGGAAAAACGGACTTGAAAAAAGTCTGACGGGGCCGGAAATCGAACCCGATCGAAAGTTCTGACTGAGTAACTTAGATGGTTAAATCAGCCTCCCGGATAGAAGAAGATCCCGGGTTCGATTCCAGGTCCCGTCAGACTTTATTCAAGTCCGTTTTTCCTTGGGAATTATACATTTCCTATATTATGTATCAAATGACAAACTACAAATACACTATCCATAAATATATACTGTAACAACAGCAATCAATACTGGCAGAAATAAAAATACGTTTTAAGGTAACCAAGATATGTGAGTGCACTTTTGAAACTCTTGCTATTCAGCCTCATCGAGGAAAACAATCGAAAATACCTCACTCCTCATCTAGCCTCGCATATCTCACTTCCTCTTCGAAGTTCTTAACTAGTGGCGGATAGATTAAGGATCAACTTAGTCTTCTGAGCCATGACCTTTAAGGCTTCAATTATAATTTAAAGAGAGGAAAATAGTTGTAAGATAGCATAGATGTGCAAGTGCTCCTTAAACTCTAAGTCTGTCTCCGAGAGGAAAGTAACAGCAAATACTTCACTTCATACCTCATCTTGCAAACTATACTTCACTCGCTCATCTTCTGCCTCATGACCCTTAAGGATTTAATTATTATTATATGAAAGGAAAAGTTTTAATATAGCATAAGTGTACAAGTACTCTGCATGCTCACTGAAGTCTGTAAATTCGAGGAAAACAACGGCAAATCCCACTCTCCTCTTCTCGTCTACTACGCCTCACTCACTCATCTACCTTCCCTCCTGACTCATGACCTTTAAGGCCACAATCATCATTTAAAGAAAGGAAAAACTTCCAAGAAGCGACCAAGAAATTACCCAAGAACCGCAGCTTTTCAGGAAGGTAGAAACGGGGAAGAGAGGGGGCTCCATTGTCGTAAATCAATGCGCAAGGAAACATAAGCAATAGAGTACGTAGAGCCGATTCGGGAGAAGATGATGGATAGAGAGGTTAGGGGGAGGAAAGGGCATCTCAAAACGTCCAAAGGGACCTTTCGCTACAGGGAATCTTTCTCGGGCAACCCCTCCTTTCCATTCCGCATTCATTCGTACATTCATCCACGAAATGCGTGCGCTCCCGCGAATCCACACTCGTCGCGGGGAGGGAAATGAGTCTACCAAAACGAAGACATCTTGAAATGAGTAGGGATTCTTTGTGGGAGAATCCAGAGGGGGAGACTGAGGGGAGATGGAGTGGCATTTGAAGAAGCGGGGGAGCAGAGGAAGATGTGCCCATCATCTCCGGATCGCATACATAAGATAGTCCGTCAGTTGAAAAACGGGGAATCAGACGGGAAGAATAGAGAGGTCAGAAAACGGTGGGCGATCATCTATGGCGTCTTTGGCGACTGTCTTCAAATGGCTTCGGTATTCCGCCAGTCATTCCAACAGGAAATGGAGCGACGGGAAATATATATAGAAGGAAACTCGGAGGTGGGAAGGAAAATGGGAATCAAGACGTCGACGATATGATACATCAATATTGGGAATCATTAGCTGTGTCACTGTGTTTATAGCCACTGTAACGACTTTATGTAACACCATCTAGCTAGGATGAAAATGATGAAATTACTGTCTTCGGTGGTAACTTGAAGAAACCGGGTAAGCAATATATTGGATCATAGAATTTGTACAATATTTCACATAAATAAAACAATAAATAGACGACAGTTACGGCATAAGTCTTGTCCCCATTAGCTAAAGAATTGAACATAATGATAGCCTGATCATGTTCAATTGTTCAGCTGATGATGGCGTGATCTATACTGAAACCGGTCGTCTTTAGTGTTTTATTTATGTGGAATCTTGAACAAATTTTGTGAATATCTATGAAGATTAAAAAAATCTTGGGTTATCCACCATTAACGAGAGTATTTAAATGTGAATTACGTCATTATACATTAGCCGTGCTAGTAAGTTTTCATAAATTATGCTTTCTTAATATATTTGCGTATTAATTTCCATAATTAAATAGGAAATTATGATGTTTTGGTTTTCTCACTGCTGTTTTTAGTAAATGATTTCGGATTAAAGTAGCAATACCAAGGTCATGACTAAGGGGTATTTCCATAAAGATGTTAAATATAAGTGATTGCATCAATATTACTACGATTTCATTACGAATGCATTCACTTCTCTTATTCATATATTTATATTTCATTTAATTTAAGAGTAGCACTTAAAACCATTAATCTATGCACTCGTAAGTTTTGTATGAAACAGTATCAAACACTCAGAAGAAAGAGATACTTGATGTAATTATTTTCAAGATAGTATTTGCTGACCTCATTCCTCCGCTAAAGCAACGTAACCGGTTGAATTTCAAATATTGTAGAATTGAAACATGGAAAAGCAGGCCGCGGTGGAGAAGTGGTTACTGCACTAGCGTTCTTCTTGGCTAATCGAACATTTCTGCTTAGTAAATGGTTGTTGAAGATTCCACAGTAATAGTAATCATTAACACGGAAATAATTGGGGACCTTTGGTTTCCATAAAATAAATTATTATTTCATAGTGAAGTTAATGCATCCGAAAATATGAGACAATGAAGACTCACCCATTTATCAATCAATGTAAATAAACCTTTCGGGGATCTGCCGGGTATTTGACGAAGAGAATTTACGGAAACAACTTACATTTTATACATTTCTTTAAAGCGGAAATGCACAAGTTGGCTATATTCTGGGAAACTAAACGCCATATGGGAGGTCTAACATATTTTCTAAGACGAAAAGTGTAAAACAATAATACGCGACTCAGTAGAGACGAAATACCACATCGGGGATGAGCATTTGTTTTCAATGAGATAAAATTGATCTGATCAATGACAACAAGAGAATATGCGTAAATAAGCAGTGTGGATTCACAAAGTGTTTCTCGGAAGTCTAAGCAAGCGGAGGGAGCGATAACCACAGACGAGAATGGGATTCCGTAATAATCCGTGCAAATGCACCGAGTGCTCGTAATGGCCATCGACATTTGCGGTGAGGAGACCGCGAACAGCTGAAGATCGCTACGGCGCATCAACGTCCAAGGGGGAAGAATCTCCTTCGATTGCAACGCGCACTATCTCACCTGAATATCAATTTCTACTTGCTTGAAATTTGTATAAGACTTTGAAGAAATAGATCGGGGCTTAATAAAGAAAAGATAGACGGAAATATTTTTCTTTTCAGAAATATCACCGATATTTATATCAATAAGTGAAATATGCAGCGAAAGGATAGATAACGGGATGCTGCGTCCACTAGGTCACATGGTGAATTTTTGGAGGTCTTTTCGTATCCTTCTGAACCTAATTCACACATTTTTATAAATTTTCCCTAATCTTGTTACTTTTCCTTTAAGTAAAAATAAGAAGGAACATATATTAACAACCTATCAATTGAGATTTAGCTACAAAATAGTTTCACTAGCAGACTAATTTAAAACTCCATCCCCAAACGAAGAAAATCTAAAAGGACTATCAAAGTAAATTATATTTTCGAAAAAAATGGTGTTTGTTCACTTTTAAACTGCTGCAGAAGAATATAGAAAACATGATAGAAGAAAAGTATCCTTGATCTGGTATAAATCATTTTTCATATCCTCAGTCATGCTATTATGTTGAAAAATAAACAGCTTTCCTTATCCGCTAAAGAACAATCTCAACTATACGCACCAAAACTTATATAAATAATGCAAAACCTACGGTAGTGCGTACACCAAATTATCGATTCATTTTTAAATAAAATTTTACCTTACTGCAACCAAGAATAGCTTTAAATAAGTTTGCTACCATGCACTTCTTTGAGTTAAGGCAGGAAATCAGCTCATTTGTGTTAGGATAATACCGCAGAAATATTCCAACGGCCTCTTTATACAAATTGTTACATTATAAAATCCTTTTTGCTGCCACCAAAAGTGAAAAAAACATTTGCGAAAGATATCCATACTTCTAAGTTTCCGTTAGGTTGAGGATGAAAAGTTACTATGCCTCGAGCATAGATCATACACCTCGGGAGTATTTCAAACTCAAATGCCTTATCTCCGTATTGAACGGCAGAAAAGGGTCCAGTTACCGAACTGCATCCATTCAACAGTTTAACGGCTCACGGTTTGCTCAATAAATCTCTATTGTTAGAGAATGGCACGCTATAAATCGTCCGAAACTTGTTTTCCTGCTTCATAAACAGCGCGTCTCACTTCCCACGAGACGAGTCAGCCACGCGCAATGCTCGATCAGTGTATCGATCTCGCTATTCACGAGATTTAATCCTTCGGTCCGTACCGCTGGATCCACGTGGAATTAAATGTAAGCTGATTCTTGGCGTGGTATTGGTGCAGCTTAAAACACCAAGCGTAGATCGAAACACATTTGCCAAGCTAGGGTCTTCGGAGGAGATCGCGGTTTTTCTTTAATTTCTCAATTCAATATTTTGTAGCGGAAAATTACTCATAATATCATTTTGGTATCTTAAACTACATCTAGGCATATTTTGTTTTTTAATTTTATAACTTGCAAAATTAAACAAAATGTTATTTAGGTAATTTTATTCATAAAAGTAGTTGCAATATTATTCTTCGATGCATATGGAATAAAAACCAACTATGGCTTTCTTCATGGTACAGATTTATCTTTTGCCATCGCTACACTCCTTAGTTTATGTTATAATTTAGAAGATAAGAGACAGCAGTACAAGCATCGTAGAATAGCAAGTGGGACCCTGCCGGGAAACGAAGGAAATTTTTATTTATTCACGTTTTTATGTGATAATTTTATAAATGCCAAATTATATATTTAATCTCAAACTGACGCAGGACACATGCTAAAAGGAAGAAAAATATATATTTTAAATAGTAACACTGGGATCACTAATTATTTCACTCTGGGATTTTCCAAGAAACCCCATTTGGTTTTCTCAAGGAATAACGGAGATGAGAAACGTCTGACAATGCCTGGATTCGAACCCGGACCTATATGTCGTGTTATGTTATGATATTTTATGCTATGCTACGTTAGCTGCTCTATCCAATTGAGGTATCCGGCAAGTACGTTCTCACATGCCCCATTTGGAAGACTTCCTAGGATTAGCATACAACTAACCGACAATTGGGAAATCCAGGTTCGAGTCCCGTTCCCGAAAACTTTTCCTTGGAAGATTTCCTAGGTGCACGCCTCAACCCGCAAAGTCACCTTACATCCATTTCCCCACTCAGTGTGTTAAATATTAAAGAATATCTGCTCAAAATTACGAGGAGGAGTTTACGATTCGGCGGATCGCCTTCAATCGCATTTTCAGCTGAGTGATTACGAGAGCGCCAATCTGCGGAACAGAGGGTTCTGAAGAGCCAAAGGGAAGATGAAAAGTGAGGATGATTCGTCGGAGAGCCCCAGGGGAAGGGACCAGATGGGGAAACATCTCCCCTCCCTTTTGCACCCGGAAAAATCAACACCTTAATTTTTGCAGACATCAAAACCAGAAGTTCTGAAAATGCGCCATTAGGAAATCGCAGCTGGGATGAGTCCGCCCTGGAACGACGGCCTCACAAAGCACTGTGCAACGGCGACAGGAAACTGATCTATCATGGAAAATACCGTCTTCTTTAGGAGAGGTTTTTGGGGTTGCTAAAAGGTAAGGAAAAGGGGATGAAAGGGAGATAATGGAAAATGAGAGTATAAAGAGGGGAACCGTGTAGATAGGGAAGCTAATCGACTCGATTCCAACGTCATTATTGCGTATAAACGAAGTAATCGACACCGCACGAACCTTGAGAATCGTGGTTCCCCATCACACACGTGTTAACGGTAATATAGAAGATGTCGTTTCTGTTAACTACTACACTTGTTTTAAGTTTATCTATTTTTCCGTGCATTAACGTATTTTCTGTGGCTTGAATGAAGTAATCGAGACCACGCAAATCACAAACTACACGGAAACCTATCACACGCGTGTTTATGGTAATATATAGTATGTTGTTTCCGTTAATTTTAACACATATTTTTTAAGTTCATCTTTTTCCGTGTATATCCAACTTACCAAATAAAAGTAGGAAAGTTCTCTACCGCCATTTGGCTACTTTTCATATACTACTAAATCATCTCCGCTTATCCCCCAAGCAAATTTCCTATAAGAAATATATGTGCAGTTCACTTCTGTGCATTGCAGGCTTCATTTCCTATGTAGAGATACTAATTAGAACAATTAATTTATCAACGAAATCACGAGCTCTCAAGTTACTAAATTGTCTGCGTTCCAATTCTCCATAAAATGAGCGTATTGAATTATGATGCAATTTAATCGAAGTTTCTGCTGTAAGACTGGTTGTCTCTGCTTCTCATTGGTAATTTTTACCGTTGACAATTTACTGTTTTTGATTGCCTTGCAAGTTACTCGCTGACTAGTTAATGGTAATTTACATATCAATTTGTACTTCCCCAACTTAAAACAACGAGAAGTTTCGGTAGTCATGTTCATATAAGATGACATCCATGTTAACTAGAACTAATACTTTGTAAGACATAACTTAGTTATGCTACAAAAAGTTACATGGAAAGAAGCTTGTAAGGAGGAGGTATCTTAATTTTTCCACTTCAGCGAATTGTCTTATAAATGATATAATTTGCGGTGTGCTACTGTGGTACAGCTAGGACGAAAATAGTCGTAAAATCTGTACTTTTCACAACAGCAAATAACAGGACAAAGAGACGCTATTCTCGTATTGCAAACAAAATAATACTCGACTCTTCCTTGCTATTTAAGTATGAAACAGAAGAAATGTTAAAGAAGAATAAGCTATACAATTCTTGTTCTTCCACTGAAATTGTTAATATGCGAGGTCATGCAAATTAGAATCAAAATCTGCAAAATGTCTACCCAAGAAATCCGCCCACCCCTGAAGCAACAAACAAGTATCAACTCAGGTCAGCCCCAATGCGTTGACCTGAAGCTCATCAAGTCTCCTTTCGGATGCGAGTCGATCGCTATTGAAAAACGTAATTTTATTTCCCCAACGACCGCTTTCTCGAAGATATCTTCCCTCCCAAGATACGCCGACGATTGAGGGCCTTCCAAATATAAATGGAAATCTCCACATTCAAGTACCTTTGGGGAGTGATAACTTATGGATTCTCGATGCATTTTCAAACTCGGTACCTTTCAGAAGCTTCTGGAATTCTTTCTTTCCTCGCCGTATTTATAACACGGTTCATGCAAAGCAGAAACGGATCATTTGCAATGATAACGGAGGAATTACTTTTCTACGTCTGGAATATGGTTCTGCTACCATTTTCTATAATGATTGGAATAAATTTGAGTTACCATTGTTTGAGGATAGAAGAAAGTACAACTTTTATTTGCTTAAGTTACTTATGGCCATGGTGATATGAAAGTTATTGAGATTTGAGTGAAGCTGAATGATGGAATTCATCTTGGAATGACTATCTCATTCCTGATCTAGTCCAGTGAGCATCTTGAGGCTGTGGTTAGTTAAAAGAAGAGGAATTATTTCTCAATGCCTGCAATATGTTTCTGGAGCCATTTTTACTTTCTCCATATACGAAGTATAGAGAAAGTATTGTTTTCATGAAAAAATTCGACTTCGAGATTTCAACGGAAATACACGTTTTGGGGTCCCTAGAACACGTTTTGACCATTTTCTGAATGATGTCTGTGTGTATGTGTGTGAGTGTGTGTGTGTGTGTGTGTGTGTGTGTGTGTGTGTGTGTGTGTGTGTGTGTGTGTGTGTGTGAGTGTGTGTGTGTGTATGTGTGTGTGTGATAATGGGCGTTCTAACTCGAAAACTAAAAGTCGTATCAATACCAAACTTCATATATAGTACTGTTGTGTGTGCTGTCAGAGTTGATTAGTTTTTGGAGTAAATCCGTTAACCGGAAGTCGAGCTTTATTCATTAAAGCTCATTTCCGGTTTTCAAAATATCTCCATAAATATGATATATACGTCTATTGTATTACTTATAAAAGTTTTAGATAGTATAATTTACTATAACTTTTGTATTTAACATATTTTTGTATCACCGGTTCATTAGGAGTTATTCGTGAAATACTGATAAACCGGAAGAAGATGATTATGTACTTTGTGGGCGCTCTAACATGAAAACTATTTGTCGGATTAACACCAAATTTCATACATAGTACTTTTATTACAGTCGTTAGAGTTGATTAGTTTTTGGAGTAAATCGGCTGACCGGAAGTCGAGCTTCATTCTTCAAAGCTCATTTCCGGTTTTCAAAATATCTCCATAAATATGATATTTAGGTATATACTATTATTCATAAATGTTGTTTAAAATTAAATTTACTATAACTTTTTTATGAAACATATTTTTGCATCACTGATTGTTTAGGAGTTATCCATGAAATACTGTTAAACCGGAAGTTGCTGATTATGTACGTTGTGTAAAGCTCATTTCTGGTTTTCAAAATATATCCATAAATATGATATATTGGTATATTGTATTCCTTATAAAAGTTTTAGATAATATAATTTACTATAACTTTTGTATTTAATATATTTTTGTATCACCGGTTGATTAAGAGTTATTCGTGCAATACCGATAACCCGGGAAGTAGCTGTTATGTCTATTGAGGGCGCTCTAACATGAAAACCATTCGTTGTATCAACTTTAAATTCCACATATAGTGTTTTTGTTGGTGTCGTTAGAGTTGATTAGTTTTTGGAGTAAATCGGTTGACCGGAAGTCGAGCTTCATTCTATAAAGCTCATTTCCGGTTTTCAAAATATCTCCATAAATATTATATTTAGGTATATAATATTAATTATAAATGTTTTAGAAAATTTATCTTACTATAACTTTTGTATGAAACATACTTTTATATCACCGATTGTTTAGGAGTTCTTCATGAAATACCGATAAACCGGAATTTGCTTAGTATGTACTTTGTGGGCGCTCTCACATGAAAACTGTTTGTCGTTTCAACACCAAATGTCATGTATATTACTTTGGTTGTTGTGATTAGAGTTTATTATTTTTTAGAGTATATCATTGAACCGGAAGTTGAGCTTCACTCTTCGAAGCTTATTTCCGATTTTGCAAAATACCTCTATAAATATGATATTTAGGTATATACTATTATTTTTAAAAGTTTTAGAAAAATTACTCTACTACACCTTTTGTATTAAACATTTTTTTGTATCACTGATTGTTTAGGAGTTATTCGTGAAATACCGATAAACCGGAAGTTGCTGATTATTTACTTTGTGGGCGCTCTTACCTGTAAACTATTTGTCGTATCAACACCAAATTTCGTACATTTTATTTTGGTTGGTGTCATCAGAGTTTATTAGGTTTTGGAGGATATCGGTTTACCAGAAGTCGATCTTTATTTATGGAAGCTCATTTCCGTTTTTGAAACATTTCACCATTAAACCTTAAGTAGTCTCGTGGGGTCAATGTGACATCAGGCGCTATATTACCGTCGGGATCACAGAAACTAATGAAGATATTTCAACCAAATTTTCGTTTTGTAAAAATGTTGTCCATGTTATGATTATCTGAGGATTTTCTTAATGTCAAGTTATAAGAAGTATGCAATTTTAGCAGTGCTACCAAATTTACTGAAATAAATTTTAATAATTATCTAAACATTATTTCAACAATTTTTAAGCACCTATACATAAAATAATTCATAGGTATTTTAAAGATTTACTGAATATTTTAGGAATGAATCTATAATGTTTAAAATGCTATTACAGTTCACAGAATACCTTACTAATTCTCACTGAGTAAATATGTGTTGATATAGTTTCAATATAGTAACAAAGAGCTACGCATTAATTTGTTTTTTTACTTTCTCCATATACGAAGTATAGAGAAAGTATTGTTTTCATGAAAAAATTCGACTTCGAGATTTCAACGGAAATACATGTTTTGGGGTCCCTAGAACACGTTTTGACCATTTTCGGAATGATGTCTGTGTGTGTGTGTGTATGTGTGTGTGTGATAGTGGGCGCTCTAACGTAAAAACTATTGGTCGTATCAATACCAAACTTCATGTATAGTAGTGTTGTGTGTGCTGTCAGAGTTCATTAGTTTTTGGAGTAAATCGGTCAACCGGAAGTCGAGCTTTATTGATTAAAGCTCATTTCCGGTTTTCAAAATATCTCCATAAATATGATATATACGTATATTGTATTACTTATAAAAGTTTTAGATAATGTAATTTACTATAACTTTTGTATTTAATATATTTTTGTATCTGCGGTTGATTAGGAGTTATTCGTGAAATACTGATAAACCGGAAGAAGATGATTATGTACTTTTTGGGCGCTCTCACATGAAAAATAATTGTCGGATCAACACCAAATTTCATAAATGTTACTTTTAGTACAGTCGTTAGAGTTGATTAGTTTTTGGAGTAGATCGGTCACCCGGAAATTGAGCTTCATTCTTCAAAGCTTATTTCCGGTTTTCAAAATATCTCCATAAATATGATATTTAGGTATATACTATTAAATATAAATGTTTTAGAAAATAAAATTTACTATAACTTTTGTTTGAATCATATTTTTTTATCACTGATTGTTTAGGAGTTATTCATGAAATACTGATAAACCGGAAGTTGCTGATTATGTACTTTGTGGGCGCTCTGGGCTCTATGGGCGAAAGGCCAAATTCATCTTTTTTCATCGAGCATGTCCCGAAAAACATTATTTATAATTTTTGTGACGTAAATGATAATAATATATAAATTAATCACTCATCTTCAAGTTTATATTGAATATAGAGTTCGAAATTACTGTCGTAGATAAATATTTACATCTTATATATGGAGAAAGTCATGTGCTGGCCACATCAGATTTTTTAATTAATGGAATAAGTATGATTTAACTTCGCTACAGGATCGAGGGACTTTAAGTTTCATTGACATTTGCCCCGGTTTTGCTAACTGTTGTGATAAAATGACAATATATGTGAAAGTTATAGAGATATGCGTGATGCTGAATTATGGAATTAATCCGGGAAAATTTACCACACGCCCAAACTTGTCCATTGTACCCGATGCCTCATCATACCAGAAATTTATCAACATCTTTAATTTTTATTATTTTATGTTCTTATGTGAATGGATAACACTTATTTAAATGTCAACGTGACTACGCTTATTAATGTGTCCCATATATGCACCTATTGCTAGTGTATTCATAAAATATAATCATGTTTCTTACCATCTTTTTACTTTCTCCATATACGAAGCATAGAGAAAGTGCTGTTTTCATGAAAAAATTCGACTTCGAGATTTCAACGGAAATACACGTTTTGGGGTCCCTAGAACACGTTTTGACCATTTTCGGAATGATGTCTGTGTGTGTGTGTGTGTGTGTGTGTGTATGTATGTGTGACTGTGCTTGTGGGCGCTCTAACGTGAAAACTAGTGGTCGTATCAATACCAAACTTCGTATTTAGTACTGTTTTGTGTGCTGTCAGAGTTGATTAGTTTTTAGAGTAAATCGGTTAACCGGAAGTCGAGCTTCATTCAACAAAGCTCATTTCCGGTTTTCAAAATATCTCCCTAAATATGATATATACGTGTATTGTATTACTTATAAAAGTTTTAGATAATGTAATTTACTATAACTTTTGTATTTAACATATTTTTGTATCACCGGTTGATTAGGAGTTATTCGTGTAATACCGATAAACCGGAAGTAGCTGATATGTACTTTGTGGGCGCTCTAACATGAGAACCATTCATTGTATCAACACCAAATTTCATATATAGTATTGGCTGGCCACATCAGATTTTTAGTTATGACTATCGGTAGGTTTGCGCAGGTTTTTCACACCCCCCTTCTTAGCGGGTGTTTTCCTGCAGTGGATACATTTTTTTCCCTAAGAAATTCTTAGGTTTTTTACATCCACAGTTTTTCTCATATTTTTTCATACTCTCCTAAAATTGATTATTTTTATAATGTATGACGATGGGTTAGATGGAAGAGAAGACATTTAGTCTCAATCTCGCCCGAATAAAAACGTTTTATTATTATTGTCATAGACTTCCCTTAGTCACTAGGAAAGGGATTTTGGTGTCTGAATTTGTTAATAGACAGTGGACATACGACAATTATAAGGCAAACCTAGAAATATTTTCTTTTTCAATCCGAACATACCAATTCTACAATATTCCAACACCGATCGAAATCGTTTTTACTTCAAAAACTTTTATATATTTTTTCTCCAAGGAAAGAAACAGCTTCTCCTTAATCCGTTTCCTCGAAAAGAAACGAGAAGAGTTTTAGCACTCGCACTTCTGGAGCGCGCGTTCCCTCCGAATGGGTGCATGTTAAGATGACTGAGGAGTATCGATGACTTGACGGGGGCGCCCGTTTTCTACAGCCATTTTCCCATTTCGATTCCGCGGAGGAATGAAATATGGACGGATTTGGAGGCGATCGGGGGAAGGGGGAGGAATGAACCCCCGAGAACAATTCCCACTAATGCAATTCCGCACCAGATGGAACCACCAGCGCCATCCAGACACACCTTTAAGTCTCACCTCAAAGAAGAGGCCTCCCCCTCCCACGATGCATCATTATAAGACTCCGCCTCCTGCTTATGGTTGCCATAACGATAACCGCAAAAGTGCAGTGGAGGAATTGTGAGGGGAAGGTGAGGAGAGTGGAGGAGGGGGTGGGGGAGGGTGGGGGAAGAAGGGAAGACTGAATGAAGGAGTGAGGCGGAAAGAAATGTGCACATTCAGAGACTAGATGGAGACTGATAACCAGTCCTTAGTAAGTTGCTGGTGCAGCTGTATTATGATTATAAATTTACGCTGAGAAAGGTGAGAATTTGCTAGAATTTAGGGCTCATAGTATCAGCATTAAAGACGATAACTCGATGAAAATCCCCATCTGTAAAGTACTCTCCTTTAAGGTCTGGTTAGATCTCATCTCTTCCACCATGCAAATATAACAAGTTAACATTGGAGAGGAAATGGATTGCTTCAAGCAAGAGGAAGAGTGAGTGACCTGCCTTAGCGACCTTGCTTTTCTGAGACAATGATATGTAAGGAAAATTTTACTGGTAGAACAATAAATTTTACTTTTCATCCTATTCAATGAGTAGTGAGCAAAAGAAATTTCTTTGTCGCCACTATGAAAACATAAAAAAACAAATATTGTCTGAGGTAATGAGGCACGCTGAGAGAGATGAGGAGTTATGTTCCTGCGACCTTGCTTTCTCCCTGAATCTGAATGATACGCAATGTCAATATCCTCGTATTTGTAAAACAATGACAACGGGATTAACACTAACTAAAAGGAATAACATTGTTTAGAATTACTCGTACCTCGGTAACTTTAATGATATTGCAGACATCAAAAATACTATTTCAAAAGTGAATTAAAGATATACCTTATCCAACTCCGAAAATTTTACTGAAAGATATTCCTTCCATCTAGATATGATAGCAGGGACAATGAGGTGTCAAGCAATTGAGAACACTATCATCCGACTTGAATAGAAAAAAATACAAATCAATCGTGAAATTATTCACAAAAAAGACAACAATATATTATAATCCATAATGGAAACCTTCGCTATTATTTTACCTTGAGATTTAAAATTGAAGGTTGTATATTGTGACTGTTATGAAATTAAATCTGGAACTTCTTGAGCCATAGTTTTCAATATTCTAAGTCAAGCAAATGTTTTTTTTAAGCCCCCCTATAGTTTATGCAATTAGTTGCACATGGAGGGATATTTGCAATCTGCAGCGATGGCCCCCAGCCCAAACCTCCCCTCCTTCCTCCCACCTCGTATCTCCACCCCCATTTCCTTCTTATACGACTTTTCCCCGGAGATTTTCTCCGCCGAATGCATTTGCATGCGTTAACGAAGTTTAGCCTCACCTGCGAGAGTGATGAACTCTGACGATTTTTGCATGGGGATCGCAAATGCGGCGCCTTATTTCTCCCTCTCTTCTTTTGTTTTCCATCACGTGTAAACGGATAAGGAAGGTACTAACCAATTACGCCTCCAAACTAAGTTTCGGCACAAAGCCACGGTTTTGCATACATTAGATGTAAGTTTATTCCGATTCAGATACAGCAAGCGATTTCGTTAATAGGAAATAGCTCATACTGCATTGAAAATAAACTGTTTGACAGATTCGCTAATTACTTTCTAAGAAGATCTATGATTTTTCGGACTGACTACCTTATATGTAAACAAATTATCACCGTCCCCAATCATTGTTATATATTGATTTCCTATTATCTTCGGCATAAAACTTATTTTTTCCTTCAAAGATACTCTAAGCATGTGTTTTGAGACTAAAATTTGGATCGAAAAGCAGTAGTAGCAATTTAAAAGTGCTTGGTGAAGTCATTAACCCAGCGGTAGTCAAACTCAGGCCCGCTTTAATCAAAGGCGAGCAATCTACTCACTTGGATATCCAGAAATCCGATTAAAATACAGTATCCATGCATATACATATGTTATTAAGCTTTGGATGTATTTAAATCAAAATTAAGGAAAAATTAAATTCCACCCTCTTCAATTCGGTGTAAAAACACATCCCACGTTTTTAAATACCCAATGGATGGAAACAGTCTTTCAGATCCAGGCGATGGGATGCTTCCTTACCCCCCGAGTTTAACTCGCAGTAGAAACAACTTCCACCACGTATGGCGCACTGTTGTTTAGATGGAAGTCACCTCGATTGTAGCACACATGCGGTTGCCTCCGGAGAGGTCAAAGGGCATTGTGTGTGCTCGAATGAGGAGTCTGCGAATCGATGAGGAGAGGAGACATTCGGAGGCACTAATTGCTTATCGATCGAGTGTGCGTCCAAATGAAAGGGAGGGGGTGGCGTGGAATAAAGGCCATCGACGGAAGGGTTGCTGCCCTAAAGGCTTCGGAAAAGAAAGGGAAATGGTGGATACAATTGTTGATTAAGGAACGCGAGGTCGTGACAAATGATACCGAAAACGACGAGTTATTTAAATTAAAACTGAAAAGACAGGGGAGGTAACTCCCCGATCCTTGCGATACTTTTTGTTGACGTATTACGGCCAAATTAAAAAAAAACTCATGAAAGAATGAAAAGAGCGCATGTATTTGAAAACAATTTGGAGGATAATACAAAAGGTGAGTTGGATTAACTTCATCTCTTTGGAGGATTTCGATTAAAATGGTCCCCCGATGACATATCTTAACGAAGCAAAACTTTGTCTGTAATTCATTTTCATGAAATTGAACCCTCCATCATTACAAATATGAAATAAAAATATTAATTTATACTCAAAAATATCCAATAATCAGTCTATATAAGTACTTTACTCTAAAACATTCTGTTAGCATAAATATCAAAGGTTTTAGTTCAAATTGGTCTCAAATAGCATATTTTCCCAAAATGGCTCCCAAGCACGATATCAGAGATAAAATTTTTCATGTAAACTTATATATATTTGATATCTATACTGATTAGAGACATTGATGATAAAGATAAGTCACAGAAATATTTCTGATTATCGTCAATTTAATGTTGTAATAGCCCATGTTTTTATGTCCTGATAGTTATTTCCTGATGACATTCAACTAGTATAGAATTTAAAAGTTTATCAAATATTGCAATTAAATATTTTTGCACGGAAGTAAACAAAATTATGTTCAGCGACTGGCTTATTACCTAACCTATCCTCTAAAGATTCTCACTTGAAATGCGAGAATAGCAACTGTGTCACAATATGGATTCGTTTTTGCATGTTTAAATTGCAAAGATTTATCGATAATGCTAATTAACTTTGATATAAATGAAGAAATGATAATTCATGTTAAATAAAATATAATAAAAATTTTATTTACACGGATAGATATTAATAAACTGTAAACCTTACCTACCAAGTAGGTATAAAATTACAGTAAGATAAAGTTGAAGCAGAAATAGCTCATTTAAGTAAGTTAAAAGAACTAAACCTCTTATAAGGCGCAACAGGGATCTCACTTCTCACTGTTCAGTAACGCAACATTCTAAAATCTGTTTCTAGTTGAATTCCATTTAGTTTCGAAGCATCATAAAGATTCCCCATCTGACCTAGTTACTGGCAGAGATAATCGAAGAGGATTTCAGCCACATATCTTCTCTTAAAGAATTAAAATTCCCAGCATCCGAGGCAAAACTGGGTCACATCCAACCATTGTCATGCAGCATGAGTTTCATCAGAAAGTAATATTGCCATAATGCCATACCACTTCGCCTCCAGCCATAAATTCTTTTTCTAACGTAATTAACAGGGAATGCACATGTGAATAGATGAATGATTCGGAATATTTGGCTTTCTGACAGTGAAAATGAGTTATGTAAGCGCCTAGTCGCATATTTGAAGCGCAAAATAAATTTTTGCAAGAAGCCGCACAAAGAAACAACATTTTTCAAATAAGAATCGGAAGAAAATGTAAAAAATCGCTCGATTCTGAAGGCGGGAGATTCAGGTTGCGTTCCGTACACATATATAACAAATATAATGCCGTGAACAGAAGAGAAACGTGTGGGAAATGTTCGGCTGCGTATCTTATGCCCTTGTAAAGCTACGATGTGACAATAATGTCACCGGAGTAAAAGTAACAGGAAGACGAACGGACGGTAAATATTATCCCAGGCGAGAACAGGCCCGCGGGCGATGAAAAAATGGGATAGGATTGGAGTTTTATAGAGGAAAAAGGGGCTCGAAGAATATAAAAATGGAGAAGGAAAACATGGTGGGGACCGGAGGGGGATATCATGGGGGAAATACGACAACAAAGAAAGGGGAGGGAGAAGGTGCAGTGGGGTGAGGGTGGGTGGGCTAGACGAGGGATCCCGACACTTTGTCAATAGCGCTAAAATATGAATGGAGTGTGGAACCCCATTTACATTGGCAATCGCCCTCCAGTCAAGGTAAGTAATCTTGTAGCTGACCAGGAAGATGAATTTTGCGTCAAAGTGCAACTGGGAGAAGGAATCCCGCCGCAAAAGGTTCTATGGTATATTTCATCCCCAAGCGGTGATTTATCAATAATCTTCTTCTTCCACTTGAACGACGGCAACAACAAGATTTGGTTTATATACAAGACGAGCAATTTTTGAATATATTTATTATATTTTAAATCTCTGCAGATTTTCCGAAAGCAATTGATGACAACATTTAAGTAAGATTTTATTTTACAAATACATAATTATGATTACCATAATTGCTTCGGAAACATGTCATTTAGCAAATTGGCTCCCACCGAGGATTCAACCCAATACCGCTCGAATGAAAGCCGAACTCGCTGCCCACATAGCTATCCGGGAGCCCTTCTACAGACTTATTGGAATCAAGCATTATAAAGTTACGCCTCAGTTGAAATGTATTTAACATGGTGGCTTGCATTGAGCTGGATAGGGACAATTTCAATTACTCATAAGCTTCAATTTAATCAAAATGGCAGTTTAAATTAAACTGGACGGATACAACTTCACCTTCTCTTGCAGATGAATGAAACGGCTGAATATAAATTGTGAATTTCTCCATTGTCTTCCCCATATCGTGGGTCTAGATTTCAAGTGTATTCAAGCGAACGAAAAGCGGTTTCCGAAGAATGTACCGAACGATCTCGGACGTTTGCAACCAAAATCGTTGATTCATTCCACTACTCAGATTTGTCCATTTACCTTCAATATACTGTAGCATCACTTGTTACAAAGTTGAGTAACGACCTTTATTGATTTTAATCTCTACACCTTCCTTAATCATTGTTATTTACTCACATTTTACGGTTTTGGATGAAAATTATACACTATGACCTAACTTTATGTAGCAAAAACCTCGAATCAGGTTATTTTTTATGAAACCCATATCTCCATTATTATCAATTATTTTATATTGTATTTACAAATACATACCTAATAATAATTCGACTTAAGTGCAATTGTCTTCATAATTCCGTTAGCATAAATAACATATTTTTTCACTCAAAATGGACTCGCATATTTTCTCCGAAAATAGCTTTAAAATACTCAAGATTTAATGTTTAAGTACGAAATCAGAAATAACATCTTCTTCCATTCAAACTTTCATTAACTATTAACAGAAACAAATACTGACTAGGAGAGGATTTTTACGATGTAAGTGTCGTCAAAAAAATATTTTTGGTCACACTTAACGTTTAGCAAATTAAATTGGATTTTTCGTCCGTCAGTATTTATGATAAAAGTTTTACTTAAGGTGAATATGAAAACATACAAAGAATATGCGAAAAATTATTTTCAAATGGAAGTAATATTCTTCTGGAAATATCTCAATTTAACGTCGTGCTTTAAGATAGAAACTAACACAGATAACGCACGAGGATATGGAATTAGGTCGGATACAGATAGGCGCTGTCTGGTGCGATCCACGTTATTGATGATCATCAGAATTGATGAGGTGAACATGCTCCAGGTTTTGAAACTTCGCTCACAAGTGGCGTCGGCATGCACATGTCCACTGCCCTTTATTAGGGAAAGGTTAGCGTGTCTATCTGCGAAAGATAAGGGTGCAAATGCACGGCTTTCTGGGATATTTATCGTTATTGCCGTTCGATGTAATCGACTAGAATGCTGTCGAGGATAAATAGAACGGTCGAAGCACAGCTAGGAGCCCTTACATCCTCCTCGTGTAATCTATTTTTATCTATGGGCGGCCATAAATCCTTTATAGGCCATATTGTTGCAAGAGGATCTCGATTAAATCAAATCCTTCGGAAACTCCTGAATGCGAGCGAAGCGAAGGGTAGTCCAGGTAATAAGATTACAAGATTTGAAAATAAATCGGAAGGTGCGATTCATGGTATTCATGTGTAATGTAACACTGGTGCATTGCTATTTATTTTAATGATTTCCGTTCGGATCGATGAATTTTTAGAGTTTGGTACCAGCTTTTATATACCAATGTTGAGGACTTTCTACCTCTTTGATAAAATATTTGCTATATTATGTCAGATAAAGTTCTTACACCTAACGATTGTGCCTCCCATTTTCTGAGGCTCAAGATTATGAATTGACTATAGCCACCTTTAAAATTTCTATTCTACCTCTTGTTAGTGTTAAGAAAAATGATTACCACTTGAAAATAGTGAAATGATGATAATCCCTACGTGCAAGACCTGGATTGAGAGGGAATAATTGAAGATATCCCATCCAAAGAAGGGGAAAAGATGCTGATTAAAGCAGGAGGTGTGAAGAGTTGTTAAACAGGCGATGAAATGCGCGTGGTTTGCATTCTTTGAATTTAGTAAAGAACTGAGTGAGAAAAAGTCTGCCGTGCCTGGGTATCGAACCCGGACCTCACACTTGCCAGGCGGTTGCTTTAGCCCTTCCGATAACAAACCGAAGGAGAGAATGTGCTGTCGTAATTGCTTAATCAGCTAAAGCAACCGCCCCTCAATTAGTAGATCCAGGTTCGAGTCCCGGCGAGGACTGCTCTTGTCACGAAAGGGGCAAACACCATGGGTAAGCATTCCCCTACGGTGGTTTTCATCTTGCATGTACGTTTTTCATGCAAATAAACAGTTAAACGTGTGATCATCGATACTGCTGTATTAAAGCTGATTCCATGCATGAAATAACGCATAGATTTGAATCTGGATATTATGTAGACAAATAACTGTATACCTGAGTTAAAATTCATTAAATATCACGGACACGGTCTCTTACGATGTTTAAAACTATTGTAATCTTATTAACAAGTACACACCGGCGTTAAATTTTCAATAAATATCATGAAAATGTACGCACTTTCGATTATTTTTAATTTGCAGCCTTAATTTCTGAACAATCATCGTGGGGTTGGCATAGAGGGTGGTTCGCGATACTTCCAATTGAAACGGACAAAACCACGGCGCGGGGCCATTCATCTTCTTTGAAGACCGTCATATTTCGGATCGGAGTAGAGAGAGAGAGATATATATATCGAGGGAGACAAACGAGTAACGATCGATCGGCCTTTGGTCCGTATTTCTTTTATTCCCGTCCGATAATATCAACCTTTCATTACATTTCGAGGTCGGGAGCAACGGCGAACGAGAATTCTCTCGTTTGACTTTTTTTCGGGGAATGCCTCGCGGCGAACCATCAAACAATGGGCACGCGCGGCCGCAAATGCCGCTCCCGCAGTCCGATCTCCCTCCCGCGCCTCGCTGCACCCGCCCGACGACGGCGCAGCGCTATCAAAGGAGTACGAGCGATTTCCCAGCATTCCTCCTTTTGCAGGTACGTCGGTGGGAGGGAGAGATGCAATCTTTTCGCCTAAAAGTCGGCATTTCGACTCGAACGATACTATTTGCAGCGATCCAAAGGAAAAACACGGGCGAAACACAAAGGCTTTTGACGGCAGCCGGCCCTTGTCGACGTGGAACAATGGCCGTTCGCCAAATTGCCCTTGAAAATTCATTCATCGTGAGATCCGATTTGACGACTGAATTCGGGATTAAAAATCCTTTCGCAGAAGAACGATTACAGTTCGCTGTTAGCCTAGAAATATTTGAACAAGATTCGATACTCGGTTTGTATTCTACGAAGCAGAGCACTCCAATATAGTTCAGCAAAGTATAAGGTGGCATTATTAAATATTACGAACGGTATAAAATCGGCATATAATGCAGATAACTATTAGAGGTTGTTGTTATTTTAAGATATTGGTGGTGGTTGCCACGTGGCGTTTGTTTTTTATCGCTTGTTTAAAGTTTCAAGTCATAGAGATGAGATTGTGCTATGTTCGTATATACAGTTGAGGATTGATCAGAAGTATAAATAAAAGAGAAAGTAATTGATAATATTTAGTTTAAATCAGCGAAACCAAACATCAACCGCGGATCTGTTACGCATAGGTAGAAAACAAATCATTTAAGGTCTTTATTGAGGCAAGATTGAGACCGGAAAGTATCTTTTTCTATCTAACCAATGTTATTAAAGTGTAAGTAATGTGTAGGTGAACAGTGATAGGGGAATACAGAGAATACATTAACTGCTTTACTTCTACCAAGCCAAAATATAATTTCAATCCGAACGATCCTAGTTTTGACGCTTGGTATCATCATCCGGTGAAAAACAACAAATTTCCATGGTCCATGCCCATACCTTATACCAATACCTCTACCCATAATTTCGCTCACCTTTGCCTTCGTACGGATGTTTTTCTCAACCTCCCCTTTCTTCTCCAATAGGTTAATTTTACGTAAATTTTTTTTTATTTTCCCCAGATGAAAGACCCCCTACGTTGTAGGTGGGTCAGTTGGTTAAAGCAACTCCCATGTAATGGACGACTCAGGTTCAAGTCTCAGTCGCGCAGTAGCGAGATCTTTCGCTAACCACTCTAAGCGCATGTACCCTCATCACGGTCTTAAAACGTGGGTCATTTTCTCGGTGCAGTTGAAGACGATTAACAGCGTGGAAAAGAGGTCGTCGTATCCCCTCAGAGAAGGGGTCAGCCGACGCACAGAATTCATTGTCACGCGATTCCTTCTCTGCCCTCGGGTTTTGTTTTCAATCATTGCTCCTTTGTTTATTCCTTGCCGATGTCGAGCTGCTCCTTGGCGTGTCATCCGCAAGGGAGCTCACTTGGTCATCCATCAACGCTCTTCCCGCACCCACTTCCTCTCTTCCGCTCCTTCATATTGAGACTCTCTCTTCGTGTTCACACATCTCCCACTTCTTGTAAAAGTAAGAAGAGAGGAATCGGAGAGGAAACGTTTATTGCCGAGTTTAGAGGTACATAGCTCTGTATCACTTGCTTTACTTAGGACAAGTTACGGTAACGAATAAATTCTACCAAGTTAAAAGCAGGATAGCGGTTCAAGCGTCACAAAAAACAATGTTGAGATACGTTTGTAGTATAGTAATCGTTATTTTTTATTGAAACGAAATTGTAAGTTAAGAATTGTAGGAGATTAATAAGGATTTGAAACGTTGGTAATTTAATAAGTTGTAATTATTATTATTAGATTACAAATACGTTTATGAGATCAGCGGTAGATATAATTAACTCGTTCCAAAATAAATATAAAAATGAAGTTAAATATCTGATTAAATACAAATATATACATATACATAGATATAAAAATATGTAAACCTAAAAAAATTAAATATTCCTTTCTTAGAAGCTAATTAGGGTCAAAGTATGAAAAGTACGATTATTGTTTATTCGCTCACTGCCGGTATTAACCGCAAAAAACTACAAAATCGGTTCAGTAAATGGTAAAATCATATAATGAATTTCTCACACAATCACACTATGAATGAATCTTTCTAATCAACAACTGCATTCTATTGATGCCTTCGCAATTCTCGACCTTCAATACTGATTCCATAAGCGGAATGCAAGAGGTGTATTCATTCCGTTCCCCATTGGAAAACATCACGAATCAATGGCTTTCACTCCATAGTATTTTAACTAAACATTCATTGGATCGACCCAGTCAACATCTGCCGACAGAGTCGATAACATGAATAAACGAATTCAACAAAACATAGGTAAAGGTCGAAAACCCACACCGGGCGCAATGGGGACGTTTTAAAGACCCAGGGTTTGTGAGTATAAATTTAAATATTGCGATGCACACGGATGGAAATACAGCTGGCCCAATCAACGCGAGGCGCATTTGATACGGGAGACAAACGAACTCACGGGCACGCAAACACTGAGCCATTTGACGGGGCTGAAAACGAACCGTTGTTTGCGCAAATGGAAAAGTGCATTCCATGAAAGGAGATCGCTTTGACAAAAAAGGGAGCGTTTTGATCAATGCAAAGCGAGGACAAAGGGATTCATAAAGAACTGGAATGGAGATGAATTTGACGGAGGACATTAAAGAGAGGGGACGTGCATAAATAGCAACTTTAAAGGGCGGCGGGCAGATTAACTTAAAGCGTAAACCCGTGTTTTTCGCGCGAAATAAATAAGAGTGAAATGAAGAGTGAGAGTTATGCGCAGTCCGGGCTTGTTTAACGGACTCTCTCTTTTGAGTTGTGATGCTTGACGTGACTCGTAAACTGTGAATGCGGAATGACGGATTTTTCGCGATTTTTCACGACTTTGGAATCCGCGCTACATCTCGCGACGTCATAAAGATGGGCATCAAACGGAAAGAGGGAAAACGTTAAATATTTCCGTGGGATGAAACGAGGATGACACGCGGAAGTGTAACAAGGCCCGTGGATTACGAAGCATGAATCGATAACGGAATTTGGATTTTAAATAAAAACCAGAATTTGGATTGTTTATAATGATGGAAAACGAAAGCGTATTCTGATATACCTTTGTTCTTTGCAGGTTTTTTAGATTATACTTCATGGGAATGGCAGGGAAAGGGTGTTTGGCGTTGTGTTCAAGAAATTTAGGATGAAATCGATACAATAAAAATTAAGAATGGGGAATCATCTGAAACTAAGAAAAGGCAGCAATAGGATTTGAAACTGGAGCCCGAACAGTGATAAAACCCATCTTTACCTTATGTGTTTGCAATTGCATTCTTCTGTACAAGAACAAATAAAATAAAGATAATTGTAATTTTAAAGAAAAATTACGAATAAAACATGGTTTATCATTTCATAAAAACTTCAATTCCACCGAGAATTTTAGTAAAATAAAATTTAAAAAAAGCATAATTTACCTTTAATTTTACTTGAAGACGGATTTTTGTGACAAGAATTTTTTTTTGTGCGATGGAATCCCATCATATTTCACAGCATCGATTTGTTTTTACTGTTGCGAATTTTTCCATTCCATTCAAATCCCAGAGGCATAGACGAGTGAAAAAATGATTTAAATGACTTCAATCCGTTCATTGAAATAAACAACCCTTTTGAGATCAATTATACAAAGCGTACTTTTATTTATCAAAGTGCAATTAATAAAAAAATGTTTTCAGTACCTTAGGTTGCAAAAATCTAGGAAAAAATGAAGTACAGTTTCAGAATGAGTAAATTCCGGTTTGAAAATTCAATTCTCATTCGATTCCTAATTCATGAACTCGGTACTCAATTAAATCTATCTGGTAGCAAAAGTCTATGAGTTACATGCTTCATCATCAAAATATAATTCAACAGCTCATTCAAAAATTTTAAAAAATTATCAACTGAAAGATCAGGTATACGATTTTATTAACTGAAAGGTCACGTGATTTCGGGAAATTAATGAAGCATCAATAAAGACGGCAGGATGAATATCAGGACAATAAAACGACGTATCATTTCATTTTGTAAACAAATATTTGCTGAGAGTACCACAGAGTTCAGTATAATTCATTTCAGTACGTGCATTTCCACCAAATGGCGTTAAGTTTGAATAAAACCATTTTTGAAGGTTCAATCCATCAACGTTACTAAAGAGTAACACGGGGCCAATTTTAATTAGCCGAAAAAGCGGACAACCACACAGGAGGTAATACTGCGGCTCAATCCGAACATACGGGCAGAGACAGACCTCAGTAAGGGAGGTGGTCAGGGAACACGGTTCCAAGGACACCCTTTTATACTGCCTCCTCGTCATAATGAAGAGGGCCCCTCACTCCCCCTCCCGCCTCATCCCCCCTTTCGCCTCACGCCCACGCAAAGACCATTCATTCGCGTGCGGCGGAAGGAAGGCCGGGGTGGAGGATGTGAAGGGAGGAAAGTAATTTAGGAGTATTGAATGGCGCTCGCAGCGCCGCGGCTGAATGTGGAAAAACAAAAGCATAAAGTAAAGCCTTTGTTCGGCGCGTGTTCTTTCCGCGCGGATATTCCCGTACGTATGCGGACATAAATTCGCCTCGAGCGGAAAATACGAGGCTGGGAAAACTTTATTAATTCCTTTGGGAGGGACGATTTTCGGCGCGGGGAGGTGTACTTTCGTTGTCTTTTCTGGGGAAAATAATAAAAAACGCGACCGATTGAGGTGAATTGATGACAGAAGAAATCGCAAAGCTCCCAAATTATGGAAAAATTAAACGAGCGATCAACTCGGAGTTAAATATGATTTTGATAGCGATCCATTCGCGCATAAAAGTAAAATGAGTTATACCATTTACACATTACGTGCTGAATTCGTGTATATATGTCTATGTCAATCCGCCTTCCGGTGTGTGGCAGGGTGTGTAATCTGCATTCTGCAAATCTTCATCTACCTTGATTTCGTCTGGCGAAGAGGAAAAATATTTCTCTGTTCCTAGAAATTTCAGAACCCAGGGTTTCACGAGGTAGATAGTAAAGTCTGCTCGGTATTATGTAGAAACATTTATTAATATACAACTGGGGGATGGATGCGAAACATCTGACGTAAGTAAGTACATGCGATTCTTTTATGTATACCTCCTTCTGTCGATGAATGATTCCACATTTCTACAGCAAGTTCTGCAGGCTCTTGAATAGAAGTTAATATGGAAAGAAGCGGTGCTCTATGAATAATGATAAAAATAATAAGTATCAAAATGTCTTTCAAGCATACATTATTTTCTGAGATTGCAATTCAGAAGAGAGCGCGGAAGACTAAAGGGTTAAGACCCTAGTCTAAAGAGACTAGATATAGAGAAACTCGAGTAAGAAAGGAGAGAGGAAATACAATCACTAAATCGAAGCTAATTAAACGTAAAAACCCAATATATTAAACTTAAAGAAAACTAAGAAAATTTTCTCATCTTTTTCATTTATGGAGTCCTACCAATAAGTCACTGCCCAAGCTGTAGACATAATTACAAATGTAGAATAAAACAAAACATGACTTTAATATAAGTTAAAATATGCAATAGTAGTACTTCTAACATGGATTCATTCAAATAGCGATTAACAAATTTTCATCTGTACATTTTAAGCGCATAATATTTTATGAAAATGGATAGGCAAATCCCGCTCTGGATAATATTTTTACCCTTGAAGAACAAGTCGAGAGCAGCAGACGACCGGAAGACGAAGGAATTTCCGGGCGCCCTTAGTTTCCTTGCATCGGACCGAAAATCGAATTTGAAATGAAGCTGAGGGAGAGAGAGAGAGTGCGATAAATTCGGTGCCGTTGAGTAAGCAAATCCTTCCATTAAAAGGGAAGCTGCGAGAAAGAAAGGAGTTAATTAAGTTAACACGAGAGAGAGAGAGAGAAAAGGGAGAACTTGACCCTTAACGGGATTTGTTTAGAGGGAATGCGAATGGAAGGAGAATGAATTCGTCTGAGGAATCGAGTGAAAAGAGCGGAAGAATGAAGGGACGACGCAACCATTCTCTTACGCACATTCTATCACGGGGACAGGAAATTAAGCGAGCCATTCCCATCTCCATCGAATGAATATCCGTAAAAACAGGAGAAGATCCCTAAATATCATTAAAAGTCTGAAAAGCCAAGTCCTTATTCGCTCAAATAGTAATTAAGATTTACGAAGTATTTATGTTTTCGGACTAAGATTTAAGGAGTTTAATGGTCTCAATGCAAACTTATTCGTTAAAATTATTATTATTTAAAAATTAATGATAGTATTACGTTAATTTGATTTAGAGGTTGAAAACCTCCAATAGCCGTCTTTGTCGGTGTTCCAAACCTCGTTACCATACGATTTCGGAAACAACAGAAACGCTCGGATCAACAACTTTCTACGATGTACCCAATATAAATTTCAATCGTGATGCTATCATCATCATGTATATTTGGTGTTTCTTAGAAAGTTGGTTATACAAATTTCTTTGTTTTTTTTTCGAAAACCGTTGGCAACGATGTGAGGAGCGTCGACAAAGACGGCTATTGGAGATTTTAAACTTCTAATTCATCAGCAACATTCTTCCAATTTTTCTTTCCTTACAATGAATTGAATGGAAATAAAGGAGTTATCAACCAATTATCTTTAATTCTTTTCTTGGTTATTCTTTAGTTAGTTCTGCCCACGAGTGATGCATTAGAAGTTTAATGGGACTCCAGGAAAATGTTTAGCAAAATCGTCCACCGCCCCTAACAAAAGCATGCTTTTATTCAACCTCGAGCGACACTATCTTCTCTGATGAAAATGTTGAGGCGTCAGCTGCAAATAGATTCGTAAGATTTAATGTGAAGATGATTTAGGTATATTATACCTGCTTGGTAGTAACATACTTTTAAGCCTAATGGAAGAGATAATATTATAGATCGAACGCTTAAAATTATCTCTTCAATCTTTTCGTCTAACTTGAGGCATCTCTAAATTGTAATGTAATCAAAATGTTTTAGCTTTAAACATCACCTAACTTCCAACTGGTTCCATTTATTTTTATATGACATATGTGTATGCATTATAGCCAATATTTTAAATATTTATCTCAACTGAGTTGACATAAATAGATCCTTACTTTATGTATCGCTATAGATAAAGAACTGTACTACCAAGTATAGTTAATCAGAGAACTATACTACCTTCTATTTCTATATATATATATAATCTTGCTGTATCACCTGAGAAAAGTTGTTTCTCCAAACAACTACAGGGTTAGTAAAACCAATTTGCACTTTACCTTAAATTTCTTTCTTTTATGGTTCAGTCATGCTTGATATATTATTTATTAACTATTTAAGTTTTCTCGCAGATTCTGATGTTATATTCACATAGATCCCTTTCCGAGACTGCAATGTAAAATGGAAATAATTAAATATTTCCTTCTTTAAGAATTTAATTTGCGTTTTTTTACAGATCAAAGGAGTCCTTCTTCAGTGCGATAAAACCAACGTGAATATGGTTATTAATTTTCCGTAAAATATTTTCATCTTTAGTGTGATACCCTTAAATAAATCGTTGGCACATTCAATCTACATACAGAAAATTAAATTACATTTCCATAAAAGCAAAAGACGTAGTCAGAGTCTCTACACGAGAGCCAAAGATCTGTAAAATATTCCATTCCTAATTTCTGATTTTGCAAGAAATTCGCTAAAGCTTGTATAACAGTAAAAGCATTTCATCCGAGAAGTACTAAAAATAAAGATCGATCCCGCTTCGAATACAGCCTCGTTGAATTTCATTCCATTATACCGTCGAGCGAAATATAAACTAATTTTTATTTCAACTGAACAGATAAAAGTGTTCAGAAATGTATTCGGAATAAATCTCATTGCCGTGAATGGAGCGACGATACTTTTAAAATAAATGTGAAATATTCCGCTACTAGAAATTCACTAAAGTTTTCAGTCGGAACGGAAAATAAAGTGATGCTACATCAAAGTGACTTCCGGAGTAATTAAATAGTTGCCTTTACAGCTCCTAAGTGAAGGACTTCGCGAGTATTTCTTTTTGAAGAAAATGGCTGAAGTGGATCCTCCTTTGAAAAGAGCAATAGCAATCGAGTTATATAATGATCTGAAATATTAAAGTACGGATCTGAAAAGGATGCACACTAAAATGCTAAGAACGTGCTGGAACCCAAAGAAATGCATAAATCTCTCAGATTTGCATTTAAAGTAATTATTAAACCTGTTGACTTGGAAATTTTGATAACGTTTAAACGTAATGAAAAGAATGAGTCACGGCTCTAACTATAATATAAAAAATAGTACAATAATACAAAAATTAATCATATATTTACTCCAAAATCATTAATATTAATACTCAATAAGAATAACAATCTAATCTTACTGCTTTTGGTGTTATTTCTGAGTTTTGGTAATAATTAAAAGGCAGATTTCTTTTTAAACAACGTGGGGTTCTGAAAATTCTATTTCAAAGTAATTTCATGATGTATACGAAGTACTAAAAGTTAAATAATGGAATTGATTGTTTATTTCTTAATAATTAATACATAAAAAACGCAGAAGGCCAATTACAGTTGACGATCAACGATAATAATGATAAACTAATTAAACCATATTATAAATAGTAACACAAAGGGACGAGATTATAGGATGATGAAGTGACTGGCCTTATGTGATAGAGGAAATGATGAAAGGGACAGGAAGTTAAATATTTGTGATCATAATAATTACAATTGAAACAGAAAAATGAAATTATATCTTCACGATGTCATACATTCCTTTCTTGAAAACTTAGCAAGATAGTTGAATGGAAGAAACCAAAGACAGCAATACTTATTACTGGGAAATACTACGAATGGAAATTCAAAGCCTTTTTCTTGTTCCCTATGGATTGATCACTTCAATGGCTGTAATCAGTAACCCAAGCATTAAACACCCGCTTTCTATACATCGTATATTTCCTTCAAGTTGTAGACCACTTTTAATTTCACTCTTCTTATCCTCTTTTGCACTCTTCTATCTCGCAATCCAATAAATATTTTGGCAAAAGTTCCCTTATTACGAATCGCTTTATTTTCTTGCGTCCTAACAGCAGTATAATGCTCATTTCTGTTTACATTGCCCTTAAGAAAACTCTATTTTCTGATCTCTTAATGTCTCATAAACTTCTTAAAATTTACAATTAAAGATCTCTCTAAACACTTAAGAGATAAAGTTCTTACAAAAATGGTAACTCCTTCTTCCCCAGAAGTTCTCCAATTTATCTTCAACTCCAACATTCCACAAATTATTACACTGTTTTCGCGAATAGCTTAATGGAGCCTATCTTAATTCGATTCTACGTCATCTCACGTCAACTTTCTATTCAATCTCTAACTTTTTTAATTTCGCGCTTCATTTCCATTCATTCTTTTCAATTTCTCAAAATTTTCGATTTATTCATTTACCCTTTAATAACCAAAAGTGAATTTTTCGAATTTTCCATTCAAAAGGCAAAACAGGAAGAGGCGGTGCAAAAATCCAATGCATCTCACATGCTTTTAAATTATGCTGATCAATTTATCCTCTTTTCTGATATTTCCTCGGGGCAGAAGTAAATCCAGATTGGAACCCAAGCTTTGCTCCTATTTCCCATTTTAACCGTTTGCTGCAAAAAACACTTCAACATTCGCCCCTATCTCCACATGCAATAATTATCATCAACAATCATTCCCCTACTTGCTTTATGTTTTAATAATTCGAGAACATCGCAAGATTACAGATTGACGGAATTTTCAATGATGGTCTTCATCGCATATGGATAAATTCGGGGAAGGAATTGAACTGTAACACTCAGCTGCGGACAGAGGCGAAGGTAAAGTAGGTCACGTTCAAAGGCACTCGTCGATTAAATGGATTGAAACTGAGGCAGATGGACTAGGTGTTTTACTTGGGAAGAGCTTTTATCTCCACGGAATTTTCTGCGGTGATATCAAAAGCAATGGAGGGTTTTGTTTCGGGTTCCAATCAATATCATCCGATGAATACATTAGTAATATTGGAATATGCTGACGGAATGAAAACAGAGCCCTCTGGAGAAAATTAGCTGAAAGACGTAGAAGCCATAACACAGCCCTAGAGCGAATTGGGTCTTTTTAAAACTGTGAAAAATTATACAGTAACAGCAATGCTAGACTTCGTTATTTGAAATCCACATATTATTGCAAATGATACCATTTCTTTGGGATGGTGAATGCATTTTCAGAGTGAAGTTCGATGTTAGCTCAAGGTGTTCTGGCCTGAGGATGACCGTCGCGGTCGAAATCTGTCGTAATTAAAATAAATGTGGAAAATACGAAATACGCTTTTCAATTATTTTCGATGTCAGCCTTCAAGCAGTGAGGTATTGAAATTGTGAAAACACGGATTTCTTATCGTTTCACGAGAAAAATACCGATGAAGAACGAAGGCACCTGTACGGCTGTTCATAATTGTGATATAAAAGCCTACAAATAACTCCGTAGGTTCTAAGAAAGAAGGAATTGGACGAAAATTTTGGTCCTAGAGAGAGCAGAAGTGAAAGCATAGGAGAAATATACTTACAAGGGACGAAGAAATGGTCTGCAAGAATACCAGACATTAGGTATTTTCCTTGCTTCAGTTTAAAGTCTTATCCTCGGAATGACACCAGTAATTTCTCAAGACAAGAGGGTGAGTTGATGGCGTAACATTGCACTTATGCATAATTACACATGCTGTATTCCAAATATATTCGACCTTAAGCCAAGGTGAAGAATACCAGTAAAATATTCACTCTAAAACAGAAGTCAGTATGGAATCTCTCAATAACCATTTTGAGTAACTAACATCACTCTGTTCGGTATGTGTAAGTACGGAAGATATTGTAATCATTGCACTAAAACTATAGCAGGTTTTATCTTAAACTCACCTAATTTAATAAAAATAAAGTTCTCTGTGTCGAGTTTTGTTTTCTATTGAGCATTCTTTATTCTAGAATAAGGCGTTGGTTCATTACTTACAGATGGTAAACGAACTTGGAGGAAACCAAGTCAATAGTAAATACGTGTTATTTTGAACGCATTAATATTACGTTCCGCCTTTCACTGGTTTAAGTACAAGTTGTTTTCATAAGCGAAGTTGAAGGAATACGAGGATACTCGTATAGAATATACCGTGCGCATATGAAGTGATATTATTAATGCTTCTTCCTAAGGAAAGTTTCCGCCTTAAACAGGTTCCATATTAGACAGGTTTTTTTTTATTCTGTCTTGAATTCGATCGTACATGTATCATATGATATAAATATAATGAATAAAAATAATTATTATTCGTATAATATAATATAATCATACATGCACATCGTCTTTTTGTTATCGTGGCAGAACGTTAAACCGACCGATGGCTATTAGAATCAAAACAAGAAGAAAATGCACTTATGGACAAACCAAATGGAGAAACACGACTGTCTTGGGAGACACGCCCACCGCATCCACAAACTCCACATAAAATCTATTCCCGGATTCGTTCCCACAATCGTCCATCATTAACATGCTCCTCAGCTCTTCCTAGATCGGATTTTTATACGGATTTTGGGGGGGGGACCGTTCTTTTGAGGGAGGACGCCGACCCCTTCCGAAATAATAAACCGCAAAAGGTAGAACAGAGCGGCGTCCAGGGATAATAGAGCCAGTGAATGGGAGGGAACAAAGGAAGGGCGGAAGAAAGAATCGGAGTGGACTTAGGATAAGTGCGCATTCCGTGGAATGAAAAGGACGTCGTCCGATGAATGAGTAAGATACTGACCCGAGGACGGCCCCGGGTCCATTAAACGCCGCACTATTTTTTCGGTTTTAGCGGAGATTAATGGGAGCGCTGTCGGGTGCGTTAAGTAACCGTCGAGCGAAAAAGAGTTCCTTTCGGCCGCCGAAATGTTTGGTCGACGGAGCGATGGAAAGTGTCTAATACGATTATCTGACGCTCGCGAGGAACGGCGGGGAAATTGCTTCCGAGTCGATTTGATTCCACTAAGTCAGAGTTTTCCATAGTATGTTCCGCGGAAAACCGGTGTTCCGCGACAATTTGGAGTGTCAATGGAGAATTGGAAAATTAAAGACATTAAATGCTCTACCGATTCATATTTTAAGTTTTTATTACAATATTATAGTTTTATATTTTAAAATAATTACCAAATAAATAATTTGTGGTAATTAAATGATTTTTTTAATTTTACAAGTAGAATTACCTAACCTAAATATAAGCTTAGTGTTCCGTTAAACTTCCCAGGTTTGCGAAGTCTTCCATTGCAGAAACGTTTGGGAAACCCTGGACTAAGTGCGTCGTTAATGTGTGAGATCCCTCGCATTTTAATGCAAGGAGATACGTTTGTGAAAATTTCTAGTATTTTTTAAGGCAAAGGTTCTTTGCGCATAAGAGCGTGCACTCAGGGAGAATTCCAAGGAAAACGGACTTAAAAAAAGCCTGATGGGGCCGAGAATCGAACCCGGGATCTTCCTCTATCCAGGAGGACCCCTTCACCATCTTAAGTATCAGAACTTTCAGTTTTGGCAGGGTAGTCTAGATATTGAAGGCAGCCTCCCGGATAGAGGAAGATCTAGAATTTCTTAACCCAAAGTTTGGTATTGCATCGGAAAGATCAAAAAGATGGTAGCAAAATACCAGAGAGAAATCTCTTTGTGATACGGGGAGTTGTATTGATGCACAAAATAATATCAAAAACATAACGGTGTCGATGCGGGTCGGAGGAAAGAATATACGGCCTTAAAAATCAGCACCAAAACCAAATTCATTATCATATTTATCACCACAAGTTATCAAAAATCATCAGTCGATCCCATGGGAATAAAATAAATGCACGATGGCTGTACTTTGTGGAACGTACAGAGATGATTAGGAACGGCCATTTGAGAGCTTTCGAAGGAAAATTAATTCACCGCGTGGCGAAAAGAAAGAAAATGGATTCTCTGGAAGTAATTAAAATCCCTTCCCAAAAATAAATAACTTACAAACCTACATCCCCAAATCCCTTCCTTATCCTTTCTCAACCTCCAACTACCCGTCTTTACGAATTCAGTGCTGAAAAGCAAATTTTACCTGCCATTCCCAACAAGGGTTGAAACCGGTTGAAATATAAATTTCTCTCGAGGAACAAACTTTTGTTTCCTTACCATCTCTGAAATGAGAATGACGCTAAGAATTATTTTTATCATAGTAAGCACAAATGTAATGGTTTCATCTTGTTACTTAGAAAGCAAATTTCAGAATAGGAAGTTACTTCCATTAGTCGTGTTTTCCAAACAAATACTCTCCCCGCTCCATCAATGACATATCATTATGAGTGTCTCCATTTTTTTCATAGGCTGATAACTAATTATTCATATTTTGAATGAACATATTGCAGTTAGACATCCTATAGAAGTTTGAAATAATGAATCACAAACAGTTGAGATCTAACCGCGGAATTTTCTGCAGAAGCAGGTATTTCATTCCTATACAAAGATAATAAGAGCAGAATGATTTCGAAGAACGACTAGAACTCTTCTTGTCTTTGAAACGCAGCCTATGAATCATAAATAACGACTTATTAATGCGGACAGAGGAAGAAGATACGTCAAGAAGACCTTCATGGGAGGCATTGGGTCTCTCGTCGCTAACAGCAAATGCAAGACAAGTGCAAACAATTGAAGGAACAGCGAATTAAGGGCCTCCGCACGTGCTTATTTCGTTTCCGCCCTGTGAATCACGCCCTCTTCGGGTACAGCGTCCCAATGAGAAACAATTGACGGCAGATTCCCGCTCTTCGTATATATTCACCGTCTGAATAGAGGGGATAACGATGGAAGCTCGCAGAGGAGGCAGTTATTTTGTAAGATTTCTACACTAATAGTATAGAAACCTCTCGGATGAACGTCTCACGAAAACGTTGCGTATTTTCTAGTTGTTATGGGTTCCTGTATATAGGCAATTAGAAAGAAATCTGGAAAAATCGGGGTAAATCAACGCAACGTTAAACTCACCAACTTGGCCAATTACAGCACTCATAAAGAACAGCACCCTGGACCGAGTTGGATATTTTAAATTATATGGAGTATTTGAACACCGATTTGTCTGTCTTAAATTTACATATCAAGGGGAAAAGCATTTCGAAATTTTCAAGTCACACGCGGAATATTTTACGACATTTCCCTATTTAATATCAACCTTTGCTGCGACCGCAATTTTTCTTACTTGACTCAGATTTTTTTATGAGATATAATGCAAAATATGGAACTAAATAACCACGGACGTAAAAAGACTATATTACACGGATCAAAATTAATAAATAAAGAAGATGATACTCAGATAAAATATTTCTTAATCCGAATCACACTGGCACGGAGAGGTGACTGTCAATATAATTATTTCTATTCAATAGCCGGGACAACAAAAGAACATCGGTATTGGATAATCTCTGCTTAGACTTCTATGATTAATTTTATAATTCGATCAATAAATTATTTTTGGACACAGTGAGAAATGTTCTAAATACACAAAGAATGAAAAAGAATGTATAACTCGGTTCATGAGCAGCAGAAAATTATTCAATTAAATTTTACCTGATTAAAATCAAGGCAGAAATACACCATTGCCAACATATTTCTTTCTTTCAATAGTCTGGGCACCAAAAGTGTACCCTTCTGCAATATGGGAATTATATTTGTCAACTTAAGGCAACCACTCCATTAAACATTCATATATACCTCAAGGGAGCCTGCTTTTGAAGGTACCTTCATTTCATTATAGAGCGATAAAAATGTTTCACAAAGTTTACTTCGTTGTTCTCATAGAAAGGATAAAGTTGATTTAATGATAATGAAATGCGATCCTGAGGAAAAGTATCAAATATCTCGAATAATTTCGCCGGAGTGGAATATCATTTAAAAATTCCCCCGATTTTCTCGCAACTTGTTCGAAAGCGTTTACTGCTCTTGTTCCCCATATTAATTACATTTTAATCGAATATTTAATTTCCAATTCCTGTACATAATTTATGAAAAACTCCCGAGTGCCTGAGACTGTTGATTTTAATTTTCGGAATCTCATTCCATCCCCCTTCCGCTCAAATGCCATGCAAATAATCAAATATCGCCGCCAGATACGGGCCCGAAATTACTTTCCAAGTATCCTCTGACGCAAAAACTGATAAAGCAAATGTCATATTTCCTTTCCGAATCAACTGGCGGAATTCCATTTGGCAGACCCGAATTTTCGGAAAAAGAAATTATTTCCAGCAAAGAGAATAATGTATAGCCATCGAAAATTAAAAAGATTTACCTTTGGTAAACACGAATCGAATAGATTTATATGCGGATTCGTAATGGCCGTTTCTAACAAGGTGTCCTCTTTGCCCGTTTTATCTAAAAAAATTTCAATAACAAACACCTCATGATCTAGAATGACCAATTGTTTTCATCCTAGGGCAGAGAGAATATTAAAACACAGCAACTTTGATTACGGAAGTGCACAATTATTTCAAAAGTAAAACATAGAGCGCAATAATATGATATTCCTTCATTATTTCGAATTCACAAAATCAGATCTACCCAGAATAGAACCCATTAAATAACAATTTTGCTTTTAATTATAAAATTGAAGTAATTTTTATGCAACTATTTGATAAATAAGCACAAAAGTGCAATAATATAATTGTATCCATCTACAAAACTTTTCATTCATATTTAATTAATAGAACATAATGAATTAATAGAATGTAATAATTTAAAATCTTGTATTTAATGATGGAATTGAAATATTAATGTATATAATTGCATTTTAGATGTATATTAAAGATGAAGGATGATACATTGCTAAATGCATAACAGTTTTGCTAGCTTGTGTAATTTTTACTGCATTTAAAGCAAACTTTTGTCTCTATAACTACCAATAAATGGTTATATTTGGTTAAAGGAGGTATTAAATATAGTAAATTAGCAATTACTCTAAACTAAAAATATTTTTGCTAAATATTTAAGGTCTGTGATAAGTGAAGTATGTAATAAGTAAGGTATATAATTTTTTTTAAATGTTTAAGAATTGGTGTTTAGGGCACAGCCTTCAGGCTGCCACCGAAAAACTTTTCTTACTGAATCTAAATTTATTAATATTAATAAATTAAAAAGAATAAGTTCCCTCATTATACAATTTACGATGAGAAATATTGTTAGGTAAAATAAGAGAACTGGAGCAAAAGCCATTCAAATTTCTAAACAAATAGTAGGCACTGGACAAATAGGCTGAACGCCATTCGAATAGTATTCTACGGTCGGATAGTTAGGCACTTAGTTCGAGGAGGTACCGCTCCATTTTGGTCCTGAAAATTACAGCTCGGAATCAGCGATTGCCTTGTTATTAATTTCAAATTAACGAACACCGGATCGAATGTAGCCTCGTATACGAGCCCTAAGGCACTCGCCGAAATTAATTCGCCGATTGGGATGTGTATTATTTCGCTGCGTCCCTCATTCAGTTCCGAACTAATTTGCATCTTCCGCTCATAAAAACCACGATGCAAATGCGAAAGTGTACGCGTATGCGTCGAAGGCGGGATATATAGCGCTTCGGAGAGAGGGTGGAATTGAACAAGAACTGTAACGAGAGAAAGGAGCGCCTTGGCAAGGGTCCGCCATTAGCCCCGAATCCACTTCCGAGGCCCAAACAATGCGTTCGGAACCTCCAAACTTTATCTCCGTTGGAAGGGGATCGTGTGGGAGAAAGGCCGACGAATACGAATAAATTCCCGAGGGAAAATGTTTAATTTGGATTTCAAAAGGGAAAAAAGGAAACTTTCAAAGGAGTAGTGTCACCAAAGAGGCTATTTATTGCGCTTGACGATTGTGATTAACGCGTATGACACACGGAAGTAAAGCAGGAACCTCTTTTCTCTAGGAAACCAGGTGATATTTTAAGGTATTTTTGAAAAGTTTTCCTTGTATTAAAATAGGATCTAGTTTCCGAGAAAAGAGTGGTTTTTATTTTAATTTTCTAGCGTCATGATTTTCTTTAAAGTACTTCGTCGGTAAGTTGATTATTGCTATGCGTATACTATACTATACGTATAAATCACGAATATACACGGTTTCAAAATGAATGGGCCGATAAAATCCCCCCCTGCCACACGCTACTGGAGGATTGCAGGGTTTAAATGTAAATGACGAATTTAGCTGGGGTCTAGATGTTTTCCGGGAGGCTTGCGGTGGACAGACAGACAGCATTTGCAAGAATATGGCTAAAACTTGAAGACTTTACGATTATTTTGCATACTGTATCAGTTTCATAAGAAGCTTTCATGGATAAATATATATAGGTATATTGTTATATCAGGTCAATCTTTTTGAAATACCATGTGTATACCGCTATAATCAAACGGATAGTAGGAGGATAAAGAACTTTTTTGCATTTTCGACAGGGACATACAAAATGAAAGAGTAAAAGATAAGATAAGAATGCTTTTAGAGTGAAATTTTGAGCGGTAACTTGACGATGAATTTCAATGCTTGAGGGAAAGCATTGTTTCCCGCGATGAATGAACAAAATACAAGATTCACTCATCACTAAGACATACTTTTGTTTGCCACCAATTCCAAGTTAAATTAATTATTTGGATATGACTAGACGAATGCATGGGCTTAAAAAGGGAGCAATACAGAACTTACTTTTATCTCTTCTTCCTCATAAGCCGATATTATGGGATATAAGATACCGGTATTCCTTTCTCACACAATGAAGGGATGCATGATTTCAAATATCGCGGTGAGAAATTTCAAAAATATCGATTGTAGTTGTAAGGAAGCATGTCTCCTGAAGTTGGGCTCAATATTAAACGTATTAATGAGCAGACAAAAACGTTGGTGAAAATTCTCGCAAATTTGATGTAGCCGAAAACCGGCAAGAGGAAGGAAGAGAGGCTAAAACCGAGATTGGGATAGTGGGCGAGGAAACGGAAGGCGTGGGGGGGCGAGAGGATGACGGCTGCGATTATATCGCTTGAGGTATTGCAGAGACAAAGGGGAACGGTAAGACAACCGAAAAGGCTCTGTTTGGGGATCTGATAGCGAACCATTCAAAGGTCTTGTTTCCCTTGCGCTGAGGAAGTTCTTCGAAATAGCATTTCAAGGTTGCCTCGTCAATAAAAGTATACCCTCCCATCGAAAGGGTTATGAATTCATCATTTGAATAAACGGCCAACACCAACTCTTTATTAACATTCATTGATTGCAGTCTTCTAACTATATCCTTTAATTAAAGTGGTGCTGTTTTGGGCCAATTCTAATCTAAACACTTACTACTTTAAGAAAAGGAATGGCAGAAGACAGGAATTGATCTCGAGTATATAACTACATGCCAGTAAGTAGGTATTTATCTTAAGCCGAAGAATCAATGAAAGTGAAAACGTCATGAGTGACTGGGACTCAAACCCAGGGCTTCCTGTTTACAGATGAAAGATCTAGCAAAATGATCTAATATCTCTCCCTACCAACTATGTTCTCACTCTCTATCTATAGGTAGGAGTAGAGATCTGGGCATCTGAACGGAAAGTGGGCGTGGGTTCGAATCCAGGACACGGATGAATTTTTACCTTCGAATTCCTCAGACAGCCAACTCTTCTTGCAAATTTACTGCCAATATCTCAGAGATGATGGACCTATAATCATTGATAAAATTAAGGACGAGAGCTCCCGGATAGCCTAGTGGCAGTGCTTCAGGTTCCGATGAAAGCGGCCCCGCGCTCGATTCCCAGTGAGCACCCCTTTGCGAAATGACTTAATCTTTCGAAGCACTTTAAACAATACTACTACTGCCAATTAATGACTTATGCATGCCAATGCTATGTAAAACAATAGCGTGAGGTGCAGACATAATCTATATCATAACGTTAATGTTGAGCTTAAGATGTTGCTACCGCAGTAATTCAATAATTAAAATGGTTATCGTTCAATTGTTTTAATTGTGAGCTCAATAAGATGATATTGCAGTAAGTCAGTAATAAGAATGATGTATTATCTTAGCGGGGCGGAATTCACACTGGTATACTTCGGATATTAAATTTACGCAAGTGAACCAAAACGTCATTGCATTAAAAAAATGATCCAATTGGCTCTCGCGCGAGTGTTTCGAGTCATTAAATTTCAAATAATCGAGCGGCCTTCGATAAGGGAGCCGAAGGATGTCAAGAGAAACGTTTCAGGGCCAGATGTGCAGAAAATAAATAAAAGATGGCAGCGAGCCAAAATTAGAGATCGGAAAACCCAGCATTCGTTCGGTGACGCAGGAGAATGAGCCGAAGAGAGTGTGGATTATTTTATCGGCGGTCCGAAAGGAAAAACAAGCGAAGATCCTGTAGCACTTTGGACGATCACAGCCGCGGCCCGTTCCTCTAACTTTTCTCTAAGAGGGCGGTTCAGAAACTAATAGACATTTAGCTACATATTAAAGCCTAGATAAAAATATTTTATTAGATACATATTACAACAACTGCCTTACAGTATTTTTCAACGTAACTGCTATTTAAATTTCAGCGTTTTTCGTAACGTTTTAACAATTTGCAAAACCCCTCGGCATAAAAATTGACCGCAAGGGTATGTAGTCAGATTTTAACAGCATTTTCAAGATTTTGAATGGCTGGTATCAGAGTCACTTCTTCATGAGAGTGCACAGATAAACAATGAACTGGAAATCTGATAGCCAAGTCTAGGCTGCATGGGGGTTTATCGATAACGTCCCATTTGAATCGCTAATGACAGGCGGCCTACCATCCCTGCGTTAATCATGAATATTTGCTCCCCATCATTAAGGAGCTAGTTCCACTGGCTGAGAATTGGTACGTACCCCAACACCTTTGCTCATTATGTTCCGTCCATATACAGTACACAATTCTCGATTAATGTCCGCTGGTGACAGATTTTTCTCTTCGACAAATTTTACCACACCATGCGTCTTGCATTCGGCGAGCATTTCTATAGCATCACTTATTTTGTGAAGTTATGAAGAGCAGCTGCGCGGCAGCACAATACTCCCACCGGCAAACTTCGAAACATTAACCCAATTTGGCACAACTACTGTGCCGCAGCTAATGCTAATTTGAGTGCGGGGACTCTCAAAAATCTCTCTTCTCTTTCAAAATCGTTGAAATTTTGCGAGTTTCAAGAGTAGTGATAAGAAACCATGTGATAACTTAAATTGTTATCAAATATAAAAGAATAATATTTGTTTAATTATGAATAAAGAAAATTATAGTCTCTTTATAAATTCTCGTTCATTGTCACATTTCTTTTGGAATGGTTGGGGTGCTGGCGATAAAATATCCTCACTTTTATTTACGAAAGTCACTTCTAATACAGATCATTCGTTCATATTTGCCACAGCGACACACGATGTGACTTAAGTGATGTAAAACAGGCTCAAGACTCATAGATTGTGCTAATGTAACAATGAGGGCACTAGAAAAAACTAAAAGCATCACACATCAGTAGCGGTTGGTTTACGAACCACCCTCGTACAATCGGCGTATGTACCTCTCATCAAAGACCCAGTTCACCCAGAGTGGATTAATTTCTTAGTGCGGAAATTTTTCGAGTCATTATTCTTGAATTAGCGACGCAATCGGAAATCATTGTACCCGGTGCACGTACCTTAAATCATATTCTCCTACTTACTTCTCAGCCTAGATAAACAGTGCAATGCGATCGGAGCGAAATTCGGCCGCACGTAGGCTAACGCGTCGTTCATGTCTCCCAGGAGTACGTTTTCACGATTTTCGTTACGACGACTTTCCGTGTATATCCGCTGTAAAATTTTATGGGCGCTCCGAAGGAATGCGAACTACCCTCCGGCGCCTAAAATTCTCCGAAATATCCCTCGAAAACGAATTCAGGGGAGCGTAATTCCGCGCGGGGAGTAAAGATAAGAAAAATGTCTTGTTTTTCTCGGGAAGGTTTTTACATTTCCACGGCACGTTTCGACCAGAAAGAGATGACATTTTGTTTTTCATTACTACGCTTGTAAAGCAAGGAAAGCGCTGTTATTAAAACAAGCGTAATAATATTTATTAGAAGGAGAGAAATTAGAACGCGGCTTCTAATGAGTAAGAGGTTAAAATAGGCCGCAAAGCCGTCTTTGTCAGAGTTTCTTACCAGCGTTGATACAAGTTTTGGAAACAAGGGTGAGTTCAGAAAAATCGACCTTCCAGGAACCATGTATGTTAGCATGTAGATTATACATACATTTCGATAGTCACTCTACCATTTCCGGGAATTCCTGAAATTGTTTGAACTATCTCAGCTTGCTGATAAAACTAATAAGGTGATAAAAGTCATTGAGCCAAAATTTAGATGACATTTTACCTTGTCTGCCTGCTTTTATGAGTCGCGTTTAGTTAAATTCGACCAATGCTTCGCATGCTCATCTTAAAGTAAATAAGTATATTATAATCATTCACAAAGGCCTTGTCGGTACGGTTCACTTGCCCTTTTAGCGCAGTCGCATGATCAAAATTCCATTACTGATCCTACGTCTTCAGTCATTCCTTGGTCTACCCTTTCCATTTCTACAAAGGATTCCCCTTTGAAAATATAGAAATTCTTGAATTTTACATTTAAAAATGTCAACAATTTCCTTCTCTGTATTACATAAATTGTTTCCTTTATCATCCATCTCCTTTAGTGTCTACGTTGCGCATACAATATATAAAATGGATACCTTTCTATCCCTAATATAATATCTATATTAAAGCAAAAATGCCTACATTTACGACAAGGCAGAGAAACTGGAAGATTTCTATCGGATGTATAATTAAAAGGTAAGCCTATCTTCTTTGGACTGAAATGAAATATTTCTCGCGATATTTTCAGGAACTTCTATAACTGCTGAAGGTAATATAATTTTCTTTTTTTCAATACGAATGAGTAACCGAGATTGGGAACCGAAATTACTCACGTGCGTACATTTGTTTCGGGCAGTAACAAAAAAGGCCTCTAAAATGCCCGCAGAGGACGTGCTCTAAAAAGGTCACATGTTCCCCACCTCCGAGTCACGCAAAAAACGTAAAGATAAAAAAGAGAAATGGTCCAGTATTAGAGGCCATGACGCTTCAACCCGCAGCGGATGATGCTCGGAGATAATGCATTTTATATAACGCGAATCTGTATCGGCGATATATAATTTCCAGGGGCTGTGTTACTTTCACCTTCGGCAAAAAGAGGGGGAAGATGGGGATAATTTGTATGCGGCGGCGAAGGGGGTCCCTGAGGGAGGAGGATATCCCTTCACTCGGTATGAAATATGCGTCCATCGGAACAGCCCAACGTCACCATAAGTCACCAATCGGACAGTGCAGCGGAAAGCGCACCTTTTTTCCCGCAGAGCCACGAGGGAGCCATGGAAGGAATTAATCTTATGGAATGCTCCGGAGGAACGGTTGGGAGAGATTGGGGTGATGATGGAAACGACAATGGAGGAAAATATACTGGAGACTTCGTGGTCGGTCCATCTGAAACGTTATTTGGTGTTGCTAGGAAGCTTCGCAGCGTGATTATTGTTGAGGAAGTTACTCAACTGCGAATGCAACGTCATATTTAGATACAACGTCAACTTATTTTTGTAAATTTCGTCAGAGGATACGAGCTAGAAAGTCGATAAACCCAGAAAAAAGGCCCTAAATATAAGCTGGAGTATAAAACGACTTGAATTCGCTTTTATAACGTAAGATAAGAAATTAGGTGATTGGATAAATATTATTAATTATGAGACTTATAAACTGCGGTTATGATTTACGATTTTAGTTTGCTATCATCAATACGAGATTAATATACATAAAAGAAATTTATAGTATTGCAAATGGAGGCATATTGCTTTTGCGAAAAAAATACTACATAAATTTCGTATCTGCCTTTTCACTCACCTTCTAAAAGAATAGAGGCGGCGGATTGGTCGGCTGACTAGAGCTCCAAGCTCCCGATTCGAATCCCGGCTAATCGGATTTTTTCGGTAAGGGGATCAAAGGGGGTTTTGGGGTTAAGGCAAATCGATTGAACCTATAGAATGCTTCTTTTAGTATGTTTTGACTGATTTCACAATTTGATCATACGATACATTGACATACCCTTTTAGATCAATTATGCAGGAATAAAAATTTTAGAAAAATTACATAAAAGTGCAAGAGAAATGTTGTATATTAGAAGTAATTCTAATTATTATTACATTCTATTATTAGAAAACATTATAGCAGGCTATCTACCAAATGTAGTAGTATGAGTAGTACTCACATGCTTTTTAAAAGTGAAAATGTATTATAAGAAGTTAAAGTAAAATTATTTTATGATCTTATCTCTCATAAACTTCTAAACTCATAGTCATGCATAATATCAAGAGCTACAAGTAGGATTACAAGGAAAGGTCAATTGAATGGATTTATTTACATTCACTAGAATAATATTTCCCGATGGCGGAAAAACTCAAGCTTTCGGAACATATCCTTGTTTGAAATGGGAGTTTCGATTCTGGAAATAATCCAAGTAAACTTTACCAATTAGAACCCTAAAATTTTAGCACTCTATAATGAAGCAGAGTCTACCATATAATCACTCCTCAAACGAATAGGAAACCGGCGTTCATTAGCGGAACCCATTCTACTTCCTATCCCTTTGATGCTGCAAAATCACTGTCATTTTCTCCCGACGCGTTCTATTCCCGATGCTCTACGTCCTGTGAATTCAATTTACACGCTTTTCTCCCATTTCCCTTTTTAACGATGCTCTTCATACTAAGCCTTCACAGGCGTTCGCCGCCTTTCAAATCATCCTCTATTTTCTAAGTGCGTAATCACCCCTTCTAAAAGTACGACCGTGAACTTTGTCAGACTAGGGTTGATCTCTATATCAACATTGCAGATGGATCGTGGTTAAAATATCCGGTTAATTTATTCATTCCTTTTTCGTTATCAAAGTAAACAACGGAGGATATCACGTATCTTCGGTCCTCTTTCATAATTTTAGAGAAGGGGCGAGACGAAAAACTGAATGATCCATCTTGTATAGGAAAAATGATCACGGCCATAAGGTTAGGACTAAAACTAAAGGGAAAGATGTCATGAAATATTCCTTATAGAATAGATTACCACCGGATTGGAATGCATTGCCGAAAAAAAAACTATTCACCCCTTTCCTTTTAAAAGTAAGGACATTTATAACTGATTTAAAACGATTGACTAAAAGTTAGAGAATTCAATGGATTTTGTAAATATAAATACTTCGATAGCAATAGAAAATGTCAGTATGAAGTGAAATAATTGATTTAATGAGGATAATTAAAATTTAGAATGATTCTACTTGCATTTATGTGCCAATTAATTTGTGTTTTTGTGATTTTTTTACCTATATTCACTTGATATATTGTTATTTGCCCTTTTTATATAATTGTATAAGGAAAAGGGTGGAACTTGATTTCACATGTTATGGCGTGCACGTGTGAAAATTCCTGAGGAACTAACATAAAAAATTTGACCGGACCGGGACTGGAACCCGTATCTCCCAATAGCCGGTTGGATGTTCTGTCCAATAGAGATTCCTAACATACATACAGTCTGCAAAACGGAATATTAGAATTTCATGAACAGATATTTCAATTGGAAAAAGTATCCAACAGGCAATTGAAACATGGATTCGAATCCCGATCCTGTCACATTTTCCCTATACCTGTTCCTCCTCGGGTTTATCCCTGTAATAATCGACCATAATCTTTGCATTATGCTCAACACTGTCACCCGGTTTATTTACCTTCCCGTATTGTTATATGCATTAATAAAGATAATGAACACTTCAAGATCTTCGAATGAATTGATACCACACATAGGATATTTTTAAATCCTAATTATTAAGAATTTAAAATCCCATTAAATGCAGGAAATTTTCCCGGCGGAAGTACCGGCGACGGCTTCCGGCGCAGAACTTTCCGAAAGCGTCGAATGAACGTTTTTACGGCTCCTGAAGTTTCACTAATAAGAAGTCTTGACGAACGTAGTATCGCATGCATCATTTTCCGCGGATCTGAGGAAGTCGTCAGACCCTTAACTGCGCGTGGATACTTCCTCTAAGGATTGAGTGTCGCCCGCTGTGTGACTCGTTGGTCTAATTTAGGCTTCCTTATTCCCGGAATAGTGCACGCCGACAAGAGCCCATTCCTCCATTTCAGTGTTTCCTTACTCTCTCTCCGTGTTACACAAGGAAATCTACTTTCGCGGAAATCGAGAACTTATTCGAGTGAAAGATGCCATGCTAAAAGGCGGGCGGATTATACACAAACTATCCTAAGTTTTATTTTCATAAAAGCTATTTTTGAAAATATTTTGTGTGTTTAGGCGCTCTCTAGCTAACAGTTTAAAAGAGTGAGCCAATAATCTCTGGAAACATCCGAAGAAAAAGGTAATTTCAGACACCTATATTGCAACTGTTCCATTAATTTGGAGTCTAAGTAAAGTTTCTGAATCCATCGCTACATTTCAAATTACAGATTAATATAAAAGTGATTCTAAAATTGCTTCGAGTGCTGATTTCAATCGTACACTCCTGGCCAAAATTAACGCAGCACCTCCCTAGCGATCCTTACGGCCGGTGCTGCGTTAATTTTGGCCAGGAGTGTACATATAGGCCCTCATTGGTATCGAACCCGAGACCACATTTACCAACGGAAAGCGTACTACCCACTTTATTACATTTAAAGTCTGCCCTTCGCGTCCGATTCCCCGTGGGATCCCATGCACGAAATCTTAATAACATATGTAAAGAATGTTATGTTTTTATAGCTAAGAAGAGCTATGGCAAGGATTTAGTAGAATTTTTATACAATGGTGGTACTAATTTCATTCTAATAATAAAAATTTCTTCGACTTCCTTGATAAGTTTCATAAATTCTATTAAGGGGCAAAGTATTTCCAGTTTTGTAACTCAATTGAATTACTCCCTTACATTTTCACTTATTCTCCGTTACATTAACTGAAACTAATGTAAATGTGTACGTGTGCAAAGGATTTAGATTCTATATATAGAAATCATTTACATTATTATGAACTGAAAGATTAGGACGTGAATATTCCACTATTTCCTGCATGAGACAATTGATATTCGCCCTCTATTCACGGTGGAGATTATGGAAAACCTCTCTGTGATTGCGCATTATGCAGACTAACTCGATGAGCAAAATTCCTTTTCTCGATACTCCGCTACATTCTTGCGAAGAAGGCTTTGTCATCGTAAGAAAGGCTCACTTTATCTGCTTCCCAGGAATAAAAACCCACGCGCATCTCGTAATAAAGCAAATGTGTGCAATTAGGGATGCGCTTTCTGTGAAGACGGAAGCATCTCTGATTAGGGGGACAAAGAACTCGCACGGAAGGACGACTGGATGATCCCCTCGCAAAAAGACTTCATCTTCGCCATCCTAGACTTTTTCTTTTTCCTCCCGACTACGTCAGCAATGGCGTCTGCGGCTCAGTGCCGTTGCTAGGCGCCGCCCTGGCGCCTACTCCGACGCGGCGCCAACATGTGACTCAAGCCTAGCACAAAACGACCGCTTTTGTTGTGTCATCCACCAAATTTCCGAGGGCCATTCCTCCCGTCCCGCCCCTTATCGCGGGAATGCCGTTAACCGTTGCACGGGTTTTAACCCGCGCCGTTTGCACTCATGGACTTCGGATGAGGTTTATTCGCAGGCAATGTCACCGCGAATTCCAGTCTCGGAAATAAAAAGTAATAATTAAAGTTCCATTCAAGATGTCGGCCCGAAACTATCCATAAATGAAAATTTCAACATTTTCCTAGATTTCACTCACGGCAAGATCTTTATCACGTGACATACGAAAATGTTTTAGGCGACACATAAATTGGGCTGCACGAACAGATTTCTCGGAATTCACTCTCCGATTAAACAGTTGTTTTATACATTTTTGATACCCTAAAAAGTAATGTTTATTCCTGCTAGTGATGCAAAGAGCAACTGAAAAAAACAGAATTTTATATTGGATTGGTAGAGGGGATTAATATATACACAATAAAAATAAAATAAATATATAATAAAATAGATTGCGGGTGAAAAATTTGGTATAAATGTTCTGTTAAACTTCTAAGCTGATATAACATACACAACAAAAATCGCATGCATGCAAAGACAATCTCTTCCATTTAGCAGTAGAGTTGTTCATTTATGATGTAATATAGTTAGATATTAAATCTATTATCCGTTGTTAACTTCGTATGTTTTTGTGTTATTTTGAGGATTATAAGAAAATTATCGTTTTTCCTTCGACCTTCCAACAACGCTACATCGATAAGGTGAATGATCATTTTGGGGTATTTATTGGAACAAGTTTTACGAACGATTATTTTATGAGAATTTATGACATATGACATTTAATGAAAATAAAGCTCTACAGTATGAGGAAGTGAAGAATGACGCCGGAAGCAATAGTGCGTCCGAGGGCGTTGTGGGGTTAATGCGCCATCCAGGCCGGTGCGGCTCCAGCGTGGATTAATTCCACGCCGTTAATCCACCGACGGATAACGAGGCCCTCCGAACGGTCACTGGGCCCTCCGCTGGCCCCATTCTTCAGCCCTCCTAATATCAGCGGCAGATAAGGGATGCGGAATTTCGGAGCCCTGGCACTCCGGCGAGTTGCTAAATGGAATCCGAGAGGAGGCCCATCGTGGACGCACCGTGTAACACAGGTTGTGAGATCAAGGGTATGCAATGCTCATGCGAGATTGACATGCTGCCTCTGAAGAAGAATAGCGCATGAATCATGGCGGTTTAGGACCCTGCTGCGCTAAATGTGAGTGCAAGGTACATAATTCTACCTTCTGGTAGAATTATGTACCTTGAATTTCCCTATTCAATGTCAGTTCCTTCCATTATTGGAAGCTTATCCTACCCTTTATGTCATCTAACACATTTTGCCTTTGTCTTCCTCTCTGCTTTTCCCGTATATTATACCCTCAATTAATTTTTTTAGCAGCTCTTCTCCTCTCAATATTTGATACACCCATCTCCTCTGTCGATGCTTAATTACTTCAATGAAAGCCTTCTCCTCCACAACCATCTTGATCACTTCCCTGTTTATTTTCCTATCCACTCAACTTACTTTTTCCATTCTAAGCCACACCCACATCTCGAATGCCTCCAAACGTTTGAATTCCTCCTTTCTTAATTTCCACGTTTTGAACCCATACAGCAAAACACTCCACACCCAAGATTTTACCAACCTTTTCCTGATTCCTTTATCGAGACCTCATGTATCAATTCCCTTCGCTTCATGAAGGCTTCCTTCCCTGACTTGAAGGCCAAGGCTATTACAGACCTTATCTTGGTATCTTCCATTCCAAGAAAGAGTACTACCCAAGTAAGAGAGTTCCTAACGTAATATAGACATCTAAAAATAAAATCGATATGCTTTGGTGTAACTTTGTTGAAGGCCATCCTAACAAGGAGAAGAAATATTTCGCAGCGGAAGAAGGCTTTCCGGCAAATAAATATATTTTCCTAGTACCATCCCCCGAGTCTCTCTAAACCACCCAATAATCATTTATGTTGTACAGGTCATGGGTATAGAAATAAGTACACGCAAGTTCGTACCAGTCGTCATACTAGTAAAGCATTAACCTAACGGAAACTTGAGTCAGAAGCAAAATGTATGTTTACCATCGAGTGATCTACAGTGCAAACTGCAGGCATCTCTGCAACCATACTGGCTGCTAAAAACCCAACCAGAAGGACCCAAATCTTCCGCATCTTCCATCAAAGCAAGAGGGGGTGGAGGTTAAATCAGAAATGGGCTTTTCCAAGGAGCGCATCCCCGCAAACGACTCTTCCAGTGAGCGAAGCCATTCATCTCAATTCCGTCCCTGAGTATCCTCCGGAACATCCATCCACCGATTGAAACTGCCACTGTTTCGACCCCTGGATTTCCCCCGATTGCTGCAAATTTGCGAAAAAAAATGAGCGACTCATTCCTCCCCTGAAGATCATTTGTCTCCGTTTCCGATTCCGCAAAAGTGGTCCAGACATCCGACGCACAAGTAATATGCCCTAATGGGATTGAGTGATGGAGAATATTGTGCGCGGGATTCTGCTAAGCAACCGGAACGTTCATCGGGCACTAAATTATTGCGATACTTTCTCCCGGCCATTGCAACTCGATAGTTATCTTTACTGGTTACCATGCTCAATATGAAGACAAAATTTAGCTGGTAAGTAATAGATTATGCGAGCGTTTCTGTATATTTATTTATAGTTATACTTGTAATAAAACCTTTCATGTTCTAAAAGGCCATGTGATTTATTTCAAAGCTTTATATGAATGATTAAATTTCCTTGTCTATCAGAAGAATACGGATAGATTAGTTCACGATTACTTTCCCAATCTTCGTAAAGAATAGTAAACCTTTTGAAACTTATCGCTCAGAGAAATAGTTTGTTTATTGTAAAAATTTGCAGTTGATTTTATTCTGTATATAATATTATTTATTTATGTGAAAATAGTAGAAAATAATGATTAGTGGAAAAGTACAAAGAACAGGAGGACCTGTGAGGCACATTCTGAGGCACGAAATTATGGTAAAGACAATACTAGAAATAATAATTGAAGTGAAAGATGTAGAGGAAGTCCTCAAATTTATTTTACGAAGCAGTGATTGGAGGAACTATACTGTGTCAGCTATCAAGATACGAATAGAAAAGAGGAAAGAAAGCCGACCGAAGGACTGCTGCAGATCAACCCAAAAAGGGTTGAATACCTAAGAAGAATAAGAATCTAATTTAACTGTTCCAGTTGACTTGATTAAAGACCTATCGTGATAGAATTGAAATCATGATGTATAACGTATAACTATATAGAACGATTGCTTTGTTCAAAAAAGAGAATAGATTCATTCTAACACTAAAATATAATCATCATGTAAAGTAAGGAAATTTGGGACACGAATGTTAAGGAGTTAGAGGTTTAAAATCTCCAAAAGCCGTTTTTGTCGGCGTTCCTCTTCTCATTCCCCGGTATTCCGAGAAAACAACACAACAAAAAATGCGCAGTATGCGAAATATGTATTGAGTGCTCTCAAAAAGCGCGGTGTCCTATTTTGTTTTCCCGGAATACCGGGGAATGAGAAGAGGAACGCCGACAAAAACGGCTATTGGAGATTTTAAACCTCTAAAACTAATAGTCATCATGTTACTGTACTGTACTTTCCTTTAATAGAAGTTGTAATTGAAGAATATTATCGTTGGGAAAATTCTTACAGCATCATGAATCTAGCCAATGAGAAAATACAAACTTTTATAGTGTAATGGAACTCAATATGCTAAGGCCATCATTATCATCTTTATTAGGCATCTAGAATATTTCATTTCCATCATGCATGATGAATTTCGGAAATTATTTGTCAAATTCAATGATTTAAATGGCAAAATAAGCCATCGCGACATCGTCTGATTCATTCCATAATCACGGATCGCAACGGAAACATGGAATTTCGTAATTAGTTGCTAATCAGCAATTGAGAGGCATTTGGTCGGAAATGGGAATTATTAATTGCCGTTCAAACTGATGAAAGTTGGCCGTAGACGCAATTTGTTTCCCAATCGTCGAATTAAAGGCAGCCCGAATGAAATTGGGGGTCTTCCTTTCCTCCGCTGATCGGATTAGCCCCCTCCAACCCCGTCCTTATCTCCATATCTCTCTCCTCTGTTTAGACCCCTTTCTATCCAATTGATTACAGCTCCTTGTGCCTCAATACAAAGCCTTAAGTGGGAATTTAGAGGGAAGACCTTTAGGGAATCCCAATCAAGACCTCATCTTAGCAGTCGTTCATTAGATATTGAAGGTCATTCTTCGGAGGAAGTGAGACGTAAGTTGGACCACGAATTACGTCCGAGTTTGAAATTTGGAATAATTTTCTGAAACTTTCCTCCTGAATACGCTCGAATTACGTTTTGAAAACTTTACTTAGGGAAGTGCTTAACAATATGTCTCTAATAACTGTCGCACATTTTCTATCTGATTATTGTGATCTCGAAAACGAACTTTATTTCAAAAGTTTGGAACTAAAGTGAAGTTTTATTTTGTGATATTATTGACTTTTGATACTTAAGCGAAATTTAAGTCCATATCGTATGAAATTATATGGATTATGAAAAGTGTATTGATCTGTTCACACCCTTAATTTTCTATCTATCATTGCTTGCACATAGTAATTGGTTTAGCAACTATATGGTATGTTATCGAAACAAAAAGTAATCACCTGGAGGGATTATTTTGCAAATGTCTGTCGTAGAGTATATTCATTCATAGGTTTTCGCAAGTTTTTCACATCCCCTTCTTTGTAGGTGTTTTCCTGCAGTGGATCTATATTAGGTTTTTTCTTTAATCTATCCCTTTCAAAGTCATCCTCTCTATTTCTATTCACTTACACATTACTCATGTTTTTAATATCATAGACGAAAGGTTAGAAGGATGAAGAGACCTTTCAGTCTTAATCTCGCCTTAATGAATACCTTATGGGCCAGTGTTTCCCAACGTGGGTCCTACCTCCACAAGGGGGCAATTTGATTGTCAACAGGAGCTATAGAAAATAATCTGCAAGTCACGGAAAGTAACTTTTTAATGGAGCAATTTCATAATGATTCATAATTAAACCCTAATGCTTGTATCCTGAAAAAGTTGTCGTATAGGCTTAATTTTGTGAATAGTAATTTTTTTTTAATTAAAAAGTATGGTATGTGTCTGTTAGAAAGAGTCATGAGAATTTTAAAAAGTCTTTCATGGAGCATCACTGAAAAAAGGTTGAGAATTACTGTTATAAACCTTACAATATCTTCTATCATTATCGTTTAGAACCCAACAAGTGAAAAAAATACACGGAAAATGGATTAAAAGGCGAGAAACTCCCATTTTTGCAAAGCTACCTTGAATTCACTCCAACTTTCCGACTTTCAAACGAGCCAATTGAAAATTCGAGTCCCGCAGTTGTTTTGTTTTATTTCGCACTCTCGGCCTCGCCGAAAGCATGCACTTCCGGTAAAGAACGCTCTCCGGAGAAGTATTTTCGCGATTTAATCTAAACAAGACGTTCTCTAGAATTCGGGAGGGAATGCGATGCGTTACGCCAATCGATCGCTTTGCGCAATCGCCAGTCTTTTTTTTGCTCTCCTCAACCCTTTTCCCTCATTCCCATCACGTGCACTCCTTTGGCGCCTCCCTCTTATACATCTCCCGAGGCTAATCGTTTCCTCTAAGCGCCCCCTCTCGCCTTTCTGACCAACTACAATTCCTTTACGTCCGACGGAGAATGAGCGAATTATTTCGCTGCCGAACGATACCGATGAACGTGGATGGAGAGCTCCGCTAAAGACTCAATCACGAACGAAACTTTAGTGAAATTTATCTATCTGGGATTTAGAGCCGCTAGATGCAAGTTTTAAAGACTTTAGCAGCAAGTGAAAGTGTAGCATATTACATCATTTATAACGAACGATCAGCAACTTCAAATTTAATTGTAACGAATTAATTGCTTTGAAGAGGGTCCCCCGATTATGATTTTAATACCAATTAATATAATCAACAAACTTAGTAACTTTTAGAGGTATATTTTTCCAGAAGGCGATTAGTTTCGTTTAAAAATTAAGCAACAACATCAGGCACAATTCACTCAAAGTCGGGATTCAATCAAAATCGAGCTTAAGCATATTAAATTTGTAATTTAAATAGATAATGGGTATTTAATTATATGTAAAGAAGCCAAAATATTTCCTTGAATCAATATCCTATGAAATTTACGAAAAAAATAGTCTCGCCAACTTTCCTTACGTTTCTATATTAAGAAATAAAATGTTGGCAAGAAGAGTATCAACTATTGCTCAGGAATTAAATCATAGGTTTGGATACGAAGGAAAAAACGGAAGTAAAGGTTCGTTCGCTGGCTAATGCCGTTATAATTTCCCATGCCTTTTATATTAAGGCATCCACTGCTTTGGTATGTTGCGTTATCAATGACATCATCAAAATATTCGATATGGAAAACTGTCGTTTATTGCCACGTTATTCCTAATATTATTAATTTAGTTATACGGTGATCAATAGTTCCGAAGTAACGTGTGCATCTTGTATTTAACTATTGCTAGCAATGCTCTAAACATTTGAGAACTCCTCCAACACACATTTGCAATCCTTTCTTGAATAATAGAAACAAGCATACGAGGCAACCAAATTAAATGTAAGGGTAAGATATAAAAAAACTGTTAAAAGTACCACACGATAACAAAGAATTTACGATACACAGGTAATACTTTTAAGGATTTCAATGAAACTGTAGAAGTTAGAGAAAGAATAAAAACTTGTACAGCTTACTGAAGTCGACATATAATTATGGAATTTCTATATACTTCAAAAATGCGTTTTACGCATTTTTAAAGGGACTAAGACTATCTTCATGTATATTTGTCCATTTTTAAGGATCCTGTTAACAAAAAGATATTTTCCACTTCTTTTGAGACAGTTAAATTCAAAATGCATGAGTTGGTCTTACTTACCTACACATTTTGGGATAACTATAGGCAAGTATTTATCGTATAGGTTGAATTAAACTTCTAAATTGTGAATATCGTGTTGTTAAGTGATTAAAAAGAAAAATAAATTGCTATGAATTGGGAATACTGAGGCAGATGAGCCTAGCGAAAGCTACAAGGCTTAAATAAGTATCGCAAAAATTAATATAGAACCAGCAGCGTCAAAACAACTAAATAGGAACATATAACGGAAACCTCTACTGTAGATACCAGCACTGGAGTATTGCTGCAAACAGATTATTCCAACGGATAACAGAAAGAGGGCGTTATAAATAAATTACAAGCGAAGGTTCTCGCATCAGGATTGCACTCAGTATACGTGGGAACGAGCCAGCGGAACCGGAGAGCATGAATTTGAATAGATAGGTTTGAGAAGGGACCTCGGTTTACCCACGCAGATTCTCACAATTCTATCGAACCTCAGACTTGAGCCACGCATCGCCGACCCGAATGGCATATTCGCGGCGAGCGGGAGGGATCAGAGAGAGGCGTCACCTTCGGCACCACCTTAAGCGCCCCCCCGGGGGAGCCCTGCCCCCCGAGGGGCCCCCTTAAACGTTAAAATCCCATCGCACTCTACGCCCAAGCGAAACTCCAATAAATATTCCATCGGAGGAGAGATGGGGCCCAAGGGCCACTCCTCTGCACAAAGGATGATGGGACATCAAACGCACAGGTTTCGGGTCATATGCGACGGATGGAGTTCTGCGGGGAGAAAGTTGCTGCTTCACTCCTCCGATTCCCACATCAGATGGACCGGGTATGCGAGGGATCCTGCCGAATATGTGGAAGTCGCGGGAAATGTTTCCGCAAAGAGAAGGAGTCAAGAATGTCAGAAATGCCTATGAAATATATATCCTTCTGTCGTAATCACGGAAACTTTTCCCTAGTTTTCATAAATTACTCGTCGTAATAAGATTAACTATAATGAATGAACAAAAAATAAGATCTACTTCGTTAATATATGAGTTTCAGTAGTTTCCGCAACAAACAGAATCTCCACAGATAGATTTAGGATGTCAAACCTTGGTTTGATAGAGTTAAAATAGAAAAATCATTTACTCACGACTAACAAATTTACACTGAGCTGCGTGGATTGGAATTTTGTACATTTTTGTTCTGCGCAACCGCCTTCCACTAATTAAGGTCTTACAATATCGTTGAAATGGATATGCTTCCTACTGACATCCATTTACTGACAAGTCTTTACTTTTACTGGAAATAATCATTTTTTTTAATCTGCAATATCTAAACTCCATAGTATATTAATCTTCAAACACATTTAATTTGCTCTAATGCCAATATTAATGAGTATTCCCCCGAAAGACTTACAGAATGTGTATCGTATGATAAGGAAGGGTAATCGTAATTTCTGTACAAAAACATTATGTAATTCAAGGAGATGTTTTCTTTCTGTAACCAGATTTACATAACGGTCGAAAAAATGTTCTATTCTTTCAGATATTCAACTAATGAAATCATCCGTTTTCAATCTTAAAGTCTTCATAAAATTCCACATTAATTATAATCGTCTACTCTGCTACATAGAGACTGCGTCAAAGAACGTGGCATTATTATCAAAATGTTTCAATCTAAAATGTATTTGTACTTTTAATGACGTTGTATGCTTATAGTTTATGTGCTAGGCTATGCTTAAATAGCAGATTGATTCAACAATGCTTGATTTCTACGCTATTTCAAACGAAATATTTCGAGTACGTTGTCAGACTAAGTAGCGATTCGTTAGAAAATAAAAAACGAATGGGTGCAATGTAAGATTATTTTGAAACAGTTAGAAAAAATTACGGTGGCGGTAACATCGAATAACTTCAGCAAACCCTTTCTGCGATAAATTAGAAAATCCGCTGAGAGCGTGTAAAGCTGTAGTTATGTTACCTGGGACCCTTTTCCGACGGAGCGTACATTTCAAAAGGGCGCTATATTTTCTAAACTTAGAGCAAGAGTCACGATTCACACGAGCTGTCGCGGACATGAAAGAGGATTAATCAAAACACTCGGGGAACTCTGAAAATTTCCGGGAAAGAGGTGACGTCCTCGGATTCGTCATTGCAAACAAAAACTGAGGCTCACAGACGGTTTAAACTGATTCTTAGTTATCAATTACACACTTTAAGACTATATATTGAATAATCTACATGCATACATGCACCCTATAATTCGCCTGTTGACGTGTCACAGGGATTGTATGCTCCATGACTCTACTTCCCTAAACGATTTCTTTTGCGTATTGCTCGCGGAAAAATTAATTTCCGGAGTGAAAAATAAGTAAAAATTACTTGCTGATCAAAGAATTGTATTACACTTTTACTTAAATTGTGATAAAACTATCCTCTGAAATCTAAACCTAGCGTAGCGTTTTACTTCCTCATAACATAAAATTCTATGCATTTTTATAGACTATTTTTCACGACGTAGTGTTGAATTTATCGGAGAAAACACTACGTTGATTACAAACCGTTGCTTATAGCACTAATTGATACATTTTGAGAGGTCATGTGGTACAATTACATCTTTTTGGCCTAAATTGTCTTCACGTAACATTCAAAGTCCTAGAATCCAGGGGCTAGAGATCTGGGGCTGAGAATAAGCAATTTTTCCGGAAGGAGGTTTGGAGAACGCCGGAACCCTGACCTACTAGTAATCTTGTCACAGAGTATTTGAGCAACGAAGCCTTTGGCACTCGCCTTTGCACTATGCATAGTGATCCAGTTAACAGAAAATTACATTATTTATGAGTTCTAAGATTCTGAGGGGTCATGGAGGAACTTCAAAAGAAGCATTACGAATCTCAAGATAATAAAATTGATAACTGATTGATAATAATATTATAATACAAATACGATTTTCTTGTGTGTACTGTTTAAAGCTGCCAAGCTGATTTTTTTCTGTTGAAGTTGGCAGAATTCGTCGTCACCTAGCCAGGGGTCGTACACAAATTACGTAACGCAAAAGTCGCGGTAAATTGCGCGCCAGTTTTAAATTCAAACTTTAAACGTGCAGAAATGTTTCTATTTTTTGCAGTTCTAAAACCGTGACGTAACGGAAACCTTGAACCCCACTCCCCACGTATCAGGCCAGTAACGCCTGGCTGGTTCCCCCCATATTGCGTTACGTAATTTGTGTACGGCCCCCCGCATCATTTGGCTGGAGGCAGCATCATTTGTACGAAGCTACTTGTGAGATAACCTGCTGTGATAATGAATTCCAAAATGTAGTTCCATCTAGTTGTAAGCAATCATCCAGTATATCGTCGAGATGGAGAGGCAAACCAAAGCTATATTTAGCTAATCTTCGTCAATAATTTCAAAGATAACTGAATGTCAGATGATTAGACAAATTAATGGTCAATAAGATAGTTATTAGCTCCACCTTGGGAAGTATACGTCGCGAATGATTTTTGTAATATTTTTTCTATTTTTAAATGGCATACGCATTGCTTCATCGTAGTAATAAAATCGTAGTAATGGGACAAAATAACCAATTTTATCACTGTCTTTACCTTTTCCTTCTTCCAGGATTTAAGACTCTCTTTTCAGACCATTTATAGGTCACCAAATGTTGTAACGAGTTGCTGCAGCTATAATTTGGCATCCCTGATACACATATTATCAACTACCGGGGAGATACTATTCTTCCGATACTTATCTGAAATATTATGCTCCTATTCTGAAGCATTTTAGCCTGAAATAGAATTCGGCTTTCATTTTTACATAATTCAGCAGTTAATGTAACGGGTTGCTGGAGCTATAATTCATATATAGCCTGGCATCCATGGTGCAGGTAGTATCTAATAAAATGCCGATACTATACATTCGATAGCAACCCGAAGTATGTTGTTCCTATATTGATGAGTTTCATCATGAGCCAGAAATGCTTCCGCCTGAACATTGGGGCTAATGCGCCCATCAGAAAGCGTTGATGGAAAAGAAGCAGGGATGAGGAAGGGGAAGAGAGAGAGAAGAGGGCTTCTCATTTGGAGAAGAATAGAAGAGGAAGGGTGTGCAGGGATCGTGGTGGTGAAACCGTGACGTAGTAAGTGCAGAAGGGAGTGAAGTCCCTTTCGGTCCTTCTGTTAAAGGGTCTCTTTAAAGAGGAAGGCGGATCGAAAGATGCACGGACGCGATAGAGGGAGCCTCTTTACGCGTCGCCGGATAACCTGAACCGACGGTTAACGCGGTCATAATGTCCTACCCTAATTGGAAGACCCCCGCAGTATTTTTCTGACCAAGTGAGACGAGTTTCAAATTCGAGCCTCTATGTTCATCCACGTAAGCATACTATTTTCCCTTATGTATTTAATTTTTTTTTTTTATTTAGTTGCGCCCAGCCGCGGGATTTTCACGCCTCTCTTACCGTGGGCCTATTCCTGTAGGGTTTATACTTTTTTCTGTAAACTCACAAAATACTTTCGCCTTTTTTGCTTTTCCACTTGTGCTATCCCTAAAAGCTCTTTCTTGAAATTGTTAATGACATAGGGTTACACAAAAGATGACGCTTGTCTCAATCTGTCACTTAGGCAAAGCCGTTATTACTATTATTATTGTTATTATTATTATTATTATTATGTGATTGATCAAAGTGGTTAAGCTGAATCGATTTTGAAGTTGAACAATATTGTTGGCTAAGCTTATGAACCTCGTCCACCTTGACAAATTGAAAAAAATGCCCTTTAGATCCTAAAAATAGTACTCATTAACAGCTTATTAGATTTATTCATATTTTTTATTTTTTAATCGTGTTAATGCCTTGATATTACGCTATCTGACCATAAGACTTCAAATCCTAGGAAATCACGTTGATTTCAATATAATGAGATTTAAACAACTAATACTGAGGAATGATAATACAAATTATCTAAGAAACAATTTCAAATCATTAAAAGTAATGATAAAACATAAATACTGACAGTTACAGCCTACATTCTTCTTCAGCTGAAAATTGCAAAAAAATGTCTTCATATCTACAATCTTAGATTGCATAAACGAAAATAATGTATTGTAGATATAAATTTACAGAAGATTGCAATGTGCAGAACAATGATTTTTGATACGGGATAGTTTGTGATTCATAAACATCGAGGGATAAATTTAACAAAGTATAAATGTACTCGTTCTAACTATAACAGCGTTGGTGGCTGTTTCTAGACAGTTTACGAGGCTGATTACGGGGTTTAAACGCATGTCAGAACAAGGAATATATTTTCCGATAGACACTAATCATTTATCTGTCCGTTGAAGAGTTAATTAGCACGGACTATTGGCCTAGGATGAGAGGCAAATATTTTCTGTAAACTGAAATCGGATGTGTTAATTAGGAGGGAATATCCCAAAAGAAGCATACGGAATAAGTGACGCGGAAAATTATTTCAAGCGACAGATCGTAGATGTTTCCAACTGTTAGCATGAACAAACAACTGAGAAAATATAGAAACAGACGTAGCCTTTAACTCTGTGCAATGCCATTAAATAAAAAGAATTAAAAAAATTTATGAAAATTCCCCGTGGTTTGATGAAATAAAACGACTGGTTTAAACTAACAATCTGATGATGACTAGATTGTAGTTGACCCCCGTATTTAAGTTTTATTAAAGCAGTTGGAATTATTACAAAGTCTTCCAAATCCCTTACTAAGAAAAAATAATAGATATATTAGAAATATAAAAAATTAGATATAATAATATAAAAATATAATTACTGAGAGTTCTTTTCAAATAAACATACTAATGTACCTACACATTACGTATATTCATTTTGAGGTGCATGCGATAAATTAATTTCTGTATAACACTTCGCGTAGCTTTCATTTTCATTCTCTTTCGATATAACGGCTAAAAATCTCAATATTATTGCTACCTAAACAAACACATGACAACCATGTCAACATCAACAATGACTATCAACGAATTTACTTATTTAAATATTTAATTTAAAACGTTTAAAAAATACATGCAAGGCTAAATTAACAACATTAAGTCAATTCATTAGGTGCAGATTCATTCTCACCCTATTTTCAACTTGCTTCGAGTATATACCGCAAAATCCTGTCATTTATATTGATAGACTATTACTAGAATGAATTGAGGTTCGAAAGAATTAATTTATTTTGGGGATAATCCCTCACCGAGTAAAGTAAAGCGGAAGCAAACCCTTTTTTTTGGAATCCATGAAAGAAACAAAGCAAAACATCCAACAGGAAAGATTGCAAAGGTTATTGCAAATAGAAGAAAATACTACAGGAAGAGATTAATAATGAGATTGAAAACCTTGCTTTTGACAAATACTATGATTAAATCTTCCCAGCTGGCATTTTAGCAATATAAATTGGACTCGAGGGCACTTGAAGGTTCTTGCTAAATGTTGAATTACAGAAGTCAGCAAACGCGGCAGATGTAACTCACAAAATAGCTTGAACAGGGAATCCTTGTCACTCCCGTGAAATATAACGGGAAAAAAGAAGAACTGTGAGGTACAGAGGGAATCCGAAACCGACGTTTTTGTCTTTCGGAAGAGGAAAAGGAGTTTTTCCATGAATGTTATAATTTATGAAAGAAGAGATCTCTGGCGCACTCAAAAAAACTACTGCTGTTTTCTTTTCTACTTCCCGACACGGGTAGAGATAAAAATTGGAATCTGGGAGAGAGATAATGTGCCCTAGCTAGGAAGGGATACAGGTAAATGTAAGGATAAGGGTTTATCCTCTGTATTTATGAGGTGTAATTCGTCAGAAAAAAATGTAAAAGGAAAACTAATGCGTATGATAACCAGTAAGGCAAGGAAAAGTGGTTCAACCCTTTTCTATGTGCAACAACACCAGATTTATTTAATACAATGGTGCAATAAGACACCTTTTGAGGTGGGGAGAGCCCAAACGAGAAGAATTACCACTAGTTTTTGTTAGAATAACTTAGCTAATAATGCAAATTTGATAAAGCAAAAAGAAGCAGTGTGACCAAATAAGGTGCTATGGATGTAAATTAGCGAAAGGTATCAAAAGAAAGGACCCGACGCCGAAGAGTCTAATATCTCACCCACTCAGCGATCGGAAAATAAAATATGAAAAGGATGAAGGTATCTTTGCACAATAGGGCGTGCATCCAAGAAAAATCGTTTTGAAAAATAAAATATAATTTTTCGTTACGTTAAATGATGAAGCACATTCAACACAGTATAATTATCACAATGATAAAATTACTAAATATTAGCTGATAAGTGACAGAAAAGTTAATTAGATAGGCACAGGAGGTTTACTTTAACATTACACATTGAATCAACTAAGAAAAACGATAGTTTAGCAGCGAAGATAACAAGAAGTTTAGAATTGTGCTATCTTTAAATTTCGCTCGAGTGCACATTCCCTTATTTTTTCATTACGGAATGTATCCAAATTCCATCCACTTCTTCATCAATACTTCTTTCAGCCGCTTTCTTTAGTTACTAGAGACGCTAACATAGGAAAGTTAACTGTTATTTATGCTTTTATTCAGTATGGCCATTTATACTTTCAGTAAAAATGAATAAGAAAGGCAAATGGTTTCATTAACCAGGTAAGTACACTCCTGGCCAAAATTAACGCAGCACCTCCCTAGCGATCCTTACGGCCGGTGCTGCGTTAATTTTGGCCAGAACTGTACATTCACGAGAATCCTAGCAACTGCAAACTTCGTATACGACACCAAAACCAACCAAGAGACCATAAATAGAAGAATAAAATTAAATTATTACAGCTTCACAAGTTGGATTCCAGAGAGACTATCTCTACAACTAGAGTAAATTCATAAAGTGAGTATTTTTTGGTTATTCTATTTTAAACTATTTATGCCGTCATTTAGCTTTAACGCGGCTTGAAGTGAGATCTAGTAAAGGTCTGAGATGACAAATTGCGGAAATGCATTCTCTTACAAAGTGAAAGAATCCCATGCACGAGTATGATTCTAAATGGAGCGGTAAAAGTTGGATTTCTTTCCGTTTGACCATCGAAATCTTCTTAAGAGTTCCTCTTTCCTGGATCTAAGACTTTGCTAGACGAAGAAAATACGAGACAGAGAAAGAGAGGAAAGTGAAAAGGGAAATATAATAGTGGAGGTGACCCAAATCCCGGTGCGCTCGGAATATGACAAAGAGGCCGACTTCATCCCATCGATTCGACGCGAAAAAAACCTTCCGCCCCGTCGATCGGATTAAACGAACCCTCCGATAACAGATAAATGAGAGAGATTATTCGGAATCAGAGTTTAAAGTCTATTTGAGCGTTTAGTATCATAGTCGCCAGTATGAAATGACATCGATTATCATAGGCTCATTGATTTTCTTTCATAAACTTAGTGAATACTTTCGCAAATCCGATGTTACATTAAATCCTCAGTTATTTCCAGGGTAGAAGTGGGCTTTATTTTCCTTTAATTTGAATTCAACTTCGCTCAAGCTACACGAAGAACAACATTTAAAGGGAAGTCTAAAACGAATTTTTATTGCAGAACTTGTACGGATCCACATTAATAGATAAAAACGTTTACCGGTTTCGGCATAAAATCAAGTCATCCTCAGAACTGAAGTCTGAAACTCTGCAACCAAAAAACTTTGTGTTTTATGGTGAATAAAATGAAACTAGTTTTCCAGAGAAATTTCAAAAGAAATCACGAACATATTTTTACCAGTTTATCTTAAAAAATGGTCATATTTTATTTATTATTTACTCTGAAACTAATTTTAATGCTATTATCTATCTATCTAATATTTTCGAATTTTGAACTCGGCATCATGTTATATCGATTGCTTACAAACAAATTACAAAATCAATAAAAATTCTATCCTAAACGCCAATTGAATGTTCATAAACAGTAAAAAGACAGTTAGTCATAATGGCAATCAATTACAGAAAATAAAACTTTAAGTGTTGAATTATGAAAAATTACGTTAGCTAATTTCTGCTTACTTTAGATATTTAGCTAAATTTTATTAATCCTTAGCTTCATCACATTTTCCCGATTTTCATTACCTAGAAATTAAAGCATCTAAGGCAGGAAGTCCGTAATTAAAAAAACTGAAACGATTATGAATAGATGTCGTATAAGAATAAAACTGCATCTTTCGGCAGGGTAAAATATTAACTTATTTTTACGAAAGAACGAGCGTTGTTACTTTAGCGCGCAAAATCACGATGAACATCCTTTAATAAAAGGTTCAAGAAGATGTGACGGTGTTTGAGAAGAGTCAGTGTTCGTAAATTCCAGCGAAAACCGTAGAGTTAAATTATCGAATCCATAATACTCAGCATTTTGGAAATAAGAGAAACGCGGATCTTCTTCCGGATAAAAATCCCAAAATGACTTCCGTCTGCAGAAATAGGACTTGCAATGGAATAGCCTCTCACCTCGTAAAACTACTTTTCTATTTCCTGAAAAGTAGGCTAAGAACATATCTGTCCGAGGCATATGCACTATGAAATGTGTAAAGCCTTCCTCGGAACATTCCCTTGGTCTCTCCTTTCGTTCCTACGACACCGTGACATCATCTGCTTCTATGACTACTAAAACGCCACAAAACGTACACGAGATAAAAAAATAGTAAAAAGATGCATCAGCCCTGAGACTTACAGTTCACGAAGAACTTCTACGACTAACGCGTATGAATTTCAAGTATGCTGAGACCAGTCCCATTTCCAAAATACTCCGCAAAATTCAATCTTTTAAAGGATATAGATCAAAGCGAGAGTTGTTCTGTATCCTAACCAGGAAGCAATTACCATGCAGTGCACGCACTTAAGTCTATGATATAAAACATGAAGGTGAGATAAGTTAAAATCTTCAAAGTTTAATTGCAATTAAATTTCGAAAACCCATTCACTGTTTACGAATCACCTAAATCTAAAAATATCTCGCAAAGCATAAAGTTGGAAGACTTTAATTAATGAGATCCCTTCTTAGAATTAGAGTACTCATAACAAGGAAAGATTATTCCCATGTCAATGAGTCGTCAGAATCGATTTTGCCTTTGAATGATTCTGTTAGTTATAGTTATGGATCTCATTAATCCTGCCAAATGGAAAAATATGCTTTAGATAACAAAAATTCCTAATCCTGAAGAGTTTATTAGTTATAAGACTACCGTCATTATCTTTAAAATCGTCTTCATACTTAGATATTACGTCCTCTAGCACTAAAAATCTAAATCTTAGAAAATAACTATTATTTCTACACAATGAGGTTTAAACCAATGAGCTTGAGAAGTGCTACTAATTATTAAATAAAGTTTGTGGAAACATCAAACGTAATGTTGCGTAAATACGGACAGTTACGGCTTAACTCCTACACAACAATCGAGGAATTGCAAAAAAGACTAATTAAATACAAGATAAGCTAGCTCTTCCCTTGGGAATAGATCATTTCTAATAGATTCATACCTTCATTATTAGAAAATACAACCATCAATGATGCACTGTAGAGAAATTTGTATAGAAGATTACATAATAAACTGTATTCCCGTTTGATGTAGTTCAATATAGTACAAAATTCCTTCTTAAGAAACAAGCAATATTTTCCGCAGGAGTATTGAGTTCTGTGAGTCACATTTAAGTTTTTTCGAAAGCTGAATGATAAAAGATTACTCCTAGATCATCTCGTAAACGGCCTTAGCAACGGGAATGCGGTCACGTATCTCCAGCGACCCCCTCCGAACGACGGAAATCGCCCGAAAAGACCGGTGAATGAGGCTTCGGCAGCCGGGAAACGAATAGCAGGGAGTGCGGTGGTCGCAGAGGGGGAGTCGTCGGCCCGATAGGGAGATTAAGAGGTGGCAGCTGTCCTGCAACTTGCCGAAACCGGGTGAGGGTTCTTTCTGGTCCCTAATTCGAAGGTCGTAAAGTGCTCCGCCAGCTGACTGGAGGGAAAGGAGATTGACCTCTATAACGCCGTCGATGATATCTCGAAACCTTTGTTTCCTTTCCTACGATTTACATTTGTATACTGTAAAGTTTTGGGCGGCAAGGCGTGAAGGGAGTGAGCGAGTCGGGGTTCTACGCACGCATTTTACTTATCATAACGATATCCACTATACTGTAGCCAATTTAGTCACCTAAGTAACTTCAATTTCATGTAATAACTCTCTTTAGATTCTTAGGCTCTATCCACATATTTTACGTATAATCACGTCAAGTTTCCCTAAGTAACTTAAATATTATGTAACTCCTACAATGGAAATTAACATCACGGAACATAAAGTCAATCTACGATAGCCATAGACAGAAAGGGTTTCAAAGCACCATTCCTATCTTCCGCGATTATTAAAAGAGGCATCCAGTTCTTGTTGCCCCTTGTTTCATCTAGCTATTCTCTATACCCCATCTAAGTCACTCCCCTAAGTAACTTAAATCTCACGAAAATACTTTCTTCAAAGGCTTTCAAATTGGAAATGAGGATAAAGTCTTCCTACGACGGTCATGTAGTTGGGGCAAAGCCTTAAGGTTTCAGCACAATCCCCATCTTTCGCGATGGTTACGAGAGGCCTCTACGTCGTCTACTTAAATTTCCCGAGAAAGCGATGACATGCCCGCGTATTGGGCTAAAAGGGGTCCAGAGAGACCTCTGACCTTTCGCAGAAGCTCCTCCAGGGACTCCATACTGGCAGAGGCGTTGCCCGCCGGATCGTTGCTGCCCATGAGACTCTGCTGCCGGACCATAAGCAACCGGTGACCTCCCGCGGCCGCCGTAGCAGCAGGACCCCGCGCCCCTTCGGACAACCACCGAAGACAGGCGCCGCCCTTCCACTCGATCGGATTACACACTCACACAAACACACACACACACACACCGTTCGGAAGATTGTTCGGAAGATAGTTCTGCTATCTTAGAGAACACACACCACGGGGATTCGGAACGAAGGGGAGTTGGGGAATTGGCACATAACGGGGAGGACAACCTCCCGCGGAAGAGAAGGGATTGATTGGGTTGGGATTTCCTCGGGAACAAACGGGATGAGAGGGAAGTCGCGGGAAAGCCCCCTACACCCCCTGCCGAGCACTCGATGCAGACACTTCCAGAAGATTCGGAACTCAACCCCGCTCGCGGAGTCCTTCCTCAAAGAGGCGCCGAAGCCCCGCTCCCCGCATCTCCACCGGAAGAAGGGACTTCCGCCCAAGACGAACGCGAGTCCTCGGGAGAGGCCGCTCCGGAAGGCCGGGGATCGATTCCCTCCCCAAGGTCGGCTCCGAGTTCCCACAGCGAAAGAGCGCACGTGAGGCAGGTGACAGCCGACCAACGTAGGACGGCGCGGAGAAGGACCGCAACGCCGGGTGTCTAACGCCGATGTGACGGGTTTCCGCCGACGGAACCCCTTCTGCCCCCCCTCTACCTGCGGTGCCCCCTCTCCCTGCGGGCACAGCTGCTGCGCCACGCACGGACCTCTCGCGAGAGGACGTGCGTGCGTGCGCCGGTGGGAGACGCACGCACTCGAAGCGAGACTGTGCGCGCCGGCGCGGCGGGGGATCGATAAACCGGACCTCCGCTGCTCCCTGCACCCCCCCTCCGGCACCCACTGCCGGCCGTGCCTCCGGAGCAGACGGACGGCGACGCCCTCAGCCGCAGCGGATCTGCAGAGGGCCCCAAAGACACGTTCTCACAGACCCGACTGCTCTCTCTGTGGACCAACTCAAGTGTGACCGTCGAGTTTTATGCCATTATGCACAGGCCCCTAAGCACGACATGGGATATTTCCGTTGATCGCTATTCAACCCTCTATGATGACGAGGTATAAATTCGCAAGATCGCTTCCTCCACCAAACATTTTAATTCAATCAGCTTCTTTTTACCATGGAAATACGTTACTCAATAGCTCAAAGTCAAATGGGAGCTGGAATACTTAGAGGTACCAATAAATTTGTGCATCTTATTCAGGAATTTATAATTAATATATCTGAAAGATTTAATTTTTATTCCTAATATTTATTTTTAACAATTATTCAACATTAAATACAAGGGATCCAGCCCTCAACGACGACGAGTTGTAAACTTGCAAGATCATTTCCTCCACCAAGCATTTAATTTAAGCAACGACTTGATATCGCGCATCGTGTACTCTAAATATTAAATTCAAACGGGGATTTCAATATTTGAGCATACGTATCAATGAATCTGTTCAATTGATTTGACCTGGGAGCTATGGGGACTGAATTGTGAGTTTTTAGTCCTGAAATTCATTTGTTACAATCATATAACATGATACATAGCCCGAAGCGTTTTCTTGAAAGATATTACTATCAATTCCCCGAAATTTGAAGGAGAATCACTCGAGGAAGAATAATATTATATCCAAGTTCGGAATATTCGATCTAGAACATTCCGTCGATAAACTTATGTCACTAAACCATAGAGAATACATCGCACTTTCCTGTCGAAGGCTCATCATAATCCACTGCAAGTCTAATCTATTTCTATTATCTAGTTCATTGATGCTTTTGTAACAGCTTGAACTCTACAACCGGAAGAACAGGGAATTGTGCAGCATAGTGATACACACGAGAGAGTGAAGTTTTAACATAATTCCATAGAATAGATGACTATTCCATCGAAGAGGAATAATTTCATGCGTGTACGCGACTAGTTTACATTTCGTGTATTAGATTTCAACTTGAACTCAACGCCGTAACTATTATTTACCAACGCTAATATGAATTCAACTTATCATATAGTATTCTCAATTCATAAAGCAATGAATTATTTGAATTAAACGATTACTAGATTCTCTAGCTTGATATAGATTTCATGGCCAGTACTTTATGAATGTGTACTGCTCTATGGACTGTTCGTATTCCCGTTTTATGGTTAACTACGTCATGATTTTCCGAAAAAGACCGTGGTCTCACGCGACATGCCAGTTTCCTGTATTTCTAAGGAAAATCCCCGATTTATTGAGCCCCAGATTCGGCTAACCCTTTCTGAGCATGCCATTAAATCCTTATCACAAGTCCATGGAAGGGAAGCATATACAGTAGATTAAATGCCGAGCGAAACACCCCACAAAGAAATAAAGTAGGAGATGACGACCCTCGCAGTTTCATGCTTCACCCGAAGTTATTGGAACCGTTCCGCCCGCCACTCTCGACTGGATATTTAGAGTGACTTAAAGTATAGGCGTCTAGGCTTTCCGAAGAACGATATATTGCTTTAATATTAGCAATGAATCACATTAAATGCTAGCGGCATTTATAATGACAAAAAGAAGAAGGCTGATGATTATTCCCTTTCAAATACTTTCACATACACAATAATTGAGCCTTCGCAGGCTAGAGGGAAGCAACACAGAGAAAGATGTAGCATTATATTTAGAGAATCTATGCATTTCACCTGGAATCACTCACGTATGCCACTGTGAAGGAAGGTAAGGTGTCGTGAAAGAAACCTATCTTGTTTTGTTAATAATATATTTTTCATATAGTAATGAACTTACAGTATTGCTGAAATGAGCCATCACTGTGTGGAAACCCATCAAATAAATCTATAAAATCAATGAAATCAAGTAAATACCAAAATAAAATAGAAAAACTGATCTTATTCCACAAAAAATTGTACTACGGCTGAAATTGTATCATTACAATTTTTTGAGGTAAAAGAACAGATTATATTTATTTTATTTCTGTATGTACATGACGAACACTGAGAAACGTTTGATATAAGAGTGAATTAACACTGATAAATTTGCCGTTTGAGTCTGAATCAAATCTGAAGCGAATGAAACAAACAAATCACACTCACAAACACCATAGGTACCCTCAAGTCTTAAATAGTTCCCGGATATAAATGAGGAAATTGGATTAAATGAAGCCAAAATACCGCGGGAAATAAAAATTGGAAATATTACTTATACTACACCAATAACATCATACAGCTAGAACTCCTAATTCTTCGTAATTTTTACAAGAATGGTAGAATGAGCGAAGACAAGAAGTGCAGAAATAAAACCAATGAAATTAATATCTAAAAACATACGTTGTTTATTTTCCTTGTAAATAACGCAATTCACCCATTAATTGAATAAAATATGCACACGCCGCAAATGGAACACATACATCAAGCATATTCACATGAAAAAGAATAAGTAATGTAAACGCAAAATAATAAAATGCATTAAAGTTAAGCTACTGACAGTAATCGTTGCAGGAAAATGTACAATAAGGAAGTTAATTACGATTCGAAAGCGAGTAATACGCCAAGCCGATCTAACACAAGAGAATTCCACGGATGTAAACTAAAAAATCTGATGTGGCCAGCACATGACTTTCTCCATTTATAAGATGTAAATATTTATCTACGACAGTAATTTCGAACTCTATATTCAATATAAACTTGGAAGATGAGTGATTAATTTATATATTATTATCTTTTACGTCACAAAAATTATAAATAATGTTTTTCGGGACATGCTCGATGAAAAAAGATGAATTTGGCCTTTCGCCCATAGAGCCCAGAGCGCCCACAAAGTACATAATCAGCAACTTCCGGTTTATCAGTATTTCATGAATAACTCCTAAACAATCAGTGATAAAAAAATATGTTTCAAACAAATGTTATAGTAAATTTTATTTTCTAAAACATTTATAATTAATATTATATACCTAAATATCATATTTATGGAGATATTTTGAAAACCGGAAATAAGCTTTGAAGAATGAAGCTCAATTTTCGGGTGACCGATCTACTCCAAAAACGAATCAACTCTAACGACTGTAATAAAAGTAACATTTATGAAATTTGGTGTTGATCCGACAATTAGTTTTCATGTTAGAGCGCCCACAAAGTGCATAATCATCTTCTTCCGGTTTATCAGTATTTCACGAATAACTCCTAATCAACCGCAGATACAAAAATATATTAAATACAAAAGTTATAGTAAATTATATTATCTAAAACTTTTATAAGTAATACAATATACGTATATATCATATTTATGGAGATATTTTGAAAACCGGAAATGAGCTTTAATCAATAAAGCTCGACTTACGGTTGACCGATTTACTCCAAAAACTAATGAACTCTGACAGCACACACACCACTACTATACATGAAGTTTGGTATTGATACGACCAATAGTTTTTACGTTAGAGCGCCCACTATCACACACACACATACACACACACACACACAGACATCATTCCGAAAATGGTCAAAACGTGTTCTAGGGACCCCAAAACATGTATTTCCGTTGAAATCTCGAAGTCGAATTTTTTCATGAAAACAATACTTTCTCTATACTTCGTATATGGAGAAAGTAAAAAAAACAAATTAATGCGTAGCTCTTTGTTACTATATTGAAACTATATCAACACATATTTACTCAGTGAGCATTAGTAAGTTATTCTGTGAACTGTAATAGCATTTTAAACATTATAGATTCATTCCTAAAATATTCAGTATATCTTTAAAATACCTATGAATTATTTTCTGTATAGGTGCTTAAAAATTGTTGAAATAATGTTTAGATAATTATTTAAATTTATTTCAGTAAATTTGGTAGCACTGCTAAAATTGCATACTTCTTATAACTTGACATTAAGAAAATCCTCAGATAATCATAACATGGACAACATTTTTACAAAACGAAAATTTGGTTGAAATATCTTCATTAGTTTCTGTGATCCCGACGGTAATATAGCGCCTGATGTCACATTGACCCCACGAGACTACTTAAGGTTTAATGGTGAAATCTTTCAAAAACGGAAATGAGCTTCCAAAAATAAAGATCGACTTCTGGTAAACCGATATCCTCCAAAACCTAATCAACTCTGATGACACCAACCAAAATAAAATGTACGAAATTTGGTGTCTATACGACAAATAGTTTTCAGGTAAGAGCGCCCACAAAGTAAATAATCAGCAACTTCAGGTTTATCGGTATTTCACGAATAACTCCTAAACAATCAGTGATACAAAAATATGTTTAATACAAAAGGTGTAGTAGAGTAATTTTTCTAAAACTTTTAAAAATAATTGTATATACCTAAATATCATATTTATAGAGGTATTTTGCAAAATCGGAAATAAGCTTCGAAGAGTAAAGCTCAACTTCCGGTTCAATGATATACTCTAAAAAATAATAAACTCTAATCACAACAACCAAAGAAATATACATGAAATTTGGTGTTGAAACGACAAATAGTTTTCATGTGAGAGCGCCCACAAAGTACATACTAAGCAAATTCTGGTTTATCGGTATTTCATGAAGAACTCCTAAACAATCGGTGATATAAAAGTATGTTTCATACAAAAGTTATAGTAAAATAAATTTTCTAAAACATTTATAATTAATAGTATATACCTAAATATCATATTTATGGAGATATTTTGAAAACCGGAAATGAGCTTTGTAGAATGAAGCTCGACTTCCGGTCAACCGATTTACTCCAAAAACTAATCAACTCTAACGACACCAACAAAAACACTATATGTGGAATTTAAAGTTGATACAACGAATGGTTTTCATGTTAGAGCGCCCACTAAAGACATAACAGCTACTTCCCGGGTTATCGGTATTGCACGAATAACTCTTAATCAACCGGTGATACAAAAATATATTAAATACAAAAGTTATAGTAAATATTATTATCTAAAACTTTTATAAGGAATACAATATACCAATATATCATATTTATGGATATATTTTGAAAACCGGAAATGAGCTTTACACAACGTACATAATCAGCAACTTCCGGTTTAACAGTATTTCATGGATAACTCCTAAACAATCAGTGATGCAAAAATATGTTTCATACAAAAGTTATAGTAAATTAAATTTTCAACAACATTTATAAATAATAGTATATACCTAAATATCATATTTATGGAGATATTTTGAAAACCGGAAATGAGCTTTGAAGAATGAAGCTCGACTTCCGGTCAGCCGATTTACTCCAAAAACTAATCAACTCTAACGACTGTAATAAAAGTACTATGTATGACATTTGGTGTTAATCCGACAAATAGTTTTCATGTTAGAGCGCCCACAAAGTACATAATCATCTTCTTCCGGTTTATCAGTATTTCACGAATAACTCCTAATGAACCGGTGATACAAAAATATGTTAAATACAAAAATTATAGTAAATTATACTATCTAAAACTTTTACAAGTAATACAATAGACGTATATATCATATTTATGGAGATATTTTGAAAACCGGAAATGAGCTTTAATGAATAAAGCTCGACTTCCGGTTAACGGATTTACTCCAAAAACTAATCAACTCTGACAGCAGACACAACAGTACTATATATGAAGTTTGGTATTGATACGACTTTTAGTTTTCGAGTTAGAACGCCCATTATCACACACACACATACACACACACACACTCACACACACACACACACACACACACACACACACACACACACACACACACACACACACACACACACATACACACAGACATCATTCAGAAAATGGTCAAAACGTGTTCTAGGGACCCCAAAACGTGTATTTCCGTTGAAATCTCGAAGTCGAATTTTTTCATGAAAACAATACTTTCTCTATACTTCGTATATGGAGAAAGTAAAAAGGTTTTCTGTATGTGTCTGTCGTAAAACATGTTTCCGTACTGTTCGAACGTAAACTATTTTTATTAAAACATTGTGAATATTTATAAAGAAAAAAGTAGAATAAGAACAAATGAGAGTCGTGCATACTTCAAATTCTACATTCGAACAGAATGATGTGATGAAAATTTATTCAAGGTACTTCTTCTACGTTGTAGAGCAAGGACAGTTACTGGCAGAAAGTCAATAATTCTCCAGTTCGTTTCTAATTAACTTGAATGGATTAACCCGATTCCGTAGCTACGTAGTCACGTTTTATAATATATATCATTCTATTCCCACGTTAATATTCTACGGGAAAACTAACACGAGTATATTCTCCGCGACTGCGCGGAGGCTAGCTAGTTAAAATGCAGGAAGAGAACAGATATGAGATTAAAATCAGACATTCAAAATATGGGAGCGTCATATATAGTAGAAAATGATTCAAATCAAATAAAGATAAACTTAATTATATTTCGGGACTGGGAAAGTCACTAATTAGGACGATGGAAACATAGATACTCTATTATTATTATTACGGGACTACAATAAGGAAGAATTTAAAGTTGAAAACAAGAAGCCTATTCTAGATCGAATATAAGTGTGCACGGCTAGTTATATTATCTTAAAACTGTACCATAATAAATCTTCCCAAAAAATATCATATGGTACACATTAGAAAAAGGAGTATATAAATAAATATGACGTAGCCGGGACTCGAACATGGATCTTCTATTTGTCAGGCTGTTGCTCCAATTTCAAGTAATCCTATAAAATCACATACAATCGAAGAAGAGCACACCAAGCTGAGAGATCTGGGTTCGCATCCACAGAATATCATCCATTTTCATTTCGTTTCTTTCCCAAACTATGCCAAATAAGGAGTATAGTACAATCGCAGCCACGAAACGGGTGTAATAGCAAAAGGGAAGATACTTGGAATAAATTTCATCGAAAGTACATCAATTTAGCCTCAGAATACACCCTTAATCTACAGAGGAAGCAAAAGATCGAAAAAACAGAGGAGAAAATTACAATTACGATTTAAAAAGATGAACTTATTTTTAAATTTGTAATCGTATTCCGTTACGTAATACTGCAATCGATGTGATCGCTTTTTCTTCCTTTACATCGGAAGAAAAGCAGGTGTGGAATGAAAATCGTTCCCTTTGCCTCTTCAGCAAGCAAAGCTCAAATACGATCGCGCAAAGGACCACATTGTTATACGCTCTCGCGAAGGCGGCCCAAACACGCGGCCTTTGATCTTCGGCTCTTTCATCATCCACAAATATCGGAAAGGAATATTTCTTCAGACAGAGAATTCCTTCATCCGAAACCGGATTCAGAACTTATTTCCAAAGTTGCGCTTCCATTTGTGTAATATCAGAAGCAGCTAACAAAGCTTCGGCATATCTTTTTCAATCAGGTGAATTACAGCGAAAAATACCAAAGATAATGCCAAATGCATTGGAATTGATGCAGTATTCAATTGCTAATAACCATACTATTGTTTCCTTTAAAAACTTGTCTATATTCTTCTTTTCTGTAGGCAAATTTACGAATCCGCGTCCACAATAAATTATGGATGGTTTATTCAAGCGAACCATGGCATGCGAAGATAAGACAATCGAAGAGATACAGGACTTCCGGTTCGCGCGGCATCGTAACCCAAAAGTCGAAGCTTCCTCAACTTTTTATTTAGGACTTTCGAAGATTACAAAAGACAGCACAATGTTGACTCCAGTTGGCAGTATGAGTTCCTATAAAGACTTCAGGGAACAAAACACTAATGTGATTCACTGTATTCGAAATGAAGAAAGATGTATTGAAAATCTGCAGACTATTTTATCGTATTGAAATACGAGGGATGTGTCGTATTCACGAAAGATTCCGACCAAGATTTGATTTTCTCCACTTCCATAATACGGCTTTACTTCAAATGAGCGAAATTTTATTTAATGAGTAATAAATTAGTCCCAAGGAATTGGCGCAAGAAGAGAACGTGATTTCAAAATAATGAATCGACTAAATGTGCTCTTGTTTTCGGGACTAATTAGTCACATTCATAATGTTATGTTTTCCTTAAGAGGTATTTAGTCATAATTTATGAAAAACACTTACTAACTTCCACTACTGCTACATTTTTAAGGTGACTAGTTTCATCAATGAATTGACATCTTCATGTATTTAAATATATCTGTAGAAGCTACTAAGTGTTAATTCATTTATTATGTATCTCTACCACAAAATTAGACTTGAACATATCAGATTCATTTAGACAATTTAAGTATAAGCTACATATTTTTTTTCCCACAGAGAATCGACGGGAACTCTAACTTTTTTAACAGTAAACATGGTAAGGATTCATCCGATCTTATTAAATTATTATTCTACTATAACAAAATATGTAATACTGCTAGTCATAGTTGATGATTTGTTGTTGTTGTTTGTTAGTTGTTGAGTTGTTGCTAGTTGTTGATTTTTCACGATTTTATTGTTACTTTGTTCTTTGTTATTATTTTTAATCATCAGCAGTAATTGGCTTCGTGCTGTATGTTGATGTTTGTTAATAAATAAAACAAATAAAATAAATAAACAAAATAAAAATAAATAAATAAATAAAATAAATAAATAAAATAAATAAATAAAATAAATAAATAAAATAAATAAATAAAATAAATAAATAAAATAAATAAATGAAATAAATAAATAAAATAAATAAATAAAATAAATTAATATCATAAATAAATAAATAAAATAAATAACCAAAATGAAATAAATAAATAAAATAAAAATAAATTAATTAATTAAATAAATAAAATAAACTTACTAAATCCCATATTATTTCATGAATTTCCTCAATAATAAGTCTGCACTGAAATGCACAACTAATAATGCGATGCTCTAATGAGAAACGAAACGTATGAATAGAATGCAATTTCGAACGGGAAATGCTGCAGGGATAACACTCCCCTTAGAGGGGGAACTCCTTTTAGGAAGCGACCCCTCAAAGGAATACAAACGAGATGGCGAATCAATTCTATTTCAGTTTTTCAACCTTTTAAAAAGAGGCTGCCTCAAAAGAGCGACAAAAGGGTCTACCGTTTTTTATCGGCGACTCCTGAGGAATGCATTCCAATTCCATCGGAGTATATTTCATGCGGGCCTGTGAAAGGAATCGGAAGACATTTGGCGAGAGTAGTGTATTCCAAATGAGCAAGGAAAGTAGAATTAAGAATAATGGGAGGGGAGGTGGGAGGTAATCCTTTAAGGCCGACGGGTCTCCTGGAGTCCCTGGAAAGCCCTTAACTGCAATGCAGATATCAAAGCAAATAAAAGGGGCGAGAGATGGTTTGCGGTCAGAGCGGCAAAAAATGTGACGGGGAAAATTATGGAAGGGATCGGAGAAGATTAGTGGAATAAATAGCCGGAGTCGATGATGCAAGAAACGGGTTTAGGTGCAACACGCCTCTATTCACAGTCCAGGAAGAGCCACAACGGGCAATTCCATCGGTGTCACTATTTCTCCCGTGAACCGGTTCACCTACTGCGATTCAATGACTGGGGAAATGGAATCTTCGCAATTAGTCCTAATTGAGATCTTTGGTTTCTTTACGAGAGAAAATCCTTTTTGGGGCCAAATCCGAATTTCTCGTCCGTTCGTATCTCCCGGTCCATTTCTATGTCACCAGGATAAATTTTGATGTTTGAGCTTCAGGATGGTTATTTGTTGGTCTAAATTAAAGGGAAGATTCCATAGCTTCAACTGTTGACGACTGCAAAAATAAACCACTGAACAATGAAATGTTCAGTTAGAAAAATGATTTTTGGATAAAATTAACGTGGTCAATCGTAACTTGGTGGAATTTCGTAAAAGAAAAATACATTGTGGAAATTACAACGTGTTTTCTTGTTTGATTTTTCGATTGAATAATATGCAACGATTGCTTTGGAGTAAAAATAAACCTCGATTGATAACCAATCCAGAAATTGCAACGGGAAAAACTTCCCTTTCATTACACCATTGAAATAACGCTTTATGCCTTAATCGTAAAATATCTACTTTTGCCTGCATGCTTATGGACTCGATAATAGATACTGCCATACTCAGAAAAATATTTTTTCTTCTCTTTTTTCAAATGAAATTTTCAAATTCTTCGAATTTATGCTTTCGTTCCTCTCAATTCCTTTTATCTCTTTCATTAAAAATACACGAACGCCACTCACGACATATATAGGTATTTATGACTATTTGAACTACCCATTGATTTATTTGTTGAAATTTATTGTAAGTAAGACATTATAAACATCAACTCACGTATAATGCTCGTAGTATCCTATTTTTAAGTTATCTGGCTATGACGAATATAATTAAAAATGGTAAGGAATATAAATAAGAAGATACCGTAACAAAATAAATGAGATAATAAATAAAGCTAATATTCCCCCATACCTGATTTAAAGATAGATTAGTTGCGTGATTTCCCTAATCATATTTTTAAATCACTCTTCAGCCAATTTAGGGAAAGACATTCTTTTATCGCCCATAATGTAGCAATTTTTTTCTCTCAGAGTAAGGGAAGGAGGCGTGGAATTAAATTGATGGAATAGCCAATAAGCAAAAAATTCCCAAATTAAGAAATAATCGCGTTATGTTTTAAGGAACGCGGCCGTTCATCAGCATCGCGATACCGTTTTTCACCCTTAGTATCGAACTGTCGTCACGTGAAAGCCCATCGGAGATTTTAGGTTAACGACAGCGAGTTATAACCTCATGAAATATAGAATTTTATCACCAAGGTCGGAATTAAAATTTGTTCGAGGGCGAGTAACCCGCTTCCTTATTCAGACCTCGTGGTATATTTATGGAGCAATCTGAGCACCGCGATATGGAATATTTTATTTCGGAGTCGTTTACCATGCTCGCAATCAAGGACGATGAGACATTTTTTAAGACAAGAATTTTCGATTTTAGATAAACTAAACGCAAAAACATACGATGCGTGGCTAATGTGGGTCCAGTAATTATAAGTATAATAAATAAGTCCGGTATTTAAGTATTTATAGATAGTCATGAAAAAGCGTGGGTATAAACTATGTAAGCATCTATACCAAATAATTCTGATATACTCAAGTTCTACTTTGTAAAAAGGTATCGTACTTGGAAAGAGAAGAACATACCTATTCCACCAGAGATATATTTCTACTTTGGAGAAGGTGAGGGTGAAGAGACTAAGAAGAACGCCATTGGACAGATGGAATAGAGACCTCATCAAGTACTTAGGCATAACGTGGCAACGAAAAGCTCAAGTCTTGGGGAGTCCTACCTTCGACGTCTGATTGAATGGCTGAACTGAACGTTGCTTGAACTGCTGTTACTGATGATTTTTCAAATGCTAGTTACCTATGACAAACATCATCGGAAAATTTTACATCAGAGCAGCAGATTTTTATGGAACTGATTTCCCTTCTCTTCCTCCAAAAATTGTAGCTGTTCCGATGTAAATGTGAATGAGGACATGTGTGTATTTCAAAACTTTGCCCATAGCTGAGGAAGAAAATTAATTAAATGGGAAAAGTGGTGAAAATTTACATAAATATATGCAAAAGCATAGTTGGATAGAGATATTCTGCCATTTGTCTCTAAAGATGTGAAGATTTCTGTTTAGAAGAAGGAGAATAAAACAGCTTTTACAAAGCTTTACTATTCATCTGATAATACGGCCGTAGATAATTTCGATATGTTAAGTAATACTAAATTTAAACGTAATTTGAACACGATGTTTACTGATTATCCTGGTATGAAAAGATTAATAACTAGCGATGATTTACCTTAATCGAATGCCATATATGTCCAATAACTGGAATTTTCAGGATGCGAGATTGGTCGAAGAACAAAAGATTATTGAGACATTTCCAAACCACGTTCTTCCATCGAACAAACCCTACGACTGGCCAACTCAAAGAGATTTCTCTTCGGTCCAGGGGAAGGAGGCTGCCGCTCTCAGCGGGAGATCTATTGAGGACGACGGAAAGTGGTTATGTGGAGAGAGATGATGGAAACAGTTCCGACAACCACTTTCGCCTCCTCTTAGAGAAACCGCCAACGCGTCCGAAGAGACAACATTTCACCCCTAATCCTTTGAATTCCGTCCAACTTGGGCAAGCAAAGCAAAACTGTTGAGAGACGAGGATAAACAGCTGAAGAAAGGTTAGGCACCAAAAGGAATTACTTTACTTTTTGTCGGGATGAAATCTGGGCGAGAAAATAACAAACACTCTGGTTTACAAATGAATGCCAGAAAGTGATACATTGCGTAATTTGATAGATAAATGGAGCGGAGAGCGAAGATTTGTCTCTAATAAGAAACTAAAATCAGTTATCCTTTTCTTTACCAGTTTCTAGATTGAAATCCAAAGGAAAGGTTAAGATTAATTTGGAAGAATTTCAGTGAGATTTTCATTTATTATTTGTGGATGGAAAACAATAATCGAAAGTTGAAAAGTAGTAACTTTTAGATGCTAGTAAACTATAATCATAAAATAATAGAAAAAAAGGGAGAGGTAAGGATAAATATTTCCGATACCTGTTTTAATCGAATATTTGAGGAAGCTAAGCTCTTATATTATATGTGAAGATTAAAAAACCTTTGACAGATGTATTGCGTTCCAGTTATTTTAGTCAGTTTAATAGATGAAAACTGTTGTTGAAATCTTCTAACATAAACAACAAATCTTAATTTCAATCGTCCGATGGCAAAGGAAATATATACAGGATTTCATGTCCACATAATCAATCGTTACTGAACAGATAAACTGGAATGCTCTATAGACATCCCTGACGTCGATAGAATTGGTAGTAAAATTATTAACTATATCATTGCATATTTCTATGAACTTATAAGTAATCACACTTATTCCATGTATTCATCATTTGAGCTATTTTGATAAAGAATTATTGAATGAGATCTATGTAGATTCAGTACCATGTAATTGTCTCCCTGATCACGAAAATAAGACACTATCGTAATATTTGAAAAAAAGAAAGTGTTATGCGAATCTTATTATTACTTAAGATAGAGTCATTAAAATCCTATATATAATTGCTATAAAAGAATCATTGCAAGAAGAATAATAATCTGGTGGCAGTGGATACATTACACATTATACATAAATACATTCGTATTTCGTCAACTACGTAGTCCTGTTAGCGTATACTTTTTAATTATAATATTAATCGAACATAAAAACGAATGAAATTTACATTTTAGAGATTAAGTATTGATGGGGAAAACACAATCAGGCGTTGCCTGTAGAGCAATGGAAACACCTCGGAAAACTTCCCTCAGACAGAAGACAAAATATACAAATAATTTGGAAAATATACATAATACAAGGAATCGCAGAACGAAAATTTATATTTAAGGATTCTAGTGAAAGACTGTTAGACTTGTTGAACCTATTAACAACCATATTAAACAAGATAATTAATTAAACTGATGCAAAGATACTTGGTGGATTTCCTACATACAACATTATTTATCGCACCCAGAGTATACACACGTTTTCTTTACTGAACTCTCGAGATAAAATTAATTATTTAATAAAACACTAATGCGTCAAAGGAGGTAGCATGGGGGAATTGAGGATAATAACAACGTAAATTACACATTTCCATCGACGGAACTATCGATGGAGCGGAAATTCCAGAGGGAGGATAATATTCCGCACGTGGCGGTGTCGTATTCCAAGGCTCAATTAGAGAGCGAAGCAGGAATAAGGGAAAAAAGCGTCGCCTGGGAGCGTCCTAACCCCACTGGGTCACGAGGAGCAGTTACACCGGGAAGACACGCGAGTCGCTCCTTTATAGGCGTGCCCTGTCCGCGTGTCCAGATTACAGCTGTGGAGAAATTTGTGCCTCCGAATAAAGGACACATCCAAACTCATTTTTATGAAGAGGTCGCATGCGATATCTGGCAGGGGGAGAGTCATCTCTCTCTCTCCAGGGCGCAGCTGTTACCACCTGGAACTCCACCATTCCGGGTGTTTACGCTGCAAAGCAGGCTTACGTAAGCCCCGGAGGTCCACTTTTCGTAACGACGTTTTCATTCATTAGATTCTGAGTGAAAGGAAAGAGTTCTACCACGGCTACAGCAAGGCAGAGGCTAATCTTGCACGAACGTTTTAATTCTCAAATATCTTTTAGACTATTCCAAAATAAGCTAGTGCCCGTCTTTGCTCGGTGAACTAAAAAGAATACGATTTAAATATTTTAGGGCTCCCCTCCAAAGTAGAAGCGAAACCTTCACAAGAATGATTCCATAAGAGATTATTAGGACTGAAAATACGCGTCTTTCTACCTTGGTCTGAGCTTACATCAAGACTAGATTCATAGAAAGCCAAAGTGAATTAGACAAAAATCCACATAAATCAACGAAAGATCCAATAACATTTACAGAATGCAATTCCCTCCAAACAGGAGAAAAAAGCGACAAGCAAAATCCAATTACTACCAATTACAGAGGGGAAGAAAGCAATTTAATGAGGTCTGAATTGGTAACCTTAGTTTAAAATAATTAATTTTTTGGGGATATGACTGATACATTTTAAGATATCCCAATTGGAAACGTGGGATACGAGAATATTATTTCCATCTTTTCTAAATGTATTTTTAGAAAGAGAGAATTAAATATGACGAAATTTGCAACGTTACATTTAATGAAAACATTACAAATAGAGACTACATAAATATGGTCCAGAATGATTGGTTTATTCACTTTTCCAGTCAAATCAAACACTGAAAGCTTTAATTTACTTCAAAATTAATTTGTACATAATCATTTCGCATTTATCTTTACTTGATGGTTTTTGAAAACCCTAGGTATTTGTGTACTCGAATGCCAAGTAATAAAAATAGAGATATTAAAATCTAAAATTGAAATGTATAGAGACAAACTTATTAATACGAAAGCTATAACTAAGTGCCACTGTATACATTTTGAATGCATCAAATGAGCCATTGAGATAATAAAAATGGCACGAATATTTGACTCTACAAAGATGTTTAAAGCAAATAATGAATAGTATACTCAAGTATATATGTGTATATTTAAATTGAGGATCTCAAGCCACATAAGGAGCTAAAGATACTGTCGTCTTTCTATATATAAATGCTATTAGAATGCCTAAAAAGACATTTTCCAAAAATCTATAATAGTCATACGTGCTCAACAAGAGCTCATCAACTCTAAATAGATTTTTAAAAATTCTATTTCATTAACGGAAAAATTTAATGTAGTATCTGCTCGAATTCCGTGGATCGTCATATAATTGGATGGGATCCAAATTATATTTCATCAGTGGAACATTTTGTATCACTTAAATCAATGATTCCCATAGTAGGAAGTACCACCCCCCGAGGGCCGTATTGGAGGGGGTGCTTGTAGCAAGGGAATTTCACAATTTTTCCGGGAATCTTCATAACATCATTGAATGATACTGGGTTATATACGACATGAAAACGCTAGCAAATGTTTACTTTAGTTGAAGTTTTTAACACAGCAGCCATTATTATTCTTTTAATTACGATTTATTTTATAATTATTTAAGGGTTTGATTCTATTATATAATTATATTACGAACCGGATTTGCTCTTACAAATAATATTTTATAGACAATATTTGAGGGTGGTGGGGATTGAATGGAAATGTTTGGGATGAATTGACTTAGATTATGTCTGGATTTTCCTCTCCCAATTCAGTTCCGATTTCCCGTACTCTTTTATATGCTTAAGCATCTTTTCCATGAGCAGCTACACGGGAATAGGAAAGGGAGAGGTGAGTTTTTAGGAGTTGGTGGGGGGAGGATGACGATTTTCATTATCACTCGAACTCCGAATAAAGACCATCAAAGTTGGAAACAGTTCAAAACGACCGATTTCTGATCATTTCCGATTCACGAAACGTCGAGACAAAATAATAACCTTAATTAAGACGACCGTCTGCACTCCACGAGCTGGCTCGAGCAAATCGTGTCCTACTTCAAAGTTTTTCTCAAACTTCAAAAAAGATAAAAATGTTTTACGAAAATCTGCTTTCTTCCGCCATTAATTCCAATACTTACACTGCCCAACTTAAGTGGCCAATAATACGAGCTCGTGGAGGCACTTACGTCACAACTTGAATTCAAAATAGTCGGCGAATCCTTACTCAAAATTCCTGGAAAAGTACGCCTCCACTCGAAACTATTCTCTATACCTCCCTATGAAATTTCCCTTTTTTCAATTATCAAATTAATAAAGTGTTATTGCTAACTAAATCTGCTTATTTATACGAGACACTCCTGTTTCGTGTAAGAGAAATATCAAAGGGAATTATTACATTATCTCATCAGCAAAATGCTTCTTAATGAAATCGGTCAGTGCATTAGCTTGATCATAAAATTAATAACAATCCCATCGCTATATCCATGATGAGCTATCACGTCAATGCTACGATGTCATTAATCCTCCATGTTTCAATTCAAAACTACGAAATATATCAAATTACTACATTCGAATTTTTGCACTTAAAATATTCAACGCATTTCGTATCCATAGAGCAACACAAAGAACACACTCCACAGTGCATTAAGCGAAATTAATTCCCTCTGAAAGCGTTCTGTTCAAAAATTTACTCGACCACCTAGGTTTAAAAGTAATCTCGTTCTAGGAAAACTTAATTTACTTGAATCGGCGATGGTTTTTCGATGAATACAAAGAGATGTATTTTTACCGTACCAAGAATTATATATTCAAACGAAACGTACAGTTTTATTTCCATTCAAGAGGAAAAGCAATTAAATACAAGTTCCCGTTGTGAGGATTATTCGAGGAAAATAGTAAAGAGTAGATCTCACAACGAATCCAGGACACAATAGCGAAATAGGCAGAGGGGTTTAACACGCCTATCGCTCGCGCAATACAGCGACACTTGAATAACATGAAGGAACAAGGAAAATATTATCCAAAAATTCGAAGGAAAGAAAAAATCAACATATAGTAAAGATTGAAAAATGATCTCAGTATTCCATTAACAAACGAATAAATCTATATTAATTTATTTTAAAAATTATCAGTACTTTATAAGTGTTTTGTTTAAGCATGTTAATGAAAAACAAACGATGTTCATAAAAAAAGTCTCAAGTGTTCACAGTGTCTCAAAATGTCAGAGATTTTTACCTTCCTCCTCGATGTACATCTACGATGTACATACATACATCAATAAAAAATCTGATGTGGCCAGCACATGACTTTCTCCAGATATAAGATGTAAATATTTATCTACGACTGTTATTTCGAACTCAATATTCCATCTAAACTTGGAAGATGAGAGATTAATTTATATATTATTATCTTTGACGTCACAAGCATTATAAATAATGTTTTTTCCGGACATGATCGATGAAAACCGATGAAATTGGTCTTTCACCCATAGAGCCCAGAGTGCCCACAAAGTACATAATCAGCAACTTCCGGTTTATCAGTATTTCCTGAATAACTCCTAAACAATCAGTGATACAAAAATATGTTTCAAACAAAAGTTATAGTATATTTTATTTTCTAAAACGTTTGTAAATAATAGTATATACCTAAATATCATATTTATGGATATATTTTGAAAACCGGAGATGAGCTTTAATGAATGAAGCTCGACTTCCGGTATACCGATTTACTCAAAAAACTCTGACAGCACACCACAGTACTATATATGAAGTTTGGTATTGATACCACCAATAGTTTTTACGTTAGAGCGCCCACAAGCACACACACACATACAGACACACACACACACACACACACACACACACACACACACACACACACACACACACACACATACAAACATACATCATTCCAAAAATGGTCAAAACGTGTTCTAGGGACCCCAAAACATGTATTTCTGTTGAAATCTCGAAGTCGAATTTTTTCATGAAAACTATACTTTCTCTATACTTCGTATATGGAGAAAGTAAAAATTCTAATCGATTTAATAACTGTAGATTCAATTCACCTACATAATTACGAATTCAAACAGCTTTTAAACATTTTCCGGTGTTTGGATAGTTTTTCAGGTCATGGAGAATCAACCGATACTTCCATTTCGAAAAGTCGAACTCCAAAAATATTCGAATTGATGAAGATACTTACTTGGATGGAAAATGCTGCGGACGGAGGAAAAAGTTTGAATTAATGAAGTATGAATTATCAATGTTCCACTGTATATTGAGTATCTTATTATTTCAACTTCAATTCCACTATATTCAATTCCATATCAGAGGAAAAAGCGGTTCCCAGAATTTGAAACCAATTAATTGATATTTTTTTAATTTACAGAATTCAATCTCCTTCCGAACCTCAGCAGAGAAAAGCGAAATTCAAATGTCCATTCAATATCGGTTGCAGAGGGGGAATAAACAATTAAATAAAAACTGTATCGGGGTCCTTATGTTAAATTAATGTGTTTTTTGGGATATATGTCTGATGCATTTTAAGACATTGCAATTGGGCTTGCGGAATATAGGAATATTATTCCAATTTTTATAATTTTCAGAAAGAAAGTATCGGGAAATGAACGAATTCCCAACGTCAAACCAGCCTAAGATATTACAGAACTTATATCAGAAAAATTTGCTTTAGAACCATTTTCTCATTCATACTCCAGTCATATTAAATACTGACAGCTTTTATAGAAATTTTTTAAATCATTTACGATTTTCTATCAGCCTACTGAGACCAGAATTTTACTTATTTGATTTAGAAATATGTTCATATAAGGTACAAAATAACTTGACCTAAATATCCGCGAAAAGGAAAAAATGAATAGCTCGGATCATGATCACCTGGAAAGGAGAAATAGTATGATTGAATTTTAGTTCGAATAGTCTACGGTATTAGCTTGACCGCAATGGGATGGAAATATACTGCACGTGGAGATAAAATGGTGCGATTAAATTTCAGCCCGACTCATCCACTGTATTATCTTGGCCTCGAAGTAATAGATACTGCACGTGGAGTCGGAGAGGCATGTTTGACCCGTTATGATCGGGATTATAATCCAGAGAGACTGTGGAGGGACACAACTTCACCCACCCTTTTGCATCGCACCCCCATTCTCGCCTTCCTTTGATTCCATCCCGGGGCACAGACGCTGCTGCAAAAGGATCCGTCCGCGGCTTTGGCGGAAAACTAGGTCACTAGATGCAGAGGGAGAGAGGCTTGAACTCTGCCGAAGTGGATGGGGCGACCTTGGCGGAAGGTCGCGTTCCTCCTCCACATAAAAAAGCGGGGGTGTACGAGGGGGGGCCGCGAAATTTATCGAAATCGAAAATTGGGAAAGTGACGGGGGCGGCTGATCACTTCAATTTCATTTCCGCCGTTATTTGCAGACCCCCTCCCCCTTCTGGAGAAGTGGAGGAATCGACGTTTTTCGGAAGCTCTCCTCCGAAATGAATGAAAAGTAAACAGCGCCGAGCGAATTTGATGGAGGAATTATTTAAATTGCGAAAGGCCGGGAGCTGATTGCGCCGAAAATATTTCCGCCTGGATCTGCTGATTTCCGAGCGAGCGATTTCTGAAGTAATTGGCACGACTTCGAGAGACGTTCGGATAATTTGTCGAGCTATCTTTACACTGCGCAATTAAGGTTCCTCTTGTTGAGGAACGGGAAAAAAACAAATTTTGTATCAAAGACTAATTTATTGAGAAATGATCATGGTTTAGGGGTTAGAAAACTCTCTACAAAAACCATCTGAGTTTGCTACCTGCTTTACTATCGACACCGACTTACAACCGGAAATATCGGAAAGACTTGAATTACTGACCTCAGAAACGCCAAATGCATGTACTTATCAATAGCCACGATATCGTCTTCAGATGCAGGGAGAAAGAAAAATACTTTCAAAATTTAAAAAGCATTATTTTCTTCTAATCCGGAAGATATTAGCGTAGTTATTTAATTGTACATTTAACATCGAAGGTTAGTAATCCGGGTCTTACGGTTGTTTTCAGATTTGGTAGCAACTGCTTTTGGAGGGTTTTAAAACTCTAATTTATTAATAGCCGTGTTTTAATTATTTTTGGTACTACGAATTGAACTTCGACTCATAGAAAATTCATATTTTTTTATTTCAGCCATGATGACTGTTTGTATGAACCTATACCATGATAGTTCTTCAACAAATTGGCGTTGGAAATTTTGTTTTTTCGTCTTTGGGTGCTGCCCAGAAGCCTAAGCAGGTGATTATATCAGTTTCTCTCATTGGAAGTTCTGCATCAGTAAATCCTTTCCCTTTGGTCATTTGAATCGACATTATCATCCGTTTGCCCGCGAGCAATCATAGGAATACTTAATCAGGGCGACGGAACTTGTGCACAGCCACAGAACCGTTCGATAATATCCATTTGTCCTATATACACGTGTTACTTACTTATATAACACAGCTCCTCTGCCCTTTAACCCATTGCTGAATTATCGATCAAGCTCAGGCGGAGGGTGTGAACGGGTCACCCAAACGAACTTAGGGTCCCGGGTTCGAATAAATAATGGGCTAACTGAACCGTTTGGCAAAGGTCAACTTTGCAGCAACAAATTGGAATGTTGCCATAATTTTTCAATACTGACAACGGAGCAAATACGCATCACGGCAAACAAATGTGTTATTATTTCAAACTTGATGCATAGCTAAATAAAAATTATTACCCTGCATGCCGCCTTTCAACGTGAACAAGCATATATCGGGATTATGGTGCATAAACTGTTTTAGTGATTGGGCTGCAGTGATAAAGGCCAATAAGCCCATCAAGATTAGTATAATTATTTTTGAAATGTATTAGGTAGATCTGACAGAAAATTGAATAAACTATACAGTAAAAATTGTTATTGCAATAATTCAAACCAGATTTATTGATTGTGTTGAATAACAATTTACTATATTTATACATATATGTATTTTTAGTACGTGGATTTTGTAGTTTTTTCTGATTTTAGCCTATTATTATTATTAGACTAATTTTGAGGAAACACATAAACTAATTAATAAAAGAGAAGTTAACTTATTCTAAAATTTGCTCCTGGAGTTAAATATCTAACCCGATATAATAAATAAAGTTAAATATGGTCCTAAAAAATTGCGAATCGTATACAGATATTCTTTTTTTATCGAAGGAAACTAAGTTTGCTTATCAATGTCAAAAAGTAATTTTGAAAAGTAAAATATCTTCATCTAGAATGATAAGCTGATCTTTCTTGAGCTTGATAAACGACTTTAGATAAAGGCAATAGCTTTTCCTCATTTAACGATAAATCAGTAGTAGACTTTGGATTGATTTTATACACATAGTCACAATAACATATGCAAATATCGTACACTTTTGGGTACAAAACCTAACCATAATGGCTACAAATACATTTACAACCCACCAAGTGAGTGGACATCAGAGTTCTGCCACGCTACCAAACAATTTCTGAAGATGTCACCGTAGGGAATGATATTCATAAGAGACGTTATACATGGCGATGGTTCTTGGAGATACTCAAATCATCGATTCTCTAATAAGCACTTGAATATAATGCGTGACATCAATTCCAGCGAACGTTAACATTCAAGCATCGGGGGATTGTACGTGACAAATGTAGACGCACTAAAATTGACGCGTTGATTGATTGCCAGTCATTGAAAACGACGTCCAAACAGCCGGTGGACACGAAACTACATCAGACACAGAAAATTAGCGTGAATCATTGTCGTCTGGGGATCAATACACTTTCTCGAATTATCTTTCCCATCGATTGGCGGTATCGTCCTTGGCGAAGACCTTGCTTCTTGCAATTGTCTGTCGCCTCATCCCTCCGCTTAGTTCTTCCTTTTCCCGGCAGAGCGCACTCCTGCAGAATCGCGCCCTCGGGCTGATGAGGGATCTCCTCCAGCAGATGAGGAATCCCCTCCAAACGGCTCCTCTCGCTCGGAAATCGAGCGAATTTATATTCTTTTGTTTGTTTGACAGCGGGATTTTTAGGGAGGGAAGCAGAGGAGATGTCTCGCGAATAAGTCAAGCAATAAAAGAACGTCGGTGAGGAATAAGTTGCAGAGAATCCAGGGAATGAGGTCGCTGTCATAGAACCACTTCTCATGCATTCAAATTAGGCCTCTGTTATGTTGACAAGATGACTCTTTGAGTATAATGTACTTTTGTAATATTGAGCTTTCGGATAGCCATGTTGGCAGCACTTCCGGCTGTTTTGAATGCGGTCCCGGGTTCGATTCCCGGTGGGAGTCCATGGGTGAAAAGATCCAAGCTAACGAACCATTTCCAACAATACTACTACTAGAAAGACACTCGTAAAATCCTCCTTTTTTTCCAAGTTTTTTTTTCTCCTGTTAAGCAAAAAATGAAACATGTGGAAAAAGTATTATTTTCTGAGTGTCATTCCATTATGGATTTCCACAATATCTCGCCTGATTCTTTGAAGTTTAATAGTACCACTACTTATATAATGCGCTGATATTTTCCTTTGGCACCGCTAGAGGGGAGCGCGGCATATTCATTTTAATATTGCCTATCATTAACCCTAAACCTAGAAGGAAACCTCACAAGAAACCTTCTATAGGCAATACATTACAGTATACGTAAGATAGAAAATATACGTTATACCAAACATGAGATATATATAAAATAAACTACCATTTATGGTAGATTATTTATATAATCATAGGTATATAATAGAGCGAATACACAATATTAATGAATTAAAGCGTAGATGTGCATCACATCAACATCCTAAAGTGCTAATTTTTAAATAATTGAAGTCATTCAGAAATAATAATAATGCATGAAATCTCGTATCTCATAAATTGAGTTTTCCACAGCGGCCAAGCACCATTTCTCGCTTGTATGTCTTTTATGATTTTTAGCCATACAGCGTTAGATGTATAAGTGTTTTCTTTCCCTTTATCCTTCGATGAAATGTTTAATTGGCAATATATGTCTTTGAACAGAACATCAGCCTTCGTAGATGAACGATTTAGAAGATTAAAATTTTGTATTCAGTTCCGGTTAATTAAAAAATAAGAAATCGTGATGATTAAAAACTATGAGATTTTCCGTTTCTTCAAAGAAATGTTTATTCCGATTTAATACAAAATATTTATGCTCATCGAACCTAAAATGCCATCGTAAAATACAGAGAGGGTAAAAGGAAGGGAGAAGGAGTGTTTTGAATGTTTTTTTGGAGGACATGGAGCACGGGACGAGAGGGTATGTTGTCGGAGGGCCATTAGAAACAGATGTGGTGCTTACCAACAGAACTGCTTGGTAGGGAGGATACGAAGGAGCGGAGGGTGTTGTTGCTACGGCAACAAACACAATCCGTGGACTGCAATCCCAGGGAAAAGAGCATTGGTCCTCTTGAGTTAAAGACAAGGGTGAAGGACATAAGCAGATAATGTTTTCAATAATATACGAATAGTAAATCGTGCCTCCGACAGTTAAGGGTATATGTACTGGACTGACAGTAACATTAATACATAGTGTTGAAGTGTATGATGTATTACTTGAAATTTCGGAAAAATGAGAAAACTTAGTATCTTCCACAGAAGGAAGACCAGAAGATGTCATCACGGTGATGAAACCGGTTGTGATTAAATAAATTTTCTGTGGAAGATAAAGTATTCTCATTTTTCCGAAATGTCTAGTCCATTCCACGAAGTCACGCTTCAGCATATCAATTTTATTACTTGATGTATAGTTATGAAAAACTCGCACGGATACAATGGAGAATTGCTAACCAAAGCTTATCTAGGTGTTAAATCAAGTGGAGGACATCGTTTTGGGAAATATGTAACCACTACGTATAAAAAGGAAAGGGAGAGATTCAAAGTAGGTCAACTGCGACTGGAGTACAGCTAGTTTGTTAAAAATGTACTATTTTCACTGGGAAAATGAAATTATTTATAATTCACATATTCATCCCAACCTACCTACTCTCCCAACCCTCACATGTGTTGCACTGAGGACAAGGTTGTCCTATATCGAATTAAGACTCTTAGGAAGACTTATCCAAGAATAGAAACTATTCCCAGATTATCTGAAAATCAGGAATCAAGAATAGTAAATCGATCACGTTATCGTGACAACACGTGTCATTTATTTTCTGTTCAAGTGAAGTAGGAGCATTCCTCAAACATGCCGTTTTGACTTAAATCAATCCCATACCAATCGGATTTCCACTTTTTGAAATATTTATAACTTTGAACAATAAATCTAACACAATTATCTGATTTTGTTTAAGAAAAAACGGTATGATTTTAGAGAGTGGGAAGGTTAAGATACTTCCACAAAATATTTTTAATACCCTTCAAGGGATTCGAACATCAGTTACCAGAAGGAGGGCATAAGTAAGATATCACGCAGTGATACCTCGAATGAAGACGATTCATTTTGGTCCAACGAGAAATATATTTTCCCGAAAATTCCAAGCCGTCAAATATATTGAAGTAACGCTAAAACATAACCACACTCTTTCGAAAGCAAGCAAGAATCAGAATAGTCTTAGGTCATTTTCGATTTTTAACATAAAAGTATTTATGAGCATACTTTCACCGAAATATTTACTAATTAAAACTTGGTGCAGTGTGACAAATATAGGCTGTAAACCTCAATCCCATACATTATTTATTCAAAATTAGAAAATTTTACGAACACTCTACCATACTGCCCTATACCTTAATTATAGCCAACATATAATCTACTGCTTGCAATGTGACCTGGTGGTCTTCATCAGAAACAAAGGAACATCTTTCACAAGCCGCAAGATAATTTATTCTCAAACGACTACGGTTTCGGCCCATTGTTTTTCACCTGATGAAGACTCTATTGAGTCGAAATAATGGTTGTTTTAGAATAAATCATATTGCGGTTAGTAAAATTTATACTTTTTCTTTGTTCCTGAAGCTAACATATTTGCAGTTAACACTAAATGCGACCGAAAAATACTTAATCGCTCTCTTATTTGAAGCATGACCATTGACATGCATATGGAAAACCAGCAGAAAGATGAAGGTAACTGGTTAGCCAATGAATGACCTCATAGGTTAAAAAACTACACCAACGTGGATGTTCGAGGAAAAAAAGTCAATTTACGCGAACGAGGAAGGCAAAGATACCTTCTTTCGAGCAGCAAAACTGAACTCAACCGAGCGATGCACACTGCGTCACGTAGCCATATCGTCGGCAGAATGACTTCGGGCGGTGGTCACTTCTCTACGGAAGCGACACCTACCGGGAGAGCGGGAAACCCTTTCGGCGATTCCTTCCTTCTCTGTTAATGCGGGCCGTCCTCCGGGAAAAATAATAAAATTAGATGAAGGGGACACAATCGCAGGTCCTCACTCCGAAAAGCAGAGGGCAGATAGATCGCCCGAGGAGGAGACGTAACGACTCACGCGGGAGGAAAGTTCTCTTTTTAATGGGATGGGTCACCCGGGAGGGTTGTTCTTCTGCAGGAAAAGAATGTGTGAAAGCTCAGCAGAATATCGGAAAGGGATGGAGGATTGCCGAATGAGGAACGCCATCGGGTCCAGAGGATGATTCAGAGGGGAAGAGAGAGAGACCCTCATCCGGAGAGGCGATTCCAATACTGAACACTCCACGGTTATATAAATATGTATACGTTTTGAAATTTTATTAAATGATCTACGCTGTGGTTCGTTACTTTTGCTATTCACCTGTTTTTGCACTTATTTGCTTCTCAATGTGTTGTAATAGGCCAATTGACTATCTTTACACAATGACACCAGGTCATGTACTTATTATGAGTGTTTAAATAATAGGTTTTTACACAGCAAGTACATTAAGTCATGGAAATCCTGTCAGACTAAATATACGTCGAGAGGAAGGAAATTTTTGTACATTTAATTAATGATAAAACGCTATGAAGATATATCAATGCAGCTCATGGGTCGCATATGTCAAAAAGTACAGTACAATAAGTTCTTTAAAATTGAAAAGAAAATAAAGCAAATATAAGAATACAATAATGTAACGTAATGGTAAAATTATCAATAGTCAATCAAAATCGTTGAGAAAAATCAACTTTTAAGTCAAGAATAAAGTGAGAATCTGTTATATGTTAATCCTTAGCTTAGCTGTCGTCCTTCGAATCAAAATTTTGTACTTAAAGCAACTACCTGATATACAAATGCTGTAATATATATGTTGGTACATATTCTATAAATAAGACACAATATAGTCTTGTCTATTTTTATCGTAATAATTATTAACCTTTGGCACGATAAAAAGATCATTTCGTGTATAATATGATTTATTTGTTAGCAGCAGTTATTACAGCTTCTTTAACATCCATTTAATATATGTTTGTGGTAAATTAAGCCCCGCGGATATCGATTTTTATAACTTGTTTGCTGTGAAATTTTTGGATCTGTCACAGGGATTAATCATCCCTTTCACCACTCCAAGTTGGAATTTTTCTACTTCAGTATAGTAATAATATACTGAGTTGTAGCTCATCGTAGATTCTAATGGAGAATATATTGCAATCCGACGTTTCACAGAGGTTCTCAGAGGACTGTGTCAGCGCAGCAATCTACAATTCACTCTTTAATGGGTAGCGCAAGGGTATGGGTAATTTAAAATACTACTTAAGCAGTGGGGCAGGTGCAGAAGAGAGTCAACGCTCTGGTCCGTTTAGTCAACTCAGCAGGGACTTGTGAATAACTGGCCACTCCGGGAGAAACTGAAATATTTTCAGGGCTCTTCCACCCTTGAAGATGATAGCTTGGCTACTGAAATAGCCCTTATTTCTATGTTATTTGTTAGGGATGAGAAGAATGAGCAATGTATTGCAAAGCTGTGATATACAGGAGAAGGCGTAGTGCAGCATGATAAGTTTAGCTAAACGCAACTGTACCGTTTTCTTTGAATTATGTACAAATATATCTTACTCTAAAATAAATTGAGCTGGCTATCACTTTGTGGAACTTCACAAAGGAAGGAGAAGAAATGACACTCTCAAACAGTTATGATGAATAAAATTATTATTATTTCCTAAATTTGATATTTTTGAACAACTGGAAATTCTTCACCATAAAAGAAATGATTTTGACCTCAATTATGTTCTCCAATTCTTTGTCACCTCCCCCCTGCTGTCCCTTGTCTACCTGCTCCCTTCTATCCCTCAACCCTCTACCACCCCTTCATCCTTACCCCTCCCCTCCCCTAAACCCTTCTGTGTATAAATACTCGAACAATTTTCGATTCTGTACCTGAAGATGACTTAACTAATGGCTAGATAGCCGAAACCGGTCGATTCTTAATACATTTTCTTCGTGTGGAACTGAGACTAAGGCCATTCTTATTTACCTTTACCACCTAGGATTCTTCCCCCATGCGAGAGGGTATGGTTCAATTCGATCACTAATTTCCCAAAACTAACCGTTTAAAAATCATTCCTTGACATTCCTCAAATCAACCATTATTATGTCACAAAAGAGGATGAACTAGAATAATATTCCGCAATCATTATTCATAGGAATTCGGCCTTGAAATACACCTACGATATATACTGGGATCACAACACCCACGTTTATTCCATAAAATCGTCACTCAAGCACTTGTTGGTTGCGGTAGCCTTGGCCTAGGAGAACAGGGACATTTCAGAACATCGATTACTGGCAAAGCTACATCAAGAAAGAGAACAACTCAATGCGATCAATAAATAATCAAGAAGTTCCCACGTTTATTCAATTTTCTTACTCACGATGGCGAATCCGTATTATAATCCGCTAAAACAAGTCACTTCGAGTTTCATAAGTCTGATTAACTCTTCATATTGATATAAAATTTACCGATTTATTGCTTAAATGATTTATTTAATGGCTCATATATAACTCTTTCCCCAAAATCATTTGCAACTGTATCATTGGAAAACTTGACTTTCGATTTTTCTCCGGATTTCCTGGAATCTATTCCTATCAACGCAATCGCAAAAGTAACATCGCGTGTACGTAAAATAAGGAGAATTCCACGAATCTGGAATGGAAACTCGCAATTTACGGACAATGTGATTATCTCGCTAGAGTACTAGAGAGTAATTGATTCGACAGAGTGATTGCCGAACACAAAGAAGAAGACCGATCTAACAATTCGTAATTATGCTGCTTCCGTCTGCATACATGATCAACCGACTCATTGAGGGAACGAATGCAAAGAAAATATTTATTTTATAAAGGAATTATCGCTTTTAACCTTTTCCATATATTTTCACTTCCTATTCAATCGTATTAACCTTTCATCAATTTTTTTACATTACTATAAAGTTTGTTTCTACATTTCTGAAATATGATAATTTAAATATCTATGACCCTTCTTTTCTCCAAAAATAAGCAAGGTTTTACATACATTAATAGAAATATAATTGAAAGACTATTACAAATATTAAGATAAAACCGCTTTTCATAATTACTGAATTTAGCACAAGAGATTCGAAAGAGGTACAGAATATCGAAATTAGAGATATTTTCCTGCTTGTAATGTTTTAAAATTTTCATATTAATTAATACTTGTATTCTATATCACTGAAAATCGATAATTTTCATCTTTATTCGTCATTTTCAAAATGCTAGGTTTCATCTAAATTCAGAAAAATTTCAATGAAAGCTTACTTTAAGAATTTTAGATTATTTCTATTTTCAGTATCACCAAATTTAGCATACGCGATAGATAAAGGCATAGGAAATCGATGCCAACAGTTTTTCTACACAATGCTCACTATAGTCTGAAGACAAACCTCGAAATCTGCAGGACATTTTTTGGTTAACTGTCAAAGTGCGATTTAATTACCGAGTCACTGAGGGAATTTCATCATTAATCTACTGGTGCTTAACAGAAAAACATGGAGGGATTGTATTTGAGACTATCACATTCTGTTCTCTCTAGGATACTTCATTAATGAGAGGCTAATGTTGTTTACTTCCATAATAGAGCAAAGTGAGTTCTCACCGCTTGCGGTCATCGGATGTCGCTGCAATCCACAGAGGGATGGACAGTTCATTTACCTGAAAAGAAAACAAACATTTCAATTACTACCACATAATTGATGGTCCCCAAGCTGTCTGCACCACCTCTCACACCAGTACAAATTAAAAACTCTTGATTAGAGGTTCACGGTGGAGTAATTTAGATACCACTAGCAACATGGTTAGGTAATTTATTTGCACGCAAGTAAGTTATTTATTCCAGAATATCTGACATAAAGCGCAAATTACGATGCTGTTCTAAATATTAAAAATCATTATTCTCTGACGACTTGAGAAAAATGTATCCAGAATGAGGCACAAACTAATATCCTCACTTTGAGCTAAATCATTTGAAATCTGCTTTCAAATTGAGGTATGTTACATATAAATCATATATTTTTGTATTAAAGCATATAAAACAAACATATACAGTTAGTCCTCGGTAATCACTGTTAATCAGTTACAGACTCTACCGCGACATAGGATTCTTTATTTATAAATAAAATATTTTTGTAGTTACAGCATAGAAAACGTTTTAATGACTTAAATACATTTTCAGCATTAACAGAAAAACACCCGCGATTAGTTACAAGTATCTTACAACTAAGTAGATTACAAGTATTACCTGATATACTCGTATTAAACAACCTAAGAGAAAATATAACATATTAGACTTAACAAATATCATAAATTTTTAAAGAATATATGTACATATTAAAAAAACCACGATAGAGTGAAGCCGTGAAAGTCATATTGGGAAGGGGCGAAGGAAGATCACTAAATGCATCTTCATCACAATGAAGTGCAATCCTAGTAATGCGATCGGAAATTCCGGAGGAGGAAAGAATGAGGAAGATGGGAAATACTTCCTGAACGAGGTCAGTGCAGTTTCCGGGTAGTTTAAAGTGACACTGGGATAAATCAAAGGAGCCCTTGTGCGGTACTATATTTAGAGTTTAATGACCGTCTAACTCGCTCCTCTTCACTGCGTAGCCAGACTTCGTGGAATGCGCGGGAGAATTCCAAACAAAGGAGAACCCCTCTCTCCGTGAATATACGTTCGCAAAAGTGCCGTACTCATCGGTTCCCTTGCCCTTAAAAGTTCGGGCAAAGGGCTTCGCCTTGAGAGGGAACGAGTTGCCGATACCGCAATCGGTCGCAGCAGAGAGTCGATTGAGCTTTGTGATGAATTCGAGTGATTGAATGACCTTTCTTTGTCGGTCGGAATTGCGCGCAAAATGTTGGGGTCAATCGAAGGTACGCCAAAATACGCTCTTCTTCAAATTAGTAGCATTTTTCAGGAGGAATTAAAAGCTCTTGTTAATACATTAAAGGACGATGCAGCTCCAACATTTCACTCTAAGTTCTAATGACTTGAGAAATAAAGGACTGCAGTCGGACCAAATATAACATAGAGCTGGAATTTGAGGTTTTCCTTAACGATTTCTTGCGGTTATGTTTGAACATGTTATACATCGTTGAAAATAAACCGCAGACTTTGTATTTTCCACAAAAATTTTATTAATACACTAACGGTTTCGGCCATACAGCCATCATCAGGTCGATTTTATGTTATAAATCGTTTTAAGGAACAATTCCTCACCACTCAACGCGCGTTGAGTGTCTATATCCGTATCCTACTTATTCTGAGTCGGCGTTAAACCAATCAAAACACGTAAATTAGCGGAAATTCTCGACTCGGCCATGTTTACACAATTGCAGAACAACGATCATGCATATCGAGTCGTGCTGTAGACCATAGAATAAACTCTACCAAATGAAACCATAATTTCCGGTAGAGTAAAAAACTGAAAAGAATCGAAAAAATAAAATTATTGAACGAGAACCTAAACCTTTAAAGATGGATAGTAAATACAACTACTGTTCCACTGTTTTATAATACGAACTGAATAACGGAGAAGAATAAGCAAGAAATTCCAACACCAGATAGGTTCATTGATTATGAATAACAGTTGCTTGTAACTAAATAACTGAGTAACTAGCCTTCATATTCCCACGATTGCTTTGATTCGCTGATATTTCTTTACGTCAAGATTGTTCATTTTTATGATATCAAATTTAGAGTATTAAAATGAAATTACATGTAATATCATTATGAGAATCTTAAATAGCCAAGTGTGTAGTGGATTTTGTGAAACCGGTCCCAAGTTCGCACGTACGTGCGAAGCCCCTCAGTTGTCGAAGAACTTTTAAAATTACTGCATTCCAATGTAAATATGAACTTACATTCAATCGCAACGCACCATAAAGATAATGCAATATAACGATCCGAACAAAAAATGCACCGCTTTGGACAAATGCGACGACATCTACCGAAAGGAATTATTACTATATCGCAGTTCGTTCTTTCATTAAACCGACACGAAAGTAATTATTTTCTAATGCCTTTATCATTCTTCTTCTTCAGTGGAACTGTCCATAGACAGGTATCAACTGGATCTCCAACCCTCTCTATCCTGGGCATCTTCCTTCATCTTTGCATAGCTCCTTCCTCCCTTCATGTCGGACAGCATACTCGTCCTTCTTCTTCCTCTCCCTCTTTTACCGCTAATCGTCCCTTCAATAATATTTCTCTGCAAACAGTCCCTTCTTAATATATGCCCAAGCCATGCCTTTTTCCTTTTCGCGATGTTTTTCATTGAACGTCTTTCTTCTCCAATTCTTCTAAACACATCATCATTTCTCACTCTGTCACTCCACTTAATTTTTTCTATTATTCCCCATAACCATACTTCAAAGCTTTGCAGGTATCTTTCTTCTTTCTTTTTTACTGCCCAAGTCTCAGCCCCATATAAAACGACCCTCCATACAAAGCATTTTGCAAATCTTTTCCTTAGTTCTAGCGGTATTTTCCTTGTAGTGAGCAGACCTTTAACCCTCCCGAATGCCGCTTTTCTATTCTAAATCCTGGTCCTTATTCTGTGCAACTTCCGTTTGAGGTGATTATACTTCCCAAGTACCTACACTTGTTCCAACTCCCTTCCTTCTATCAGACTATTAACTCTATCATAAACTTTATCATTCCAAACCGGAGATATCCATAAGAGTATACTTTCATTGGTGTAATTAAACACCGAAATTGAGCGAAACCCAAACGAAATAAGCTACTGGTGACTTTGAACGCATCCATCCATTTCAATCGCTCATTGCGATAATCTGATATATCACGCAATCACCCCCTCGGATAGGCTGACCAATATCGATTGCCGAAGAATCCGCATGCTTCCCCTCAGCCGCTAGACTCAAAACATTTCAATTGCAGGGGTTATCTATCGGAAAATTTCCCGCATTTCCTCGTTTGCTCTCCTCGTTAGGGCGGAAATGCGACCCCCCGTGGCGGTTCCCCGAAATTTTGGCAGCGTCGTCCCCGAATCACGAAACGACCTCCTCCTTCTTCGGATCGTGGGGAATGCGGAATATAAAATAACTCAGTTGATCTAATCTTATTTGTCATACACCCAAGAGGAGTTTATCGTGGTTTTCAACAGAATCTCACCCCTTAACTTTCTTTATTTTGTGAGGTAGGATGTAGGATTGTAGGACTAACTAATTGCCATAATCACCGAATTGAAGAGTTTGGAATTATAATTCGTGAATTAGAGGTAATATATTCTAGTCAATGGAATACTTTTCAATTGTCATTAGGTAGAGAATTGAGAAAATATATTTTTTTCGTTTACTTTTGATACAGACTTGTTCATGGCTATGATTAAGTGAAATACATTGAGGTATGAGTGAACAATTGCACCGATAAGTCTTTTATTATGGAATGCCAAGAAATGCGTTACTCGTAGAAGCATTGTGCTTCATTTGTGTGGACATATTCCATCAATAGAATTATGTTCTATAAAGCGTTAACCTTCTAGAAGGCGCACTATCTCACTCCTCGTCATACCTAATAATTTCCCCCACTTGCTTTAGGCAGCTAATATTAGGTGGGTGTGGTACCAACCGAATGTGGGACCGAATGCTTCACAGGCAAGAACGATCTTCCTCACAAAACTTATCACATATAAAAAAGAGAACAAAGAATCAAACATGTATCATGCAACCCAAATGGAAAGATCTGCTTGAAGAATTTCTATCGTTTCTCATACTGATAATTCATACTCGATAGCGGAATGGTATGTGGAATCAGCATGCTAAAGAGAAACACTTAAAAATCTGCTCATAACACACTAGATAAAAACAAACTGTCTCTATTCCACAAAATTAGAAAAATACAGCCGGTTTCGACGACAACTAAGGATGACGCTGTAACGTCGAAACCGGTTGCGCAGTTTATAAATTTCATGGAATAAAAAAATAGCTTGTTTTTATCTTGTTTGTTAAGATCATGTCAAACCAAATGAAGCTGAGGTGATTAAAAACCTCCTAACATTATTACGGGGCTCCCAGCGAGACAAGTGGGTAGCACGTTCTTCAAGCATCGCTATTTGAACCATCTACAGTTAGGGTCGCCCTACCCGAATCACGGAACAAACTCCTTATTCTTCGGAGGGTAGATCGTGGGGAAGGGTAGAGAGATGGGGGCGGAGTAGAGCGGCAGAGAAGAAGGAAGTGGGCGGAAAGAAAACCTCAGTTGCTCAATCCATTAAGGGCGTCGCGTGCTGCAGGGCAATAAACACGTTGGGGGCGAAGTGTGTAGAGATGAAAGTGGGGGGAGAGGGGGAGGGGGAAGAAAGGGGCGGAAAAAGAGTTTCCTTGCGAGCTCCCCTTTGGACGCTATATATCTGCCAAAAGACCGAAGTAGCGACCGTTTTAAGGGTTCCAATCAGGGTTGCCCAAGTTTTTCCCGATGTTTCAAAGGCCTTTCGAGGAGAAAAGAGAGAGAGGCGGTTGTTTTCCTCTTTCTGCCGGCAGGTGGCAGGTGTACTCGCGGGCCGGTTTTTTATGCTCCGTTTCTTAATTTTATCCCCCATTCTGTCCGCGGTCCTTTGCGTCCCCGGAAAGAAAGAACAGAGTCCATTAATCTCGCACTTATTTTTGCCGAAGGAATCGATTGAGAGGAACGTGGTGGGGGAACCGGTTTTAATCAACAGGGGCGATGAGGGTGGGTGATTAATTCTCGAACGAGGTGATTCCGACGAATTAATTCGCCCTCTGTCATACTGATTACGAAATACATACATGTTTGCTGTTTTCATTTCCATTTTTAGCGCTGGAAAAGAAAAACGGGAAGGATCGAATCGGCTGTTTTTAGCGTAAAGAGCAATGTTTTCGGAGACGGTGGACTGATCAAATAAACTTTCGCGATTTCTTCTAACATAACAGTATCACGTCCATTTGCATCCCATTTCAATGGGGAACACCCCCAAGAGCTTCATCTTCTTTTTAGTTTCTCTCTCAATTGTTGGTTCCTTCATCGCTCACTTTGTATCCTCATAATAAGAAGCTCGAGCATCTTCGCCTTTAGAAAACACTCAACAAAAGGTGTTATCCAAAGAGTGATAGGGAAAGCTTTCAAATAAACAGCACTTCTCTACTCAGTCTATCAAAATCATGGGGTTGTAGCCCTTCAACTGGTTTAATTTACAGTAAATACTGCGAAAAATATCAAAACAAGAATGCCAGGAATAACTTAAAGAGAAATATTGTTTAATCGTCTCCTGGATGATAATTATTGCTGATAAACGAATCGGTAGAATTGCATCAGCTATTTAAGCAGGATAGGAGGTTAGTGTTTATAAAAATATGACAAAAAATTTTATCCTTAATACAAGCGTAAGTATTTAATCATTATAGGGTTAAATCTTACCGTTACCGTCTTCTCTAAATATACTTTAAATTCATATATAATTATATGGCTATGATGCTACTTCCTAGGATAACCTCTCTTCGATTATTTACTTTGAAACTTTATGACTTGACATGCTCACAGCAAAACCGCTGTTTATCTAGATATATTTATATTTTAAGAAAAAAACATAATATGAGAGTAATAAAATCAGTAGGTTCGGTCAATATTGGCATATATAGAGGCATACGCATGATTCTTATGTCTTTACCTTCACAACAACTCAGAGAATGAAATAGTGTTAATCCTAGGTGAGCATTGGAAGTATACGAATATAAAACATCTCCTATTTCCTTCAGAGAGATGAAAATGAACAAATCCAAGGAATCAATGATCTTCCTAAGATTTTAGAGTGAAACACGGAGAGAAAAGGGTCTTATCTGGTCCACTTCAGGTTTCCCATCACGATCGCATTCCTTCGGCCCAACAGAAATAGAATTGTGGGCCTGCAACTGTCTCATCGCAGGGTGCCGCCGCCCTAAACGACCCCCTTGCCGTCTTTCAATCACTGGGCCCCCTTTAAGGCCTTCATTTCGATTCCCGCCCATGCGCCCTTATATCACTTCATCCCAACCCCTTCATCACAAGCCTCCCTCTCCCGGAAAAGGATATTCTACTTTTTCTATTAATACATTGTCACGTGCTGTTTACTATACTACGAGCAGCGTTGCTTTCACTGGAGGATGTTTTTACGCCGTGAAAACCACCGGTAAACTCGAGATAGGCAAACGAACAGTAAATACAAAGTCTAGCATTGGTAACGGTTCATTATACTTTCCACGTATAAGATAAAGATTAAGGCGATGCTCATAAGAAAAAAATGGCTGTTAACAATAACCTAAACAAGAACATGTATATTTTTTATACTATTTGAGCAGCACCTACATATATAACATGTAAATATTTTTGTCGTTAGTGAATGAAGTGTATTTTTTATGCCAAATAATTGATTAATTCTCTGCTGTTGAACTATCACTGTTTTATGAAGCGAAGGCAATCCCTATACAAGTCTTCTTCTGGGATGTCTATATTTCACACACCTATACCTTATCCATTTGTGTGTAATTTATCAGTGTGAATTTAAATTATCGTTATTATTAGACATGAAACAATAGTTAACACGACATAACGGTTAACATGAAATAACTATTATTATGAAATCACGGTTGGCATGGAATAATGGTCAGCATGAAGAATTGGATAAAATGAAATAATAACAATAATATAATAATTAAATAAAAAACACGAAATAACAGTTAAAAGTCATGCTATGGTCCGCAGGAAAAGATTCTCGTGGAATTCCTTGGATAACAAGGGATGGAATTCATCTCGACAAAAAAATTATCATCTTGTATTTTCAATTGCGTTCAAATTTGATGTTCATAATTTAAAAAACTATATTTTAAATGCCAATGATTACGTAATTAATTTTCGTTGAGTTCACTGGCTGTAAGTTTATTTATTAAATGAACATTGAATGATGATGCTGTTAAAAATATGGGAAACGATAATTAATCATGTCTGTGGACTAAAGCAACTGTTTACTGTTAATGATTTATCTAATGCATATTTGAGTAATTGTAAACAACCAAACAACAAAATATTTACGGAGAGAAAATAATCTCGCAAAATTTTCAATAATTACTGCATATCTTCCGCCGATTTGCACAAATTATTTCGTTGAAATAAAAATATGCAAAACTTCAAAATGAAATGAAGAAACGTATACATACCAAAGATACATGTAAACAATTATCTAAATGTAAACAAGATAAATTTAACAAAGGAAACTCGAGAAGCCTAAACAAATGATACCTTAAACATAGCGCTTAAGTTGGAATAATCATTGTCAATAAACCAGGTCAAGGTAACGACTAGGTTAATGAATTCTTAAACAGCAATAAACAAAAAAAAAGTTTGATTTCATACAATTTAATAAGAATTTTCTGCTTTGAAACACCTAAACCTAATGTTGATATTTCTAAGCAGTTTTATACGTACAAAGCTCCTGAATTGTTTTACTTATGACCTAAATTTTTTCACGACACTAAAAGTAAGGGTATTTACTCGTGTATTAAACGGATATTTGTTGCATTCATAAAGAGATAAAGAAGGCTACTTAAAGGCCATTTTGTTTACTTTACTGATGTCGTTTTCACGCTATAAAAGTGTGACATGTCTCTTTATTCACATTCCATATTACTTTTGCCTACTTTTAAAGTCGTTCGTTTTTTCCAAGTGATGGCAATTCCTGCATAAGCATGTCTTTTGGAACATCAATTAACATATCGCATCGTGACCACTAGTCTGATATGTACTCTACTGCGAGCTAAAAATTGTGCGACACATTGAGCTAGAAAATCACAAAATGCGTACAACATTCCATACGAGTAGAAATTCACGGCCAGTTTCGTCATAGAATATGCCACCACCAGGTTTAACTAGACTCAAAGACCTGATGATGGCATGATTTATATCGAATCCTGTCGTGTATTTAGCGTTTTATGTATGTGGAATTTCGTAACATTCTCGTTTACAACAGGCAGTTGTAGCAGATTGGTTAGCGTGCTTCCGTTTCGACACCAATATTTGAATCACTAATTGGATTTTCCTAGTTAGGTAATGGTTTTGTGGATTTTTAAGTAGTAATAACTAAAAAAATTGGATGTAACTGGGATATTATTGTTTCCAATAGAGAACTATTGTAATTTACTGTAATGCTGTGCAACATTATTTCTTCTTTGTGGTGCTTTTTTAAAAATATTTACATCATTATTAGTAGACAATATGTAAATAACTGTGAATCCCCTCAGAGTATTGAGTACAACTTCTTGCTGAATTGAGAGGGAGACGCATTCATACGTTACAATTTTACTTCCAGAAAGAGAGAAAAATCACGCGTCCCTCGCGATTACCTCTATGTATTCATTTCTTTATGTAAAACGAATTTCTCCGGATGGGAATTGTTTTCCCTCCTTGGAAATATCCTCCCGGAAGAGGGAGTGCGAGATAAGGCGTCGCCTGCAGACCCCCTTCCGACACCTTATCCAATCTCCTCCGCCAAAAATGTAAACGATCATTGGAATCCGATCGGCAGACGCATCTCTTGCAACAACCCTCTCTCCCCTTTCAATCCCATTCTGCCCCGGGCATCACAAAAACACCTCCGAACACTCCTAGGGAGAAACATCCGAAAATCGAGTTCGCAGAGATACTCCGGAGTTTAAAACGGTGCTGTGCATGTTGCTGAACTCTCAGGCGTGCAGACGAATGCAGATAAAAGTAAATTCCCGCGTGCTCCACTAATCACTTCCCTCGGATTTGGATGCGGCGTTTTCCGAATCCAGCTCCCGCTGAGGATTTGGCCGGTACTGTTTGTTTTGAATCGCCACCGTTTGAGCAAACGGCAAACAAATCAGAAGAGGCGTTCTGGCGGCCGATCGGAAATCTTCCGGATTCCTTATCCGAATTTGCATGATGCCGTTCTCTCCGGAATGCTGTGTAGTATTTTTGGCTGCGTCTGCGTGGAATTTGCTCGAACAGCAAACTAGTCCAGCAGAGTGGAGAATTCGACCCAGTTCAGCTCTTTACTGTGTTCAGCTAGGATGCAAACTCCAGGGATGCACTTCAAGCCTCATGATCTTCACAAATCCACTCGTTCTATCCCATTGAACCCTTTCGCGGAAGGTCGCTTCAAGTGTCGTGATCCCTAAAATTTCTACACGCTTTTTTCCTGTTCAACTCTTTCACGGAAGTTCGAATTAAAGATTTTCTGTTTAAAATATAAAAAAATATTTAATTTTGGTCTTTAAGATAATTAAGAAAATGATTGACTTCATTACTGGCTCAGCATTATATTCACTGACTCCTTTATTCATAAAGATCGGTTCAAATTTAAGCGTTTAAGTTATACGCATGGTGATATCTTATAATTTTTTCAATCGATAAACAGTTCACGGTATGCGAGATGAAGATAGAAATTTCAATAAAATTAATATGGTCAGGTGAGACACGCAGTAACATCCTTAACAGATTCTTTGCTGCGGAAGATACAATTTTTTTCGTTTGATAACACTTTCCATCTAATCTTAGAAATATGGTTCTCAGGATCCTATTGAATATTTTTTATGAAGTCTATTTTTGGAAATATTATAAAAATTTGTCAAATATACCGCTGAATTCCGTTCTCGATGTGATAACTTATTTCTAAAATCACTAAAGGGTTTTATTATCCTGAGATTCATCGTTATTTTATTCCGTTAGGTCGTCATCAAAGGTCGTATTCTTTGGGTATTTTCAATACATTATATATTTTATACATGGTAAGCTACAACAGTTACAAAATTTTTTAAAACGAATGCGTTTTTTTTATTTACTTACTTTGACTTGGCATTAATAGTATATATTCCAACATTTTCTGGTACGATTTGAATACACATCACTTCAAGTGTCTACCACAGTTAGTTCTCACAAAGGGCTTTCATATTTCAAATGATATTTCTCTTGCTCTGGGCAAGTGTGGGATTTTCCGATTGCTGTTATATCGTTTATCGTTAACTCAATTTTTCTTGGAAGTTTACCAAATTCTGCTGAAGCTACAAAGGTTAAGAAATAGAGAAGGTGCAGTTTCCACTCTAGCGTTTGGTGCGCTATTCATCTACATTTGATGAATGAAACGTGGTAGAGCAATAGGAACTTGAGGCTAAGGATGCTTTTCAGGAGAACTCATAATTAAAATGAGAACAATCAAACGATACATCTTAGAGCAGAATAGACGACCTTTGAACAGAAATCTTGCTAAATCCTTTACTGCATACCCTTTGTATCTCTAAACTTGTGTGACTCAACTTCAAACTTTCGCTCCGTATGACTTTCTTAATGAAAGAGAGGGAGGCACTTAAAGTATAAAACATTAGGTAAGAGTGGTGAAAGGAAAGAGGTAACTGCTAATTAAGTCGATAAAGAGAATTGAAAATTTAGATTGCAAATATTCTCAATGAAAACTGAGTATAAGACTCAGTAAATTATCAATTCCAAAAACACCTTATTAGTAGGAAAATTACCAATAAAATTTTCCCAAAGGTCTAAGAAAGGAAATTGATTTTCACAAAAAAATCTTTCAGTGAAATACGGGGGTTAGGCAAAACTTCCAAAATATCACCCACAAATTCAGCCCTTACTTCGTTGCACTTTTACTTCGTTGCACTTCAGTACCCAAATCATTTTTGAAAACGATCTGCGATTTTTCTCCATGTTTGCTTCCAAGAGTGGTAAGTGAATATGTTGTTAGTCAAGTAAATTCAGCACAACGATCATGACACTTTTACCCGGCGATTGATTGCCTCTTAACTGGAAATTTTGCGGTCAAGCTTAAAATATTCGACATTTTCCGAAATTTCTTCTAATATTTCAAAATTATGATCAGATTTTGGGTGCCGTCACAAATATAAGGGCAAATTAAACACGAGTTCCTGATATAAAGTGATGTGATTAGATAAATGGGGAATAAAAAGATGAGAGATGAATGTAATTAGTAGGGTACTAGTTTAAATTACTGCGGGGCTATGTTAAAAAAAATTATTACTTAAAAGCCATATGTTTAAGGAAGTGGTGGAATTAAATTTCTTATAAGTAATTGCGAGTATAAAGTACGTTACGGAGTATACATACCATTATCGTAGTTTAAAAAATATCGAAAGATAATTACAGGCAAAAGTAAACATACGTTCATTCCCTACTATGTAAGCAAAGGATATTGGATCACTATAATTATAACTTGAGATGCTTTTCTTATTATTGAAGAGTTTAATATGGTTGACAGCTATTAGACAAATAAGAAGTAACAAATATGAAACTTCAACTTAACTTAACGACTCAGACAGGAGCAAATGAAAGTTACATGTTTGTATTTTAAGTACCAAAAGACAAACGAGACATATTCTATTCATCAAGATTTAGATATCGGTATTGGTTGGATTTTACGCCCAATCGCAGATTCCTGCCACGTCTTTGAACAAAGCAGGTAGAAATACGAGAACAGCGAAGGAAACCCCTGCCACCGCCGCAGGGATGATTAAATTTTTCTCCGGCACCCAAACGATAATTTCACTTTGTATCTCCCGCGAAATCTGTAATTTCGGAGTTTGGAGTTTTATATGTAGGTTCAGGGGGCGGGTGGGAAATGAAATGCGGCAGAGGAGGGAGGAAATGAGGGTCCTTTCGGATGGGACATTCGGGATAAAAAGGGGGCTTCCGGGGAAGAAATTGAAAGCGTCGCCGTCGAAGGGGGGGGAGCAGTTGTCCTTAAGGAGAGAGGAAACCTCCGCTCTCGTAGACGGAGAATAATGATAATCATTTTCGGAGAGCAAAGAGAAAGAGAGAGCAAATTTTCGCTTCTCTTCCGTTAGCGGGAGATCCAATATCGGATGGAATTCGCGGAGTTATTGGAGTGGACGACGACGACGGCTGTCATCGCGTCCGCCGATTTCGAGATGTTCCACGGAGGACGTGATGAAAAGGGATACGAGATGCTTCTCTCCGGTATTGGACCTGTTTTGTCCTCCCTAGCGACACGAGTGCCGGTCGTGAAATTTCAGTCTCTCTCCCGGCCCAATTTGACGGCCCGTTTAATTTAATTTTGGGCCTTCGAGACCCGGTCTTCAATAGCGTTCCCCATTGAGCTCACCGATTGTTTAACTTGGATATAAGTTTCTTTGATCTACACGTATATAAGACGGTTTTATTAAATATTTTAAAGGAAGCCCTGCCACCATGTGTTGACAGATGGGGTGGGACATGGAATGTCTTTCATTTGAAATCTGTGCAGGATGGACAAATATATAGATTTCGTTTCTTCTTTTCTCAGTCTTCTCATGGTTGTGATGATATGAAATCTACTGATTAAGGCCTCAACTTATGGAATGCTACGAGAACTGTTACATCGAATGTAACTGTGATCCACTTCCATGGACAGGTTCCACTTATAAAATTCTGGTTTGGTGTGGAAAGCAAAGCTACCACACTCCTCATTCTTCCTTGTAAGCCCTTCATCCCTAGCTCTAGCTAGCTTGTAAGATTTAATTGTATAGTTTTATTATAAGAAATAAACACTAAAAACGTCATACAAGTCTAAAAATATAAATCTTATGAATGAAAACACAAAATTCCCCGCATGCAAGACGGTTGTTGCTTTCTGCAGCATTACTACGGAAGGCCTGATAAAATGTATAACATCAGAGTTATACCAAAAGGTTCTTTACATAAATTGATGATTTTGTTATCACACAAAAACTAATGCAAGATATTTCGATGATTTATAGTTTTTAGAATACCGTTGGTGGAATTCAATTGAACATACAAAACTATTTTGTTACAAATATATTACAATGCGTAAAACAGTACCATGATATACAGCAGCAATATTTTTCCATTATAAAAGCATTGCTCAATCAAATAGCATTCTGCACAATAATTTGCATCTAATCGACAAAAATAACATTAATATATGCAAACAAATTGCTAAAAAATCTGGTTAAACATATTCTCTATATGCTCGGCAAACGATAAAACTTCAGTGGCAAAACAAAATGCTTCCAACATAAAATGTCCTTGAATTTCACATTTCCAATTTTAAATCGAATGGCATGGGCGTATTTAGAGCCTATTCAGTCATTCTGAGAGTGCTTACATATCCGAATTAGGCATGCACGAAAGCACAGGCACAACATAAAATGCGCTCTAAATTTTATGAATAATATTGAAAATTTAATCAAATTAATTCAAAATGAATATCAGAGTATTTTTGCACTTGAAAGGGGAAAGGTCGGTTCGAATATCCAAAATATATTAACAATGAAAACTAACAAAGGGCTTAATCATCCGAGTCCATAAAAATAATTATAATAATTAAAGGTATTACAATTTTCAAACATGTATGTTCAATCAATATGAAATTAATGATACATTATTTTCTAGTGGAATCAGTACTAAGATACGGAAGAACCATTTGTGGTGATGCAGCAAACTGCTGATAGGAAAAATTTCAAACAATTCAAAATAAGATCGTTAAATTTGTATTATATAAGAAAAACCATACCCTTATTTATGTGGTTACTAATTAGGTATATTAAATACAATAGAGTTATATACGTTTATAATTAAGACAAATGATTACTTTAATATATAATAACAATAAATTGCTTATACATGAAGTAGCGAGCATTCAATGAAAGGAAGGAAAGAGACAGAATACTTTATTCCTAAATAAAACAACACTTATGGCAAAATTAGATTTAATGCCAAGGTACCAATATTATTTAATAGTTTGCCCACAGATATTAAACAACTAACATGTAGAAACTAAGCTGGAACAGCATTCTCTCTCAAAATGTTAATTTAATTTAAAAAAATAAATACATTTATATACATCCAGATGGATACCCTCAGAAAAACTACATTTGGTTTGGCAGAACCCTAAATTGGTAAATTGTATTCTTCTAATAAAGTTTATATAGTCCATATATTTCCTGAATTTAATTACCAAATTGTATAATATGTATTATATCTTAATATATCATATAATAATTATTACTGATTATTGGTGACAATACAAAGGTGGGACATGTCTTTTCACAATAATTGTTCACTGTATTATTCTGTCTATTACGTACTCTTTTTTTATTTATGCCATATTATTTGTAAACTTTCTATTCTAATTCCATCATATTATTAGGCATTTGTAAGTGATTAAATCAGTGAAATCTTTTTTACTTTCTCCCTATACGTAGTATAGAGAAAGTATTGTATTCGCAAAAAAATTCGACCTCCAGATTTCGACGAAAATAGATGTTATGGGACCCATAGAGCTCATTTTCGCTATTTTCCCAAACATGTCTGTCTGTGTGTCTGTCTGTCTGTGGTAAAAACGTATGTGTGCGCTCTATCTTAAAAAGTAATTATCCAATCATTTCCAAACTTCATATTTAGCATTTTCCTAACAATACCAAAAGTTGATTAGTTTTTGATGAATATCGCTTAACCGGAACAAAATTTCGTTTCTTTAATATCTCTGTTAGAACGCAACGTAGGTATATACATTTACATACAAAAATTATAGATAATGTACTTAACTACAACTTTTTCATGAAACATTTCTTCGTAACACTGATTGTTTAGGAGTTATTCTTGAATAATGGGTAAACGGAGGTTTTTGTTTACCCAAAAATGGAAGTTTTTAATACATATCTCTGTCAGAATGCAATGTAGGTATATACAATTATGTACCAAAGTTATAGATAACGTATTTTACCACAACTTTTGTATTTAACATTGTCCTGTAACACTCATTGTTTTGGAATTATTTATATATTTCTGGCATGGGCTTCTGTTTTCAATAAATATGGAGAAAGTCATGTGTTGGCCACATCAGATTTTTTATAGTTTGTAAGAAAACGAATATATAACGGTTAATAAATTATATTTAATCACGTATTTTAACTTTGTAAGCCAACCAAGTTTTACTGGTGCAATGATTTTAATACTGTAATTCTGTATTGTAAATTGAAAATAAATCATACTAAACAACACAGGGGGGCGTTTCTCTATTTCTCGAAATCCTCAGACGAGAGAGGAAAAAGAGCAGACTAAAGAGTGGAAGGAGGCTTTTCTATCGGTAGCTGGTTTAGGACCCATAAAACCAGTATCCTAAACCTTACACAATCACCCAAAACACGATTATTTTTTTAATGCAACCGACCGTATGCACGTGAAACCTATATAATATTACTGGTAATAAAAGCAACATAATTCAAAGAGATTGGTAGAACGTACAACTACGGTAATTAGGAAAAAAAGATTTAAAAAGCAATGCTACGGGCTATTTACACTGAATAACAAAGAATGTTTCTTGATGAAAGTTTAAAAAAAAACAGTTCAGAATTCTTGGCAGAGATGAAGTAAAAGCATTGTGTGCGTTGGAAAGGCAAAGAGAACTGAAAAAAACCAGACGTTCGCTTACATTTTCTAATAATCGCATACTTCTCCTCCAGTCACAAGAATGTGGTTAATACGTCTCTCAAGTGTAAGGGATCCTTTTGAATCAACATTACTTTGCTAGGAATTTCCATTATCGTATCGCTCGGCGTATTAATTAACGGGAAGAGAAGCTCCGGGAAGTGGAAATTTCGCTCCTTTGTAATCCCACACTCTTACTATTATCTTTCTCAACATATTCGGGCTTTTCCATTAAATTTGAGCTGGAAATTTCCGTTTACTTTTTCAAAATTGCAATAGCTCTTCCGGATGTATCGCGAAATTAATTTCAAACTACTTTGCTCTATCTTCCCCAAAGTGGGCGCTTTTATAGCGAGCAAGTGTAACCGTAGGACGAAGATAACGAGAGAGGTCGTACTTTAGCGCAAGGGTAGAGGTACTGAGATTTCTCTAACAAATACTGCTGAATATCCTTGTAAGATCCCTTGTATAGTTTTTAACATAGATACTGATATGGTTTACTCGAATTCACTCTTTATTATTATTATCTTACTCTTTAAAATCATTATCGTCATAGTGAAATGTCATTTATATAATTCCCTAAAGCTAAACAGAGGTGAAAATAGCGAAATGACTGGGATTAAAACACAGGTATAGCACCCATGTAACAGAACTGGGATTAGAAAGAAATAAAATAACTTGGTAGTTGATCCGGGGTGCTAGTTTCGTAGTTACAATAGTATCTGCGCGGCAATTAGTAAAATTACTACGTAAGAATAAAATAATTTACTTTGATAGTGATAATTTGATTGCAGTATACTATTTTTATTAGATACACATATATTTATCGATGTAATATATAATAATTTATTTATTATTTTTATTCTTTTAATAATAATGTTTTTATAATTGATAAATGTCATACTATTTACTGCATTATCTCTATAAAATATATTTTAATCCTACTTCTAAGAACATTCAATATCTGAGAACGATTTTGATTTGGTTTCTCCATCGTATTTAAAGCCGTGATTTCGAAAACCTGGTTTAATGTCGCACTGATCACCACCGTGACTTTGAGGTAGATGGTCATGTTCATTAATAAAGAAATCGAGAGTTCGGATCCCTCCGGTGCCATTTCTAAAATTATATTTAGTAATCAGGGTACTGTCAGATTCATGGTGTAGCAGATGCTCCCAGTTTTAAGCTCTGGTTAGGGAAGTAAGTGCGTGAGTTGCGTTTAATATTACTTTTCTGGTTATTTTAATTTCCCTCATCACAAATAGTTGAGAGGATGAGGAGGATGTTGTCATTTCCATAAAAAATAATAATTTAAGCCGCGAAATTACTACTCTGGTATGTAATTTCTGATTTTCTATTTAAAGGGTGCAGGAACTCTTCCATATCGACTTTGATTTCCTGAAAAAGAAACTGTGAGAAGAAAAAATGAAAGTCATATCTACGAAAGAGAGGCTATGGCTAATATATTTCGTTATTTCAAACCTAGATTTCTTAAATATGCGCTTTTGTTTAAAAAACAGGAGCAATAAATGTAAATAAAATACATAAAATTGTATATTTCTCAGATGATTGCCTGTAACTATTACCTCATCGGTTTCCACAGTTGACAAATCAAGCAATTCTACATCGAATACGGGAAACTATTGATAATTTCGTAGATTACCCGTTTTCTGGGATTTTTTTTCCCTGAGTAAAACAATGCTGTGCCCGAATCGGATTTTATTCGCGAAAAATCATTCCCTTCCGCTTGAACCATTTCCTTGTTCCCCTAAATCTTTCAGGCCAAAAAAACCGCAAATACTCGTCGAAAAGTACAAGCGCCTGTCCCTCCCGGAACTACATCTTCCCTGCTGTACTGCAAGTCCTTTTGGGCACGTCCCTTCCCCACGTCCTCCCCGGTGCACTCCAGCACAGCCGTCTCCCATAAAACCCTCCTCCTTCCCATCGCTTGTTCTTTTCCTTTCGGGAAATAAAAGGTGTCCGAGTGGAAACGGGACGAACTGTATATGTGCGCCTGTGTTTGAGAAAGGACTGGGAGAGTAAGAAGAGGGTTCAGGGAGTGATAAGAGAGACCCTTAAGGGTGAGATGCGATGAGAAGATAGGGGGTGGGAGAGATAAACAGAGCATGTACGCGCGAGATTGAATTAAAAAAGGGAGGGTTGGGTATTAAGATAAGGCACAGAAGAAACAATCGGGGAGATCCGAGGAGATATTATTGAAAGCCCAGGAGATGCGTTATGAAACAGGGGGAAATAATTCTGTTTGCAGCGTACTCGGATCTGTACGGGAATTCTTCCTTTGAGCGGCGATTTTATGGTAATTTTAGGCGCTAACGTGATGCACTTCTGCGCGTAAAGTGCGAACAAGCGTCTTGGTGGCCATTATCTCCGTTCCGAAGACAAGGAATGCGCCAATGTACGTACTGGAGCGAAATTGTTTCCGAAGAAGAATTTGGAGTACTTCCTTTGGGAAAATTTCTTCGAAGGCGGTATGTTCTCGAGCTAGTTCCAGTGTGTGTTGAAGTAAAATGAAACTGTGAAGGATGATGAAGGGGATGGGGCCCATTTCCTCTGCCCAGAAAATTTTAGTGAATTCTTATTTATCGGACTCGGTGGTGTAGGAGTTAGGGCTTACCAGAAATCCCGAGTGATAATGTTTGCTAGGTTAGGTATGGTTGTTTGCATTTCTCTTTTGAGGGTTAGTCTCACGATTGATCATATTAGATTGATATTCCCCAAATGAAGAGATGATAATTGTACTATTGCTCTTAATTTTTACCTTAGAGTTGCTCATCATTTCAGTAGGTTTTCTGAATAAAATTTATATTATTGGTTTATCAACACTAATATAGTTCTGAAAAAAACTCTATTATAATAAGGAGAAATGAAAACTCAGATTTGTTTCAACAAAAGTAAGCCAGCTTTAAATAGATATTACAATATGAAATCTAAAGATGGTTTTACTAGTCGAAAAAGAATTCAATTCAGGGATTTTAATGGCAAATATAAACTAAACAAAAAGATGTACTTAACTTTAACAAAGTGTTTAAGAAACATTTTATATTGTATGCAATAGATTTCAAAAAATGACTCTGAAGGTAAAAAGTAAAAGTTAGTATTTAAAAAGTATTAAAACAAAAAAGGAATATTCATAATTATATGTCTTTGATAAAAACATTGTATTCTTTCTCAGACATACTCTCTTTTGGTTGAATTTTGGGAAAAACACTTTTTATTCATTATTTTATACATCATTTTGTTGCATTTGTATCGTGTAAGTAAAAATCTAGAATTTGAAATTACAATTTTATAAATACGAGGCGTATTTTTGAGTGAAAACAAAAAAAAAACAAATGTACTTTTTATCAAATTTATTTTTAAATGAAAGCCTGTACTCAAATATACTTTTCTAGATAATTTCTACCAATGTTAAGGCAATTGCATCGTTAACTAGCTTTTAAATTCCATCCTCATAGAAATCTGCCGCCTGCCGCTTTAAGCGTTCTGTTACAATTCGATAAAGAACGACTTCTTGAAACTTGAGGAAACTCCTTAGATACAGATGACATCGTAAATTGTCTGTCCTATAATACTTTTCCATTAACTCTCTGCACCAAGTCTTCAGTAATGACATAAGGTCGCCTACTTCATTCCTCATCTTGGGCGATCGTTCGGCCGTCTCTAAATTCTCTAACCCACTTTCATGCCTTCCTTTCGCTCGTAATATTTTCACCATATCCTTCGCTGAATTATCGATGAATTTCAGCCTCTATCACATCTTTTGAATTAATAAAACGAATGATAGAGCGTATTTCATATTCGGTGGGATTTTCAATTGAATAAAGCATTTTAAATACTCAAAAACAGACGTAAGTACGCCTTAATATTGGAGGAATTAAAGTTGATTAAAGTTAAGGAAAATAAGTAAATTAAAGTACAAGATTTTATATAAAATTGATTACCACTTCCATGACAGAAATTTATCAAATTAATTAAGAAATATACAATTGAACATGATGACCTTTAATTTTTGTTTAAAAAAAGTTTAAAAGTGGATTATGTTAGATATTATGAGTTCATTATTGTATTTAAAAATAATATTTTGTGAATTATTACTGTGCACTTGGTCAATGTATTCTATTAAATTTATCGTTAAATAAATATTATTAATTAAATATATTATTTTGCATTATTAATGCTATGCTTTATTTATTTAATTTCTGGTGAAGTCAATAAGAGTAAGTAACCCTGAAACAGGAGATTGTCATCTTAGGGGTAGGTACCTATATTCCTCATAATGGCATATGTTTCAAATGTAATATATAAAGGACAGAGTAATAAAATATATTATTATTACTATAAAAAGTAAACTTTTTATAGTAATAATTGTTTTCAATTTCTAAAACGGTACTTTGTTAAAAAATACGCATCCTAGGGAATATTCATCCAGTATCTAGCAAACAGAAATCAGAAGCGTGTAAAACTATAAATTCACGAACATCTGAGACGGTCCTTCCGCGGATATGAACAGAATTTCCGAAACAAACTTCGGCGTGTGTTTTATAGCGGTTCTGGGCAACGAAAGATATGGAATGCACGTGCGCGGGTGGAATGCGTGAGAAAGGATTTCCTATGATTTGTCGGAGGAGTTGGGAGATAAATAAAAAGAAAGAGAGTTGGTGTTAAGTGAAGGGAAGAAGGGTATCGGCCCAAAAATTGCCAGCGACGGGCCCATCTCGTGATGTGTGGACTGGATTCCCTTAACGCGGAGTTATAGCGGCAAATCGTATTAACGACTATATTTCAGAGGGAAACTCCAAATGCCCCGCGAAAGGGTCTCTCCATAGGAGATATTCGCCACTTGAGCCCCCTGTATAATTTTCCCAAGTATCGTGGATATGAGAAGGTTTATAACCTAAGGAGGGTGAAGCCCTACTTCTGAAATACGCTGAGTCGAAAACACGGCGGCAAAAGAGAAGTGTTCGTCGTCGGATGTGGGAAATGTGTTTTGATAAAGTAATGCAAACGACTGTCGTTTGCAAACGTAGGATATGATACGATGTAACCTCCGGTTTTTAATGAATTTAATATTGCAGGCGACTTAGTTTCATAATGATAAGGGATTTTTTTCATGTTAATGCTGAATAAAAATCTACCCTGATATATGCTGATATAAATGTTGAAAAACATATGCTTTTCAGTATTACCCTTTTTTGAGAGTGACTGAATTTAATTGAGGAAATAATTATTCAAATTTAATAAAGAAATAAACAAATAGAGAAAAATATGTGCTTTCAGGTATTAGAGATACTTTTTCATTTACATGTCAATTTACTTTAATGAAATTATTTTTATTTCAAAATTATTAACAATGATTTACTACTTAATTGGAGGTAAATCAATAATGAATTAAGTTTTAATTACATTTTTGCACAATTCTGTGAAGAGCTATAAGTATTACCTACATATAAGCACTGCATAATGTAATTGGTATTTCATTATCCACAAGGTAAATATTTTCTAAGGTATAAAATGTACCTTATATGAAAATGAACACATTGATTATAAAATAATTTCGTTTTTTAACCTTCTAGGAGATAGTTAGATAAGATCTAAAAGATAGTTTTGGTTTGTGACCATTTACTAAAAAATGTTATATCTTAATATTTTAGACTGTCAAAAGGAACGTGGCAGCAAATAATTTTGAAGTTAACGAGAAATAAATAAACGGGCTATAAAAGTTGCTAAACAATAAAATTAAAAAATAAACCCAGTACTTCAAACAATCTTATAGCGAGATATACTAAGACATAACAAGAAACCAATAACACCCTAGGTCAGGTGGCGAAGTTGACAAAACTTTAAGCAGATGTCTCATATCATCCCGTAGTTATTTACAAAAGAATCAAATATTTATTTATCAATTAATTACAAAGTAAACTGCTATTTGGCAATCTAGCAAGATGGAAACATTAGAGGGGAAAATCAAACATTAGTTATAAGCCTCGTTTTAGCCCATAGACGGGAGGGAAACCCCTCCAAATATCTCCCGTAGGCAGTCAATTACACAATACATAAAAAGTAAAAAATAATTTAAAAAACATAAATATATGCATAATATCATTTTTATGTAAAGTACATAAATAAATAGTAATAAAATTTAACAAACACGGCGTTAGTAAACAGTTATATCATTCTTAGAAATTAAGAAAGGGTCTTATTGAACAGGGATGTTCCGAAAAGACCGCATTTGGTCAAACGGCCTCGGGTTCTGCACCTCGGGAGATGCGCGAACTCGTAAATCGCGATGAATACTAGAGCGACGACTGAAAACTTAATCGCGACTCCCTTCAATTCCTCTCCTCCTGGATGAATAGGAAACAAGGAGCAGAGAATCGCTATGGGAACAAACAAACGCACGCTTCCCACCCCTTGCGAAAACCCGTGTAAAGCAACCTGTCAGATTGTGTGCTCTTTGGCGCAAATACACAGCGAACCACCTGATACAAATGTTTTCAGTCCATTCTCTCCTCACACAAACACGCACCGGGGCTCTATCCCTCCGAGTTGAAATTCACACTCAACCTTTCCCTCCAACCTTTGTCTCGACTCAAAGAAACGCTGTGAGGATGAGGCAAATTTCCGTTCTCTCTCTTCTCATTATTATCCCAACGGCGAAAGCGCACTCTCGAAACAACGGCACCTTTCCACCGTTTTTAGCATTCGGTCACTTTCCTTCTCCTCTTTATTCATTTCAAATTCCTCTCGTTTCGCAAACACGACGAGGGTCCAACAATACGCTCGCACGAGAGAGTCTTCGAAGCGAATCGCCACTTGTGAGTGGAAAGTCTCGTGTGCTTGAGCTGGAGGTGGAAAATTATATCGAAACGCATGAGATGCTTACAACAGGATGAACATCACGGTAAAAGCCATCCTGAACTGGATATGTTATTGCTAATTTTCCTACTTGCGATTATAATTACCGGCCGTGATGGTGGAATGGCGAGCTAGCGTTCTAACCCCAAGGCCCCGTTCTATAATAATAAGGCTTTCAGAAAAATTTTAGCCCATAGAGCCCAGAGGGCCCACAAAGTACATAATCAGAAACTTCCGGTTTATCAGTATTTCATGAATAAATCCTAAACAATCAGTGATACAAAAATATGTTTCAAGCAAGATTTGTTGTAAATTTAATTTTCTAAAACTTTTATTGTTAATAGTATATACCTAAATATAATATTTATGGAGATATTTTGAAAACCGGAAATGAGCTTTGAAGAATGAAACTCAACTTACGGTAAACTAATTTACTCCAAAAACTAATCAACGCTAACGACACTAACCAAAGTACTATATATGAAATTTGGTGTTGATACAACGAATGGTTTTCATGTTAGAGCGCCCACAAAGTACATAACAGCTACTTCCGGTTTATCGGTTTTTCACGAATAACTCCTAATCAACCGGTGATACAAAAATATGTTAAATACAAAAGTTATAGTAAATTACATTTTTTAAAACTTTTATAAGTAACACAATATACGTATATCATATTTATGGAGATATATTGAAAACCGGAAATGAGCTTTGATGAATGAAGCTCGACTTCCGGTAAACTGATTTACTCCAAAAACTAATCAACTCTGACAGCACACACCACAGTACTATATATGAAGTTTGGTATTGATACCACTAATAGTTTTCACGTTAGAGCGGCTACAAGCACAGACACACATACACACACACACACACAGACATCATTCCGAAAATGGTTAAAACGTGTTCTAGGGACCCCAAAACATGTATTTCCGTTGAAATCTCGAAGTCGATTTTTTTCATGAAAGCAATACTTTCTCTATACTTCGTATATGGAGAAAGTAAAAATCATTTAATTACAACAAATTATTTATTTGGTTATTATTTTTAATATACAACTATAATATTGTAATAAAAACTTAAAATATGAATCAATGAAGCATTTAATGTCTTTTATTTTCCAATTCTCCATTGATACTCCAAATTGTCGCGGAACACCTATTCAGGTTCAGCGAAACACCGGTGTTCCGCGGAACATAGTTTGGGAAACTCTGCTCTAAAGCATTCGATACATTTAGTCGAAAAGTATTGCTAGAGAAGCTATTAGGTGCTAATGAGTATACGTGGATATCTATATGGTTGAAACATTACCTAAGTAATTGAGTCGTTAAACTAGCAAATACACAATGTGTGAAAATAGTGTTACAATATTAGAGTTCCTCAAGGATCTGTATTTGGTCTATTGTTATTTCTTCTGTACATTAACTTGCATTAGTTCTCTGGCGAGACCTTGGGAGAAAATATATCAAGAACTCTTCGTGTTATACGTTTTTCTTAAATAAAATGCATCATCCGTATGGTCTAGTTGGAATTTTCCAGTTAGCAAATAGCTATGTGCGTTCAAAATAATTATTAAATGGATGCAAATGGGGCCTTATTTGTCTATAAAGAGAGTGCATCTTTAAAATTCATTGTTTTCACCCTTTATTATGGGCTTGATGCTCTCGATAATAAATTTCGTTCCATCTAAAAAACTATTTGATTTACAATACATCCTAATTAGTGAAATAAATCTTCACTTTCTGAAAAAGAATAGAGGTGTCCCTGGGAAAATAATTCCTTATTTTCCAGGCAAGATTTGTAGCCTCATATAGTCAAATACTCTACCTTATTCAATCAATTTAAATTTGGATGAAATGAGATTTGGATGGGAAGTTGTAATAATGCTTATATAAGGATCCTCACTCCTAAGATTTGTTTAGTATTGTTTCGAATAAAAACATATTGAAAAACATTAATAATCGGTGAAATGGTACTTAAAATTATACGTAATTACATTCAAATTTAGGGATGGAGAGTTAACTAATTCAAGTTGAACGGCTCTGAAATTACAGACGAACTTCGGCATTCATAATAAATTATCCTTATTAGATTAAGATAAGATGACCTTCATATAATGTGAGCGTTTATACATCAGAAGATGTTAACATTGAACAGTTACAAGAGGAAAACCTCCCTTTGTGTACGGTGACGTTTGTTTGGGGAAGAAGAGAATGACCGAGTGCGAATTGATGATTCACAGAGTCAGCGGCGTAAAACGCGCGTACTCCGCCTTGAGCCGAGGGCTTTTATGGAAGAAGAAGTATTGTTAGAGGCAAAGGGCAGGGGGTGAGAGGTCGTTCGGAGGGCATTTGAGGAAAACAGAGCGGAAATAACAGTAAAGCAGGAGAGGGAGAGGCTGAAATAGGAGGACATTATGCCTTTACGGTAACGCGAGAGACTCGTCTTCGGAATTTGGTGGTGAGCTCCTTCGCCGTCCTCCGGAATAGTCATGTTCATGTGTCAATTGGAAAACCGCCGATTCTGATGAGACTTGGGGCGAAAACACTCGCATACGACCCGAATGGGGCAGTTTGTTTCCCACGGGCTAGCGATCGCGTTCTAGCACATTCCTCGGCACGTACTTCGTTCGATCAGATCACTTTGCAATGGAACTAGAACAAGATGGCGGCAATAAAATGGAGAAAATTCGTCTAACGCTTCTATGCCATCGTCAGTGGGATGGAGTATGCTTAACCGTTGTCATAGATAATTGAAATCTTTCATTTACATCTTCATGTAGTGAAACCAGCTGTAAGATGGTAATATCGATCCCATGATGAATATACTTCGTTGAAACTAGTTTCCGATTGTATTAAAGCCTTGTAAAGACATTAATTATATTTAAAACAACATAAATTAAACAATGAATTATAGACGGAAAATATAGGAAAAGGAATTCTTCAGGGGACCCTTTCTCACCGAGTAAAAATAAACAGCCAATTTCACTCAAAAGGCATGAACCATAAGTTACCGAAATGAATTTATACTCCATCGGCGTTTTAATGGTGACTACAAACATGTTATGAGCGTGCGTCACTGATAGGCAATCGTCCTAACTTAATTCCATTGACTGCTCAAACATTAGAACCTAGGTATCCAGGTTGGTAGCGCGTGCGCCAAAGTTATAAGTGAGAATGAGACAGAGGTAAGAAGCATACCCCCTCTGTCATGAGCCAAAAGGAAATGAAAATGCATTATTTATCAAAGGCTTAGGCACTTCACAGCCAATTGCATTCTCATACTTTGAGAACCAAAAAAAATTCACTTAATGAACACAAAGCTATCTCCCATTCTATTTAAAGATACATAGGTTCTTTTTAACCTCTTACAGTTAAAGTAATTTCCTCATACCTACCTAACTGATTTAAATGCACGTTAAAATGCTTACTTGAAGATTTTAATGTTTAAATTTTGATTATGAACTAAAATAATTAGTAGAACAATTTGTACACTGTACATTAGTTCTTAATGTTTACGAGACGATGAAAATTGCTAGAAGCTGTACTTAGAAACCTATTAACAAAAAATGCTGTTGTAGTAAGCATTTGAACATTTATATTACAAATGTTTGAAATTATTAGAAATTGAGCACACATTTCGAATAGACTTTGGTTGGATTTGGGGCCTATTTGGGACCATAAGGGAAGCGGAATAATACAAATAATGACGATTTTTTTAGATATTTTTGTCTTAATACACCACTTTTACAATGAACCTTTTTCAAGTCACATACAAACAATTTTGCCCAAGCCGAATCGAACCCGGGACCACGACATTAACCCTTACGCTACCAAGAACACGCAAACATATTGGGAAGTTAGATAAAGTTATTAGAATAGAATCCAAGAAAACTTAGAATAGACAATGTAAAACGGCGTGAGAGTAGACACGCTGATCAAATATCACATATCGTAGTATTATTAGTATTGGTAGTAGTATTAGCAGTATTATTAGTATTGGTAGTAGTATTAGTAGTATTATACAATACTGCCGCAGTTAGTCGCGAGGACAGGTGTCGACGTTAACATATATATTAATTAATAAAATAAAAAATATTCCTATGCATCCACACAAAAAAAACCTAACTTACAATATAAGCATTCATAATTAAAATATGATAAAAAATGTCAAAAATATAAATATACAATACAAATATGAATCATAAGGAAAAAATAAAAAATACACGCATCGCTGGGCATTACCTATAAGTTGGTATGAATTTTAAATAACCTCAAAACAGCATGTACATTACTTGTCTTGTAATAATGATAAAAAAATTTTCAGGGTTCCTGATAGGCCTTCACAGCTACCGTAGCGGCCACGGAGCCCACGAAGCCCCCACCTTACATCATTCAAACAGGAGATTCTCTACTTGTCTCACATTTCGTTATGATGTGGCTCATTCGTCAAATTATTAATTTTATTTATAACCTTGATAAAACATTTGATATCTTTTGGAAAAGATTCGAAGACTTCTGCAGGTAGACTGTCCCCTTCCTCGATAGCTCTATTAAGAGTATTTCCGGTTATCTGTTCTTTCGCTTACTTATCTTACGTTGAACAGGCATCTTACGCTGTACTTATTATCACACCTACCCGAGTAATCTGCCTCTTTTACTGTATCACTTAATTCCTTAAACGCAGGAAATCCCATTAATGACTTATAGAAAATTTAGTTATATATAAAAAGTATAAGAAAGTAAAAGTGAGAAAATAGTATTTGTCATTTGACTGATTCTCGGCGTACGTACGTTGTCTCATGGAATTTGACTTCTTAAATCGATAAGAAAAAACACGGAATAATTCACAATAAAAGGATAAGGGTTAAGGTATATTTGCACATAAGGGCTTGCACCCAGGAAAAACGGACTTGAAAAGTCTAAAGGGATCGGGAATCGAACCCGGGAACTCCCTGCATCCGGAAGGCTGCTTTAACCCTATCCCTGGCCCAGGCAGACTTTTTTCAAATCCGTTTTTCCATGGGAATTCACGATAATATCCAGAATGACCCAATTCCCACGAGTAGAACCAAATCAAACCATTTTGTGACGCAATACGTTTCGCCGATGAATTTATTCGCCCGCTCTCCGTGGTAACGCTTTCAACGACGACATCTCGCGCCGTTCAAAAGAACGTCACCCTCTAACGACAAACACGCGCTGCGGGCGCATTCGAGAGGCCCGCAAAAACGTATTCCCGTGACTCAGCCCAAATTAATATTTCCGGAGAATGCATTTTCTCGCCGTAAATCAACAGAACGCGCCCCAGTTTACGGCGGCGGTCGACTCAGAGGCGCTCCAATGGGAAGATGCGTGGGAGTTAAAAGAGGGGAGTCGAATGGGGAGGCGAAGGGGGAGGAGAGCGCCCGCGGGTGAAGAGGGGAGGTCATTACGCCCCACAGATGATAATCCTCTCGCCCTGGGCAGTGAGAGTGGGATTGAAGAAGATTGAGAAGAGAAACCTTAAGGATAAGGCGATGGCACCGAAATCCGTTTTAAAGCAAAGGACTCGCGTTAAGGAGCTTCTGTTTACATAAGGCTTCCTGCGAATACCTCGTTTTCACCTAAGCTCGTTAACTTACATTTATTAATAATCAGGTCTCGTCATTGCATTAGTACAGGTGAAAGAGCAGACTGAATAACCTCATCGACAGCTAACGTAATTTTCGAATATCGTCGCGTTATGTACTTAGTTAACAGTAATAATTACAATATAGCGGAACATTGATGGCATAGTGTAATGAATTTAGAAAAACCAACAAACCATCAACTGTCTATGTCTATATAAGAACCCTGAAAGCCAACTTTCGGCGTGTGGCAGGGGATGCAAGCACCTTGACTCTATTTTCCTAAACGGTTGCTTTCGCGTATACTTCGCGGAAAAAAATGAATTTTTGAAACGATTCGTTCTAGCATCTATTTCCCTAATCTTTCTGGCAGTATCAGAACGGCCCATATAACAGGGGGTCGCATTATATCGGTTACATCATCTGAGAACGTAATTTCTCTGAACTTATTTAATAAATTTATCCTTTGAATTTTTCTTCTATCTTCTAATGACTCCCATCCCGCGTCCTGTAACATCTGAGTGACACTCGCTGTTTTATCGTAACAATTGTTTACAAATCTTATCGCCTTTCGTTGTACTTTTTCTAAATCCCGAATATAACATTTCTCGGCGGGGTCCCATACACTACATGCATACTAAAGGTGAGGCCTAACTAACGCTAAGTAACATCGCTCGCGAACTTTTTCTTCACTCCTACCGACTATTCTTTTAACGAAGCCGTGTTTCTTAAGTGCTTTTCCACATATATTACGGATGAGGGCACTCCATGATAGATTATTCGTTAGAGTTACTCCAAGATACTTTACCGATTCTACTGTCATTAGGTTTACCCCTCGGAGGCTGTAAGAATAATCATTTATTATGGATATTTTTTCGAAGAAGTTAACTACCGAACACTTTTCTACATTAAGCTCTAATTGCCAATCATCGCACCAGTTCATAATTCCATCTAAGTCGTTCGAAAGGGTTAATCTATCCTCTGAACTAACTATTTCCCTGTAAATGACTGTGTCGTCTGCGAATATCCTAACATTGCTTTCAATGTGATTGCTGAGGTCGTTGATGTATACTAAAAATAACAACGGTCCAATTACACCGCACTGAGGGACGCCCGAGGTCACCTTAACCAAGTTGGAACTAATACCATCGAGTACTACTCGTTGCTCTCTATCGGTGAGAAAGTCTTTTATCCAGTTAATAACTTCTGCATTGATACCCGCAACAACACACTGAGTTAATGTGTGTGCATCTAAGAGAATGATTTCAGGGGCATATTCTGTCTCTGATTATTTACTTTATACTTATTAATTACTTACAATAGTGTTATGTCTACCACTCCCCCTAAAATTGTTCTCTTGGAGAACGAAATGCGCATTGGGTTTAATCACGTTTTTTATTGTTTTTTTTTTCAATTCATTAAAATAATTACCTTTGGACTGTCTTACTGTTAGCAACTAAATGTTCATGTTCTTACGGTGAAAGTTACTTAGACTATTTGTGAACACAAGAGAGGTTTTAAGTGGTAATTTCCACGAATTAATCAGTAGTACGAATAAATTAAATCAATCGAGTAGCATAAAATCTAATCTTTACCATTCTTACAATCAGAATCATACAGATAAAAATTAAAAAGAAGCCGTATTACTCAAACGCAATCAAAGTACACTGCATGATTTGTTTATTATGAAATCAACTGATGATTTCCATACAATCAACGTCAAATAGCTGTTAAATGCTTCTGGGACTATTTGGTGGTTGGACTCCAAAACGTAAAAACACGTAATAATACCTCTTCATATTTTTAGCACACATTTGTATTATATCGTTGTATGGGTAACATTTTGTAATACTAGGCTCACGAATAACCACGTGGGTAGCGAGTACACATTTGGATAAAAAGGACCCTGGTTCGGTTCCCATGCGGGCGAAAGTACTTATTCATTTTCAAAGCACTTCATAAACGTATTACTACAACTATTTAATTCATTCCGAACATATAATGACATTTGAAATAAAGTCATGAAGAAATAAAAAAAGTCTCTTCTTCTCTTCTTTTAACATAAAAGAATTAAACATGTCTTTGGAGCATCATTTATAATGTGAGGTGAAATTGAATCGATAAATATTCGGCCTCAAAATATACTCAAATTACGTTCGTTCCTATGAGCACATATAATTCTGATGTCAAATTAATCAAATACATGTTAATTGCAGCTAATCCTCAAACTTAAGCATTTACCTACAGCTCTATGGTTTTAAAATTGACGTAGTCTAGCGTGGCTTGTTAGAATGTCCCACATCTTCAGGAAGAACACTAATAATTTCATCAATGGATCTCTTGAGGAAATTGACCGTGTTTTGTCTTAATACGATATATAATATTTTAGAACAAAGTATAGGAGACTATCCATAAAAATTACTCAATTCCCATTTGAAACAACTATCCAGCGATCATAGGAACTGCAATCGTTAAATCTCACCCTTGTTACATCACCCACTGATTCGAAAAACTCTTTCTCGAAATGGATCGAATTAAATCGGAAATCGCAAAACGGGCAACGGAGATGAGAGAGAAATTAAATTTCGGTTAATGAATACGATTTTCGGGATCGGTTGAACCTAAACGTCTGTCAAGTTTCCTCCAGTCGTCTGCGAAACTTCCTTTGAGGCACCTTCTTTCATGTACCCTTAAGGGGTTGCTGCACCGACAGGGGCGAAAGTTAAAGGAGGAGTGGATTTTGGGGAGGCTTCACATCGCCTTCAGACTTGTAGAATTCTCCGATCGAGCGAACTTGGAGGGAAGGGGAGGGCGCGTGTTAAATTTCGGGCGTGTCTTCGAAGGGACGCTCTTGAGAGGGGAAAGATGAAAAGAGCCGAGGCGAAAGAACAGGGCGGCGAATCGATCACGAAGGAAGGTAGGGAGATAAATCTCGGTTTAGAGTATTTGAGAGTACTCACAGCGTACGCATGCATAAAATCTAACGCCTAAAATCACACACTTCCCCAGTATCTTCTCTTTTCACTCAACTCCGACTAATAATTTATTCATAAATCCTTGGATGTTACCGGAATAAGGTCCCTCAACTGAATCTTTCTTACTATCATAAATCACACAAACATACAAACTAAAATCTAACGTAATACTGAAATGAATAACGAAAGGACTTAGGTCGGGTCCCAGTCATTATTTTTCACTTCTCATGTTACCTTGGATTAAGTTGCACGCTTTCCTCTGCTAATTTTAACTTCATTTCCATAATTTGCAACTAAAATCAAATTCTTATTATACTTCGATGACTAAAGTCAACCTACTGAGATACCTATACTGAAAATCTATTCAAGCATAAGTGAGTCACTTTGAGATAGTATGAGTAAGTCACAAGCAATGAATCTGTATCCGTCGTAATATTTATTTATGAATGCAAAGTAAGCCAGGATAAAAACCCAACCAAAGATGGGCAAGATACACAAAACAAAACTTCTAAAAACAGTTTAACAGTGATGGAACCTAACCTCCGTCAAAAACCCAACAACTTTGGAGCCAGAAAAGTCATAAACGATAAAAACCTAGAATTTTAACTGTATTTCGAGGCTGCAATCCTCAGAGGTGGAGTCTGAAATCACCGTCTTTTGATGGGTTTCTCCGATCAGTTGCTCTCCAAAACGTGTTGAATCGAGCAATTGATTGAGTTACAGGGATTGCATGATTGTCACTTAGAGGGAATCACTTTTATTTGCAGCTGATATAGCTTTCGTATGGTATCCACTCGAAGTAGGAAAGATACCTGAAACACGTTAGAGGTTTAAGAACTCTCCCGAAGCCTTCTTTGCCAGCGATCCGCAACTGCGTTGTCACCAGTTGTAGAAGCAACAGAAGGGCCCGCACTACTCACATTCTACGGACGTTTTTTTCTATTTCCTCAACATGATAGCCCAGCAACTTAGCCGTACATTTGTGATTCCTTCGGTTTCTTCCATGAAAGGTTGTAAAGCAGACTCAGAGCAGATAAAAACAGCTTTAGGACAGCTTTACACATCTAACTCATTATCAGACCAGTTACAATTTCTTTTCTTATACCAGAAACACATTTTTCCTCACAGAGCAGCACTGAGGTGCCCAGAAAGGGTATTATTTACGTATATCACTTATTTTGACCGATTATGCGAAAAACATAGATATGGTTGTTTGTAGATACTACGTGTAGATACGGCTATCATAGGACTACGATTTTCAACTGGCAGGTAGTTATTATAATAAAGAAATTTGCTATAAACATGGCTAAGTCAATTAAATTGCTAAAAGACTAGAATTTAACGTATTCGTCTCACGAATATCACATGGAAAAGCTCTTATACAAGGTATAGAGTGAAAAGAACAAAATTTTACCCGCACCACTACATACTCTCATATCTTACTAAGCGGCCATAGTTTCGACGCTTCACGTCAACATCAGGAAAATATTACAAAAAAATGTTTCAAATATACAGGTAACGATGGGGAAGAAAACTTATGCCGTGTATATATAATGCCGTGGTACGAATAAAAGTCTGTTCTTTTTATTTATTACGTTAACAAGTTTACCGAAAAATCGCAACTGAAGGAATAGATATCAGTTCAGGAATGGGAAGCTAGTAAGGAAAGGCTTTGCAAAGCTCGTAGTTCAAAGTATGGAATACAGTCAGCATTAAATTTAGAAAATAAAAGAAATGGAAATGATATCTAGATAGAATGAAGTATGAGAAGAAGAGGGACTACAACAAGTGAGTGCATTTATATATTCATCCTCAGCAACATGCAGCAGAATTTTTTCCTCTTATCACAAAAACAAAATTATTCGCAGGAACAAAGTTTGCGGAGGGAAAGACCTTGTCGAGAGCGAGTATTCCGGTAGTTGATCACGCGGGCCTTCGTCAGGTAATATCAAAGGATTTATGAATAAATTATTAGACAAGGTTGAGTGAACAGAGGAGATAACGGGGGAGCCCGGAGGCTTATCGGAGCCAATCTTAGCTCCCTTCAAAGCCTTCTCCCTTTTATCTCCCTCCGGATTCTCTCCTTCACCTTGGAATATTTCCATGGGGAGTGACGTGGGCGTTTACCGGGATTCCCAAGGAGAGCGAAATTTGATGGAATTGTTTCACCGAAAGAAATGGACCGAAAATGTACAGGAGTCGTATTCATCTTCCGAGTGTCTCTACTCGGTCGGAACGCCCTCCAGAATCCGCCGGTTATCCCGCGATTCTTTCTTGTGGAGCCGATCGCTGATGCAAGCTTGTCTTTTGGATGGAATTCTTGAAAGGGAATTGAGTTTGTCGATAATTTGGCGTTTAGAAAAAACAGGCCTTCGTCTCATCTCGTTTTGACGGAATCAAACAATACAATGAGAATTCATTCTAAGAATTGCGGAAAAAACAAGTGGAATTCGCTTTGAGTTTTAATGGTAAAAACGAAATTTAAATCACTCCCGATATTGAATTGGTGATTTTAAATTCAAAGATAAAAATATTTCGATTCATTTTTGACAAGAACATAATAAATGTGGCTTATGAAATATGAATAATAACTACTTTTACCCGTTAAACTCACATTTACAATACTTGGCGTCGTAAGTAGATCCCAAAGATTAATAAAATATATGGTAACTTACTTAAGTATTATTATATCCATTTCATCACTACGAAGTACTGCTAAGTTGAGGCCGAAACAGTGATAGTTTTCAAATTAACGATTTAATTCACGCTCCCCAATTTGAATTTGAATAATCAATTCGTTTATTTTGCCGTACATAATGCGGAAAAAATATAAAACTATATTTTTATGGAAGTGAACACCCTTGAAAACACTAAAATTCAGGTATCGACAGAGTTAACAGGAGGAATTCCGCATCCTATACAGCGCTAAAATAAAAATAAACTGAACAGACAGGCAATTTAGTGTCAGCACAAGGCCTCAAATAATATCCTGAATATTACAAGAATTCCACTCCACGAAAAATCTTTTGGCTTTCTGACCGTAAGAAACCGTACAAAGCATATTGGTTGGCTTTAAGTAAGCTGGTTCTGAGAATGTGCTCTTGTTCAAGGCTTTCTCCAAAAAAGACGAGCTGAGCTGAAAGGTGATACAGGATGATAACACAAAAGTATATGGGTATCGTCCTCCTTTCCTGGGTCTGATTAAATTGATATAAAAATCTAAAGTATATGCTAACGGTTGACAGGCTATTTATACTGTCTAATGCATGACAAAGTTGTCATCCTTTATGAGTAAAATCAAACGTTTGTCAATCAACGTCAACATGAATATCAAAGCAGCTCCTTCATAAGTCAAAATGAAAAAATACTCTAGTCTAAAATTGTGAAATGCCACATTAGTTTGTAATTTATGTTCTTCTATCATGATAGTTAAAATTACAGTTTCAAATATGTATAAATATAATAGCTAACAATAAATTCTTAATACTTGTGTTAACTTAGAAGTATTCATATTATAATGTTTATTTAAATGCTTATGGTTATCGTAAGTCCTGAACTTAAAATAATTTATGTGCTTCAAAGTTCACCTCTGTGCTTTTCAAGTTAACAATCTCAGCTCTTTTGATTTCGTGGATGAATGTTTAGACAAGAAAAGGTTTTCCTATTCATAAGAGCTTTTAACGATTTAAATGGCCAATAAAAAATCATGAATTTTCGATACAAGCAATATTTGACTAAAAATTAAATCGATGAAAAATTGTCATCACAAAATAAAAATACCTGTCCCATAAACGAACATTTAGAAAAACTTTATTAACATTGAAATTTAATTCCAAGACGAAATTAAAACTCATTTTAAATTATTTATTTATACTTCGCGAAAGATAAACGCGAACTATCCAAAGTGCCTTCATGACCTAAGAAAAGTAATTTTTCATATAAGGGGTAGAACACCTATTTACTTGCACTGAGTTTCCAAAAAAATGCAATATCACAGATAAAGTTCCTATCAAACTGCACCAAATACCACCAAAAACATCGAGCATTTATTTATGGAATACCCTGAGAGGACTGTACTTGGAATTTCGTAAACAAATGCTCAACCTTTTTTACAATAAGACGCAGAGCTTTCCTTTCTCTAACACGGGAAAAAAGAATGAAATAAATAAGAAGAGAAAAACGTATCGAGAACGGAACTGAAGGGATTTATTGCTTGAGCAAGGTTGGTCTCCCCCGGAATCGAGCAAGAAATAATACATCCCTGCAGAAGAAGAGCGAGTTATTTGGTGATCTATGAGTTGCGTGACAACGGCAATAAACATCAGAGGGAATTTCCGTCTTTACTCATTTTAAGAGACTGAAGAAAGAAATTCAGTGACTCTCGGGAATTTCTCATCGTGAACTCCCTTGGCGAGGTATATGTAAGCAATATTTTTCATTGAACATTTAGCTGGATAAATACCTTAGAAGGAGTCTTTGGAACACATGACTATGCATTACCAATAATGTGTCTTCACGATTTACACAATACAGTATCAGTTAATACTAATTGTACGAAAAGAATGGAGACGGTAATTCGGAAAAAACAACATATTTATAACCTGAATTTAGATGTTTTTATTTAAAGAGGAAAACATTAGAATGGATCAAATTAAAAATTCTTATAGAGAGAATATAGAATTCGAAGAAAACAGAACTCAAAAGAGGAGCTGAGTGCGCCTGTTTATTAGGCAAAAGTGTGTGTCCTGCGGGTTGCAGCAATACGTAAACACTGTACTGCCGGTTGCTTACAGTAAGGCGTTGCGAAATCAGAAGTTGAGCAATATTAATATGTTCGCGGGAGAAAACTCTACATGGATTATGTGCATCATGAGCATAAAGGTAACTAGTGTTTGGGTTCTTACCAAAATTAATTTTAAAAGAAACAAAACATAAATCTGGCCTGAATGATTTTAAATACTACCACTATCTACCTAACTCTAAGAATTGTTATTTTCACTAAAATAAGGTTAACTAACATAGGAGGAATTATAATTATTATTATCATTACTATTACACTGAAAAATAAGCGGAATTCATGGAAGCAATTGTCAGGGCTGCGTCTATCTTAAGATGCAACCCGTACGACGTTCTTACACTTACCTTTGCCTAAGGAACAGGCGTATAAAGCAATCTTTCGGAGTTTTGTCTCTTGCAACAGAATTCGATTTTATTTAAAAGAATTTTTAATTTGATTCTTTTCAATGTTTCGACTATTTTAACAATGTCATATAAACTGTGACATAAATATATATTGCGTATTGGAAATTATAATTTTCCCGATGTTGCTCAAAAACATTCAGTGAAACACGCACATGTTAGAAGGTTCGTTTTCGAAACCTAATGAAGAGTTACACGTGGAGGTGTACATTGAAGGCCCCGATGTTTTCGGATTAGGAAGTTGAGACCGCAAACACGGGCCACTCTTGGAGGGCGTAATGAAAGCGGCGCGCAGAATGGCGCGTGCGGAGATAACTCGACGATGCGGGTGAATTACGAGGAAGGAGGAAAAGAAAAAGAGAGAGTGTGTGTTTGCGTCCTTAAATTGGAGGGCCTTCCCTCTTCATTCTGCTATTCCTCGAGAAAGATGGAGCGAGATATGGGAGGGGCGTTGTATAAGAAGAGAGGGGAGGGAAGAGATGGTCTGGACGGAGGACAAGATAAACCACGCAGCTCATTGAATGTGTGAGCACGGACCCCTACAAAGCTCCCGCCTTCCGGGCGATGACTAAAGTGTCGCCCTCTTGACTTCTCATTCACTTTTATGAGTCTTCTAGATTTCCTGCTAATCGTCCCAGATGCAATCCATTAAGTGGGGTCCCCGCGGGGCGTGAACCACGGTCGTGAGCTACGCTTTGCTGATCTTCCTTCTCACTTCACGAAAGCTATTTAATCGTGAATGTGTTCACACACAAATTTCTCATGCGATAAGTGGCAATGGACGTGTTATTTAAAGAATGTTTCACTCGTGTCAGTTCGATTACTTTCATCACTCCAAGAATTAGGAATATGTATATCATCGTCATCAGCCATTTTGAATCCGACGTCGGATGTAGGCCTCTCCAAGTACATTCCAACTTTCTCTGTCCTGAGCTTCCCGTTGCCACGTTACACCTAGGAACTTGATGATGTCTCTATTCATTATACATTATATATATGCATATTTGCTAAACATTCTAACCACAGCTAACTACAGCATGGCAGTTCAGTGGTTATAATACCTGCCCTGAAAGTGGGGGTCCTTCGTTCGAGTTCCAGTAATGTGACTATTTTACGCTTCTTGATCAACTGAGAAATTAAGAATTTTATTTCTTGTCGTTTTCCATAAAAATAGCAAATGATTTATTGGAAGAACCTTATGTTAGAGATAATACTCCAATTTATTGATCTTAAATATTCTCAAAATAAATCTTTAATTCTTCTAGCCCTTCACATTGCCCTGTCGGAGGAAAACATCTCAAGAAGGATAACATAGTAAACTACCACATTGGACTGTGTATTGATAAATACGGCTGCTACGGTTCGTTTTCGGTTTAGCATAGAAACTAGGTAACTTAAGTTAAGTATGTTTATAGCAATTTTATTCTATCTTTTTCTCGTCATTCAGATAGTTAATTTAGCTGCGTGTATATCCTTTATAGAGCTTAAAGAACAGTTGAGGGTCATTGGCGCCGAATCTGACCACCATTTTGCTTTGAGCTTCACGATTGAGATACAAAGTTTGATCCCTTCGCAAAAGGGTCGTGGGCATGATGACTTCAGATATAATTCCATGACTCACAGGAGTTCCACGCAAGAGAAGCTCACGGTCGTGGTTCACGCCCAGAGGGCAACCCGACTTTACGATCGAAAAAAGGCCGAGATAAGAATCGCGATAAGCGCGAAGAGCTCTCGCCACCAAAACGGTTTCCATGGATTTATTTACATTGGGGTGAGTATCTCGTAATCCGCCAAATGGGTGGTGAAGTGAGGTGCGTAAACACAGGGGTCCTCCAGTTTTACTCTGCTTTATTTGCACTTATTATCCTATCTTAACCAGTTATCATTGTGAGCTTCCGTAATTCGGCTGCGAGATACGTGCTTCGAGAGGATGAGCTGTGCAATGTCTCTCGCACTTCCCACTCCGCCGAAGAGTGATAAAAGGCAATCATATCTGATGACACATCAAGCTTAGAGTCACTCTTGACTGAATCACCAATTATGTGACCAAATGGTCAGATTTATCTTATATGCATTTAGTATTGCGTTAGCGTTGATGGTACTGTATTATTTAATAGGATTGTATTGTGTAAATTAATTTTAAATAGTATTGTATCTATTAATACATTTGTAGCTTATAAAACAATAGTAATTAAACAATCCTCCGGATACTATAAAACGGCATTTATGGCGATGTTATAATCAGAAAATAATTATAACTTTATATTTTACATCGCATTTAAATTCATTATTGAATTTTATAAATATTTTATTAGTATCTGATTTTATCAACTGTTTACGTTATTAAATTTTTCTAAATTACTAATTTACAGAAAATTCCTTTAAAAAACTTGAGCTTATGATTCTTTTAAACTTAATAGACTATAATTAGCCTTATCCATTGAACTCAAGGTGGCGGCTCCTGTTAGCATAGAACTTGGTTAACAGGAAATGTATATCTAGTATATGTAGTATGGTAATTTATGTGGTAATGCATGAAGGGTCCCTAAATTTTATGTAAATCCATGTTAGTTGTAGTAAGAATCTTTATAGTTTTCCTTTAAATACCTCCCATTTGCTAGGTATGGGCATAGAGAGAAAACTTGGCTTGTTTTGATGTGTTTCTGGTACATTACTCGGGGTTGAAGTCATGTTCAAGACCGGTGGTTATGGGTTCCCACGAGGGAGGGTTTACCAAGAGGCACTAAGTTTTGGGGATCTAGAGATGAGTTTACGGAAGCAAAGGAGTCGGAGACGAGAAAACTTCGAAACTGCAGTTCTGATAATCCCTAACTCTTATAAACACGGTGAATCTAAGGAAGATAATCTTGCTGCAAGAGAGACACAGGTATTCAAATGTTTCAGGAAATACGTCCATAAACCTTTTATCGGCTGTATAGAATTATTATGAATTGTAAACGTATCTAACTGAATGCCAAAATCATATGTGAATTCCGTCAACAACGTTAAACATAATTTTTGAAAATTTTGGCTGAATGTTTAGCAGTAAGATGCATTGGTAGTGCGTAACTACGATAAATTCTAAGAGTCAAGGAGAGGATGTGACAAAAAACACATATAGACACTTCGTCGGCTGCTTTAGATACGTGTCAATGGATTTAACTCCCTCTACTATCACATTTGCGATTAAGAGGCAAGGAATCCAATAGTTCTACCATGTCTTTTTGTGGACTTTTGCTTATGGATATGTATGTAATAGAGGTGGTTTCGTATAACTTTAATTGCAATATTACCATTATTTTTATAAGACCTAAAGCTGTTGATCTAGTTAACGAATTACCGTGAGGAAATGTATCAACCAAACCAGGGAGAAAGTTCCACGAGTAGCTTACCCTTGTTTTAAGAGAGTGTGTATGTGTAATTATCTACGAAATAAAAGCCGATTTTATAAATTCCTTGTTAATGAAATATTACGTGCATTTTTTCTTTCCTCTTTACTTGCTTCACTATTTTTTGCGCTTTCTTATCTGTTTGCCATTTGCTCAAATTCGTCAGCACCCAATTATGCGAGGAATTTGACGAAAATGAAAAAAATGGTCCAAATTATAATTACACCACGAAATATTCCAATTAAAATTCTTAACGTGCAAAACGACTTTTAAAAATTTCTTCAACGTCGGCGGCTGGAGCTCTTAATGCCATTAAAAGGAATCTCTCATTTGGCGAACGACAAGAGCTGGAATTTTTAAACGGAAATCGCTTGGAGCTCCACCTCATTCGACGTATGCCCATTTTGGGATAAATAGAATACATAGTCTAGAAGTAGAGGGAAAGTTGCCTCTATTTTAATGAAAATAGCAAATAGAAGAAGGCTAATTATTCATGGAAAGAAAATGGAGAAATCCCGAAAATGCACCGTATGAAAAAAGTAAAAATATGAGTGGAATGTCACCGAATGACTAGATGAAGAAGAAATAAGAAAAGTATCCATGTAAGGAAAGATAATCGATAAATAATTCTGCAAATTCTTGCGTACAAAACCATTACAAATAGCCTGATTGCAACGTTCATTTTCATCCCTGAAATAAACTGTTGAAGCAAAAACAGATAACATATAACCTAAAAACTTTCATTTCCCTTATGAATAGATTTCTCGATGTAGAAAATTATTCTAAAACTCAAATATTTATAATATACTATTATATAAATATAACTTCGCGATTTTAATTACAAGCAGTTATTGTTAATTGAGACCTGTATATTTTGTAAAAACAAAAATAACTTAAATATGTAAATAAGATAGTTCGGTGATGGTAATTGTTGATGTTGACATGGTAGTCATGTGCTTGTTTAGATAGCAAGAATTGAGAGATTTGTATCCAAAGAGAACGGAAATAAAAGCTATGCGAAGTGATATGAAGAATTTAATCCAACCGCTTGAGCATCACCGTTGCTCTGAACTTCCATAAAGAATTCTAAATTCACTTTTAGCTGATCAATACTGGATAAGCGTATACATATAACTCGTTTGATAGTCACCATTTACCATCTCACATTATACAAAATATAGCTAAACTATATCCAATACTTTTTAACTTTATATTTTCAGGGATTGGTTACGGAGAATCACATAGGTGTAAAATTTATAACAGGTTTAGAATATTTCAGAAATCATACAGACTTAATTTTCCGTAACTGCATGTGGTGCAAGATATAATTATTTCAGCTAAAAGAACGCACATTAAAAGATTGAATAACTCATACTTTTTCGATGGAAATCACAAAACTTATCTCAGAATAATATCATATTTAACACTATGGTGGATTTAGATGGAAGGTTTGAAGAAGTGTAAAGTCACAACAAGTGTAGCGATGAAATAAAATATCCCACGCAGAATGAAAACCATTTTGACTACTTACATTACGATTCCTATAAAATGGCAGATTCAGAACAGCGGAACAAGTGATATCCTTACCGCTGGACATGTAAACTCTTTCAAAAGTCAATCCGTCTATCAGATTCTTACCTGGAATGAATAAAGAGAATCATATTAGAGGGATCATCAAGAAACGCTCAGTAGAATAAAATAGGAAAAAATTCAAATCAATGAGATCGAAAAATATTTTCCTAAATGTATTACTGGAAAATAGAAATCCATTTAATTTAATTAAACTTTATAAAGAGGGTATGTATTCCACTAGAAATTGCACATAAAATATTTTCATCTTAGTATCTTAGTAGCATAAATTTAATCAAATTATTGGTTCCTTTGCCTCCTAAGTTAATAACATTAATTACATTCAATACCAAAGGAACCAGGTTTCAAAGCGCAAGTACTGTAATCTATACACAATGACCAACTTAGACATTCATTTGTTGCACTGACAAGTAATTACTAAAAGTTAAAAGGGCCCTTTACAAAGAGGATGTGGGAACCGGAATTTGCTCGGACCGTTTCAACAGCTGGATTTTTTAGCAGCGCATCGGCGTCAACGCATAGGAGAGGATTTCAAATGGAAGCGATTGGTGACAGAGATGGAGAATCGATGGTGCAGAGAAGGGCGGCGGAGGGGTCGATAAGCGATTAGGGACACCTTAAGGAGGTCATCCTCGGCAGTGAGAGGAACTAGGCACAGACTTTAATATCGGAGTGGGAAAAACGTATTATTTTTGTAAATGACCGATGCATTCAAACAGATTCCTCGCACGTGGCTTCGGAAATATTGGTCCGTTTTCCGTCAAGACCTAATTCCACTAGGAATGGAATAAAAAAGGCAAATGATATTTTCATAAGTTTCAAAAAGGAAAATGCTGCAGTCATAAATATGGTAATCTGTCAACAACTGTATTCGTCATTTTGAAATGGTTTTGACAAAAGAAGATCACTATAGCAGGAAGTAATATAGCTGACACAGATTAATAATAATAATAATATTTATTACGGGCATATGCCCCATTGCTCATAACATACTAATCATTTGTCGTTAAAATAAATCAATACATAGAAATAGGTATGCAAAAATATGAATTAAGATTGCACAAAATGACAAAATACTAAAAACAAAAAACTAAATAGGTACTAAAAATAAAACAATAAATCCATATATAGAAATATATATACTAAAATATGAATTAAGATTGCACAAAATGAAAAAATAAATAAGTTTACATATGCTAAATAATATCATCTTCTTAAGGTAAAAATGATGGGAAAAACATCTGTAGCCTAGAGCCAACGCAAGAGTTCAAGCTACAAGCCCCCTTGTAAGAACTACCTAGTTAACCTACCTACTAACAAGTTACAAAGATATAAATGTCGAAAATTACTTGCAATCATTAATCGAGGTAACAGAGTGAAGCAATTTGTACTAATATCATTCATAGATCCAAATATGCATGTATAGAGTTAATAACACACCTTTATTCATCATATCGTCATCGATTGTACAGTTTAGTTTGTCGAAAAATATCTCAGAATCCACCTGTATTGAGACCAGGTACCTGACAGATTTTTAGGAAGGAAATTTGGAAAAAATAGGTTTGTAGAGGAAACTATTGAAGTATCTAACTGAAAAGAGATGTCGGAAAAGAGTTTAGTTCTTGTCTATTTCCACAAGAAGCGACTGATTCATAAATTTACCTAGTATTTAGAACCTTAAGGAGTTTTGCTGACACATTTTGTTACTGCCAAATACACTCCAGAATGAGAGAAAGAATCTTATTTTTACTATAAATCAAACTGGGTTTTTGATGCAACAGTAGTGATTACTTACGAGCTTAACTCGTAGTTTAACGATCAGAAAATAGTTTGAAAAATATATAACTTACACGGTTCAAGGTGCTGAGAATGATTTTTTCTGTAGTTAATAAAACAAACTACCTGTATAGACATCTAAGTAATTGTAAAATTTAACAAAAATGAATTACCCATGCATAAGGGATAGCCGCATTGCAGCCTAAGAAGTTACTTCTACTTACTTCCTACTAAGGAAGGAATCCAGCGGTGTCTAGAGATTTCATTAAAAGCAATAACCCTTCGGAAAACGCTATCGAATAGTCATGGCTCGTTCCCGTTTTCCAATATCACAATTGCACCACACCACTGGAAAAATGTCTTCTACGTAACCTGGTTAGAAGCCAGAAGTGTCCGTTTTGCCTTCTTTTATTCTTCCATCCGCGTGAAACAATAGGATAAAATGATAGCGTCTCCAAACAGAATGGAATTAATTATGAAAGATAACTGTGGTCGGATATTTAAATATACTATCTGCTGTTAGGACTGGCTCAGAACTCATAAAAGCTGCCAATGTTGATCAGAACGGTGCAACAAGGTTGGATAGATTTGAAAATAAATCAACCAGAAAATAAATTAGAAAATATCTTAATTTAATGTTAGTTAAGTTGTAAGTAATATAATTTGGATCATAACCTCGCGTCTCTCTTCAGAATCTGTTCATGTGACTAAAGAAGAATAATGTTTTGAAATTGGGTGAAATTGCGAATTAACACAAATTGAAATGGAAAGTATAAATTCACATTGGATCCACTTAAATCACTTTGTGGCATTTAGACATCGTGAGAATTTGCTGAATAAATCATTTTTATAACAGCAAAGAAATAAATAACTTTTACTAGTCAACAATCTAAGAAATACAACGTAAATTGTAGAATTGCCCAAGTAATCATATTCTTTGTTTATTTAAAACTGTGTTCAGCAAATCCTCGATATGATAAAAATTAATATGTAGCCTATGCTGAATACTAGACAAATTGTATACTTTTCGCGTAAATACGTTGGGGTTGCTACGCACCGGTATTTGTGAGGAAAGGGATTCAGGAGAGAGAAAGGGTCTGTTTAAAAGAGAGAGGGAGGAAGAGGGGAAGGAGGAGCTGCATCCGCGACAAGCGTGGGAAACTAATTTCCGAGCGGATCTGCCGAAGATCCTGGAAGCGGCATACATCGCGTGGAAATCGATTAGGGTTATAGAAAGGGACACGGCGGCCGCAAAATGGCCTCCACAGTGGTAACCAAGCATCGAATCGAATGGTGATTAATGAAAAGAAGGAATTATTGGGAATGGAGCCAAAGAGGCCGGCCGTCATCTCGTCATTTTCGGATTCAGACAGAAAGCAGAGGAAGATAAAAGTTATGCAATTGTCCAGGAGAGAAGCATAGAGAAAGAAGCAAGGAAAAAGAGATGTGAGAGGAATAAAACAATTTATACATTATTCCGCAGAACATTTTACTCTTTGATCTAGGTTTGAACACATGGGTGATAATCATGTACAGGAAAGAAGAAAACAATCACATTTATAGTGGTAGGGAAGGCAAAGGGGAATTTTTCACATAAGAGATTGTTAATTACTTATAACTATACAAACTTAATTAATGAATTGTTTATTTATATCAATTTTACATAGTGAGTTTTAAAATGTTACTGTTTGCTTATTTTTTACCTGATTATGACCCAATGCATTGAAACCCAGGTCGTCAAAGAGGAAAATATCTTGCGGTATTAAGTAACCTCTGTCATGAAGAGCTACCTCAAAGGTGAGCCCGAAACAGAGGATTTTGTTAAGGAGGAAAAAGCTGATGAAGCACTTTTATAAGCTTAAACGTTTGTAATTGCCCTAGATATTACACAAGTCTTTCAATAACAAAAGTTTCCCTGTCAAAATTGGGCGAACCATACTTCGGAGTCCATCACAAAAATATTCAAAGTATTTGAGAAGAATGACGAACGTGCTTTACAAACAACTGCGTACATTTTTAGAGAAGGAAAATATCAATGACCGCGAAGCTTTGATGTTCAAGCGGCATACGGTTTGTAAAAATGTTTGAGATAGACGAAAAAATCACGAACAACAAAAAATGAAGCGTTTATACTGGCGAAATGCAAGAAAGGAGATCAGAAGTGTCATTTAGAAGGTGAAACATTGCTCAAATGGAAATTGGAATGCACTGCAAAAGGGAGTATTAATGAAATTGTTTCAAATACTTAAACAATTGATACAGGTTTGACTATTTTTTTATTGAATTAAATTCCTAATTTTAAATAAAAAGTTAACAGGTCCTAATAAGGATTTTTTGAAAAGCAAATTAAAATATAATATAGATTAAATACATCACTTAACGTTGTTTTTCCGTTCTTTGAAAAATATCAGTTGTATTGTATAAGCATAGGCAAGAACGCCGGTTAACTAAGTATCGCACAGTAGGATTTTTTTCAAGTTAGACTACTAATTAGTAACATAGCAAGTAGTAGTTACAAATTTAGTGCATTGATTAATGATGAGCGGAATTATGTAGGGATATAATTGATTTTTTAATTTAATGAGCATATGCTGTAGAAAATGAATTATCGATAAAATTAAACTGATTCAATGATATTTGTAGGAGCTCTATCGTAAAAAATATTTCATTGTAACGAGAATTGCGTGTACCATGACATTTTTGAAGAGTAGAATCTTCAACGATCTGGTAGAATCTTCCAACATGTGTAAATACAATACGACTCTGTTTTCCACTTTCGAGATATTTTCACAGCAAAGGCGAAACATAACCTGTGAAATTCGAATTTTCAATGGGGAACATACTCAATTTAGTACCATAGGAAAATAGGGAAAAAACTAAACGGGAAAAAATATCAACTGAATTCAATATATTTTGGGGCCACTCATTCGAAGCACGAAGTTGGAAATATCGGAGAAAAAAGGCAAAAGGATATGTGTACGGCGTGTAATATATTTAGTTGTTCCGGAGGACCGTAATTTATTTTTATCGCGCGATCCAATATTGTACGGCGGCGTTCCGGAAGATGGAGGAGAAGAAAGCACCGTTTATACCGAAGCATTAACCGGTGGCGTGGGTTCGGATCGTATATCTCCGCTTTATTTCGGAGAGAGAGATGGCCATATCTTCGCCATATCCTTCGAGATGCCGTTTCTCTCCTCGAGAATGTGCTGACACCGGCCAAAACGAGGTCGAATAGTTTCGAACGATGCATACACGGCAGCGGTGCGAAGTTATTGAGGCCGCGAGAGGATTAAAAGAGCACTCCGAGCGATAAATGCGGGATAGTAAACGTCGAAGTTCCGCTGATGCTCCCACTCTACTCTATAATACGCCCATTAGCATAGTTCTTGCACCATCCGAGTGAATCAGAGGAGGAAATCCTTATACGGCTCAGTATCTCCGCATGGGAATTGCGAAGGAGTTTAAGAGAGACATTTTGGAATAACAGTGATGAACAATGAAAATAATAAAGTTAAATGAATTAAAATTTTGAGAAAATATTCTTGAGTTGTTAGAAAGGTGATTTTTAGAAGGTTAAGTAAGAAAACCGACGTTTCGGCCGCTAAAAAGGTCAGCATCTTTAGGGAAGTTTCAACAAATATAGTTTTTAAAGTAAATTAAAATTGTTGAAGATGGAATAAAATTTTCCTAAAAATCCAAACATAAACATAGGTGAGTAATAAAGACATACTTTGGCATGAAACCCATGTCTCACACTTTCAAAGCAAGTATTCTCCAATTTGAAATTTGCTCGAAAAAAAGAAACAGAAAATTTCCTTTTCAGTAAATTTCGATGACAATTTTACAGTTTTTCATACCCTTTTCTTCATCAGTATTTCCTTGTATGATAGACGTATGCTTTGCAAGGATGCATTAAAATATTTCTATAAAGGGATATGCATAGATATAGGATTTATTACGGCAAGCCATACGCTAAACTACCGACGATTTCCAAGGATAGAAACTTATATAACCTTAAATAATAACATTATCATTATATTATCATATAAAACAGACAAATACAGAACCAGCCGTTGAGGGTAGTAATAATATAACATGATTTAATAATAGACGTAGATCTTTGAATCTTCTGCCACTTTGCTAAATGATAAGAAAACGAAATTGTTTGTAGAAACAGATTTTCGACCGCAAAAATCCCCTCAAGCTATGCATAAATGAGAAGAAATGCGCAGTTATGATAATACTGAAAAGAAAAACATTCCCGAAGGAGGAAATTGGATGGTTCGTATTTCATATTATCGCTGGAGGAAATTCGGTGAGGACGGACAGGGAACCACGGCCGAAAAGTTCTCAGAAACTTCCTCAGGTCTTCCGTGGTAGAAATGAAATCCGGAGGCAAATCCAAATAGAATCTCCGAAAGGGACTATCAGAAAGGATTAACCTAAGAAAGAGGAGAAGATGAAAGTGGAAACTTTTTATGAAAGAAAGAGGTCCGAGGGAAAGGAAGTTTGAATGCTCCGAGAGAAAAATGTTCAGGAACGAAGTTGTCAAAAGTAAGGTAATATGGGTTAAAGGAGACTAAACAAATGAAATGGCGGATGGTAGACAAATTAGCGGATGATTGAAAAAGGTCAAATAAGAAGAATGAGATAAAGAGGAGAAAGGGGACACTGACGAGGTAATTTGAAAAGTAAAAGAAGATTAACTATTTATACGAAAAGGAAATGAAAATAGAAGATAGGAGTTATGGCCAAACCAATTCATAGATAAAGACGAGCTTGAAGTTGATTATATATTCCATTATTTAACTGAACGTAACAAAATTATTTAATCATTTTGTGCGGCTTTTGCTACTTTATTTCCACCATAATGTAGTTTCAATAAATAACGGAATCTACAATTAATTTTATTTTGAAGGTATAAAATAACAGAGGGAGTTAAAAAGCATCATGTTAAAAAAGGACTGAATAACAGGAATAATATGAATTAAAATATATAAACATTTCAGGAGTATAAAGGTAGAGAAATTAAAACTGTATTTAGAACCAGATAATCTAAAGAACTATGTATTTATAAAGTAAAGATTTTAAAGTGGATATAAAATAAAAACATAAAAGATAGAGATTTTAAAATTCACATCTAAGAAAAGCGGTTCCTTTAGCGATAGAATTCAAATCCCCATGTATTATCTACGGTTCTTTTAAATTGTATATAACAGACTCGTCATTACTAAGCCTTATATTCAACGCCGCAAATACAGCAAACCCTGTCCTTTTCGTGACAAAAAAATCTTAACTAATAAAACCATCTAATAAAGCGAAACGAAATACGTAATCTCAGATTCTGATTGCATTAAGATTGTTTAGAAAGAGGAAATTTCCAATCCTCCTAGCCCATTTTATAAGGGTGCGGGCTTTAGAAAAAGGTTTCTGTTTGACAAAGCCTGGAACGAAGAACTCTCACAAAGAAATTAAAATGAGCATTCTGGCGCAACGTTGCATTCTCCTTTGTCACGAGAACGTTCTTCAAAGATACTATTTCTGTAAGAGCGTATGACTCGGAAGATATCGATACTAAGGCGAGATGAAAAATCTTTGAGGCCTCCCCAGCAAACGTGTACTGAAATCCACATCCGCTCCCTCTTACAGAGACGGACGCTGGATGGAGCAACAGGATAACATTTCATCAATGAAATGCGGGCTCCGGAAAGAATGAGGAATACGTTATTCGAATACACCTCTCACATTAATGAAAATTCCTCCGACCGAGAGAGGGAACTCCTTTGAGATCGAAGTGAATGTCCGACAGAAGCGGCGTATCAAAGGAGCGGACAAAGGTAAACTCTCGGGCTTTGGAAGGGACTTCGTCCACACATGTCGAGGACATTCTGGCAGACGTATGATTGACAGCGATGTAAGAGTAAGTGCGTTCTTCCGTTTCAATTATAGGATGAGTCCCCGATATATCGACTCTGGATACGACGCGATATGTTAAGGATCGATGGAGAGTAGCTGAAGATCGATAACAGATGATTTCACGGTGACTTTGGCGGATATCCGTTCTGCTTCTTCAAGTCTCGTTTTTTTTCTTCGATTGAGCGAGAGGAATTCAAAAATGAAGCCTTATCTGAAAGATGAATGCATTAACGCGATTGAATGTCGTACGGTAATTACATAAGAGATATGATATTATTGATCAATGATCAACCTGCCTTGATGGCGGAGTGGGTAGCTTTCCAGCTATCGCTCATACCACAAGGTCCCCAGTTCGTATCCCGGCTGATCGGAATTTCCCGATCAGGGAATGGCTGTGTCTATTTGTTGTTGCTGTTGCCTTGGTTAACTGATAAGTTCATCAGAGCTTACGGGGACTTCACCAATAAAGGGCAACAGTCGCTAAGGAAAAAGGAAATACAATAAACAGTTGGTTACGATTCTCACCATAGATTTCGATAAAAAAGGATTTATAACTCGTTTCATACATCTAACGAAATTCATTCAAAATATAAATCCCGTCCAAATTAAACTAAAAATATTCTTTAAAAGGCTATAATGAGGGAAAGCAGAAAAGATTTATGCCCGAGAGTAATATCCTGCTTTCAAACTGAGCGGGTCTAAGAAGGAAAAGGAGGGATATTTAAAAGAAAATGGTCTAGTTAACTTATTGAAATCATTAACTCGCATTAACAAAAATAAAAATTTAATAGCTATGACAAACATTATATTGTGTATTTAACAGAAAGAGAATTTCGTAGACGTTTGGATATTGCCTTCGCTGATAATACCAGGCATATTTTTTAATGGAAATAAAATTCGTTTACATATACTTCATTTAAAATGAGGTAGAAGAATTAATACCTGTTAGCATTTATTTTTCTGAAAATATACTCAGCTCTTTAAGGGATAAAAGGTAAAATCCCAATAGAATCAGCTGAAAAACGATTTCCTAACAAGGCAGTTGCGTTACTAGGCTTATATTTCGGCAGTTAACTTGAAGTTCTTGTTCCATCCAATTAATTACGATCGTGTTTTATCCGTCCACGTAACTTTAAATAGGATAGCAATATTTTAATATACAACTTAAATCCATTTTTTTCACTACATCAGTAGTAAATCTGCTCTATACTGAACAATTTCGCGATGAAATAGGAATAAAAACATCTTTAACCCGTTACCACGAATCGTTGTTCATTACTTAATAATTCTATTTTTCACAAAAACGAAAACTCTGAAAGACATTACAAGTTCTATGCGTTTATTGATTCTAAGAAAACTAAAATCCCTTACGATAGTTCATAATAAAATTAACAGAAATCTTTCCGATGTTACCACAGATACCTAATTTAGCACCATATTGGAACAAACCTCGATGAAAGCGATGGCTTTTGAAGGCAAGGCCAATTGAATTAAAACATACGGATAATTCCATTCTAAACTTTATATTATGTGTTACGCAAAATTATTTTCAAGCTCTCTATGTAGCTACAGACGGTGTTGTCATTTGAGAGTAACTTTTCTCTTTTCCATAGACATAACAGCTCATCGGCATTCACTTACCATGTACCAAATTTAGTGAGAGGTGCACTCGCTCTTTTCCGACTAAAAACCTAGGGACTGAATTCCTAGGCAATCACTTTCAATTCCTCCTCCAATTCTCCTGAAAATTTCCCATGTATCCCGCAGTAATTCATTCCCTTGACAGCCGAAAATGGGGCGGGCATTATATTCCGATAAATAAAGATTTCCCTCGGAAATATCGAAAAGTGACACATTCTAGGAAAAGAAAGCCCTTGGATCGACAGCCTAATCCGACATGGTTTATGGGTCAAAGGCGAAGAGGGGGCAGAGACAAAACGCGGAGGAAATTGATAACGGAATTTGAGGTCTCTCTGCGCCGGCGTAAAAAATTGACGCCACCACTAAACAATGATAATAAAAGGAGGGAATCCCGGGAGGAAATAAAAGCGCGGGGGAGGCGATTGATAAAATATGAGGGAGGATGTGATAGACGTCGGATTGGTGAGGGATTGGACGGAGGCAGGTGACGCGGGGGACTTTCGTTTTCCGTCCCCCGGCGTCAATTTGGCAAAGAGGTAAGAAAAAATTACTCCGGAATATTGGAGGAGATGATATGAAATGAGGGAGGAGGGGATTAGGGGAGGTGCGAAGGTGGGAAAGAAGCGATGCTCTCCGCGGCACGTGCGGTCGCCTCGATTCTTTTGTTCGGCGTCAAAGGTGGCGCGAGGATGAGATTGGAATACGACGGAGTCTCCCGCGGCATCCCGTGCCCCGAGGCCTTCCCTGAATATTAATAATAACAACTGAGAAGATGCGCCGGATTTTAATTCCTCGGAAGGGATGGATCGTGCCGGATACGATTCCTTCTGTAAATTTATCTCGGAAAATGTTTTGGTGTGTATTTCTGCGCTCACTCCAATTCCGTTTTCGATCTTCTTCCACGACTCTACAAAAATAGCAGCGTAGTTATAAAGGTACATCGACAGTTGAGGTAATTTTAAACCTTAACAGACAACAAAAATAGCTCCACTCCATGTCCTTTCGCTGTGTTGACTGGGTTATATTTTCATTTGAGTGGGACGACAGTGAGGTTTAAGAAAGAAAGTATAGATAGAAAATTTGACAAAAAAATACTATTTATATTTTATCCCATCATGTCAATTGATAATAAACTCTTATGTCTTTACATAGAAATGATATAATACAGAAAATACTCTAAAATCTTTCTATATACCAGCCATACATCTCCAACTATCTTCATCAGCGATATAAGCTTACATGGGTATTTAACTTGGATCACACACTATTTAGAAGAACGATTCGTAATATTCATACTATTTTATCATGAATAAAACATCACACATTTTCTTCCAATGAAAGGATTAATGGCATTATTACTAAATACATATGTAATTAAATACATACATATACGACGGGTATACTGATATGGGTCACAACATATTCTGTAATTATCTCAAGAGAAAAAAGAAAACGTACAAAAAGTACGAGGGAACTGGGAATCGAACACGGGGTCTTCCTCTATCTGGGATGTTGCATTACCCAAATATGCTATCCGGTCAGGAGTCAAACAGTTTTGGAAACTTTGTAGGCAAGGGAAAGGTTGTTTTGTTTTCCTTATCCTGCAATTGCTTACAATATTATACAATTCTGCTATTACAATGATATCCTTATGTTCATCAATAATGGAATAACGAGCAAATGAGACGATATATTATCTATCAATAACGTAATTACGGTGCACCCACAAATTTCATGACGAGATGTTCGTAGCATTGAATTGAGTTTAATAGATATTTCCAATATAGACGGAATCGGCGACTGAAACATCTATAACAGTTATTGAGCCCAGTGGTGTTTCATTGAAGATAGCTACACTGTTTGTGAAACGTTGGACTGCAAAGTATTTTCTGCATTTATTCAACTTCCTAATTAATGAATCGTGATTATCACTTGCTTCTTCAAGTTTTTTTTATGAACGATGTCCTCCTTTCGTAGTCATGAGTTAAATTTTTACACTAAAGGATTTCGATTTTACCACAAAATCAAATGTAATATGGATAGAAATCAATAAAATATATATTAATAAATTCAAAAAAAAATCAATCAAAACCTAGAGGTAAAAATTAGCAATGATGAATTTTTGAAATACTTCACCCTTCTAAAAGATTTTCCTACCACCCACCTTGGGTGAAACGTGAAAGATCAGAAGCGATTAAAGACTAGGACCCTGAAAGAATGATAGATTTTTTATTTTAAATTACATACAATTCTTTCCTATACGACATAAACATTCATTTCCATCTGAAATTATTCTAGTTACAGGATTAGAAACTACGTTAGTCTGCGTTTTAAATAGATTCAATTAAAATTCACAGAATTGGGCGAGATATGGTAGAATTCCATCATGCGAAATGAAGGAATAGATAGGTACTGTTTCCACAAAAAAGGTTTTGTGGAAAAAGTACCAATCTATTCCTTCGTTTAGATTAAACTAATTTCCGAGAGCGTAAATTACTATCAGATGGACGCATAGGACTGCAATGGAGAAAAAACACTAAATAAATGCTTTTAACGATTGAGCAGCACATCCTAATTTATGAAAATTAGTGTTACGAAGAGTTAAAATGGGATGGTAGGGGAAAAGGATACGAGGCTATGAGAGAGTGTAATTGATCCAGAGAGCAAATACCCTTTGATGACATTAGTCTGCTCATTTTACTTCAATTTGCGACCATTTGGGGATGTCCTGCAATGCGTCACGAATTCTAATTCGGTCCAGCAAAGCGGAAGTACGCAGCAGATACGAGCCGGAATGGAAATGAAACAAATTGGGAACTTTGAGAGGAATGATTATCCGACATGAAGCATGTTTTAATTACATATGAGTAAATAGCTGAATATAGGAATATATATTGTTAGAATAGAATCCCAGGAATATGTCCTGGAATTCTATTCTAACAATAAAGATTTCTTGGTACCATTTTCTTTTCTGTCTTAAGAATCTAATTTTAAAGGAAATTATTTTATTGAACACCCAAACCAGTCTGATAATTTTCTGAAAATCCTTCGAAAGAAAGAGAAAATTTTGTTTAATATCAATCTTACATCACAATCTTATATTACATGTGACCGTCACAAAAAATAAACAAATCTTATATTGTGGGAAGATTCCGCATTATAAAATAAACCAGCCGAGTATTTACTAAAGAATATTTCGTGGAATCCACATTTTTCCGCGATAATCAAGTTGCTTTTATGTGTCTAAAATACAATCATCATTATGTATCTCTTTTGATTCCCTAACGTACTACTTTTTGAATGTATCAAACTGCTGAGTGACAAAAATCAATATGGGTCCATCTCTTTCAAAATCGTTAATGTCTCAGTTGTGTTTCTTTACATGTTACAGAAAGGGATTGTAAAATCTCCATTTTATAGTCTTTAAAAGATGCGGCAGAGCGTGATGTTTTATTCGTATAACGTATATTTTAATTCGGAAAGAGCGAGTGACTTTTTTTCACATGGATGCATCCGATAGAATAAAAATTGTCATTTTAATCCCTTTGTCGTCAAACAGTTGTCGAGCTCCGATTTTCGTTTATGGTTAGTCGCAGATGAAAGTCAGAAAAATATTACTCTCTATTGTCACGATTTCAAAGAGAATGAAAAATATTTTAATGCAAACAGAATGTGTACCAGAAAAATGGTTGTTATTTACTTCACTAAAGGAAAAAAGACTTTCAACTCGGATTCTCGGAAAATGAATTCTATTGCAATTAATAAAAGCAGATACGTGAAAGAAAGAGGATCTGAATATCGTTATAAGCAAATTTTGAAATTGTTCGCGGTTGAATCATATTCATTTTTGTATGATTATCTGAGTTTTACGATTAAATATCGAGGTGTTTTTAAAAGAGAAACAAAATGTCTCTTTTCACACCTTAAACACTTTAGTTTCCCATGGATAAGTTATGCATCCTTTCACTCACGAGTATGCGAACAAACATAGAGTTTCTTGTACCTATATACAGGACAAATAGCAGGTAATGTATATGTAGGTAATTTTTATATAATGAATAAAAATGGGGAACTTTGATCACACTTATCAAAAATATGATATTCTACGTTGTTTCCTTGTACAGTCTTGGCCAAAATTAACGCAGCACCGGCCGTAAGGATCGCTAGGGAGGTGCTGCATTAATTTTGGCCAGGAGTGTACCATGGTAATGGTTGAATCTGAGAAACATAGAAACGCTGCGATTTCCAAACCATACTTTAATTACGTAAAAATACATTTTCACTAACTAAAAAATTGAGAGATTCATATATACACGATTAAAGGGGACTACGGAACAGTCTCACATAAGTCTCCATGTGTCACTTTGTGACAGACAGATGGAGGAGTTCTGAAATCCAGTGGCATCATTTGATAAGGATGGTTCCTTCATTCACTAGGTTTTCCCATCACGGCTTTAAACGACTTCTTGTGAACCGCTATGATTCTTGCTTTGCCTATTCAGAGTTATGAAACTTTTTATATTTATAAAACAATTTTCCCATTCTAAGGGGAATATTTCTTCCTGATTTCAACTTGATTTGTACTGAGTAATTCTGAAATCATTCACCAAATCTCCGGGATCAATGTGATGATTAATATGACTTAACCCTCATAGACAAGGATACAGGTGAAAAGGACACTTGCTAACCGGAGTGAGCCCCAACACCGTCTACTTTTTACTAACTTCTATCCATAGCTTCAGGCATGACTTTGTGGTAGGAATCTACAACGAAAAGAAATGAAAAGATGATACTTTTACCCGTACCACAGGAATAATTTATTCAGCAACCTAGGTTTCGACGCGTCGCGTCATCATCAGCTCTTCATTCTAATGAAATCAATCAAAGAAGCCTTAACTTTGTGGAACTCCGTCCTAATAAATGGGATGGAGTTCCACAAAGTTCCTCTTCATTCCTCCAAAGAGTTCCTCTCCATTCTACTCAACTCTACAAACACGAATTCTGATAAAGCAATGATAAGAGAGAAAACAGCATCGAGAAATTTTAGGTTATAAAAAAGCTAAAATATATTTTATAAATTAAGGAAAAACCTACTTCTCAGACTATCATTTCACGGCATTGAAATTCTGAAACCATGGGTACTGCTGTACGATGTGCGATTGATATGTAAAGAAAGAAATAGCTAGGGGAAAATTCTTTGCTATAGGAAGTTTAGAAAAAATGAAAATAGTCGCGGGATATTATCAAAGCCGGATAGGGGAATAAAAGAAGCAACTGATGAATTACAAATGGCCGCTAAAACAATTATTCCGACCCTAGCAACGAGCACGGACTAAAATATAGTACCAACTGAATACTCGCCGAGTATTTCACAATTTTTCCATGATTAAATTTTTATGGTAAACCCCGCGTTCGAACTTTTTTCCTTCTGCCGGAACACGCGTGTCCTTCCCGGAGCGGGTGCTATTAATTTTAAGAGCAGACGACGCAATGGCCCGCTATTCCGAAGGGAAATCAACTTTGGTGGGAAAGAGAGGGCCTCTGGCGGGAAAATTCGGAGACAATGGGCGGCGGGAGATAAGCGCGCTTAAATCACGGCGTCGAACGCGGCGTTATTCCATTAAATGGCGCGCGAACAAGAGCGGCTTAACAGCAAACTAATAAGGCGGCGACGGGAAGATGACGTGTGCCCCTTATCATGGAAATCAGGACGGCGATAAAATGGTGGATCTCCAACCGCATCAAATCCGTTTTTCTCTCCGCGATAATGAAATCGGGGCCTCAGAAGTGGTAGCGACGGAATAAATATTTACCAAATATTAGAGAACGCACCGAGCTGAAATAATGATCCACAATTAAGACCGGTATCGCTTTCATTAGACTTTAGTAACGAAGTTTCCTGTCAAATCGCTGTCTGTCCAGGTACTCAGGTTGTGGAATTATTAAAATATTTCAACCTATCATAGAATCCCGCCTGAGCTGCAATAAAATCCTAGGCGAGGGAAATACTAAGGCTTTAAAGAGTTCTCAACAAAAAATAATTGGACCAAATCCTAAAGATGACTTGATAAAACTCGGAAGTGGACAAAAAACTGACAGGATTGGGATTCGAGACGGTATCTTCCGCTAGCTATTCTAACCTATAAAGTCTCCCAAAACGGTTCATTTGAACGTTTTGGCAAAACAGCTAAATTGGATACAGCAGCAGCGGTATGTCTACTTCATTTCACAAAGTCACGCTGTGACATAACACTTCATCGTTCGACTCACTTTGTAATTAACAATACTTACTCTTATAAAAATGGTATCGATAAAACAAAAACATAAAGATGAAAGTTTGTGTCACTGACCTCGAATTAGAAATACATTTATATACTTGTATGAATTATATATAGGTTGAGATAATGATCTCACTGCATAGATAAAGAGTTAGTAGTCTGATACTGGAGTTGTCTTTATAATAGCATGCCATTAGAAGAAATACATAATAATAATAATAATAATAAAGGACTATATTCAGGGCGAGATTGTGACTATGAAGTCTCTTCTTACACCTAACCCTTTGTCATGTTGGAGCAGAAAGAAATATATAGATTGCAAAAGTACAGAGAAGAAAACTACCATGTGGATTAAAAACCTAAGCTATGAACATAGGAAAACATTTCCACTGCAGGAAAACACCCTCAAAAGAAGAGAGTGTGAAAAACCTGCGAAACCTACATATAGAAAACTAAATTTAAATATGGTAGTAGATAAAAGAGACAAAATAAGACAAGAAAAAAGAAATTCATTAGAATGTACAATAAAGAGCAAGTTATAACATATTAACATAAAATTCTGACACAAAAGTAATAACATATAAGTAATAATATATAACTAATTTAGAATTGAGTTATAGAGTTCTAACTATCTTAAACTTGTTTTGTCAAATTACATGTTAAATTATATGAACATAATAGACGCACTGAACATATATACAGCGTATTTATAGTATGTACAAAAATAAGTCAACTTTAGGACAGATTTTCTATATGCGATCATAAATAAATAAAGTAATGATAAATTAATTGAAATCATATCGGTTTACGATGAAGTCTCCAATAAATATCTACATGTAAAGTCGAAAACGAGTATTAAGCTAAAATAAGGAGAGCCTTTCGTAGCGAACATGTTAGATTTCAAGTGAGATCACTGGTCGTCTACCAATTTTCAATCTATTTTCCTCTTGAAGAACAAAGACCAATGCTTCGCGTAATACCAGAGCGATTGGAGTTCTCCCGAAGCAATTCACGATCCCATATCCTTCGCGGTTTTGTGTCGACAATTTCGAAAACGGACGTGATGCTTTCACTCGGGGGGACTCAGCGCACGCAAAATGATCGCATCCGACGAAAACACGAGGAAAGGGGAGCTCCTCACAGCCCTCCTCAGCGCCGTTTCCCCGTTAATCATTGTGCGGGAGTCGCTGTGTAACGGAAGGGGTGCACGGAGGATACAGGGATGGATTTAGGGTGCAGCGAACAGGGGGGGGGGGGAGCATTATCCCCTCGTCGCGAGAAACGAAGAATTGAACGCTGTGAGCGATGGGGAAGAAATATAAAAGACATTATTTGAAAACGAGATTGAAACTGTTGTGTCCTCTCCCCAACGGGGAAAGGGTTGGAGGAGAAAGGTTGTTTGATTGGCTGGGGTTGCATGTGCTAAGGGAGGCTGAGAATGGGGATCAACAAATAGGATGAAGGCGGAATGACGGAACAAGCATCCAACCCCCTGGTCACGCCTGAACACGCTACGTCTACCTTTCTAAAGCCATGTGCTCATTAAATAGCCTTCACCTCAGCTAATCTCATCCTTCCATACTTATTTCTTCAGTAATACTTTTTATGCAATAGTATAACAGCCCCTTATCCATACGAACGCTTTGAGATGCAGCAAATTAACGTTACTAGGGTCCTCTATCAATAATTGAACGGGACAGCTGCCAAGTAACAACGCTTTGAGAATTGGAAAGCTAATGTTATAAGGATCTTCTAATACAATTCGACGAGGGATGAAGGGACGTATGCCATGTAATAATTATAATTTAGATATCAAGATTTCAAGTTATTCCATTATAAGATCCTTAAAACCTTCCAACATTAACTATCAAAAACTAGAGGTGAAATCAGACTTACTAGGTAAATAGTTAACCAGTTGGCCATTTCTTTCCCCAGTCAGCCTAAATGCTACATTTGTAAAAGTCCATGCAATTGTATCATAATCATCTTGTGAATATTACGTTTCATTTAATGAATTACTAATAATTATTTATAATTTAAAACATTTCTTATTAATGAATTAAATTAAAAGTAAGGGCAAGTCTGATGAGAAACAGAAGCCAAGAGCTGAAGATTGCAATTCCCTCACTATAGGACTATAGACTACTGAATATTGTTCAATTTATCAATGAATAGATCAATACAATGATCTTGTGAATACCTTTGAATTAATAATACCTCAAAAATTTTCAAGTTATCAAAGACATAAACAAGGCTGATGTGAGATTAAAATTAGAGCTGAGGATTGCATTTCCTTCATTACAGTACTCAAAGACGACTGAATATTATTCAATCCATCGATAAATAGAAGTGGTAAATGTAGACAACGTTATAAGAAAAATAAGTCATCCATTTATTAGATACAAATACTGAGACGTTATACTTCAAAAGGCATAAACCAAATATTGTTCCATGGGTATAAACACAGACTTGCTGGGATAGGAAAAAGAAAATTTAAAAATATCCATTTGTTTCGTACAAAGGCACTCGATGGACTCATTGAGCATGACGTTGGACAGAAGGAAATCGATGAAACGTAGAGTTTAAAGGGAGGCGAGAAAGCGGTGGCCGTAAACATCAATTCGAACGGGGACGCTAAGGTATTGACACATTCGCAGTCTTAGTGCAGCGAATTTCTCCGAGATTGACTTTCCTCGAAAGCGAAGCTCGAAATTGAGTTTGGGTGTCCGGAAGCCGCGCGAGATGGGCCATAAAAGCGCCACTTTGGAGATGCGCCGCTTTAGATGCGCCACCATAAACTTTTAAACTTTGAATCGACTGCGAACAAAAAGATATCGAAAAGATATCGCCCGCCGCGAACGAATAATGTCTTCCTATCCGCCGAGTGGTCATAAAAAGTGCATACCTCGGATGGAGGCATTCTGAGGATTGGACAGGTTTTATATCGCTTAATTTTCCGCTTTTTATGTCCTCCTCCAGCGAACAGCGAAAGCTTTCAGGACGCTATGGAAAAGAGGGAGATTCATACGAAAGAAGAGGACGTTAAAGAACGGGGGAATGGAGACTCAATATAGCGATCACCTCTCGAGTGCTTTCTCAATTTTCCCATTCCTTGGCGGATGAAATTCTCCCATGCTACCAGCAACAATCTCCAAGCAACGGGATTTCGAATAAATTATACATAAATATATATGTGAATTCAAGATTGAGAAGGGTGCTCGACGAGGCGACCGTTTATCACTTATCATACTCACAGCAGGTATGGAGGAAGTTTTAAAAACCCTATATTGAGAGGAGCAGGGTTTACGGGAATACATCAATCACCTACATTCCGCAAATGATATTATACTTTTTGCAGCCAACGAAGAAGATCATTCTTTAAGAATCCAAGAACAAAACAGCGGGAGAAAAGATTAGAACTTGGATGGAGCGCCTTCGGAAGAAACTCGTACGTTCTAAATTTAAGAATGACAATGATATTGAAGAGAAGTCTTCAATCTACTTCAAATGCATTTTACGTCTTGACCTATGAAAGTGAAGCTTGAGTGTTAAATGCAGCAATAACCCAGCGACTACAGAGAAGCGTGGAGGACTGTATGCTCGGAATCACAAGAAGAGACGGGAAACGCAACACCTGGGTGAGGATGATAATTGGAGTGACAGAAATCTTAGATAAGGTACAATCACTAAAATGGAGGTGGGCTGACCATGTGGCGCGAAGAAACGACAACCGCTGGACATCTGCAACATTATCAACTAGATTCCAAGAGATGTGAAGATATCAGGGTATAGATAGAATAATTTGAGGCATCGCCAAGTGAATAGGCATATCGTGAGAAATACTAATAAATGCATGGAAGCTAATGTTCACAACATTAGGGACCTCTTGTGTTTGTAGAGAACAGAGGTAATTTGTATATATCTCATTAAGTATTGATGATAAATTATGTATGTATGTAATATATATATATATATATATATATATATATATATATATATATATATATATATATATATAACTTACATACAAAAATCGAAGATATAGCTACACCGTCAAAAATCGATTTGAAAATTTTAAATTGTTATAAACTTTATTAAATTGTTTAAATTTTATAAAACCTTCCTATGATTATCTTTTCTAACACGAGACCTTTAAATTAAGCTATGTTGTGTATGTTTAGCTTCTATATTACCGGAGATATGGCCACGAATGCGAAGGCACTTTTGTAAAATTTCAATTTTTAAACATTGCAATATTTCGTAAACAATTGCGTTAATTACAAAAAGGCTTGGGGGTTTTCATTTTGTTATCAAATCAAAGCGATCTCCCAAATTTGGTCAAAATCGGTCACCTCAAGGGACATCACCTTGTCGAATTGGCATGGAATGACCCATATGTATGATTGTGCTTATGATATTTGGCTACATATGCATGCACACGCAAACTATTTAAGGAAAGGGTGGATAGTTGAGTATGCTGTAAGTAATTTCAATTATTTTCCCTCGATTCTGGAACTAAAGGAAAAAAGGAGGAACCTATTGATTCAATTGATTCTCAACCTAGGTTTGCCTTAACAGAGGATATTTGATCAGTTGAAATGTGACGAATTCCCATAGCCTGTGAGTATAAGTCGAAAAAAACTGCTTTAAAACTTTTAGAAGGCTATTTTGCATTCATTACATCAGTGTATGTAATTATAAAGAGATCTTGAATTGTTTAGACACCGCGATCATCACCTTAGAGGAATGTTTGTCTTTTTCCGGATGTACAATATAGTCTTGTTTAAACGTCAACCTATCTCCAATCTCTAAACGATCACTTAAGGCAAATGTCAATCTTGCATAAACTTTCCAAATGGAACACATTCTCCTCATGAATCTATAATATGGTAGTTTTAGTAAATGTATTCAGAAAAGCACTCAGTAAATTATATCCATGGATAGACGTAATCGGTTTTAGCTCTCTACAGAATAATAAATTACTATTTCGAGGAGAATCTCAAATTCCATTAGTTAGGTAAATTTTGGCTTACGTCTTGATGTACTTCCCAGTATTAGACCATCTCCTGTTTTATAAATTAAATTTTTAAAGAAAACATGAATTATAAATATCTAAAAGATATTACATTGATATTAATTAATTACCGTGAGGTGTATTTTCACCAAATAATTATTCTACTTACGAAAAAATTAGATTTTATTTTTAATACGCTTCAAGATGAATTCCTCTAAAAGGTAGTCGACGCTTAATTGAGAGTAACTCAGCTGTTCATTTTTTTAAATTTCGTTTTGATATCTCAATCCCATAGTTGGTTTTCCAGTCTTCGTTTAAATATAAGAAAGAATATGAAACGTATGTATGTATGCATGTATGAGGACCTCCGAAAAGATCATTTAAATAAAATGAGGTGCAAAACACTAAAAATTCTGTTAGGACTAGATTGGACTGGTAAATACAATGCGAAGTATTCCTACATAATATTAAAAATTTATTTTTTCTTATCATAATACAGAAAGATGTCCTTAATAATATCTTAGAAGCTGGAAATAATTTAATTTAGGTTCGCATAATCAATCAGTTGTAACAATATGAATTGACAGCGACCAAATTTGATCATACTGACGTATTTAAAACAAATTCAAACTACAGTTTCTTTGTTTCAGTATCAACAGATGAGAAATGATGAAATCCCTCCACAAAATTAAATATTACTTTACTAACAAATAAAAGTAAAACTAGCAGTAAAAGTTTTAAAACTAAAGTTTAAGTTTAGTAGTCACTACAGTTTAAGTTTTTTAGCGACTAAAGTTTTAGATTAGGAGTAAATTTAGATTTAGTTTTTCGTTAAACTAAAGTTTAAGTTCAGTATTGATTCGTAACTTCCGTAGATTTTACTTATGTGTAGGTGTCTCTTAAAAAAATGTTTACCACAATCAGAGTGGACATTTTTAAAGTAACAAATTTCCATTTTACTCTCCGGCAAAAATTGAATGCGATTCTCTACTAGAAATCCCATGACACTAATTACAGATGAACGTAACACTTAGTGGAGCGTTTATTCGATATGCCTTTCCAGCGGTCGGAAAATGAAAACTAGCACAATGGGTGCAATACATCTAGATTTAATGCATCGTGTTCCACGGAAAAAATTGGGGCATTTTATGTGTAATGAAAAGAGCGCCTCATCTTCAGCCGACGTTCATTTTTGCAAAAGGAAGCCCCGCGAAGGCCGTTTCGCCCGCCTCATTTCTCATTTCGGAAGAAAGGGAGTCCACTCATTTGAGGCATATATTCTACGTTCCTAGCAGAGGGTGTTACCGTCAGCCTTCAATTCTCTACATGTGAGATGTCTTAAAAACCACTACGATATGAAGAAAGTCATTAAGCAATTTTCTACTGAATAATACAAACATCTTAAAAGTTTCATTTTCATCAAAAGTTACCTCAGTTTTCTGCTTATTTCGGCACGGAAGGCGATTTTAAAGATAGCAAAACTTATCCTTCAGTGAAAGCAGTATTTCTGTTCAATAAGAAGCAAATGTTTCGCTACATTTTCAGGCGAATGCATTAGTTCAACATATGTTATGCTGAAAACATCGCGATGCTTTAAATAAGGAATGCCTGAGGAGAAAAATACAGGAAGTCATGAATATTAATGATTGCAAATATTCAAATAAAGTCCGAATATATACTAATCACTGGATGAAATGAAGAATTAAAAGAACTGAAAACTCATTTGTGACCTTAATTCGAACCAAGACCTACTTTTCGGATAAATACAGTAGCTAATTGAGCTGCATCGCATTTCTACTCTATTATCAGGGGTTTGGTGCTCACCTGGCGATAAAATTTGTCTGATAGTAAATAAATAAATAAATAATCGTCTTTATTTGGGCGAGATTGAGACTTAACAGTCTCTTCTTCCATCTAACCCATCGTCATTAATTATAAAATAAGAGGTAGAAATAATTATAAGAATTGGGAGAGAAAACCTAAGAGATTCTTAGGAAAAAAATCCGCTGCAGGAAAACACCCACAAGGAAGGGGGGTGTGAAAAACCTGCGCAAACCTACCGATAGTAATAGCTAAAAGATAAGAAAAGAGAAAAACATTCAAAAATAAATACACTACCAATAAGTACTTACATGCGATACATAAATAAGAATCAGTTAAAATTTAAACAGAGATAGCAATATACAAAATAACATAAAAAACAAAATAGAAATACAAGGAAAACGTACATGGATTTTCATCCATTAAGTACATTATGAGGAAAAATAAAAGAATATTATAAAAAAAACAGTATCAAAATAATGCATACAGTATGCACTAGTCAAAATTGTATATAACATAGACAAGTAAAGTAGCTAGGTTAGAGTCCCAAGCACTAATTACTTTATGAAATCATTTTTCTTTCCATGTTCATAGCCTATCCTAAATCATTTCCTTATAATTCTTGTTCACACTAAAAAGCCTCAGAATTACGTCTGGTTAACAAGTTTTATTTTTCAAACTTTTTAATTTGAACCAACACGAATTATTCTATGCAATGTATTAAACTATAGAATTTAGCCGTACTGCTTAGGTTAGTTTCATTAAAAGAACTTTCACAGAACGTTTTTGAACTTTTCCCATGATATCTTTGAAATAGTTCCAGGGCATATGCTAATGAGAATAATAATGGCAAACAATGTAAATCAGTAATTAAACCTTTTACATAAAGCGAGATGTAAAAATACATGCTGATGGACATTATTAATACACTACCCTTACAGTGAGGGAAGGCCTAAATAGCCTGTTACAGCTAACCTCTGGTGTTATTGCATTAAAATTTCATTCTATCGAATAAAAAGATTGACAACAATTAAATTATTCCTAGAAAAATACATCGTACACACAATTTATCGAACTGAATTTCTTTTTGCGCGTTCAATGAAAATGTTAATATAGGTAGTCGAACCATAACTCTAATTTTCAGAGAGGTCCCACATAGCTATATGAACAGCCCACATGCGAAATGACCTAAGCTGTCGAAGTACCCTCAACAACACTACTACTATTTGAATTCTCTGAAACCGACGTAGATTCCGAAGTACGACCTCGCTTCTTGCTGCGGCGAATTTTCAATTAGAATCCTTCCTAACGCCACCGCAAGCACCCACGCGAACGTAATATTTACAAATTAAATGTCACAGAACCTCTCCGTATTAGGCCTCAAGATTTTCGGGAAAAAAAGAAGCTCGCTAAACGCATCATTCCTGAAGGAGCAATTCCGCCGTCAAGCAAACCGTAAAGCGACGAGAGGCGATACGATATATCAAAGGAAACGCACGGAAAGCGAGTTACGACACAATTTTCTCCGAGAAAGGCCCTTTCTCCGGATGAGGAATGCGAGACACAGTGTTTTGGGTCTGACGGCGTTAAGGAGTCGAAAGAGGGGGCAAATGAGAGCGAAAATAGCAGTTAGAAGATGATGAAATGGAAGGTCGGAGATTGCAAATGGCGGAGGAGACGCTGAAAGGCACTCTCAGGACACGGAGACAAAGGAGGGACGATTAATGGAGAAAGAGAGGAAGAGAGAGAGAGAGCTCAGGGAGAAAGGAACATACGGATTCTCCGAAAACGAATTCTTCGAGAGTATATTCTTCGAATAGGAAATATCTTTTAAGAAATTAGGCAATCGCGATTTTTTTAGTATAATACCGTATTACTACAAATCGGGTAAGTACGTTGTGTTTTCATATATCATTAAAAGTAAAAATAGATTCTACTCATGGGGAGCTGTGGAACCTCCAAATCACTCAAATTTTACGAAAACGAATTCTTCGAAAGACTAATTCTTCTGCAATAGAAATCACTTTAACGAATATGAAGTCATTCAAAACTTATATGTACTAAAGAACTGATTCGGACTTCATTTGTAATCAGTAAAGGTATAAACCTCTTTCAGATTGGGTTGGGTTGAGAGCGGGCATCGCATGTGACATTCTTTTCGAAGGATCTGTTTCAGAATAATTTGCTTTCAAAGACTATGTTTTCGAAGTATTTGTCTTCGAAGAATGTCATATTCGGGATTTAAAAAAATTAAACAATTACAACGAAAGGCGATACGATTTGTAAAGAATTTATACGATAAAACAGCGGGTGTCACTCAGATGTTACAGTACGCGGGATGGGAATCACTATAAGATAGAAGAAAATTTCAAAGGATAAATTTATTAAATAAGTTCAGAGAAATTAGTTTCTCAGATGATGTAATCGATATAATGCGACCCCCCTGTTATATGGGCCGTTCTGATACTGCCAGAAAGATTAGGGAAATAGATGCTAGAACGAATCGTTTCAAAAATTCATTTTTTCCGCGAAGTATACGCGAAAGCAACCGTTTAGGAAAATAGAGTCAAGGTGCTTGCACCCCCTAACACACGCCGAAAGGCGGCTTGCAGGGTTCTTACATAGACATAGACAAGAATTTGCTTTCAAAGACTTTGTTTTCGAAGAAGTTTTCCAACAAAAGAAAGAAATTTGAAGGCGTCAACCGGTTGACAAAACTAGTCAAATAATCTCCCTGCTATAGAAGCTACGAAAAATTCTTTCTTTCGACGTGTGTGTTGAGTCTCACAAAGTTACGCTCGAACATATTAATTAAAAACATGAAACATTCGAAGAATTCTCCTGTGACTGAATGAGGGACGTGGCAAGGGATGGGAGACGAATGACGAGAAAGGGAGAGAATTCGAGAACGATTCGAAAAGAAACGGCGCATAAGGAAGTCGGGGCGAAATGAGCGAGGGGCGGAGATAAAGTGTGGGAAGAGAATGAATTTAATCAAGAGAATGAGGGAACCGAGAATGAGAGCATGTGCGCCACTTGTGTGAAGGCGGAAAAAATGGAAAGTACGCCGCTGAGCGGATGAATTGAAGCATCACTCGCAATTTCGGAGCAATTTGTGCGATACATAGATGGTGTGTCGGTTCTGGGGGAAAGTTTGCGATCGAAGTCCCCGAAATTGTAGCAATCATTGGAGGAAAACGTCTCGGTACATATAAGAGATGAAATTCCATAGAGGCTGATTAGAAGTAGTAAGATGCCAAGTTTCAAGGTCTATGTTATGTTTACAGAAGGCTTTACTTTTGTACTATCTAAAACTCATAGTTCCATAGTAATTTGAAGATATTCCAAAGTCAAGATTAAATAGAATAAAATTTCCTTGAAAAACTGTTTCCTGTATCTACAGTCATGGAATACTACAAGGTTACTTTCCTTTCCAGCGACTTTGTATTAATAGTTCCATTCTATGTCATATTCGAGAGAAGTAATTTGTGAGAGTTCTCGTTCATTCTCTATCAAGAGACTTTAATAATTAGCATGAACTTTACGACTGCTGCATGTGTGTTTAAGTTTACGGGTACATTTTGCATTTAGACCCCGATGATGACTCTATGAATCGAAGCATGTCGCTAAAATAAGTCCGGATATTGAAACTATACAAAGCCATTGTGTTTTCCATTCACTGGACATAATCAGATAAGTCATGTATTAAAATTAAGGGGCAATGGTAGATGTTACTCAAATATGAGTCCATGAAGAATCTGTTGCAAACCGTCATTCCCCCCCCTTGGAAAGTTTCTATATTCTCCCCTAAATTGTATGAAATAGCGCTCCCGTCACCCCTTAAGGCCAGCAGGTTCATCATAAGCCCTGCCTATTGTGCCTCATCCAATTTACTGGTAAAAGGGGCATTTATCATGTTCACCCATTTGCTCCCTATTGAATCTCCTAAATGATTCTTCAGGTACACCCCCATTGCATAAATCCACTCCACTAAGCTTTGTCCAATGGACTAATTCATATCCCTCTATTTCTACACTTGCTTGTTCCTAAGAATGCACATATACTTATATACTAATCTCAATTTCAATGTAAAAATATCTTCCCCACAGTTCTAGTAATAAGTTACGATTTGTCTTACTTTGTGTAAATCTTACACATAGGCTGGAAGGGAGATTGATTGCACTCTTAGGGATGAACAATAGAGCAAGATAATCATCTTCATTGATAATACCCTTATAAGAAAATATCCGTTGATGTTCTCATATAGATGTCCTTTACACTATTGAAAACTTTTTAAAGCCTTCATGCAAACTTGTAATCTACCATTCATGTAGTTGGAAAAACCAGAGACAGCTATTATGACCTAAAATTTACAGCGAAGTCAAAAATGAAATAATAACCTGCGTCTCAAATCAATCTAAAATTCATAAAGGGTCAATTTAAACCATCCTTTAAATGAGACTATATACCTTCCCTATTTTTATCCGATGGAGTACTTTCTAAGCATAAGAACATTTTAAAGTAGAAGTATTGCAACTCTCTTCAAATTTTCTTCTTTTCTATCTTTCGCTGTTTTATTTATCACCCGCTTAAATTTGTCCTCATTAGTTGTTCACGTCCCTAGCATCGACATATAATTGCTTTTTACATTCGTCTGATGAAGAATACAATTAATTTGTAAACATTTATCGTATAAACGTGATAAATGCTCTCAGAGTAATTATCAGAAAGGCACGTGCTATTTTTCGTTTCTTAATCGCGAAAGAGCATAACGCAGGGCCGCAAAATAAGAGCGGTGTTTGACTCTGAATGATACACCACGAAATATGCGAAAGGTATATCTGCGAAAGACGAAGCCTGCCTCTCACCATGAGATAATTACATACATTGTATTTAAAATTAAAATATATAAACAATTATTGGAAGCTTATGACAGAATAACTAGTTTAAATGGTACTATATAACGATACGACTATAACGTTACCTTTAACACTTTAATCCACTCCTTGTTTCGATTGACATTCGATTTTCCTGTAATCGTTTAGCTACTCTTACATTTCAAAAAATGAAAAAACTTGGTATTTTTCACGGACATCTGTGGAAGATACCAAGATTTTTCATTTTTTGAAATGTCTATTCCATTCCACGAAGTCACGCTTCAGCATATCAGTTTCTACTCTTACATTTTTGACCCCCTAAATATTATTTGGTTATTACTTGCTCTCACTCCAATTGTTCGGTTGCAATTATGGTTGGTTGCCGGTTGGTTAGCGATCACTTGGTTGATATAAAATATTATTATGTCACTAAACTTCACCTCTATGCCAAGAACATAGCTAAGGAGGAAATATGAAAATGATAATGGGCAGAACGATGCTCCAGTGATGGTTTCAATCATGCATGCTGTACAGATCTCGAGAAAGAGTGCGTAAATCGTACAGCAGCCTAACTTGTGAGAGTCCGAAAGAAGGCTTTTGGAAGAGTAGAGATGGAAGAGCGTCAAAAACAGAGGTGGGGAGGAATCGCAGGTTCTAATTGATTCGGGCAATCAGGTGCCCTTCCTTCACACCCTTTCGGACCAAAGCACTCTCGCTCAAAGATATCCTGCAGTCATCCCACTATTCCTCCCAAGTTACTTCTCTTCGGGGTTGCTTCCACGCCTGCCAACTTCTCGCCATCCCTAACCAACCTTTTGACCCACCAACCACCTCCTGAAAGCCCTCCGGTTCTTTCCGGAAGAGACCCTCTCCCTCCCTAGTCCAACCCTTTCTCTTAAGTCGCTCCAAACGATCTCTGTTTCGCCTTTTGGAATTACGGGCCGTGCTATTCCGCCGCAAAGTTCACGCGCGAAAAAGTCTGAGGAAAAGTTCGGGTCATTAACTCGTGAGTGAAAAGCGAAAGTAAGTTTGACATAGGTACCGATAGGAATCGCTTTAAGACATCGAGAATGCAATCGTAAAAGTCCATTACCTTTCAGAGTATTAGTTGGTGAATGAAAGAGGCATAAATCGATTTTTAAATATTATCTAAGATTATTTAGGCATTCAGCTATCATCTGTATGGGTAACTACGTTATTGAAATGTGCATTTAGTGAAATAAGGTCATTAATCTGCCACTTTCCTTTATTTCCAGAAATGGAGGCAAAATAAAACACAGGAAGAAAAATAAATCAATACATACAAACAAACCGACTGATATTAGATATTTGGTAGAGACTAAATAAAGAAAGAAAATTTGAAACGCAGCTGTTAATGAATAAGAGAATTAAAATCCCCAATAGCTGTTTTTATTGCCGTTCCTCATCTGTTTAACTTGCATTCGGAGGAAAAAAGGGAAGCAATCCCTAATTTCTCCTAATACCGGTGAAGGAGATAAGGAACGACTACACGGACAACTATTGGAGATTTTAAACCCCTAGTAATACAATCTTTATGAAAAAAGTAGATAAAAATTCTATATTAGACTAGATAAAATAAGCACAGAGGGACTTGGGTTGTGAGGAAGAACTCCTCGACGGTAGATATACGGAGAAGAACCCAGGACGCAAAAAAGTCCACAGAAGAGGAGGTGGTCGAAAAAACGCGCGAAAATAAAAATATCATAAAAAGAAAACACTCTCCCTAACAAGGGATCTAAAGGAAATTCATGAGGTATGGATAAGAAGTTATTGTATGTGTTGCAGCCCTAGTCACTTCAATATACTCGCAGTAATTAATTAACTGAAAGTATTCAGAGGATTCGAATTTACCGAAAACAAGAATTTATCAATACCACACAAGATACGGCGAGATATATCATAACAGAAAATATAAATGCTTGGGGAAAAGGAAGCGAGGTTTGCGATTCTTCGTAAATAATCGAACCCGGAAAGAATAAAAAGGCGAACGGGGAGACGAATGAGAAGAGACTGGATAAAGGGACGAGCCGGAAATTTCCAAAGTGAAAAAGACGGGAAAAAATGAAGGTAACGAAAAGTCTGAAATAAAGGGTATCTTTCATTGAGGGGGAGCGCGAATTCCATAGACGTACTCGGGGAAAATATCATTCCCTTCCAGAGGAAATTCTCCGATACTTTTTTCCAATTTTAGCTCTTTCATTACAATTCCGTAATATATTGACTTTCTCTCCGAAAGAGATTCCCCGCAATATTCCTCGGAATAACTTTGAAAATATTTTCCGATAATTCTCTGATATATAAAGGCCTTCGCGTATTTCGTAATTAACTACTTTTGAAAAGTTCACGTCTTCGCTCAGAAAAATCCGGTAGATTGTAGCGTCAAAAATTCTATCTTCGCCTTGCTTCTCACGTCATAGCAAAATTCCGATTACGTAACGAAAATGTTAACTAATTTTCAAGAATTTTGCATCTACTTTGGTGTGCTCACTCGTTGCACCATCTCTCCGAGTAATATATTCATGCTTCCAGTCTACTCTAGATTTTTAAAAACTTAAAAATAAATTTACTTGTTCGATGGCTCAGTGGAATCGTTGTACAGTCCTGGCCAAAATTAACGCAGCACCGGCCGTTAAGATCGCATGGGAGGTGCTGCGTTAATTTTGGCCAGGAGTGTACCAAAATTTGTCCCTGAGCACCAGCAGATCTAAACTGAATCCAATGCCGTCCTCTTGAAAACGATGCAAGTTTCAATCATTGGTTTCAAAAGTTTTTCATTTATTTAAGTATGATATTTTAGTGTAAATCTGTAATTTCCACACACTGACGTTTACCTCTCCTATATTACTGCCGCTTTGTAAAGCATAGTACTATACCGGGAGTTACCAAAGGAAATTTGAGATAATGTCCTATTTCTTTCTACGAGTATTAGAGGGTTCCCAATATATCCTTTTCATAAGTTCATGTATTCTCATTCATAAGAGCGGTATAGTACTTATATCATTAAATATAAGTTAAGGATGTCAAATTATTAATCTATTATTAGCAACTATGAGTAAAATATCGTTTCAATGTTAAGGTCAGCATGAATCAAGAATTACGCAACCATAATTACATTGTAAAATGAATTTACATTCTTTAAAATGTAGAAACATGTAAATTATTCATACTACCTAAGTACTTAATGAAAAACAAATTAAATTCCATTTTATCGTAGAGAACTAAATATACTTTTCATACTGATCATTGAGACTCATCAATGTAAATTTAACATCCGTTCTTTCCTCTATGTTCGTGTACGTATGAATTAAAAAGTTTTGAATTCATGTATGTACCTGACACTTTCATTTTCTTTGCCCTACACTTTCATTCCTGCAGTTAAATTTAAGTTTCAACTGTGATTGGGTTTTGCTGGTTTGCTAAAGCCCCGAGTTCCAACTTCTCATGAGTGTTTTCCTGCAATGTTTTCATTACCTCAAGTGTTTTTGTAGTCACAACATATTTCCCTCCTGTTTGCTTTTCCTTTTGTGTGGTTTAGGAATCTCTTTCTGAAAAACTTCAATAGCATGGGATTGGATGTAAAAAGAGAACCCGAAGTCTCAATTTCACCCTGGAGTGAATTAATTTCATTATTACTATAATTTATTTAAGTTCGTATCCTTCAATTGAATAAAACATATCTTTAGATGGATTCATTAGCATGCCGTCGCCAAATTAGCGGGAATGAGGGTTCCTAAATTTTTAAAACTAAATAATTCATAATACGTTTTTTCAATATGGTATGGTTGCAAAAATTACTTTAAAATGGATTGGTTTAAAGAGACGCTTTGAAAATGAGTGGTAAAGGAGGAAAGGTACGGTAAACAGGAGAGAAGAGGCACCTAAAAAGGACACTTCATTTGCATGCTATAAGGGTAACTTTTACTTGGGTAGGTCAAGGGATTGGCGATAGCAATGTATGAGGAAAAGAAAGAAAAGGCGCTCGTTAACGAACTGTGTATATCTAGGACATTCCATGGCGCTTAAGTACACTGAGAGTTGACGTTAGTGGGAATCCGACCGGAATGAAATCGGAAAAAAAACACAGATGAGACAAGATGTAAAGCGAACGAATGTGTAGGAAATCTTTGGGTTCTCTTTCATCAGTACATATCTTACACACGCGGAACACGGTGATGCAAAGGCCGTATGCACAAACATAAACATATAGACGGCGCAGTATATTTTAATTTGATATTTTCGAGGCGGTCTATCTTCAAATGGGGACGGTCGTAAAGCGGAAGCGATTTTGTTTTTCTTAAAAATAGAAAAGAGAAAGTCGTGGAATCGTTAACGACGCTCACATGAAAATCCCGACTGAAATGCAAATTTCGGCTCGCGGAAAATGTTTTTGATGTCTTTCACTGCGCAGGGGTGCGTAAGATCTTTATATACATACACACGTTTTCAATGGGCGGAATTGAGACTAGGAAGTCCTACCTACCGTTTCACCCTTGTTTAAAGACATAAGAATATAACAGTAATATGTACAGACTTCCTGAAATAAAATAAAAAAATAGAGATTGAGAAAAACTATGGAAAGAAAGAAACGGTTTGTTTACGGAAGGTATAAAGATATTCATTGAGAGAGTGAGACTGAAAGGTCTCTTGTTCCATCCAACCCGTTGTCAATAATACTTATATAAATAAGCAAATAATGTGCAAGTGAATAGAAAAAGAGACATGACAGAGTTATGTAAAGCAAACCTAGTCTATAATCTTAGGAATATAGATCCCCTGAAGGGAAAAAACAATCCCATAATTGGAGATGCCAACAACCTGCGCAAACTTACTAATATTACAAGCTTAAACATGTAAAGGAAAGCTGTGTATCTCATAGAAATTAAGAAAGCAGTCCTGTGATAAAACGTACATAAACGGAAGTGAATAATTGGAAATATGGTAATCAGTTGCGTAGAGAAAACAATAGAACCATTTTACATGGATCTCTGTCAATCAAATTTTCTAAATCACTATAATTTAAATATAAGGTCTTCATTAAGTCGAGATGAAGAGGTTATTTTTTAAAAGGGAATTGAAATCCAAAATCTGAGCTGAATTAATGGAACGCATCCCTAAGTCGGAAACAAATGAAAAGCCGTCTGCGCTGTCATGCGAAAAAGATCAGGGAGGAGAAGGAACACAGACTTCCAGGCAGAGGCGGATGTTGGGAAATCCCGGCGACAGAAAGAAAGGAATCTCCGCCATCAATCATAGCGATGTATGCGAGAGGGAAACAATTTCTCCGAGTTTGATTGATTTGCGGCCGGGGATTGTGTGGGGAAACGATTGACTCGAAAAGAGAGTGAACGAAGAATGGATTGGGAATCGATATACTTAATGGGCAGAGGAGACTAAAGAACGAATGGATGGAGATGGATTGCAGGACGATGTAAGGTTAATTCAAAGTATTAATAAAGCCATTACAAGATTACGACACGGTGTTTTAGATATGCTAACATTAGCAGCATACTTAATTTAACCAACTATAAGATTTTAAAGTATGTTTAGCTCTCATACAAATCGGTTTTGTCATAGCTTTCAGTCATAAAACAATCCTTTATATTATTTAGATAATGTTTTAAGTGCCTTTATACCCAAAATTTTACTCCCCGTCGATTTTGCTCAACCACACCTCTGGTAATAGGCTAAACATTGAAAGGAATGAATGGGCTTAGATTAAACAAAAGTTTAATGTCATTTACGTCTTTCGTTACGGCGGTATATAGTAACTTTTGAGAGATTTTTTATCATCTTATTATTTAGTTTTGATGTTAATCATTGTCCAATATATTTGGGAAAGTTATTATTACAAAAACCAACAATTCTTGGGAAGATTAACAAAAAAATAAATAAAATATAAATTAAAATAATTTATAGTTATTAATTTAGGTGTGGTCTCACAGAAAGGTAAATAAAATACCCATAAAAGATACAAATCTGTAGAAAACAAATAAAAATGATGTTTTTGTAATAGCAAACGAGTCTACGTACCGTTGAAATGAACAAAAATATATACACTGTGCGACTTTGTACTATTTCCTTGCCAACATTATGCTCTGGAAAATGTTCAAAAGAAAGAAAGTAATTATATGAAAACTTAGCTGGCACGTTCGATTGATTCCAATATATATTGAAGAAGCGAAGCTTTAACTATATTCACTCATCGAATTTAGTTTTATTACATCAACGAAAAGACTTAGTGGATGAAATAGAAGAACACTTTGTAGTAATTCCACAGAATAAATTTCTTTACACGACTGGTTTCAACTTTTGAATTTTCAACGGTTTCAATTTTGACCGGTTTCAACTTTTTAAGTTTCAACTTTTAAATTAAAACCAGAGGATGACTTTTAAAGGTTGAAACCAGTCGTGTAAAGAAATATATTCTATGGAATTACTACAAAGTGTTCTTTTATTTCATCCATTATGGAATTCCACCAAGTAACAGCCAATAACATTCAAAATATGAATACACTTAGCTTACACTTGAGCCTTACACTAGACAATATTAAAATTAAAAGGACGTATCATCAAAATGGAATATTTAGTGTAAGTTCATTCTCATGAACAAAAATAGAGTTTTTAAAGCTTTTAACATTGCTACCACGTAGAAATACTGAAGAAGCCAGGATAGTGCGAACGCTTCGGAGATCCACACACATTTGTTGTGCTGAAGTACGGATAGCATTTTAACCGAAGTTTGAAACTGAACGAATGAGAACTTCACCTCTCAGATTGTGATTTCATCCGAACACGACGCACGCCGAAGCTTCTCTCCGTTTTAGGGATTTCCTTTCATCAAGCCGCTCTCTGTACACATCGCTCGCAATCAATGTTTAAGGACCGAGCGCTTACTCGAGACAATATCTCCTTACGGGAGAGAAATAAGATTTCCGAACGATCTTGAAGAAAGTTTTGCATTCGAAAGAGGAACGTCAAAACGTCCTAGTTAATTCAAATGAAAGTTTTTCCTCGCTTTCGTGACTGAGGATCATTAACTGAGAAACCGAGGTTAAATCCCCGAAAGGGAACTTCTCGAGTTCTGATGAAGATCGAAATTATGGTTCCTTGTATAGCGCAGTAGCGTTCTTGTTCCATGCGTAGAGTTAACAATTTTGTATCTGAGTTGCTTTGATGTAATCAGAAATTCGAAGAAAGGAGATTAAAACCTTAATTTTCTTTATTCTGTACCAAAAGAGAAATTAAAACTATTCCAGTAATCATGATATGGTAGAACACAGAAATATGGATGAATTATGCATAAAATTATAAGAATTATAAAGAGGAAAAAAGAAAACACAATTTCCCTTACACAGAAAAGATTGATGGCATTCGTAGACTGACGATTAGGTTGATCTATTATTGCGTAGTTTTTACAGTATTTTAAATTTTCCACTGTTTCTAAGATATTCTCGTCCTATTTCTTTCAAGATATAACAACTAGATTGATGAGGTACCTTTTATATTCCGCAGTAATTGACTAGTAAACTTCGGAATTATTTATTTATACAATAAGAATCTATATGGTATTCACTCCGTAGTCTGGTCGGTCCCCTTCTGGCATTAGTCATCAAGAACTATTAGGGGGGATGAGGCTTGAGGCTAGGTAAGGTGACGAATGAGATAGTTTTCCCTTGCTTTTCTCACTAAGTCAGAACGCTATCAGCGGAACATGTACACATAAAAGAAGCACAATGACTGTACGAGTAACACTTTTCTTATAATTCTATAAGGAGTGACCTTTACAAGGTGTAAAAGTTTGAAACCGGAATTTTTTGTAAAAATTACACTTCTGTTATTTGAAAATTATCGTAAGTATCGTAAATAATCGTAAATTATCGTAAAGTATCGTCTTCATCCAATAAGGCTTCCTTGTCTTCAAACTTTTTCGGTGGTTTCCCACGGTCCTCGCTTCTCACGTCAAAATAACCACTTTAAATTTTTTAAACCACTCAAAGCACTGAGTTTTGCCAAGAGCACATCAACCTTCGGCAAGCATTCTATGCGATTCTGCAGCAGTTTTCTTCAAATGAAAACCAATGCTGTCCGCAAACCATAGTTTGTAGGCACAAAACTTGACATGTTTGAGGTTATAGAAAAATATACCGGTGAATGAAACTTAGGTTATTGCGTGTTGACAAACTTTGTCAGCTGTTAGAGGGAGAAGATGGCACTGCAGAAGCGGTCTTATGGTCTTTAAACTGATAGCGAGCACCATCTATAGGGAAATTTTGGTTTCATACGTTTACACCTGGTATTAGTTCTATTGTTCAATATCAATTATAACTCAGTTCCTTTCATGTCATCACAGCCATGAACAAGACTGTGACAAGAATTTATGAAGGTACTTATTCACCTATCCTGTGACAATGAAAATATTTCATACATCATAATATGATAGCAATTACACATATAATTAAATTATACAATAAAATACTTCTCTTTGATTTTTTGTTCATGGAAATGATTCTTTGCCATTTTGAAATTTCAATTTATACTAAAATAGTTTGTTTCTCCGAATAGCTTTACTGAAAATATAGCCGCAGCGTTTCTGAACTACAATCTCAAATTTGATTACTTTCCTCGAATAAAATAAAGGCGCGCCAGAGAAGATCAGGCAATTAATAACGAAAATTAATTTTCCTTTACAATTTAGAGTCACGAAGCGAAAAAGTTTCCATATATATTTATTAAGTAAACTCGAAAAAATTGAAATAACAATCAAAGGCAAAGGGATGAGGGAGAAGGGCCACGCATGGCGATGTCGTTCAGACAGGAATTAAATTAACTTAATTGGATCATCCTTCGAAATTTGAACGCCATTCAAGCAAAATGCGCAATAAAGCGAAGGGAAAGGATAGAGTAAATTGGATTACATTCTCAAAGTTACGAATTTTGACCGTCCGTAATAGGATGGCCTCTGGCGCAGATGAGTTGTTTTAAATTGCAAAAGAAGAGGTCTCTGCTACATTTAGCAGCCAAGGACAATTAAGAGACCTTTTCGAGCGAAAATCGTTTACGAAGAGCAGATTTTTAAAGCATCGTCGATATTAAGTTTCTAGAAAACATCCAATCGCTTCATACGAGTATTTATAATGAAGTGGCCCTGAAGCAAATGATATCCACTCTTATCAACGTTGCCATGCAACAGATAATACGAAACAGGTCTAAGAAAATCACTGTAATCATTAGTCTGCGGATAACGTTTCCGCGAGTCCCAGAAATATGCGCTTTCAAGCACTTACTAAATGTCATAAAAACCTGAATCTTAGTTTTAAGATATATTATCCAACAAAAGTGTATAAAAGTAGAAATGAAGTATTTTTAAGCTTACAAGTTGTTAGATGGTTAAAAAAATAAAACTTTTTAAGTTCCATAAGAGATTTTTTTATTTCGACCGGTTCCCATCTTGTGGGAAGAATTTCGCAGCTTTTTTGTTAGTGATAAATAAGTTATTTTCCGTTCTTTTAATGCTAATTAGTAATTTCTTTTAGTTTTTAATTTAATGGATATGACCTTTCATTAATTGTGCGGAAACCTAATTTTAATGTGAACAGATAAAATTTGTAAATTTTGTTGCATCAAAGACTAATAACAGAAAATGTAATGTTTCATGTAACAAAAAATGTAATGTTTTATGTAAGGTTTGAAAGTTCAAATAGGGAGTTGTATATAGTTATAGACTTATAGAATTGAATAAATAACGCACTTTATGCAATTTATCCATTCATAAAGGTTGGCAAATAATCTTTATTTTACATGATTAACTGTATAGCCTTGATTTCCTTTCGTACATATAGTTTGTCCTGCCTAGACTTCCAACGGAATACGATTAGTTGAACCTGATATCTTCGACCATTAAGTCTATAGAATGGGATAGCTGGTTGGAAACTGCCACGTCGAGGAGTTTGATTAAGAGTGAAATTTTCCACTACCCAATCCCGATAGCTTATGGCAGCTGCAGAGGACCCAATCCCTTAAATGCAAGTGACAGTTGACGTATTCTTCAGCTGCTGAAATTGCCAGTCCGCCAAAATAATTCCATCTTTCGGAACCCTGCTGGGAAGTATATGAATATGAGTGGCAGAAGGGTGATAATCACCATCGCAGAAGACGGGGGCGCTGATGCTCGTCTCGGAGGGAATTAAAAAGAGAGCATCGCCTGTTCTCTTTCAGTGAAACACACACTGCGAGTTGTATATTTTGAGTTTTAAAATGTCCAACTTTAGGCGAAATTATTTTAGTATGTATTTCAAAACAATACATTGTATAACTTGTATATGAATGAACAACATTTTATCCTTGCTTTTCCGTTTTTGTTATTGTTATCGGTCTTGGTGCCCTATAGGTTAGTGTAGTAGGCTACCAACACTGAATTCCCGGGTTTGAATCCTGGTTAGGACGTATTTGTTTCTATTATAATTTTGCAAGTTTAACTGTAAGACTAAAAGTCTAAATAAAGTCCAGGGGTTTATTTTGTAACGAAGCGTTACGTATGGAATTGAATTTTGAGCGGAATTGTCGCCCATCTTGACTTTGAACCGAATCCGACAGGTCGACCAAATCGACAATTCTGCTCAAACCTGATTTCCATACGTAACGCTAAGTAACAAATCTGAAACCCTGATTATAATTATCAAACCTTGACAAAAGAAAACGAAAGGTACGGTTTCCTCAATTTTATGCGAAAAATAAAAAAATTCCATTACAGTCATCTCTAATGTCTTTTTAAATATACTGCACAGTATATTTTCGTATCATCATGAGCAGATGGTTTCTTTATCACCACGATGCCATTAATTACATTAATGAACTAGCAAATGCAGCGTAACACTAAATCAGGAGTATACTAAATAATATACGTATGTGTGCATGTGATATCGAACTCGTAGTGGCATACTATTTATCTATGGCCTTGTCACAACTTTTGCAAATCGGATTTACAATGAAATCAATGGTAGTAGGCTTGACTATGCGGTATTCTATAGAAATAAATTGAACAAATAAAATTTTCATTTGTACTATTTTTCGTCGTATATTTTACACACGACCGGTTTCGTAAGATGACTTACATCTTCAGGCGAAGATGACCATGATTCAGAAAGCAAGAAAGGTATGCCGCAGTTTTAGGTACCCAAAACGTTTCGAGGAGACATTGTCTCCCTCCTCAGGAGTATTTTACGAGAAGTAAGATTCGAAGTGCCAACAGACGGCTTTTACCTTGAACATCCCTTGTCGAATGTAACCACGACTGAATGTCGAGCCATGTAAAACGTATAGAATTGCAATGACTTTTGAATGCCATCTGGTGGGAAGGAAAGACGTCGTTGAGAGTGATTATCGTGCACGTGACACAGATGAGCGCACGAGGAGAGGCATCAGAAGCGAGAACATTGTCATTGGGATATTGATTACACGTCATTGCCCACGGAGGAATCTCATTTGCCCAACGCCTCGTCGTACACCAGTTAATGCAGACGAGGATAAGTATCGGTGAACTCTTCATCCAGCCTCTACTTTTTCTTAGATGTGTATTGCTACTAGGAATTGGAGCCAATTAAAATAAGGGAAGACCTGCTATCATGTCCATTTCGAGGCGGCTAACATGGGATACAACGCATTCTTCTCCAAGGTGATCTTAACCTTATATTGATGAGATCTCCGAATATATCTGCACCTTTAAATCGATGGTCGGCATTCTTTTATTTATTCACTGCAGCGTTCTTCGAAATCATCGATTACATTTTAGTGCGTCTGTAAGATATAAAATATGAAGAAAAATACCAAATGAGAAAGAGGAAATCGTAATTTATATTGTGAATCCGAAAGTTTCACTCGCTCCTATTTTTTTACTTTCTTCCAACTCGCACCAGATAAATTTCAGTACAGCAGTGATTGAGCTGCGAGTCAAAGAAGGGCTAAATAAGAAATAATGAAAATAGTTCCTCCAAGTTTTCTCGTAAATAAAGAACAATTTCTGAGTTCGCGCATAAAATTAAAAGATTATAGTTAATTATACCGTTTAATTCATGGGAAATTCTATTAATATGATCGTATAAAAAAGATAAGAAATAAACTAAATTTCCTTCAATGAATTCAAGAATTTTCTGGAGACATAACCACCTTTGGATAAGTAAATCGGATGCTTTTGTTGGCATAGATGCTCTCATTCTGTATAACATTGTAAGAGGCTTTCATATATTCCGTCTTGTTTAGTCGTTTCCTTCGTTTGACAGAGGAGTATGAAAAATCTTCCTCTGAATTCACAGAAACTGAAGTGGTATTCCATCTATTTCTCCCAAGAATTAAGTCTACACTTGAAGAAACTGCGTCTGAAAAGTTCCGCGTAAATGCTTTTCACACATTCCAAGAACAATAAACGCCATAGAAGTCTTTGAACCTGCCCTAGTTCTTGAACCTTAAATTTTAATGATGCCACCGTCCATTTTCCATCACCGCATCCTCTCTACACTCCGAGAGTAGCCCTGAGGCCCCGATGCCTCCGCACATTCGACGCCGAAGAAAGAAAACACTCCCAGAGGACTCCGCGAAGCGTCCCTCCAAAAGACGAAAACCCATTGTTTCCGGAAAACAATAAAACACCGTCAGTAAAATCCTCATCATTTCCCCTTTTACGTCCATCCACGGCCAGTCCATTTGATTTCCGGGCAAAAAAAAAACAGTTCCCACTCCCCCTTCCTCTCTGCACTCGCTCTTCGGAGGTCAAACGCGGCACTTTTCCAATTACCGCCACGTCGGAGAGTCACCTCCGAATCCAATTAAGCGACTCCGTTGCATATCCCCTTCCGGGGGAGGCCACCGTCGTCATTTTATTTTGCCTCCGTTTTTCGGCCGAGTTATAATTTCTTCGCGGAGTACTTTGCCCGTTTATGGAATCGAGTGCAGGTCTGGAGCGCTTCGGGAGTGATCGCTGAGAGCGCCGCAATACTGCGGAAGTTTGCTCAACTACCGGAGATTGGCGCTTCCCCGTGACGAGCGATACAGTGCGTTAATCAAATATTTTGAGCAACGCCGAAGTTGGTGTGCTTGCGGTGGGCGAAGTGGATGAAATAACTAAGGGGGAGAATTAACTAGGAGATGAAAGGCAAGCACGGCTCCTAATAGTATAATACGGGAGATGTAACGGCGAAATAACTTCAGCGCTTAAATTGAAATTTGCAAGAAAATATCCAAACTTATTTCTCTAAAAAATACTTCGAGAACCTGAGTGAGGAGATATTTTAGTTTGCCTATGCGATTTGTTCACTTTATGTGATAAAGGCAACCACAACGATCTATGCGGTCGATAAACTTAATCTTAGAGGTTTAAAAACTCTCCTAAAAGTCGTCCTAGTCAGCGTTTTATACCCATTTTTTCTTCTACCCCTGAAGATGATAGCATGGCTATTGTCATGTAAATTGTAGGCATCTTAGGTCAGTAATCCGATACTTTCCGTAGTCTCCAGAACGGGTTACAACGGATACGGAACGCTGACAAAGACGACTTTCGTTCAGTTTTTGCACCTCTAAGTTGTCAACAGCCGTTTTTAAATTTATTTCCTTACACTTCTTTCCTTTTTTGAACCTTCCATACCATTTAATAGACTAAAGATTGGTGACTGAATCGGAAACATTAAATATTCGGTTGAGTACAGGCAACGAAATACACTACTTAAGTTTCAAACTAAGCGATGAAAATATTAAACTGACATTTATTACGAATCAAAATAATTTTAAAATATGTCAGAGCACATCATCTGTGATTCACGGAATCATTAATTGGGAAAAACGGGACCCTCTGGAGATAAAAACTTGAACACCTCTTATCTGAATTTCCAAGGATGTAATTTAAAGATATAGAATGAAAAAAATGAGAAGAATTGTGAATTTAAAAAAATATACGATTTCGTCCGAACATCAGGTATTAACGAAATATCGGGAAGGATCGAAAGCTATGAACAATTAGCACCAAGAGCAAAAATTAAAACATACGTATATGCATACAAGACTTGGACGTAAATGTCGGAGGGGTAGAAACGTACCGTACACAATCGATGCCCGTCATAAAAGCAGCTATTTAAAAAAACACAACTTCTTCAAAATCTCGTCATAATAGCCTCCGGTGTAATCTGAAATCGCATTCAGTGAAATGCGTACTGGATTTCAAAACCTACATTTCCAAATCCAATCAAATGCATTTCCGTTTACAAGGCCCATGTACTATATTTAATCAGTTATGAAAACGGAAAATAAAAGCTGCATCCGTGCATCTATCCATCGAGCCTCGATGGTAAACGATGATACCGCTTTGCCCCCGTTTCGCTCGTGACACTCTTTAGCCGCTCGTCCGTACGTAAACAGACAGATGCGAATTCCTGCACAATGCCTCGTTCCTAAGAAGAAGGAAGCCGCTTCGGTCCAGTGCAATCTTAGATGGGGAAGCTTAGGGCGGGAGAACGTAAAAATAAAAGGCAAGAAATAAAGGGCATCCTTCGCTATCTGCCCATCCCTCCGCTGCTGCCGTTGATTGCGACCAGAGGAAATAGGGCCGGATAAAGGGGCGGCGGATAATGCCTCTCGACGAGTAGCAATTCCTCTGCGAGTGCCCGGATCGGAAAATGACGCCCGATTTCGTGAAGGAACTGCCCTCGTGGAAAAATCAATTGTAACACCAGAAGGCTTCGGAGGTCTTAGTCGTCCTTCCACGTCGTAATGCCACCATCCCGGGAGAAATTGAACGTCAACATCCGATGTTTTCTCGTAAGCCAGCGGGAATGGAATTTTCCGCTTCAGCAATCATCGTCGTCAAAGGGTCGAGCTCGTATTTAAAACATCCATAAGCAAAGATGTATCCTCTTTCATCCAAGATGGCGCTTATAATCAAAAGAATGTTTCCGTTAAAAGGTTTCGTTAAAATGTTTCGTTTCGTAAAATGGTTTAAGGTTTCGTGAAGTTCAATCTAAGGCTAGTACTCGTATTTCTGCAAAACAATACAGAGAATAGATATATCTCAAACGTTATGTAAGCTCCGCAGGAAGAACGGAGATGAGAAATGCCTGACAGCACCGAGACTCGAACCCGGATATCCCGATTGCCGGTCTGTTTGGAGACTCAACACGGAGATCCGGATTCGAGATCTGGTCCTGTCAGAGATTTTTCATGTCCATTGTTCCTCGGGAATTTTCAAAGGTGCACGAATTTACTCGCATAGTCACCTACATACCTTTCCTTGCTTAATGTAAAAACTTCTATATGTTGTTCAAATATGGAGATGTTATTAGATTGCAAGGAATTGGAGGATGATTCAATCTTCATTGAACAGGAAACTCAGTTGATTTAGTACGCGGTCAAAAGAACCTATTACATCCTTAATTTAACATGAAAACAAGAATATGAATAGCAAGATTTTTTAAATATAGTAAATTATATCATCTTGCGGAAATCATTTTGGAAAAAAGTACAAGTGGAAAAAATGAGAAAGAAATGAATCCTTGAAAATTTTTCTCCGATAAGGAATTCGCATTCTGTAGTGTGCTTTAAGCCGAAAAGTGTTATAAAATCATGAAGAATATTTAAATATATTATATTGAGTTATAAATAACGGAAGAATTATCAATATTCGTTAGTATTTAAATACTGGCATTGTTCAGTCGTACAATTTACGTAAAAATTAACTAAAACATTGGTTAATAGATGAAAAAATAGAATGAATTTAATGCAATGCCATAGATTCCGTTTGCAATGAAAAAATCGAACACAATATAATGAGTTACAACGATCCGATGAATTTAAAGGGAACGAAGAGTTCGTAACTTGAAAAGGTCCCACTAATGAAATCCTACGGATTAAAATACGCGTCGTGTTGAAAGATCGAGGGTAGTAACGAATTTGAGCTACCTCCCCAACCTTCTTTTGAAGCTATACAACATTCAAGGATTCTTTACATACATATTACCAAAGCGATATCGTCAGCATAAATTATCGCCAAATTTTTCATTTAACATTGGTGCAACTCAAGCTGGATATTTGAAATCTTAAAATATCAGACATGGTAGACTTTTTGTCATTGCATAAAAAAACAAACATGCAAATCCGAATTTGTGTGACAAAAAGTCTTTCCTCTGCAAACCTCTGTCACTTCTCCTTCCTTCTCTACTCTACCTTCGAGAATCTGTATTCCCGTGCACTCGAATATTCTGAAAGTTTTCTTTGAAAATTAAAACCGCGGGCGGAGGAAATGCGGCTTAGATGAGATAAAACGGCACGGAAGGTCTTGATGCACTCTGCTAAAACTTTCAGTGATTACCAATTCTCAACCTTTCAATGTCTCCTTCTATCTTTCTTTGACATCCTTTGGCAACACTCTTGCGGTATGTACTCAAGAAAAATCTTTTACCCGGAGGAGTACCTTGTCACAATTTCGAAGGATAGGAATAAAATTGAAGGTTCTTCCAAGATTGATATGCAATCAAAGTATTGCAAGGAATCTATCTAATCTAAGTGCTAATGAGACAGTAGTTATTCTACTGTCATAATTTCGAATAAAATTGTCATAATACAATTGAAAATATACAAAGATTTGTGAGAATAGTAATGGTGAAAATAGTCTAAGCTGTCAATGAAAATGCACTTACTATTTCTAAATAAAATAAATACTCTTCGAAATGATCAAAATGATATTTATTATTTAGCTACACATGAAAAGCATTAAATTGAATTATGGATTGCTCACATTTCAACTCCAGTTCTGGAAACCAAATTCCACCTATTCAAAGTTGACAGTCCAACTGCTAAAATTGTAAAATTTATCCAATGAAAGTATTCATTGAAAATCTTCATCGGTATGAAAATCTCAATGGTTGGATTCCAAAACCATATCCAAGTTAAAAATACAGACAATATCGACGATTACAAAGCGCACGCAAAGACATATCTAAAGCAAATCGACTTTGAAGTAAAAATTACCAAATAGATATGTTAACCGCAAGTGGTATCTTTAGAAGAAAAAATATTTAGATAGTATTCTACTCACTCAACGGGACTTCGTAACAGCTACTCAAAGAATGCCATTGGAAATTACCTGAAAGGAACAAAAATAAATACCATTAGAAAATTACACAGTCAAGCATTAAAATTACAAATTAAGAATGCAATTCCTCAAGAACACTTGCAACGTAATTAAATGCTGCTAGATGTTTCCTTCCAACATCACATGCACAAGGATAGAATAAGTCAATTTCTAATTAGGTGGTTATATATGAAGCTAAACTATTTCAATTTTTTAACTCTCTTCTTAATTTATTTTCCTAGCAAGAAATTAGAGTTTCAGTTCCCACTTTATCATACACCGGCGAATTGTACCGGGAATCAGGTAAAGTCCTTCGTACGTAGCTCAAAAGATGACGGAAGATACAACTGCACAATGATAACTTACTCTGTAAACTGAAATAGTCATGACAACACCGATTTAAATAACTAAGTTTCTGGCCCCTGGACTAGTATTCTTTAATTGATAAATGTAACTCGTATTCTAAAGTAAGCCAGTAGGTATTAGGTAACGTTTTCTTTAGACCCTAAATTTCATAAGAAGAATCGAGTTAGGCGACGTGGGTCACATTAAAAGAGAGACTCAAAAGAGAAGAGAATTGCGGGAGAAACAGAATAAAGGGTGGCGACACATGGCAGCGGCGTTCAATTACCACCGTCGAAATAAATCCACTTCCGCCTCAGAAAGAATCTCCACGTGTAGCGAAATAACATTTTCTCCTTCCTTAATGGTCCGGCAAGTCAATAACACTGGGGAGTTTGGATATGGACCCCCAAAACAGACATCCGAAACATCCCAATACCATTCTGGTGCTTCATGAAGTTCAGATTCCCTTCCCACGATACACACTTTCTTTTGCGATACATCTACAGAACGTGAGGAGAGCATTCTAGTTAGTTAGATTGCCCATTCTTCTATGTTTCTACTTCTAAATGCTCACGAAAAACGGGTTCGAGGACTCACGTAAATTATATAAATTCTGCTAACTTGTCCTTAACTTGAGTGTTCATTCGCGTATTTATCAAAATCGCAGTTGAAAAATAGACAATTAGATTCGTACTAAGGGAATACTATGGATAGCCACTTCCCAAAATATTACAAACAAAACATAAAGTCAAGAGCATATAAAACCAACATTAGAAAAGAAGAGGGGATATGGATGTTATTACAACATAAAATATCAATAAATATATTTCAAGAGCATAAAAGAAGTTCTTAAGCAGTTAAGAAGAGCTGAAAGACATTCGAAGGTGAACTTGTATTACGTTTTAAATGATCTTCTAGAGCATTCTACAAGCAAACTGTTATGAAGAATATCTAATATAGAAATTTATTGAAAAATATTACCTAAAAGTTTACTGGATTGAGTTACTCATGTCCTTGCGGCGGAGGGATTTACTAGCAACTCTAAAAAACAAGCTTTAAGTTTTAGAACTTCAAGGTAACTTCCCTTCCTTTATACCATTATTGATAAATGAAAGTATTAAACGAAATTGTTTAATGGTTAGTTGAACTTTTTCACTGTCCAATGTATCGTTTGAAATAAATACTTATTGACCCGAATACTGCGTAAACCTGCAGAGTAAAGCCAGAGTTCCTTGAGTTTAATTCTACTTTGTACTGACTTAGCCTGATAAGAGCTGCATGCAGAGATCCTTCCGATGGAGCCACTGTTTCGGAAAAGATGATCCGGGTTGTTTCCTCGGAGGGGACCCAATGAGAAAAAAGCGGAGGAGGGGGGCGTTTTTGGAGCGGATGATGGACTCTGAAGCACCGCGGATCCTCGCGGCATCGCCGGAAGAGTCGATGAGATCTCTCAATTCCGGAAATGGGACACTTCACTCGGATGCTAACCTCATTCAAAAAGAGCGCGGCCATTTTCTCAGCAGATTCTCATCTCCGGGCACTTGTTTCTGAAGAGAGCTCCCTCGACTAAGCCCTCGTCATTCGGTACCGCGAATCGAGCTCAATTGCAGATGAGCATGTGACGGTGGGCTACATAGAGGGATGCCTTTCGGGATGCAGGTCACACGAGGGTAATTTCAGAAGCTCTTAGAAGAGAAATTATTTGATACGATAGTCATTTTGGTCCTCGTCAGCCAACATATGAGAGAACCGCGCTTTATTAACCCCTAACTGCTTCACCGGGGATTTTCTATTTTACTTAGGAAATGTATAAAGGTAATTTGTACTTTCTTCGTTAATCGAAAGGGAACTTTCACGTAACATTGATAAGAAGTGATATTGAAATCCCAATGGCTGTACTGTTACAATTGCCATTAAGAAGGAACTTATTTTAAACTTGTTAAAGAATGGTTATTCGAGAACAAGGAGGCGAAATATTTGTTTAAAAGAAATGAGTGAATTTCTTTTGTTTAGATATAGAAATAATACTTGCGCTACTTTATTTTGTGTTGTGCATGTAATGATTGCCTGTATTTGTTTCGGCATTTTAAATTTTTTCCCTGTTTTTATTTTTATTATTGATTATTTTTTAATCCACTTTTAATTTTTGTAAAGTGACTTGTTAATGGTGGCACAGCGACTGTTTTCTGTACTTTTGTTGGACCGGAAGAGTAGGTTAACCCCAAACAGAATGTTATCCTAGGGGAACCTATCTCCCTCGATTTTGATTTCTGTAATATTTACTTATGTGTACGAGTTTATATGAGGGTCAAATAGATAAACATCGAAATCTTTGTGTCTTATTCAAAAAAACAAATTCTACAGCAGAATCCGCGTCAAACTAAAATTACTAATATATAATTTAATCCAAAAATAAATATATAATAATGAATAAACATTAATTAATAAATAAAAAAAGTGGTAAAAATTTCCTTCGTAGAGGTCTAACTTATAATTTTCCACAGGATGAAAAATGTCATTAACCATATTGACTGCTACCATTTTTTTTGAAGAGAAGATCCATTAAGAGGATTCTTCTTTTGTAGATCTACTGCGTTATGCTAATTCAGCAGAAGAATAGAAAGTCAAGGGGATTCAATAAATTTCCTTACAAAAATTCGATATGCGTAAAGGTTTTTCTTCTAAAACACTTTATAGCTATTGTACGAGCGGCAGTCATAAAGTTTCAATAAGCATATCGAAAAAAATTAAGTTAGATATTTAATTTTTGGTGGGTTTGTAGGTTCCTATGTCCTTCCTCCGGTTAGATTCACGAACATATTTTTTTCATTTGTAACGAGCAAGTAGGCGTTACCTCGCATAACATAGAATATATATTATTACTATAAATCAACAACTATTTCTGCTAATACTCTTTCCTTATAATTCGACTTTGAATGAGAAAATTCTTCTTACCGACAAAAGAGGATTTTTATAAAATACCTTTATAACTGCTCTTCTACATTTAATACTTTTAGCACATGGTGAAGATTAGGAGAATAATTTAAGAAACACATTTTTTTCCATGAGATAAGTATTACCTCTGTTATCATTGAATTTTTATGAGGCTTTCATTAGTCGTAGATACCGCGTCTCTTAACAGCTGTCGACTTTTAATTAGCGATAAGTTTATAGTATATCAAAATGGGCTGAATCTAGGTTGCCTCAAGAATAGGAGAATTCGTAATTATTAAAATTAGTCTCGCAGAAATTTTCAATACGAACATGAGAGTTTGAGGTGTAACTTGGTGGAAATCCTTCATTATCACCGAGAAAGAAGAACTCACTTTGTGGATTCCACAAAATAAGTGGTAAGAAGTAATAAGTCAGCAATAAGCTTATTTCGTGGACTCCACAAAGTGAAGTTTTCTTTCATTGTGTTTTTCAATACGAGATTAGATGAGTGAGATTAGGAAAGAGCGTAGAAAAACGGAAATAACCATAAAAGAGCGATTTGCAGGCAAACTCTGCCCTCGGATAACCGCGGATGAAACTTCCTCCGCTCCCCAACTTCCCTCCACACGAAATAGACCAAACGGTCGAAAAAAGCGCACAGTCGTAGAAGTCTGTTTATTTACCGCATAACAATGAGGTCGTTCCGCCTCCGAGTCCCTCAACTTGAACTCTTATTTGCATCCTCGGAATTGCCTCGAAATATAAGCGCCCCTAAAAGGAGGCTAAAATAATTACCCGCGCAACTTCGTCAGAAATCCCAGAATGCCATTCTCCCCTCGGCGAACTTCTTTTTCCCCCCAGCAGAGTGGGAAAACGACCTCTGAGCAATCCTACTAAAATTCGTCTCCGAAAACCCCTTAAGGAGATCCCAAAACAACTCCCCCGTCTCGTCCCCGCTGCACCGCCATTTTTCTCCTCCGCCGTCCCTCGAGTCCTCTCTGCGAAGACCGCACAACTTCTGCAGCAGCTGCCGTCGTCTGGAGACTCGGCATGAATGGACTTCCTCCAAAAGGGAAGGGGTGTTTATTTGGGGGAAAAACGTCGAGGAATAAGAGCGAAGGAGACATTATTTCTGTTCCTCCTGGAGTCGCTGTCCCTTTTGATGCGAATCCGGAAGCTGCTCATCCCTCACGCCGAGACTTCTTTCGCTTCCGAGATTCCGCTGCGACTTCGTGAAGCAGAATCGCCTCTTTCGCCGGAGTGAAATACTCGGCATATCCTTCCGGTTTGTTTAAATGTGGACTCCGAGACTGTTCCTCCGGAAGAATTCCTAGCCAACTTTCTAAATCTCCGCAACTTCTTTCGTAAAAAGGTAGAGAAAACTAGATGCAGAGGTAAGCACCGCCAGGGATAGGTCGAGCCTTGATCCTCAAAATCTCTTTCACGCTATTTCTAAAGTATATTGATTAATATATTCCGAATCCGCGATATACCTTGAGAGTTAGGCGAATCAAACAAACTCAAAATGCCATTCCATTCCTTTCAGACAGGAAATTACGGATTTAAGCATTAAAATATCCTCATTTGACAATATTTGGGTTTATAATTTTGTCATCTCATCAATTTTTGTAGCACAAATAAAAAGCAGCATCAAAAAATCAGAAGCACACCACAGAAGGCTTCGAGATGTCATTTAGAATAGAGTCGAATAGGGTCGAAACCGGTCGTCTTCGATTTTACTGTGGAAACTAATTCGTTCTTTCATTTCTTACCCTATGGCATTCCACCAAGTGGAGCTAGATAACACCGATTATATACATGTAATATCATGAGCCATATAATGAATTCGGCATACTAAAACGAATCTTTTTCGTCCAGCCGAAGGAAATCCAGTTTAAGCATTTTCAGAGAATCTATATACTGTACCTCTATGTCCCTAAAATAGCTTCCTCTGCTAACTAACTCCAAATTTTTCCTCAGGGAGAAAAAAAAGAACCTTCATCCCTTATCTCTATCGTTTACGATCCTTTTTCCAGGGATATTTTTCCCTGTTAGATATTATGCTCGTTCTTCTTACAGCATCTAAATGTGAGTCTCCATTACTAAAATTGCAAAATTGCAGGGGAATGGCACAACTTGTGAAGATCCAACATTGATTCTTAAAATTATTTTCCTAAAAACTGAAAATTATGATGACATGTATCTGGCTACAATGGAGAGGAACCTTGTAAAACTGTTTACATTACAAACAATTCACCGTGAGTTGAATAACGCAGCAGCTTAAAAATTTAACAAAGGGATCAGAGAAATAAAATTTTCAAGCTAATCACGTGATTGAAATCATTTTGGAAGCTGCCTTAGCTATATTTATTTCAAGTGACAATGAAGAGAATTATTACAATCAAATGTCTCTTATTATTCTAAATCATTAAAAATGCCTTTTTTATTTAAACTCCAGACATTCTCCGAAAGGTTTACTTCCAACTAGAAAGGACATTTAATAAGAATCTACTCGTAGTTGGATCACATCCAACTTTTCGAGATTTTGCATAGATATCATTTAACAATTTTTTTAATTCATCACATTTCGCCGATCATCTGATTAACAACGAACATTTCTCCAACTCCTCCCCCTGTATTTCAAACCATGGGCAAAAAGGTACCAAATTATACCGGTTAGAAGAGTTTTACATACGCCTTCACCAATTTTATTCCATTACTTTAGCAAACGAGTTTTTGTTTTCTAACAGCCAGTCCCCACTCTTCAAGACTCTTTTCCCTCATTTGCCCTCGCCCTCGTGATGCAACATTGTATTCTTTTTACCCCTCCCCTTCCTTTTTACCCGTATATATGTTCTTGCTCTTTGAAATAACTTCTGTTCTGAGGATGGTGCTTTAACACCAAAACCGGTCAACGGCTTTATTAAAATTTGTGGAATTCGTACAAGCGTGTTTGTGTTTTTTACTTTTGTAAGTTTAAAATGAAGTTCCAACAAGTTACAATCGAGTTGATTTCTTAAGAAATTTAAGATTACTTAAGAAAAAGTTTCTTTTAAATGTGAATAATTTTTCTCTTGGAATTGGGAAATCAGTTGAAATGGCTAAAACAAAATTTTGAATAAGTTTCAGTCTTCTATTAAGAACTTTTGTAAGTGAAACGATAAAATTCACTCGAGAATAGTTGAGTCATTTTGCTGACGAATATCGTTTCCGAGATAAATCTAAGAACTGAAAATATAGGAAAATTGCTAATGTCTATTCGCAATGAATATTTAAATTCCTTCTCACTTTATTCCTTTTTCTTTTGAAAACATTTCCGAGATTGTAATATGCACAGCTCATAACTATTCATAAGTTTAGAAATTAACTTTTGCAAGACCGCTTAAAATGTGAAATTCAGAAATTTATTTATTTGAAACAAGAAAGAGTAGAATGTCTTTCAATTAAAGATTTGCCAAGTCGCACTCTCTCCGTGTCCAAAATAATGCTGTGCAAAAAAATAGAAGGAATTCGGCAAATTCCGTATTATATAAGCAAATGTCTTCCTTTCAAATTCCCAAGATGTTTAAAAACTCCGGACGCTCTGGAAAATTTCACGCATGAATAATTTCAGAGATCAAACTTTGGAACAATATTCTCTTTGGGACGTTTTCCTAGAGTACCTCCTGACAAAATAAACTACGACAAGACTGCTTTTGCTCGGGAATATAAATTCCTCAAGAAATTACGGTTCGTTCCCGCAAGGAACTCGCAGAAAACAAAAAAGCGAATTCCGCAGCAGAAAAGGAAATTCGCCTGCCTTTAAAAGCTTTCAACTCTTCCAAAAGTCTCCCTCCGTCCCACAATTGGGGACGCATTACCCGTTGGTCTTCAGAAATCTTCCAGACGGGTAATCCCAGAAGAGCGAGGAAGAGAGGACAGATCTTGGGCGAGCAACAGGAAGCAGCACGGAATTGAAACTATCGCAACACAGTTTACCCAAAGTGGATGCACACAATCCTTTATCAATTAAGCGGTCCCGGCTCCGGAATAATCCTGCGACACCGTAAGATCCCAATTATCCCCGAAAAAGTTAGAAGTAAAAACTAACAGAATTTCACATGCAATAGTAAGGTATACGAATGATGCATTTCATTGGCGGCAGGCGAATGAACGTTATATAGCACGCATCAAAGAGGATAAAATTGCAGAACGTGTAAGTAGTCTAATAATGGAGATTTAAACTCTCAAAAACCTGTCTGAAGATAATTAAGTTAGAGAGGCGTGTGATCTGAATTCTCAGAAGCGGAGGCCGCGTAAACACTCGTGTACCTTCCTAACAGTTTAAGAATTATTTTAAATGCACAATTTCTCCATTCGTTATTTGTCCGTCATCCACCCAAATGCGATTGAGAAGCACCCACCATAGTGTTGTATACAAAAGCGTTTACACGTTTCATAGAACAATTAATATAGTTAAGATTAATGTATATCACATGCGTACACTATGCATGTTAAATGTGTTACCGTAGATGGAGAAATATAACCATATTGTCATGTACAGGCATATAATGAATAAATGAAATATGAGAACCATGTACGCATGCAACTTATGAATTACAAATACTAGATAGAGGAACAGGGTTAAGGTAACTCTGCACATAAGGAAAGGTCGGTTTATCCTTAGGAATACTAGAACGTTTAAGCTAATCATTAAACATTTTAATATTTTTTGGCATCGGAATAAGAAGATCTCTAGGAAAAGATTCCGTTCCCCTAAACCTCTATTAATAAGCAAATATTTCGCAAAACGATTTTCTGCTTGAGTTACTTTATTTTTTATCTTCTATCACCGCGTCAAATATTTGTCTTAATGGATGAATTATATTTTGCATAGTATCCATTACGATAGAAACACAAAATTACTGAATAAGGTTCTAGTAAGCTTGCTACGTCTAATGCCCGGTATACGTTAATTACTGTCTTCTTGGAGGATAAAGAAAAAAATTGCGGTCTACAAGTAAGACTCCGTAATCCCAGGACCCGAATCCCAAAATCCCTCGATCGGAAAATCTCTTGTGGTACTGCTTCCCTGCCCACGAAGAAGAGGAACCCTCCCCTCCATGCCTTCAATCCCAGTCCAAAACTTAAGCAGAGAGAGCTAGGATTAATTGAAGGAGACATTTAGCACCGCGTTACGTCACGGAGAGCAACAATCGCGCATTGTCACGGAGACTGCAAGGAAGCGGCGCGTTCCTCGGAGACCAAATCACGATTCTGGAGACGAACGGGACCCCGGGAGAGGGCAGGAATATACGGGGATTTTAAGTAGACGAGTGAAGGGGAATTGGAGGTCTTGCGTTCCCCCCAAGGGGCGGGAGGGAACGTCCCTCGGGAGATTGATGGACGCAGCTATTGGCAAATGGTTCCGCAGGGGTCGCTACTTGGACCACTTGCTAATCTTCCGTAAAGCGGAGGACGAGGAGATTGGATAATGGAGTGACAAAGAGAGTGACGGCGAAGCAGATGGAAGAGACGAGTGAAATATTTATCTCTCCGCTGCACGCCAACGTTTATGGATGAATCTGAAAAATGTATGAGAGAGAGAAGGAAAGATGGCGATAAATTTTCATTGTTTCCCCGGGCGTGTGGAGGACGCCGTCAAACACCTCGTTGCGCGTACTTTATCCTGTGCTAAAATATAAGGATGTGACCCCTTGAATGGTGCCCTGAGGATGTTGGAGTAATGTTAGCACCCATTACATTGTAAGGAGGTAGGAGTATAATGGTTTAAGGTGATTGTACACGTTAAAAGAACAATCAACCGATTGTTGAGAGATTCGGATTCGAAAACCGGTGAAGAATTTTTTCATGCCCGTTCCTTTTCGAGAAGAGGTCGGAATAATTCACATAAATTTACACCTGTTTTTGGCAATAGGAAACCTAACACAACATTATCAACCGGAATCTTTTAAACTTCCTACCAGAGATACTAAAAATGTCACAAGATCCTGCCTAAGCTGGCTTAGGCAGGCCAGCCTGAAGGCCGTCACACACCAGGAAATTTAAGGAAATACAAGAGGTATTATTTCTTGAAATATTTCACAAAATGGAGAATCCTGGCTTCCCGATTGGCTGAAATTAAAACATGTTCTATTCTTGAAATAATTCCTCGTGTATTACGGCCTTAATGTTACTGCAGATACGCAAGGTTTTTCACTGGAAAGACCCACTGTTAGGCGGAACGCGGACGAAAACCTATATTCCTTTGATCTCGTTTGTGAATAACTAGTATCCGAAGCTTTGAAAGGTGGAACAAAATTTTCTCGCTTTCAAAGTAACTTACCATTGGCTCGTTATCTTTCACATTTCAATAGCCAAGGTATCATCTTCAGAGGTTTAGGAAGTAAAACTATTTTGTTCAATAAATGAGATAAAAATTTCAATAACAAAAAAAAGATAAATATAGAATTTTAAAACCATTATTGTTGTAATTCGTCCGGTACCTCCTCTTGAAAGTAATGCAGTGCTGAAAATCGGGAGTTGACAAGTCAAATTAGTTAAAAGTACAACATAAATGAGTTAACCATCGAAATTTATGCTATGTACCTATTATAAATGGGGTAAATATTGGATATAATACAGCATTATGATTTTAGTAGAATGAAATTTTCCGGCGCGAAACATTTCAGAGCAATCACCTAACTATTTCCCTAACCTTGAAACTTTCTATAATCCATCTTCCTCCACCGACATTTGCTGCGATGCCAATAAAAAATCCAGTAGCACTCCTGCAATTATTTACTTTTCCCATTAATATATTCCTCCCTTCTCAAACGGAGGCCCGATTTTCGCCCAACTCCGCCAAGTGATGAACCTGTAGTGGCAGAAGTGGCCACTTCCTTATGGACACCGTTTCCCCTCTGGGGTCTCCCCGAATATTTTATGGCTTCATATTAATGAGAGCACTCAAGTGTAGTTTATCAAGATGAATAAATCTTTTATTGATTATAACCCCCTAGGAACCAAAGATCAGGAAGGAATTAACAGCTTCAAGAATCGATACAACTACACGTGACTATGAGCTCAATTATTCTGCGATTTTTTGGTTTAATGGTTTATTTATTGATTTCAATACCGCATTTAATTTTAATAAAAAACTCTTTATTCGGCGAGGTTAGGCCCATTAGGACCACATTTACACCTAACCATTAAGGGTAACTAATATTAATTACAAAAAGGTGGAAAAACAATGCAAATATATATATAAAAAGAAAATAAAAAGAAGAGGTAAAAAAAAATTTAAAATGGGGTGTGGGGGAAAACTCCTCGGCTGAAGGCTTTTGGAGAAAAACCCACTGTGCGGGAAAACGCTCACACAAAAAGGGGAGCGAAAAACACCCGCGAAAACACAGATGGAAATAAATACAAGCAGGTATCACTAGTTGCGTAATTGAGAGGTACACAAGAAAAATTTGCTTCATTATAACTGTATTACCCAACCAACCACGAGTTTGAGTAATGAAGTTTTAGAAGAACATTTTACTCGGTCCTGTGAATGATAGTCTATCAGCGGAATTCTTTCTGACCGAATAGATTCTGAATGAGGAAATATTTACCCATATTCATGTAACTTTAACAAAGGAATGCGCATAGAGTAAAACCAATCACTTCAAAGGTAATTTCATTAATATTAAGCACTGAGCAGCATTGTTCAATGCTCACTTGAATTTTCTAGCGGTAACTCATTATTTTCAAATAATCTGCGGATATAAATCAAAATCAATATTCGGAGTGCGAAGAATACATTATTTTTAAGTTAGTCAATAAAATTACTATACCCCTTACGATTATAGCATCGCTATTGAGATTTATATTGGGTGTTTCCAAGAAGTTGGTAATATGAGCATTGCCCTTGTTTCTCGAATACCTGTGACAATGAAAGGTAGTGAGCTGAATAATACGGGTATTAGAGATTAAAACCTCTAAAACAATTAAAAAATTGAGATTTTGATCATTTTCCGAAATCAGTATGGGTAGGTAGTGACATTTAATTCTTAGCTACGCCACTATTTTATCGGCTGATCGTCGTTATGTATAGCAACGTAACAGTTTACGATCGTTTAAAAAGGATAATGCATGTACGAGTCATTGAGTTGTATCCAGTTTGAGGTAAAAAACAAACCATTTAATCGGCCAACTAAACAGCTGCATGCAAACGCTGCCTCATAGGAACCTTTGGTAGTCACTCAGGCAATCAAAGAATCGGCAGACTAAAATTTGCATGTCAGCGCGTAGCCAAACTTTGTTATAAATTTGTTTTTTTTAAGTAGTTACAATGCGAAGTTCTTCATTGCTAAAATATTCTGAGCAAACACAACTTCCAATCAACAACGACGTCTTCCATTGGTGTTTAGCTGGCTGAAGCAAATAAAAAGCACTTAAGAGACATTTCAACTCCTTGGGAATAAATTGGAGGCCGCAACTTTCTATTGTTTTGCGAGGATTGATCCCGTCAGATGGACAAAGGATGAAGTTGGGAGAGCGGAGTTTAAAGATTGAGTGAAATGGAAGACTTTACTTGATATTGATGGAGAGCAAACGTCGGAAGGATAAGTTAGGAATGGGTAAGTGGAGAGGAAATTACAAGAGAAGAGAATGTGAGGAAACGAGGAGGGAATTAGAAGAGGTCGCACGTAGAAGGAGTAGAGGATTTGGAGATGATGGAATGGGGAGACCAATTAAGGATTTATGTGGATAGAAGAGCAGAATTCGGGATGTGAAAGGAAGCCAAGGTGTATGGAATGACAGAGGGGAGTGCGTTCCCATGACATCAAAGTTAACAGCACTGGCGAATGGAGGGGAGAAAAATCAGTGGAATTAGATACGGGAGATGAGATTAACTAGGAAGATAAATCCGCCTAAAAAAGAATTTGTAAGATTAAGGGATAGAAGGAAGAGTAAATGAGTTTTAAAGGGATTTAAAAGAACAGAAAATCAAGAAATTTGTCATCGGAAAAACGTCTATTTGAATTACAAAATGTTTCTTGTAAGGAAAATTATTTTTACTTCGTTATCAACAAAGCTAATTGTAAGAAAGGAAGTAGCTGATTATGTACTTTGTGGGCGCTCTAACATGAAAATTATTTGTCGTATCAAAACCAAATTTCATATATAGTACTTTAGTTGATATGTTAGAGTTCATTCGTTTTTGCAGTATATCGTATAACCGAAAGTCGAGGTTTACTTATCGAAGCTCGTTTCCGTTTTTGCGAAATATCTCCATTAAACTGGTATTTAGGTATATAATATAATCTACAAATGTTTTAGAAAATTAAATTTCCTATCATTTTTATTTGAAAAATATATTTGTATCACTGATTGTTTAGGAGGTAATCATGAAATACTGATAAACCGGAAGTCGCTGATTATGTACTCTGTGGGCGCTCTGGGCGAAAAGCAAATTTCATCGTTTTTCATCGAACGTGTCCCAAAAAACATAATTTATAATATTTGTGGCGTAACATATAATATTATACAAATTAATCACTTATCTTCCAAGTTTAGATTGAATATAAAGTTCAAAAACTCTGTCGTAGATGAAAATTTACATCTTATACATGGAGAAATAAATACTAAGTTTTATGTAATATTGATATGTAATTATGCTTTAAAATATGTTATTTTATGTTATGTTATATATGTTAAAATTTTATTGATGTATCCTATATATGTATGTACCTATTGATAGTGTATTTATAAAATGTAATCATGTTTCTTACCATCTTTATAGTTAATACTATCGGTAGGTTTGCGCAGGTTTTTCACACCCCCCTTCTTAGTGGGTGTTTTCCTGCAGTGAATAATTTTTTTTTCCTAAGAATTTCTTAGGTTTTTTACATACACAATTTCTTCTAACATCTTTTCATACTAACTCTTAAAATTAATTATTTATGTATTGTATGACGATGGGTTAGATGGAAGAGGAGACTTTTAGTCTCAATCTCGCCCGAATAAAGCCGTTTTATTATTATTATTATTATTATTATACATCTCCTGAATGTAATCATGGGTGTCTACTGCCCTCCGACGATTCAGAGTTTAGAAAAGAATTCTAAGTATTGAGCCGAAGTTGTGCTTAAGGCATCCTTTATTAATATCACTAATTGATCCTATATTTTGCAACAACGCAAGGTGAAACGAAACTTTATTTAAATCTAGGACATATTCCAAAACAGTTTTCATAAAATTAGCCGACTAGGATTATCGAATACTCGAAATTATGGAAAACATTTTTTAGTTAAACTTCATCGAAGCATTAATTTAATTAAGTTTAGCGTGTAAATGACATCATAAATTTATTAAGACATTATGTCAAACTACTATACAAATCCTTGATATTTTAAATAAAAATTCAGTTACCAATAGATTTGCAAAAAAAATCTTTAAAAGTTTGAAAGAATAAAAAGCAAAACAGTGAGGAAGGAAACATTACATGCGGAGTTATATCCGGAAACTAAATAAGACATTTCCTTTTCCTGCGTTTAAAATAAGTGAGCTTATCAACAGAATGCGGTGTTAAGGATATTACCAATTTATTAGCAGCTCCAAAGCAAATAATATATGACTTCACAGTCGTGTTTCCCCTCTTGTCGACATTCTACCCGAGTAACTTCTGCGTAAATCCCATTGTACGCAGACGATCGTACCCTCAGAGAACCTGGTTATCTTCGAACAGGTGAGAATACTTAGAATATTGTTATGATTAAGAGCTAACCTAATAGAAGATTCAAGAGCTCCTTTTAAGATGTGTGATATCGAAGAATTAATGTCTACTAGGGTGGATAAAAACACATTTTCGATATTGGTCAACGGCTAATGCTTAAAGTTTGTGTTGTGGTCCTTATCACACACAAGGCTTCAACTCAGACGGTAATTACTTAGAAAATATTGAGAAACCATCAGGAAAAATTGCGAAAATTAGACCTTTTCAATAAAAATTTAAAATTTGGACAAAAAATCATAGTTCAGGACATAATCCGATCGAGTTGAAATTATTTAATGGATTATAATGACTACCAACCACAGACTATAAACATAAGCCGTTCATTGATTTCCAGAAAAACGTTTTTTTGACAATCCCTAATCTACCCAAAGATATTTACCGGTCAATCCTGGGATCACTGCACTTATTGACTGAAAGTCCATTTTCTCACGAAAATCTTCATAAATCAACCAGGATGAATTAGTCTGGTACAACTCTTTTTCATTCGATTCATAGACGTTTTTACGCTCAAATATGAGTTGGCACATTTGCTTTCTTACATTTGTACATACATAGTTCATTTAAGTCGACAAAACGGTGGACACTATTTTCGAGGATATAGAATAGAACTAGGTAAACGGCGATAGACAATCAAGTGTCCCATTTCAGGTAAATCTGTAAGGCTTTTAAAAATGGAATCTGAAGATACTGTCTCAAATCAACCACAATTCTAGGATAATGGTGAATTTTTCGTAAGCGCTGTGCGGTCCGTCCTGGAGACATAGAATCTCCAAATATAGTTTCGCTGTCTTTATGGTGATGTGAAGTCACACAATAAGCCTTTTTCATGTAATAATTCTTGATAATGTTCGAAATTTATTTGAATACAATTTAAGAGAAAAGTAAAATAATTCTTCAACACAAAATAGACGTACCGCTAAGAAAATTTGACATTTGACATAAATTCACCCTGATTATAAAATAAAACCAAATAAATTTATTGAATTATTTTCACCCTCTCCATTATTCGAATATATGTTACACTTTTTAGTCAAAATATGTACTAGTTAGGAAAGAATGTAAAAAAAATTGTAGTTTTTCCAGATGGATTTTTCCAGCATACTAATTTGGCACATCTCCTTTTATTATTATAATGCATTTGTTCAATATGTTTATCTCTGCAGATTCACCTTTCCTCAAAATTCTCTTCCTTCCAAAGTCATTCCTCAGACCAAACAAATTTCAGTCCTATATTTCCAATCCTTTCTAACAGGTCATCCTGTAAGGTAGAACTAAGACAGTTTCACACCTGCGTGTTATATAAATATCTTTATTAGACAAGTCTAGGCCTTTCCTAAATACCTTGCCAAATCTTGTCGTTAAAATAGCATTGATGTCACTATAAGAACCCTACAGCCTTTCTCAGCACCATTTTGTGCCACGCATATTCATTCATTCATATTCTTCAGCTCTGTTATTGTTTCTCCCTCTACTTTTTCAATGAAATAACAGAAATGTTCAACTTTCTATTTATCATTTTACTTAGATGATTATTTACTCATTTTTTTATTTTTTATTCTATTTTTTTCTTTTTTGTCATATTTATTATGTCCTCATTGTTTACTATTAAGATTTTTCGTTTTTCTGATTTTATTTTATTATTGGTTTTGTAATTTCGTTATTGTACTGTTTTTGTATTTTCCAAGTCATAAACAGTTTTCTTTTACATCTCTTAGCTGTTACTAATAGTAGGTTTGCGCAGGTTTTTTACACCCCCCTTCTATGCGGGTGATTCCCTGCAGTCGATCATTCTTCCTAAGACATCATTTTATGTTTCTTTTACAACCCCTCCTTCGAAAGTTTTACTCTCTATTTCTATTCACCTACGCTTAACATTATAAGTATACAATATCATTGGCAGAAGGTTAGAGGGAAGAAGAAACATTTTTGTCTCAATCTCGCCTTAATAAAGACCTGATAGACCTTATTTCATTAAGAAACACTCGGTGTATCAAAGGTCAACTTGTAATTTATCCATTTAAAAGTCAATCTATTGTAATTGGGAATTCTAAACTCATATCTACCTTAAATAGAAATTCTTCGCATACTCTTAAGTTTGTCAATAAAAAAGTATCTTTCTGCCAAAGTGATACGAATCTAGGTGGTGAAAAAACCACTAACTACAGAAACATGCAAACAGGACTCTACACTCTCTAATGCGGCTAAAAGCTTTTCTGCCTCATTCTCTTAGAACAAAACTCGTATCTTCACTCATTTTCCCATACTTCGATTACTGACTTATCGTTTTTCAGGATTTATCCCACGAAACTGCAGAGAGCCATGAACTCCTGCATCCGATTTATTTCCGACCTTAAGAAAAGCGATCTTGTATCCGCATCGCAATTAACCAGACTTAAACTTGATCCTAGAAGGAAACATAACCTCTTATCTTGCCCACACTCAATTAAAATTCACAATACGCTACAATTTTGTGTACATCACAATTCACCCCTATGAGCAATATTCACGATCACAAGGGAAAATCAAAAATCCCAAAACATAAAACCGGTTCTTATGACAAATATTTTCACGTAACCGCATGGAGAATCTGTAACGCACTGAAATTCAAAATACTGCCTCCTTGAAACCATTCAAAAAATTATGCATCAAATATCTTTCACAGGGATAACTCGTATGTGTTGTACAACCTCTTACATTTATCATTATATTGTTTAATGATTTGATGTTTTGTACGTATGAATTTTTTTTATTCATCGTATAACGTACTATTATGCATATGAATACTGTGGGTAACATGGAGGATGGGAGTTTTTAGTCCCAATATCGCCCAATAAAACAATCAAAAAAATTATAATAATATCAAAATATTTGAATAAATAAAAATAAAAAAAAGTCTAAGATGCTACCACGATGAAAAGGAATTAATGGGAAAGTAGGTCGTACTGGGAGTCGATGCTCAGACTAAAAGTTACCAGTAGAGAATAATAATAGGCTAGGCAATCCTTTGGTTGCGGATACATTTAGTTTAACTTCTTTCTTGATAACACCTAATTAATGTGTCCCCATATAATGAATTTAATCTTCTCCATTTTCTTTTTAGAATGAATCTCAACTTAGGGATACCAATTTTCATCATCCTGTATACTCCACTGGCATCAGGAGCTCATACACTATCTGACCCAATTTCACTAATGAGGGGTATGTATGTTTTGTCTAAAAGAAATCCAGGACCATGGCAATTACAGGAGAATATTTGCACGAAGACAACCTCTTGCATATGCAAGACTACGTCTTTAGGTTTCTTCTACCAATGTGATTCACTTTTATATGCCACTTTTGAGGGCAATAACAAGATATTAGAGATTAATTGCAACAAAACCACTAGAAGAGAAGATATCAGTGGCCACATTCTCCATATCTCTCAATTGGCAGCAGAAGCTCCCGTTACTCTCGTACTTGAAGATTGTCCGCCTGACTCCATCTTGGACCTCCGGTATCCCGGCAAAATAGACGGATTGACACTGAAATGCCCCGAGCGAAAAGAGTTCATTCTGGCTCCCGATCAATTCCGAAATCTAAGCAGCTTGACACTGTTTCGCATATCTTGCGTATCCCTTAAGAACCTACCGGAGGACATATTTAAAACTACGAAAGATATGCTCAGAATTACGATGAAAGAAACATCGCTTGAAGGACTAGGGAAAGGTCTCTTGTCACATCTTTCTGAGTTAATGTCCCTCCGTTTAGTTAAAAATGAAAAACTCTCCCTACGAAAGACCGATTTTATTGGATTGCATAATTTAAAATATTTGGTATTTAATAAAATACATTCCAAAGAGAGGGAGGAAGACTTTTTTCAACCAATTTATAATATCATTGAATTGACAATTTCTGAAATTGAATGGAAGAGTTTACCAACAAGTTTTACGCTGCTTCAAAACCTGAGTTATCTTCAAATATCTAAAACATTTATAGAATGGATTGACAATGGCACTTGCAGGCACCAAATTGCTATTTCCACTATCAAAATAAAAAGTAATCCCCTCCTTGATATTCATCCAGATTGTTTACAAATGTATAATAGTTCTCACGAAATTGACTTATCTGGAAATCGCATATCCAGCTTACCAACTAGAGAAATACTACTGAACAGGTTAGAGTCTTTTCAATTTAATGACAACCGTCGTGAAATCAAAGGCGTGGAGAATTTTATACACAGTAACATGCTCACAAAAATTGAAATGAGGGATTCCTCCATTCATTCGATACATAAAGACTTCTTTCGCAGTATTCCCAAAATTAAAGATATAGATTTAAGTTATAACCAACTAACCTACTTGCCAGAGGGATTTTTTGAACTGAATGAGGAGTTGGAGAGAGTATCACTACGAGATAACAAACTAACTTCCATCCCAGAGAGTTTGTTAGATGTCAAACCATTTTTGACTTGGATCGATATTTCGCACAACGATATCTCCAAAATTGATTTCAACATCCGTCAAAACCTCTCTTCCTTGAGAGTATTGGATATTTCATGCAATAAATTAACCCGCATTCCGCGAGATCCCTTCTCCAGCATGCCAGGAATCACCCATTTCAACGTTTCTAACAACAAAATATCCGAGATTGACACGGTTGCTTTACAGACCATGAGTAACGTAACAGCACTTCTCATAAGAGAAAACATGATGAAAGGGAACTTCTTCCCCTACCAGTTAAATTTCGAATATGTAACCAATCTCGTCGCCGAAAGCAATTCTTTTACAATGATAAATTGGTTGCAAATGCCTTCGCTCGGTGAACTCAATTTATCAAATAATCTCATCAAAATGCTAAACATAACAGTTTTCAATTCATGCACTAGCTTAAAATCCCTGAACTTATCACGCAATAAAATAGAAAGTCTGCCGAGACAAATTTTCTCCGTGCACCTGAAAAACTTAATTTCATTAGATCTGTCATTCAATGGGTTGAAATCCCTACCCGATGGAATTGAACTAAAGGATCGACTAGGAAATATCCTCAACGTAACCGTCTTCTACGGCTTGCAGTTAGACTACTTGGATGTATCTGGAAATCCGATGGAGAGCTTTGAGCTCAGCTGGATGCGAGGAACTAAAATGTGCCACAAGATGTCCATTAGAAGCAGCAACATATCGACATTGAACTCAGGAGAGATGCTTATTGTCCACGCAACAGTACTGGACCTTTCTCATAACAAAATCACCTCAAAAAGCTGGCCTTGGTTCTACGATGAAGATCTAAAATTATCAGGAAAAATATCCCCATTTGTGCTTGTGGAAAATTTGGAAGTAAGTAATTTTGATCATTATATGTTCCTTACAAAATAAGTGGCTACATTTCTACGTTCGATTGGCATTAAATACTTCCTCGTACTCAGAAACTTGTCTTCCTGCAATGATTTAAATTAGCTTATGAATGTATGTTAGAAATATTCTTACTGAAAATACTACATTTGTAAAATAAAAAACATAGCTTTACGATTTCTTTGTCTATGAGAAAGATATATTTTACAATAAACAGTTTCTTTAAACGATTACTTTGTTATAGAGGTAAATATTTCATTGATAAAATTTAATAACTCTTTCTTTGGCTGAAACTTTAATATTTGAGAATTATAATGACTTGAATTCACATACTGTTGGGTCATTCCACGACATCGGAAATCGGCAAAATTGACCCTTGAGGTAACCGAGTTTGACCAAATTTGGCATATCGCTTTGATTTGAAAACAAAATCAAAACCTCCAAGCCGTTCTGTAATTTACGCAATTGTTTACGAAATATTGCAATTTTTAAAAATTGAAATTTTACAAAAGTGCTTTCGCATTCGAGGCCATATCTCTGGTAACAAGGAAGCTAAAAATACAAAGAATGGCTTAACTTAAAGGTCTTCTGTTTGAAAAGATAAAAATTGGAAGTTTTTATAAAATTTAAACAATTTAATAATGTTTATAACAATTTAAAATTTTCAAATCCATTTTTGACGATGTAACCACCCCTTCGATTTTTCTCGTCTTTTATATGTTGTACATACAACTCTCCTCTACAATGTAAAAAATTTGGCAAGGGTAATATTTCATTTAAGAAAAAAAAATTTTTAGTATAGGCGTGACGCTCGCCGCGGCTCCGCGCCGTCCGGCTAGCGCGCTTAACGTTCGGAGGTGTGGCTTTTCATATCTCAGTACGCTTATTCTTCCTTCTGCTTTTCACTAATTTTAACTGTTCAACCAATATTAACCGAACCTTTAAATTCCTTCACCCTTGCCGACTGATGAAACCAATGGGAGTCATTACACTCCGGGAAAAGAAAGTCGTTTATGCAGACGGAACGAGACGTTACAATCCCTCGATCAAACAGCTATTTCAACCAAATCATGCATAGATCAAGGAAATATCCAATATACTACCAATATAAATATTTTAACAAAGATATTTTTGTCCATATTAATGGTCAATAATATTTGAAATAGTTTTTCTAGTGCGTTGAAATAAAAAAAAACCAACGCAATACTAGTTACAGATGCACAGAACACCTAAAAATATCAAGTTTTCTTTTATTTTTTGATGAGGGACGTCTGTATGTGCAATTTTAGTTACCGAGGTTATATGCCTCTTAGCTGCAGACCTAAAATAAGAAAGTTTCGTTTAGCCGTGAAATAAATGTTCCCTAGTTAATTTCGCAAATGAATTTCACTTACCTTTTTACTGGACCTTGAAATATATCCGAACTATCCTTAAAACTTTGCAAATCAGCGCCAGAGAAGCTGAAAGTAGTAAGACTTTTCAGTAACAGATCTTTCTTGGATAGTGGAATAGCTGCATGACATGAACGGATACCTTCCACGGCAGTTGCCTTTCGAAATCTTCTGGCCAGCTTCTTCTTTACCTCGGTCACTTCTTCGTTGGCTACAAACTCGAACTCCATCCCTTTAACATTTGATTGAGCCTATTCGTACAGTTTCTTAGGAGTCTGAATGTGTTCTCTATACGAGCACTGCAGACTGGCACGTGTGGATAACCGCTTTAGCATTTCTCCTAGCCGGTCACTTGGATCCTTTCCGTGTGATGTAGCATAGAAATGCCATTCAGCATTAACTCCAAAATCCTTTTGGTAATAAAACAAATTACTCATGTTGTAGCGGTTCTTTTATTGAGAAACAGCTCTGTCGAAAAAGTAAATTATTTTACGTAGATTATGTACCCTTCTTCGAAGAAAGGTTATTAGTTTCCTTTGAAAGGTATAAAATGTTCCTACGTTATGGTCCATGCAATCCGAAATAATAACCATACTGAAAGGTATGACTTTATGGCCGGTATTTCTGCTGTAACACGCAAATGAATGTATTGTAGCTTTTACTACACCAGTGGCCTCATTGCACAGCATCTTGATGGATAAAAGAAAAATTCTCCGAAAAGTTGGCCACAGCAACAACTTCACATAATTTCAGATTCTCTCTGACTTTCTAAAAGAATACAGTTTGCATGCGAGCTATGTAATCATGCTTCCTAACTTTCATGAAATTCTCAGAGAATGCCTTGCAAAAACTATCTGTATCCTTAACCAGCGTTGTTAAGGTAAAACGATTTTCTTGAGTCCATTGCCTGAAACGAACTTCATCGGAACAGTTTTCCCGGAAATACTCTGAAATGATTTCAGTCATTCTATATGTGCTCCCACATTTTCTTACGACGTTTTCGGAGTCTTCCAATGGCAGTATTTCTGAGCATTTACCCATAAAGCAGGCCCAAATCCAGGCAGTCCCGATTATTTTTAAAGAATGAATCTCCGCTACCCGACTTGATTTGCTCTAATCCAGCCCCGAGAAACTGTAGCTTGAAATTCTAGTGGATCATGCAGACACGTGTTGAGTGTATGCGAGATGCACCAGCCAACACACACTCAGGGGGCCTCAAATCTGCAAATTTGAAGAATCCAATCTTTACATTGGGATTATTTTCTTTAAAGGCTTCATAGGCTTCCCTCAAATTGCAAAGAATTAACCTATTTTACTTTGCTACGCGCAAAATTCCCTCTTTCATGCTTTTATACTCTTTTTTTCCCACCATTTCTCTACTAATGTCTTGCTCACGGTAGAATTCGTTCACTTTCAGCTTAGTTTCTTTCGAGGGAGATTTGCTTCGTCTCGCGTTCGCACAGCAAAGAATTACTTGCACAGATACGTACTTCTTCATCTTTCTGACCAAATATGCCGAAACTTGAAACTCCTATTTTATCTATGAAACACTAAATGATTTAGGCAAGACAAATAAAATTGGAACTTTTTTCACTCACTTTTGCGGCGTTGGCGAACTTATCCTTAAGCTGCATAATCATTTCCTTGCCATCTTGGTGGAAGTAAACTTCCTGTTCTTCCGATGAAGGAATATCATCTTGAATTTTCACCTCCTCACCTTTTGAAGACATAATGTCAAAGCAGTGGTAGCTTTTTTTCAATTTCCTCGCCGGATATATCCTTGATCTATGCATGTTTTGATTGAAATAGGTGTCTGATCGAGGGATTGTAACGTCTCGTTCAGTCTGCCCAAACGACTTTCTTTTCCCGGAAGGTAATGACTCCCATTGGTTTCATCACCCTGGGAATTAAAGGGTCGATTAGTATTGGTTGAAGAGTTAATATTGGTGAAAAGCAGATGGAAGAATAAGCGTGCTGAGATATGAGAGGCCACACTTCCGAACGTTCAGCGCGCGAGCCGGACGGTGCGGAGCCGCGGCGAGCGTCACGCCTATACTCAAAATTGTTTTTCTTTCTTAAATGAAATATTACCCTCGCCAATTTTTTTTAAATTGTAGAGAAGAGCTGTATGTACAACATATAAAAAATGAGAAAAATCGAAGGGGTGGTTACATCGTCAAAAATGGATTTGAAAATTTTAAATTGTTATAAACATTATTAAATTGTTTAAATTTTATAAAAACTTCCAATTTTTATCTTTTTAAACAGAAGACCTTTAAGTTAAGCCATTCTTTGTATTTTTAGCTTCCTTGTTACCGGAGATATGGCATCGAATGCGAAGGTACTTTTGTAAAATTTCAATTTTTAAAAATTGCAATATTTCGTAAACAATTACGTTAATTACAGAACGGCTTGGAGCTTTTGATTTTGTTATCAAATCAAAGCGATATGCCAAATTTGGTCAAACTCGGTTACCTCAAGGGTCAATTTTGACGATTTCCTTGTCGAATTGGCGTGGAATAACCCGTTTAGATAACACCCGGAGAATATTTAAGCCATGTTATGAATATACGTAACTTGTGTTCTTACTTTAATCTAAGATAATTCCTGTTGAAAATGGTATTTGTGGTTCTCCATTCGCTCGTAGTTATTCCCTCTGCTTTAAGAACCTATTTTTATAGATTGACTGTAGAATTGAAAAGAAAATTGTATAAATCAAGACAGAACTTCATCAGAAGACAGAAAAAGAGGGAAGAGTTTAAATACATACTAATTACATATTCAGTAATCTAAAGCGCTTTTCATTAAACCATGATAATGTTTGCTTACTCTCTATGTTAAAGTAACTTTACTTTATCTCTGTAATTTTTTTCTTAAAGGAGCTGTACCTTGCTTATAACGAAATATCAGTCATCGGTTTGGATTTTCGAATACATAACAGTAACCTTAGGATTCTAGACCTTAGCTTCAACAAGATAAAGCATCTCACTTATCAAGAATTGCTTTTCACCTCTTATCGTTTCCTCGATCATATCGCAAGAAAGAAAATATATAGCTTTGGCGAAAGATATTTTTCTACTATCATCAATGATTACTTCAATGAATATGGAAATATTGAGCCATACCATGCTTGCCACAACCTAACGGTGGATCTAAGGAACAATTTGATTGGAAGCATAGAATTTCCCTACGCAATGGTGAGCGGTAATGTTTGTGAATATTTGGTTTTTGTATACGTTTAACACCTAGTACCAAATTCTCACTTTCGTCGTATTAAATAAAAAACAGAACAATGACATGATCAAAATTTATTTTGCGTTGCTTGATTTTCACCCAAAGTCTTTCCTATGGACAGCAGTGATTAATATCCAAGTTATATTATTATAATGTATATATTATCAATACCTACCGCGGTTGGACTGGACCATTCATCATTTGATTAATGATGTAATATTTTGTAAACATTCTAAAATTATAATGTAGCTTATTGAAAACCGGCATAAAGATGTCTATTACTAGTTCCATATGATATTAAAGTTACAAATGAACAAGAGAATTCTTTGATATTGTGTTTATTATCTCCCTTCAAAACTATATCTTTAAACATATCATGAAAAGACATGTTTTTTTATAAGAATTTTTAAGAGACAGATATTTAAATCTATTAAATATAATTCCTTCTCCGGATTCATTCATATATATACCCAGATAGGATACTAATTTACAGGCTAAACCACAAGCATCAATGACTTGGAATTTTTACGACGTATTGCCCATAACGTGAAACCGCAAGAATTCGATTCCATATTCCAGGCCCCAAAGTCCCAATTTGTCCCATTTAAAAGCATTGTTCCTTGGTTCGATGCCAGAGCACATTAATATTTCTCGAATAAGGAATATATGTGAAAAGTATGTCATCGTTTGGGGCTGTTGCAGCCAATATTTTTGCTAGTATTTTCTCGGATAGTTAGATATGGTGATCTTCTATTGTGTTGCATAGGACGTATCACCAGTATTCCCGTATACCCGTAAGATCCGTAATTAAGACCCGTATTCGATGCCGGAAGAATAAATTGCAGCGAATTTTAAGAATATTTTCAATATTTTTTTGAGGACCCTCTCTATATAATGCCGACTTAGAATTAGTGTTATTAATATGCTTGCAGTATGCAAACAACATTTTACTCGAATAAAAATAATCTAAAAGCTATATTTTTTCAGTTGGTCCGGAACGTTACCTCAAAATACGAGAAGCACAGATATAGCCATGCCACTATTCTGTTGGGATACAATCCATTCGAATGTGGATGTAAAGTCATTCCTTTTCTTCGTGTGGTAGAGGAAGACGTTGTTCTCGCCAGTGAACTATGGCGGACTAAAGGAGTGAACTGGGTACTGCAAGCGAGGATAGACGCCACCAATTTAACTTGCAGGTAACGATTATCATTTAAGATGTGAGATCTCAAATAGAATACAATAAAAGGAGATTTATTATTTTTCTATGCAAAAAGTACGCTGATATAGTTATCTTATCTAAGTAATAATTTATACAATGAGCACAATCGATATTACGATTCCCTGTATTAAAATATTTTGATAAAATGTAAGAAAAAATATGTATTACATCAACATGGAAATAATATTTCTCTCATGATGAGGAAAAACGTTGAAACCATGAAGTGTGCTGTGTGTTATTTTAAATTTATATTAGTGAAAATAAATAAAGTGTAATTTATCTCATGACCATTAAATATATATTTTATATGTAGAATGGAATTCATTTATCGTTTCCTATATTCAAACACTGAAATAAAGGTGTACGATATAATGCGTATAGAATTAAGCCAAACTTAGGTTCTACATCTCCTTCATCAATGACATTTATAGCATCTAATCTATTACTGACTCGAATCATATACTTCACAGGCATCCTGAATCTGTGAATGGAAAGATGGTGCTTGATACTGAAACGTGGATGCATCATCTGCTACCATCGATGGGATTCTGCTATTTGACAGAAGATGTAGATGCCATCAACATCAAATGATTCACATTAATTAGAATAGAGCTGCAAAAATGGGGTTTTTAGTTACAAGAAATCATACAGTCAACCACAATCATAACATCGCTTCCCTTACAAAGAGAACAAATGTTTGTATATAGTTCGGGAAATAGTAGAAGGGGAAAATAATCCAGGGGAAGTTAAAAAAACCTTTTCCTTCTACCTACAATGTATGTATTATGAATAAAATTATAAGGGTTACCTGAATTTGTAGTAGTGATGATGTTATATTGTAGTACATTTTGAAATATTTTTGTTAATGAAAACATTTTGGTGTTTTTTAAATGCATTTGTTGACTTGCTTAAAATGATTAACAACTCCTATGTCACAAGAATCCAACTATTCTAAGAACCGAGAAGGAAGACCTCGCAAAGGCAGCATAGTTAAGAATCTGCACGCTATGAATTAGCGTTATAGAATTATTAAAGGTGGTGCAAGGTTCACCTTAGTCAAGGTATAGCACTAACCCTTATATAAGGAAATAAGCCTAAATATTATGCTTGGAATTTGAAATTATCAGAAAATTTTCTACAAGGAACGGAATCATGTTAACAAAGTAAGATCTGTGGTGAAGCAGTTTGTTTCTATTCTGACGTAAAATGTTACGGCGATATTGAACGGGTTAGTGTTACACAATGGCCACATAAAAATACTTTTCATAAAAATAAAAAATGTAAAAATACAACTGTAAATATTCTGAACAATCATGACTCTGCAAATTTTTAATTATTGCAGCCATAAGCGTATTGTATGATAAACTGAATAATTATAATATCAATCGCCACTATCCCAGGCAACAGACTACTAAATAAATTATGTTCGATTGCATACATCTACTGAATGTAATCATGGGTTTCCACTGCCCTCCGACGATTTAGAGTTTAGAAAAGAATGCTAAGTACTGAGCAGAAGTTGTGCCTTATAGCATCATTCACTAATTTCATTAATTAATTCTATATTTTGCGACAAGGCGAGGTGAAACGAAACTTTATTTAAATCTAAGATATTTTCCAGAAATGTTTTTATAAAATATACCGTCTAAGATTATCGAATCCTCGACATTAAAAAAACACATTATTTTTAGTTAAACTTCATCGAAGCATTAATTTAAGTAAGTGTAGCGTGTAAATATCTTCATAAATTTATTATGACATTACGACAAACTACTATACAAATCATTGACATTTTATATAAAAATTACAGTTACCAATAGATTTTCATACAAAATCTTTAAATTTTTTAAGATGAACCTGCAAAAGAGTGAGGAAGAAAAAATTAAATGCGGATATATACGGATATAGAAATCCTTAATATTTTATATAAAAGTACACTTACCAATAGATTTGCATAAAATATCTTTAATATCTTGAAAGAATAAAAAGTAAAACAGAGAGGAAGGAAAAATTACATGCGGAAATATATCCGGAAACTAAATAAGACATTTCCTATTCCTACGTATAAAATAAGTGAGCTTATCATCAGAAAACGGTTTAAGGATGTTACCAATTTACTAGCAGCTCCAAAGCAAATAATATATGACTCCACAGTTGTGTTTCCCCTCTTGTCGACATTCTACCGGAGTATCTTCTGCCTAAATCCCATTGTACGCAGACCATCGATCCCTCAGAGAAACAAGTTATCTTCGAACAGGTGAGAATACTTAGAATTTAGTTATGATTCAAGAACTAACTTAATAGAAGATTCAAGAGGTCCTTTAAAAATGTTTAATACCGAAGATTTAATGCGTACTTGGGTGGTCTACTATCAAAAATACATTTTCGAAATCGGTCAACGGCAAATGCTTAAACTTTGTGGATGGTGGTCCTTATAACACACAAAAAATGTCAACTCGATTGGATTATGTCCTGAGACTGCAATTTTCAGTTATAAATCATCTTAATTTGCCTTCTCTTTTAGTCCTATAGGAGGCTTATTGAGTGGCATATGGAGGCATAAGTGACGTTTTTCATTCCACATGGCACATCCTTATCCACAAAATATTCATATTAACTGAAGTCGAATTTTTGGCAATTTTGGCGTTTTTTTTCGAAATTTCGAAACTTCAAGATAGAAAGATCATAGAAGATAATAAAATAGTAAAATACCAAGACACACCCTGCCTTCCTACCAACATTTTTAACAATACTACACATTTTGCGATTTTTGACGAATTATTGCGAACTAAGAAGCCAATTTCCCTGTTTCAAATGCATTAAAACATTAACATTAAAAATAATATATGCAATGTATTTGATATTAATGAAATTACTGTGGAAACACTGAGAAAGCAGGAGGAAATATTGCAAAAATTTGACATTTTCCATAAAAATTTAAAATTCGGACTAAAAATTGAAGGTCAGGACATATCCGATCGAGTTGAAATTCTTTGTATGGATTATAAGGACCACCAACCACAGTCTTTAAGCATTACCCGTCCGCCGATTTCGAAAAAAAAGTATTTAGATCCACCCTAATCTATCCAAAGATATTTACCGGTCAATCCTCGGATATCTGCACTTAATGCCTGAAAGCACCTTTTCTCTCGAAAGTCTCCATAAATCAACCACGATGAAGTATTCTAATACAACTTTTTTTCTTTAGATTTATAAACGTTTTTACGCTCAAAGATGTGTTTGCCCATTTTCTTTTTTACATTTGTACATACATTGTTCATTTAAGGTGGCAAAATGGCAGACACTATTTTCGAGAATATGGAATACAACTAGGTTAACGGTAATGGACTATCAAGTGTCCCATTTCACGTCAATCTATAACGCTTTTTACACATGGAATCTGAAGATACTGTCTCAAGTCAACCACTATTCTTGGATAACGGTGAATTTTTTGTAAGCGCAGTGCGGTCGGTCCCGGCGACATAGAATCCCCAAAGAGTTTCACTGTCTTTAAGGTGATGTGAAGTCACACAATAAACCTTTTCATGAAAGATTCTTGATAATTATATTAAAAAAATATCTGAATACAATTTATGAGAGAACTTAAATATATCTTCAACACAAAATGGACGTACCGTTTAGAAAATTGGACATTTGACTTAAATTCGCCCTTTATAATGATATAAAACGTAAAAAAACGTAGTGAGAAGTTTTCATCCTCTGCATTATTCGAATATATGCTACGCTTTTTATCTAAATATGAACTAGTAAGGAAAGAATGTAAAAAATTGTAGTTTTTCCAGCATATTAATTTGGCACTTTCCCTTTGATTGTTAGAATGCATTTGTTCAAAATCTTTATCTCTGGACATTCAACTTTCCTCAACATCCTCCTCCTTCCAAAGTTATTCATGAGACCAAACAATTTTCAGTCCCACTTTTTCAAATCCTTCCTAACAGGTCTTACTGTAAGGCAGAATTATGACAGTTTCACACTTGCGTATTATTTTTATTGTTATCAACATCCTAATTAGACACGAATTTCCCTTCATAAATACCAAGCCGAAACTCGTCGTTAAAATTACACTGATGTCACCATAAGAACCCTCCATCCTTCTTTAGCTCCATTTTGTACCACGCATATTCATTCATTCATATTCTTCAGCTCTGCTATTGTTTCTCCCTCAACTTATTCAATAAAATAAAAGTTATTTCAACTTCATATTTTCATTTTACTTTGATGATAATTTACTAATTTTTTCATTTTTATTCTATTTTTTATGTTTTTTTATCATATTTATTATTTCATCATTGTTTACTAATGAAATATTTCCTTTTTTTCTAATTTTATTTTATTATTGGTATTTTAATTTCGTTATAATATTGCTTTTGTAAATTTCAAGTCAAAAACAGTTTTCTTTTACATATTTTAGCTTTTACTATTATATACTAGGTTTGTACAGGTTTTTCACAGCAATTAGGTCGATGGCAAAAGGCCGACGACATTAGGTCGCCGTGCCAAAAGGTCGATAGCAAAGGGACGACGTGGAAAAAGGTCGACAGCAAATAGGTCGCCCTACAAAATGGTCGACAGCAGATAGGTCGCCTTACAAAATGGTCGACTGAAAAGAGGTCGCCATACAAAAAGGTCGACAGTAAATAGATCGCCATAAAAATATACATACATACATACATATAATATAAAATTATTTACAAAATTTACAAAAAATATAACTATCAATCAATTTTATTTGAAAAAAAATTCGATATCAAACACTGTTTAAGAGTCTTATAATAATTAACCAATTTTCTGGATATTGCGATAAATTTAAGTTAACATATCGTTTTTAATTAAACTATTTCATAATGATTTTATGTATAACACAGGAACTATATTTCTTCAATGTTTTAATCTTTAAATATTCCCAATTGTGATACGTTGGTTACCAATAAATATTATGAATTCATTAATTTTATCTCTGTAAGGGATCATAGGGTATTAACATATATGCATGGTATATTGATGGCATCTATATTTTCTGTCAAATAACAGAATCCCATCATTGGTAGTAGATGATGCGTCCACGTTTCAGTTTCAAGCACCATCTTTCCATTGACAGATTCAGGATTCCTGTGAAATATATGATTGTGGTCGGTAATGGATAAGACGCTGTAAGTGCCACTGATGAAGGAAATGTAGAACATATTTTAGGATTAATGCTATAACGCATAATATAATACTCATTTATTTCAGTGTTTCAGTATAGGAAGCGTTAAAAGAATTCCATCCTACATATAAAATATGTATTTAAAGGTCGTAAGATAAATTGCATTTTATTTAATTTCTCAAATATAAATCTAAAATAGCACACTGCACACTACATGTTTCTACCTTTTTTCCTCATCAAGAGAGAAATATTATTTGCAAATGTACGTTGTATTTGTTTTTCCTTACATTCCATCAAATAATTTTAATATTGAATGTGTTCATTGTATGATATATAAGATAAGATAACTATATCCGCGTAATCTTTGCATAAAAAATAATAAATATCCTTCAATCGTCTTCTACTTGAGATCTCACATCTTAAATGATAAACGTTACCTGCGAGTTAAATTGATGGCGACTATCCTCGATTGCTGCAGCCAGCTTATTCACATAAAATAGATTACAGCTGCTAATAGGTTTTTAGTTCCAAGAAATTATGCAGTTAACCACAATCATAAAATCGCCACCCTTAAAAAGAGAACAAATGTTGGTAAATAGTTATTTAAATCAGAAATAGTAGAAGGGGAAAATAAATCTGGGGAAATTGTAGAACCTTTTTCCGATATCTACTATGTATATATTATTAAAAAATTTTAAATGGTTACTTGATTTTGATGTAGCTATGATGTTATATTGTTGTACATTTTGAAATATTTTTAACATTTTGGTGTCTTTTAAATGCATTTATTTACTTGTTTAAAATGATCAACAATGCCTACTCTCACAAGAGTCCAACTAAACTAAAAAACCGAAAAGGAAGACCTGGTAAAGGCTACATAGTTGATAAACTGCACGCTATGAATTAGCGCTATCCAATTATTAAAGGTGGTGCAAGGTTCACCTTAGTCAAGGTACAGCACTAACCCTTATATAAAGAAATAAGCCTAAATATTATGCTTGGAATTTGAAATTATCAGAAATTTTCTACAAGGAACGGAATCATGTTAACAAAGTAAGATCGGTGGTGAAGCAGTTTGTTTCTATTCTGACGTAAAATGTTACGACGATATTGAACGGGTTAGTGTTGCACAATGGCCACATAAAAATACTTTTCATAAAAATAAAAAATATAAAAATACAACATTAAATATTCCGAACAATCGTGACACTGCAAATTTTTAATTATTGCAGCCATAAGCGAAACTTATTACAAACTGAGATATTATAAATCATTCGCCACTATCCCACGCAACAGACAGTTGAAAACATTATGTTCTATTATACTAAATGTAATAATGGGTGTCCAATGCCCTCCAACGATTCAGAGTTTAGAAAAGAATGGTAATTACTGAGCCGAAGTTGTGCTTAAGGCATCCTTTATTAATATCACTAATTAATCCTATATTTCGCGACAACGCAAGGTGAAACGAAACTTTATTTAAATCTAGGACATATTCCAAAACAGTTTTCCTAAAATATGCCGTCTAAGATTATCGAATACTCAACATTAGGGAAAACGTTTTTTAGTTAAACTTCATCGAAGCATTAATTTAAGTAAGTGTAGCGTGTATATATCTTCATAAATTTATTATGGCATTACGACAAACTACTATACAAATCATTGACATTTTATATAAAAATTACAGTTACCAATAGATTTGAATACAAAATCTTTAAAATTTTTAAATATGAACCTGCAAAAGAGTGAGGAAGAAAAAATTAAATGCGGATTTATATCCGGAAACAAATTTAACATTTCCTTCCCCTACGTTTAAAATAAGTGAGCTTATCATCAGAATGCGGTGTTAAGGATATTACTAATTTGCTAGCAGCTCCAAAGCAAATAATATATGACTCCACAGTTGTGTTTCCCCTCTTGTCGACATTCTACCAGAGTATCTTCTGCCCAGTCCCATTGTACGCAGACCGTTGATCCCTCAGAGAACCTGGTTATCTTCGTATAGGTGAGAATACTTAGAATTTAGTTATGATTCAAGAACTAAACTACTATAACCTAATAGAAGATCCAAGAATTCCTATTAAGATGTGTGATATCGAAGAATTATTGCTTATTAGGGTGGGTCAAAAACACATTTTCGAAATCGGTCAACCAGAAGTGCTTAAAGTTTGTGGATGGTTGTCGTTGTAACACTCAAAAAATTCATCTCGATCGGATTCTGTCATGAGTCAGCAATTTTCAGTTACAAAGGATCTTAATTTTGAGGAATATTCCTCCTTTTCTGGTCCCATAAGAGGCTTATAAGTGTTAGGAGTAAAATGTTGCTTGCATTCTGCAAGCATGTTGAAAACAAAAATTTCAAGTCGACATCATATCGAGAGGATTCTCAAAAGTAGAAAAAGTATTGGAAATATAATTAAAATTATCTGCGATTTCTCCGCCCGGCATCGAACCCGGGTCTTCCTGGTAATATTTACTATGCAGCAGAAAAGAAGATCACCATCTCTAACTATATGTGAAAAATGAATCAGAAATATTGGGTGCAACTGCCTCAAACAACGTCCTACTTTTTCCTTATATTCCTTACGTGAGAAATTTGAATGTGCTCTGGCATCGAACCCAGTAACAGCATGATCTTATATAATTTTTGTTCTTAAACCGAGTTTTAATACACATCTTTTATCATAGCAAGAACTGCCTATCATTTCAATAAGTGCATCAAAAAATAATAAAAAACTAACCCAATGTATTTTAAACGGGAGACATATTTACTGTCCGGCATCGAACCCGAGACTTTCTGGTGATACTTCCTATGCAACACAATAGAAGATCACCATCTCTAACTATGTGTGAAAATTCAAGCAGTAATATTGACTGCAACTGCCTCAAACGACTTCCGTCCCGATATGATGCCGACATGAAATTAGTGTTGTCGATCTGCTTGCTACAATTGCAATCTGCAAGCTACATTTTACTCGTATATGTATATATGAATGAATCCGGAGAAGCATCTATTTATAATAGATAGATATGGAGGCTTAAGTGACGTCTTTCATTGCACATGGCACATCTTTATCCAAAAAATATTCGTATTAACTGAAGTAGAATTTTTGGCAATTTTGGCGTTTCTTGTCGAAATTTCGAAACTTCAAGATAGTAAGATCACCGAAGAAGGTACCCATTTGATTGAAAACAAAATTATATCCATAAAATGGGTGGGTCACTTTTGCCGTGTATTACATTACAATCAGAAAAAATGACTAAACGATCCGCAATGCTATCAAACCAGCATCCGTAACAATATTATACATTTTGCGTTATTTGACGAATTTTGGCGAACTAAGATGCAAAATTCTCTGATTCAAATGCACTAAAAAATTAATATTATGCATAGTATATGCAATGTATTCAATATCAATTAAATTACTTAAGAAACATTGAGAAACCATCAGGAAATATTGCAAATATTTGACATTTTCCATAAAAATTTAAAATTCGGACTAAAACTGAAGGTCAAGACATAATACGATCGAACTGCAATTTTAAATGGACTATAAGGACCACAAAACACAGACGTTAAGCAGTACCCGTTCACCGATTTCAAAAAAAAATATCTTCGATCTACCCTAATCTACCCAATGATATTTGATTGTTTCCTAAGACATAACCTTAGGTTTTTTTTTACATACCCTCCTTCGAAAGTTATCCTCTCTATTTCTATTCACCTACGTAAACCTTTATACATATATAATACCATTGACGAATTATTATATGGGAGAAGAGACTTTTCAGTCTCGATCTCGCCATAATGAAGACCTGATAGACCTTATTTCGTTAAGAAACGCTCGGTGCATCAAAGTTTAACTTGTAATTATTCCATTTAAAAGTCAATCTATTATAATTGGGAATTCTAAACTCAGATCTACCTTAAATAGAAATTCTTCGCATACTCTTAGGTTTGTCAATAAAATTATATCTTTCTGCCAAAGTGATACGAATCTAGGTGGTGACCAAAACACTAAACTACAGAAACATGCAAACAGGACTCTACACTCTCTAACGCGACTAAAAGCTTTTCTGCAAGATTCTCTTAGAAAGCATCATATCTTCACTCGTTGTCACTTCCTTAGATTTATGCGATATCGTTTTCCATGATTTATCCCACGAAACTGCATTGATCCCAGAACTCCTGCTTCAAATTAATTTCCGACCTTAAGAAAAGCGATCATGTATCCGGATCGTAATTATCCTGGCTTAAACTTGATGCTAGAAGGAAAGTTCAACACTTATCCAGCAATAATGAATTAATATGAACATTATGCTACAATATATTTCATCCCAAATAACCCCTATGAACAATATTCACGATCGTTGCACAAGGGGATATCAAAAACTTCATATCCCCAAACTTAAACCTAATCATATAAAATAACCATTTTCACGTGACCGCTTTGAGACTCTGGAACGTACTGAAATTCAAAATTTTGCCTTCAAATCACAGATCAAAAAACACTGCATAAAATATCTACCAAAGGGAAAACACGTATGTGTTTACAGCTTTCTGCATATATCTTCTGTTGTTTAATGATTTCATATTTTGTATGTTTGTAATTTAATTGTCACCCTTTAAAGGTTAAGTGAAAGATGGTACTTTTTAGTTACAATTTCGCCCAAGAAAACGTCAATAAAAATAATAATAATGTCAAAATCTATGAATTAGAAAAAAAAACTCGTCTAAAATGCTACGACGATGAAGAGGATAAAATAGGAATTTAGGTCATACTGGGAGTCGATGCTCTGACCAAAAGTTACCAGTAGAGAACAATGCATGGCTAAACCATTCTTTGGTAGCATATCCAATTAGTTTAACTTCTTTCGTGATAACACCTAATTAATATGACTACATATAATGAATTTAATCTTCTCCATTTTCTTTCCAGAATGAATCTCAACTTTAGGACACCAATTTTTATCATCATGTTCCCCCTATTGGTATCAGGGTATTTGACAATACTATCTGACCCAATTTCACTAATGAGGGGTATGTATGCTACGTCTAACAGCATACCAGGACCGGGGGAATTACAGGAGAATATTTGCTCGAAGACAACGTCTTGCATATGCAAGACTACGACTGTAGGTTTTTTTTACCAATGTGATTCTATTTTATATGCCACTTTTGACAGCATTAGGAAGGAATTAGAGATTTATTGCAACAAAACCACCAGAAGAGAAGACATCAGTGGCCACATTCTCCATATCTCTCAAGTGGCAGCAGAAGCTCCCGTTACTCTCGTACTTGAAGATTGTCCGCCTGAATCCATCTCGGACCTCCGGTATCCCGGACATATAAAAAGATTGAGAATCAAATGCGCCGAGCGAAAAGAGTTCATTCTGGCTCCCGATCAATTCCGAATTCAAAGTAGCTTGACAGAATTTAGCATATCTTGCGTATCCCTTAGAAACCTACCGGAGGCCATATTTAAATCCACAAAACGTTTGCGCATTATTAAAATGAGAGAAACATCAATTGAACGACTGGGGAAAGGTCTCTTCTCAAATCTTTCTGAGTTAACCTACCTCCTTTTCGATACAAATGAAAAACTCTCCCTTAGAAAGACAGATTTCATTGGATTGTATAATTTAAAATTTCTGGTAATTAATAAAATACATTCCAAAGAGATAGAGGAAGACTTTTTTCAACCAATTTATAATATCATTGAATTGACAATTTATGAAATTGAATGGAAGAGGTTACCAACAAGTTTTACGCTGCTTCAAAATCTGAGTAATCTTAAAATATCTAAAACATTTATTGAATGGATTGACAATGGCACTTGCAGGCAACAGGTTGCTATTTCGATTATCGAAATAAAAAAGAATCCCCTCCTTGATATTCATCCAGATTGTTTACAAATGTATAATAGTTCTCACGAAATTGACTTATCTGGAAATCGCATATCCAGTTTACCAAGTAGAAAAATACTACTGAACAGGTTAGACTCTTTTAAATTTAATGACAACCGTCGTGAAATCAAAGCCGTGGAGAATTTTATTCACAGTAACATGCTCACAAAAATTGAAATGAGGGATTCCTCCATTCATTCGATACATAAAGACTTCTTTCGCAGTATTCCCAAAATTAAAGATATAGATTTAAGTTATAACCAACTAGCCTACTTGCCAGAACGATTTTTTGAACTAAATGAGGAGTTGGAGAGAGTATCACTACGAGATAACAAACTAACTTCTATCCCAGAGAGTTTGTTAGATGTCAAACCATTTTTGACTTGGATCGATATTTCGCACAACGATATCTCCAAAATTGATTTCAACATCCGACAAAACCTATCTTCCTTGAGAGTACTGGATATTTCAAACAATAAATTAACCCGCATTCCGCGAGATCCCTTCTCCAGCATGCCAGGAATCACCCATCTCAACATCTCTAACAACAAAATATCCGAGATTGACACGGTTGCATTACAGACCATGAGTAACGTAAAAGTACTTCTGATAAGAGGAAACAAGTTGAAAGGGAAATTGTTCCCCCACCAGCCTAATTTCGAAAATTTAATCTATCTCGGCGCCGAGAGCAATTTTTTTACAGAGATAAATTTGCTGCAAATGCCTTCGCTCGGTGAACTCAGTTTATCAAATAATCTCATCAAAATGCTAAACCTTACAGTTTTCAATTCATGCGCGAACTTGGAATCCCTGAACTTATCACGCAACAAAATTGAAAGTCTGCCGAGACAAATTTTCTCCGTGCACCTGAAAAACCTAATTTCATTGGATCTGTCATTCAATGGGTTGAAATCCCTACCCGATGGAATTGAACTAAAGGATCGACTAGGAAATATCCTCAACGTAACCGTCTTCTACGGCTTGCAGTTAGACTTCTTGGATGTATCTGGAAATCCGATGGAGAGATTCGAGCTCAGCTGGATGCGAGGAACAAAGAAGTGCCGAAAGGTGTCCATTAGAAGCAGCAACATATCGACATTGAATTCAGGAGTGATGCTTATTGTCCACGCAACAGTACTGGACCTTTCTCATAACAAAATCAGCTCAAAAAGTTGGCCTTGGTACTATGATGAAATTCTAAAATTATCAGGAAAAATATCCCCATTCGTGCTTGTTGACAATTTGGAAGTAAGTAATTTTTATCATATTCTATTCCTAAAAAAATTAGTGGTTACAATTATACGATCGATTTGCATTAAATACTTACTCGTACTCAGAAATCTTTTTTTCTTGCAATGATTTAAATTAGTTTATCAAAGTATGTTAGCGATATTCCTACTGAAAAAACTACATTTGTAAAATGAAAAATATATTGCTTCGAAAGGAGCCTTTTCTATGAACAAGATATCTTTGTCAGTAAAAATTCTGTTAAAACGACTCCTTTGATTTACAGGTAAATATTAGATCCGTAAAATTGAATAACTTTTTCTTTTGCTATCGAAACTTTATGTATAATTCAAGACTAGATAAGCTTAAATGAAGATAGAAGAAAAGGGAAGGGTTAAAATATATACCAATTAAATTTTCAGTATTTTAAAGTGTCATTCATTAAACCATGATAATGTGTACTAACTCTTTATTTTAAAGTAACTTAACTTCATCTCTGTTTTTTCCTTAAAGGAGCTGTACCTTGCTTTTAACGAAATATCGGTCATCGGTTTGGATTTCCGAATACATAACAGTAACCTGAGGATTCTAGACCTTAGCTACAACAAGATAAAGCATCTCACTTATCAAGAATTGCTTTTCACCTCTTATCGTTTCCTCGATCCTATCGCCTTAAAGAATCTTTATATCTTTAATGGAACATATATTTTCCATTACAACTTTTACAATTTCAATGAATATGGAAATATTGAGCCATACCATGCTTGCCACAGCCTAACGGTGGATCTAAGGAACAACTTGATTGGAAGCATAGAATTTCCCTACGCAATGGTGAGCGGAATTGTTTGTGAATGTTTCGCTTTTGGTAGATTTATAGCATCTGGTAACAAAGTTTCGCCTTAATCAAATTAAATGAAAAAAAAAACAGAACAATGACAACATTAAAATGCATTTTGTTTTTCGTGAATTATAACCAAATTATTTCCAATACAATGCTATGTCAATAGTGATGAATATCCAAGTTATAGAATTATAATATATATTTTATCATTACTTATCGCGGTTGGACCGGACCATTCATCAATTGATTTATGATGCCATATTTCTAATACATTCTAAAATCATAATATAGCGTATAGAAAACCGGCATAAAGACGTCTATTACTAGTTCCATATGGCATCACAATTACAAATAAACAAGTGGATTCTTTTATATTGTGTATATGATTTCCCTTCGAAACTCATCTTAATACATATCACGAAACGACATGCTGTTTTATAAGAATTTTTAATAGACCGCTACTTAAATATAAAAATAATCGTAAAGCTATTTTTCTTCCAGTTGGTCCGGAACATTACCTCAAAATACGAGAAGCACAAATACAGCCATGCCACTATTCTGATGGGATACAATCCATTCGAATGTGGATGCAAAGTCATTCCTTTTCTTCGTGTGGTAGAGGAAGACGTCGTTCTCGCCAGCGAACTATGGCGGACTAAAGGAGTGAACTGGGTATTGAAAGCGAGGATAGACGCCACCAATTTAACTTGCAGGTAACGTTTATCATTTAAGATGCGAGATCTCAAATAGAATACAATAAAAGGAGATTTATTAATTTTATATGCAAAACGTACGCTGATATAGTTATCTTATCTTAGTAATAATTTATACAATAAGCACAATCAATATTACAATTCCCTATATTAAAATATTTTGATAAAAGGTAAGAAAAAATATGTATAACATCAACCTGGAAATAATATTTCTCTCATGATGAGGAAAAACGTTGAAACCATGAAGTGTGCTGTCTGCTATTTTAAATTTACATTAGTGAAATTAAATAAAGTGTAGTTTATCTCATGACCTTTAAATATATATTTTATATATAGCTTCGATTTCTTTTATCGTTTCCTATATTCAAACACTGAAATAAATGTGTACGATATAATGCGTATAGAATTAAGCCAAACTTAAGTTCTACATCTCCTTTATCAGTGTCACTTACAGCATCTTCTCTAATACTGACCCAAATCATATATTTCACAGGAATCCCGAATCTGTTTATGGAAAGTTCGTGCTTAAAACTGAAACGTGGATGCATCATCTGCTACCATCGATGGGATTTTGTTATTTGACAGAAGATGAAGGTGCCATGAACATCAAATGATTCACATAAATTAGAATAAAGCTGCAAATGGGGTTCTTAGTTCCAATAAATCATACAGTCAACCACAAATAACAAATCCCTACTCTTAAAAAGAGAACAAATGTTGGTAAATAGCGATTTATAAGTCTTGGAATAGTAGAAGGGAAAAGTAAACCGATGATGTTCTAGGACCCTTCCCATCTACCTACGATGTATGTATTACGAATAAAATTAAAAGGGTTACCTGATTTTGTTGTTGCAATGTTGTATCTTTTTATATTTTCTAGTAAATTTTGGAATATTGTATAATTGTTGTACATTTTGAAATATTTTCGTTAAAAAAACATTTTGCTACTTTTAAACACATTTTTTACTTGCTTAAAATGATTACCAATTCCTACTTTCACAAGAGTCCAACTAAACTAAGAACTGAGAAGGAAGACCTGGTAAAGGCTACATAGTTATAAAACTGACGCTATGAAGTAACACTATCCAATTATTAGAGGTCTTGCAAGGTTCACCTGAGTCAAGGTGAACCTATATATAGAGATTATCCTAAATATATTACTACTCATTTGAAATTATCAGAAATTTTTCTACAAGGAACTGAATCAATTTAACAAAGTAAGATCGGTGGTGAAGCAGTTTGTTTCCATTCTGACGCAAAATGTTAAAGCGATATTGAACGGGTTATTTTTGCATAATGGCCCCATATAAATACTTTTCATTAACATAAAAAAATGTAAAAATATAAATGTGAATGTTCCGAACAATCATGCCCCTCCAACTATTTAATTATGGCAGCCATAAGCGTAACGTAGTACAAACAGAGATATTATAAAATCATTCGCAAGTATCCCACGCAACAGACAACTTAAAACATTATGTTCGATTACATACATCTACTGAGTGTAATCATGGGTGTCCACTGCCCTCCAACGATTCAGAATTTAGAAAAAATGCTAAGTAATGAGCCGAGGTTGAGCCTTGAAGTATCCTTGACTAATTTCACTGAATAATCCTATATTTTGCGAGAACTCAAGTTGAAACTAACCTTTATTTAAATATATGACATTTTCCAAAACAGTTTTATAAAATATGCCGACTAAGATTATCGAATACTTGACATTAGGAAAAACTTTATTTTAATTACACTTTATCGAAGCATGAAATTAAGTAAGTGTAGCGTGTAAATATCATCATAAATTTATTATGACATAATGACAAACTACTATATAAATCCTTTATAATTTATATAAAAATACAGTTACCAATAGATTGGCATACAAAATCTTTAAGATTTTGAAAGAAGAAACTGCAAAACAATTGAGGAATGAAAACAATTCATGCAGAGTTAAATCCGGAAACCAAATGAGATATTTCCTTTCCATTCGTTTATAATAAGTGAGCTTATCAACAGGATGCGGTGTTAAGGATGTTACCAATTTGCTAGCAGCTCCAAAGCAAATAATATATGACTCCACAGTTGTGTTTCCCCTCTTGTCGACATTCTACCAGAGTATCTTCTGCCCAGTCCCATTGTACGTAGACCGTTGATCCCTCAGAGAATCAGGGTATCTTCATACAGGTGAGAATGCTTAGAATTTAGCTATGATTAAGAGCTAACTTAATTCAAGAGGTCCTTTTATAATGTTTAATATCGAAGAATTAATGTCTACTACGGTGGATCAAAAAGAAATTTTCGAAATCGGTCAACGGCTAATGCTAAAAGTTTGTTGTTGATCGTCGATGAAACACCCAAAAAAATTCAACTCCTTCGGATTATGTCCTGAGACTTGTTTTTTTAGTTATAATTGATCTTAATTTTGATGAATTTGCCTACTATTCTGGTTCCATAGGAGGCATGTAAGTGGCATATGGAGGCTTAAGTGACATGTTTCGTTGCACATGGCACATCTTTATCAAAAATATTCGTGTTAACCAAAGTAGAATTTTGGCAATTTTGGCGTTTCTTGTCGAAATTTCGAAACTTCAAGATAGAAAGATCACAGAAAATGGTATTTGATTTGGAAAGGAAATAATATCAGTAATACGGGTGGGTCACTTTTCTCAGGTATTACATTACCATCAGCGAAAATGACAAAACGACCCACAATACTATCTAACCAACGTCTATAACAATATTGTACATTTTGCGTTTTTTTGACAAATTTTCGAGTGCTAAGCAGCCAATTTCCCTGGTTCAAATGCACTAAAACAATAATATTAAGCATGATATAAGCAACGTATTTAATCTCAATTAAATCATTTAGGAAACAACGAGAAACAATCAGGAAAAATTGCAAAAATGTGACATTTTCCATAAAAATTTAAAATTTTGACCAAAATAGCAGGTCATGACTACCAACCACAGACTTTAAGCAGTAGCCGTTCACCGATTTCGAAAAAACGTTTTCGATCCACTTTACTGTCTACACAAAGATATTTACCCGTCACTACACGTATTGCCTGAAAGCCCATTTTCTCTCGAAAGTCTTCATAAATCAACCGCGATAAAGTAATCTAGTACAACTCTTTATCTTTCGATTCATAGACATTTTTACGCTCAAAGAGGAGTTTGCACATTTGCTTTTTTACTTTCTCCATGTACGTAGTTTCGAGGAAATATTGATTTCATGAAAAAAATCGTCTTCGATAATTAAACGGAAATACAAGTTTTTGGGTCTCTAGAATACGTTTTGACCATTTTAGGAATGATTTCTGTGTGTGTGTGTGTGCTTCTGGGCTCCCTTACGTAAAACCAAATAATCGTATCAATACCAAACTTCATATATAGCATTGTGGTTAGTGCTGTCAGAGTTGATTGGTTTTTGAAGAAAATCGGTTAACCGGAAGTTGAGCTTTATTCTTCGAAGCGAATTTCCGGATTTGCAAAATATTTCCATTAATCTGATATTTAGGTATACACTATTATTTATAAGAGTTTTAGAAACTGTAATTTCCTATAACTTAAGCATGAAATATATTTTTGTATAACTGATTGTTTAGGATTTATTCATGAAATACGAATAAGCCGGAAGTTGCTGATTATGTAATTTGTCGGCACTCAGGGCGCTGTGGGCGAAAAGCCAATTTCACCATCTTACATCGAAAATGTCCCAAAAACATTATTGTATAATATTGTAATATTGTATATTATGTTTGTGACGTAAAAGATAATATGATATAAATTAATCACTAATCTTCCAAGTTTATATTGAATACAGAGTTCGAAAATACATTCGTTGATAAATATCTACATATTATACACGGAGAAAGTCATGTGCTGGCCACATCAGATTTTTACATTTGTATATCTATTGCGCATTTAAGGCGAAAAAATGGCGGACACTACTTTCGAGGAAATGAAACTAGATAAACGGTGATGGACTATCAAGTGTCCCAGTTCACGTCAATCTATATGGCTTTTGCACATGGAATCTGAAGATACTGTCTCAAGTAAACTACTATTCTTGGTTTAACGGTGAATTTTTGGTATAAGCTGTGCGGTCCGTCTTGGGGCATAGAATCCCCAAATATAGTTTTGCTGTCTTTATGGAGATGTGAAGTCTCACAGTAAGACTTTTTCATGTAAAATTCTTTATAAATATATTCAACAATTATCTTAATACAATTTATGAGAGAACTAAAATACATCTTCAACACAAAATGTACGCACCGTTAAGAAAATTGGACATTTTTCTTAAATTCGCCCCAATTATAACATTAAAGTTGAAAAAAAGTATTGAGAAGTTTTTATCCTGCAATTTATCTGCAATTTTTCCTTTTTCCTTTTTTCTTATTTTATTTTATTATTTGTTTTGTAATTTTTTTATAGTACTGCTTCTGTAATTTCCATGTAATACACAGTTTTCTTTTACATATTTTAGATATTACTATTATGTAGTAGGTTTGCGCAGGTTTTTCACACCCCCCTTCTATGTTTGTTTTTTCCTGCAGTGGATTTTTCCCTCCTAAAATATCACCTTAGGTTTTTTTTACTTCAAAAGTTTTCCTTTCTATTTCTATTTTACTACGCAAAACGTTTTACGTATATAATATCATTGGCGAAAGGTTGGATGGAAGAAGAGACTTTTCAGTCTTAATCTCGCCTTAACGAAGACCTTTTAAAACTTATTTCATTGAAAAACAATTGGTGCATCAAAAATCAACCAGTAATTAATGCATTTAAAAGTCAATCTGTTATAATTGGGCATCCTAAACTCATATCTACCTTAAAAAGAAATTCTTTGTATAGTCTTAAGTTTGCCAATGAAATTATATCTTTCTGCCAAAGTGATATGAATCTAGGTGGTGATCAAAACACTTAACTAGGGAAACATGAAAACCGGACTCTACACTCTCTAACCCGACTAAAAGCTTTTCTGCCTCATTCTCTCAGAACAAATCTTGTATCTTCACTAATTTTCACACACTTCGGTTACTGAGATATAGTTTTTCATGATTTATCCAACGAAACTGCAGGGAGCCCAGAAATCCTGCATCCAATTAATATCCGACCTAAAGATAAGCGATCATGTTTCCGAATCGCAATTATCCATGCTAGAAAGAAGCTTCACCTCATCCTGCCTATACTCAATTATAATTTACAATACGCTACAATATCCTTCATCACAATTCACCCCTATGAGCAATATTCACAATCATTGCCCAAGGAGAAATCAAAACCTTCAAATTCCAAATCATATAACCGAATTTTATAATAATTATAATAAATCTTTTCGTGTAACCGCTTGGAGACTGGAACGTTCTGAAATTCAAAATGCTGCCTCCTTATCATCATTCAAAAAACATTGCCACAAATATCTTTCAAAGGGATAACTCTTTTGTGTTGAACAACTTGATTCATATATCTTAATATTGTTTAATAACTGGATATTTTGCATGTTTGTAATTTCTTATATATTGCAATACTTTCTATTGATATATTACTATATATATATATATGTATATATATATATATATATATATATATATATATATATATATATATATATATATATATATATATATATATATATTCCTTAAGGGCTTAACGGAAAATGGGACTTTTTGGTCCCAATTTATCCCAATAAAGCGGTCAATAAAAATTATAATATCAAAATCTTTGAATTAATAAAATTTTAAAAAATCGTATAAGATACTACCACGATAAAAAGGCTAAAACAGGACTAGAGGTCGTACTGAGAGTCGATGCTCTGACCAACAGTTACCAGTAGAGAATACTGCAACGCTAGCCCATCCTTTGGTATATAGTTTTACTTCATTCGTGATAACACATTATTAATGTGACCTCATACAATGAATTTCATCTTATCCATTTTCTTTTCAGAATGAATCAAAACATAAGGATACCGATTTTCATCATTATGTTTCCCCTTTTGGCATCAGAAATAACTGATAAATTACCACCTGACACAATTTCACTAATGAGGGGTATGTATGCTGTGTCTAACATAACACCAAGACCGTGGCAATTACAGAAGAATATTTGCTCGAAGACAACCTCTTGCATATGCAAGACTACGTATGTAGGTTTTTTCTACCAATGTGATTCACTTTTATATGCCAGTTTTGACGGCATTACCAAGAAATTAGAGATCTTTTGCAACAAAACCACCAAACGAGAAGATGTCAGTGGCCACATGCTCCATTTATCTGAAGTTGCAGCAGAAGATCCCGTTTCTCTCATGCTTGAAGATTGCCCGCCTGAATCCATCTCGGACCTCCGGTATCCCGGACAAATAAAAGGATTGAGACTGAAATGCGCCGAACGAAAAGAGTTCATTCTAGCTCCCGATCAATTTCGAAATCTAAGTACCATGTCATCCTTAGGCATATATTGCGTATCCCTTAGAAACCTACCGGAGGCCATATTTAAAACCACAAAAAGTTTGCGCTTTATCATATTGAAAGAGACATCGATTGAACGACTGGGGAAAGGTCTCTTCTCAAATCTTTCTGATTTAATTTCCCTCCATTTAGTTAAAAATGAAAAACTCTCCCTACGAAAGACAGATTTCATTGGATTGCATAATATAAAAAATCTGGAAATTAGTAAAATACATTCCAAAGAAATAGAGGAAGACTTTTTTCAACCAATTTATAATGTCATTCAACTGTTAATTACTGAAATTAAATGGAAGAGTTTACCTACAAGTTTTACGCTTCTTCAAAAACTGAGTTATCTTAAAATATCTAAAACATTTATTGAATGGATTGACAATGGCACTTGCAGGCACCAGGTTGCTATTTCGATTATCGAAATAAAAAAGAATCCCCTCCTTGATATTCATCCAGATTGTTTACAAATGTTTAACAATTCTGAAAGAATTGACTTATCTGGAAACCGCATATCCAGTTTACCAAGTAGAGAAATACTACTGAACAGGTTAAGGTCTTTTCAATTTAATGACAACGGTCGTGAAATTAAAGCCGTGGAGAATTTTATTCACAGTAACATACTCACCGAAATTGAAATGAGGAATTCCTCCATTCATTCGATACATAAAGACTTCTTTCGCAGCATTCCCAAAATTAAAGATATAGATTTAAGTTATAACCAACTCACCTACTTGCCAGAGGGATTTTTTGAACTGAACGAGGAGTTGGAGAGAGTATCACTACGAGATAACAAACTAACTTCTATCCCAGAGAGTTTGTTAGATGTCAAACCATTTTTGACTTGGATCGATATTTCGCACAACGATATCTCCAAAATTGATTTCAACATCCGACAAAACCTCTCTTCTTTGAGAGTATTGGATATTTCAAACAATAAATTAACCCGCATTCCGCGAGATCCCTTCTCCAGCATGCCAGGAATCACCCATTTTAACGTCTCTAACAACAAAATATCCGAGATTGACACGGTTGCTTTACAGACCATGAGTAACGTAACAGTACTTCTCATAAGAGAAAACATGATGAAAGGGAAATTGTTCCCCCACCAGCCTAATTTCGAAAATTTAATCTATCTCGGCGCCGAGAGCAATTCTTTCACAGAGATAGATTTGCTGCATATGCCTTTGCTCGATGAACTCAATCTATCAAATAATCTCATCAAAATGCTAAACCTAACAGTTTTCAATTCATACGTGAGCTTGAAATCCCTGAACTTATCACGAAATAAAATTGAAAGTCTGCCGAGACAAATTTTCTCCGTGCACCTGAAAAACCTAATTTCATTGGATCTGTCATTCAATCGGTTGAAATCCCTACCCGATGGAATTGAACTAAAGGATCGACTAGGAAATATCCTCAACGTAACCGTCTTCTACGGCTTGGAGTTAGACTTCTTGGATGTATCTGGAAATCCGATGGAGAGATTCGAGCTCAGCTGGATGCGAGGAACAAAGAAGTGCCGAAAGGTGTCCATTAGAAGCAGCAACATATCGACATTGAATTCAGGTGTGATGCTTATTGTCCACGCAACAGCACTGGACCTTTCTCATAACAAAATCAGCTCAAAAAGTTGGCCTTGGTTCTACGATGAAGATCTAAAATTATCAGGAAAAATATCCCCATTTGTGCATGTTGAAAATTTGGAAGTAAGTAATTTCGTTCATTTTCTCTTCCTAAAAAAATTAGTGGTTACTTTTCTAAGTTCAATTTGAATTAATTACTTCCTCGTACTCAGAAATCTTTCTTTTTAGCAATGATTTAAATTAGTTTATCAATGTATGTTAGAAACATTCCTACTGAAAATACTACAATTGGAAAATAATAAATACAATGTTCCGAAAAGGGCCTATTCTATGAACAAAATATCTTTGTCGATAAAAATTCTGTTAAAAAGATTCCTTTAAGATAAGGGTAAATATTACATTGGTAAACTTTAATAACTTCTTCTTTGGCTGAAATTTTTAATATTTGATAATTATAATAGCTTGAATTAACAAATTGCTAGTGAACACCTGGAGAATATTTAAGCCAAGCTATGAATATAACAAATTTGTATTCTTACTTTTATATAAAGTAAATGCTGTAACAATAGTATTTGCGGTTCTCCATACGGTCATAGTAATTCCCTCTGTTACAAGACCTTATTTTTATAGATTGACTGTAAAATTAAAGAACAATTTGTATAATTCAAGTCCAGACATGCGGAAATGAAGACAGAAGAAAAGGGAAAAGTTTAAATAGATATCTATTACATTTTCAGTATTCTAAAGGGTTATTCATAAAAGCATGATAATGTTTACTAACTCTTTATTTTAAAGTAACTTAACTTCATCTCTGTTTTTTCCTTAAAGGAGCTGTACCTTGCTTTTAACGAAATATCGGTCATCGGTTTGGATTTCCGAATACATAACAGTAACCTGAGGATTCTAGACCTTAGCTACAACAAGATAAAGCATCTCACTTACCAAGAATTGCTTTTCTCCTCTTATCGTTTCCTCGATCCTATCGCAAGAAAGAATATATATATCTTCCTTGGAAAATATATTGTCGTTGCCAACACTAACGATTTCAATGAATATGGAAATATTGAGCCATACCATGCTTGCCACAGCCTAACGGTGGATCTAAGGAACAACTTGATTGGAAGCATAGAACTTCCCTATGCAATGGTGAGCGGAATTGTTTGTGAATGTTTGGCTTTTGGTATATCTATAACATCTAGCTACAAATTTTCATTTTAATCGTATTATGTATATAAAAAAACGAAACATTGAAATGACTTAAATGTATTTAGCTTTTCTTGAATTATACCCAAGGTCTTTCCTATGGACAATTGTGATGAATATCTAAGTTATATTATTATTATGTATATAATCGCATTTCTTATCGCGGTTGGACCGGACCATTCATCAATTGATTTTTGATGCAATATTTCGCATACATTCTAAAAGAATAATGTGGCGTAGAGAAAACCGGCATAAAAATTTCGATTATTAGTTCTACATGTCATTACAATTACAAATAAACAAGACGATTCTTTGAAATTGTGTATATTATCTCCCGTCATAACTATATTTTAATACATATGACGAAATGACATGCCTATTTATAAGAATTTTTAAGAGACAGATACTAAAATATAAAAATAATCTTAAAACTATTTTTCTTTCAGTTTTTTAGATTTAGATATATACCCCGCGAGCCGCCAGAGGCAGGGGGTGTAATAAACCACCATTATTCATTCATCCCTATTAGCATTTCTAATAATCTGGGGAAAAACGACTATGTGTAATTATCCGTCCTTGCAATTACTTCCCTATAACGCTTCGTCGATGCCTCTCGGAGATCGCGTTCGCTCCTTACTGGCACTAACATTTCACTTCGTCTGTAAATTCTGAACGATTGAACTTTTCGAAAAGTTTCCGACGATATTCAGATCTTCTCATCTGTAGTGAATTCCAACCAAGGCACTCTATCATTGCCGTAACGCTGCTATCAAACCTGAAATCATCGGCATCATCGGCAAATAATCTAACCTTACTCTTTACATATCTATAACTATAACTCTTTATATCTACAAGGTCGTTAATGTAAATTAGAAATAAAATTAGACCTAGAACACTTCCCTCTGGAACTCCTGATGAGATACTTATTTCGTCGGATAAAACTCCATCAAACGCAACTCACTGAGATCTGTTTTCTAGAAAAGATTTGTCCATCTGATAACTTTTTCGTCGATCGCCTAGGCACTCAGCTTTTGGATAAGCTTTTCGTGAGAACTGTGTAGAAAGCTTCCTGAAATCTAGGAAAACTGCGTCTGATCTTACACAGCCGTCTGCTACTTTAGATACGTCATTCATAAGAAGCTAATTGCGTCTCACACAGTGGCGGCGCGTGAATTAAAAAAACAGGGGGTTCACTTCAAAATTCGTATATTTTTAAGTGGCCGCGATTATGGTTAAATATTCTGGCTCATACTAGAATATTGCCTCTGCTTACATGGACGCAGTATAATTCACAACTACCGCAGATAAAAGCAGTAGAAATATGAACATTAATATTTCGGGTTGAAACAATATATGACTTTGTTGTAAAAAATCCCTATATTCTCGAAAATTGAGTTTTTATTTAAATTCTCGATTCATATTTCTACGTATATATTTTTAAATACAAAAACACATATTAATATTTATGTTCCATTAATTTGTTGAAATATAAAATAGAATAATAAGAACATAAATAAATTACCTGATATTGTTTTATTTAGGGTTGAAGTATTTGGCAGGACTGTCACCGTATAATTTTTTGAGATAAATGTCCTAAATCAAATACACCTATTTTTGCCCAGGTCGCGTCCTTGTCTTTCGCAAAAAGCAAACAAGGGAAATAGTATAGCCTATTGGAAGAGTCGCAGCCACAAATCCAACTGTTTCTCTCATATATCTATGGCTTAAACACTCGGAAGTATTGCCTACCTTTGCTTCTCTGACTCTGAGATAGGTGCAGCAAAGGAATAGGACTTCCTACTTCTTTTATTGCACATTTTTCTTAAACAGAAATAGAGGAAAAATTAATCCCTTTCAGAAATAGGACATTATTCATCATGAAGAGCGAGAAAAACTGTTCACAAACAAGTAACGCAGTTGGTTTACATACTGAATACACCACAAGCAACCACAACACCGGTAACTGAATATGTACACTGGATACGAAAAAATTCCGTAAATTCACAATATTGCAGCGCATTATGGGTAGCCATTACATAGCTGCAGACACCAGTGCATAAAATAACATACAAAGTAGGCGACACGAATAGCTAGTGCCAAGTTTTGTCGCCCAGAGACAGTATTAGGCGCCGGCAAAAAAGGAAAAAACTCAAGTTCTACGCGTGTTAAACTAAAGTCAGGAAGCGTTAAATGCTAGAGTTTGGATAAAATGTTTCTTTTCAGGAATAGAGTTCGGGAAGGTGGAGGGCCCTATGTTCCTCCTCCTCCAGCCATGACTTCGTCAATAGCTAGGCTTTACCATTACTGGAAGGTATCACAACATCCATCAATTTTCAACAAATTAATTCTGGCAGATCTTACTTTAACTTCTCATAGTGCTTGCACGGAGAGAGATGTGTCAATCCATACCAAACTTAAATCCAACAAACAGTCAAGCCTTTCTAGAGAAGCTATAAATTCTAGGATGTACACATCAGAATTAACAGTGTTTGAACTGCATATTATGACCAAGGACCTGATGTTGCCCGTTTTTTAGATATTAAAGAAAGAGTCCAGATGCAGAAACTTATGAAATGCATGAATTTGTTAAAAAGTATTTTGCCAAGTACAACGTAATTATTTCTTTGAAGAAACAATTACAAATGAAAAATGTTTATAAATTCTTATTAAAAATTATTGATCCATATATATACGAGTAAAATTTGCTTGCAAGAATATTGATGATACAAATTTCAAGTCGATATCACATCGGGAAGGTCCTCAAACGTAATTCTACAATCCACCTTTGAAACATATGGTAAAATACAAATGGTGCCCCAGTGTCGAACCAATGATCATAAGGTAAAAGATAAATTATAATTATGAAACGCTAATTTCTTCTGTTTACATGACTGGCTATATAATTTTCAATTTCTCGGTAAATGAATCATAAAGAAAAATGAAATCCCCACCATACATTTCAAATGGTAGAGCCGCCTGGTCTCGAGCACAAGACATTTCGGGAGTCATGAATACATATAACGACCTGGTAGATATGAAAATGATTTAATCCAAAGTTTTATGTTGATATCATACTGGGATGATCTTAAAATACGATTCCATTATCCCCATTTGCAATGCACTGTGGAATGTTAATGGCGCTCTGGAATGGAACCAAGAATAATCATGGAAACGTTAAACAGCGTATATGAAATGTATTTATGATCTCTATTCACATGCCGGGTTTTAAGTTTCCATGCCATCGGGAAGACATTTTAAAAAATCTGAAAAATCGTCGCAATACATTTTAAATTGGAGAATATTTGCCCTGGCCTAGCGTCGAACATGGGATAATATTCGAGGGTGTCTTTATAGTTTTAGACGAACATACACGGCTTACAGTGATTCCTTGAATTTCAACTCTCTAAGTTGCCGGAAAGTGCCTAAAAAAATTTCCGAAAATCCTATGAAGCCATTCTCGTCGGCTGTCGCTGCAACGTAGTGCAGCGATCGGCCCATGGTTAAAGGCCGTATGCCCCTCTTTCCCCTCACCGCTCTTCGCCTATAACGCGACGTCTGAAGGGGTTCACTTCGGGGAGTGAACCTCGCGCGAAGTCATGCTAGTTGGAACCAAAAGCGGCAGGAATCGCGACTCAACGAAGGAAAAGTTAGGCCAAATGATTGATGTCAAAGATATTTAGGTTATGGAAAGAACATAGGAATTTATATTTACAAATAAAAATAGTGCAGTAGTTTTCTTAGGGGGTTCAGTGAACCAGTGAACCCAATGGACCCGCCGCCACTGGTCTAACAAGACCTACCTTTCCGGAATCCGTGCTGGCTCTGACTGATTGCTTCCTTTTCGGAATGAAAGCGCATGAAAGAGCTCGCTATAATATGCTCCATTATTTTGCAAAAAATTGAAGTTAATGAAATAGGTCTAAAATCATCTGGTTTTGACGCACGCCCTTTCTTAGGCACCGGAGTGACATTGGCTTTTTTTCATGACATTGCGGCGGTTCCTTCATCCAATGATTTCTGATAGAAAATCTGTAGAAGCGGAGAAATTTCATCGGCTAAAGTTCTTATTACGACAGCGGGAATGCCTTCGGGTCCTGGCGCCTTTTTCCTACCAAACTCTTGCAATATTTTTCCAGTTCCATCAACCGATATCTCGATGGGACACATCTCTGAATCAATGCGCGAGGTAAAATCCTTAACATATATATTTCATAATACCAAATTATTTCCAATACAATGTGATGTCAGTAGTGATGAATATCCAAGTTATAGTATTATAATGTATATATTATCATTACTTACCGCGGTTGGACCGAACCATCATCATTTGATTTATCTACATCTACATCTACATTAATACCCTACAAGCCGCCTTTCGGCGTGTGGCAGGGGGTGTAAACACCAGTTGAATCTAAATTAGTTCCTTATTCGATTATTGTCACGTATTGTTCGCGGAAAGAATGAATCTCTGAAACGATTCGTCCTAGCATCTATTTCTCTTAACTTATGGTCATTATCGGATCGACCGACGTAGCAGGGGGGTTGCAAGATACCGATTGTATCTTTGGAAAATGTAGTTTCCCTGAATTTATTAAGCAATCGCAGCCTAGCTTCCAATCTCCTTTCTTTCAAGGATTCCCAACCTACGTCTGAGAGCATTTTTGTAACGCTTGCTTTTTTATCGTAGCATTTCTTAACAAAACGAACCGCTTTACGCTGCACTTTCTCGAGTTCACGAGTACACGTTTCATCCGCCGGATCCCATATACTTGCCGCATATTCCAGAAGGGGTCTGACCAAGGTAAAATAACATCGCTCTCTCACCTTTTCGTCGCATTTACCGACAATACGCTTTACAAAGCCAATCCTTTTACTTGCTTTGCCGCAGATTTTTCGAATATGCGTGCTCCAATTTAAGTTATTAGTAATGTTGATCCCGAGATATTTAACTGAATCTACTACTTTGATACTAATTCCATTAATTTTGTATGGGTGATTTGGACGCATTTTTTTCTTTTCGGAGAAATTAACTACGGAGCATTTACTTACGTTAATATCTAATTCCCATTTTTCGCACCACCTTTGGATGAGGACTAAATCGTTTGAGAGAGATGTCCGGTCTTCCTCGTTTGTTATTTCCCTATATATAACCGAGTCATCCGCAAATATCCTCACATTACTAACTATCTCGTCACTCAAGTCATTGATATAATTATGATGCAATATTTCGTATAAATGCAAAAATTATAATGTAGCGTATAGAAAACCGGCATAAAGATGTCTATTACTAGTTCCATATGGCATGACAATTACAAATAAACAAGTGGATTCTTTGATATTGTGTATATTTTTTCCCTTCAAAACTCATCTTAATACATATCGCGTAACGACATGCTGTTTTATAAGAATTTTTAATCGACTGATACTTAAATATAAAAATAATCGCAAAGCTATTTTTCTTCCAGTTGGTCCGGAACATTACCTCAAAATACGAGAAGCACAGATACAGCCATGCCACTATTCTGATGGGATACAATCCATTCGAATGTGGATGCAAAGTCATTCCTTTTCTTCGTGTGGTAGAGGAAGACGTCGTTCTCGCCAGCGAACTATGGCGCACTAAAGGAGTGAACTGGGTACTGCAAGCGAGGATAGACGCCACCAATTTAACTTGCAGGTAACGATTATCATTTAAGATGTGAGATTTCAAATAGAATACAATAAAAGGATGTTTATTATTTTTATGCAAAGGGTACGCGGATTTAGTTATCTTACTAATATTTCATACAATGAACACATTCAGTATTACAATTCTATATATTAAAATTTTTTGATGTAATGTAAGGAAAAATTTGCAAATAATATTTCTCTCATGATGAGGAAAAACGTAGAAACCCTGAAGTGTGCTGAGTGCTATTTTAAATTTATATTTGAGAAATTAAATAAAGTTCAATTTATCGTATGACCTTTAAATATATATTTTTTGAGTAAAATGTTGCTTGTTTATAACACCAATTTCATATCGGCTATCATATCGGGACGGTCTTCAAAAGAAAAATAAAAGGATTGAAAATAATCTTTAAAATCGCTGCAATTTAATAGTCTGGCATCGAACCCGGACTTTCCTAGTGAACTTACTATGCAGTACAACAGAAGATCGCCATCTCTAACTATGCGTGGAAATTCAAGCAGAAATATTGGCTGCAACTGCCTAAAACGACGTCCTACTTTTCACATATATTTCTTACGTGAGAAATGTTAATGTGATCTGGCATCGAACCAAGGAACAGCATGGTCTTATCCAATTTTTTTTCTTAAACCGAGTTTTAGAATACATCTTCTAGCAAAGCAAGAACTTCCTATCATTTCAATAAGTGCATCAAAAAATTAATAAAATACTAACCAAATGTATTTTAAACGGGAGAAATATTTATCGCCCGGCATCGAACCCGGGTCTTTCTGGTAATAATTCGTATGCAACATAATAGTAGATCACCACCTTTAACTATGTGTGTAAAATTCAAGTAGATATATTGGCTGCAACGGCCTCAAACGACATCTTACTTTTCCCTTATATTCCTTATGAGAGAAAGGTTAATGTGCTCTGGCATCGAACCCAGGAATAGTACGGTCTTATTAAAATGTTTTTCTTAATTCAATCTTTACCATATCTTCCAGCCAAGCACGAACTTCCTATCATTTTGATATTTTATGCTTTCGATAGATCATGACCATATACATAGGCTCCTAGAGATTTGATTCCCTACCTATCCGGGAAGTATTTTTTTCTAATTCCGGAAAATCAAAGTAATGCATTTAAATGGAAAAAATTGGGACTTTGGGGCCCTCTGGAATCGAACCCATGAAACTGAGATTCAAAATCGCATTTTTCTGGCAGTTACACGTTATGGCCAATTTGTCGTAACAATGTCATCTCAATGACGCTTGTGGTTTAGCCTGTGAATTAGTATCCTATCTATCTACCTATATCCTTGAATGAATCCGGAGAAGCATCTATATCTAATAGATATGTAGCACGGAATTCTTTTAACGCTTCCTATATTCAAATACTGAAATAAGTGAGTACGATATTTTGCGTATAATAGTATTAAGGCAAACATAAGTTCTACATCTCCTTCATCAATGACATTTATAGCATCTAATCTATTACTGACTCGAATCATATAATTCACAGGCATCCTGAATCTGTGAATGGAAAGATGGTGCTTGAAACTGAAACTTGGACGCATCATCTACTACCGTTGATGGGATTCTGTTATTTGACAGAAGATATAGATGCCATGAACACCATATGATTCACATAAATTAGAATAAAGCAGCTATTGGGGTTTTTAGTTCCAATAAATAATACAGTCAACCACAAACAACAAATCTCTACTCTTAAAAAGAGAACAAATGTTGGTAAATAGTCATTTAAATCGGGGAATAGTAGAAGGGAAAAATAAACCTGGGGAAGTTGTAGAACCTTTTCCTTCTACCTACAATGTATGTATTATGAATAAAATTAAAAGGGTTACGTGATTTTGTTCTAGATATGTTGTATCTTTTTATAAATTGTAGTAAATTTTGAAATATTGCATGATTGTTGTAGATTTTGAAATATTTTTGTTAAGGAAAAGATTTTGGTGTTTTTAAATGCATTTTTTGATTTCCTTAAATTGATTAACAATTCCTACTGTCACAATAGTCCAACTAAACTAAGAACCGAGAAGGAAGACCTGGTAAAGGCTACCTAGTTGAAAAACTGCACTCTATGAAGTAGCGCTATCCAATTATTAAAGGCGGTGAAAAGTTCACCTTACTCAAGGTACAGCACTTACCCCTATAGCGTAACGTTGGATAAACTGAGATATTTTAAAATCATTCGCAACTATCCCATGCAACAGACAACTAAAAACATTATGTTCGATTACATACATCTACTGAATGTAATCATGGGTGTCCACTGCCCTCCGACGATTCAGAGTTTAGAAAAGAATGCTAAGTATTGAGCCGAAGTTGTGCCTTATAGTATCCTTTACTAATTTCACTAATTAATCCTACAGTTTGCGAAAAGGCAAGGTGAATCGAAACTTTATTTAAATCTAGGACATTTTCAAAACAGTTTTCATAAAATATGCCGTCTAAGATTCTCGAGTACTCTACATTAGGGAACATTTTTTTTAGTTAAACTTCATCGAAGCATCAATTTAAGTAAGTGTAGCGTGTAAATATCATTATAAATTTATTATGACATTATGTAAAACTATTATATGATTCCTTGATATTTTATATAAAAATACGATTACCGATAGATTTGAATGCAAAATTTTCAAAATTTTGAAAGAAGAAAATGGAAAGAGGAAAAAGGAAAAAATACATCCGCTGTTATACTCGGAAACTAAATGGAACATTTCCTTTTCCTTCGTTTGTAAGGAGTGAGCTTATCAACAGGATGCTGTCTTTGCAATGTTGCCAAAGTTATTTTCTCCTTCCTTGCATTGAGAAATATTTCGTTTCTCGGATAGTTGATCGCGAATAAACACTTCTAAAGGATCGTAAGCGTGAGCGAATTTTTAATCGTAACGGAGAATAATAAAATTCCCAAGGAAAGAAGAACTTGAAGAAAATCTGACGGGGCGGGAATTGAACCCGGGATCTTCCTCTATTGGCGAGGCTGCTTTAACTATCTAAACAACCCGGCCAGAACATTCAGACAAGCCATTTTGGGGAATGACATGGGGTAATAATGAATATTAGTTTACATTTAGATATAGATTGTAAATACCCCGCAAGCTGCCAGTGACGTATGACAAACGTAATAATTATATCATATACGTTTTTCCAGAGCTATTTTTCCAAGTATATTTTCAAATTATCCCATTTCTGCAGAAAAATTTGGTATTTTGTTTCATTCGGGCATTCTGAATAAATTTAAAAATGATTTCTTAGAATGGAAAATGGATGGCACAGGTTGACTCAAACGTCGCGCGACCAAAAATGGTAGAGAATTCATAACTTAGAGAGAGAGATAATGAAACTCTGCTAAAATTGGTTTGTGGTACACTTTTAACTGTTGCCTAAATTTTATAGAAAATCAGAAACATCATAAAACATCAAAATTATTTTTAAATAGAAATTAATTAGCATCTAGCATCTGAGAAACAACTTGAGTGGTTATTTTAACAAATCATACTTCGGGAACCAGTGCTGGAAATTATTTCGAATGGAAAACGTTAAGAAAATATTGTTGAATTTTAATCCATCACGGGCATGGATATTTGCTATATCAAGGGCAAAATTAGATTATACTAAATCTTGCTGGTATTTACAATCTCGTTAGTAATCTGTACTGTAGTTCTTACTGTATATTGGTGTGATACAGAGTAAATTAATAGAAATTCAAACAAGATTTATTAATTTACTTCGATCACTAATTCATTCTCAAACGTTATATTTTGCGATTTATTTAGATGAAAATTGAAGCTAAGAAACAATCTAATTGCTTGTAAAGTTAATTAAATATTAATCTAAATTATATAAATATATTTAATATTAATATTTACCTTTACGTCCTTTAATCCAGATGTTCTGAACTTTGCTGAATTGAACTAAACTGCCACCTGATATCGTCTCGTCAAGAAGCCACCAAGAAATTTCTTATGAGGATGCATTTCTCGAAGAGATTTGGTCTTGCCGTTTATTGCCACTTTTGGTCTTCTTTTGTTTACCCTCCCCCACCTCCTCACTACCCTCAACTACCCGTTCCACCATAGATTAGCGATAATAGCCCGAGAGGCTGATTCGCCTGCAAACACATACATCCACCATAGATAAGGAAATAGACAGCGGCAAATTTTGGAAATAAAATGAGAAACGAGCGCGACGAAATTTTCCAGGGGTCACCAGTCCCATTTAATGGAGGAAAAATTAAATTAAAAGGCACTCATGTAGGACAAAAAACTCTGTCGTGAGATTTTATCCCATCCGAAATTTGCAAAAGCCCAAAAACAAAACACCTGCTTTAAGCGCTCGAGTTTAAAAACTTTAGGAAGTTCACGCTAATTTCTTTTCCGATAGCCAATTCCATAAAAGTTATAATAAGGGTGACGTAGCTTCTTTGGGGAAAGGGCAGGAACCATGAGCGAACCATTAAGCGGTTGCTCAGAGTGAGAAGGGGGGCGTCAGACTTAATTTGGATAAGTTTCGAGGAGAAAAGTCATTCCTGAGGCTGAACACACGCGCGAAAAGTTTTACGCATGCGAGCCCTACATTCAATTCGGTCGTCTCTGCAGCGTATCTTCTGAAAAATATTGCGCGTGACTTGAATTGACGATTTATTTCACCTTTAAATAATCATGAGCAACCCGTACGAGAGCTTTCCATCGAGCAAGATTTTTAGAATCAAATTTAAAAAATCTGATGTGGCCAACTCATGACTTTCTCTATATTTATTGAAAACAGAAGCCTATGCCGGTAATATATAAATAATTCCAAAACAATGAGTGTTACAGGACAATGTTTCATAGAAAAGTTGTAGTAAAATGACAAACTTCCATTTCTGGATAAACAACAACTTCCGGTTAACCATTATTGAAGAATAACTCCTAAACAATCGGTGTTACGAAAAACTATTTCATACAAAAGTTGTAGTAAAAGTACATTATCTAAAACTTTTGTGTGTAATTGTATATACCTACATTACATTCTGACAGAGATATTAAAGAAATAAAGTTTTGTTCCGGTTAAACCAGAACTTTCGGTTAAGCGATATTCACCACTTTTGGCATTGTTAAGTAAATACTAAATATGAAGTTTGGAAATGATCGGATAATTACTTTTTAAGATAGAGCGCACACAAACTTTTTTACCACAGACAGACATGTTCGGGAAAATAGCGAAAACGAGCTCTATGGGCCCCAAAATATCTATTTCCGTCGAAATCTGGAGGTCGAATTTTTTTGCGAATACAGTACTTTCTCTATACTACGTATAGGGAGAAAGTAAAAAATAGTTCCGTCAATGAGATGACAACGCTAAGTTGGTGACGTTTGGTGGAAACATTTTCTCGGAAAATAAATAGAAAGTGACCTATACCTCTTACTACACTTTATTAAATATAATACCAGTTTCAATGAAAGAACTCTTCAGTACATCTGCATCTACATTAATACCCTGGGAGCCACCTTTCGGCGTGTGGCAGGGGGTGTAAACACCAGTTGATCTTAACTACTTCTTTAATCTGTAATTATCGCGTATCGTTCGCGGAAAGAATGAATTTTTAAAACGATTCGTCCTAGCATCTATTTCTCTTAACTTACGTTCATTATCGGATCGACCGAGGTAGCAGGGGATTGCATGATATCGATTGTATCTTCCGCAAATGTAGTTTCCCTGAATTTATTAAGCAATCGCAGCCTAGCTTCCAATCTCCTTTCTTTCAAGGATTCCCAACCTACGTCTGAGAACAAGTTTTTTACGCTTCCTTTTTTAACGTAGCATTTCTTAACAAAACGAATCGCCTTATGCTGCACTTTCTCGAGTTCGCGGGTACATATTTCACCCGCCGGATCCCATATTCCAGATGGGGGAGTGCATACATATCATAGTGCATGCAATGATTAACAGCTGATATTTGTTGCATAGGCTTTTTACTTTCTCCATATACGAAGTATAGAGAAAGTATTGTTTTCATGAAAAAATTCGACTTCGAGATTTCAACGGAAATACATGTTTTGGAGTCCCTAGAACACGTTTTGACCATTTTCGGAATGATGTCTGTGTGTATGTGTGTGTGTGTGTGTGTGTGTGTGTGTGTGTGTGTGTGTGTGTGTGTGTGTGTGATAGTGGGCGCTCTTACGTGAAAACTATTAGTCGTATCAATACCAAACTTCATATATAGTAGTGGTGTGCGTGCTGTCAGAGTTGATTAGTTTTTGGAGTAAATCAGTCAACCGGAAGTCGAGCTTTATTCATTAAAGCTCATTTCCGGTTTTCAAAATATCTCCATAAATATGACATATACGTATATTGTATTACTTATAAAAGTTTTAGATAATGTAATTTACTATAACTTTTGTATTTAATATATTTTTGTATCACCGCTTGATTAGGAGTTATTCGTGAAATACCGATAAACCGGAAGTATCTGATTATGTACTTTGTGGGTGCTCTAACATGAAAATTGTTTGTCGGATCAACACCAAATTTTATATATAGTATTTTAGTTTGTGTGTTTAGAGTTGATTAGATTTTGGAGTAAATCGGTTAACCGGAAGTCGAGCTTTATTCTTCAAAGCTCATTTCCGGTTTTCAAAATATCTCCATAAATATGATATTTAGGTATATAATATTAATTATAAAAGTTTTAGAAAATGTAATTTACTATGACTTTTGTATGAAACATATTTTTGTATCACGGATTGTGTAGGAGTTATTTGTGAAATACTGATAAACCGGAAGTTGCTGATTATGTACGTTGTGGGCGCTCTGGGCGCTGGGGCGAAAGGCCACTTCATCGTTTTTCATCGAACATGTCCTGGAAAACATTATTTATAATGTTTGTGACATCAAAGATAGTATGGAAGAAATTAATCACTTATCTTCCAAGTTCAGATTGAATATAGAGTTCGAAAATACTGTCGTAGATAAATATTTACATCTGATATATATGGAGAAAGTCATGTGCTGGCCACATCAGATTTTTTAAATAGAGATCAAATAAAGCTCATTCAATGCATTGATATTCATTTGTGGATGTATCAATTCGGTAATCGACTCACCCCTCCTCTAATGTTATTCTTGTTTTTATATATACTGTTTCACTCATCGAAATCGTGCCTGAAAATGGCTAGACTTTCCTCGAAAACCGGCCGTTCAATAACATTATTTTGAGGAACAAAGACAAAATTATTCTTTCTTCCTCACCGATATGGAGTTCCACACAGTGACAGCTAATTCAATTGTCTGCACATCAATTCTGTTTCATTTTCTCAAAACCATAAACGGTGACGGTATATCAGTATGCAACGATAATTCAATCAATATTCTGGTGGTATTAATATTTTAATAAGGATTGGGGTATCGATTAAGTGAAAATTAAGTTCAAAAAGTAAAAGTTTAAGTTTAAATTTGATAAATATCGTAGGGAGATGCTCTGGAAGGGATAAGAGGCGATAAGGGAGGGAAGTGGCTCTGGCAGAGTTCGACGCGGAAGGAGTTAGTTGAGGCGGTAAAGGGCTTTATGAAGTTTCAAGAAGCACGCCGCAAGTGGCTCACTCTAGCGAATAAACTTCTCACTAGCGTGAGGGCGCCGAGGAGGGGGTACTGCGGTTCGACACTTGTGACTGGAGTAGGGCACACCTCGATCGCCTTCTCTCCTTCGCACTTCAACTCTTTCCACAGACTTAAAAAAATAAGAGCGAAAGTGAAGCGATCTAGAGGGATTTACACGAAGCTTAGCGATGACGTCACGGCTTTGAAGCAGCCATTGACACTTCCTCTGTTTGACAGCTCCACGAATGAAAGTACACAGATTTTCTTGTCACAACTGAGATTTACTCAAATCTTAAGCAAATGCACTTTAGAAATATTTTATTTCCAGTCCGATTTCCATGAGTCTCTATACGCACCATGCGCTATAACAGAGTTCCTTCATTCTTTTGTCAACAAGTCAACAATGCGGTCGTTGCAATCAATAATGGCAAAGGCGCCTATTTGAATAGTTAATTAAAAACCACTCCTTACAATGCTTACTGGATTTTAATCACAGTTTTTTATTTACTGGTCCTTTTTTGAAAGCTCAATCAATGAATGAATGAATCTATGGATTTTAAGCTAATCTATCCACTGAAAATGTCTGAGGTATGATTCAAGATTCATTTTTAAAAGCAGTCGATTCAACATACCGTGTGCAAAACCATGATGCTTTCTCGTAATAACTTTAAATGATGAAAAATCGCAATACTGCGAGAGTAAGTCGTGAATTCGCAAATTACCAAACTGAAAGTTAGTAAATTTGTAATATACGGGAGTTCTCATAAAACCTTTTCCTTAGTGTTGCTTTAAATATTAATATTGTATTCGCTCGAGTCAATATTCCCAAGAGTAGAGCCCTAAATATTTTTTAAATAATTGTTTATTATTTAAAGATTTCAAAGATATTAAAAAGAAGATAGTTAAAGATATTAAATCTTTAAATAAAATATTCGAGGTTGAGCGTCGAGGGTTAGATTACTGAAATAAAGATAACTTAGCGGCAGAAGTTTTTAAAGTCAAAATATCAATTTTGTTTGAATAAGACAGAGATTAAGTTAAAGAGAAGAAGCTGTGTTCGAAGGGGCAATGCAAGCAAAAGATTCCGGATTAATTTAAGTTTATCATTGGCTTTAATCTCTGTTTCACTTTTATTTGTGAGGCCTCATTTGACTTTATGCGTCAAGAGGACTACATTCCAAATGCTTCCCACTAAACTCAGATATATCTGCAACGTAAGATATAGAATACGGCTACTTATGTATACCATGGGATACATTTATTTTCAGTATCAGCTTGAAATGAAAGTCAATCGAATACAATAGAATTAGCAACAAATATTTTAGAACGAAGAAGTACGAATTCAATAGAATGGTGTAGTGAGCCCTTTAATAAACAATGGGGGTGATGGTGAGAAGTGCATTCGATAATATTATCCAGATACGTATAATATTAAATAAAGATATGTTTGTATGTATCAGATAATCCTATCTCCCACCATACTGAAAAAAATAATCGGCTTGTAAGATAAAAACAAAATTTATCACAAGAAAAAACTGCAAATCCTCAACGATTAGCGGAAATTTAACAACTAAGTTATGTTTGAGACTGAAGAAAGGAAAAAATAGACATATTTATGTGCTAAGATTGGATGCCAGAGAATTTCAGACCTGAAACTGTTTCGCAAAAGCCGCGAGAACTAATTCCATAATCGAAAGCGCGGGGGCGTGTGAATCGCAATTGATATTCAGAGCGAAACTAACTTTGAGCAGTTAGCGAAAGTTTAGATATTTGAGAGGCCAAGAAATACACATCTAAGGTTTAAGCAAACGCATGCAAATGACTTCATTTGAATCTGAGAATTACACGAAATCTTAATAGTGCCGAGAATAATTCATTTCAGCCAGGAGTAGATGCAAGTACAGAGGGATTAACCCTAACTATACACAACAGCTATCCTTTAACGAATGGTGGAATTAATATGATAAATATCCTTGATTGAGAATCTATTGAAAACTATCTTGAAGACTTTTCCAATATATTTGAATGAGTGTAGAATGCAGGGCAAAATTACATTAATCCTCAGTATCCCTCATTGCTTAAGTCAAATTCAATCTCTAAAGCAATTGCGATCTAATGAAGAAGTAAATGAGTTTCATACTGACCTAGTTACTGTATTTTTCACAGACATATACAGTCACAAACGTTATTCATTGTAAGATTTTGAAAAAAATAAGGTGTGAGTGTGGAAATTCCTTCGAGAAGGGGAATATGATTTTAATGATTAGGTATCTTAGATACAGTAAATGAACTACGATTTCAGTTATATATCAATAGTTTTCAGTATTCGGATTCGTTTGGAATTCATATAGATACAACGCTGTATCTCTGAGGCAATCAGATAACTGTTACCATTTGGAAATCTTACATTTACTACTCCTTACCTCTAAAATACACAAGATTTAGATGTGCAGTCTTTTAAAGCGTTATTGAATGTCAAGCTTTACATCATATCCTGCTTTAAATAATTTCCTTGGTAATTCATCTTACGGGCTATACAAAAATCTACCACCGGAAGAAACATGCAAGTAAATCCCTAGGGATTGACACGCCTATTCCCACCTCAATCATTCTGAAACCGTATCAATAAGCTTCTCCTGTTTTCCAGTCTTCTTTACAGATTTTATTCTAGTTCAGATTATTATGACTCTGCACCGCTATAAATTTTATGCATATAATTTGGCAAGCAGCCACACCTTGAAGAAACATTGACAAAATACAGCCGAGTGGGTTAAATAAATTTCCTCCCGTAAACCTCACAGCACAGAACCGGAAGTTTCCGTAGGAGGAAGTGACGGTGATTGGTTGCAGTGGTCGTGAAGCGAAAATGTCAATTACTCGGCATTAGAGGCGAGGCCTGGGATTTTCCGCAAACGGATCTCCGGATGGGAGTTCAAAGGGTATGTGCTAGTATGTGTGGGCGCTCGTGTTTGCGGCCGCGACAAGAACCTCCATCCGCGGATTACGGAGTTTCGGGAAACAGTTCCAGGGATCTGAAACACTGCTTTGATGCGACTTGCAAGTGTATGGCCGAGTTTGTAAAGCCCGCCGTACCGGAAATTGGGGCGCGGCGAGCGCCTTTTTTTCATTCCATAAGAGGTGCAGTTGGAGGGAACCAACTTCAAGGAATACGCTGCCAATTAGCGGAAGGCCCAGACCAAGACGGGGGATTCGGAAAGAAATAATTAGGGGGTTGCTAAGAAGATGAAAAAGACGCGGAATCAGAGGGGGGTAGTAGAAAAATATAAGCGCGATACAAAAGATGTATTTCTCATCATTACAATGAGAAGAAAGGTTTCGTTTGGCTTTATTTTAAACCTGAAAGAAAAACAAGAATTTCTTTTATTTATGGATGGCAAAAGGCAAAAGCCATCCCTTTAAAAGGGCATCATGAAAACTAAGTGTGCTTTCATCCGTAAAATAGCTCGAACTTCGATTTGAATCGATAATATCAGAATAACTTAATACTACTTCTACAGCAGAATAACACATCAAATGTAGTACACAAACAGCAAGGACAAAGTATAATTCACATCTGGATTACCAGGTGATAATTCAGATCGGGAAGTGTAAGGGAGTTTGCCAATGTTGCTCATAAAAACATTAAATTTGAAAAACTACAATAGCTCGACAAATTTCTTCGGCATGAGTTCGGTGACAGGTATTTTTTTCTCCAAAACCATCCGAGAAGTACGCGCCTTCAAAGTCATAATCTTTTCTCAGCTGGTATGATTAAATGGATAATTAGTGAATGTCATATTGACATCACAAATTCTACGAAAAATGCAGATATCCAGTTTCTATGGTTCATGAGGAGTATTTTTTTGTAAACAACGCACATATTAGTGAACAAGAGAAATGACTGCCTTTGGTTAGAGAATCACCAACATTTATTTATCTATAAACATCATCTTCGGAGTTATAAGAACCAGACATAATCTTTGTATCCAAACATTACCGAATGTCATATACTTTTCAGAGATGCAGCCTTGTTTATATGTACATATTTCGAATGAATCTATAAGCAGAAAACAAAAGAAACAATATCACAACAAATTTTCCAATAGGAATCTAAATAATTCCGAAAAACGGACAATAATCTATTATTTTAATCAAGAGTTGAAAAGAAGAATTTTCTTAATGCTAATATAAATCGTAATTTAATATTGTAACTTTTCAGAAGTCTAAATATTAACATATAATCTTTTGTAAATGTGATTTTTCTAAGACGTAGATATAAATAAAGACATTAGTTCAATACAACTAAATAAATTAAGCGTTACTAGGAAGACATTGATCATTTTCAATTCCAAAGAAAACAATAGCTGACACCTTCCAAATAAAAATTTACTCGCTAATAGCACGTCCAGTTTTGAGGACTCTTACTCATCGATTTGAAGATAAGAAAAAAGACTAAAAATCGGTCGTACTTATAATAAATACAATTTCTCAGTCAGTTTTTCTTTTGGACTTATGGATCGAAACATCATTTCATTTTTTAGCGGAATCTCAATAATAAGTCAAGCACATCGCACAGTAATGTAATTGAATGTATACACGTAAATAAGAATTTTCAATAACATTAGGGGCAGGCTCGTCCAACATAACGCCCATCACCAAGTAATCTGAAAAGTATCTTCCTCGATACTTATTCCATACGTTTTATGAAAATCCCCCATATCCACAGCACGGTAATCTAAGTGAAGGTCTCGACAGTGTGCTCCGCGCATATGTCAGTCTCGTTCCTCTGAGAAAAACTCGGGAAATATTCATTTGTGCAGGTCCCTTTGGTTTGTCAGTTGCCCTTCGTGCTTTATTCATCCTCTTCCGGACGAAGAAATGCTGCAGAGTTCGAGGGCCTCTCTTTCACCTTTCTGCAGAGATGAAGAAGCCTTCCTTGGAAAACTTTCCCTCTCTCATCAATATTAAACGGGTATTTATCTTACCGGAACATTGGATCCCCTTTTTCTCTTTCCGGTCTCCAGGGTGACGTGGGAAAGGTTAAGGGATACAGATGAGTGTACACTACAGACGATACGGAGTCAATAGAATCTTGTCCTCAGATACGACGTAAGACTTTTTTGTTTACGATACTGAATAATTCCTGTGATGCAATTTTCCTGATGGGGAGAACAGATAAAGGAGACGAAATGATGGATGGAGATGATCACAACTGCTTCTCCGGAATAAGTCTCCCATCCACCAAACCCCCCGGCAACAGTTTTCGTCTATAATTAGGGACGATTTCCAACATATCCTGGAATTTTCAATGGATCTTTCAATTCCTAATTAATTTTTAAGACTGTTCGACAACAATTTTCATCTATCATTGTCTGGGAATTATATTTGGATTAATACGTTACAATAATTAATTAACACCTTATAATTCGTAGAGAGTTATAACTACCGTATTACCATGGGATCAAAGAGAATCGTCAAAGGTATTCATGCTCATGCCGGAAACCTTCGCGATATAAATGACTTCGATAGTAAAATGAATATTCATTTCCATAACATCTGACGAACGTGTATTTAAAGTCATACACCAAGATTAAACGTCAAACCTTTTGTAAAGCTTTCACTTGAATTACATTCAAAGAAAATATAAAAGGTCATATGCAACTGGAACACGGAATAAAATAGGATTATTTAGCTCAGGAGTCCCCAAACCCACTGCCTGAGGGCCAGATCCGACCCGTGAAAGACCTATACGAGGCCCACAAACACACTAGAAACTATAATTTGGATACGCTCTCGCTGAGAAATTTGTTGCTCCCTGTTAACGATTTTCAAGCATAATCGCTATGTTAAAATTTAACATATGCTTGCACTAAATAAATTATTTTTTAAGTAAAATGAAAATAATTTGAAACAAAACAAATGAATGCTCCTATTGATCCGGCCCGACTATCTCTTCCCATTCACTCGTGCGGTCCGCATCTCAAAAAGTTATTTAAGCTAATACATTGGGTATTAAGGCGAGAGGTACGACCCGGAGAGTCAACGACCTGGGTTCGAATCCGTGAATGAATTTATCAATAACTACCATTCTCGAGGATTTTACAGATACACGACGTATCGTGCTATATCTATCCTAAAAGAAGCAAAATAGAGAAAACCATGGAAACATTCAAGTCAATGTACTTTCAAGCAGTTTAGAGCTACCTATTCAATTCATCATCATATCTGTACATTCAGTTCACCTAAATTGATGATGAACCGAACAGTTTTGCAACCATAATGTTTTTCATTTTACCCGTAATGAAGTTAAATAAATAAAAGATTTAAAGAATAGATTCATCCAAAATACAATTCCTTGTTTTACACAAGCATATGGGGAAGCTAAAATAATTTAATAATATGATAATTATAATATAGACATGACATAAATTTACTGGTATTAGGATCTTCTGCAGTAATAATGTTAGCACAAAACTCGAAAGATATTCTCATAGTCAAGGGTATTATTGTAATCAGAAAATCAAGATAAAATCCTTCTCTTTGCCTCTGACTACATGGAAATTTATTCCCAGCGGAAAACAACCTACTCGAGTTTCTACGAAACAATTTTAAAAAATTATAAAATAATTATTTTCCGTAATGAATTATAAAACGCTTAATTAATATACTATGTAAATATGTCCTCTACTCAAAGGCAGATGCGTTGAATTCTAAATTATCGCTCGCGGGCTTTGTTCAAGCAAACCTAAAATCCTCCCTCAATTCTGTGATTTGAAAACCAGAACGATACCTCCATATTCATCGCTGAAAGTCAAAGTTGAGAGAATGGAATCCCTCCGCAAAATATTTACCCTTCGAATTGAATAATTGAAATCATCGTTATGATATTGAAATCTATTTTCTCAAAGGTTATTCTCAGTTTTCGTTTCAGAGCCCCTTCCCGCGTCACTGAGTCCGTTTCATACGAGATAATTTCCAAAGTAGATTTAGCCTAACGCTCAGTATGCTTTACAAGAGGCTTAATTCACTTCTTAGCATTATTAGTGATGTATTTATTCGAAAAGTTGATTATCTAAGTAAATTATTAAAACTCCATTGAGAGGTTCTCGTTTAATTTTAGATTATTGCGGAATTGATAATCGAAATCGTTGACCTCTGACTATGAAAATACATTATAAAGTGAAGTAATAGCACTTACATACGGGAATGACTTCAATGTGACTTACAAGAAGTAAAATTAATAAGGTATAACTCCTGAGTTTATCTTCAAACGGCTGAAGGATTTTCAAAACGTAGCCCAGAGCATCTTTCAAGTTGCAGAAATAGAAAATAAGACCAAATCTACGAAATAGGGACTATAGAACACAAAAGGAGAGATGGAATTGATACTTCCACAAACTTGTTTCAGAGACAAGTCTTAGTCTAATACAAAGGTGAGGAAATTGCGGCTTTATCGGGCGATAATTGCGGCTTTTTCTTTATTCCAGAAACAAATGCCGTCTCATTTGAATAATAACATTCCGCAGTATCGTTCATAACGTCTAGCAAAATCAAAAATTGAGCACATTCTACGTACATCTACATAGCGATTAATTGCAGAATCCTTCGAATAATTATCGAATTTCGAATATTCTGAACAATGAGTGTCGGCAATATTATGAAGTAACCCAAGAAAATTGTATAATGATAATATTTCTAAATTTTATTGTAGTAATATCACAAAAGAAAATACGGTTTGGTTTCCTGTATGATCAAATGATACACGCAGCCTTCAAATGAAATAGGATCTCCATCGCAGGTTTAATCCATCTTCAGGAAGTGTTGATGAACTAAGAACTCGTAAACGAAGATGTACCGTTATATGCAAACAAGCCTTAATAACATCGCTTATTTCTCATTAAATCAACTTCTTCGAAAAGGCTTCGTGTATCAGCAGCTACATCGCTTCTTTCGGATGTGTTCACAGTTTTTTCCGTCTAATCCTCAGAGGAAGCTATTCCCGAAATGAGACCTAACCCAAACAACTGAGTACCGCGCTGCGTAACTTGCACCGACGACACACAGTCCTTCACTCATAGATGAGCACTCCTCCCCAACTTGTTATCCGCTGCCAATTTTCCGCGCGAACGGCGCCGTGGGCTTATGCAAACGTATCGTGTTATGCTCGCCCTCTGTCTACGAACGCCAGGATTGGTAACCAAGGAGACGAAGATTAACCTGGAAGGGATTCAAACAGATACTGCTTTTTCATCTACTTGTTAACCAGGAAGTGGTTCCACTGTGTAACTACTATGACAATCTTCCATAGTGACACATGAATTCAAAAGTTTATATTCACATGTTTATAATGTGTTAAATTTGAGCAAGGATGTCCCGTCCTCTATTTAAACATTGTCTACAAATAAAAAATGTAACCAGTAATATTAACAAGTAAATTGAAATTAGAGAGAAGATGTAGAAAGAAAGAATGATTTTGTAGAACAAATAAAAACTGTCAATATTGATCACAGAAAAATAATCACACCAGATAAACGCCCACAAAGAGAAGGGTAAGAAAACTGCAAAATATTTACAAAAGGTTTAAAAAAGAAAGTTTACGGTGTATTTAGATAGACATCTAAAGACACCGTAAACATATTTTTATTATAATCGAACGCAACGCTTTCAGAGAGACCAAAGAGAGACGTGAGACGTTTCTGGATTGAAAGACAGCATTTTATAGTTTACCCTCATCCACTTGTTATTACGCCTTGTCATCCATCTTCCACCTTTTACACAAGTGAGTGATTAGCTGTTCCACCGAATTCTCCGTTGTCCCCTATATTTTGAACATCAATTTAGTTACTCATCCGTTCGAAGCTCATCCATCAACAGGAATATTTTCCCTCGCTCTCCCGCACTCAAGCTTCGATTCAATCGCCTAAATTTCACCTTCCTGATGCGTTAACTATCTTCATCGCTTCAGGAAAACACAGACTTGCTTCTTAAACATATGAGCGTCGATTTTTTGAGATACGAAGAATGTACCGCGCTGCGCAACTAACACCGACGACACACAGTCCTTCACTCATAGATGAGCACTCCTTAGTAACACCTTAACAACAATAATGATGTAAAAATCCGTCACAGGACAGAAAGAGATCGAAGAGAGTGCGATCGTATCAAAGCAGTTCTAATGTATGACGATGTGTATAGTTATGTGGAAATTGCTGAAGTTTTGTTGTTGACTCACGAAGCGATTAGAAAGCATGTAGCGGATTAATGCATCCTCGCTAGGTCTCATCGAACTGTGTAAAAAGTTGCATGGTCATTATAGTGAATTTGCGTGGCATTTACAACTAATATTATTCTGGATCAGTGAATAATCAAATGGGGAAACCGCACTACTCCTTATGCCCAATTGTCTCATTCTCTCAACAGCAACTGTTAATTGACGATGCTGGGGATGAGGATTCAACTAGATGACATTACAGTCAAATTATTAACTAAATACTATATGGTTATATGTCATTTTCTATAGTAAATAAGTTGGTAAATATTTAAATTGTGAACGTATATACTATATACTCTTATAACTTCGTAGATTTCCGTGGCGTTCAGGTATATTATTCATGATTTTTGGGTTCTCTTCCACGTTTTTTGTCTTAGTCGGATGACGTTTCGACCGCATTCAAGACGGCTGCTGGAATTCGGTGGAAACGTCGTCCGACTAAGACAATAAACGTGGAAGAGAACCCAAAAACCATGAATAATATACTATTTACTCTTGTTTTATAAACCAAAATATAGATATAGGTAGTAACTTCAAATAACTGCAGCCAAAATGTTTTAACTTGTTACATGAAATTATTAAAACGGGAAAGAATGTCCGTGAATTCATGTAGATGGCTATGTTAAATTCTATGAATACCAATGAATTTTATGAGTAAAGATGATTTATGTTAAAAATTTTTGTCTTTACAATCAGACTTTGAATCCTATTATGCAAATACTTTGTGGAAATTAGCTAATGGGAAATGACAGGTTTTTCCCCTTATTTTTTAAATTTAGTTAAGCAGTATAATACTAATTGGATTGTGAAGGAGTTTCATACCACAGGAGCATCCTCCAAAACTGCCTAAAGCTTCTAATATTTTACTTTTTAATTTCTCCGTATAGGTAGTATAGAGTATTGTTTTCATGAAAAAAATCTACTTCGAGATTTCAACGGAAATACATGTTTTGGGGTCCCTAGAATACGTTTTGACCATTTTCGGAATGATGTCTGTGTGTGTGTGTCTGTATGTGTGTGTGTGTGCTTGTGGGCGCTCTAACGTAAAAACTGTTAGCCGTATCAATACCAAACTACGTATATTGAACTTTGGTTGCTGCTGTCAGAGTTGATTAGTTTTTGGAGTATATCGGTCAACTGGAAGTCGCGATTTATTCTTCGAAGCAAACTTCCGGTTTTGTAATATATCTCCATAAATATGATATTTAGGTACATACTATTATTTATAAAAGTTTTAGAAAATAAATTTACTATAACTTTTGAATTAAACATATTTTTGTATCTCTGATTTTTTAGGATTTATTCGTAAAATACTGATAAACCGGAAGTAGCTGATTATGTACTCTGTGGGCGCTCTAACATGAAAACTATTTGTCGTATCAACACCAAATTTCATATGTAGCACTTCGGTTAGTGTCGTTAGAGTTAATTAGTTTTTGGAGTATATCAGTTAACCAGAAGTTAAGCTTTATTTATCGAAGCCCGTTTCCGGTTTTGCAAAATATCTCCATTAATCTGATATTTAGGTATATACTATTATTTATAAAAGTTTTAGAAAATGTAATTTACTATAACTTTTGCATGAAAGATATATTTTTTTATAACTGATTGTTTAGGAGTTATTCATGAAATACTGATATACCGGAAGTTAATTATTATGCACTTCGCGGGCGCTCTGGGCGCTGTGGGCGAAAGGCAAATTTCATCGTTTTTCATGGAACATGTCCCGAAAAACATTATTTATAATGTTTGTGATGTAAAAGATATTATGATATAAATTAATCACTTATCTTTCAAGTTTAGATTGAATTAGAGTTCGAAAATACTGTCGTTGATAAATATTTATATCTTATATATGGAGAAAGTCATATGCTGGCCACATCAGATTTTTGTACTTGTTCGAAGAAGGCAATGAAGTATGCCTATCCTTATACCTACCTTACGGTTATCCTTGTGATAGTCATATCTCATTCGAATCCCACAATGCAAGAATCCCGAAAGATAAGCCGAAATACATTTTTAGAAACTCTGATACAGAAAATGCCTCGGGGAAAGCCCTTTGGGGCACAGAAATCAGCGGGAGCTCAGCGAAGAGAGAGAGAGAGTCGCGATGGAACGGAGGAAGTAAAAGGCATTTCGCCGCATACCTTATTAATGCCCTCCCGTGCTCCTGGCTGGAGTCTGCGAGGAAAACGCTCGCGAGATGAAAGCCTTCTCGAAGGTAACTGGAGCAGTTTTTGTGTAATCGGAGATGTCACACACAGAATTACGAAACTGAAATCTCAGAGGGAGTTGTTATCCGCAGATACGGCGTTTGGGCTTTATAAGAGGAACCGTAAGAGGAAATCTCTGAAGAACCACGTCTTGCGGCATTGTTATCCACGGAATAAGTAACCGAGGAAGCCATCTTAAAGTCGAATCTCGGGTAAATGAATTTTGGATGTTATCTTATGGAACACGTGAAGCCGAGGAAGTTATATTCGGGCCCTGCCTTTAGATTAACTGACGTCAGAATAAAAATCTCTGGAGAGTGTAGTTCAAAAGTAAATGGAGTAATCTTGGATTAAACTGATGAAATGACAACGATGGAAATTGGGAAAATAATAGTTTGGTGATGGAATTTGTAAAAGAATAGAATTGACTGAAGAAGCCGTCACTTGGTGAAACTGAATTTTGGAGATAACTATATAAATATAACATACCTATATAATAAATATACAATAATAATACATTAATCAAATAATATTCCTACATACCTTTCATCTTAGTTATTTACACAACTATTTTCATTCGTAAAAGATATTAAAAGATGAAATAAAATGATTTTTAAGGAAACAACCTGCATGGAAAGTTATAACCGGTATATTTCCTTATTGAATTATAAATATAACGAATAAAACAAAATTTTATTTTAAGTGCATTACTAATGGGATCAGGAAGTCTAATCTTTAAGAGAAATAAACGCAGGGTTTATTTATCATAGTTGAAACAATTTGTAGACTCTAGTTACCTAGTTTAGATAACCGTTGACAGACAGAATAAAACGTCTCCGAATTATAGCGTGCAAAACATGCAAAACGTATGATTCAACGTTTCTCAACCCTATAGCGATTAAAATAAAAACTATCCACTAATATGTTATCTTTAAGGAAGTATCCTATTACAAGGTCTGTTTTGTTCTCACATGGATTGGATATTATTAAATAATAATTACTATTAATCTCTATCAGAGCTATTTTTTTAAAAATACCCTAAAGATACATTTTAGTGACAAAAGCGTAGTGCATGAAAATTACATTCACCGTTCAACCAGGGTACAGCAGACGCTGTAACTGAAAATATACTAGGAAAGGATATTTCAACTATGTCTTTTGGCAAGAAAGAAGAGAAAGTTGGCATTTTGCAAACACAGCTATATACTCTTTCACAAAAAACTCATACATTTTAATTTTCCGATATCTTCCTCCTGAATTCGTAAATATTAATGTAATTTTTTCCTTGAATTTTGTAGGCAATCCATCATTTTCTACTGCAGAGGAAAATAAATTTAGGCAAATTCGTCGTCACTTCAATTCGCTTGACAATTCAGAGGCTAACGCTAAAGACAAGGAAATGCTTTCGCAAAAATAATATGGAAAATTCAATAATATAAATCCTTTCATTACGATGATTGTATTAAAATGAATTTCCTAGAAGAACGAAGAAGAAATTACTAAACTTGGCGAGTTTATTACGATATGGTATTGCAAAGGAAAAACTTAGTGGAATTCGACCACTTTTCAATCAAATATCTACGACTTTCATCCAGATACCGGTCGATAGCCGGTCCACAGTCTATCTCTTCGTAAACTGCTTTTAGAAAACTGTATTAAACCGTAAATGTTCGCCTCATTTTTTTCTTATGGAAGAAGATTTCCATACATTTTTTCTAGAAGAATATTTAAAGCAACCTGGCACCTAACCATGGAAGCATTTAAACACCTAGAGATATCATTTCCACTTACTCTTATTTCCTCGTACGTCTTTGGAATCTACAGAAAAGTAGTTACAAAACAGAGTTCACACCGTGTAGAATAAAGACCAACAAAACGAAAGATACAACAGAACTTTATTTCGTCGATTACAAGACTGGGATCGCGGAGAATAAAACAGTTTATCCGAGTATATTTACGTATAAAACCCGTAAAAAATAAGAGAAGAAAACATCCAGCGTTCGTACCGCTTGGGATCGCACGAGAAATTTGAAAAGGTACTCAGGGGACGGCTGCTCTCGGATGCGAGAAAGAAGACAGAGCGCGTCTCAGCCGAAAATGAAAGGAGTTGAAATTAACAAAATGCGGAGAAATGAGTCTGCGAGACGAAATGTGCGCTGACATTAAGGAGCGATGCTTTTATTTGGCCTGAAAGCAAAACGCAGTCCTTGGGAGGGCGAGCATCCGTCATTGTGGAGAGGTGACGGAGGGCGAATGCAACGAGTAATAATGGAGACCTCTTCATTTCTTATCACTCCACAAAGACGAGGAAACATGTGAAGTGGCCAAAACAAGACGCCAAATCTTGAGGATGCGAAGTCAGGAAAATACGAGCATAATCTTGGGGAGAACTCACTATGCTTACTCAAGGTTACAACCCCGAAGTATACTCAGCAAAGGTCAAGGGTTAATATTCTTATTATTTTTAGTGAGAATCGATTCGTTACTGGCGCTGATGAATTCCACCATTATTAATATTTGGAGATAAACGCTGAAAAACGTAATTCTACTCTGTATGATGTATTTATAGCCTACAGCAAAATGTTCTTGTACGAACATTTTATTTTATTTGCTCTTGAGGGGTAACCAGTAACTTAGTCACTTACAGTACTTAAACTGTCACTACATGAGAATATTTTCAGTTCAATCATGTTTATTTAATACTCTCTATTGCTACTAGATTCTCATAATCATAATATTTAACGTAGTTAAATTTAATAATGCAAGGGGAAGTAAGGTATAATTATGGTTTAATGCTCTGATTAATTCATATTTACTGGTTTACAGCGAGTAATGAACTGTATATGTATGTTTTATTGCTTTAAATGAATATATTATTACGAATTATAATGAGTTGTCTTATAGTATCTTTACGGTCAATATTCGTGGATATTTTTGCGCTCAATATTGATTAAATGTTTTGATTTCAATAAATGAGATATTCGTTGAAATACAAATTGAAATGAATTTCACATTACAAATATCACGAGGAAATAGTAAACCAATAAAAATAATAAACATTCTACATGTGAATGACTTTTTGAGCCCCTTTCGAGATTATATTCAACCATCGACCATAAGAACATCCATAGTTAAAAAACTACCGTTTGCAGAATTTTCCAAAAAGCTAGTTTTATCATATTTCTTCATCATTGCTTTGACAAAATGTGATCGATCGAGGTAGCAAGAGGATGTTTAGTGTCAATTAATCCTTCCTAAAAAGATAATTTAAATGACATATATGAATCTACGCTTAAAATGGGAAAATAACCAAGTGTTATATTCGTGCAGCGAAAAATCTCCATCCTGAGTATTTCAGTTTTCTGCCACTCATTAACTTAAGAAAATTCAAAAATTTTCACTTATATTAAGTCACCCGTCACCGTAAAGAGTAAAGGAACGTTTAGGTTTCAAAATGTCAATTATCTAAATTCACGTAATAGCGTAACCACGCTATTACGTGAATAATATAACATACGCTCCACTCATACCATAATTACACGGGCACTAATCATCACCTTGACTACTTCAAAAGTTTTTATGTTTCATTCCCAAAAACCGTTTGACAATTGAAGTACTTTGATGCTACCATAAAGCAAATTTCCACAAGAAATTAATAGCGGGTAGCTATTAATTTCTATTAATTACGGTGAGGAAATCCATGATAGAAAATTGAAGGACTTAAGACTAAACTTTAAACACTACCACAAGATTATATAAAGCATACATTATCATCATCTCATCATGTAGATCATTAATTATAATTATGTAAATTGCTATCTTTATTTGCACTTTTCAAGAAAAATATTATTCTCATACTCGCATCAAAATAAAAATTAAAAAAAATAAAATAACTTGTACTATTTTCCACAGTATATTTTACACACGACCGGTTTCGTAAGATCACTTATATCTTCATGTGAACACTCTCGAACACACTCGCTTCATTCAAAAGAATTAGATTAATAAGCCGGGAAAGGATTTTGTGACACTCCCGCAATCGAGTGAGCTTACGAACGAGCATTCTAGCCTAATAAAAGAATCAAGGAGTAAGTGAAGCTTTCTTGTTTGATTCAAAATATTTCATCTAAACCAAATGAATGAACGAATCCAGTCACTCTCGATTATAAAGATATTTATCAAGATAAAGAAACTTGGTGAATCCGAGTAAGAACTTATTCCATTCTTACAGGAAAACATTCTCCGTCAGTCGACAAGCGAGGTCGGAGTGGTAAACATTGACATTCGGCAGTCCTTCTGCAAGTCGGTATGGGAGGCTAACAAGAGACGAAGAAAAAGACAGGCACACGCCACAGACTGTTTGTAGGGGAGTACATACACACCGAGGGACACACTCTCTTGGTAGTCCCCGAGGAAAAGCGAAGGGGAAAGGATCCCTGCGGGCCTACTTCCCCACTGAGCTCCCCTTCGCAAAGAGCTTGTCGGACAGCGGGAGGGCCTGGGTTCGCATCCTGCAGCACTCAAATAGCATCGCTTCCGAAAGGGGGAGTTGGAAATATTCTTCCGGTGAAGTTTCCTGTTTATGCCATTTTTAGCATTTGCCTCTTTCCTTTGAATAACTTTGTTTAAATGGACAAAACTTAACGTATTTGGGTACATACAAACTTACTTAGAAATAGCTCTAAGGAAAACTATCTAAATATTGGCAAACTTTTCTTATTTGAATGAATATAAACTCACACGGTAATAGCTTTTACTTAAAGCAAACCGCTGGAGAAATAACTTTCTAGGGAAACAAATCCCTACAGCACATCCACAAAGAGCACGTTTAATTACCTAAATTAAAAGATCCAAACTGCTGTTTTCGACGATCGAGTGACTATAAAAACTGGAACGCGGTTTGGAGGGAATGGTGCCGCCTCCATTTTTTTCTACCACCGAACGCATTAAATTTAACAATATATTGTGATAAGATCATATCCTAGCGTTCATCACATGTTTGAGCTTAATTTCAGTACGTGAATATTTTCGTGGCATATATTATTAACACCTTTTTCTTATTCTATTACCTAAAATTGAGCATTGTACAATATATGATGGGTTAGATGGAAGAGAATATATTTAGTCTCAATATCGCTTCAACAAAGACGTTTTATTATTTTTAATTTACATATTATTATTTATAGTAATAATTTATATTATTAATATTAGGGCTCCCGGATAGTCATGTGGACAGCGCGTTCGCCTTTGGTGAAAGCGGTCCCGGGTTCGATTCCCGGTGGGAGCCAATGTGCGAAATGACCTCAGCTGTCGAAGCACTTTTAACAATACTACTACTACTATTAATATTATGCACAAATAGTTTTATATTTAATTTACGTTTATTATTTATGTAACATTACGAATATTTAGGCTTCTGAAGTATCATGATTGCTGATGAAATGTCATATTTCTTCTGAAACATTAAACGATGAAACAAATTCTAAAAAAAAAAGATAAACTAGAATTTAATCGAACTCCAACCTTGAAAAGAATAATCCTAAAGGATCTTCACAATAACCCGAAAACATATTTGTACCAAAGAGACGAAACGCCCTCGAATTCCCGATCTGGATTTCACCAAGCATTTCCGAAACGGAATTCAAAGTTTCACGGACATAAAAGTTCTGAAAACTCGAAGTTACAATAACGCGTTCCAATATTATGTAGGTACGGATTGGGGCGTATAATATTGCGGATTATTTCCATCGGTCGTGGATTGGATGCGATTTCCACTCGAACGGGATATTGGCTTCCACAAGAGATTTCCCGGAAACAATTTTTAGATAAGGGGCGATTTCGACGGATCTTTCATAACTGTGTGGTATTTCCCCCGTTCGTGGGATTTATTAGGTTCGATAGTTTTTAACTGAGTCGAAATGCCCGTAATCGATGGCTCTATCCCGTGTATTCCTCTGCACGGCGAATTGCACACTTCCGACCGAACGCTTTCCGAAACAGGTTATTTAATAGTTCGGCATTCTTTACGCTTTGCAAAGCTCCCCTCGTTATTGATAGGCGACTGCACTCAATTTCTCCTTCGGAAATCCATATCTCCCTTTCATAATCCTTCGGTACTTACTTCCTGCGGGATGTAAACGCCTCGTATGCGTTCTTTGATATATACGCTTCGTTCTCATACAAATTTGGTTCTATTTCCACTATTTTAAAAAGTTCATTGGGTAATTTTCTGGAAGAGGATTTTATAAACCATGTATCGTCAGTAAGTTTAATAGGTTTATTCACACCCTCTTCTCGTGGGCGTTTTCTTGCAAGGATGTTACTTTTTCTGAATAGCTGACTTTGGTTTTGTTTTTAAGCGCACAAGATTTCACATCTTTCATCTTTTCAACGCCCTAAAAGGTCTTCTTTTATTCGTATGTGTATATAAAAGCGTAGCGGAGTGGTTAGCATTCCAATCCCAATGTCGGGTGGTTTGAGGTTCGAACCCCGCCCAATCGGATTTTTCATGTTGTAGAATATTTGTGCTTGTACATTACTACTGGTTGTGTTTACCATTGTCGTTGTCCAGCAATTAATGATAGTGGAACATAACAAATAAATAACTTATAAAAGGGATTCATTATTATTTTAAATAAGGAACTTATAAGTCTCATTATTGGCATGGAAAAATGTGTTATTGTTTTTATTATTGGTTTAGTTTTAATTATTGTTTTTATCGTATAAACCTTATCTTTTTCATTAGAGAGTTGATAAAAATTCCTTTGTACACTCCTTGCCAAAATTAACGCAGCACCTCCCTAGCGATCCTTACCGCTGGTGCTTTGTTAATTTTGGCCAGGACTGTACCTAAAAAAGGGAAAATTTTAAAAGGACATTTTGGCCATCAAACATTATTAGCTTCATAAAAACGTCCTATTTAATCTCATTTGGTGCTAAAGCACGGAATTGTATGATAAGACGCAAACACGAACAATACTACTATCGTTTCTATGTAACTAACTGGAATAAACTAAGGAGGCAAGTATCTCAAGGAAGAAGACTTTCTTAGCGGGAGCCCATGGGCTAAATTACCTAAGCTGTCGATGCACATATACAGGCTCTATAAGAAGACCGTCAAACTAAATAGCACGTAGTGATTGGCCTGCAGATGACAATGGATTGTTTGTGCACCCCAATGAGCTACATTTAGGGTAAGTACTACATGTTCAGCTAAAAATATCTTATAAAATGAGTTTCTAAGTTTCCCATCGCGTCCACTACGACTTAGACCGTGTTTATCCAACAACATGAAGGAAAAGAGCGCAAGGGAACGTGGACAACGAAGCGAATAAATCGCCGCGACAACGTTCAGGCAGAAGACGGGCCGATGAGTAACGCTCCGGATCCCGAAATTTTTAAATATTGCATCCCTCGCTCAGCGTCCACTTGCCATTCCCCCCCGCAACGCTTAAGGGTCCCCATTCTGCGGCCAATCTCGATTCCCCATCAGCCCCTCACTCCCCCTGCGATCCATCACTCCCTCCCTCCGCTCATAATTCACTCTCCCCGCGCGCGGTGCAGCATTTTCCGTTCCACGAGGACCACCTCATAAACACGCACTCCGAGGCTTCATATCCCTCTTCCGGAAGATTTACGGCAGCGGTAAAGTAAATAGGTATCCATCGCCGAATTATCTATAGAGGGCGCCGCTTCCCGCCCCCGTTTTATTTACAGCGCCGCTCCGTGGAAGCATACGGGATTCCCCTACTTCCCTTCCCCCGACTCCCCCCCCCGACTCCCACCATACTCCCCCCTCCGAAACAGGGAATCAATTGAAATTAATCGCGACCCGAAAGCATGCGAAAGTTTCCGCGTGCATTAAATCAAAAGATCTCCCGACGAGAAAGTAATGCGGTTATTGAAACGACGGGATGGAATTCGTTTTGCTTCCGTAATGCGAATGAGTTATATTTTTAAGCTCTTTAGCGGAATAAAAGGTCCTCTCTCGCGGGGTTAGTGCGGTCGTTCGAGGGGATGAGTTTCCTCGGCCGCGTGCGTGCACTTCGCCTTCTATTATTTTTATTTCGATTACCCGAGGATATGTTTCTGGGATTGAATTCCCGTACGCTTGCACAGCGAGGCAGTTTGTTTACGAAGTGTGGATAAGAAAACGCTTAAGAACAAAGAGAACAAGAGCCCTTGAATTGATTCGAGAGGATAAAAATAAGAGTTACCGGGAATTGACGATGAAAAAATTATAGACAAACGGAAGATTATGAATGACTTTTTAAGTTTGGAAGAAATATTGCGCCAGAAAGTTCAACGAAAGGGCAACTAACCCGAACTGAAGACCGAAACAAAAAACATTTATATGCGAAGGTTATATTTACTAGGTTACATAGTTAATTTTTATATGTCAATAGATCACAGTATTTAGTTAGCGATGAGTATATTAGATAATACGCATGTTGAATTAGTTAGATGACGTCAGAGAAGTAGGTTAGATTTTTTACTATGCCAATATTGTTCCTTTAAAATTATTTTTAGAACTTTTCCAATTCAATATTGTTTCTTATGAAGATTTAATTTTATGGTTGAAGTAATTTAAATTTTATTAATAAGTTAATCAGTGACACAAACCTTTCAGAAGGACAGCAATATTTAATGCTAGGAGAGAACCGTTACGAACTGCTATTGAAATCAAAAATTAAAACCAGAACTGAATCAAAACTAGGAGTTTTGATAAATCCAAAGTTAATTTGAAAATATATAATTAATTATTACTGTTATTACATAAAATACATTTTGAAATTATTTAAATAAAAGATGGAAAAAATATGACAAGGATGTTCTCACAAAATAGCTACAGCTATAGAAGAACTAATGATAGCAGTTCTTTTCAATAAGTAAATTCAGCCGAGAAAACACAGAAATATTATAAATATAGACGATCTCGATCATCATCATCATCATAGACGTAACTAACAAATTATCTGTAATTTACAGTCGTTCAACATGAGCTTTGATACAAGAAACTACAGAAAGAATATTCAAAATTAAACCTAACTCCACGTGGTCAAATAAATGCTGCTTGTGTTTCATAGAGACGCAGATAGTTAGGAATTTAGTTAATTATCTTTTACTTTATCAAATACCAAAGCTTTCACGAAGACATACACTTCGGTCATTAAGAGTTAAGCAGTCTATAATGAAATTTTTTTGTCTTGTAGTAAACGTAATGGCATAGAATTACCTGGTTCACATGAAGTAAAAAACCTTCAGAATGACGAAAAATAACGACGAAAATTTATAACCAATCATCAAGAAATGTCACTATCTTTTCTCTTTCTATGTCAATCATTTATAGCTTTAACTACGATGAAAATCAATCACTTCAAATTTTGCGGAGGCAATGTTTAGATGATTCCAAAGTATTCATTTATAAGCACAAAAACATTTACGAGTGAACAGATGAGACATAGAAAAGGCTATTTATGGATGAACCTGAATTTAATCATTAAAATAAAATCGGATCAGATTTACATCGATATTTAAGAAAAACCAAACAGAGGGGTTTTCGGAGAAATATTCCTCCATCAAAGTAGTAAATCTCGAAACCGAAATATTTTCCTCGAAGATCGAATCAAAGGTGAAACCAGAGAAGGGGAACGTTCGACGAAAGAGGGAGAAGTATTAATTCATCGGAAATCATGGAGAAATACGGGGAAAGAGAAGGGAAGAGGGGCGACGAAGAAGGCGAAATGGAAGCGGGGTAATGAAAGGAGACGAGGGAAAGAGATAAAAGGAAGGGAAAGGTAAGGAAGTAAAAAATGTAAGATCGGAGAGGGGATGCAAATGCGTGGATGTAATTTTGATGATGGTGAAGGTCCTCCATTGTACGGAAATAAGAAGAATCGCGGGATTTAGGAATGCCAGGGAAAAAACGGGAGTGAGAGAATCGCAGTGTAATGAGTTTCGGAGATGAGGAAAAGGAACTTCCGGGGGGAGGGGGGAAAGCGGGGGAAGGAAGCGGTGGAAGGGAGGGCGAGAGAGAAAGGAAGTGGGAGGCAGCAGGATGGAAATAATGCGAAGTTAAAGAGGAGGAAGGGCTTAAAAGGGGAAGAAAAGAGAGGGGAAGGAGACAGTGACACTTCTATATCGGGGAATATTTAAAGAAGGAGATAAATACGGAAATAATGAAGGGAAGAGGAAGAGGGGGAAAGGAAAAGAAGGCGAGAATGGAATGGAAGACGAAAAAGAAAGATTCGGAAGGAAGGTCTTGGTGTTAGGCGAAATTGAATTCGGAAGCTTTACTCTTTGCTGATCAAAACCCATTCCAAATTGAAAGGAACGAGGAGGCAATTAATGGCAAGCCATGAGGGGCGATTGCCAGAATGAAGGGTGCAAGAACAGTCTTCCCGTAGCTTTATTCAGTATGTTATGACAAATACTATGTTCCGATCATAATTATGATTCAGAGTTTTTAATGATAATCTAGCCCTTCCATTCAGCCTAATTTCAATTAAACCTTTATTATCGTAATTTTATTATATTTTTTTCATTGCTACACAACTATTCTGGGGATGTTAATAATGAATTTTATTATTAAATAAATTATTATAATACGTTAATTGGCTGCAACTTAGATGCTAGATACCTTGTACACTATAAGCGATCATAATAAAGAGTTTAGGTAGGGATATAATATAAAGTATCATATTATAGGGGTAAAATAAAATACTTAGGGAATGGGACTTGCCAGTCACAATTTTGCCCTTTAAAGACGTTTGTATGTATATGTATATAACATTAAGATTCCAAAATATTACTTTCGTCAAAAGATCCAATAAAAAGGCACAATTTATAATAACGAAACGAACAAAATTCTAAGAGTTCAGCGAAGTGGTGAGGAAATCCATCATGTGGAATGAAGGAAAGAAACATGCTAGAAATAGCGAAGAATTTTTACGTTTGCCGGGTCATTATCATAGTAAGACATAATTATATATAAACATAACTATTCGAATCATAATGATACTTAATCCTCAACTATTTTTGACAAAAGCATGACATGATAACCTTTTCTTCAAGTAATAACGTTCCAAGTTTTAAGTATGCGGCTTGCTTCATCCAAGTTTTTCTATCATAAAGAAAGAGTCTGATAAATATTCGCTAATCTTATGTTCAATCATTCCTCATTAATTCCTTCCCTTTATTACACAAAAATCATTCATTCGCTTCCTCGACGAACACACACTACCGTTGTTACACTACGAAGCACAATTATGAAAATGAACTCGATACTCATATTCCGACTGCTTGATACACTCGCGTCCAACGGGCGGACGGCTCATCCGACAATTGGGAAGCGGCGGAGAGGAATTAATTCCTCGGAAACTAAAATTGCTCTCCAAGTGTTTGTTGGTCGAGAAATATGGCCAAGAGATTCACAAAGGGAGAAAGGAGGCTGGGGAATTTTTCGAAAATATTTTGGAAAAACGCAGAAAACGGAAGAAAACGACAATTTGCAGGATTTCCGAGGAGAAAGGGAATAAAGCCGCTTAATTCCAGGGTATTAGCTCCCTGACGCCGACCACCCCTTACTAAGGAATTAATTAAAATGGAGAAAAAATGAGGAGAGAGTGAGGGGTCCGCTGAGTGATAGGGCAAATATATACGCAGGAGCAAATGGAATAAAATGAAGCGGCGGGTGAATTGGAAGAGCCGAGTCAAAGAGGACAGTTTAAGGAATCTATAAAACACTTCGGTGACCAATTTCGAGTCAGGGTTTCCCAGAAAATAGATGAGAAGATTTTACTAACACTTTTCCAAATAAGAATAAAAATATATCGACCTTAAGGTCTTTATTAAGGCGAGATTGGGATTGAAAGGTATCATCATCATCTCAGGTCATTGTTTTATTCATTCTCAACCTTAATTTATTTAATCCTTTTGTTATTCTTGAAATATTCGTATGTGTTTTATCTTTTTTATGCTACAATTCTTGTATTTAGATTTAATGTCATTTATGATGATATTTTATTCTATTTTATTGCTTGTAGTGAATGTGTATTGTCTCTTTTGCATAATTTTTATCTATCCTCTGCTTGTCTTTCGTAATTCTTTTTATTCTCCTTCTTCACAAAATACAGTTTTCTACCTGTAGGTTTCGCAGGTTTTTAACAGTTTAAGCTTAGGTTTTTTAAAATCTACATACTAGTTTTCTTCGTGTACTTTTTCAAACTATATCTTTCTTTTTGTTTCGCATATGACGATGGGTTAGGTGTAAGAAGAGACTTTCTAGTCTCAATCTCGCCCGAATAAAGGCTATTTATAATAATAATTATTATTATTATCATCCATCTAACCTATATCTTGCACAGCATACTATAAACTACTCGTACTGAAAAACTACTTATCTTTGCTTCTTATTTCTCAGCGTACTCCATCTCAAAGAGATGATTATGACAAGACATCTAATAAAATTTAATATACAGAATTATTAAAATAGTAACTCACCTATGTTGCGAAAAATATATTATAGGACTGTGTATGAAAATCCTTATGTTAATCCTTACTCTCCAGAATAAGTCTTAGCACGTACTCATATCAGTTAGTATGGAAGAATCTGGTTGCTAGTGAACTCTTTAATGTCCATTGTTATATTTTTGTTTAGTTTTGTACCTGTTTTTCTTTCAATCTAATTATTTTTGCTGTACTTTTTAAGTTATGCAAACATTTATATTGATGTATCTCTTCTAATAGGCATATGTATAGTTTTGTTTGTGTTTCAGATATTTCTTAGCAATCTTTCTCCATAAAAATTTAGTTAACTTTCCGTAGGTTTTGCAGCTTTTTAACACCTCCTTCTTCTCTAAGAACTATTTTGTCATTTACTATTTTCCTGCTGCGGTCTAAGTAAAACCTTACTACATACATTTCTCTAAACTATTACTTTCTTTAAAATGTATATGACGAAATGTTGAATGTAAGAGGAGACTTAATTGCCTCAAATAAAAGACGCTTTATAATTATAATACTTGAAAACAGACATCAATATAAGTCTCTCCTTTCTCATGACGTGAGTTTTCAATTTCTACCCCCAAATTTTTTTCCGCACACGAGGGAAACGTCCTCCTCTACTTTATCCGAGGAGAGTGGAAGTATGATCAATAGCGCGAAAAGAGCAGTTGAACGAAATGCCAATTTCACTCGGGCAAAGGGACGCTAAGTGGTCGAGCGACAGGACTATCGTCAAATTTCTTGTAACGGAGGGGAAAGCGGCAGATATGCCAATTAGCCCTCGTCCATTAACTGACAGAAAAAGACTTCGCACGACATACGGACTAATACGAGCAGAGGGAGGAAGGAAATTAATAAAGGAATTCGAGAAAATTTCCCTTTCGGCAGCAAATAGAATCAACTCGTCGGAGAAACTTAAACGCGTGCGTTAACTGCGATGCATTAGGGGAGACCTTTCCTTGCTTCCTTCGGAGATGCGCGTGCGGTAAAGGCCATTAAAGCAATTCATCACACAGAGGAGACGGTGAAAGCACAGACAAAGGCTTTCGTTAGGCAGTCGAGTCCATGTTAAGTATTTGGTTTTCCGCAGCTGAAATTGCAGTTCCCTTAAGTTGGACTTCCGCAGAACCAAAGCAATAGGTGAGCTTCAGTTGGAAATGGCTCCCCGGAGAGGCAATGAACGAGGCGAAGGGAACAGAGAGGCGAAGAGGACAGGGGCCGAAGGAGAAACAGAGAGAAACTTTCCGCACGCACTGCCCATCTAACTCTAGAGTAAAGTTTCCGCCTACTATCTAGTGGTGCTGCGTACGAGGCCAAATCGCCGAATTTACGTTCCACGGATGGGTGATGAAGTTTAGCAAACAGCTCGAAAAAAATAATGCGGTGATGAGGTTACTATTACAATGGAAACAATGCCTTACGAGTTTCGTACCAATTACGATTTAGTTATTACCTAATGATTTAATAACACACGACAGCACTCCATTTATAACGCGATCCATTTTTTTCTTTAGCTTGGTTCATTTTGATTGGTCATACTGCTTCCAAAACATCCATACTTACTCGTAAATAAAAATTGTCATGTCTATAGCGCTGCACAATGCAAATGATTATCATAGTAATACCCAAATACTTACAAAATGGTAGCGGCTATGAATTGATACAGAAATACTGTTAATACCTTAAAAAGGAAATTTATATCTTCGAGACACATGGAAAAGATTCACTGATTAATACACTGCTATTCAGCTAAATCTCTGCAGCACTTAATATTTTACTGCGGCTTAAAGCAGGAACTATCCACTCCCTCCGCATTGATTTGTGAAATGAGTGTATCTTAAAATAATGAGCAGGAAAAAAGTGGAAGACACAAAGTGGCGTGAATAGTAATCGAACAGTCATCCAAATCTCAACTTTCCCTATATATAGACAAAATAAGGACGAGTTCATATAGTGGCATAATCAGATTTCAATAATGTACAATGCTTGCAAAAGTATCTAATTTCAGTGACGGCAGTAACTATTTACCAGATTCGATTCCAATAACAATTTTATGTATTGTCTCTGTAAGAGTGTGAAGATAAATATTTTACTAACGGTGAAGTAACTCAAGGAAAGAGATTTAACTTTCAAGAGCATTAATATAACTTAATATATTTGTAGTTATAAGGAAAAGGTTATCCATAACGTTTGATAGTACAGATTGAGAAATTCCTTGCATAATAAATTGGCACATTTCGTAAATATTAAAAAAAAACAAGAAATGAAACATTGGTTTTTTCAATAATGTTCCTTCGCTACTTTCTCGATTAAAATAAAAATATAATCACTCCTCACTTCACTGTGAATAAAATATTTTTAAAAACTCATAACAGGAAATAATCACTTCCAGAAATCACCACAAATTATTTTGATAAAAAATGTTGGATGCCATTTTACGCCGACGAAGAAAAGAAAAGGCACTTGTAAAATTTTCGGCGTGAAATTAGAGAAAGTTAAATTCGTAAATACTCTCATTTTGGAATGAATCCATGCACACCACTTCATCATTTCGGTGGTTTGGATCGCAATCTCTACAACCAGTGATTCCGGGAACATCAAAGAGAAGAAGCGCCGCAGAAATCGTCGGCGATAAAGGTTTTCGCATTGAATCTTTCAAACGGGAACGGAGCCAAGTGCGAGCATAAAGACGAATGCACCGTCAAAACCGTATTTTGCGCTCTCGAACTTATGTTTCGCTCGCACATTTCGGATCTTTTATCTCCTCCAAAGAAGAGGTGCTACAAAGAAGGACGGCGACGACTTCCGATCGAAACATGCGAGGACGAGAGGCCGAGTTTCAATTCTCTCGGTTGCATTTAATCGATATAAATAGTGAAATATATAATGTTATTAGCGGAAGCCATACCATCAAATTTCGCATTACTTCGATAATATTCTGAAATATTTTTCATTATTCTAGTATATATCGATTTGATTAAAAACATAAATAATATAATTTGACAAAAAAAACAAAATTTTACTATAACTTTAATTTACTGTAATAAACAAGAAACTATACATGCTATCACAAATGAATATGGCCCCCTTTTGAAAGCGCAAGCTCATTACCGACAACTTTACATATGAGTTCTATTTGTATTTTTTCGAATAGGAAGTCTCCATACCTTAATTTTATTTCTACATAACGACAAATAACTAGAAGACCAAGTTCGAAAACAAATCAAAAATAAAAATAACTTTCCCAGAGAAAAGGGCAGAAAATATTCAAAAGCTATTTCTAGTACGTACTTTCGTTATTTCTGATAATTATTTGGAATAAAAAATGTAGAATAAGAAGGTTAGCCCATTTCAATTTTAATACTTTCTCCCTCCTTACTCAGAAAAATGTATCTACATATCAAAATTCGTCAGAATATCTTATGGTGTGTTGTGCTGAATGATAGACATACCGTAATAAATCATGTATTACTCTTTCTCTCTTACGCACATAATAGCTTCAATATATATTCGAAATTATCAACAAAAAGAAGCTATTCACTAATGAAATGTATCCTCGATCACACAAATACGTTACTAGTTAAACCTTTAAATGTCAACGGAATTACGGAAAGATACAGCTTCGCAAATGACCCTTCAAAAGAAGGATAAAGATTTAAATCATAATATCGTGAGATTTTCGGGGAAACAATAAAGAACAGCATACAAATTATAAAATCATCTAAAAGAGAAAAATCGAGTTACTTAAATTCTGCTTTAAAGCGATCGCTGGGTCTAAAGCCCATCGACGAAACAGGGAAATTATCGCCATAACGGATACCTCCAGTGTCTTCTCCCTCAAGGAATTAGGGATGCTAACAGATCTTCGAGTTAATTAAGGACACTGGTGTCACACCCTCCACCAAATGCCAGTAATGGCTTGTAGGGTACTCATGTAAAGGTCACAGGAGACAACCCTGTTGCTTTACTTCCGAATTAGCACCAAGTGACATCAGCCCATAAGGCACACGACAGTATATTACCAGTGCAAGAATATGGACGATTCATGCATTTTTAAAGATAAGTCCCAAAGAAAATCCTTCCATCAAAACCCATCCTTGAACAACATATTGCATATACAGGGAGTATTTCACTTAAACCACAAACATACAAACTCCAAAAAAATAATTTAACTTGAGGAGAAATAAGGCACGAAACTTTACCTTCTTAAAACTTAGGATTATCTTTGTATTTTAAACTTAAAGTGTCGATTCCCTAAATGAGAAAATGCAATATTTTGATTAAACAAAATAACAGTAAATAAAATAATTTTTACTTTTATTCTAATTAATAAAATTACTTCTCATTAGAAAGATCCAAAGTTTTCGTCATTAAAACGGATAAAAGTCAGAAAATTTTGCTCCACATACTTACATTTTCATTACTCCCGTGTATGGAAAATGGAATTTACTAGTAACTATGTGGAATAATGCAAAATAGATTATTGATTTCACAGATATAGGCATGCCTTGTTCAATAATTTCACGCAAAGATACTCATTTAACCATGTAATCAAACCTTTAAAATGTAATACTGATGTAATAATTAAAGATTAAAAGATTTAAAAACCTTTTTACGGAAATCTAATTCGTCTGGTCATCAGTTAAATTTAAAAAACAAATCCGTAACTCCTTTTATAGAAAAATAGGATAATGTGCCATAATAAGCCATCAGATCCACGTACCAAGATTAAAAGATAACGGATCATTCTTCCTCACCAGTAAAACTTTAAAACATTTCGATCTAATATTTCCCTGCCTCTTATGTTTGCTAGTGCAATTAGTAACCGTAATACAAAATATATTAAGATATACAAAACAGTGGAATTAGTATATTCCATCAGGTACACGAACGAAGATGAAAAGCTGACAAATCATTCTTCCCCATGGGCTAAGCTTTAAAGATTTCAACCTACTGCCTGCTTTATTTGTTAGTTTAATTAGTTACTTCCCGACGGAATTAAAAACACACAATATTGTAGTATAATCCCAAAGAGATACGTTTTGAGCGGATGAAAATCAAAGCTTTAACTGTAAGCATGACTTTCTTTTTAAGATAAAACAGTAGGGTATATCCAATCAATAGATTCCTCAATTGAAATACCAGAAACGAATACTTTTTAGAAATTAAAATGAATCTCTAATTCTCACACTTCTTTCTACACTTCCTTGATCTCAATTCACCAAAATAAATAAAACAAAACAAAATCATTCGCAAACAAAAACCACTGCATTGATTAATCGCGTAGCGACAAACTCGCTCGTTACGCCTAAACATCCTAGGCGTAATTCCGCGAGGCTTAAAGTCACATCCAATTATTTCTCCTCCGAATCGACCATTGTTCCATTGCACGGACGAGTTTTTCGGAAAAGTTTCCCTTCATTTCCGGAGCTCCATTAACATCGTATCCTTCTAAACTTCGGAGGGCTCGTTTTTTTCCTCTCGGACACTACCCGTTCCACGAAACCTCACAATCCTTTCTTCCTCGCAAAAAACTTCTCTCAGTTCGTGAACACACACTACTTGAGCCGCCGCCCACGGAAGGCGGCGACGAGGGCACCCTCTGGGGGAGCACTTATGAAACATTCAACGCTTTAAGAAGCCACGCGCACAACCCTCGGCGAAATCTCCACCGCCAAGGGTTCTCGCGAGTGCGAGGAAACGTGGAGACATTGTGAAGAGAGCGGAATGATGGAATTATGGCTCGGAATGGCTGGAGGTCAAGTTAAAGGCACGTGATGTGGGATAGATATCGTAATTAGGAATTAGCGGCGAAGTAGCTGCCATCTACGGTGAGGATCCGCCAATTGAGCCGAAATGTTAAATTTGTCGTATGGAATGTTAAGACTATAGACAGATAAAATAGAAGCGTGTATTTTCGGAATTTTATGATGTAGATTCACTTACTCAATGAAAATATTAAAATTAAATGCTCGAGATTCTGTGTTACGTTTACATTAGAATACTAGACTATATATATATATATATACGAGGTGTGTTTTTTAAGTAAGGTCCGTTTGACCATAAATACACAACGAAAGGTTATTTCAAAAAAGTAAATTTATTTTCAGAAATTACATACTTTACTCTATTTTTCGACGTAGCTGCCAAGTTTGTTCAAACACTTATCATACCTCTCAACCAATTTTAAAATACCCTCTTCATAAAGACTTGCCGCCTGCTCCGATAACCAAGAGTTCACTGCCGTTTTCACATCGTCGTCATCATTGTAACGCTTGCCACTGAGGTGTTGTTTGAGGTGGAGGAACAGATGGTAATCGCTCGGCGCAAGATCAGGACTGTAGGGTGGGTGGTCTAAAACCTCCCAGCCAAAACTGCCCAACAAATTGCGGGTCTGACCTGCAGTGTGAGGTCTTGCATTGTCATGGAGAAGGACAATTCCCTTAGTCAGCATGCCGCGTCTTTTGTTTTGAATCGCTCTGCGTAGCTTTCTCAGGGTTTGGCAGTATGCTTCTGCATTGATAGTGGTTCCTCGTTGCATGAAGTCGACCAACAAAACACCATGCCTATCCCAAAACACTGACACCATGATTTTGCATTGGGACAGAGTCTGTTTGGCCTTCACCTTTACAGGCGAGTGCGTGTGTCTCCATTCCATGCTCTGTTGCTTCGATTCGGGCGTGATATGCGAAACCCATGTTTCGTCTCCAGTTACGATCTTACTCAAGAAGCCGTCACCTTCTTCGTGATAACGAGTCAAGAACTTCGTCGCACACTCAAATCTTTGGTTTTTGTGGTCCTCTGTTAGGAGTTTTGGGACCCAACGGGAGCACAGTTTCCTGAACTGTAGGTGTTCAGAAACAATTTTGTAAAGCACTGATCTCGACACCTCAGGAAATTCGTTTGATAGACCTGATATTGTGAAGCGCCTGTTCTCACGAATCCTCGCTTCAACTGAAGCCACCAAATCGTCTGTAATCAAAGAGGGGCGACCGGAGCGGTCCTCATTATGGACATTGTCACGGCCATCTTTGAATTCTCGCACCCACTTACGCACTTTACTTTCACTCATAACAGTATCACCGTACACTTCGCAAATCTGTCGATGAATTTGTGCAGCAGACAGGTTTCTTGCTGACAAAAACCGTATCACTGAGCGAACCTCACACACGGCGGGCGAATTGATAGTCTTAAACATTTTGAAAGCACAGAACAGAATCATACAGGTTAGCAACAATGCTGAAACTGAGCACAATTGTTCCCGAGGCATGCCGGTACACGACACACGCGCTCGTTGCGGTATGCGCACGAACTAATAGTGTCTACAATAAAACGGACCTTATTTAAAAAACACGCCTCGTATATATATATATATATATATATATATATATATATAAATAATCCGAGCTAAAGAATGATAATTTTCTAATAATATATAATACTTTATATTCTGTAATAATGCAATGTCTCTTTGGTTACATGAAAGTTTTGTTAACATTTTACGAGCAAAGAAACTAATAGCAAATAAAAGTGAAAATATCGACATGAGTGAGACTCGAACCCAGGTCTCCAAAGGTCGAAATTTCTTCTACGTACGATAAATATGTAGGTTGTATAGAGTAACTCACTCTCTTCATGATAATATTTTTCGCTTGTATTTGTTGTTAGGTTTTAAAGATGCACCGAAGTACACGCAACGTGATTCCCTCATCCTCATTCCACGTGCAAATTGTTGCAGCATACATACACAATTAGGTAAATTAAATCACTTTTTCAAATAAAGCATCGAGACATCAGTAATGCATAATGGTAATATAATGCTAATAATATTAATATAATATTTTCTAGGCTACAATTACAGCCATGACATTATATACAAATGCGACTTAAAATATGCATGAAATGACCAACTTAATATTTTATATAGATTTCACATCACTATCTCAATTTGTGTTATTTAATAATTAGGGTGATTTCAATATTGTAAGTAAAGTATTCTCACTATTGTAAGTAAACAAAATATAAATAAAGTATTTCCTTAAAAAATAGCAGAAATTACTAGGTAATCATAAGTAATCACTTCTAATTCTACAGGTTAACCTGACATTTCAAAACAGAAGCCAATACTGAGTCTGAAATTCATATTTGATTCAATTTTTAATTGTATTCATCGATAAATTCAACGACTTTAAAATTGAGAGGTGAGGAATTGCAATCTTATCGTACGAAAGAAGAAAAAGTCAAGCTTCAGGAGACCGTAACCGGCAAATTGAAGGGAATTGATCACAACGAGCGGTCCAATTTGAGTCTCCCTTTTTCCGTAATTCATTCTCTCTCTCTCCCTCTCTCTCTCTCTCTCTCTCTCTCTCTCTCTCTCTCTCTCTCTCTCTCCTGCAGGTACGTTTCTTAAATATGCACATCGATTATTAGATGCGTGGGATCATTTGCCTTGCATTTGGGACTCGGACAAATCCATTCCGTGTCCGTAATGTCATCTGCGGAGGCCATTAAGAGATGTGGAATAAAGAAGGACCCTCTTTATAGGCAGTGCAATGGACGGCGACCCTTTCGCGCCAACGACGGTATTTGCATATTATCTGCATTCATTCCGCGGCTTTTGCTTGCACAAGAATGGAGCCTGAATTCGTTAAAATCTTTTCAGAGGGCAATTCCGTGTGAGGCAGGTTTCATTAAATCTTAGCCTTTTGGTATTTCCTAGTTGGGATTTTTAATTAATAATAAAGGTACCGTTCCATCATCGACCTGGGAAACCTTTGGTCCTTGGATAAACGAATATTAATGTATCTGATGCCACGTAATGGGAGGTTTTAACATTTCATTAACTCAAACATAAATAAAAACAAGAATTCTTGTGAGAAGTTTTCTTGAAATTAGAATTCCTCGGGGAAAAATCTTTAGACGAAAATTTTCCACATTTATTAGTGTATAATTTAAAAAAATGTACCGTATTTACGATAATCGTGAGACAATCATGCTAGTGGTTATCTTCGCTATATATTTCACTTTTCATCTCTATTTTCCGCGATGCTCACTCCCAGATTACGAAAATTAAAAAAATGATTCCTAACTATATGCCTGCTGACGTTTTAAACACAACTGACGTAATTATACACAAATCAGTATTAAATGTCTACCTGAGTTATAACAACGTAAAGGAGATAATATAATATGTATAAATAGATATATGGACTAAAAAGAAATTTTACACAGAAAACTAACAACTAATACTCGTTATTACTATTAGCAGTACTTAGAAGTCCTTCGATAGCTTGGATCATTTCACACACGGGATCCAACCGGAAATCGAGCCATGGACCGCTTTCACCAAAAGCGAACGCGCTGTCTATCGGGGAGCAACTAATGCTCATATATGAAGTTAAAAGTTTTACATATAAATTTATTTCCGTATGGCAGTAAATCATTTAAATTAAGTTCAATTTCTACATCACTGACTAGAATATTTTGATATAATTCAAAACCAACGAAAATATTTACTGAAATGCTCGAATGGCGAGTACTACGTTTGTGAAACAATCACGCATCGTTAAAACTCCTGATTTACAGTAACGGAGAGTTTTACTATTTAAAATAACGGGTGAAACTTGGCAACAGATTAGGCTACAAATTCAATTAAAACTACCAGAACGAAGGGTAGTTTAAATTGAAGTTAAAAAAAAATCATTTGGTAAAAGTGGTCCAAAGTATGATTCGCGGTGTGGGAATACACATTGTTCACTCAACTCAGTGATGAATATGCGTTACTATCTGAATTAAGATAGAGAGTTAAGTATAGTCAAATTAACCATTAATAGATGGCGTTAAAATCGATGTGCAAAACACGGTTCCAAACATTAATGCAGTTAGGCTATTACATCCCTGGATAGGGTAGAAACCTCAAAAACGAGTGTTATAATTTTGAATACATATATATTTGAGGACGTGCACTTCTCTGCACTAAGCATCACTCAATCTCATATAGATATCGTTTCATAACATACCCGCAAGACGATGCATAATTTTACTTTATAAAGAGGTATATACTAGTTGAGTAACATTGAGTTAGAATTGCTTTCCTTTTTCATAGTCATTAATGAAAAATTACCTATCTATTGCAACCAGAAATAGCACTCTTGTACAGCGAATTCTAAATAGGCTAATAGTTGATATAATAACAGGAAACAAATTAATTCTTTGGAGAACTAAATGAGAAAATGCTCCATTTATTCTCACGTAGCGTAGTTGTCAAGTTGGAAAGCATGATTATTTAAATACGCGCATTGGAAGAGACTAAAAGGTAACCACACTGAATTCTGAAAAAGGCTGCATGTTCCCCGCCTGTACCTTAAAGTGGATTACGCTATGCGCGCCTAGTTTTTAACTAAATCACCCCAAGTCGAACGTGTAATTCCGTCCAGGTCGCGGTTTCAATTGAGCTCCAAAATTGGATTCCGGTCACATGAAAAGATCTATACGAACATCACCGCCGCCAAATATAACTTCCCTCCCAATATATCCCCGGACAAACTAAATGAACGCATATTTTCGATGACGTCAAAAGAGCATTCGCCAAATCGTCATCATACACACGGATAAAGAATGTGAAAGAACAAGGAGTATCCCCTCCCCCTTCTGCATTCAACGGGAATCCGCTTCGTTAAGGCGAGGTCACGCTCTCCAAAAGCCATATCGTTCAAATTGACAAAAGGGGGACCGGAGTCAAATGGGCACCGATGGAGGGAGGAAGGAATAAGAGGATGCAAATGGGTAAACATTATGCAAAGTCATACGCCGCGGGAGGGTGAATCACTGGCCTGAAAAAGATCCGCTTTGCGAGAGAGGAAAAAGAAGGACTGCGGATAAACGAATTCCTTGAAAAAATATCCACTGAATCATCGAGGAGCCACAGGTTATCAAAAGCGCAAAATGAAGAAGAAGATGATTTGCTTGGCTCGAAGGTATTCGTTGAGTAGACAGCTATGTATGCGAGATTCAAATCCCACCGGATGCAGCGTCTAATAAGTTAAGCAACTCTAAATTAAGATGGGACAAAGAGGCAGCTACCGCCACTGTTAGATTCTAGAGCAGTTAATATTTTTCATTGTCAATATCCCATTGAATCTGAATATAATCTCGCAACTTCTTGAAAAACGTGTTTCCATTTTTTATTTGATAAAAGACATTCATTATGAGATAATATATTCATTGCATAAAATTTTAAATAAATACTATATTATTACATAAAAAGCTACTACATATTTAATGGCTATTTTATTTTTAATTTTCATTTACAATTTAGAAACTCCTCTCGCATTTTCAGTTGAGAACCTTTGTACTAAATGGTAGTAGGAATAGTAAAAACTCCAAGAACATTTCCAAAATATGATTAGAGAACGGAAAATCTGATTGACGTAATAGAATAGGAAGCAAAAGTACACTTCAATAACTTTGTCTTTTCTTGCATCAATTTCTATCATTGCCATCCTTCCACACATACAAGTATTTCCTATCTTCTTCAAAGTATTCACTTACGAATTGAACAATGAAAAGTTCACATTGATTCGCTTGACAGTTGCAAACCACATATACAAAGAGTGTAGTTATCTTATGATGAGAAAATTGTACTTCACTAAAGCATATATCATTTTTGCTTCAGACTAAAGGAGGCGGTAGGGTACAAACTGAACTGTTAGAGATGATTCACTTGGGAAATGGTCGGTTAAACATTCGTATTATAGAATTCCTTACCATACCTTAGGAATCCATGTTTCGCCACGACCCTAACGATAAATATTCATCGTAAATCTTTCATGACACATTGCATATGGCTTTTTTAGGCCCTGTACTCACCACTATACACCCACCAATATGAAATGACTGACAAATACTTTTGACGAATGAATGAATAAAGGTTTAATTGAGTTGTATGAACAGCTGCTGATTCAGGGTAGTTAAGAAATAAGATAAACATTCGTTAGAAGATAATTTCATGGAAAAGACGGGTACAGAAATAACTTTAAGATGGACTTTTTTAATATTGCCGTATGGAAATACATCATAGCATATCAAGATAACTTCAGAATATTCTGGTATGCGATGCTTCAAAGATCAATCAAATTAACGACCCTTATCATACCTTCCTTAGCAGTCAAACAAATTATACAAATGACATTGTTCAGCATCTTCGTAGTAGTACACGCAGTAGTATTGTTAAAAGTGCTTCGACAGCTTAGGTCATTTCGCACATTGGCTCCCACCGGAATTTGAACCCGGGACTACTTTCACCAAAGGCAAACGCGCTGTCCACATGACTATCCGGGAGCCTTTCAGCGTCTTCTTGACATCAGTAACTTTCGAATTCTTCCTGAATGAGTTCATTTTGTTCACATTGTTTAATGTATAGGAGTTTGTAAATTTTTCATGTAAAAGAGTTTGTATACTTGTTAGATTTTAATGTTAATTTTGTATCTATTCAATCAGCAAGAATCTTCTGTTCATTTTGTATCAATCTAAAAACATTTATAAGAGTTAGGTTAGAAACATTCTGTTTCTTCATATGTTAGATAACTATTGATTCTACATTTGGTCTTTTTGACAAGGCCTTAATTAAATACAGTAATTTAACCAATGAATTATATATCTAATTACTGCTTTATTCTATATAAATACATACGCATATTATCCGTAACAATATTGAAACAACAAGGCTGAGACAAAATTCTGAATGATACATGTTTCTCTATCGTGTACAGATAAAAATAAAATAAGAAATAAATCTTTTCTAATGGATAACTTGGTAGCTGAGGGATTAACATTATTTATGTTGCATCGGATAAGGCTCAATCAGTTTTGGTAAAGAAAAGAGCCCGACATTAATAAAAGACCCAGGTGAATGCAATATCACCTTATTTCCGTAATTTAAAATAGCTTCTCCACGACTCTGCATTACGATCGGATAACTCCGGAGTAATTCCCATCTTAATTTTCCTATTTCGTTACGGCCGAAGCGATTCCGTAACGCTCTTACCGAGTGCCCAAGGCTTACGTAATTATCAGATAAGCCTTCCAGCGAGGGCGAAGATATTCCCCATGACTTATCCTCTTGAATGCCGGTCCTTTACTAATAAGATGAAAGAGTGGATGTGAAATAGAACACCTTTGCGGGAGTTTTAATGAGAAAAGAGCAATTCGTTCCGACGCGGAGATTCGGAGGAGAAATAAAAACGGTGATAGAAGGAATAAAGGCTAGGAGTGGTTTAACGAGGAGATATCTGATTTGGAAGAGAGGACCACTTAGCGAGGGAGAGATTGAGACGGCTTCTCCAAATGATAGAGAACGCAATGCAAATTATATATCATCATTTGGACAAGGGGTTGCTTCAAAACGAGTTCGTCCATGGTCGCTTATCTAGTTAAACTTGCTCTTATATTCGTTTAAAAGATACCATAAAAGATGTAATTTATTTCTTCGCTTCGTAAAAAAGGTAGATAATTACTTTTTTCACAGTATTACGAATTCTATACTATCGTTTGAGCAAAGAATTGCTTCAAATGAGTCTCACTTAGTTGTTTATCAAGTCATCATCAGATACAAGATTGCAAAATGCTCTCAAATTTGTATAAAAGATACTGAAAAAGATATAATTTATTTCTTCGCTTCAGTAGGTGGTCAAGTAGGTCACTCCTTTTGGACAGAAAATATTACAATTTATATACTGTGTCTGTTTGTAAAGGATTAAGTTTTAATATCATCGTTCGCTCTTACATCCTTAGAAATATCATCTAACATTTTAATGGAAGGAATATTGTGAAAAAGTATAAGGAAACAATTTCCTCAAAGACCTTATACAAAAGTATAATGAAACATGGCTATTTGTACAAATGACTGTCTGTAGATTTTGTAAAGGAATTAGGCCGAAGCCGGTTGAATTCTTATCCACTTTAACATTATCTACCATAATAAACCTCATTCACCCTATAATGGGGAACGAGGTTTACTAGGCAAGATGAGGAATGAGGTAAATTCCTTTTCTTTCCCCACGAAGCCAGAATGCCACAAGGGGAACATTTCTACGTAAGTGAAGCACGATGACACTACGAGAAACACTTATCTTAGAATTTCATAGGGAGAGAGACCTTGATTAATGCCACTTTTCAGCGCCACTCATACACGTATCTTCTAAATCATCACAGCTATGAACAAGAATAAGAAAAAAACAAATAAAAGATATAATTATATGATGGCAGCACCATATACTATCAGCGAATCATTTTTAAAATTTCCATTAAAATACAAACCATAGAGAATAGCTACTTATTCGTGCCAACCTTCGTGCGCTTGGATACTTGATCTAGAGATACATTTAGTTTGAAACCGGTAGAGGTTATTTTTACGGTAAAGACTGTAGAGATAGCATCTAGCGATAGTCCACATGAAAGCAAATGTTGAATGCAATAGAAGTCGAATTAAGGCGTAGAATAGCAACTGTACATTTTCCAGATAGGCTCAAAGCAAAAGCATTGTCTACAAAACTAATTTACTACCCCATTTCTATGGAGAGACTTTCTAATTAACATCTCCCTTGTTAAGGGAGCGGAAATGGAATTACTTCCTCGATTTATCGCGCTACTGCGTTAAACCTCAAGCTTTGAAAAGGTATACCTAGGACAAAATCTTTTATCTACCTTGAAATAATAACATTCAAAGAGAATAATTGTAATGAAGTCTTTTGCCGGAATTAATGAATACCCAATGCTATTTTCTCAACAGAATATTAATGCGCTATAATTAACAAAATTGTAAACGTGTAGCCGATTGAAAAATATGAATATCAAAATATACAAATCCAAATACCGCTAGGTCGAAAAATTCTCAAAATAGAATTACTCGTTAGTTCCCGGCCGAATTTCCATGAGACATATGTATTTTATAACTCCTAAACTCGAAGTTCTTTCGCTCCAACTTTTTTAAGTCGAATTTTCCGGGACGTTTCCGTAGTTATTTTGTGGCTTTATTTCAGAACACGTGTTCCGGAAAAAACAGGAAAATGTACGCTTGTTCTTATATTCTTCATTTATTCGTAAATATATTAAAATATATAATATTGAATTATTTTCAGGTACAGCTATGTGCAAAAAAAAACTTTAATCCTTACCTTTATACAGCTCAGGGATGTAAAAGATATTTTGTACATAGCTGTACATTTGAATTCCACTTAGCGAGCCCCCTACTGTAAGATGAACAATGATTTATTTTTCACACAATAAGACAAAAACATTCCTCTAGCGAGGGATGATCAGGGAAAGGATTCTCATAACTAAAAAGAGAACGACAACAAGGAATTTCGAATGGGAAATGTGAGAGGTATTAGAGTGGGGATAAAGTATGCAATAACGTACCTATTTCGAGAGACTAATGCCAGGAATCCGAATGAGAAATAAAAGAAGATTATGGAACGGAGTAATGGCATGTCGGAATGGAATGCTCGGAGGAGAAGAGGGGGAAGAGGAATTAAGAGGGGATTACGGAAACTTTGGATTCCTCGTATGTCACGTAATCACGAAGCAAATCAAATTCTTTGTTAAAACGGAAATTTTAAAAAATCGCTCAATTTATCAATGTATAACGTTTATGGATAAATTATTTTTGACATCTCCTATCACAGTTAAACGAAAGCTGAGATAAAATTCTAATATCCTACGAAAGATAAAAGCTGTACCTTTATGCAAATAAAAAATATTTGAAAAAAACACGATTAAATAAAGGATAATAAAAAATTAAAAACAAGAAGAATAAAAAGATTATGGGAACGTTTGCTGAAATCTATATGCATCATTGTCATGAAATAATTGGGTAAATGATCTGTAAAGTTATGATGTGTTATGTACACTCCTGGCCAAAATTAACGCAGCACCTCCCTAGCGATCCTTACGGCTGGTGCTGCGTTAATTTTGGCCAGGACTGTACGATCTTCAACAGTAAAGGGATAACATCACAAACTTATTATTTTGAAATAATCACCTTCATAACTTAGGAGACACTTCTACAAGCTGAAATTCTCATTTATTTCTTTGACACTTAAATAACTTCGTACCTTTCTAGTACGATCAAGTTTAAATCTTAAGGGTATTGCGTTATCGATGCAGAGTCAATATCATCATTCTTGTCATGACCTTAACTTATCTAACAATTTCATGGATGTAGGCATTGATTTACAGGGAAACAACTTCCTTATGATCGTCAACACAAATATTCCAAAACATTGTGTCTTTTTCCTACATATGACTATCATCTCAGAAAAGAAAAATCAATTAGCTTCTATTCTTTAAGCCATAGACCGTCTTAAAAACATCTTCAGAAAAAAGTTGTTTGTTTATTTCAAACATATAAAAACCGCATGCATAAGGAACTGTTAAGAGAATTATAGATTTATCTACACCACAATAGAGCATAAAAAAATTATAATATATGTATATAATCGTTCCTCAGAAATAGTAATTTATTATATCTGCGAATAATTAAACCTTATTTAACGCCAAAAATGTTTCCTTCATACTCTGACAAGTAATGTTTACAACCAGCCATGGAAATAAAAAGTCATGGATATTCAACCGGTTGCAGGGTTTTCAACCAGCAATAGCCTCACTTCCTGCTATTCTTCGCACCTTTCTGAAAGGTCCCCACTAACTTCTGACATTTCCGCCGATCACGCGCATGGCCATTAAATTAGCGATCGCAGCGGAATCTGGTGGCAATTATCGGAAATCACCCGTCATAAAGAGGGACGAGAAACAGCTGCGATCCGAAATCCGCTCGCCCGGGATAATCCGTTATCGCCCGAGTTCAAGGAAATGGCGGACATAATTCGAGGGAAGGAGCGCGACAACAGCTCGATTGGAGGAAATCTCTTTTGGCTCCGAGAAATCAATCCGGACAGGCATCGCTCTTTAATTAAAGGGCGGTCAATCCGGGCTCAAAAAGTGAGCGGCCAAATTTGATTAGGTCCAACAGTTAGTTGTGTGCCCGCCCCGGGCGATGTCGCGTGTCCATCGGCCGCAGCCGATCCGCCGCTTTACAAGGAGCTCACTGGGCGGTCGCCCTGCTTTATTAAAAGAGAGAAATCCGGGCGAATCTCTCGATGCGGATTTCGCTCTACGGATGCCTCACCCGGGGCGAGATGAAAATTAGCCTCGTTGCAACCCGACGATAAACGTCGTTATTTAAGTTTCGTTCGGGATCTGCGCTACAGTAGTCTCCGAAAGTGGCAGCAGTCCCTTTTATTTACGTTTCGAACGCTCCTCTGCGACTGTTTTCAAAATAGCACTTTGCACTCGGGGCGTTGCGGCAATTTCTAGGTTTTGAAGTGGATAAACTCCATCCTTAATGTCATACGATGCGGGCGAGAGTGACTTTGAGAATGAAGGATAGCATCAGTAGTTTTTACCTTTTTTATTAGACACCGAAATATTTAAATAAGGATTTTTTATTTCAACTGCCTTAAACAAATACAGTGAAACGTCGATCTAACGTTTTATACTGGATCATGGGAAGTCGGCTTTAATGCGGAAAAACGTAACATGCGGAAAACAAAGGGAGAAGTCGCTGTTGGGACCTCAAACTTTCAACCTTAGAGCCGGGAAAACCTTAGAAACAAGAGAGTTGTATCGAGATTTCACGGTATTAAAATGGCCCATCTATTAAATATAACCATCCATGACCTTAAAATTAGCATTAATTGGTAATTAGAATATCCTCTAAGTACCATCTCTTTAATTAACGATTTTCTTGGTTCAATGCACAATTGACCATCAAATTTAAGAGGGGCGAACGTTTTCAGTTAACACTAAAACAACCTAGAAGATGTGAAAGAAGCAGTAGGATGGTAAGGAATTAAGGTCCTTGATCAATTATAATTTGTAACTAATTTTCTTATACCCGCAGAGAACATTCAAAGCACTTTCGCCAAGAACTCATGGGAAGAGTTAGACTTTCATTTTTACTCTCAATAACACAAAAAACTCATTCCGTAACGTTGAGCTGTAAATTATCTCTAATTTCGATATTTCAAAATAAAATATAACCGAGGTAGCCCGGGAGGACACGCTTACACTGGATTCATTTCTCGAATCTTTCCCCAGAAACTACGACAGTCTCATTTTGTAGCCAAATTTATTTGCCTGGTCTATCATTTCGATGTAGTATATATTACTAATTATATTTTCGGAGGTGAAATTGTAATAGTAGAATATGCTGTTCCTTTCTACATCCATTTTAATCTTGTACACCAATGTCATTCAGTCGTACTTCGTCTCAAATAAGGAAAATGGCGGATTGACTTTCAAATTAATCAATCAATTAACAAGTTTTTTACTAATTGAATTCCAATAGCGAATAAAATACTTTTCGCACACACGCTATCAATTTTAAACTATTTGAAAGTAGGTAATACGCAACTCAGGTTCCACCTGATGATTCCAGAAGTTGCTTTTTAATTGTGACCGAATGACACAAATGGCCCTCCGACAGAAATATGTTCTCCCACCCCTGTTGTAACCTTTCTCCGACCCCACTGTACGAGAGTTTGCAAAGACTTAAATCCGTGCGCTTATGCAACCAGCGATGCTGAAGTGTTAGAGCGGGTTGCATACAAATCGCGGCTCCAGACTACGACAAGGACATTTTCTGCTGTTATAATTTCTTTCCTACGACTTACACAGACAAGAAAACATCTAGGTTGCCCAATCATACTGGCAGACCGGAAATTAAGCTAAGGGGTATTAATTTATTGAGAAATATCCTTGAGAACAAGGAAGGAAATTTTACTAGTTAGATTTTTGGTAAAATTAACAAACAAACATCCGGAAATATCTTGATGTAAAATTTACTTTTCGAAAATAAAAATTGTAATTACCGAAAATTGGGAATCTGGGGACAACATCAACAACGCAATATTACCAACGTACATTCGTTATGCCTATCTGACCGGGTCGAAATGATAATAAACAATTTTGATCTTGCATGCTGGAGCTCCGTATTTTCTCTCGTTCTTGCTCATTTTCAGGAGTTGCTCCGCGTACTTTCATGTTATGCGTGCATTACCCCAAAGCAGTATTTCTTGAAGTTATGATGATTACTTCGAGAAAAGCTAGGGGAAAGATTGGACGCAAGTAAGAAAAAATAATCCGCTTTGAAGGCAAATTTTAAAATGTAAATAATGAGACTTGAGTTCATACGAGGGGAATATTGTGCAATAGATTCAGCACCAAGATAATCAAAAGATTCCATTTTGAAGCCAAATACTGTATATTATTCCATTGGGTGAATATAATAAGAATAACGAATGCCGATGAAACCATTAAACTTGGTTTGTTCTCTTTCAGAAGTCTGCTGATTCGATGCCAACACGGTGATAATTACAGTTTCTAAGGACTTAAATATTATAAGGTGATACTACGTGAATCGCTTTATCAACTGCAAAAGAAGTAGCTTCCGATCGGTTTCCCATACTTTTCAGAAAATACAAAGCTGGTATTGGTCGTTCTTATTTAGGATTTATTTAAGTTATGAGCACCATTTACTAGTTTTTGGACTTTTATAACCAAATTTTGAACTGAGAAACATACAAGATTTAAGTACAAGAATTCAACAACTTGGATGGTGCCAAGCAGTGGACAATTAGAACCAACTAAGAACTTAAATAACTCGGTTGTTATCACTATGAAGAACGTTAATTGTCTCACTCACAAAACATCCCTAAACCGAAGTAGAATGGAAAAGCTGTGCGGTAGTAAGAATACCTGACAGGAAATTGGGATACCCTTTTAAATATCTTCATCTCCGCGAGTGGATTCCAAAATACCTCACAAGAGTTCAAAATAAAGACGGTATCAACGGATAACCAAAGCAACTTGGCATCATTTTCCTCACGCCGTTAATTGGGCTCTTTCACATTGACATATGCAACTAAAGATACGTTCCATGTCAATATTCCTAGAAGTATATATTACCTGCAATACAATCACACGAATTTATGTCTTTGGATGTAAATATATATATAGATAGTATGCTACTCACTCAAGGAAATACTGTAACAGCTACTCAAAGAATGCCATTGGTAATTACCTGAAATAGACAAAAAAATTATAATCAGCAAATTACATGCACGATTGAAGTTAAAAATTATAAATTAATGATGTTAATAGTTCTCAAGAACACTAGTCATGGAATTAAAGTTAGCAATCAACCCATTACAGCAAGAAAGTAGTAGTTTGTTTATAATTAAGTGATTTTTTATACGAGGCAAAATAATTATGGTACTTAAAGTGTAAATGAGTAAAATAATCAGCTGTGGCTAAGAGTTTTATGTATTTGTTTATCATAATGATAGTTTTTCCAGTTTTGACGGCAAATTGTCTCGCTCAAACCTTAAAAAGTAATACAGTGTATGATTTTCGTGAAGCTTTAAACACTGGGAAGAGTTTTATGCTTTACTTACGAGGCTTACACCTTGAAACCGAAATATAAGCAGAAGTTCTAAACAGAAGTGAAAACTAATGGCATGACTTTGATCAAAACCCAAGTACTCATACAGTTGCTTTAAACAATACACTAGCGGTTAGGATACCTGCTCTCATAGTGGGAGACCCGTGTTCGAGTTCCAATCATGCAGCAAATTTTCACTTCTGTTTATCCTTCGGTTTAAAAGGTGCACTCCAATAACTGCAGAGAACTCCTTATCCTCATCTCTAATAACAACATAAATTATTACATTAAGGAATGTGTACATTATCCAGGAGCCTCACGTTCGTTAAAATCATCACGAGTATTCAAAACTCAATGGAGAAAAAGTGAGCAAAAATGTTCGCTTAAAGGTTCAGTTATTAAGATTCCAGTAAAGGAAAAATTTACGGAATGGCGTAACAAATTTCAGGCATGTAAAAAAATCTCTTTCCCGATATATTCGAGATGCCGGAGTTGGCAACAGTGGGAAGGGCGTAAGGGGTGGCGTTGCGACAGTTTAGAGGAATTAATTACGGGATATACAAGGCAGAGCACTCGAGGGGAGGTAAGCCACGAGTGAAACCGTGACAAGTGGAAGGAATAACACTGAGAAAGAAGAGAAATGTTGGGAGGGAAAGTCTGGAAAAGGGCACACACTGTCTGAATTTCCAGCTCCCTTATTCGAGTTTTTCTTGCAGGAGAAATACTGAGTAAATAATTCCCCGTTTCCCAATGATACGTTCAATAACGCGAACACTGTACAACATTAACATTTATACAAGGGAAAATACAAATAATTGACAAAGGATTGAAAATGAGTCACGCTTAAACTTTAGCATGAATAAATATTTATGCATTTACGAGACTTTTCAGAAATAAATCTTTATCTAAAAAAACTATTTAGAGACCATACTGAACTTAAAATAACATTAGAAGTAACTATTTTACCAAATTCGTTATTGAAAACAATAAATTGCCCATTTCTACAGTAAAATTTGTAGTAGTAAAGATAATGTGTAGAGTAGGAGTAGCAGAGTATAGAAGAGTTTCTGTGATTCTCAATTCGGACGTTGCTGAATGCTAAGATAAAATACATTATGATATTGGTGGTTTCACATATTCGCTCGCTAATTATGTAAACACCAAATGGTGAACAATTTCAACCCAAAGCAAACATATTTTGCTATATAATTATGAATACAAATTTCGTGTATAAGAATAGATTCTTGTTTTTCATCTAAATAAAGATAAATGGATGATAGATTCACAATATTATCCATTCTTCTTCTTGAATTTTGACTATGAAAAGTACTAATATAGAAAATCTCAAGGCGCCATTAATTGACTCGCATCAATATTTTACGGAAGTTTTATTTCTTTTTGATATAACTTAAAACTTCAATCGCAATAAAATCTATATCTAAGCTCTTCAATTGGATATGACTCTTCGTAGCTTTATGGCATGATTCATAAGATATGAAACCAAAGTATGGATCCTTCAAAAAGTATTTTTGGAGATTTCAAAGACAAGCCATAAAAATAAAGTTGCATGAAATGGCCAAAGCTTAGCATCAGTTTGTTTGGATATTAGGATTTGGATGTTTTTAGAACATTAGTCCTCAGTCCACAACTATCACTACGCAATTAGAACGGGAAGGATGTATATTAAGAAAATAACATACTTTGGATGTCTCAATGCATATCTAACGACAATGTTAAAGATAGAATAATGAATTTGAGAAAAAATCAAAATCTTTATCAAAATCTTCCAAAGGTATTTTGCGGTAAAAAGATATAGAATTTTAAGAAAGAAATTTCGAAGCCTTACTTGAAATCAAGAAGCAAATTTTTCCGTCAAGTTAGTGCCTTAGGAGTTGTAGATCGGAAATCTACCCCGCAGACGTTGTGGGTTAAAAATAAACTAAAAGATTAGACGTTTCATTAACCTCGCACATCGTGAATCTGCGACAAAGGAGCATAGTGAGGAATTTGGCCCACCACTGAAGTAAAACTGTGACGTAACTCACACTACGTCCCTCAGAGAGATGCTTCAAAGCCCGGAATAGCCGTGCCCACGCAGTTTCGGCATCAGAAATTCCGAGCGCATCAACGACGTCGCTTGAACCTTAAAGAGAAAGGTCACACCTCTGAGCTTCCGCATTCACAGGGCGGCCTCCCACGCAAACAAACGGGCGGTTCTTCCGAATCCTTGTGCTTATTAGTCAACGCTCAACTACACAACGATTCGTGGAGTGATCCTTGATGTGGTCGCGGACGCGAAATTGAGTGTCTCGGGGAAATAACTCAGCTGCCCAAAGCGACAGACGACATTACGTTGGCTCCGATACGGAACGAAAGGCAGCACCAAACACATAATTTAAACTTGAGTATAGTTCATCGGAGGCTGCTCTAGAAACTTGCCAATGCACTGGAAGCGGTTTAAGACAATTTCCTTACCAACTCATCTCTAAATTAACCGTCTAAGTAACATTCCGTTTATGTTAGCAATGCCCTGTGCTTTTCGACAGCAATTGAAACGTGTTATAAAGATATATTTTAGTATCTTGTCAACAGCTTCATGGTGATCACGAATTTCTGTAAGTCTTCATTGAGTGTATTTTTGTTATAGAGCAACTCATCTCTTTATTAAAACTTTCGTAATAAAATTTTTGTTTCAATTGCATTTATCTTTAATTTTGTTTTTAATCTCCGCAAATATAAATTATTACCTTTGGCTAAGTGTGTCTTCCTATCATTCATCATAACAATTGATATTCAACCTATTGTTATAATCCCCAGGAAGAATGAACTTGAAAAACTTTTGACAGGATCTGGACTAAAACCTGAAATTCCCAATCGTCAGGAGATCGTTCCATCGAATTAATCCAACCTGAACAATCTAACATGTAGTTTAGAAGATTTTGGAAGCAAGGGAAACCCTTTATTGGATTGAGTAACCATCCGGCAATTGGGATATCTGGGTTCGACTCTCGGACTTACCAGGCGTTTTTCATGTCCGTTTTTGCATGGGATTTTTCTTAGGCTCATGCCTTTACAACACCTTCCACCGTTTACCTTTCATTGCTAACAAACATATTATAAACGGTAAATATCTTCATAATAGTTCTTTTGTCTTAAACAATTTATATACACTGTTTTATGGTAAATAAATGATTTTTCCGGTTTTAAAACTTGTTTCAAGGTGATTAGAAACCTAGCCCACGCGATCATTAGTGTAACAAATCTAATATGCCCAATCTTAACTTTGAGGAAGGGAGCCAAACTAAAAGAATAATAAAGTAATATCAACAGAAAATATTGTCAAAAAAAGGCGATTATTTTAGTCAGCGATCCAATAACTTCAGGCAACAAATATATCCAAAAAGTGAGTACATATAAGACGAAGAAGGGAAGAAAAGGTGGTGTTGGTTGTAATTAAAACTACCGGATGGTCTTTTGCAGCGATAAATAAATAATGAGGTAGGTGCAGATAGTTAGAAAGACTGCAATCTTTAGTCAATGTAGACATCACTAGGTAGTTCGACGAAGCCCCAATTTAGATTTCAAAGTGGGAGTCGCGCACCCCTTAGAGGGATGCTGGGGAGATGTTTGAGGGAGAGTAAGTAGGAAGGGAAAAGAGGTTAAGCACAGGTTGATGGAATAACGCTGAAGGAGGAAAGAGGGGAAAGAGGACAAGCGTCTAATGAGGAGAGGGCAAAGGCGTTCAGTGGGCCATACATTTTGGGCTGTCGGCGTAATCTCTCAAGATCGATCACTGGGAGTCCGAAAGAGGGTGATTGAGACAGCTGGGGCAAAGCGGGTTGCCTGGTAACGGAGGAGCCTGAATTAAAAATGCAGGAAGGGAAGAATAGCGGAAGTAGTGAAGCAAGGAGGAAGAACGCTTACGCAACACATTGAAGATGTTAGAGAAGGTATTCTATTGAAGATAATGCCTAATAGCCAAGCAAAAGTAGCATTCTTCCTATTCGGCACTCTCTTAGCAAATTTATTGGATTATTTCCGCTATTCTGCATAGGGGACGTTTTGTTGCAGAGCATATTTCAATTTCGTCTACATTCTAAAATATTTAAGCTAAAATATATATAAATGTGCTATGATTCTATAGGATTGGTCGAGCAGTGTCTTGGTTTTGCGATTCAAGTCAAACTCCCGCTTAATTCTCTTTTTCATGGGTATTGATCTATTTTTTTGCGACAACCAGATCCATCTCGACGTCATAAGAGGCTGTAGAATTTCCTGAAATACGTATTATTGTGGTTGGTTACATCAAAAGTTTGAATAACAGTATCTTGAAATGAATTTTAACTTCAATGAAGAAATAAGTCTAAACCAAAATAATAGTAAAGATTATAAAAGGAATCCCATGATCTAAAATTATCGAATCTTAATTTAAAAAAGATTATTTCGATTTAGATAATTTTCCTGAAGGTTCACCTTCTAAAATCGATTTCATTACACCAATAGGTTCGCCATAAAGGGAAGATTCTATATAAACTAGTAAGTCTAGCTTTAGATGCTATCAAATAAAACTTACACAATGAAAATACCCGAGCTTAAACATAATCGAAGTTGAATTCGTAAAAATCGTTTTTCGATTACTTTCACATTAGGAATACATAAAACATATCCTTAAAAATGAATTAATATCCTTATATTACTTTGTACACCTTTATTATTAAATGAGGATAGAAAAGAGGATCCTACTTATTTTCTTTTACAATAGCGTTTCGTCTACTTTCAGTCTCTGCAAGCAAGGGTACCTGGTTCGAAAACGCCACAGTAAGGAGGCTCGCAGTTTAAATCGTCCGTGGCCCTTCCAACAAAAATTGATGGCATCACTTTTAAGGCTGCGGTCCTCAACCAACTCGCTTAATAGGATAAAAAAGAACTTGGCCCAAACTTTCACTCCATTACTTAGCGATTCATGGTTTCATCTCGTCGAATAAATTAAATTCGGTTATAAAAGGGCGGTTTTTAGCTCGCATCCCGTTCGGTCACACATTTCTTTAGCGGGAGAATTATATGGCCGTGGCTCCGGCGATTTATGCCCCTTGTGCCGGCTTCTTTTCTCTCCCGTCGCCGGCAATTGCGCGTTGGAACAAAAAAGGGGGAGTTAGGGAAAGGGGGGAATGAGGGAAAAGGGGGATGAGGTAAAGCGGTCAGCATTAGGGGCGGCCCACGAATCGTCCATCAAGACACACGGCGGAACATAAACCATACAAAGCCCGGTCTTGTTCAGAGTCCTATTGCTCGCTGGGAGCAGTACCTCTTCCATCACTATTCCCTCTCTCATTGAACGCTCACTCATGGCGACCCCCCGTGGAACTCTTTTTGATTCATCGCTAATATCCGATCTTCCCGTTTCGTTCGATTATGACGCCACTCCCCAGGAGAGTTTCGCTAATAACGGATGATTTAAGAAGCGAAGATTATCAGTTCTCTTTTGGGATAGGTTTTTCCTTCATTGCGATTAAATGTTCAATTGAAGTAAAGTTGAAGTAAAGGCAGACTATTAAATGCGGGCTGAGGATGAAAAAAATCCAGAGTGAGAGAGACACGATCAAGTAGCATTTAAGCTAATACCCAGCATAACATGTAATTCAAGATTTGTAGAGATGAAGCATAACTATGTTAAGTATCTAAAGCTTGAAAAAAAACACATGGGATAAATATTTTCCAGTTAAATAGACGCACTACCTTCATAAAGATTAAAGGTTTTAAAAGCAGACATAAACCAGAATTGGCAGAACTTTAAATACAAACTTTGGATTAATGAAATCTAAGGTACGCCTATGTAGGAGAGAGCCATGATCACTGACCGAAATAAATCGAATAGATATTTTAGATGATCTTGTGATTTACATGATATGGTATCCCTTTTTGTAGAGATGAAAGAAGTGAGACAAATTCTTAAGTATTAACAGATATTAAATCAACAAAAATACCATTGACAGCAATTAATAATAAGGGGAAAACTTAGGTTAGACATAAAAGAGATGTGTCATAAGCAAAAATGTTTAAGTAAATATTCGCCAGGTAGACCGATGTATGAGATCGAACTGTACATACAAACGTATGAACGGTAATTAATTTAGTCCTTTAGACAAATTCTCCAAAGTTACCGCAAGAAAAACCTGAAAGCAAAAAGAAAGCATAACAAGCCACTTGAAAGTAATATTAAATTAGAAATTTAAGGAAAATTCTTCAAAATCAATTCCTCTGAGCTATTTTAGCTACCCCCAAACAACACGATTGTGGATGAATATGCAATTCAACGTTTCTTCTCATACCTTAAGCTTAAATTACAATATTTTATCCGAGGAAAACGAGGAAGAAGTATGTTATTTTAACAAGAAGTTGATCTTTTCTCTCTAAAGTGTAAACTAAAAGATCAAGTTACTCTTGTGCTAGCCATGGAAAAGAGCTACAGCTTCATTCATCATTGTATAGCTACTTATGAAGAAAATATTCTTAGAAAGAAAATAATAATAATAATAATAATAATAAAACGGCTTTATTCGGGCGAGATTGAGACTAAAAGTCTCCTCTTCCATCTAACCCATGATAATAATAATAATAATAAAACGGCTTAGATCATAATGTAAGGCGTTTTAAAACATAAGAATAAACCTCGGAAATAACTTCAACATTTAGATTTCGGGAGAAAAACAACCCATCTATTCATAACAGTCAACAGATTCTGTTTTCTGAATATTTAACCTCCTACTTATGTTTACAACGCGATTTATAATGAATAGTTCGACCAATGACTAGATGAATATATTTTAGCAATAATTAGGAACCTGATCTATTGATATATTTATGAAATTTTTATCCGACACCATGAGAATAAATTTAGGTACTACGCTCATATATACTCCACGAAAAAAATAACCAAAAAGATTTATTTTGAGGAAGAAATATGGCCATAAATTCGTCGAAATATTGGTAAAAAATAACCTTCTAGAATACATAGTAACGCAAGGATACAAAAGAAGTATAACCATATTTTATCTAGGCTCCGTTCGTAAAATATTTCTAATATATTGTGACTATCAATAAATGCTCATGACGTTTCAAATACACTTGAAACGCTGACCGTCAGTGATTTCCTCCAATTTAAGCAGCAATCGAAAGCGTAGTTGATCTCTACCTTCCTTTGGTCAATTTATAAACTGTGCGACATTTGGATAAACATTAGCGAGACCGAGTTTTTACAACCCATCGGCACATCAAAAGCTTGCTTCCCCGGACCGTGTTATCTTAAGTGAGAGAGTAGATAGTTATCTTGGGAACTCGCCGGAACGTTCCGGATCCGCACAGTTTCCAACTTGTTACCTCGGCGAATAACACTTCCTTAATTAGACTCCCGTTTAAAACGAAAATTCGCGCGTTCCTGTTTGTGTGTGGCGCCGTTTCGTTCGCTCTTAACGCGAAGGTGACTGAAGTGCGGGAACTTTTTGGGTGCCATCAAAGGTGGCCTTTTCACGTGGGTGTCCTTTCGGATGCTCTGCCGATGAGCGGTATCGCACGAAGCGTGTGTAACGGCCTTTTTTAAGATCGTTAATTAAACGTAATGGTTAGGGTCAGGAGCCGAACCTTCTAGTTAAGCAACGTGAAATCGTTTTCTTTATGTATGAGCAACAGAGTGTATAGGTAAAGGATATTTGGTTTAAATTTATACATTCATAATTATCTAAGAGCGGAATGAAATCTTGCAATATATGTCTCTTGCGGGGATTTTGATAAGCAAAAAATTCACTTTCCTAGCAATTTCTAAATGCTTACATAATCGAAGTGATTTAGCCTTACTTGTCGAAACGCTGCAGAGAAAGAAATAAAAAGCACTACCTGTATTTCTTTTTCTAAATGCTTAATGAGAAATTTTCTCTATCTTCTTCTCTACTGGTTTCTGGTATTGTTTAACAATGAAAAAGTGAATTGTTTCCATACACTTGGATGAAATAATTTACCACGATAATTAATGGAATCGAGTACCGAGAGATAAATTAGCATCATTATGGAAAATATCCAAAAGGATCACGTCTCTCTATCCCTGTAATCATGGAGTAAGATCACTCGATGAGTTAACTCTTACTCTAACATTACTTAATGCTGTAATATAATCATACCATCATTCCCAAGCAAATATTTTGTAAGAAATATTTCTATTGGCTCATATCTAAATGTACATTATTACCTTAAAAGCCGCCTTTCGGCGTTTGAAATAGGGTGTAAACACAAAAAAACAGCACATGGATTAGTAACGATCCATAATGAAAGTACAAATACTTAACAGAATTCGTGGAGTTTGTATTCGAATCCAGAAATAGTTATCTCATTTTCCCGTCCTTAAAATCATCACGCCTGCACAGCGAAACGAATTCTTTCATCCGGAAAGATGTAATGAGAAGGATGTGAGATATCCACGTAATCCCCGAAAATTGTCCGAAAAAAATCGCGGTAGATTTTTGCGTTTTTTCCGTTAGGCACAAATAATATACTAATTTAAATTTAATTGTTTAAATATCTGTTTCAATTTACGCTCTTATGTATACTGAGTGATATGTGTATTTATTTAATTACATAAACTTTTTGTAAACCTACACTTCTTCATTTGCATACGTAAGTAGCTGCTTGTATCTTGTAATATTCTTATGCAGTTGCCCTTTGGTAGCTTGCAATAGGGCTTCGTTATCCATATTATTACTATTGCGATACTTCAATGTGCTAAATGCATCTAGCATGGGAAATTAAGGTTGGAAACGGAATAGCCATGCGAGATTTTAATCGAATTCCAGGCAACTGAACCGAAACAGAAGTTCCCGGTAGAACAGTTACTCAAACAAATTGATTGAACACTATACTTATCTAAACATTCCTGTTTCATCAGATAGCATCGAGACATTTAAAGGCATTTAACAACGAATACTTCCCCATTTACGTTAACTCTAACCTGCCGCCTCTATGTTTCCACCCCCCGATACTTCACCCCTTCCTCCCCTATCGCCCTCCACCCATAATTCACTCCCCCGCCTTTTTATCACTCCCCTGCACACACCTTTGACTCTCCGGCTGCGAAATCTCCGATGGCGTTGCCTCCGGTTTAATGCGGCGTTGCGCGGAGGCAAGGACGCCAAGAGAAATGAGACGGAGAGAAGTGGATTCGGGAGATAAGAGCAGTGACCATCGTTACATTGCTCGACGATCTCGCGTCATTCTTCTCGAGATAACTCGGATTAATCCTGGGGGCAGAACGAATGGACCCACTGCCCTTTTTCATTCACAAGACACAAATCTCGGCCTTGGCAATTCCACTGCGGAGTGGCCACATTCTTTCACCGAGGCCCTTCTAATCGACGAATATTTTCTCAGAAGGTCTTTTTATCCGATGGCCACCGCGACTGCGTTGCCTCTGAGATTAGTACTTCCGGCAGTTGAAAGAAAGAAAGGATACTGAAAGGGTTCCTGGTAATATATCACTGCGGATAATAGGGTGTACCCTAGTTATCGAAGCATTTAGCGTAGTCCTATTCCTCTGTGGCGTAAGTTACCGAAAAAATATGGGCTTTGAAATTCGACCTTTAGGGGCGTAATATGAACTATCTTTATAATAATCTTACGCCGAAATCGTATGAAAAAAGGCTTGGGTTGTGATAAAAATGCTATGATTCCCAAGGTCATACTTAAATTATACGAGTATGATCCCTACTTCGCCTATTCGGTGCCATTAATGGCGAATTCTTGAAATGAATGAAAACAGACAAAGGTAAATTAATAAAAGAAATGTCCATCCACTGCGCAATTAATCACAGAAAAGTTTTATCTTAATTGCCATAGTTAATCAATTACATACTATATTATCTATTTTCCTCAACTCCGTTCCTTTTTTGTTATCATTTCTTAAGCTAATTTGTAGTAATGGTATAACTGTCGAAGTTAAAAAATTATAATGCGATGCTCACTTTCTTTGCTTACCAATGTAGTTTACTCATTTATTATCGTATTTGTTGATTTGTTTTTTTGCTACTCTGCTATTGCCCACAACTAGTGAAGTCTTTCTGAACTCAACAGAGCTCATCAGGAGGAGCTTTCACCAAGACAATAACAGCAATAGCAATGGACAACACACACAACAATTCCATAGCCAGAAAAATCCGACTAGCCGGGATTCGAACCCGGGACCGTGGAGTTGGAGAGATAACGTACGAGCACGCTAACCAATCGGCCACCACGGCCGGTATAAATTATAAGACATTTTATCCACGGGTCATAATGTTCATGATGCTATAATATCTTTTGAATATTGATTAGCATCTTTTAGCATATATTCAGATTATAGAAGACTAGTTAATTTGGTAATACACAATAGTGACAGCCATCGGCGTGGGTGACTCGTGGACATAAAAACTAACAGGAGGAACGCGAATATTCTCCGCGCTAGAAAAAAACGCTTAACTGTTTTTAGCCAGCTTTTTTATATTATAGCCCATTTTGCGCTGAGTGAATCCAGCAAGGACTTGGGAAAAACCCGCGATTCTGAGAAGTATCCTATTCGCATTTCAGTAGCCGAGTATTCATCTTCGAGGGTGGAATACTGATCTAGAAGACATGATAACTTTATGAAAATACGCATTGGGTTGTTCTATGAATGGCAGGTTTTTCCTGAGTACTTTCTGAGCTTTCTGAATAAGCCACAGAGTAAACTCTTGAACTCCTTTCTAATAGTTTAGGGATCATTTCAAGCCTCTATTTCAATAAAACTCGTGTTGAACTTTCCTCTTTTGCAGATTATTATACCTCATTAAACTCGTCATAAAGGTTGAAAACTTTCGAAACGTGTAATATCTTGATGTTCTTTCTTTCTTAAATATCAAATTGGTAAACTTAAATTTCTCCATCGACCTCAAATCGACTTTTGATATCCACTCGACCCCTAGTAATAATATTTATTCTAGATAGATGCAGTAAGAAAAGTAGTATAATGTTACACGTGGCAACTTTGATTTCAGAGAGACTGATTTCCTATAAACTATTTTTTTGATTATTTTCAGTGTACTAGACCTTTTAATGTTTCATTTGTATGTTTTCCTTAATGTAATTTCATTTTCTTCATTTCTTTGAGATTTATCTCCCATTGTTAAACGTTTATTTTAATTCATCTATAATTGATGTCAGTCTAGTGAAGTTGATTTATTTTATCTGATTGTTTGTAATGCAGTTATGTTTTTCCCCCTTTCTTTTTGTACAACTTTTATACTTTCACTGCCTGTCTATCATGACCCTTTTCTTTCTCCTTCATCAAAAATATAATTTTCTATTGTAGGTTTCGCAGGTTTTTCACACTCCCTTTCTAGTGAGTGTTTTCCTGCAGTGGAAACTTTTTCCTGAGCCCTCAGCTTAGGTTTTTTAAAAATCCACATACTAGTTTTCTTCGTGCACTTTTGCAAACTATCTCTTTCTTTCTGTTTCGCATATGACGATGGGTTAGGTGTAAGAAGAGACTTTCTAGTCTCAATCTCGCCCGAATAAAGGCCATTTATTATTATTATTATTATTCCTCAAGAAACTCTAGGAAGATAATGAGCGTCTCCAAGTTGTTTTTGATATTCGATTATTCAACGTTGGTCTCCCAACCCGTGCTCTAAAATACTTCATTTTTGTGACTCCATCTTCACAGTCGTGATGACAAATTTGATGAGGTACAGTCAACTTCGTTATTTTTCAAAACGATCAAATATGAGCTCCAGAAAAGAGAAAAAACTACGCCCACGAATACATACAGAGGTACGGTCAAACTTATTTACACACGGCATGTGTTTGCAAAATTCCAAAAATACGGAAATTACCCTCTCTGTGGACGCCTGCAAAGCAAAACATTATTAGAGTCGAAAGAGCGGGAGAATATGTGGCAAAGCAATCGAAATAGAAGTGGTGCGGCAAAAGGTAAATAGAAGGGCGGCTGTTCAAAGGGTAGCCCCGGGGACAACTTCATTTCGGAGGTCAATCAACCGAGCTCGCGCGATATCACGTGAGCCATGTTTCGGCCATCGAGGGAAGATACGCACAAGTTAATCAGAGGGGGAGAGGGATGCAGCTTCCGGGAGGGGTCCGGAGAGGGGAGAATGAGTCTCTCTTCCTGTATTGAACGAACTTTAAGTAGGGTTACAACAGTCGGTTTAAATACACGGTGCATTTAAGGTAACATTTCAGAGACTCTGGAATCCATTGAGGAAGAAGAAAGAGGAAGGAGTGACAGAAAATAAAAGCAAATGAAGTGCCGTCGTTCGTTCGCCTCCGACTTTGGCACTAAGCGATAAATCGTAAAATTTATAATTATTGGAAAAATTGATAATTAGCTTTCTTTTGAAGAATTCAAGCAGCATTTCGATGCAAGCGATTGAATGACCACTTCGCAAAACTTTTATTTCCGTTCGACTTCGATATAACAGCAAAAATCTCAATATTATATCTAAATAAGCGCATGACAACTATGTCAACATCAACAATCGGCCATCGACAAACTAACTTATTTACATATTTAAGTTACGATTTATTTAAATTATATACAATAATTAGAAAACAATATTACGTCAATTAACTGTATACATAATTAATTTCACGTGATAATTTCGATGAACCTTAAGCATCTGAAAAATCAAGGGAAGCTTGTGATTCGACGAAAATAAAATCAAATATGCAATCCTTCTGCTCAGAGAATAAAGGTATTCCATTTTCATTAAACATTACGTTTCATTCCTCCATTCAAAATTGCCTGTTGTTACATTATATAGCTCACGCTATGACAAAAAACAGGGATTTGACTGCATCGCATGGACAAAGATGCTCGCATAAAAATTTAAAAATCAATTCAAATAATGAACGTTAGCAGAAAAACTGCAAAATCCATATAAGATAGGAAAATCCTATTTTCCATGAAAGGGTGTCCCCATGCACATACAAAACCACCGAGTAACTTTGATATTTCCCCAATCTGTTTACCACAAAACAATTTCTAAAGGGATTACATTAGGTGAACGAAACAAGGAAGCAGCGTATGAAGACTGCTGTTTTCTTACTACATTTTTCGGAGATGGAATCGAGTAGTGCTAATTGTAAGAGAGAGTAGTACGTTCATCTACCAAGGAAATCTACTTGACATATTTTTTCATCGAACAACGTACGCAAAAGTTCAAGGATTCAATGTCGTGGTTACAGTGATCTATAGCTTGCAGCACTAGTGGAAGAAAGCCGTCACTGCAGACATTTTAGATGATAGGGTTTCATATGACTCATTTCTTTGAAAGCTCTGTTTTAAGCATCACCGGAGACTGAACATGATAGGGCAACGTCTCAGAAGCACTCGCGCGGCCAAGCGGGCAGTCGATGATTGATGGTACTTGATTGGGTACTGGAAACGCTAACCTCTCTTCAAACTTCCCTCGGGCACAAGGGGAATGCTCGCACCAGTTCCTACATCTAAATTCATAGAGAGGTGATCTATTCAACCTTGTTAAAAAAACTGTATGCAATGGAATTATTGAAATATAATATTTGAAAAAATAAAATTATTTAAAAGAATCATTTATCTTCCGACCAGATTTCCTGTAGTTTAATCCTTCCTTAATTTTTTTATCTCCTGAAAGAAAATTCTAGCGGAATCCCGGGGAGCTGAATGGGCAGCGCGTTGAGCTTTAGTGAAAGTGGTCCGAGGGTCGATTTTTTATTGGAGTCAATGCGATAAATAGCTTAAGTCAGGGGTGGCGAACCTACACGTGGCACGCAAAACTCTCTTGATACTATTTTTGTTAGTAGCATTCGCTTACAAAACAAAGCTTCACAATAAGTAAATGCGGATTCTGTTTATTAGTAACGAAAACGATTATTTAAGTCAGATTAATGATCTTAATCCAATCACAGACATTATATAATGAATAATATCTCCATCTTATAGTATGGTTTGGCACCACATTGGCACCACATTGGCACGCATTTCCTTTATATTCATTAAATATAGCACACTTTCCGTATAAGGTTCGTCACTCCTGCCCTAAGCTTTTGAAGAAGTTTTTAAAAAACTACACTACAAAAACGTTTATCATGTTCGACCTTACTGCCAGGAATAACATTCCAAACGGAAATAAAAAGAACTTCGTAAATTTCCACACTAAGGGATACTTTTACTACTGCACAAGTATGGAGCACTAGTGAGTTACAAAACTAAAAATCTGATGTGGCCAGCACATGACTTTCTCCATATATATTATTATTATTATTAGGGGTCTTTATTAGGCGAGATTGAGACTAAAAAGTCTCCTCTTCCATCTAACCTGTCGTTAAGTTATTACATTATTATAAGTATATTACATGTATCAATGAAACTTAGAGGAAAATAGAAGAAAATGTGAGAAGGGATTGCGGATTTTAAAAAAAAACCTAAGAAAAGCTTAGGAAAAAATATCCGCTGCAGGAAAACACCCACAAAGAAGGGGGGTGTGAAAAACCTGCACAAACCTACCGATAGCAAAAACTAAAAGACATTAAAGAAAACAATGTACATATAACCTGGAAAATTACAAGAAGTGTTAGAGACATATTATCAAGAAAAATAATGAGAGTTAATAAAAAATGAAATGCAGAAAATACAATAAGTAGATACATACACTTGTGATAAAAAATATGACTGAACTAGAAAAAAGCAAAATAAAACACGATCAATACAAAGATTACGCTCTACAATAATTATATAAGAGAGTTAACATCATGATTTAGGCATAAACAATAATCTAAAGTAAGTTAATATAATGGAAATACAAAATAGTAAAAAAAAGAAAAGGTTATACTGGATGTAAACTATAGTAACAATAACGAACAAAATATTCCAAAGTAAAGAAAGAAGTTTGAAGTGTTGTTCCGTGCAGCATGAAAAAAAACAGGAAAAAACGAACTTGACTTATGGTAAAAAGTAAAATGCTATGATGGAGATAATTAGCGTTATTGATTCTCTAGAAGATATGAAAGGCATCTCCTCTTGAAAGTGTGGATAGAACAGGAAGATTTGATACTCTGCGGAAGGGCGTTCCATAATTAACCGATATAAGATGTAAATATTTATCTACGACAGTAATTTCGAACTCTATATTCTATCTAAACTTGGAAGATGAGTGATTAATATATATATTATTATCTTTGACGCCAAAAACATTATAAATAATGTTTTTCGGAACATGATCGATAAAAAACTATGGAATTGGCCTTTCGCCCATAGAGCCCAGAGCGCCCACAAAGTACATAATCAGCAACTTCCGGTTTATCAGTATTTCATGAATACCTCCTAAACAATCAGTGATAAAAAAATATGTTTCAAACAAAACTTATAGTAAATTACATTTTCTAAAACTTTTGTAATTAATAGTATGTACCTAAATATCATATTTTTGGAGATATTTTGAAAACCGGAAATGAGCTTTGAAGAATGAAGCTCAACTTCCGGTTAACTGATTTACTCCAAAAACTAATCAACTCTAACGACACCAACCAAAATACTATTTATGAAATTTGGTGTTGATAAAATTAATGGTTCTCATGTTAGAGCGCCCACAAAGTACATGTCAGCTACTTCCGGTTTATCGGTATTTCACGAATAACTCCTAATCAACCGGTGATACAAAAATATGTTAAATACAAAAGTTATAGTAAATTATATTATCTAAAACTTTTATAAGTAATACAATACACGTATATATCATATTTAGGGAGATATTTTGAAAACCGGAAATGAGCTTTGTTGAATGAAGCTCGACTTCCGGTTAACCGATTTACTCCAAAAACTTATCAACTCTGACAGCACACAAAACAGTACTATATATGAAGTTTGGTATTGATACGACCACTAGTTTTCACGTTAGAGCGCCCACTAGCACACACACACATACAGACACACACACACACACACATACACACAGACATCATTCCGAAAATGGTCAAAACGTGTTCTAGGGACCCCAAAACGTGTTTTTCCGTTGAAATCTCGAAGTCGAATTTTTTCATGAAAACAATACTTTCTCTATACTTCGTATATGGAGAAAGTAAAAATAGTTAATCAACTATATCAGCGGTTATTAAACCCTAGTTGGATTCCCTTCCGCTATTTTTTTCTGATTCGCGGACCCACCAAAATGCAGTGCTTTCACATGCGTATAGAGACTTGATTTATATTTCAAGTGATATAAATTAGATACAATTACAAGCGAAATTTTTAGGATCATAATGCTTTATAAACGTACAGACGAATATAACAAAATAGCAACGAAAGGATTTTGAATCAGACTTTGTTGAGAAGGCATACTAAGAATCCAGTGTGTTCACACAAATCACTAAACGTTGCCATTTATTATCTTTATTATACTTTATTTTTTAGGTATTGCTCAAAGATCTACTCAGATTACTTCACGGACCTCGGTTTGGGAACTGCTGAACTAGTTCAATTCAATTTAAGGAAATATTCTACAGGAAATCAATGAAAGAATCGGTATTCATTCTAGAAGCATTACCTTACACGCAGCCAAAAAATCACGGAGTACATTTTTTTCGCCGTCTGAATTGAGATATATGTACCTCAGCCATAAAAAGGTACGAAGAAACTTTTAAATGAAAATCTTACAGTCCTAAATCTCTGTAGAATTTACTACAGCAGGCCGCTGACGTCAATACAACAAACTGATGACGACCTAGCGTGAATTATTGACGTTGGGAAACTACCGTACCCTTACAGTCGTTGCACCAAGTCGCCATTTCTCTCGGCAATTTGGCTCAGGCCTATTCAAACTTCCGAGGAAAAAACGAAAGGCAAGACTTGTAACGTTATGAAAGACGGACTCGCAACCAGGAAATCGTTCACAAGACCGAGTACACTTGTTTATACTGTGCAGTTGCAAAAGAGGAAAGAACTGCGAGGTTCTCTCCCTTTGCCTCTAAAAGGAGAACGGGGTGAGTCATGAGACCGTGTCACGTGACAAGGGCGATAAATATTCTACAAGAAGTCATTCGCAGGAGACGCGAAAATCACACGTCTATTTTTCTCTCTTTCTCCCTCTTCCGCTTCCCATAATTCTCCTTCTTTTCCCTCATTCCCTTTAAACCTCTCTACTGAATCCCTAACAACTGTAAAACTACATCCTTTTTCAGTAAATGATTTTTTCGATTACATGTTTTCTCCATACATTTCTGCCGTTTTATCTTATAAAGAGATCGCTATTCCTTAATTAATCTCGTTTACTGGTTTTCCGCTATCCCCTATATTATAATATTGATCGGATGAAATATTTTCTTCTTTTACCGGAATGTTTGATTCTTAGTTGATAAAAGCATCACTTGAAATGACCAACAGGAATGAATTTCGTAATTCAACTCAGAAATGTGGACAAAGATACAAAAATACGGAGACGCAATTAGTTGGCGAGGAAAATAAATGCATGAGGCGAGAAAATTACAAATAAATTAAAAATCTCGAGAGGATTAAGAAGGAATAAATTTGAAAAACGGACGTTAAAATGAGACGCTAGAATAAGTATTAGAAAAGACTCACAATCAGAATTCAAACGCCATTCAAAGCCAGATAACCGAAGAGTACAGTGGGGTCTCGATTTCTGAATCGGTAAGTATGAATCGAATTCCATCAATCGAAATAATATAAAGTGAATGTCTAACAATACTTTCGGACAATAAAAACAGCACATTCTTATAATTTGAGATATTTATAAAACGAATGAATATTAAAATTATTAATAAAACTTGGTAAAGATCTGATAATTTGAGGGTTTTGGAAAGAGGTCAACATTTTCAGAACCATATATGGGTCCCCAATAGTAGAAAACATATGTTTAATTTCTTTTCCCTGGAAACTCTTTACCGATTGATCCTTATTTTCTTCAGCAGCACTTCTTATTCTATAGGAAAGTAATTGCGAAAATTGCTGAAGTTTTTTAGAAAAGGTAGAAATCAGTTTCAATAGCATTTCTGAGGATTATAGCGGAAGCACTGTAATCCAATTATGAGTAGGGTCATTTACGAGCAAGTTACTTAACAGACGGGTAGACTAAAATAAATAACTTGGTACACTGACAAGGGTTTTATTATCTTCAAGGAAGAGATTCTTTTATATAGAGAGCTGACTTTAAAGGATCATAATAATAATAATAATTATCATAATGCCGTCTTTTTATGGGCGAATTTTAGCCTTTGAAGGCCATTCCACCAATTAACCCTTTTTTTATTTTATTACTTTCTTTGCATTTTTTTATTAATAACACACACACAAACACACACACACACACAACATACTCAGACAACCATTCCCTAACCGGAAAAATCCGATTAGCCGGGATTCGAACCCGGGACCGTGAGGTTGGAGCGTTAACGAGCTAGCACGCTAACCACTGCGCCACCTCGTGGAAGCAGTTTCCCGGTACACCTCGAACATATATTTCTTGCAAATCGAACATAGAAACTTCCTTCCAACATTGATCCGAATTTCCGTCAGTTTAACGGCCGATCTTTGTAAAGGAAAAACAAAATTAGAGGTCCCAGGATAAATTGGACTTAAAATAGTCTGATGGGGCCGAGAATTGAACCCAGTATCTTTCTCTATCAGAGAGGCTGCTTTATTCAACTATGCTACCTGGCCAGAACAGTTCTCGCCGGGTAGCTTAGTTGGTTAAAGCATTCTCTCGAATACAGGAAAATTCCGGGATGGATTACAGGCCTTTACAGCCTTTTTCAGGGCCGTTTTTCCTTGGAATTTTTCCTGGGTGCACGCCTTTATGTGCAAAGATAACTTAATCCTTTCCTTGAAGTTAGAGGTGTAATAAGTTTGAGAAGCCATTGTATGGAGCACAGAGCGAATGTGAAATATATGGTCAGCGGATAAAGTATATGATGAGTAGCCAAATATTTGAGAACGGCACATACTAATCCGTGGAATGGAGAGGAAAAAATAGTTTCATAGATTGAAAAATAAAATGGGAGAAGTAGGAAGGGACACAGAGGCATGTAGATAAATGCAAAGTATGAAATACCGACTATTTTCGGCACGGAAGGAGAAGAGATAGAGAAACATTAAGGTGAGAAGGATATAAGGAAAAGGGGCAAGAGAAATAGCCAGGGGGCGATGGGGGCGCCTTCGAAGGGTAAAAAGGGGGAGCATTCGAACACTCCCTGAAATTGCTTTCAGCCCCCGGAGCGACCCCTCCCCTCCGCCCCGCGACGGCAACTTCACCGCGGCCTCTTCTATGGACGGAAGAAAGACTAACGCTCTATTTTCTTCGGAGGTCAGGGCACTTAGGACGGAAATGAGGTCAGAAGGCGAATTGAAAATCTCTCGTTTTTGTGAGGCGTTTCATATCGAAACGAAATGCGCATTCAAATCGGAGGAAATTGGCCTTTTCCGAGTTGTGTCGCGCCACCTACACTAAGGAAATGGAATGACCGAAATACGAGGATTACACGACGGGGAAGAAATGATTTGTCTATAAAGTATTCAGACCTAAATTGGTGCCTCATCCCCTTTAAAATCACGTAGGAGGTTAGGGAGGATGAGGTATATAGTCTCATATATTATTTTATTAATGAGAAAGCTTAACTACTACTTTGATGGGATGAACATCGAAGAGAAGTATAAATATACGAATTAATTACACAAACAAAAAATAAAAAAATGCTTCGTACGAATAACTATCTGCAAACTCTCTAAATAATTCACCCCAAATACCGCTTAGTACGTAATCCCCTTCTAACATAGCTATCCACCTGTAAACGTTATTTTTTGTAGTTTTTTTTTAACCGAATATTTATTTACAATTTTCTAATTAATCAGCCCGAAGGCAGCTTGGTAGCTCATCCCTTTCCACCATAAGTTATTCAACTGTGAATATTCGCTTATCAACTTTTATTCAGATTCACAATTTCCTACAAATCTGGCATTAGAGTATCCTTTAGTCAAGATGGAGTTACTCAACATGGAGAGCCCAGAATAGTCGAAAAGGAAACATGAAAACAGAACAAATAAAAAGAGCTTCAAAAATGACTATAGAAAAATATGTTACCTATTCTAATTGGATGAAGACATAATTTTGTGAACATTATACTCATACAAATAACAGTTAAATTAAGCTATAGTTACACTTATAAGCTTCTTCACAATTACACAATGCGTCTGCTTATTCTGTTCGAAGGCCGGTTTGTATCTCATTTCCTCTAAGACCTTATAAGAGCTAATAGAAGAAAATGAGTTACGAGGATGAGGAATGAGGTATGCCTAACTTGGAAAGAATAGTCTGTAAATTGTTCAGCAAGAAGTCCGGTTGGTACCTCTCATCCTATAACACCAGCTACCTAAAGAGGCTAGAAGAGGGGGATGAGGCTTACTAGCCAAGATGAGGAGTGAGGTAGTTTTCCAAAGAGCAAGATTGCAACAAAAGTGACTGAACTGACTCTTCTATCCTGAACCAAGCGACAGACATGATTTACGAAATTAATTTCGCCGTAACGTAAATACGACTTGAGCAATACGACCAATCTCGCGCGATTTTACGACTTAAGATGCCGCTCTAGACGTGCCAAATGCGTTCCATATCTCCGGAAGAATCCGGGGAGAGACGAGGTTTATTAAATCCATTTCATTCGAAGGATATTCGTAAATGAATTCCGTGAATACGATAGGATTGAGAATGGAGACGCGGTTCGAGTGATTTGCACGCGAGGATGACGCAATCAAGGGTTTGATGTCTTCAGTCACGAAAAATGTGTCACCGCTGGAAATCGGCCGGAAAATGTTTCCGAGGAAACGATGTCTTGGGACGAATTACGACACGCGACTTAAAAAGGAAGATAAATTTCGCACCCGAAATGGATAAACGACAGATGGGAGATGATAGTGTTCTCTATAATAGAATTCACGGTTGAAATTAATGAAAACCTGAAGAAATTAAAATGTAGTGAGCCCGAGATGATTAGAATTTTGAAATCGCGTCACTAGTAAACGGTATTTGCTTCAGAAATGAAAGCGAGCTAATAAATTTTGTTTTACTTTTTCATCTCTCAAATACCGGCCTTATTCTTATATTATTACAAAAATACGGATTGAGCCCCAGAACACACACGACACCGGAAATAATTTCCACTTTTTTGGCGTTTATTTATAACATTTCCTTTCAAGCATGCTATTTGAATTTCCCCGCAAGAATCTGTTATCTAATTATTTCTATAATGAAAAGATAAGTAAGCAAACCTTATTAAAACTTTCCTTCAAATGGAAATTTTTTGTAAAGGTGAGATTTAATTCTAGATATTTTGAAATAGATTACATTGTAGAAATTTAAATAAGAAAATACTAAAATATTGTTCATTACTGCCAACTATAAAACATTATGTAACATTCTTTAATATTAATTTAAATAATACGCTACCGGATTTAATTAAGGCTTTTTAACTGTATTGCGTTCATGTTTATATGGTCGTTTGATAGCCGAAAACTGTAGTAGAATTTTTCTAACGTTAGCAATAAATGGTGATTTTAATCTTAAGATAGAGGATACATGTATATAAACTACTTGGGGAGAGTCTATTCATTTAGTGAGAAGAAGAGTACATAGGATTTCATTCTCAAAAAATTCATCATTACAATCTACAAAAGCTGGGACGTACTATATTTTGGGATGATGTGTATTTTGTAGTGAGGAAGTGCGTTCCCCCTTTTGAACATATTTATTTATTTATTATCCTTTTCCCATTACTACATATATTCTTTTATTTATTATTATTCTTAAGGACTACAATTAGGCACCAGGGCAGGTGGTAGTCATTTCTTCGGGGGATATATAAGTACGCTGTAATTCTCGAGCTGGCAGGATTAAAATGAATTGATCCGGAACTTAAAACTGAATTATACATAATTTCGTACTACGCTCAAAAATAAGGGCCCGAGAATTAGTCAATCAACGAGTTAATACTACGGAAAAGTACCAGCCGGGCATCGAACTAGTTTCGTTGTAAGTCCTATGGGCTAAAGTATACACTTTTGATTTCCATTCACTTTGGATATTTTCTCACAAGTCTCATCAAATATTTCATTCCTCATTATATTCAAAATTCTCTCCCAGCATGTAGCAAGTCATCCATTAGATCCTACATAGATACAAAATTCTAATTTATAACAACTTCAGTTAAAAATATGTGACTTCCAAAACCAGTTAAATATAATCTATGAGGTGACTGAGTTCCTGAGAAAGAAAGTTCCGCCATAAAATTGATGAAAAAATTGACGAAACCAGTGAACGAAGAACTGAAGACGAAGCACTACTTTCATGCATCCTGTAAAACTCCTCGGTTTCTTTATAACACTCATAACGAAAAATCATTTGCTAGACAGTGTAATATATTGATCTATTCACGACATACCGTAATAAAGAGCCATCCGTGCATAATTCAGGGATTGTTCGGAGAATTTCTATGCGAATTCGGAAGTCTCATAGAGATGGAAAGGTCTGGATTTTATGGAGCCTTGGACCGAAGAGGAATGTCCTTTGGAAATGATAGGGTCGTAATAAAGCAACGGCAATATGTAGATTATTCCCTTCTGCCGGCGTCGCTTGTCCTTGGCGTCTTTTAGCAATGCGGAAGACCACTGAATAATGGCCCAGCCAATGGGAGGCGCTGCCATCTAGGAGAAGCCTCCGGGATTATAAAGTTTCCAATTCAGGGATTCCGCCTTTTTACTTTCTCCATATATGTAGTATAGAGAAAGTATTGCTTTCATGAAAAAATCTAGATTTCAACGGAAATACATGTTTTAGGGTCCCTGGAACACGTTTTGACCATTTTTGGAATGATGTCTGTGTGTATGTGTGTCTGTGTTTGTGGGCGCTCTAACTTAAAAACTATTAGTCATATCTATACCAAACTTCATGTATAGCACTGTGGTTGGTGCAGTCAGAGTTGATAAGTTTTTGGAGTAAATCGGTTGACCGGAAGTCGAGCTTTATTCTTTGAGGCAAATTTCCGTTTTTGCAAAATATCTCCATTAATATGATATTTAGGTATATGCTATTATTTATAAAAGTTTTAGAAAATGTATTTACTATAACTTTTGTATGAAAGATATATTTTTTTATAACTGATTGTTTAGGAGTTATTCATGAAATACTAATAAACCGGAAGTTGCTGATTATGTAGTTTGTGGGCGCTCTGGGCGCTGTGGGCGAAAGGCCAATGTCATCGTTTTTCATCAAAAATGTCTCGAAAAACATTATTTATAATGTTTGTGATGTAAAAGATAATATGATATAAATTAATCACTTATCTTCCAAGTTTATATTGAATATAGCGTTCGAAAATACTGTCGTAGATAAATATTTACCTTAGATATGGAGAAAGTCATGAGCTGGCCACATCAAATTTTTATTTTCTCCCTATACGTATTATAGAGAAAGTATTGTAAACGCAAAAAAATTCGACCTCCAGATTTCGACGGAAATAGATGTTTTGGGGTCCATAGAGCACGTTTTCGCTATTTTCCCGAACATGTCTGTCTGTCTGTGGTAAAAAATTTTGTGGGAGCTCTATCTTAAAAAGTAATTATCCGATCATTTTCAAAATTCATATTTAGGATTTTCCTAACAATTCCAAGAGTCGATTAGTTTTTGGTGAATATCGCTTAACCGGAAGTTGCGGTTTATCCGGAACAAATTTTTATTTTTCAAATATCTCTGTAAGAATGCAATATAGGTATATATAATTATGAACAAAAGTTGTAGATAATGTACTTGACTACAAATTTTGTATGAAACATTTTTTCGTAACACTGATTGTTTAGGAGTTATTCTTGAATAATGGTTAACCGGAAGTTTTTTATCCAGAAATGGAAGTTTTTCATACATATTTCTGTCAAAATGCAATGTAGGTATATAAAATTCTGTACCAAAGTTATAGATAATGTTTTTTACTACAAATGTTGTAAATGCTCAAATAATCTGAAAAATGCTAAATTGTCGGCATATCTTTAATTCTTAAAGATTCAAAACTGTAGCATGTTCGATAATGGTTGTAGAAGTTCTAGAATGGATACAAACAAGGAAATTGCTGATTAGAGAATAAAAGGGATAAGGTATCAAGTTACTCAAAGTGAGATCTAATTATAAGGTTATCATCGGCGAAAATGAGTGATTTTGATATGTGAAGAAATATAGATCATTTTACATTATTTATCACATTAATTATTGTTTAAATTAAACGGTAATTCTAATTAAACAATAACGAACCGTATAATGTAAACTCCAATTAAGAATACAATATGATTTTGTTAACTGGAGAATAAACACTAGATATAATTCCATAAGGATAATATGATAGATATAATATCACGTGATGATTCTAAAGCTTAATTATGGGATTTAATACAGAATATTTCACGCGTAAGTTACGTTAATGCATCCACGTATATAATACCTAATCAACCAGAATTAAGCTATGATATACCTCAAAACTGAAATAAAACGGAGAATTTTCATATAGCGTAATTTTTAGTATCAATTGATGAAAAACTTAGAAAGAGTGTCTCGCACAACAGAGAAAATAAGTGAGCTGTAAATTTACGACATTATGTCTGACGGGAAGTTTTTGAAATCCCTAAGAATATCACAAGACGTTACTTAATCTCTTTCCATAGAATTTCAGCATCAAGTCGAACGAGGAAAAAACATACTCGAATAAATCTAAAAAGGAAACAAGATTGCAGGTGGGTACCAGGTTCTCGGTGACTTATATCAGGAAAATCTCCAAGTTTCCTTAGCCTCTGCCCGAGGATTGCGGTCTCCGGAACTCGCTTCTCTCGAATGGAGATGAACTTAAGTTCCATCGGATAAATTCGTTTGTCCATATACTCCCCGTTATGCCGCGTAAACAACCCTTTCTCGACTTTCCCACCCCTATATATAAATACCCTTTCCGTCTCATTTGAGCGGGGGCTTCTGAGGAGGAAAAGGCCGAAAACGTAGAAGGGGTGCCCAACTCATTTTCTCGGTGCCCTTTAGGCGTTCCCTTTCGACAAATCGTCGTCGTCGGGCTATTGAACCGTCTTTTTCCTCCCCATTCGCTCCTTTGATCCACCGTATCCTTATATTTCATGGGCCGCTGTCGCTGCTCCTGACCGATGGCTCTACCACTACCACGGCGCACCCGACTTCAAAAAGAAAGGCGAAGTAACTGATGAGCTTGCTACCAGACGAGCTTGACGAGATCCACACCGAAAATATTACAAATATTCTCTCGTGTAATTATATGAAACTATAATTGTGTCACTGAAGTATCTATATAGAAATATAATTATATTGTGGTAGGAATTGTAGTCTAACGAATAATTAATAGTAATAATTACAGCGAATTTCAGTCTAACGACCGCAGTTTTACAATTTACCTAATAAAAATACAGGAAACCACGCCTGCACAGGATTTGAAGCCCGGAATAGACCGTTAGCTACGCTAGCACGCTAACCTCTACACAACCGAAGAATATTTACGTAAACATTTATACGTTGACCCTAATTTACAAATTAAAGAAACAAAAAGTCTTCTTTTTCGAGTTTTTAAAATTTACCTTTATTAAACTGGAGAAAAACGGAAAAATGTATCAGCTACTCATACACGTATCGTAGATTAGCTTCACCTAATTTATGACTTAAACTCAAAAATAATATACTCTTTATGTTCGAGTGCCTTCCGTAGCGACATTTTCCAGAGGCCAGCAAAGTAAAAAATTAAATTATTTCTCTAAATTAGCCCTCGTTAAATGACAGCAAATAAATTGGAGAAGGCAAAGGAAAACAAATTAATCGATACCCTCACAGCTGTCACTGAACGCTCAAAGATTAAAGCAAATAACGAAGGGAAATGACAAAGGTAACAAGTGAAGTTTAATTACGCCGTTGCTAAGAGATATCAGTGGCATCATCCGCTAAATTGAGACTGAAGCCCAAATTTTTTAATCAAAATTAATGTTTAATTAATTACGTTTGCCGAGAGTTGCAACCTTAAGCCGCCAGGTATTTGTGGGATACTTTATTAACACAGCGTGGCATTTCTCATTAAGTTAATTACGAGGCATTTTTGATGTTCAAGTCAATCCGCTATTCTCGAATAGAACATTCTCTCGTTTTTTTACGTACATAAAATTTGCTGTCATCATATTCAGAACGTACTTCATTTGCAGATGCATTATGTTTTCGCAAAATGATAAGTTGTCAGCAAAATAATGGAATAAAGCAATTTCGTAAGTGGAAAATCTCGAGATCTATATGGTAATGCAAGTGTATGGAGTGGTTGCCTAACTCCTGTTTTAAGTTCCTAATTTTTCGTAAACAAAGGCTCATTGACTTGAACGGCCGGACATGCGTCCACCATTTTTAAGCAAAGAATATGCCCTGAAAGTTTCGCTCGAATACGTTTCCAACAAACCTGGCGTTCCCCTCGTTAGTATATTTTGTTAACTTCTTTTAACAGCAATACAAGTGAACGTATGTAAAAGTATTATACATATACTGAGTGAAAGTGTTTACATTTTATATTTTGATCGCACGTGGTATGAAAACCAACTGAATAATATATTTTTTTTAATAATTCTAGAGGTCTAGATAAAGAAATTATAACTAGATTGGTAAAATCCTTGGTTTTGAGTGTTTTGCTGAAAAACTGAAACCAGGACGATAAGAAAGGAAGAAGTGCAAACGTTTAGAGGCCTTCGAAATGTTGGTATGGCGTAGAACAGATAGAGTAAGTTGGGTTGATAGAAAAACTAAGAAAGGTACTGGGGATGGTGGGAGAGGAGAAGGCTTAAATTGAATTAATTAAGCAACGACAGAGAAAATGGATGGGTCAAATATTGAGATGGGAAGAACTGCTGAAGAAATTAATTTATGGTAGGATAGAAGTAGGAAATACAGAGGGGAAAGCAAAGGTAGAAGTTACTAGATGGCATAAAAAGTGGGGTAATCTACTAAAAAGTGAACAAGTTGAGGTTGAATATGGAATGCACATGGACCTGCTGAATGGTATTTGGTACGGATTCATATTTTGGAATCGCTGTAGTTCTTAGCTCACGTTATAATAATATATACTAGTAACTTAGTACACCAAGTGGGATCCTTCCGGGAATCAAAAGGAAATTTTGGTGCTTACGTTTTTTTGAAAGAATTTTATGAAAGTCTAATTACATTTTTTAACTGATGCAGGTAAATGACATTTGTTATAGTAACAGCAAGAGCCTTAAAAACGTCACACTAGGGACCTCCTTGGAACTCCCTTGGAATGTAATGGTTAATCTAGACACAAACCTCAAACGAGAAGATAACTCAGAGGAAGAGATATGAAGTATAAGGCACATGAATTCTGTTTAAGAGCTTTACGGAGGAAGATACAAGGAAAATGTAAAGCATACGAACAGAAATTCCGTTATTTACGCAAGAGAAAATTTCGGAGGGAATGGCAGGATATTAATTAGACGAATACCATTTAAAAGGGCGACATTCGAGAGAGGCTGAAGCAGGAAAATAAAGGAAGGAAACGTACTCATTAATCAAACGCGATAACTCGGCTAATATTTAGACTTGCGGAAATGGAATGTTTCGACAACAGGAGGAAATTAAGATTTGCTAACGCAAAGTTATCAACGCTATATTTTCCTCGAGATTCATCTGGAATTCGAGCAAAGAGAACGAGTCGCAAAGCGCCGAAAATGTAAGCAAAGGCATGAAAGAAGGCTTCCTGGTAACTGGGTGTCGTCTATAGAACGAGGGAAACAGAAAAAGGAGAAGAAAAATATTCCACCGATTCATCGTTTTTAGGAGAAGGACGTATACAAGAATTCGTGCTTAGGCGAGCATCGATCAACCGGAAATGTCCCCAACAAACCGTTTATTAAGAAGGTTAATAGAGATTTAAATCTCTGCGAATGTGATTCTCACTGAAAGTCCATATCCACGGTGATTAAAGAATCGTGTTAACTCGAAGAATAAGTAAAGCAGTGCTATTTACTGCTAAGCGATGGTTAGTTAAAACGTTAATTCAGAAATATATCCATATGTGAACACATTGTGGTGCAAAACAATCAAAGGAGTACAGCATGTTTTCTCTTGTTGCATCTGAGATAAATTCACGAAACATATAAAGTCCCGAATAATCGATAAGTTTACTTAAATAAGTTAAAGACAGTGAATAAATTAAAACATCACGCGAATGAAAGGGAAAGTATGCGCTATACCAAGAAGTAACGCTACGCTTAGAAATGGTAGATGGAAATGAAATGATAATGATACATATATAATGTGATAATGATTATAATTCTTAATGTACACAATCTTAGACTTCATTTAGGATTGGAATTAATTGTTTAATGGTTTAGAACCTCACAGTAAGTGCAAACGTGACAGCAAAGACCGAAAAGTTGTTGAGAAAAGTAGGTGATATTTCAATGAAAACATGTAAGTAATATCCAATGGAAATTTGTAGTTAGTTTAGTTTTTCGTAGAATATATTATTTTATATCATAAATGAAAGAAATAATTAATACTAATAATTTTCGTTTAATTTGATAATAACGAAATTACATGATTGTTAATTTTTTTATAATGTGAAATGTTCAAAATAAGTGTAATAGCAATCGATTCTTACCTTTATGTAACATAAGATTGGCTTGTTGTATTATTTTAAGTTGACCTAATTCAAATCAAAAACTACATCCCTCATCATTCTTAAACTTCGCACTCATTTATTACCTGTTTCCTATGACGTGGCGGAGGTATTCCTTAATTTTTGGTTCCGTCCACCGATCTTTAGAAACTCATATCGCTTCATTAGATTTCAATTGGTATTCCATGTCTTTGATATTTAAGTAAAACGGTAATTCAAAGAAAGTCTAATTTTTGCAAACATCTAATAATGAAGAGATGGACTACAAATAGTAAATGGCATTTAAAGAACTTTAATAAAAACAACTACAGATAAATGTTTTTATATATTTTTATAAATTGTTTAATGTATAAGTTATACAATGTTAATATTATTTTATCTATTTTGTAGTGTATAAACCTATGTCATGGATAAACTACGTTCATTGTAATGTAGTTGAGGAGAGCTATAAACATTAGAATTTCATCCTAAATAAACCTACTTACTTAATTACAGGGAAAGTTTTAATATTTTAGAGATTTATTGAATGTAACAAATAATTTTTATAACATGTAATATTATTCACTGCATAATACATAATATATAAAAATAACTCTTAACGATGCCTCTACATGTGCCACTCATCTGTAAATATTTCCTTTACGTTTTTCAAGCATATTAACATGTTGGCATGTTCGCCTTTAAAACATACTAATGGAGCAATTTATAGCACGTGTCATAGCTCAGCTCTGCAATTCCTCCCGCGAATTTACGCAAGGAAAACCCACGAAATCCCTCTCCTAAAAATATTCCCGTGTCCTCCAATCAGAGCTCTCTCTTATCCGTCCTCTCCTCACCATGACAACGCATCCTAAGGGGAAGCATATTTCAAAAGATTCGGCATTTACGCGCTGTCCCCGGGGGCGGACATCTCTCTCTCTCCACCGAGAATTCCCCGACTTGGCGTCAGCTGGACAGCCCCTCCCACAGAATGACACCGGAGGAGGGCAAGGGGTGAGGCGTCGACGTAAGGGCTTCCAACCGCAATGTGTCCCTCTTTTTTCACTCGCCTAAATTAGGGGGCGCAGGTATACGCTCTCTCGTCGTATCGGTTGCTAAGGAGCGGAGTGAGGGCCTCAAAGGGAAAGCAGGGCTGCCAACTGCGCGGGTTTATACAGGAATACCCAGATTCCCTGTTTGGAGGAAAACGATCTCTGGGTCAACGCCCACGTTTCTACGATGAGCGGTATCTCTAAAAGAGGTTTGAATTACTGCTACTCAAAGAGGTAAATGCCGCCATTTCTTTGTTATCAGTTAGAAAGGTGTTTGAGAGAATAAATGATAACAGGGTAATTAAGAGAATGAATGATGTCTATTAAAACGGCTTTCGTTTTAATAGATTACATTTGGGCCCAAATGTTTTGGCGTGACAATGTTTTTTTATGTAAAAACTGGTATAAAAATTACTGATAACGACTACGAGTACAAAATCCTGTACGATAAAATTAAATAACTGAATCGTCGAATAAAAATTTTAAGCGATATATGAATACGAGATATCACAAAATCAAATAATTTTATTGCTCTTGTCCAATTTACTTCTCATGTATGTGTTAATTCCATTGTATTGTACATAAATGTCAGCACAGCTATGGGCTTTCGTAATAAAACTATGAAAGTAATAAATTACCTTAATGAGTCACAGATACTATATTACTACAAAGCAGTAAACGTTTGTAATATATAGATTGCTAAACTGTTTACCTAAGTAACTACCGCCACAATAGAACTCCCCGATAGTTATTCTTCTAATTGTCACGATTACATAAAAAAACACCGCGTTTCAAAATTCTCCATTAGCAATATTTAACATATAATAACTCTCGTTTGCTTCTAAGGCAAAACCTCCAAGAGCGCTCCACCGTTGCACCTTGGGCCCCTAAGAATCAAACCACGATTGTATCTTAATTATGAGTTTATGGTGGCATTCCTGGAAAGAAGGGAAAATCTGCGAGTGAATGAAAAAGGATGAATATGCGGGCGAAAAAACCCTCGTCAGTTTCAAAGCGTTTTAAAGAAACACTTAAAAATAAAGCTGACAGCATAGTATTATAAAAAAGCGCCGGGAGAGTAAACTCCAACAGTTCATACACAATAATAACGTGTTAACCAGAATTGATTAGAGCTAGTGTCAATGATTTTTAGATGTGATTAAAAACGGATGCCAAATAGAAAATCGGTGTTAATCTGGGGTACCCGTATCATTAGGGGGCAAAAAAGGAGGCTGGGTTGAGTAAAGATATTCCATCAAAGTAGTTTTCAGTAAAAAAACCTTTTTAAAATCAAATTGTTACTATTTTTCAACATTTCCCTACCATCTCATTTTGGGACGAAGTAAACTTTAAAATGTATTTTTCTCTATGATGACTAAGAGTATACCGGATAGTTTACTTTACAGCCAAAGAAGATTAAGGAACCAAGAAGGTTAGGACACTCTAAGATAGACTAAGAAGCCAATGGCCTTCGCGACAGAAGGAAATTAATCACGTTATTGCACAGTAAATAACAGTTAGAGATTGATTTAACTAAAGGAACACGTTTTAGCATCAAATAATTCTTCGATGATAATGGAAGGAAGTTTTCCTGAAAAAGAAAGACACCCGATATCTTGTATCCATTTTAATATTTTAAGACTATATATACTTTTAAATTCCCCTTTCCATACCTGATCCTCTTTCTGCCTTTTGCTCTCGATCATAACAAATTTTCTAGAATATTTCAACTAGGCTGGACTTATCAAAAGTGAATAAAAGTGTATCAATGTTCCAAAAATGTATTTTTTTATTATTTCATCAATTTAAAATTAATTCTTTCAAATGTATTCTAATATACAGACCGAGTAAGAAATACAAAAACTAATCTTTTTCTTAATCCGAGAATGTAACCTACTTCCGGGTTCCCTTGACAAGGAGAATTGCTTGATTTAAAAAAAAACACCTATCTTTATCTAAGGAGATAAAATTACGAGTTTCGGGCGTATTTTAATTAGTATTAGTATTATTGTTAAAAGTGCTTCGACAGCTTAGGTCATTTCGCACATTGGCACCCACCGGGATTCGAACCCGGGACCGCTTTCACCAAAGGCAAACGCGCTGTCCACATGACTATCCGGGAGCCTAACGTATTTTAATTATTGCATTAGATATTAATCTGGTACTTAATGTAACAGATTTGTTATACCTAGCTGTATTATAAAATATAATTATTATGACATTATAATATTCTGATAACTAACGTTAACTTTAATAATACTTCATCCTAATGGCCAAGTCTGAAAATAAATTTAGTACGAATAATTTTTTTAGGTTTCCGGTGAATAAATCTTTAGGGAATTAATGACTTCCCCAATAAAAGGGAATTTCCTCGAAGGAGGCAGAATGACGTAGGTGGGAACGAGCGAGAGAATTCGACGAAGACGACATCTTGAGCAGTAAAAGGCGAAACCTTTTAGTAAAGTAGGAGCCGTTGGTCGAGTTACAGTAGCCGTAAAGTGAGCAGAGAAGGGAGACAGAAGGCGGTTTTCGAGAGAGGCAGAAATGATATCAGAGGCAGAAATGGAACAGATGAGGGAAGGAATAGGGGGAGATGGAAGGCAAGCGTAAAAGGAATTCAGGAAAACATTGTGCCGGGGAGATAAAGTCGTACGGGTGTTTATCTTTGCGAAATCAGCTTGTTTTATGCCGGAAATTCTGTCCATCAAAACAAAATGTTTTTGATATATTTAATTGCAATGGTATATTTTACTACCATCATCCACAAGGATCAGAATGTTTACTTTTTGAAATTCTCGGAGATATATAAAAACTTGTTTTTGCATATCTAACTGAAGAGGAAAAATATTTAAAAATTTTATGAGCAACTGTATAATAATACAGTTTATATAATTATACTGTGTTACTGGTGATATTTTGTTATTTTTTCCCTCTTCAGTGACGGAGTCCAACCGCCAAGTCGCAAATGATAGTATTTCCAATCTACATTGGCCTTTTCTTCACAATTCTCAAATACAACTGAATTGCATATTTATTTTTCAGTTGCTTTTATCAGATAATTTGCTCCATCTGAGACAGCATTTATCAATCCATTCAAGCATAATCTAACTATCATATGGTGCTGCGCTACTTTTACTTTTGGTTAGAATTGGTAATTAGACGAGAATAGTCGAATTTCTCAAAATATTTCGAGCCACATTCGGAATCAAACTATCATATAATAGGTAGAAAGCAATGGCAGTGACTCAAAGCCTCAATTATTTTTTTCTTCAAATAGCAAAAGTTAATAAAAGTTAAATGCCAGGAACGTGAAGTTAGCAAGAACTATGTCTCCCTTGTAATCATCAATAGGATTGTATAAATTCCTCTTGGGTTCTCAGCCGGGTTAAATTGGTGTCAGCCTCAGCAGTCATTCTCAGCAGCCATCCCCCTGAGGATGTATTTCTATCAATAGGATTATGTTTTACTGTGAATGAATTAATCGCGAAATCGCAAGCCTTTAGCTCTTTGCCACGTATTTGCATACTAATGATGGGAAGTTGGAAATAAAAGAACGCTGTCAAAGATATTATTAAGTTTCCTGAATTATATCATACATACTTTGTTTTACCTCCGATTTTTCGCGGTTTTATTCGTCCCTTTACTTGTGTGTTTTCCCGCATCGAGGAGTATTTAAGATCCGTAAGCCCTCAGTTGAGGAATTTCATTCCCACAATTCAATTCCTATATTTAACAGCACCTAAATCTAGTTTGCGACTATTTAAATTTATCTATGAGTTTGTGCGCACTAGTTTTACCAATTGTATACTGGTTAATATATGACGCTTGCTTGCAATGACTTATGATTTCTAAATGTAAGATAATTGCAAACAATATAAAGGTTTAACGGTGAATATTTTCAAATATTAATTGTATAGTTTATGTGGAAAAGAGACGAAATGTGGCCTACCCTCGCATAACCAGTAAAATAATTAAAATATATTTAATGAACGATATATTGATCGCAATAGGGCACTTAATACACCATAGAGAGAATTTCAAGTGGGTGAGGAAGAGTGAATTCGAGCAGAATTCCGGCTCATCCTCCCAATAAAAGGTGGACACTAGGAAAGAAGGAGGAAAAAGGGACTTCAAAAAGGTCCAGGTGAAGAAAAGGAGGAGATAAGTAAGAAGGGAAGAGAATGGTAGGAAAGGTTAGTGCATAAATGTGCAGAGTGAGGGCGCGGTGATAAGGAGAGAGGGAATCCGAAAGGTAATGCGGGCGGAGGAATTGCCCTCAGGCGCCGCCAGGGACCGCCAAAAACGCCGAAGGAGCAACGGAAAGAAAATTGACTACTCGGCTCGTCTGAATTATTTATGTATTTACTCCCTCTTTCCGTCTGTACACTCCTTGGAGGGATCCTCGGAGTTCTTGAACAAGTGGTCCCTCGCCTCACTCCCCGCCCCTCCATCCCCTCACTCCCCCTCCATCCCTCACTCCCCACCCCCTTGGAGGGAAAAGGGCAGAAAGTGAGTTGGATGACGTCTCACGGGACAGATTTCGGTCGCCTGGATTCCGAGGGAGTGAGGTTTTTCATGGGAAGATAAAAGTTGCGATGTGAGAGGCTATTTGAGGCCATTTGGTGCAACGTCGCTCGAGGTGCGGACCCTTAAAAAGGGAGCTATGAATTCCTGAAGAAAGAGGGCGCAATCAGAATGGAGCGACTTTACGGCGCGTGTTCTGAGTTAGTGCGGTGCGAAGGCGATAATCGGCTCGTACTTTCCGACTGCAGTTGCCACGCGATATAAGGAGTGCGTAAGAAGGGTATGTTTCAGTCATATCGGTTTGTAACCGAATAACCTACTGACCCATGAGCGGTCAAAAGTAGGACATTTTTCACATATTTTTAAAAGAGTAACTAACGATAATTTCTAATCAAATCTGCAGGTAAAATAAACTTAAGGCTTAAGTATGATTACTAATTAGAGTAACTAATTAGAGAGTAACATAAAACTATTTACACCCTTATATATCAAACACATAGAATTAAAATAAATAAAAATGTGAATTTTTATTTAAATTATGCCAAATGAGATGTTAATAAGATTATTTTGTGAAGATTATGTAAATACCATACCACACTGTTCATATTAGTGTGATATTGTGTAAATAAATCATCTTACAGATAATCTTTACGTTTGTCATTAAATACCACCAGGTCAAGTCTCATATTATCGATAATAGTTTCTATCTCATTCCGACCGTTAGATGACCTAATTGAATAAAGAATTTCATGCCTATTATCCTAAGGTTTGTTAAAAAAATCCGGTTGATCAAGGACATCACCATAACATTCAGTAGGATAAACGTACATGCGTTTAAAAATCAGCATCGACAACAGCTTTCATAGGTTGCTTATTAGTCATACTCTTTGATTAAACTCATGATTCACAGGGGTTATCCACAAGATTAGAAGATGAACCACATCGTAAATAAGATAGCTACTTATATTACAATTTCTATAGTAATAACTAACTAATAAGCTATAATAAATATAATTATAATGCAAAGACGTTTTATAAATATATGAGTTACTATAAATATCGCAGCAAAGTTAGCTACAATTTACATAGCTACTCCAAGGCTTCTTAAATCCCCACCAATACACAATCATACTTCATAAACCCGAGCATATGAGTATCGGATGGTAACAATGCTGGCGAATAATTCAATTAAGATAAGTTTGAAAATCAAACAACGCTTCTTTGTAGAATCAGCGCATTCGTTTCGGAGATTAAGTGGTTTTCGTCGTGGTCTAAAAAATACACTTTGAAGCATTTCCTCTCTCTTAAGCCAAGCTAAGTCTTTCCATTAAAATATCAACAGTTCCAAGAATTCAGGAAGTGGAGAGGATATGTATCAATCCCAAATAGTACCTATTAAGTATTCATGTAGTATGTCGAGAGGAAGGAATGGATAAAAGCAGAGGACAGTAAAGTAGCATTTTTATGAAGAGGAAATTACTGTTTCTGTAGAAGGGGGTCGTACTTCCGTTAGCTGAGAACTTGAATAAACAAAAAGGCGCTTATTGCCCTGGACGCGGTACCTATACATTACGAATAACGTTTCTCTTATATTGCGGCTTCTTTCATGTTATATGAATACTTAAAAGTTTTAAAGAGGTTAACAAGATGAAATATTACCTGAAAATAATTTCAATTAAACAGAAAGCCTAGATTGAAATTATCACTATCATTATAATCTATATATATAATAAATCTGTAGAGGGGGTCGTGTCTGTACATTGATCCGATTTCAAAAAAAGTTGTATTGCTAGATACTGGGGTTGTTCCCGAGTCCGAAACAGGTTTTAGAAATTTTCATGTCTGTCTGTCTGTCTGTCTGTCTGGATGTTACAGCATCACTCAAAAACTATCCGACCGATTTTGTTTAAATTTGGTATGATGGTCATTTGTCATCCGGGAAGTGACATAGGCTACCTTTTATCCACCTAGCTGTCTCCAGTTCGTCCCCAGTCGGGGTCAAAAATCTATTTCACGCTATAACTCTAAAGCTAAATATATTCAAAATTTCAAAATTCGTATAATATTAAAAGTCTCCCCTGCGCAAATGATAGGCTAATTTTTTTTTACCCAACTCTACTCGGTTTGACTCCAGAGGGTCGAATAGTTTCCATAAGAAATACATGTGAAGACATTTTTATCATTTGCACGAAACTTTTCTTTAACAAAATTAAATTAGAAATAAAGGTCCTTTGAAACTAAGACTAACACCAAAACAAAGGAAATAGAATAAAGTTTTTTATTTTGGTCGTAGAATATTGCTTTCATTTCGAAGTTGTGAGAATTAGTAAGTTAAATACGAAAATTTTATGAGAATCTGATATTCTAAACAACCCGTCGTCAAGGCCAATCTCGATATCTTTAAATTCAAATTCGTTAGCATTAGCGCATCATCATCAACCAAGCTTTGTTTATAGCAACACCAGTGTTTGTTGATTCTTTACGTGAAATTGATGTTTATCGTCGTATTAAATGAATCAAAAGGAAAAGGTGCGAAATGACCTCAGCTGTCGAGGCACCTTCATAATTACTACTACTGCATAAATTAATCTTCTTCCCTCATATAAAGTAATTATCTCTTCTTAGCTTGGTATGTTGATAACTTTCTCATTCTTATTTTCCGCTCTAAATAATAATCGTTTTATTTAGCGTCCCGCTGTGAATTTAATCTATAACGCTGAAGAATAAATCAATCAAGATATTTGAAATATCCCTGAATTCAGTGATTGCTTCCATTGAAGTGTCAATAATTGGGCTTAATAAGCAGCAAGGAATGACAAGCCTTTTATAGCTGACTTGAAAGGTAAACGAATTTTGTACTTTTAGATATAGAATGGGAAATTAAACCAAGGAATGTTTTATTGGATCATCTATTGGTGTGTTTAAGTATAGTTACTGTCCACCTACATCCACCTACTCGATATCTTTAAATTTGAATTCAAATTCGTTAGCATACGCGCGACTGCAACAATCAAGCTTTGTTTATAGCAACGCCAATATGTATTGATTATTTACGTGAATTAATGTGTATCGTCGTGTTAATTGAATCTTCTTTTCTCATATAAAGTAATTACATCATCTTAGCTTGGTAAGTTGATAACTTTCTTATTCTTAATTTCCGATCTAAATACTAATTGTTTCATATAGCGTCCCGCCGTGCATTTAATGAATCAATCAAAATCGTTGAAATAACCCTGAATTCAGTGATTGCTTTCTTTGAAGTGTAAAAATTGGAATTTAAGCAGCAAGGAATCTCAATCCTTTTATGCCGGACTGGAAAGGTAAACGGATTTTGTGTTTTTAGATATAGAATTGGAAATTAAACCAAGAAATGTTTTAGTGGATCATCTATTGGTGTGTTTAAGTATAGGTACTATCCACCTATATCTTTTCTTGATAGTGATAATCATACACATCGGTATTTTGTTACATCTTAAATAATATGTTTAAATGTTCGTGTTAAGCGATTGCCGATACGTTATTAAGTTTTTTAGACTATAAAATATGGAACACCTCTCTCAGATTATAGGCGGCTGTCCTTTATTTTTATGCTTCGGTTCTATGCTGGCTGCTCAAATATTATCATTAAAAATACGCCTCAATATGTATGTTGTATGTTGCAGGGTTTAATTATTCCAAAAATCAAAGTAGTATTCATTTTACGGACTCTAGACAAGTATCGAAGGAGATAAAATATACATGTATTATTTTCATTGCTGTAACTAATAGATTCTATGTCTAGGCAAGGACAAATTGGATAAACTGAATAAGAATTTAGTCGAATAAACATCATTTCGAAGTATGACCTCTAACAAGATATTTCACTTTCGAAGTCTTTTTCGTTAATTTACTTCTCATTTTCAGTTACATATACTATAGAAATTCCCTCTAGAATGAAGTATTGCTGGTATATGGTTTTCCTTCAGTCCAATATTAAACTCGGTAACTTTTTTCAGATATGTTACTCTATACATGAAAATATCATCTTTGAATAAGGAAAGGGTTAAGTCGACTTTTCACAAGGGCGTGCACCAAGGAAAATTCCCAAGGAAAAACGGACTTGAAAATTCCACCTCCTCCTCATTCCACGTTTATAAAAATATCGGAAGACAATATTTTTCGTCAACGGTATCTGATAACATTGAAATTAAATTAAATCCTATTCAAGAGAAGAGGTAAGAGTTCACTCTGATTTTGCAACATAAAGGTCAAATTATTATTGCGATATAATTTCACAGATGCGCCGCTTAGATTATCAATAGGATAAAAATTTTCTACACAATTCATACAGTTAATTAAACAGCAGAGGGTCATTTATTAAGAGTTAAGTAATTAAATTAAGAAAACGGCCGACGCCATCTTAAGGATATTAGGTGTTAATTCATAAAAGGACGAGTTCTAATTAGATTAACTGCTATACATCGTAATTCGTTTGCGGCGTTTATTTGTTAATTCGTTTATTATATAGTTTCGATGATTCCACTGACTCGCTGTCTAACGAACATATTGGACGTGCTAAGCGATTGGTTCATTCGTTTTCGTTTGTGGTTCACAAGATTTGTGTGGCTATTTTTGTGATTTCGTCTCCATTCATTTGGTACTCAGTGGTTTCCTCTATTTGTTGTAGCGACTGGTGCATTAGTTTATTCTGTGATTTACATTTGTGTAGCTGTTTTTGTGATTTCGTAAGTCACTTAGGATGAAGAGAAGTATTGTTTTTTCATAAATTTAAGAGTTCTCATATCTAAATTTTTTCATATGTAAATTTCATTACTTCCGATTTACATTCATTTTTCCGTTGAGAATCAACGGGCACTCCGCTAGTACTGAATAAAATGAACTTTCACTTAAATTTAAAAATCTTCCCCAATACCCTAAAAATTTAAGAGCAGAATAAAAAGCAACGTGCAACACGAAATCAACGCGAGGGTTAAAAATAAAATTTTCACCTTTCGGAGAAAATTTTTCTCTTTAATTACGTACATTCACACCCTAAATTTTCCTCTGATTACCCTCTTGATTATCACCGGGGATGTTCCAATTGAAATTGAATTTGTTCGGAAAGGGATATCACGTAAAAACATCCGGACACCCCAAAATTTAACATGATATTTTCGAACGTTTTACCGACACGCCCCTGTATTCATAAAGGATTGCAAACGGCTATTCATGAGATGGCAAATAGATTTAGATTCCTTAGCTGGTTTCACTTGCGTCTAAAGTTTTCGGAAACCGACTTGACCGCTGTCTCCGCAAGCGTTACTGAGGATGAGGTAGGCGAGAAAATGATACCCAACCGAACTTATTACTTATTTACACGAAATGCCTGTTGATTCTCAACAGGAAAACCGGGAGTGAGATTTATACGCACTTCTCGATTGGAAAGGAATTCCACCTTTCAGCTGCTCAGGTGAGGCTTTACACCGATCTTAACCTTTCACACATTCTTTCGCGTCTCTTTCTCGCTATCCCTTTTCTTGCGTTGTGAATACCTCATGTCCAATCATATTGTTCTTAAGATTTTATGAATAACATTTTGAAAGAAATTTTCGGCATCTCAACGGTCACGTATACCCATATCATCACATGAGCAAACACGTTACTCGATAGGATTTAAAAAAATTAAGAAGGAAATTTGGTAAGGTAATTTTGTACTAGAAGGCGTGCTCCCAGGAAATATCCCAAGGAAGGATAGACTTGAAAAAAGCCGACGGGACCGGGAATCGAACCCGGGTCTAAGAGCACCTGACCCGCAATCGGGAGACCCGGGTTCAATTTCGGTCCCGTCGGACTATTTTCAATTATATTCTTCCTTGAGAATATTTAAGAGATTAATTTCTTGGAAATACATCTGAAGTTTAGAGGAAGCCTCGACGATCAGGAGCATTTACTCCTCAAACCGTCTGTTTTACATAGATGTTATTGCAGAAGCTACCATTAAGATAAAATTGAATTAAATTAAATTTCAGACTAGAAATAATAAACAGACAACCATACAAAAATATTTAGATTGTTACTATGTAAAAGGGAACAGTATAAGTTTCGAGTAGGGATTTTTCCTTAATTACACAATGCATAAATGATTTACATCCTTAAGAGATAGAAAAGTCTATTCACAGCATAAGGGTAGTCTACTTAAGTATTCTTTAGGTTTTCTAGGATGAAAACGATTACAGAGAGTTTTTTCTTGAAAACTTTTCATATAACCAAGCACAATGATATAGCATCCAATGATAAACACAAAAAAATCTCATATAAAACGTAGAGAATAAATTTAAACAAGCTTTCGCCTGTAAAATGATACATTTTATTTTTCTACATGACTCAAACGCCTCATGCAATGACAACAAAAACAATTTCATTTTTTACGATATGAACATAAATCCATGCCCAGAGAAATCGATAGTAAATCTCCTTGAATAGAATCAAAAATTAGCCTGAATATACTTTATGTGGTATTTTAATACTGTAGCGTAATACAGAAGTGAAAAAGAGTGACTGCGACTATCCCAGCCAAGTTCTTCTTCAAGAAGGGGGGAGTGAACAACTTACTGATAGTAAAGGTAAAATTTTTAATGGAAAGCTATGCATAACACAGAAATTAAACATGCCAAGCACATAGTATTACTAGATATAACCTTACGGTTGAAGGGATTGCACCACCGGTTTTTACACCAATTTGTGCCTTTGTATCCTATTATAAAACGAGGTATACGCAGAGTGAAGACTGAAAGTAATCACATAAAGGGAAATATCAGCGGAAGCCTTTCTCATATTACGCCATTTGTGCCACCAACGTCTGTCTCGAGGCGATTTTCTATCAAGATAACCCGCCAACATTTTCGCATCCCCTTTAAAGCAAAGGAATCGGATCATAAAACCCGTTTTTTCGAGCTTGTTCCTTTCAGCGATTAAACCCCCTCTTTCTCTCTCTCGCTATCAACTTCCGCGGAACACCCTTTTACCTTTCCTACCTGCAGAAATATCTGGTCCCGACCAAAGCAGAAATCCTGGGTTTAATTATGGAGGCCGAAGTGCTGCCTCCAATTATGCTGCTTCGCTGGAGGCTTGGCCGTTCCTCCGCGAAATATTCCTCTCATTAACCCTTCACATCAAATGCTCGAGCAAACAACGGTCTAGCCCACAGCGGCTAATTCTAGGAATAGTAATTCTAAATATTTCATGCAGAATTCACAACATAAATCGTAGAGTATATGAATACCTCATCGGTGCATTCTTTAAGGATCCAATAATTCAGCGCTTTTTGAATTTTAGAGTTTGAGAATGAAAAGCAAAGAATAGCTCCAATTGCATCCGGATTCTTATAGTCTGCGATCATTGTTTCCAAGTGATATGAGATTGATATCAGAGATTTTTTTGAACCCTTAAGGAGACATTATTCAACGATTATGTCTGCCGGTTTGTAGTTAAAGTTCAGACGGATTTTTACATTCCAAAGAGTTTTCAGATGAAAAGTAAATGAAAAATAAAAACTCAAATATGATTAGATACGATATCGATCCTTTTTTACGATTCCAACCCATTAATGCCTTATCAAACCCAAACTAAACCAAAAAAAGCAATCGAAAGATAATTTTCTAGAATGAGACTTCTAACTCATGAAAGTTGCTGTTTACTTTCACCGTTTAACACTCCAAGGAACAGTGTTTACAAAGTTAATATCGAATATAAATCGACAATACAAGAGTGAAAATTGTGCATACATAAAATTGGAAGTGTTTGCATGTAAAATGTCAGTAAGCTCATGAGATTAGTCATTATTCTAAATAATCAAATCTATAAAGACGCACGATTCTAAATTTCCACTAATAAAATACTAAAAGTAAATGAAACAAATAGATTTAGAAGAGCAAGTTATATTCAGAAATATTTAAAGAATAACTGAAGGCTATCTTTCTGTGGCCAAAAATTAGTTTACATTTCGTCATGTTAACTAAAACAATAGCTGGTATTTTGAGAGTAGCTTGAATATATTTGTTTCACTTTACAATGCTCTTCAACCGAGAGATGCTCGATATTAATTAATGTTCAGATTTTAACTTCGCAATAGAAAATCAAGTAAGGATCTGATATAGAATGGGGCTAATTGTTTGGGATTATATTACTGAAACTTCTCTAAAATTGGTATCTACGATTAAAAGATGATCTTTTCTACACCTGAAACATTCCATTAATTATATATTATGATGAATTGACCCAAAGTAACTTCTAACTATTTCGGGAAAGAAGTCGAGATCACTGTCGTACTCCACTCCTTGTTTCGAAGATATTTCCTACAATCTGCGATGCTCCCTTTATCCGCTAGAGCCACGCGATCTCTTTCCTACAAAATAACGCCGTTGGAGCGAACGCAGAAGAGATGAAACGGCGTTCTTTATGGGAAAAAGAGAAGTCATCCCTTTCCATTATGGCCGATAAGGGACGCGCTCTCTGGCGGCAGATGAGGTAAGCACAATGGAAAGCGAATTTTAACACTGACGAAACATAATCTGCATCTTTCGAATGAGGAAAGTATTTCCAAAGCACTTTTCAATGTGAAGCAGAGCCGAATCTAGAAACTTATCATGCGTCGGCGGAGTGATTTAGAACAATTTGCATGTTTGCGTTGTGGAAATAATGATCTTCTAATCCCTTCGATGAATTTTGTACTGAAAATCGCATAAATAATATAATAACTGTGAAGCTATATTTCTATTAGTTCAAATCTCACTCTATCTGTCAAATCGTGCAATAATGGATTACCTTAAGCCGAAATCAAGGAAGCAAACCACTCCACTCCAACTACCATAGATTTTACGTCATAATTTTGGCCAAAATACAGGTTAAATTTGATCTAAAATATTTTTCTAAATAAATTTATTGTAAGACATGAATCAGTAGTAAAATCCAATTTTTTCAGATCCCAAAGCTTGAAGATCCTAAACAGAACTGATAACTGGAATTTGAATTAGCAGAAAAACATGATGTACTATTTACTCAAAAAACGAATTACCGAAATATACTACCGGCAGAAAGATGAAACTTATTCATTGAAAGATTTGTTAAATTATTCCAGAGCGAAAAAAGAGTTTTGATATTTTTTTCCTCCAACCTTATCTTACATAGGTTAGATGGAAGATGAGACTTTTTAGTCTCAATCTCGCCCAAATAAAGACGATTTATTATTATTTTAATATATATGACTGAATTGTGAGACATTTATAAGATACAGCATGTTTTGAAATTTCGAGCAAAAGTCAACAATATTTTTCATGATATAAGAATCCCATCCAATTAGTGACAAATAGAACTGAGAAAAAATTAATAAGAAAATCATTATTTTTGAACTTTGTCACCAGTTACCAAACAAAATGAAAATATTTCCAATGGGCCTGATAGCTGGATATATGGATTCTCAAGTAATCCTTCTATTAAATATCTGACATAGACTGCTATTAGGAAAATAGAGAAAGAATTTTGGATTGAGAATCTGAAGTTTAGAAAAGAAAGAAACCGAAATGCTAAAAGTGAAAGTTGGCCGATAACATTAGGATTTACTAACATTCAAAGGATACGGAGTCTAAAGAAAAGTTAAACAGAATAAAACGACTTTTCAGCGGCAGAGAGATTCTCATCTCATAAATTAATGTGTGCATCGTAAACAGGAATTATTCGGTAAAGAGAACACAATTTCTGTTTGCAGACCCACAGCTCAATTCGCTCGTAATGCACGATGAGCCAAAAATGAGACGCCGAGGGAAAGAATAAATGGGAAGGGTTTCAGAGTGAAGACAGAAGATAAGAAAAGCTCTACGCAGATAAGGAAGAAGGGGAATACCAGGGCAGTCCATTCATTCATCTGAAAGAACAAGAGGGAAAGGAGAAAAAGTTTCCAAAACACAATTCCTTTCACAATATTAACTACGATATCGAATGATACAATTTGTATGGTTAGGCTGGACGTGATAGAGATTATTCGGGTGCCATAAATTTAAATTAAATTTCGATCTTCATGAAAAATAGTTATCCAACTTAATAGTTTGAGTTTCTTTCTTATAAATGTCGTACCAACAACACTTTGATCGATACTAGAAAAGCTAAAATTAAACGTCACTAATGAAAACCTTTCTAAGGATTTGCCAAGCAATATAGAGTACAAGGTTGGACTCGAAAGTGGCATATCAAAGCATGAACGATAAAAACACGCCAATAAAAAGCTATTTAGCTGCAGAAAAGTCATTACTGACAAGCCTAACTTAAAGATACCTGATAAAATAATTTTAAGGCCTTAGTAATAATAAAATCCAGGAAAAATATTTCCTCAGCTTGCATAAAATATTGGGGTACTTCGTATGAATTATGGCACATTATGGTATTTGGTAGAAATAAATTATCCGTTTTTCGTGAAAACATAAAAAACAAGTATTACTCACAGAACTGGTTCTTAGTGGCACAGATGAAGTGTAAATGATCCATACCTAGAAAAATAAACAAAAAATAGTTAAATAATATCTGGTTATAGAAATTTAAAGTAACTATCAATATGGGTTTCCGAATTTTCAACGAAGAAACTAATATATCATTTGACACCTATTTTGACGTTAGAAATGTAAATATAACTAGTAGATGAGACTTGTATTCGGGATTTAACATAAATAAATCAAATGTCCTGAGAAAACATAAAGAGTAACCTATCTTCGTAAAGATGAAATTTATGACTGATTAATTAATCCTCCAGCACCTTCGCTTTCTTCCTGATTGCCTTACAATATATTCGAATATCCCATACGGACACCGTTTTATAACATTTTTTCTTCTATAAGTAATTCCAATATGCCGTACTTGTAGAAGATTTCATCATACAACATATCCTAATCAACTCTATCTGAACCATTAGTTAGATTCCCACAGCCTCTCATCCTCAAATTCAATGATTCCTCGAGATATTTAATTCGCTCCGTTAACTTTTTCTGATTCGAATCATTTCTTGCTTCTTTTTCAGACTCTTTACCGTTTCTTTTATTTACGTTTCACCCAGAAAAGCAACACGCTCCAGAGGTATCCCCAATGTTTAGCCCCATTTTCATTGGACAACACTATCTCCCGCTTAAGTACCTCTATTTGTTTCCCTTTTGAAACTCACCATTTTATTTAGGTAAAAGTAGTTTGCTAGAATTATCTACGGGTTTCCAATGCCGAAACATCGGTTTCATCCGTCCAAACCACCCGATTGGAAACTCGTGAAGAATTATTGCGGCAGATACACCGGGAAAGCACGATATCTTTTCTAATGGTAATTTATTACCTTTTAGATTTTTGATAGAAATCCCTCCCCCCACCCCAACCCAACGGCAACGTTGCCGTGTGTAAACGGGTAATTTCTTGCAAAATCACGAAAAATCTTAATTTTCATCGTAGAATTTCGATTAAAAGACGCTTGTAGATCTCTTAGGACGAGTGAGACGACGAAGGTAATAAATTGTTGCTCATTTGAATTGTTTATGACTTTTTAAATCGTATTCCGCGCGGTCAGTTATTTTATGGTCCCCCATGCTGTGATGGCCGGGCGCTGCCGAGCTTCAAGCGGAGGAAAGGGTTCGGATTAGGATGGCGACCCTCGAAATTTCTACCAGAAAAAAAGTAACGGTAAAAACCCCGCTTAGTTACCACTAACCCAAAATATATATAAATATAAATGTATGCTTTACTTTAAATAAAATTTTAATACCAAAGCATACATATAAAATACATCATTCTTCTCACCCAATTCTACAACATTATAAGATTCTATTTATATAAGGAACTACCTCATTAAAAATATAATGAAAGTAGATTAACTACAAAATTGAAAGAGAAGCGAATTTAATTTGAGAATACATTTATCGTACAGTAAGATTTTTCAAGCAATATCTTTTCATATCTTGCAAAAAAACTTAAAATTAACATAAAATTTTTCCGTGAAGTTTAAAATTTTAATCCTCGTACACAGTGGGTAATATTTATTTAATTCAAAACTATTTATCTCTTTGCATCGTTCTCTCTAAAGCCGTATCCTTTCCTTCCAATCCCTTCCAAGAAACCCTCCAACAATGACGTATGATTCCGACGCAAGGTTTTTTCACTTACAAATTCTTACAGTTGACGTTTATTTCTGGGGATCCAGAGAGAGAGAGCGGAATTCGGCCCAATCCTCCGTCATCCGCTCTCGATGAACTGAATTCCGCATTAGCGATTCCCCCTTCCGTTCAATATCCCAAGCTGACATGAGATCCCTCTCCTTCCTCCTCTTTTTTCTCCACGGAAACCCTGCGATTGCTTTTTGTTTGCCAACGTGGAGGTTCAAAATCTTCATTGGAGAGAGGAAAAAGGAGAAGAAAAGGCTACTTGAGAAACACAGAGCATTACCCAGGCAGGAGGCACTCCCCAGGTAAGAATAACTCCCCCGGTCGAGAATTACTCCCCAGGGTGGCTGGATGGATAGGTCGCTCAGGCAATCCATAGTCCCTAGGTGCAACCCAATCTTTTCAGGGAGGATTCACTCCTATCTCAAAACAATGTATTTAGGGATGTAAGAATTAATCTTATCATTTCAACATGGTAAAATTATAGTAACGATGACAGAAAAGCTGTTAACGATTTTTTCAGTTAGCTTTCTATTTATTTAATATCTAATTTATTTACCTTTCCTATCGATCAAAGGTTAGTCCATTCTTTAAGCAATAAGAAAGGTAAAATTACTTGTCAATTCTAAAAGACTTCTAATGAATCTAACACTTCCACATCAGTGAATGAATATCTCTTGAATGATCTCTTTCTTCACCAATTCTCAAATACATCATTCCCTGCGTTATTTTTCACATGTCATAATCTGGAATATTTAATTGCTGTAAGACACACTACAGGAAATTGTAACTACAGGTCAGAATGTTAAACTTCGAATAAGATGCTCGAAAATCGTAAAAGGAAACGATGTCAGAAGTATTTTAACATACTTCTATATCTTGATACAGATATACATAGACTATTATGTTTCTGTTCTCATATCTCGACTATAGTGTTCCGTTTTTATATCACAGCCCACTTGTCTGAATCGAGGGAGTGCACAATGTCTAGCTTGGATACGCAGCGGACGATCCCAGGGGTGTGTCCTGCCTGCAGCAGCAGTTACCAGAAGAGGCAATGGCGAAGAAGGCAGTATAGGCGCGCAGGCAGAGGATAGTTCCATCTATCGGGGGACAGAGAAAACGCGATGGGATTGGGTGCCTTTATTCGGAGATGGAAGACTCGAGTGAATTGCGAGGAAGATGAGAGTGGAATGCGGAACGAGCAAAGGAATGTCACTCTGACGGAGGATTCCCTTAAAAACATTGGTTTGTTATCCGCTCCCTTTTATTCTCTCTGCAGACACGCGCGCAATCTTACGCACTTCCGAGCATAAAAGCAGGGCTGCCACCATAAAAAATCATCGATGCTCAGAGCGAGTTCAAATAAAAACATGAGATGTGTATGCATAGAAAAATTACGTCCTCGTTCGCTTGCAGAGGATACAGGTGGATGCAAAAGTCACCGGAAATGAATATTTAAGTGCGAGTGATTAACTTTTGAAGCATTATGTATGAAAATATTTCTCGGAGCAGAGTGATGCAATTGAGTCAGATCTCTAAGCTATAAGAAAGACATTTGAAAATCTATTACAAAAGTTATAATGTAATTATAATTTAAATATAAATAATTTAAATAAATAATAATCGTAATTTTGTAAAAATTCATTTAACATGGTTAATTGATTTTTCAGACACGAAATACACAATATACGTTTAAATACTGTTAAAATGCAATTAATTTTATGTTTATATACAAGACGCTGTTCTTAAAGAAATATCGTTAGGAGATATACACAAAAAATGTTTTTACTATTCGAAATAAACTTGAAGGACTTCCTTATTTCTATTGATGAGTCCAGCTAATTTTCTCTAGCGTCATTTGGTGGAAATGCATATTTTTGAAGAAGAAATAACTAGGAACATTTTGCAATTTCACAGAATATATTTGGGATACAACCGTGATTTCGAGCTTTAATGCATCTTCGGGCAAAGGAAGCATTGAAGATGAGATGAAAGTTACGTTCTGCGGAATAATAAAAATATTATCACTTATTTTTGCATCGTATATCGATCAGTGACCGAATCGAATAATTTCTGAGAATTAATGACCAAATTAAATCAATTTAAATATCAATTTGACCTGTTGAAAGCACAGCACTAGGTTACTCATATACGGGAGAAACAGCTTGCAAAAACTCATCGAATAAACACATCAACAAATCGGATTTCAGACAGTGAAAAATTTGTAACATTGAATGGTACTACATTTCACTCTATAAACATAACATAATCTTTAGAGACTAACTCTCAGTTAAACTCAGCATAGCAGATAATGTGTTTATCTACTCTCCTAAAAGCTTCTCTCACAGGCCATTCTTCTCTTGCGTGTAATCGGCAACAAAGTCGATTTTCGGTTTTACTTTCCCTTCCTTTGAAAACAACTCGTCTCTGATTTCTTCTCCTTGGGCGATCTGTCGATACAGCTACTCTCCATCCACAATCCGATGGACCTTTCTTGCAGAATCTTCCCTTCACATCCACTCTAACTAGCCATAATCAATCAGCTTGGTCGGCCTAACAAAAGTTAGCAAAGAGTTTTAAGGAAAGGTAAGGTTTCTTCCAATAGTTATTACGCTTGAAGAGTTTTCTTTGTTGTGCCTTATTTGCTACTTCACCTGTATCAGATAACAATGAAGTAGAAGAATCTGCCATTAATAGCCATTCTTTCATCGCCATTCTTCGTTCTGTCTTCATCTTGTTTACAGGTGACCCAACATGTATATCATTAACATATCAATTACAAAAATAAAAATGAATTTGATAAATTTCTACACATCACATCTTAAATGTATACAAGGATTCTACTACGCACTTGCGGTAGCTACTCTGCCTTATAAAGTTCTTTACATAAACACTCTACACTTATTCTAGTGTTGTAGTTTATGTAGGTTTTCCTTATAAAAAGAGTAATATGATACAAGTACAGATATTTTAATACACATTACACCACAAAATAAATATATAACCCAATAATGTTATTATTTAGTGGTGTAATATATACCAAAATATCAGTTCTAGTATTCCATCATTCTTTATATTACCAATTACCACCAAGTAAAGACTGAGACATATTATCTTTTACGTCACTAACATTATAAATAGTGTTTTCCGGAACATGTTCGATGAAAAACGATGAAATTGTCCTTACGCGTCACCGCCCAGAGCGCCCACAGAGTACATAATCAGCAGCTTTCGGTTCATCAGTATTTCATGAATAACTCCTAAACAATCAGTTATACAAAAATATGTTTCATACATAATTTATAGTATACTACATTTTCTAAAACTTTTATAATTAATAGTATATACCTAAACATCATATTTATGGAGATATTTTACAAAAACGGAAACGGGCTTTGAAATGTAAAGCTCAACTTTTGGTCTACCGATTTACTCCAATAACTAATCAACTCTGACAGCACCAACTACAGTGCTATATATGAAGTTTGGTATTGATACGACTAATAGTTTTTAAGTTAGAGCGCCCACAAACACAGACACACATACACACAGACATCATTCCGAAAATGGTCAAAACGTGTTCTAGGGACCCGAAATCATGTATTTCCGTTGAAATCTCGAAGTCGATTTTTTCATGAAAACAAAACTTTCTCTATACTACGTATATGGAGAAAGTAAAAATAAATTAAATTTACTCAACAACTTGTAAAAAACCATTGTTGAGAATATCATACAAAAATATCAAAGCATCCATAGTTCCTTTTTTCTCCCAAGGTTTGGAAATAACGTTGGAACTGGTTATTTTGCAAATCTCAGATTGCTGATAACAAAGCTTTTTTGCTGTTCTTCCGAGAAAAAAGGTAGATGTCACAATTTCCTATGGAAACAGGAAAAGTATACTCATGTCTGACGAAGTGGTTACTCTCTTTATTACAGAGGCGAGAGGATCCTGACGTGTAGATATGGCAACGACCCCGAACGGTAACATCGCAGACCAAAGGAAAAACAAAAAGATAAACAAAGAGTTCTCGATCACGTAAGAATTCCTCCATACAACACAGGAAACCATTACTTTGATCTCAAGTGAGTGTTACTTTCATCATCTGTAGCATCTGCTTTCAGAACAGGTGATTTCTCTCTTCGGAATATCTCCATGTTGGCATTTTTATCTGAATCCTACCAGACGATACCGCAGCTTCGTTGTCTTTTTTCCTTCCTGTTACGTATCATCCGCTCACTGCGGTTACTCACCTTGGATAGAAAATCCTTGTATGGCTCACATTTGCCATTTCTCTCCTTGACTTTGTGAAGTTGTTTACCTTTGGTCTAGTCAGTCCGATCCATTTCCTCATTTTCAAGTCAATCCATTAGAATGGTAACTTGTACGATTTTCTTAGTCAATATTCAACTTACTAGTGGTGTAACATTTCACTTTTTTGGTAAACATATTCTAGTAGCGCTTGTTCAGAATATGAACTATGAAGGAAAGAAAATGGATACAGGGAATTAATCTACGAAGGTAAAACTTCGGATGATAATCTAAACGCAAATGCTACCTCAAACATGACAGATTCGGAGGAGGAAAACTATCCTCTATCAATTAAAGTCTCTCTTATTTCCCCCCCATTCAATTTGATTTGGAAATCGCACATGGCATTCACATAAATATTTAATTATTGTGATCTAACACATTCTGTAAGCAAATCCATATTTTTTAAGGTGATGCCAAATCTTTACCATTAATTTTCATTAAGTTTTGAAAGAAGAGTTTCAACATGCAATTTCCAATATAACGAAATAGAGGCCTACGTCACTACAGAGGAAGACTTTGACATTCTATATCAAGAAAGTAACGGTGAAATTTTAAATTCATACGATATATATGGTATGTATAACACTGATAAAAATTATTATTTATCCCTTTCTATTGAGACAAGCCTTATAATGAACCAATTTCATTGAACACAAAAGATAATTCTCGTAGCATAATTCGATGAGAATTATAATCAATAATTAATAATAATTCTTTAAGTTCTTAATTCAGTTTACTTATGTTGTGTTTTTCTTTATTTTGTATTTTTGCATATATTTGTATTTTTCTTTTGTATAAAACTTTTGTTCTTTTGATTTTCCTTATATTTTTGTATATCTGTCGAAATTTCTTTTTTAATTTTTCTAGGTATTTCCACATATTTTTGTATTTATTGTATCTCAGAGCATTCTTTTGAATTTCCATTAATTTATGTATTCCTGTCATTTTCATACATTTACATATTCTATGACTGATTCATTTTTTGTATTTTGTGATGTTCTATGGAAATCTACTCAGAGCATTATAAATTATAATATTATTATAGGAGAATATCAGAGTCGCTTGACTTCCGGGCTAACCCCAACGCAAACGACGCGACGTAGCCAAACAGATACACGTATGCGACGGAGAAATAGATGAGGATTCATTTGATTTGCAACCGGAAAGCTTACGAACGAGCTAAAAATTTGAGAATCCTCAATTTTTCGTGCAGTTTAATTAGAAAAACATCTCAGGCGTTCCATAACTCCACTGGAAAGAGTCAAGGTTGAAATAAATGTGTAAATAATTCTGTAATACGAAAATTCTTCAAATACGGATATTCTCAAATCTACCAGTTGATTTTCCTGAGTGAAGAGAATTTTAGGGGGCTCTAAACTCCCTCTGAACGGACGCTAGGTTAAATTAAATAAGCCCGTAAAGCAATCCATATCGTAAAGTAGTCCAACGCAGCTATAGAAAATCGAATCAAATTTGATAAATTAGAAAATGGCCGGGGGAATTTTTCGTCGCCGCCGTTAACCCGATAATCGGTGGAGCGTCGGAGGGCTTTCAGAGGCCATTGTGTCCTCGTCCCATCCGAGGGCTGTCCCCAACGCGTTCACGGTCCAATAAAGAAACTCAGAGGGATTGGGACGAAGGTCTTGGCGGAGCTAAGCAGGTAAAATGGGCCCAAGAATGAGAAGAAAATGACGGGGAAAGTGAAGTGCGGAGATTTGGAGAGGGTTCAACTGGAAGAGATAATGAGAAATTTGAGCGGGGGCGATTTTATAGGGACATAAACGCAATGGAGCAGTAAGGAGAGATATTATTGAAGGAAAGGGAGCGGAGATAAGAAATACAGGCTGAAGGAGGACCCTTACTCAATAGTTCATAGCAAACTGGGCTTACAGTCAATGGCATCATGGAAAAAACTAAATAAATGGCACGTTATTTAGTGTTAAAAAGGAGGCACTGCTGATGAAGAGTCCGATAAAGGATTGTTGTGACCAAACAACTCACCGAGAAGAAGGAAAACGGTACAGATAATGAGAAATTATAGTAAATTTAAGGATAGGAACATAAAGAAACTCTACCAAGTTCAGCATCACTTAGGGGATTATAGAAATAGCGTGGAAGTATGTAATCGTTTATTGAAATTATCTCTTCTTTGTTGCGTACCAATCGTTTACTACATATTTCAAAACCATCAATTATATATTAAATAATTAATTATATAATTGATTCATTATAATTTCATAAAATATATCAATAATGATCAATCTAAATCATTTATTAAAATTATTATGTTTTAATATCACCTAGTTATAGGTGTGACTCAATGCCCCGATAAGCATAAAACAGAGAAGTTATTAAATTTTTCTTGAGTATATACATAAAACAATCGATGCTTCAATTTGACAGTCAGCCAATTACAGATAAAAAGCTGAGTAGTCGATAGTGGTGTGTGATAGTGATGACTAACGTGGGTTTTTTGTATGACAACCATGATGAATTCTCTTGCTTGGGACAACTTTTGTTCTTCAAAGCTTTTAACAGCTGCATTTTTACGTGGTTATTTAATCGAAAATTATATAAGGCACAGTAATCGTATCTTATTTTCATTAATGTATATATTTATTGCATAAATTAATATAAATATTTAATTTTACGGGAGAAGACCTTAAAACAGAGGTTTAGTAGTTGGAATAGTATATATATAGAATAATAATAGCCTGGAAAGTGGGAGACCTGGGTTCGAATCCCAGTTATGTCGCTATTGTTAACTTATTGCTCAACCTTGGGTTGAAGGCTTTATCTTGCTTTGGATATTTCTATTCACCGTCTTGTAGACGAATTACGTCAATAAGGAAAATATTGAGGTGACTTTGCACATCAATAAGGTACAGCTGCTATTATCTCAAGGATATCCACCATATTCGTCTCATATAATTGTCTAAATGTATTCTTATTTACTTCTACCTATTTATAATTCATTATATTTATTAATAATATTCTATTTTAGCATCAACCATCTCTCTCACTTTTCCGATCTATGACAATAGTCTCCCACATCGACATTGAAGTTAAGGGCTTTACGAAGGAATACGTACTTTGGATTCTCGACCTAAAATCCGATCCTCGTACCAAAAGGCTCATAGCAGCATTGTTGTCCGAGGAAATGGATGTGCATAGCCAATAAGAACAAACAATCCCCGAGGCAGGGAACGCTTCATCGACTATACCTACGTCCAAATAGAGAGAGGATACGATACATTCACCACAAACAAATGAGGAAACAATGGCGAGAATCTTCCGGTTTCCGATTCACGCGCAAATCCACGTGATACACACAATGCATACTTTGAGGCGAGCTTTAGTCCTTTCTACTGTAAACAGCGTGACTCCAGCGCTAAACGGGAGATAATGTGGGCTGATTCTATGAACGCTGATGGCTCAAAATAGCTGGCTTATAAGGATCATAGATTAGCTAGCGAAGATCCGTTGCGTGATATTTATGTCTATGCGTTCATAAATATATAAGTAGAAAAATTATATTCCGTGAAAATCCTACACAGGTTACACAAAAATAAATCATACTCCAAGCGTTTGAACAACGAAATCATGAAATAGATTTCTTTCGAATAATTCATTCATTACCGAATCAGTCACCCGTAATGCATTCATAAAATATCACTAATGGAAAGAAAGCCTTTCGATAAAACAGTTTTGTCAAAAATGCGTACCATCGCATCTTCATGAAGTTACATGAAGTGAAACGACTAATAAATAGAAAACAACTTCATTTTCTTTTGGCACTGAGATAGAAGGTAATGAAATTAAAACTTACACTCCGATTTTAAGATGATTCTATCGATTCAGAAGGAATAAAAATCGTCAGATCGCCAAGTGTTTCAGATGCAGCTCCAGGAAAGAAGAAAAAATACGATGAGATTGGATATCTGAAGATATATGTACCCTTCCTTTCGGCCATTAAATCCTCACATTTGGCTGTGCTTTGAAAGGTTTAATTATAGAAATATTGGACCCCACAGAGCTTAAAACTTATTATATTGGGCCATTAAGAGCTTTCCTAATTGCTTCTGCTAAGCCGAAACGATAAACCTTCTTAGATGTCCTTGATTCGGCAATTAGTTGCAGGTAATTGAGTGAACGGAACTATAAACTAAATATCTTATAGAAAAATATTTCTCAAGTTGCTGTGTATGAATATATGACGGACCCCAGTTGGTTGAATCTTTGCAAAGTTAAATCATTGCTTTGCCGGAGTCGGTGGTGAAAGGTGTTAGTGACCGAAAAGTTGGATTCTAAGATTAGTCCTTCAAGAGCTAAATGCGCCTAAAAAGTCTTGATTATTTATTATCATTATTATCCCACTTCTTCTCTTAAAGTATTCAAATTCCTGATTTTGTGCTGGCACTTTCTACATGTGCCTCTTTCATAAAAAATTACGTGTTCGTTCGTTTTACTGAAATATGAAATGTATATAAGCCCCCCACTATCATTAGCTGAATGAAAAATGTACATCAATTTAAAAACGGTCAGGAATGTTTTGACCTCCGACTACGACCAATGGCAAAAAGTTCACCAAGGAGATATCCCCAGATAGATGCTAGAAATCATGATGACACTTATATTAAAAGGAAGCAGAAAGAAAGTTAGTGATAAAAATACTGGTGACGAGTATAAAAGTTGAAAGTTAAGAAACAAATTCACCAAAGGAGATTCGAAGCTGTAACCACTTAGCCCGGAGTAAGTATCGAAAACATCTAATGACAATTTCTTTCTTGTCTATTTTCTCACAAACCCGGGCCCAGAGGTAAGAAATCCTTACTAACTCTACGTCTGCTTCCTCCTAAAATAAGGTTCATCGTGATTCATACAATCAATATGGCGGTGGCTCCATGCAAGCTTCTATCGCTTTAACAAAAACTTGAAACAAAAGTAAGAATTTCGAGCAAAGGCTTCAGCAAAAGTAAAACAAAACACATTTGAATTATTGAGGTAAAATGTAGACAAAAAACAGAAGAGAATTTTCCGAACCGCTACCCATTCTACAAGAAGCAATTTCCAAATGGAAATATAAAACTAAAAAAATGACAGTTAAAAAAGTATGTACATGGACGAGCGCTGTAAGTAGCGGGGAAACCCTGAATCACTTTCCAATCGGGAAACAATTGAAGTAGTAAATCCCGCAGGCGCAGACGAAGCCATAAAAATAGCAATACCGAAAATGGGGACCGGGATTTATGTAGGGAAAAAGAGTATAGGAAAAAGTTGATGAAAAACGACCTTGTGGAGAGAGAGATAAAAGTTAACCGATAGAGATTTCCGATAGACTTCTCCTGGATGATCAATCAATACATTTGGATCAATCGGCAGCGGAGGAGGAGGCGGAAGAGCGGGGGGGAGGGGGCGGAAAGGGATTTTTTCTCTCTCTTCGGGATTAAAAGGCGGCTTTTGGGAGAAAAGCGATGAATAGAGAACAATTGGAAATAGCCCTCCGCTGAGCCCATGAATGAAATGTTAAACAGCCTTCGATCATCGGCAGCAGTTTTACGCGCAATTTATTCACAATTTGTTTGACGAGTGTAGGGCCCCGTTCGAACGAGTCAACAAGGGCACAATGGACCCTTGAATTTTCAATCCCATTCCTAGAGAGAGGGCCCCACGCTTTCCATTTCATATGTGATCAAAATTTTATCATTGTGTTTAATTCGATGCTAATATCGAGGTCCCGGTGTTACTCTACGGCGGAGATTTTATCGGGTTGATTGGATGTTAATGATTGATCGGGATTTTCAACGTGTGAGCGGAAAATGAAGATTTGAGGAACTAATTATGGACGCATTGTTTTCGTGAATCCAGGACAACGTATCATGTACGAACGAGCTTGTTAACGTGATGATATGGCGGTGTACAGCACATTAATATTGCATATTTACATTCTCGTTGAGAGATACTCATTACCGCTCCACCGATATTTATCTCGAATGTCTCATTATCTTCAAGCAAATTATTCTTCATGAACAAAGTAGTCTTGTACAAAGCAAAAATTATTTCATCAAATCGATCGACATATATTCCTATAGGAAAATTAATTAACATCGTTAACCGTAGTTTTATTCCTTTGTCGTATGCCATTATATTGATAGAATGAGAATGTTTCACCAATAAGCTTACAAAATATGGATTCCTTATTTCTCGAAATTTTTCCAAGCAATGCTAAACAACCCTGAAATATGTAGAATCCACCGAGCCTAGGGGCCAAAATTTTAACCGTAGCCGTACCGTATATAAAGCAACAAAAGATTTCTAGCGTACTCATAATAAAAATGTCTATATAAGAAAACACCCAAATATTTCTATCAGTACTTAGAGTGGATTTTATGCGATAGTTTCTTGTCCTTAGCGGGAACTGATTTTCCAAGAGTATAATCATAAAAAAAGCAATTCGAGGTTTAAAGCTATATTATAAACAAACTATATTTAAATTTAAACCATAATAAACTAGGAGAAGGCTAAATGAAACGATTTGGGAAATTGAAGCCACAATTCAGGGAAATTGCTGTACCAACGACTAACTTTCTATCCTCTCTTAAATATGAAATATATGATTTTTAATAATTGTTCTCACGTTTACCAAAAATCAGCGTCTTCCGAAAAATTTCTTGCAGAAATAAAACTATGAAATACGCGAAATTTTTCCAAGACCGTAAAAACTTGGAAAAATTTGCAGAAAAACTACGATAAAGCTTATAATTAAATAGAGACTAGTACCCTGATTCATTTATAACATTACAACCGAATATAAATAAATATGCGTACCCATGACTATGTAGTAACATATTTAGTAACTATCAATCAGTAACGAAAGTTTTTTACTCCATGAATTTCGTGAGAAAAGTACCGATACATTCCTGATAGTTGAGAGCATTGCAAATTCGGATGAATGGTCGTAAAAATGTGCGGATTTCGTCCGTCTGCTAAAAACAGAAACCACTTCCGGAGAATTGTCAGAAGTATCGACGGCGCCGTCGGCAGAAGTGCGTGCACGTGATGTAGAGAATTCGGAGGGAGGCTCAAAGGGAGGGCGAAGAGATGCAAGAGAAATAGAAAATGAAATTATATTGGGAGTATAAAACAGAGGCTTTGAAGAGGCGTCTTAATATTCTAGAACAATCCCATTAAACAATACTAAGATCAATGTTAACAAGCATACAGATGCAAGAAGATGTATGTGAATAGTAAGAATGAAAGATTCGCTCACAGACTGAAAAAATACAACATTTACAAGCTAAACTAGAAAATATATCTCTTTGGACAAAGAACCATGGAGAGAGAGAAATAGAAACTTTGTGGGAAATTCTGAAAGAAACGTTACACCTTCAACGTTCCATATGGGCACACATTTATGTCGTAAGCCGATGATTTGTTGCTGCTGATCTATACATCTTTGTTTTTTAAATTGTAAATTGATTTACAATTTTATAATTGGTATGGAAAGAGGTGACTCCATAGAATTTCACAGCATACATTTTAAGAAAGTAGACTTCGCTATTTCTACGACAGATTTTTATAACGACCAGTTCCGTAAAAAGGTGGACATCTTCAAGTCTATCTATCAGAATATTTGATATATTATTAAGGTAACCTCTCTTAGAATTTTATCCCATACATACGCTTTATTAAAACCTTAGAGGATAGATAAAATCTTCGTATTTTCCACAAGATTCAAACATTCAATCCTCAAGTACAATCTTGGAGAAAAAGGGCCAGTTTTTAATTACTAAATAGCGTTTCACGAAGTCAGGTTGGCTCTAATCGATAACATTCAAGGATTGTGACTGAATGAGTACGTTTACAACATGGATGTTGCAATGCTTGTTTACACGAAACTAGAAAGTCTATTTTTTGGTATGAAGTTGTTTTATTTTTCTAAATTCTACCAACTAAAATAGAATTAATTCAGTACCTATACTGAGACTACCTAAAATGATAATCCAAATACTAAATAGCGGTGCTATCGTCATCAGGAGTATTTTGTACTCTTATACCCCTGATGATTGCTATTGAAATGCACATACATTGAAAGTTTCTTAGAAATACTGTAATAAGGCCTTCCCGTTGTTTCCGAATACCGGTGGTAACTAAGTACGCAGCGCCGACGAAGACGATTACTGGAGAATTTGAAACATCTAATTCATTAACAGCCGAGCTTCATTTTTTCTCATCTTACACGTAATACTTACGGTTTGATCCGCTGCTTTAGGATCAACTTGATCGATCGGGAAACCCGCGAGCAGTCTGCGAACGGTTCACGCCGAGCGATGGGGAAGCACTGTTTAAACTAAGGTTTACGGGCAAAGAGCGAAAGCGAATGCGGGAATCGATGGGAACCCGCTTAAAATTAAACGGCGGTGAATGGAGATACAAATCGCATGAGGCTTTCATTCGATTGTCTTGGAGCGGAGAAATGCGAGGGGTTTGGAATGCGAGAGCGATGAAAGTGAACGGAGGATGAGAGAGGAGAACAAAGTGAAAAGGGGATCGGATTGTGAGTGGAAGAGAGACAATGGACGTGCCTTTGAGGCCTAGCAACAAACATCCCGACGACGGAGGGAACTATGAGACTCTACGCCGGTCCATTTAAAGAGAACCCACTATCTGGAGGTCCGAATTTTTTTGAATTTACACGGATATATCGCGCTTTTTAAGGATTTAAAGTAATGGAATGACCACAGTTTACTCACAGGGAATATTTTTGATAGCATTTCCTCGACGATTCATCGTTTTCAACTTCGAGCAAACATAACACTTTAATAGATTTTCTTCTATATTTACATGAATGCCTAGCTATACACTATTCGACGTGATATTTACTGTTTCACGGCGCGTAGACATCGAGCGATAAAACTATTTACTTCCATCATAACTATCAAGAATCGCTGGTAGAATCTACATTTGTACGCTTCAAGCCACCAATAGGCATGTGGCAGGGGGAGCCTATGCACTATGATTAGAGACTATAAACTCAAGGGTCAATATTGCCCTAATGAAACACACTTTGTAGTTATTATTATTATACTTCCATTATCGATTTTTGTTCATAAATAAATGCCATGCGAGCGATTGTTCTTCACGTACATCCCTATAACACAAAATATATCCATGTCCTATATCACAAAAATCGCTGATGAGATGGAGATATTCTATGAGTGGTACAGTATGATTAAACAGAAAATGAAAATGTTAAGTTATGCATTTGTGCAAACTTAAGTAAAGCATTCAATAAATGGCACAAAAAAGGAAAGGTAAATGTTTGGTAAAGGAAAACAATTCTATAACACACCATGTATTCGATGCTATTGTAGATTATATGTATGTACACGTACAAAAAACATCATAGAATACTACTAAAAATATTATCTTCAATGGATGCAACAATAGAGCGAGGTAATAAACAATTCATGTAAGTCTTATTTTTTATTAAATTTCCCTCTAATTCAATCTCGTCAATCCAAACATTCAAAGTTTCAGAGATAATCAAAGTTGTGACGAAATCCTCCACTTATTAATCTGATGAACCAAAACTATAATTAGAAATATTCTCTTCACTAACTGTAGTAACGGCATAAAAATCGCAAAGGAAAGAAGAAGACTTTAAATTGTTCACAAAAGTACCTAGACTGCTTAAGATATTTCGGAAGCGAAGATTACGAAAACATTTCACGGCTGAGGAAGACACTAATGAGAAATGTTCACCAATTAAGAATAACTTCGTCGAGTTAAATCCTCCACGACTATTTCCAGACTACTCTACCCAATAATTAGAGCAAATAGAGTGGGATCTTTTCAGAAAACGTTGCGAGAGTCGATAACGGTATCGGAGAACATCGAAAACGACAGAAATCAAACCCCAGAGGATGCGAATCCCATTTTTAATGCCACGCAGTTCCGGTAGGAGGGAAATAAAGCTCTTTTTATATGGGGAGGAAATTCACTTCAGAAATACGAATCTCTAAATGAAGGAAGATGAATAATGGAAAGAAAACCTGGAATACTCGAACGTTATTAATGGAAAAGGTTCAATCGCTGTCTCCATAATGAGAGCTCAAACAGAGTGTTTCGTGGAGAAAGGAACGGGTCTCTTATTTTTCCGCTTTTTGGAGGCTGAATATTCACGAAGTCCTCGAGCAGAGTACAAAGAAGGGAGGAAAGCAGAGAAAAAGGAATCGAGCATTAATGGGAAGAGAAGTAATACTGCCTACGTATGACACGGATCGAAACAAATTTACCTTCTAATGATAACATCGAAAAATATTACAGAATCACGCGAGAGGGAAATGGATCGCTTTCCGTCGATAATTACAGCAATTTAAAAAGAAATCCCGTCTTGATGCATTAACCGTAAGTTGAAAATAGATATGAATGAAAAAACTTCGCTTGAATAAAGAAATTTGTAAATTCGTAGCATCACACGTGTATTATATTCGTATTATTATTATTATTGTAATTGAGCTATACAACAGATAATGTAATAGGTAATGTTTGTAATTGATTCTAATGACTGAAGATTAATAGTGCATTAATGTGCGTTTATGGTGTGTTCAGTGTCGGTTTTCTTATGTACACGGTTATTCATACATATATGAAATGTATTGTGAAATGATATGTGTTTTTTCACAAATTTTGTTTCCATGTGATATTTATTGGACAAATCTTTGTAAAAATATTAGCTATTTGTGGTACAGTATATTAATGATAAATAATGATGAATTGATGATAACGCTGCTACCTGACTTCCGTCTAATTCAAAATTATGTAATCTTAATAATAAATAGATCTACTGATCGAATATAGACTATTCGTTCAAAAATGTACCTAAGCAAACAATAGACTACAATGACCACTTACAAAGTCTTCACTTTTTCTTCCCAAACGTGGGTTTTCAATTTGTAATCTTTCAATCGTCTCCTGATTCCTTATTTGCTACAAAATAATAGAAATAATTTAAGCTCATACAATTGTTAGTCATCTACAAATTTGGTGCTGAATATTGATGAATGTATCTTAAATCTACTGTTATAAATCATTTTCTTGGTGTCTGAGATTAAGCAAAAGCTAGTGAAATATGAGTACACTGAATAGTAACACTAATTAAGATCTCCTTCGTGGAATTCTAAGGTAAGAGTTACAGGTAGCGTCATTGTGCTCCACCAACGTGGACACTTTTCGCTTACATCATTCTGGCTTATTACGGAAGCAATGGCAAACTACCTCACTCCTCATCCTGCCTATTATCCCGCATTCCCAATTCTAGGTCTCGGTACCTAACGTTGGAGAAAGTGAGGTACCAATCAGCCTTCGGGCTGAAGACTTTACAGAAAATTTGGAATATTCTTGTATTTTAAATACGAATCTATTTTCTCTCTTTTACGCGCTATTGTCTAGAAGAAATAGAAGAATGCCAAACAAGAATTTGCAGATCAAAGATATAATCGAATTCAGAAATTTGTGTATCCATGAGAAAAAAAGCTATGAATAGATAGACCGCCTTTACTCTAAGAACTACCATTCGATTCAGGCTTATTGACGAGGAATAATCTAAAGAGTGTGCACGGCAAGAATTGTAGAAAGTAAATGGAATCGAGACAATATCTTCCGCAAAATATCAATCCTCCTCGTACGTTAGGAAAATAACGTTGGAAAAGGGAAAATAAAATAACTCTGGACGATGTTTGTGGATGACTTCCAAGAACAAAGCGTTCGAGGAAATTCAGAAGGAGGAACTGTTCCAAGAAAAACAAAGAAAAGACAACAAAGTGGGATGTCCAAAATGTTGATTGAGGACTGCAATGGCTGGAAACATTCAACTGTTTTCTTTCTCAAACGCAAATGCTTTTCTTCATCAGTTGATTCCACAGTTTCCATATCGTCACGAAAACAATTGGACCAATTCGGAACTTCCCTAGCATAACAAGTATACCACTTATATCTGATGTGACTCGCGAAGAAGCATTCTTAATACAATAGATTCTCTTTCACTTTTTATCCGAGCAAAAACAAGAGCTTCATTTTTGATAAACTCAAAATGCGAAGAAAGGTCATAATAATGAGACTAAAACGCTGGCGAGCTTTTATTATTTCACAAGGAAGATTCTAGTGTCGGAAGGACAGAGGGCAATCAACTCACCCTCCTGTTTGGTGGTGCCCTCTGTACCTTCCGAAAGAGATATAAGGAAGGCACAACTGAGGATCGGGGCCTTCTGCCCACCGTCGCCTTTGTGACAAGACGTGCCTCAGCTACCGACCGATCCTCAATCGGTCGGCCATGATGGTCTCCCTCGTTCCTATTAGTTACTCTAAGTAAATAAACCGCTCTGCTAACCCGATTCTAGTGTTTCTTTCCAATGTCTTTACGACATTTTGGTGTCAGGTGAAAATCGGTAGCTCCCATATTTTTCAAACTTTTCCTATTTTGCGTGATTTCCGTTAAAAGTCTAGTTTATTTCGCGAATCGAGCAGTTATGGCTTCTCTCTGTTCTACGAATCCTTTCGCCAATTCACCAGTTTTTGTAGACTCACCGAATTTTTCCGCCGGTGATAAGTCGTACGATAGCACACCCGTTGAATCCTCGCAGCCAAATAGCAAAGCTCCTGCTCTTTCGAACGACGTAGGAAGTTTAAGCCTTTTAATTCCTTGTTTCAATGGCAAAAATTGCATTTCTGTTGAAAATTTCCTTGATTGTGTTCAGTTAACAGGTCGTTTGGGTTCTTTGTCTGACCAGCAGTTACTTTGCATCGCGCGACTGCGTTTAAGGGGCTGCGCTTTCGACTATGTGCGCTATAATCCTCACATTTTGAAATCGTTTATAACATTTTCAAGATTTCTCAAGCTTAGGTTCGCTCCCAAACTCTCTTTAGTCTCCCTTGAACATAGGTTTGCCAATTGCTTTCAGAGTCCTCAGGAAACTGTGCTTGAGTATTCTACTAGACTACGTAAAATTGTTCTTCAACTGAAAGAGGCATATCGCGATTCTTTACCAGATTCAATGGAATATTTGATGGAATATCGCCTTTTAAGTCAATTCATTGTAGGGTTAAGGGAAGAGATCGGTCGCTTTGTTTCGGTACGCAACCCACAAGATATTCTGGAAGCGGAGGAATTTGCGCTAATAGAGGAGACACATCTAAGAAATTACAGAGATCAAAAGTTCCTTAATCGGTCTCCATCGCGGAAACTTCCCAAGTCCACGATGAAAAACTCGAATAGATATGACTTTGATCGTCCAAGGCATTGTGTGCACGCCTGCCCCATTCGGGCTAAGGGTTGTTTTAATTGTGGGAGTGTAGAACATTTTCAGAGAGACTGCCCTTCATTTCTCTCTGAAATATGCGGAAAAAGAAAGAAATTCAGTTGTTCCACCAACAACGTGCATCATTCCCCAAAGAGCAGAAACGAGAACAGCCGTGCCTTCACGAACACTGCATCTTCATTCCGCCGGCCGCTTCTGAGAGATACGGCAACAACGCTCGCCAAACCGTGGGTGCAGCCTTCTACAAGTCAGGACAACGAGGGACCGGAAAAGGAGAATAAAAATTCCAAAGAGGGGACAAAACATTACACCGTTGAGGATATTGCCCTCAAAAGGTCCACTACGGTGGAGAATGGAGTCGGGAAGAAGGATATTGCCGGAAGCAAGCCGCTGTGGTCGGTGGCGAGGCCTGCGACGCCGGAGACCCCCAGCTCACCAAGAACGCAGATATCCAAGCCTAGGGAGAGGAAATTGGGGAATAGGAGAAAAGAAGAAAGCGGACGACCCTCAGCGGGTTCGGCGGGAGATGACCGGAGGCGGGTTGGTAGGAGAGGATACATACAGTCCAACTCGATGGTCAGGAATTGTGTAGCAGCTAGACCAGGGCATCCCACCAGCAGAAGGATGATTAGCGGCGGATCGACTATCCGAGGGCCGAAAGGACAATATGCCGGTAAGATGTGCGCAAGAACCGACTATCGAACATTCACAGGCGATGATGTGAGGAACATCTGGCATAAAAGTGGGACGTTTAAACAATCGTTTTGTGCAAAGTGTAGAAGTAGTGAAAGGAATGTACTTGAAAGGTTGTATTCGGTGGGATAGAGGACCCGGAAGAGCAGTGATAGGTGAAAGTGATGTGTTTATTAAGAAATTTCATTTGAGCAGTATGTGGACTTGGACAGAAAGTTTAAGATTTAAACTAATCGTATTTGTCAAATTTTTTTTGTTACTGATGCTTTTTAATGATAAGTGTGTGTATTTGTTTTTTTTTTGGGGTGTTCCTTCAGAATTTGACGGTTAACTTTTGCAGTGGTAATTTTTATAGCTGTATATTCTTTTGATAATGGTGTATCTTGATCGGTTCTGAAATTCTTTTCTCCCCTGTGATTTTAACTGCCAACGGGGTGGAGATTTATTTGAAATACGTATTTTCGCGCAATTTTTTGTGCTCATTGCGTGGATCTAAATTTTTCCTTTTATTGCTTGATTTCAAATCACTTTCACGTTTGAAGAGCTTTCATCCCTTGGAATGTGCAATTTGATTCAATTTTCTTGTCGGACATGTGCTCATAATGGTTATCCGTTAATATTTTTTTGTTGAGAAATTACATTTCCTTCCTGTTAATCCCTCACTTAAATGCAAATGATATCTTTCCTCCCAATCTGGTCTAATATCTTTGTGAATTATCTATTATTTTTGTGCTCCAAGATTCAAACTTCCAACGGGGTGATGTTGAGGATTATTTTTTGTTGTACCTGGGTTTTGTCAAGTACCATTTATTTGTACTCTGTAAACCATATATTGCTGAGGTACTAGGAGGAATTTCCACCCCCGGGGGCTTAATTGCCAACGGGGTGATGTCGGAAGGACAGAGGGCAATCAACTCACCCTCCTGTTTGGTGGTGCCCTCTGTACCTTCCGAAAGAGATATAAGGAAGGCACAACTGAGGATCGGGGCCTTCTGCCCACCGTCGCCTTTGTGACAAGACGTGCCTCAGCTACCGACCGATCCTCAATCGGTCGGCCATGATGGTCTCCCTCGTTCCTATTAGTTACTCTAAGTAAATAAACCGCTCTGCTAACCCGATTCTAGTGTTTCTTTCCAATGTCTTTACGACACTAGTTCGCTAGCGAAACACGTCACATTAACTTTGCTGTTCTATGGAAATGTACAAGGAGTTTTGTTCCTCTTATCTTTAAGTTTAATATTTGAGAAATGCATACCAGTCTTTAGTGGAAACTTTACAAATATTGGAACATTTAAACTTTTATCTAATAGGCATACTTTTGGTAAGGAGGTAACTAAACTTTAAATCAAAGGAACTTAACTATAGTATTGGTTAAATCAGAGGTGGCTTTTGTCGGCGCTTAATGTGGCCTCTTCTTCAGTTGTAAGATAATCATAGGAATTGAAATTAATTTATTTTTCGTTTCCTTTTACTAAGTTTGCAGAAAATAAACTGGAGAATAATAAAATTGAGTTGAATCTGCTAAATTCGTTTACCTGAGAACAATTTCGATACCGGATATTTGGAACGTAAGTGATTTGAATAACTGAAAAAATTTAATTTAAGCGAAGCTGGGTATTTATTGGGCGGCCTGATATAAGCGTGTGCAAACAGATGGTTTTTTACGTGTTCCAAAGATTTCATATGGGGCATTCATGTAAATGCGGCCTTCCTACAGAAAAAGCAACCCCGCTCCTTGGTTAGACAAATGAAGAGACTTTTTCTTCGTAATGCTTCCCCACTAAGGACGTTATTTATTTCTCTCTCACGCAAAGAGGATTAGGGTTACTGTCCAAAGAAAACAAACAACACACACACAAGAAACTTACTGGTAATACAACATTTCATCCTTATATATACACGCAAATAGAAACTTTGAAAACTGGTATTTGGTCAAACTACTCTAGAACTACTTCTGTTCTGCAGTTTCTACAACTACTGTTCTACAACTTTGCTTATTCTCCCAACACTGGGAATCTTAACCATCCATTATCAAAAGTGCAGGAAAAGTCAACTGGAAACTGTCTCTTCCATTAATAATCAAACACCCAAGGAAAAAAATCTGACGAGACCTGGTCTTGAACCCAGATCTCAGAAAACCCAATAGTCTGTAAGTTACGTTGCCAATTGAGCAAACTGTCCAGAACGTTCTTACGTGGCGAATGTGAGCGCAATTTGCAGAGCAATTAGCAATTGGAAAACCTAGGTTCGAGTCCCGATCACGTCAGACTATTTCACGTAATTTCTTTCTTGAAAATTAATTAAAAAAGAACTTCATGATGAAAGTTTACTTAGCACGAGGAAACGTGCGCTTTAAACCCAAATTTTAAACCCAAGCTTTAAACCCAAGGTTAACCGAAACACGAACCCATGTCCCAGCTCTGTCACAATTTTTCACTCCTTGTTTAATTTTTATAATTAATTATTGACTCAGGAAATAGTTTTGTGTTCACTTTTCCTATAATTTTGATATTTAAGAGGTTGTTAGTGAGAGGTTGATTAAGCAAAGTGGTAGAACAGGATAGTGTAGCCAAATACCTGTTTTCATAGTTTAGACGTTCTATTTGTGTGCATTTATACGGATAAAATTGGATTATTTGTGAATTACCTGTGTGTACTTTGTTTTCTTGGTGTAGTGCATCTAATCTTCTTTATGATTTTAACCTTAGGAAGTTTCCTCAGTTAACGACTTAACGTGCAAAATCACATCATGTCTCTTTCCATTTTTATTGATAAATCTTTCGAATTTCAACGCCAATTTCAATTATCTACGCACTTGATATTGCGCAAGCTCGTCGACAAGATCGTTACCGCCGCATTGTTTCGGAGACATAACCTGAAATCGTAATTTTTCCTGCGTAAAAAAAGAAAGAGGGCAGCGTTGGTCGCCTCTCGTCGAATCGGATTTTAGAGCCGCCACAGCGAAAGTAGAATGGGCCGAAGTCAAATAGGAAGAAAAGAGAGTCCAAAACGATGAGTAGGAAAGGATTCCCAGAATGCGGTGCGGGAGATCACGCCCGACTCGAATAATTCAAAGTGCGAGTCGTAAAAAATAGAGAGTGAAACATCCTCCGTGGGGAACACGCATGCACACGCGTGAAAGGGATTTCGGGGGAGGAGGGGGGGAAGGGCAGGGGGGAAGGGGAGACAGACGAACGACTTAATTAAGGAGCGATATCGGGAGCCGAATGTTCCATCTAACATATATGCAACGAAGATTTGGAACGATGAAAAGGTACACCGAGAAAACGCGGAAGTAATAGAAAACTATAATCACGCTAAAATGACGAAAACTCTACAACATAAAATCCTATTTCATTTTGTTTTAAATAATCCGTTCTATGATAAAATATTATAGCTTAACCATCTTCTTTTCTTTCATATATATTCAGCATATTTTGCAGCATTGGTTCTTTGTCTATTGTTATTTCACAACGATTATTGGCGAGAAGAACCTTACCATTACGATAAATAAAATTACCAATTGTATGAACGAAGCAAAAATACGAATTCTAGCTTCATACTTTTTTGACTTGATCAACTTTTATGGTGAAATTAACTCGAAAGGAAACTATTCATGTTCAATATTTCCGTGCAAAAAGAATCCCAAACTTTGTTCATCTACTTGTAACAAAATGTTATCAAACAGGACTTGCATAACTTTGAAAGATGATTTTTGTTTTTGAATATTTACAAACTATGTATTTCATATCATTTTTTAATGAAAACTTTGAATGTTGTTTTTCAAATTCTAAAGATTGAATGTTAAATATTATTGCTAAAATCACAACAAATGAAATTAAATCATCTTACCAGGGTAAGGTTTTGGTACCTAATACAAATGTTTTACTAGAACCCATTAAATTAGTTAGCTTTTATGATTGAATGTAACATTTTTAAGGATATTTTATTTTTAATTGTTTACTGTAGTAGCTAAAAGATTTTGTAATAATCGACTATTTTATATTAAATTAATATAATTACCATTGTGCGTGGAATTTTATTATTTTACAGGATAACACAGTGGTTCTTTAATAGATAATTTTAATCGATGACGTTACCACCGGACAATTAGTCCAACTTAAACAAATAAATAATAACAATTATAACCTTCATCTTAATTACAATAACATAAAATTCCTTTCCCTGAATTCATTATTAGTCTTTTTGCCATGAAAAGAAAACCATTTAGGGTTTTTCACCCTCGTTATTATGTCTAGGGATAGACTAGGAGTGTCTGCCAACGGTTGGATTAAAAAACTGATAGTTTTCGAGCGGAAGAGAAAGTCACCGAGGGGTGTAGGAATGAGGGGAGGGGGGAGTGGGGGAAAAAGGGGGAGTGAAGGAAGAGGGAGTGGGGGGAAAGGGAGGGAGTGAGGGATGTAGGGGGAGTGGGTAAAAAGGGGGAGTGAGTTTCCGCATGTTTTATACTAGTGAGCGTGAGTGTATTCGCAACCACCACTTTCTCATTTTCTTGTCCGGAATGAGGGTCAAAAGAGAAGTAAAAGAGGAGAAAAGCGGAGAGGATCGATAAGTCGACAAAATGCCAGAGAGACCCGCCCATTTACTAGTCTCTCTCTTTTTTAATCTCCGCGTCCTTCCAATCTTCCTCCGCCATCCCTCATCTCCCATCATCTGCACCCGTCTCCCATTAACACCACGCCCCCTTATCTACGCATCTCTCCCTTAATCCTTACCTCTGCGTACTACGCCGTAATTTTGAATCTTTCCTCGCTCTAAACGCTAAACAGAGTAGACCATTTGTAAACACAATAAAGCAACGTTCTCTATGAAATTCTCCTCCGCTATCTGAACATTTCATCTGCCACTCCCTTCTTGCTTCTCAGATTTCCCACATAAACTCCCTCGGATTCATGCAGCAACATTACCTTCAGCTCCAATGCACTGTCTGCTGCCAGCCCTCCGTTAAACCTCTTTCGATTCTGTTTAAATAATACCTTGGCTGTCAGTGCACTTATGTTAATATATACGTTTAATGCCAAATATCTTAGTAAAGAAATAAGTCCAAAATCCGGTTCAGGACCTCGCCAACTCTAACGTTAGCTACTAAAAGCGAGTAGGGGTAGAGGAGTGAGGTAGTTTGCCCTTGCTTTTCTTATCAATCCAGAATGTTATAAGCAGAGGATGTGAGTGAAACAAAATGACTCTACGAAAAACAATTTCTTGGCGTTCCATAAGGAGAAATCTTAATAAGTCCCATTATTCAGCTTCACTCATTTCTCAGTAACTTTCATGTCATCATAGCTAAGTACAACACCTTGACAAAAGTAGATAAAATATTTTTCTCTATCCTGATTCAAATTAATAATAAAATAGATACGATTCGTCAGGATATGGTGGCAGGAAAATAAATGATATCCCTGCTAACAAGGATAATTCGTTCCAGAACCATATATGCTCCGAAACTTTTGTTTCTCAAGGCATGATTTCCCATAGTAGTCTATGGGGAAAATTTAAATTCGATCTGAATGTGGATGTTCACTATTTCAAAATAAGTTTAAAAATAACGAAAAGCATAATCACAATATGTAAAAACCAATCAAAGACTGAGATGCTTACAAATGAAAGATTGGAAAGATTGTGTGCTTTGGTTTGGTCAGTCTCCATTATTTTATGTGGCTTATTTCTTTGTGAAACGAATACTACTTAAAGTTAGCGAAAGTCCCTACTTAAACAGTTATTAGACGATTTGTTTTCATTAACCTAGTCCGAAAAATAACGAAATATCTTCGTTACCTGGTTACTCGTCATTTGAGGTATTTCTGTACTTTGAAACCGAGTTTCTAAAAAAGCAGCCACCTTTCCACTTTTTGACTCTTTTTTTCCACCCCAATATTTACTCATCCAGAGCGTCTACCAATTCTTTTACCCTCTCATCCCTTATATAACGCGTCTCTCCTATAATCTACGGCACTTCTTTCTCTATCCCAATCCCTTATCTACAAGTAAACCTTCATCCCATCGTTTTATACCCTCAGACACTTATTTTTTCTCTAAATTGTCTTACCTCGCCCTTACTCTTAAATTCATTTTTTACTCCTCCACTCCAGTACCTACTCCTTTATCCTTGACTTTTGGCTGTACCTTCATCGCTCTAAGTCTTACCTCACTAATTTATAAAAACACTTTAATTTATTAATTATAAACAGCTGCAAGTGCATACAAATGAAAGTGTAAGGGATGCACAAAGTTAGAGGTGTATGCTTTCAATTAACCTTAATAATTTGGATGATAATCTTAAACTATAGGACGGTTCGCTGGCGTGCGTTTTCTGCATGTACTGTGTATTATAATGCCACGAATTAATATCGTCTCATAAGGAATTCGTGAAAGATTCTAAGCAATTTTTGGTCGACCAAGAGCCTATCTTCTTCCAACTCGACCCAATTCAACTAAAGAAATGACCATAAGCTGAAGTGAGGGACCTGCCGGCTTCGAATCTTAATGGCTTCCAATGCGAATTTTTAGTCACTTCCTGAAACAAATAATTCAATTAAAATACTTGTGTGTTCAAATCTTAAAAATGACACCAAATAAGAAATGGAGTGGAAAGTTTGAGAAAGAACTCGTCTTCTGAAATAAACTGTCGATGAAAGAAGATGAAACACAACACAAGTACATTCCATTTACAATTACAAGTACCATTGTTTTATAAATCGGATTCTACAAAATAACAGCTCGTCAAGTTTTCGTTAAAATTTCGATGTTTTAATGTAGGAACATGCAACATAAAGGTGGTCTGATTTTATATAAGGCCTTTCTTATGAAATCGAGACTATACGTGGCCTTCTGACGGAAAAAGATTTCCTAACCCTGCATTTGACCTTTCCGTTTCAGAAAAAAGTATCTTCACGTTTTCATAGAATATTAATCTTCATCTTTTTAATTGTATAAACAAAGAAACCATGAGAGCAACTATGAGTTTTAGCATTAAGTATTCATCAGTTTTTTTAATGAAACTCGGCTTATTGGCAAATTACTTTGCGGTATTCCATGGTGACGAAAGAAAACAGGAGAAACTTATCAAAGGAAATTAAATACTGTGTTTATTAAAATTTTTCAAAATTCTACACATACATAAATACTTGAAGAGTTAAAAATAGTCCTGTTCTCTTGTCAATGTAAGTGTGGTATATTGCAAGTTAAAAAAATTGGTTTCAGTTTCTAAAATGTTTTCTTGTTTCGAAGTATTATAATTTCTCTAAAATTATAAAAAATGGACGGCTGACGTGCATCGTAGACATCACGGCGAAATGTTGGCGGCAAAACGTCCTGTTTATACCAAAAGTCCCACGTTCATCTCCCTCTCCCTTTAAATCTCTTATCTATTTCATCTTTTCCCTCCCGCATCCCTTCCACCAATCCGCATACCATTTCGTTACGTGAGAGGCGTTTATTGCGTCACTCGGTCCATTTGCTCGTCTCTTACGGGAGCACCCAACGCTATCGGACCCTCGGATATTTCACACCAGAGGGCTTTCGCTCCGACGCTCTTACACTGGATTTCCTCCCAATTGCACACTCCCGATAGGGAAATATATTCACGGAGCCAAACGGAATGACCTCTTTTGTGAAATAATAAAGTTTCCCATACCTCTTACGGCGGTCGACGGATGGAGGCCATGCATCTTAGCAACGCTTGTTGCTACGCTTCATTTGAGCCATTCACCTTCTCCGTCGCTCCGGAAAATCCGGGGGTGCACCCACTGAGAGAAATACGTATTCCTCGAGCATATTCCCAATACGCGAACGTTATTTCCTTTTCAATCTATCGGGAGCGCCCTATTACATGTCGTGGGAGTCAATACAAGTTGGAGAACGCTTCGTGGAACACGTGACTAAGGCTCTGCTAGTACTCCTTTGAAGGTACGGAGCTGGTATTTTATCCTGAGAGTATTTCGATTGATGCGAGCGAAATCATTTGATAGAAACTTCCGCGAATCGCAATTCTTCCACTTGAAAACCTGAGAGGGAGGCTTTAAATTTGTGCTGCATGCAGAGATAACGCTTGCGAGGGAGTTTAAGGAAAAAGCAACAGTAAACGACAGGCAAAGATGGTTAGAACATCATTAAAACACGTGTATGCGAATTGCGAATCGTATACGCTACAGCCAGATTTCACTTTGAGGTCCCCAAAATACAGCCCGCGGGCCAAATCTGTTCCGTGATAGGTGATACTTAGGAAGATGCTTATATTGCTCCTTGGTAATAATAATCTAGCGTAGAGGGTGGGTTCCTGAGGTTTTCAGGCCTCATGTGTCCTTTTCAGACGTTTAATATCGTTCGTTTATGCAATCGATCGACGGTTACTTATTAAAGATTTCACGTATTAATATTATCACTTTGGGTCTCGGTAGTGACACCAAGTGAAAATAAAAGGGAGACAATACTCTTATAACAAGTAAATAGAGCAAGGCTATTCATGAATTAGAGATTTATAAATTCCCACAAAGCTGTTTTTGTCAGCGTTCAATGACCATGACCAGCCTTCCATGACCCTTAGTCCTGGTAGCAACGAAAAGTCATGGATTCCTTTCAGGAATCTTTCAATATCTACGAAGGAGGAAAGAAACACGCCTCTGTTAATACATCAGAGCTTGAAAGCTCCAAAAAGCCGTTGTTTGCAAGCACACCAACAGAGCGGAAATACCCACCCGCGGTGGTTAGGATTCTCCGTGGCTGCGCTAATGCAAGAGCATTACTCTCTATACGTATTTTGGCAACGAAATCTTCAGAAGGATGAGAAAAATAAAGCAATGTAAATACATGCATTTTTATAGCTTCTGCCCCTGAAGGTGATAGCTTAGCTGCTAAAATCTCCGCATTGGGTACTTATTAGAAGGAGAATAATCTGGAACCTTCCGTTGTTTCCAGAAACGGTGGAAACGCAGGTATGGGACAAAGACGTCTTTGGGGAAGAATTTTAATGCCTCTGAATTTATAATCGTTTTAGTTTTCGGTCTGCGTATGGAGCATGAAGCATTCCGGCGAGGATTCCAAAACATCTGCGCGAAAGTAAAACTTGGAGCCGTAAATCGGCGGTTGTGCCTCCTTTTTTAAAATGACTGCACGAACCCCGCATTCCATAATTCCCGCTGTTTTAGCTCAAACACTCTCTCTCTGTTTCGAATGGGACTCCGATTTGCATTCAACGCCACGAAGAAACGATTAATTTCTTCGACTCTCGAGTTTTCACTCTCGGAAGGAATTCTTAGTTGCTCTCGGGAACCTCGTTCGGCGTAACAAACTATTACGCCGTCGCAGATGAATGTCGCGTTAGCACGTGATGAGGCGGCACACCCGCGCGGAATACTAAAGACGGCGGACAAAATGGCGGCACTAATCTTCCAGACGCGCGCTTTTCCCAGAATTCCGCTCGGGATTAATCTGGGCGAATCCCCGCGCGGCGAATGCAAGGAAATGTTTCTCGGGCGCAATAAAGGAGGGATTTAATAAAAACAGAATTACGATCGGTTATAACCATCGGAAGGTAATGAATTTCAGGTCCAACTTCTCCTCTCCTCTCTGCTTTCGGGAAGCGAGTCCTTGAATGCGCAGCCGCTGTATTAAAGCGGAGAAATATTTGCGGCATTTCCAAAATCCTATTGAATCGGATATTACTATTCAATTCTGTGTGCAGTACAATATGGTACTCCGTATCCATAAATTCAACTGCCTACACATTTCATGATCATAATTATATACTGACGATATACATCTACATCTACATTAATACCCTACAAGCCGCCTTTCGGCGTGCGGCAGGGGGTGTAAATACCAGTTGAATCTAAATTACTTCCTTTTCGATTATTGTCACGCATTGTTCGCGGAAAGAATGAATCTCTAAAACGATTCGTCCTAGCATCTATTTCTCTTAACTTACGGTCATTATCGGATCGACCGACGTAGCAGGGGGGTTGCATGATACCGATTGTATCTTTGGAAAATGTAGTTTCCCTGAATTTATTAAGCAATCGCAGCCTAGCTTCCAATCTCCTTTCTTTCAAGGATTCCTTGAAGATATACATTATATTTCTTTGATATTTTATTATAATATACTGAAGAAATGCGTAATTGATTCGGAATACGGAACTTCAATGGGAAAGTTTCAACATCATTAATAATAAAATTGATAGCTAAATAAACAAAAACATAATCTTGGAATTATTTTTTTAAATCATAAAAAATTACAGAAATAATAATCCAAGCTGATCCTCTATCTTCCGAGCATTAAACAATACAGTATATTGATCACACTTTTACTGCAAAGAAACGTAATTTAAATAATGTGATCACACAAATGTTGGCATGTATTACTTATATTATGGCAAACTCCTCATAATCGACGTTGATAATTTCTGCTTTCATGCTATAATTTTAGGCCACCTTCCCAATTCTCAATTATCTATAGAACGACTGACCTGCTTCTCACTCCTAATAAGACGAAGGGAAATATCATTGAGTGCATACAAATATATGGTAGGTTTTTGCACACTATTAAAACATAGATTTTTAAAAATCAAAATTAAGACAATTAGTACACATAAGAGAGAAAGTATAAATGACACAGAGGTATAACTGATATCAACTAACGTATAAGTTATGATTGATTATATTTTTCATTAACATTACCATTTTATCTTTCATATGTTTGGTATTATTTCAATTGGTTGCCATTCCTTCTCTCGAAAACTTTTTAGATCATAAGCTGTGGTTTTGGAGCGATCCTAAAGGTTAAAATCTTCTCTCTAAGAATCTTCAAAGCCTCGTCCGAAATAAGGCCATGGGATGAGCTACATTCACTTGAACGAAAATCTTACTTCTTCACAAAAATTTAGTCCTTTGTTAACGAAAATAGCTAATACCGTGCAAAATAACAATGAATAATAATTTATTTTGTTTACTTGTGTAGATTTAGAGATCTGAGACAATAATATTCATGGGTTCAAATACATATCCATTCTTCTTCCTTGGGCTAAAAGAGGGCTTATGAACAAAAGATTCTCTCATTTAAAAAATAAGCTCCGAAAAAGATTTCCCGATACCCTAAATATGATTACAATAATGAACGAAGGTATCTTCGAGGTATTTATATCTCATTTAGGGAATACGCGAATAGCATGGACTTTCGGAAAAGAAAAGGACTTCGAGAGAACATTAGATAAGAATGGGATAAACGAGTTATTAGGAATAAATATGAGGCAAAGCTAATAAAGAAGAAACGGATGTAGTTAAGGGAAGGAAGAGTCAGGTATATATATATAAAAGGATATAAGAGATTCTCTCAAAGGGCAAAAAACGCTGAGGCAGAGAGAGACGAGAAAGCAATTTCGTAGGAATGAGACTTCCGTATAATAAGTTTGACCGTTCTTTTGGGCCGATAAAGGATCAAAAACAGTTCTCTCGTCGTCTTACGTTTACTCTGAGAAGTTTCCTCATTACGAGTGCGTACCTCTGAAATGGATTTAATATCTCTGAATTATGAAATATCTCATGCTTGGTAGTTTTCAGTGACGTTACCGCCCAAAATGAAGAAGTTATTCCTTCCATTGTCAGTTAAAGTCAGTTTTCAAATGAGAGAAACTAAGTAGCAGTTTCGTGATATAACTACTCTGAGAGAACGGCTATATCAATTTTTGCATTTGTCTTGCCCTACCCGAGCATTAATTTACTAACTGTAACTGACTTGAAGAGCAAAGAGTGAGTGTGTCTGAGCGAGCAAAGGCACTCTTGTCTATATCCAAAACAGTGTGAAGTTGCGAGAGATAATAATTTCGTAAAAATCATTTCGTTCACTATAAAAATCAACTGATACGTGTCTCCCTAACCACCAAAGATTTTTTTTGTTGCCTGAGCCACATTCGAGTGTTTCTCTGTATTTTCCAAAAATGGATAAACCGCTTGTCCAGATACGTATCCATAGAGTTTAAAAATTTAAACCGATAAATACAGTTTAATATACCAATAGCAAATGGCTAAAATACGACGTTGAATCAAAGCTTTTTTGAGCCTTTCCCCAACCCTTTCAACAGTTCATTGAAGGCATTGATATAATGAAATAATGATGTCAATGAAATAATGAAAAAAAAGACTAATCAAAGTATAATGAGAAGTCCATTATCTTATTCTGCTTAGTATGGGAGCAATCGGGATGAATAGGGGCATACGACAATCATCGCTCTAAAATTGATAAGAGAATTCAAGTAAAATCTGTGGATTCGTACAAATATTTTAATACTTATTTAATACACATACAGTGCAATATATTATTTAGAGGCAGGTGAAATTTTAAATTCCATTATCAGAATACAGCACAATACAGGAACCAAAATTTAAATCCTTAGTAACCATTATGGTTACCTGAGTTATATCGAAAATGAAAACAGCAGTTAGGTAAAAATTAGAAACTCATGGTTCCAATAATCATGCATGCATAACCCAAGGTCCTTATTTTGAGACATAAGTACACAGGAGCGCGTACAAAACAATTCTGATAACATAACGCAACATTGGCAAATAAACTCAATGAGAACGAATTATAGCGGGTAAATTTCGTTTTAGAATTAGCCTGAATTAAAAAAAATCAGATTCTACCAACAAGAATCTTGCATACACAAACCCAGATTGTAACATAGCATATATAACATAAACATATAGCATACATATACAAACATAAAAGTAATACTATCAACATAATGCAACATTTGCATATTAAGTTAAAAGGAACGGCTTAATGAACCACGGCGGATGAATTTCATTTTCCATCCAAAGTATATGCAAATACGTCATCCTGGCTTTCATCCGTACAGCCCAGCATAATCTTATTTACGAGTCCACAGAAAAATACATTTTCACTCTGGTTCCGGATCATAAAAACCCTGGTCACCCGGCACGGGAATATTTCCGCATTATGATCCCCCATCACTCGTTGTTTGGAAACCACCAACGGGACAAGTCCGAGGACGCGGAATAGGTGAAAGTGAATTGAATATTCCGCTCGAAAGCGCTACCGGCGATAAGCGCGTGGGAGCGGAGGGGAGTACATCTCCCCGCTTTCCCCCCTCGGGGTCCCAACTGTTGCGGATTAAAAATAAAGCCTCTGTCCCGTAATAAAATAACGCGGACCGCGTTTTACGTCCGACTAAGAAAGGGGTTTTAAAGGGATGTCACGACGAAGAGAGGCGTTCACGGTTGGGTACGGAGAAGTCCACCGCGAGTGTGCGTTCACCGTTCAAGCCCAAGCGGACCTTTTAAACACGCTCGCTCTTCATCCCTTTTACCACGCATTGCACACTATCGCTTACATTCAGACCTTCCGGAGTCGATGCGCCCAGGCGGAAATAGAATTTCAACGTGAGTTCGCTCTTGTTGTAGGAGACGAAAGGTTGCTAGGGTAGAGTAAACACAGCTTGCGAATTTGTTTTTATACACAGGCTTAATTATTTTCGAAAAAGTTGGACCTTTTCCTTTGACTCATAGTTGTGAGGTGCTCTTCGAGTTCAGCCGACTGCTTTTAGGTTTCACCAGTGGAAGCATTCAAATTCTTCGAATGATCAAAATCATAATTCGCAAAAATACTTGCAGAACTAGCCAAAAGTTCATTCTAGTAAGCTGCATTATACCCATTTGACAAACCAAGTTATCAATCTAGCGGTAGAGTAAAAGCAAATCAACACTTAACGACTAGATAAACAAAGTTTTGACACCATTCTGAAAATAAAGTTGAAAGCTTAGTTTCATCTCTGTCCATCTTTCGTCTGGTACAGGGATTATATTTTTTATTATTTGTTTTATTTTTACTATAATTTTTATTATTAAATAAAAATTATATACGATTATATAAACAATCATAATTTCATTACATTCATAGATTAAAAGCAAAGCAACTGAACATAAAAATAAACACAACAAAGACAGTGCACAGCAAAGAAAAAAAGATATCCATTTTCATTTCTTGACCGTTTCAATTACAATTTTTAGTTAGTGTTTTTTATTAGTTTCACTTTAGCCTCCGAAATGGTTTTTGATATGCCTACTCCAGAGTAATCAGAATACTGATATTTTGACCAAAACACACGAGAACATGTTCCATATCAAGTACAGCAATCATTCTCCTCTCCAGACTCCGGCGATTATATATTTACCGCGTGAAATCGAAACTCAGGGTCCTAGAATAAGAATCACAAAATTACACATGGAACACCGTCAAAAAACCGTACGGTGTGAATACCCCAATTTTGGTAAACGATGCAATAATTATTCAATCCTTCAACTCAGTCCTTCAAATACGAATTCTTGGAAAAATAATTTTTCGAAAATAAATCCTTCAATAGCAAATTCTTCCAAAGCAAATTCTTCTAAAGCGAATTGTCAATCGAGCGATCTATTCTTCAAATGAGACATCCTTCGAAATAGACTACTTTAATGAATCTGAAGTTATCCAAAATTTATATTAAAGGAACTGATATGCGGGCATAGTGTTTGGCAATGGTGAAAGCAGTCTCGGGTTCAATTCCCGTTGGGAGCATACGTGCGAAATGAACTAATCTATTTTTAAAATTCTACTGCTCAACTCATTCGGTATTGAAATATATTCAGCAAAGCTATGGACCTCCTTAAAGGTCGGGTTAAGTTGGGTGCGGGCATTGCACGTGGCATTTTTTTCGAAGAATTTGTCACTCCGAGAATTGATTGTTCGACAATAATTACCTTCGAAGAAATTTCATGTAGCTGATGAACAGTAGCTTGGGCTGATTAAACAAAGCATTCAACTATATTTTCATACACGGGCTCAATTATTTTCGATAAAGCGGAAACTTTCTTTGACCCATACTTGCGAGGTATTCTTCCCCGACCGCGTTAAACTTGATATCGGTGATGAGGACGACCGAAAGACGCCACGAATCAAGGGAGATTGAAAATTAATAATAGATGAAATTGGAAAGAAGGGGATGAGGTGTGAGTCGCTGAAGATTGCTCCTCAAGAGGTCGATGGGTTGAATGAACTCATGATAGCCCAAATGAGATAGGGGGAGTTACTGAATGTAGATTTGAAAAGAATTGGCTTTTTATAGCCCTTCACTCACATTCCCAGTCAGAATTGCTCTCATCATTTTCTTCCCAAATACTCTGCGAAACTTCTGCCTTAAGAGTAACACAGTAAGTGGCAATAGATAAGCTGTATTAGGTTGTCATGGATGAAAGGTATCTAATGGAAATTATCCTTGTTCTCAAAGCAATTTTTGCGGTTAGCCGACTTCAAAGCCCTGACCTGTAACTACTTACTTAAACATATTGATCAACTTAATGCAAATATCATTTGCCAAGTCCTATCTTTCTATCAGATTTAATGAAAGAAAATTGTGTCTAAAAATATCATGGTCAAATCTATATAATGGGCTAATTTTTATTCGATCGTTCTTCACGAAAATGAGGCTAAATTTTTCCTCTTATCTCCATCCGACAAGCGGAAGAGATTTAATGACGAGTTGATCAAATCAGCACGGGTAGCAAAGCAAATCAGCGGAGATTTCCACTTCGTTAAGATAAATTTGGAAGTCTATTAGCCCCATTTATACCCGAAAATCGATGATGGATAACGATCGAACGGCAACAGCCCAATATTTCCCATTCTTCCTCCCCAAAAACAGAGCCGATGGAAAAGTTCTCGAGTTTCATATCGACCGGAAGGAACTCCACCCGACGATTCGTCTGTAAATAAAAAACGGAGAAATGTCGGTCGATTCGGCATCTCCGCGCCGATCGGCAGAGAAAAAAAGGATCGTGCGAAAAAAGACGGGATCTGTCGCATCGCTACGGATAAAAAAAAGTCTTTCCTCACCGGGAGGCATCGCCACGCGTTATTGTACCCTCCAGGGGCACGCGTTTCCCACAATGCTCGGCGGTGCGCTTTCTCGCCGTCATTTGTCTGTCCCCGGTCTACGCTTCCGCCACCAGCATAGATCCCCTTTCGGCAATCTACGAGAGTGCCTGCGCTAAGATGCTGGTTTCCGTAGCGACGGATTGGCTCACCTCTTGTCTTTGTTCCCGTCAAAGTAAACATCCGTTTGGGCGGAAATATTCATGGGTGCTGCTGCTGCCTGTTTCGCTCTGACGGACGGATTCCTAGAGAAATGGGGGGATTCGAAAGCGGATTCCCACGAAGCTTATTTGAGAGGGAAATAAAGCGACTTTGAGGGAGGAAACGACCTGCATCGCTACTTCCACGAATGGGACGGTTTTGTGATGGAAGAACCAAGATCATGACAGAAAACGATTTTCGTCGCATTGAAAAATAGTTGTATGGTTATTATTACAGTAGAAATAGCTAAAATTTAAAATTTCACTAGATTTGTTTATCGTGGCCAGTTTAAACTACTTATAGTCATGGCCAGGTCACGACTGAAATCAGTGACTTATGGTAGTTGTGTCAGTTGCATCAGTCACTTACGTCAGTCGGTGACTGACAATAACTATAAGTAGTCGAAACCGATCGCATAAAGAAAGTTTGCGAAAATTTTACTCAGTATTTTTACCATTATTATAATGATGGATTTTCACCAATAGACGGTTCCCTCAATCGATTCAGTAGTATAATTAATAAGGAATTGATTATGAGCTACTTCTCTTTACCATTTACCTTTTTTAAGCCAGAGATTCAATCAGTCAGATATAATGGAAAGTTAGATAATTTTTCAATTATTTCTCTCAAAAAGTTCTTATATCCATAATTAATTATCGCCAATAGTAAATGCCCGTGAAATATCAACACCCAGTAGGAGAAACGTTATACTAACATTAGCACGCAATAAGATCCAAGGAAAACGTTTTCCAATCACTTTATCTATACAAGTTTTCATGTCTTCTTGCAATTGTCTCCACTTGGTTCTGCCGATTTTTATTGCATGAAGTCCCTCTGTCAAGAGAAAAGCGTTTGATGGCAGGAAAAACGACTGAAATCTCCGATGGTTCCGAGCCTAAGAAAGAACGGAGAAACGAAATTGAACATGATTATTATCGCCAAAGGATAAAGGCCTTGATTGTATTTGAGTGGGTACAGTGATTACTAAAATGCTAAAGCTGCAACTAGGCTGCAGCTGTAACTCGTGTAAATCCACATAGTAAATTTTGACGATGAAACCAACCCATTATGTGAACTTCCTTAAGTCTTAAAAAAAAGCGAAAATTCTAAGTTCTGACTGCTTTACTGTCCTCTTTTTACAAGTTAACAATTCGCAAACATTTTTTCACCGTCAATCTCGAGTTGTCTAAATTAGATTGTCTTGACTACTTCCAAATAAATAAATCCATCCCAAAATTTTGGTTATGTTTTTGAGAAAAGGAACTGCTTTCTTCAGTCTAGTTAACTTAGCTGTTGATATTTTTCCTATTTAAGATATCCTATTAACCTCTAAACTGTACATTTATAATACAACTTAACGTGAAGGATACTAAACTCTGTCTTCGGTTAAGTCAGCAAATCAAGTGGCATTCCAAGGAAGGCGTGGATCAATCAAAGCAGGAATTAAAATATTTGTACTATAAATTCGCCAATGAAAAAAACATAAGTTGGGCGGATAGAAAAATAAACACGGAAGTGCTGGAGATAGTCGGGGAGGGCTTTCATTGAAGTGATAGAACAGAGGAAATGGGTGGTTCAAATATTGAGAGGCTGCTCAAGAATGTAACTGAGGGTAGACTTCAAAGGAAAATATCTGATGTGGCCAGCACACGACTTTCTCCATATATAAGATGTAAATATTTATCTACGACAGTAATTTCGAACTCTACATTCCATCTAAACTTGGAAGATGAGTGATTAATATAAATATATACATATATTATTATCTTTGACGTCACAAACATTATAGATAATGTTTTTCGGGACATGATCGATGAAAAACGATGAAATTGGCCTTTCGCCAATAGAGCCCAGAGCGCCCACAAAGTACATAATCAGCAACTTCCGGTTTATCAGTATTTCATGAATAACTCCTAAACAATCAGTGATACAAAAATATGTTTCAAGCAAAAGTTATAGTAAAATATATTTTCTAAAACTTTTAAACATAATAGTATATACCTAAATATCATATTTATGGAGATATTTTGAAAACCGGAAATGAGCTTTGAAGAATGAAGCTCAACTTTCGGTAAACCGATTGACTCCAAAAACTAATCAACTCTAACGACATCAAGCAAGGTACTATATATGAAATTTGGTTTTGATATAAGCAATAGTTTTTATGTTAGAGCGCCCACAAAGTACATAACAGCTTCTTCCGGTTTATCGGTATTTCACGAATAACTCCTTATCAACCGGTGATACAAAAATATGTTAAATAAAAAAGTTATAGTAAATTTTATTATCTAAAACTTTTATAAGTAATACAATATACGTATATATCATATTTATGGAGATATTTTGAAAACCGGAAATGAGCTTTGATGAATGAAGCTCGACTTCAGGTTAACCAATTTACTCCAAAAACTAATCATCTCTGACAGCACACACCATAGAACTATATATGAAGTTTGGTATTGATACGACCCATAGTTTTCACATTAGAGCGCCCACTATCACACACACACATACAGACACACACACACACAGACATCATTCCGAAAATAGTTAAAACGTGTTCTAGGGACCCCAAAACATGTATTTCCGTTGAAATCTCGAAGTCGAATTTTTTCATGAAAACAATACTTCGTATATGGAGAAAGTAAAAACCGTGGAGAAGACAAAATATTTAGATAACATAAGGGATGGGGTAAATCAAAAGTGAAGGAAATGGTTTTGAATACGGATTTTTGAATTTTTGATGAACATAAACCTACCGAAAGGTAGAACACCCATATGTGTATGCATAAATTCGTCATATGTCTTTTTCAGTTTCTCTAAACTTTGAAATTGATCTACCATAATACTCCATAAAAATTTCTCAGTATGAAGACAAAAAGATGCTTAACTCACTTAGAAAAATTTTACCCTGGAATTACAATCAACAAATCTCAAATTCGAAAACAATCATTTTAAGAGAGCTGCTTAGTCATCTTAAGTGAACGTATTACAGCAATTGCTTACACGAGATTTATGTGAATCCTCAAAAATGTCCAAAACTCGTCGCACCAACCACGTCAACATCGGAAATTTCGATAAACAATAACGACTTCGTGCGATCGCACTGTCGTTTTTGTTTACCCCAGTTACCAATTCAAGCTCGAAATGTTTTCTTTCCTCGGCACGCAATCATGGGGGCGTATTCGATGAATGAATTACGGGCCGAGCGGAGGCCCATCCAATCAAATCCGACCCAATTGATAAGCAAACGCCCTCTCGATAAACATTTCGCACCAAGTCGAGCCGAAAGGACTGCGAACCTATGCGCGGATTTCTCGCATCGAATGATTTGATGTTCCTCCATTTTGAGACTCGCATTATTTATCGGAGTGTCGCGGCCTTTGTTTTGCTCTCCTCCGGCAGACGAGACCGAAAATATGCGGAGGAATAAAAAAATGAGTACGTCTGGGTAAAAGAAGGAGGAAGAATATTTCGCCACAATTCGAGGAAAGGAGGCGTATGAACCCCGAACCCGAACGGGGAAACAAAAAAAAAGCGATTGCGTCGTATTGCGAAGTGTATCGAAAGGAAAAGAGAGGAAAAAGGAATTATTCCGCGAACACAGCGTCCGCTTATACGTCATGTCTTCCGCTTTGGCAAAAAGAGGATTGCCGTATCTCATGGACGCAATATTGAATTGAATTATTCACAGCTCCAGCAGGATGCTGAATACAGAGATGATTATTTCTCTCGAATAACTGCAACTTAAATTGCATATCGCTCTCCGACGGTTCTATTTCTAAGCTCCGAAAATGGTGATGAATACTGCTGCGTGAATAACATATATATTACTATATTATCTCATCTTCTACGACCTCACATTCAGAGTTCAATATACATATCATTTCTTATTATTTCAAAATGTGTAATACGGAATGTACACACTATTCCGCGAATGAATGTGTTTTCCAAAGCTAGGCTTCGGAAAAGAAAAAATAGAATTTTTTCTGTCAAACTTGTTACAAGCTAATACTATGATTCTAATTAATTTGATATTTGATTTTAAATAGAGCTTATGAATGGTTGACTTTACAAGTATTCTTATGGGAATTCTTTAACTCGTATGGGATTGCAAAGAAGACCAATATGCAAATGAAAAGAAGTTTATAGTCTGTGGGGCGATGATACTTAAAAATGTGCAAATTATCAAGCTATGCATCTTTTGGTTCTCGACTTTTAAACGAACACGCAACCTCTTATCTAACTACCCCTTGATTCTCGTAGGGTATAAGCACTGATGACTATCAAACTAATTTCGAGAGGGATGTTGATAGTAATCGTTCGTAATTTTGTAGATTAATTAGAATTCGCGTTCTCTATGAATTCCTTTTCATAAGATAAAGAACCCCATGATATATTCATCTTTATTCCTCTATGTCATTTTGATCAATTATGGTATGTAAAACAGAGATTCTTAATCCTTACTATGATAATTAATTTGATGATTATCATAGAAGTTGAAAAAAAATTGCAAATTATCCTTTAATCACTTTTAATTTAATTGATGCGTCCTTTTTTAAATGCCTCCCTATCACAGACAAACGACATTTATTTCGATACGAATTATAAATCACAACTTATCCTAGGAAGAGAGTGTAGGTAGAATTTATAAGTATTTTTAGGACAATTTACGATTGGTAGCGCGAGCCCATTTTGCTAAATCTCAATTTTGCAAGTTTTAAGATCGTCATATTCCAACCGAAACTCGATTTTCGAAAATAACACAAAAATGCATACGCTGTTTAGGTAATACTCCAAAATGTGAAATGGTAAGAGGCCGAATTGAAAATCGAGAGTATCATATATAATAATAAATAGTTAAGTCATAGAAGTTTAGTGATGATTGTTTAGTTTTTCTTCAACCACATTAAAAGTCATTACGTGCATATTTTAATAAAATTTATCAATTACAGCAAAATGCAATTAAATTCTCATATTCAAAGTCCTGCCATTCCAAGCACCTTTGGCTCAGAATATAATCCGAAGTAACCGAACTGAATTAAATTAGCAAAATAAACCGCATTTTGAAATATAAAAAATAGCTTTTAAATAAAGCACATCATAGGATTATAGCGCCAAAAAATAGATAAATATATGCGAAAACTACGAGAATTGCGGATGTGAGAATCTTGATTGCGCCAAATACCTCCTGGCAAATCCTTAATAAGGATTCTCTGACTGACTGAAAAATTCTTCGAAAATAGTGTCACATGCACTGCCCGCACCCAACCAAACCTTCAAAGAAGTCCATAACTTCACAGAAAAGAATCTATTCCTTTGGTCAAATTTTGGTTAACTTCAGATTCATAAGAGTGGGATTCTTTTTTTAAATGTCATTCATTAATTCTTTCGATTCAATCAATATGTCATTCAATTCTATTCATCGTCCGGAGTATTCGTTTTCGAAAAAATTGCTTTCGGAGAAATCGTTTTCGCAGAATTTTTATGCTCCCAATCTCCTGCACCAACCGCCATGATTGAAAAAATCAATTTCCATGACACCGGAGATTCTCGCAAGCGCGTAAAATTAGGAAACAATTAATAATCAAAAAAAGCAACTGTAATTGGTATGGATGAATTTTAATTCATCGGATAACAGTGCAGGGGAGCTAATACCGTGGACGATGCACACTGTGGACCGCTTCCTTCCATTCTACTTGGCTTCCCTCTCTATTCCCATTGTGGCCATACTTGCAGCATCCCTCTACCCATACAAACCCTCTGATTTCCACCAGGCCTCCCCGTTCGACCCTTCCTCTCGCCCCCTTAGGGCCCGTACTTCATTGCAGACCCTCGCGAGGGGCGAAAAGGACCCTCGGACGCCCTCGTCGAGCTAAAGCTAGTACATGCACCCTGCACCACTAACCCTACATGCTCAGGGGTGGACATTCCTGCACTGCAATGATCCAATGAAGCGTTAAATCGTTGGAAGTCCTTCGCAAGGTGGGAAAATCCCCTTCAGCAGTGAATAAGTATTTTTTTCTATTTTGAGGTTATAAACCTATCACACTTACAATGCAATGAGGAATAAGGAAAACGTATTTTTGCAAAAGAAATCCAAATATTTCTGCGGGAATTACTGATTTCATGTCCCAGCTATTATTTAAAGTTTGAGGTATCACATTGCTCCTAAGCTCAAAATACATACCTTATTATTTGAATATTCGAATTTTACTATTAAATTAATATGCGACATGATTATTCAATAATAGCAGCACGTCTTTTTTTTTGGGGAAATTGAGACCAAATATCTCCTCTTCCATTTATTCTATAAATATATAATATTTCCCCATAAATTGAATTACGATCAATTTAAAGAGATAGTATGAGAAAAAATTAGAAGAATTGTGGATGTAAAATAAATCTAAGAAATTCTCAGAGAAAAAGAAATCTACTATAGAAAAATACCCACAAAGAAGGAATTCTACTGTTATTTATGTCATTTGCACTGCAAAACGATTCTTTATTTGCGTATTTCTTTTCTATTGTTACATTAAATGCTTGAAAATCTTTAAATATATTAGTTTAAGGAGGGAAAAGGTTGAGGTAACGTTCTACATAAGGGCCTGCAACCAGGATATTCCCAAGAAAAAACGGACTTGAAAAAAGTCTGACGAGGCCGGGAATCGAACCTGTGATCTTCCTCTATCCGTGAGGCTGCTTTAACCATCTAAGCTACACGGTCAGAAGATTTTAACAAGCCGTTTTGGGGACTTTGTCAGCATGGGCGAGTGTGGTTTCATCCGACTGTGCGGCATCGTCCACGCCAAGGACTCATCGAGGCACCGGCAACGGTGTAGAGGTGTAAGGAGAAACCCCCTAAGAAAATTCGATTCCCGTCGGACTTTTTTCAAGACCGTTTTTCCATGGGAATATTAGTTTATGTTCATGTTTTTGCGTATTTTAGCAAATGAAAGATGAGACTTCCTAATTCCAGTTCTGCTCACTAAAGACATTTGCGTGCACTGAGTTCTCGTCCAGTGACTCCTTCTGTTACATGCGGATAATTGCGAGCTGCCCGCAACAGCCTTGGGAATCTCTCGTTTACAAAGAATCGCAAACAAGCAATCTAGGAGTTCATGCAACCCTTCGTTCCAGCCCCTTGTCTTCAAAGTCCATCTCCCCCTTTATTCTCAACATGCTCGCTGTCCTTATCCTTTCTCCGAAGCACTTTCAGAGAAATCCTCTTATCTCCTCACTCCATTCTTTCTCTTTCCCAATCTCCTGCAAACTTTTGGCAGACGCTCAGCTCCTGGCGTCTTTACTTCTTCGCTGCGAATAAAATATTCACGAGCGTCTGAATTTTTTCTAGAAATATATATATAGCGGAAGGGCATAAAATATGTGTCCCGCCCATCTTTTTCTCTGATATCCATCTCAGACACAGACCATTAGCGTAAAAAATTTTGGGCGATTTCTGCGGAATCCCATTTATCAACATCAAATAATTTGGCTCCGCATTTAAGATGTTTTCCAAATAGAAATTCGTTGAATGATGCGCGGACTGGAAAGCAAATGAAATATGTAATGCGTCTAATGTAAAATATGGATCGCTAAAGCGAAATGCTTTGATAACCGAATTCCTATATGATAATTACTTAATACTGTATTATATTCATAAAGTGCAAGTAAGTTAAGTACAAAAAATGCATTTCAAACAGATTAATGACTTGTCCCTAATATTTTCAATGAGTTATCGTTTCATATGTTGAATTTAGGAAATAATGCTACATGACTTGGCCGAACTTGGCGGAAAGACATACCGAAGAGTGAAGAAAAATTGGTATATATCCTATAATATCCAACTTTTAGTCGACCGGTCTCGAATGATGTCTGTGTGGCCAAAATCGGTCGACTAAATAAAAAAGGTGTGTGGATATTACTAAGTTTTTCTTAACACTTCTGAATTTGAGTACTACAGGTTAGGTTAAAAAGAGAGTGAAGAAATTCCCATGAGAAAAAATTGTGTAATTAAATGTGTATATGAAATAACTGTTTTCTTTTTCAAATAAATATACAGCTTGAGTTTAATGAGAACGTATCACTCAAATATATGAATTTTTCTTTCAATCCTAATGAGTAAGTTTTCACTGAGGACTCCACGAGTTTGGCTTTTTGTGGAATTATGAATTGCAAATATATATTACAATTAAACATATTTTTTCAATTCAACGCACTTAGTCGTTGTTTTGTGGAAATTCCATTGCATGAAAGGTTAAGGGGCACTGATTAGTACCTTTGCAACAGTTATACTGAAAAACGACCGATTTCAGCGAACATTCGCCTTCATCGGGTGAACAAAACTTTAAAAAAGCATATTATAGATAAGTCAGGACTTATGTGTTAGTGTTTTCATTAGATGTGTTAAATAGGATTCCAGGTAAGAGGGATTTGGCTTCCGTAACCTTCTGAATGTTGTTTTCGACATTGTTTTTCCATATTAATTTTCCATCAAGCGTAACCCCTAAAACATTTCTCAGACGTGTTTTTAGGGATGTGCTCTTCTATACTTATAAAAGCCTCCAATATTCATTGTACCTCCACAAATGAAAAGGAATTAATATCTGGTCAAAAATAGTCCCTTTTCCCATAGTCGCCGAAAAGGACCGGCAAAAAAACCGACGAAAAAACTTGGTCCGAGAACGTATTCCAACAATGACTCATTTCGCATCCTCAAAACACTTCCTTTCGAAATGGCGCCGATCGACCTTCCCTTCACCGACTTCTCCCTCCCCCCAGCCCCTCCCCTTTCTTCCCTTACCTCCCTTCCCCTCCTCGCAGAGATCCTGCGATAACGTACACCGCTGCAATCCCATGTTTGACTAAGCTCTTTGGGCGTAAAAAATTATAACATGCCATCAAATGTCGAGACTGGCAGCCGTTAGGGAAAACCTCGCGATATGGCTTTGATGGCGCGAGGCTTTATTGCGGTCTTTTACACCGAAAATGATTTAGCTTCGGTTTTTATAATTTCCCAGCGTTTTTAATGGCTTCATTTCTCAAAAAAATGGGTTGATAAAAAAGGGAGATGCAGATGATGGGAGAACAACGCTGAGAGATAAGAAAATTTGCATAATTTCGCGAGGGAAAAATAATTCCACTGCGAGGCAAATACACGAGTGTGGCGGGAACTTAGAAATTAGGGGAAAACAGTCGGGTTAAATATAGGAAAAAAATACACCTCAGCAAGGAAACACTCTCAAGAAGTGGGAGAGTGAATAACCTAAAGAACTCCCACACAGTTAAGTAAATTTTAATAATAATAAAGGATTCAGGGCGAGATTGAGACTATAAAGTCTCTTATTACATTTAACCCATCGTCACTTTAAATACAAAAGAAAGAGATAGATTGGAAAAGTACCCTGAAGAAAACTACTTTGCGGATTAAAAAAAATCATTTTTTCTACTTTTTGGCTTCTCCACAACGTCGTGATTCAAGAAAAAATTATCGAAATAATCGCCTGTATAGCCGCATGTGCTTTTAATAAAGGTTTCTTTGATGTAATAAAATTAACTATAAATAGAAATTGGTCAGCAATGCAGGATAACTATGACCGTGAGAGGATGAAAGTAGGAGTTCCACAGCAGTACGAGAGTGGTTACAATAATTCGTAGAAAAGGAGCTCAACTGCTTTTGTGAAGAAGCAGGTTTGCAATCCTCACCAGGTTGGTTAGTTTCGCAGTTAACAGATTTAAAAATATTCATTTTGCTTGTTTTTGTATCGTATACAGTAAGCTTGTTTTTCTTAAAATAGCGTTTTTTTAACTTGCGGGTAATACATGCGGGTATAACTCAAAAACTGTATTAACTATTAATACTTCCTTTAACATACCACAAAAACATTAAATTATCTAGTACTAATTATTATTTCTTATGTTACTATTGAAAATGTTAATTTAAACTATTATTATTGCTGTAAATTATGGAAATTATAGAAGTAAAATCGAAATTTTTCAATGTAAAAAGCTTCCATTCTTACAAATTCCGAAACGTATGCATTATTTTAGATTCAAAGACTAGATCATTTAAAATTTTACAAGGAAATATTTTTTTAATGAAAAGGGATTTGAGTGACGCTAGAATTCCCACCAACATGCAACTTATGCACGAAACCATAAAATTTGATATCGTATAAACAATAGATTTGGATAAAGGAATACATCCATTCTACTAAAACAATGTTTCTCGTACCTTGAAAGATATTATATAGGTATGGGAATAATTGAATACCAGTATTTTTGCCGTTCTTATTAAAATGTTTTACCAAATCTCAGAAATTTAGGTTGTTCGAAAAAAGATCTCACATTAATAGCATGTCAGAAAAATTGAAGAAATCAGGTTTAGAAAGAACGAAATACTAAACAAATATCAATAGGGGAGGGAGGGAAAGGAACGGAAGGTTGACAGCAAGATGTGGAATTCTTCAACTGAGCATGTATGAGCGAGAGTTTCTAGCACATCTCATTTTTCTCCAGACAGAGAAGCATTCCTACTCAAAAAGTTCCACTCTTCCATTGCAAGTGAAAGTAGCTATTCCTCATCCGAAACTACTTTTTATGGAGCTGCACATTCCACTCTTAAGAGTGAGTTCACATACTCCATTTCTCTATCCAATCAATCATTTTCCATGAGGATCACTACAGGCAAATCCATTACGTCGGCATTTTCATTTGTCATTTGAAACAGGATTGAGAACAAATTATCTTTCATTTACTTTTGCCGTGGTCTTAAATGTGGAATTGATGACGCCACTTCAGGTATGAATGTTGAACAATATCAATGATTAAGGCAACTCCTTATCGAAAGTCAAGAAAGGTGATATACGTAGAATCCTTTTGTTCACTTCATTAAGGGTTCCACTCCTATTTCACCATGACTTAAAATATATATTATTCCATGTAAACATAGATCATAACTCTTTTAAATAATGAAATAAGCAACTAAAATCTTGTCTTTGTAGGGGGAACAAACAACGAAGCAATATAAGAAAGAAAACGTGAAACTTATTCTTTAACTATCTATGCTATTTTAATGCTATTGCTATCTTAATGGTATTGAGTTCTGCAATATTATTTGCATTTCTAGAAATCCACATGATTAAGCAATTGTGACTTACTATCGATTTGATATTCAGTAATGAGGTAATTCAGATAAATGACGCTTGTAAGAGTAAACATGCCAATCGAAATGAAATGCAAGTAAAATATATCAACCTTAGCAACAGAATCAACAAATCCTTAGCAACAACAACACCTTAGCTACGTATTCATCCTGTGGCAGCAACCTTGGAGTATGGAGCCGCTTACTGTAAAACACGTCATTTACATCATGACGTCCGTGATTTTAACGGTAATAGCGGACACTCTCAAGTGGAAAATGTTTCCTGATCAGATATCTATAACAATAGTGATGATAAAAGCAGTGGGGGACTTAATTAGAGGGATTGCGATGTATTTCGTGATCCCCGTCATACTTCCATCATTGATTCCTCGGTAAGAAATTCAAATTAATCCAAATAACCATGCATCACGCATATTGAGTATTTATTACGATATAATCGTGATTCCAATCCAATTACCATATGATATTATATACAATCTTCACTCACAGAAAAAAATTCTATAATTTTTTAATGTGGAAATTTAACAATTTTTAGAACGTCCTCCGAAGCCTACGCCTTTTGAAAGAAAAATCACGAGACGCTGCACAGAAAAACGAGAAGTAGGAAGGTGTTTCGATCGTGCAACGTGAGTATCTTGATTCTTACTGATGCTGATTCTTCCGATGCTACAAAGAGCAAATTAAACTAATTGCAAGCAATCATTCTTCATTACCAGGTACCCCGGAAAGGAACCCAAGCAAATTTTTGTAAACAAAAATTTTGAGCATTGGCACTATTATACCCAAAACTCATAATTAAAACCGCAACTACTTGACCAGAGAGTATAATGATGCAACGTTGTTGAAACAATCCTCAGGGCATGAAAATTATTCTCAGAAAAGCCATCGATAAATCAAAGCAATACCATAGAGTTATGGCAATGCCTAACGAAAACTTCTTTTTTATCCGTTGTATTGTTATGAATTCGATACATTATCAATGCAAATTGGAATTTCTTTACAAGATAAAAAACCAATAAAGGAATAATATAAATAAATTGAATTTGTTTTCCTTACAAATGATTGATTGTCATATTATTGAGCCAGTAACATATACAGATTTAAATTTACCTTATTTTATACTGCACGTAACAAACAATAGTTGTTCGGGAAAACGTGTCTGAGACGGAAGCACAAGGGACCCTCTAAATTTAGCTGGTTAACACAATGTATGTTTTTAACATAATGCTAACATAGCGTTAACATAGAGTTAACATAATGTACATTTATTTATTAAGAATTGCTGTTTCAAGAAAGGGAAAGCTCAAATAAATATAAAGATAACGCAATGAATACGTTACATTTATCACAACGCAATCAGAATTATTTTTTTAACAAGTTGCCCACTGTCGAAATAAATTAAAGCAAGAATGCTTATCCAAAGGAGCGCGGAAATATCGGAGACGAGCTTCGCTTATACAGACACCTCAAAGATAAACTATCAAAATGAAGATCTCTATGTCAATTTTTGCTCTTCAGAGTATTCTTTATTTTAGGATTAACCCTTTTTTCATTCCTTTGAAATGGTAAATGAACTTGGAAGAGAAGCAAGCTAGTGCAAAATACTTTTGAAACCAAGAAAATCGTGTTCCACCTTTCACAGGTTCATATGCTAGTTGTTCATAAGCGAGGCTGAAAGGAATATATATATATATTTCCATCCACGTTATTTATTTATAATATAATACCGCGGACAAGCGGCGACGTTAACTTATATAACAATCAATTGAAACAAGATTTCTATGTATCAATACAATAAACCAGACTATATAACGTATAAATATGAATGAAAATAAATAATAAAAATAAATAAATAAAACATGTAAATATCCATTATATATATATGAATAATAATAAAAACACTGCGCTTTGAATTAGCTGTAAATTAAAACTGAATTTAAAATAACCTTGAATCAGCATATACATAACTTGTCTGCTTTTCTTGCCTTCCTAAATAAGCGAAATACACTTGGTAACACGCAACCCTTCCACAAAGTAGAGCTTGATCATATCAGATTTATTACTTGCCTTGTTATGAAAGTGTCTCCTTAGAGAGGGCCTTCCCTGTGAGAAACCTTCCGCATACGTAGTGGTATTATTAATGATTCCGGCTTACGAAGGATTTTGCAAAAATCATTTTCCGTTTTAGACAGGTTTCAATGTAGTTGGCATCTCCCTTCTTCTTTGAGGTCCACCCCCCTTCCATCTTTCCCATCCAAAACAATCCTCCGACGCCGCTTCCGCTCCCATAAATGCGATTTCCTCGCAGACGATCCTCTGCGGCCGTCGCGTACCACTTCTAGCATTTTTCTTCGCCGGGAAATGAGTTTTGCAAAGAAATCGCTCTCTCTACGCCTCGGGAATACTGATGCATGATTCGAGTGACACACGCTTCCGGAAAATGCCGTCGCACAAACTTCGCGATTCCTTCCAGACAATCCAATCGCCAGCTCATTTCGCGCCTCCACTGTTTCGCCGACTTTAAACAAATGCGCGGGAGTGAATTCTCGCAGACGACGAAGAGATCCTGTTAATCTTTCCGCTTAAAATGGATGCCCGGGGATGGGATATTAAGCGGGCGACTCGAGCGGTCATCGGCCTTGTCTTTAAGCCATTCCGTTTTTTGCAACTCGTAATTTTGGTAGAGACAACGATTTTAACCACGCCGACCAGCTTCAATGTTTTTAACATTTTAACAAATCAGTACATGAAAAATCAGTAAACTACATTGACAAGCTACAGAAACGAACGGCATAAACTATTTATTTTCGCTATCGAAACCTCTTGCTGTCTAATACTAATACTGTGGTTAGAATGTATAAATAAATATCTTTAAATTCTTACCGCATTTAAAAACAACAATAATCAATACGTCTATAAATGAGAAAAGAAGCACGGCCCTTTTAATGCATTGGAGTTTATGAAAACCACTAAAAAGCCGTTGTTTGCAAGCACACCAACCGTGCGAAAATAGCCGAACTTCTTTCTGAAGATTGTCACTGAAATACCTATTGAGAATAATATTCTTGCACTATCGCAGCTACAGATAACCATATCCCCCGCTGTATGGTCATAATCAATACATTGTACTTACCTCACCATCTACATAAAAACATGCAAAATATACAACCATACAACCTTACCCTAAAACGGCCTTGAAAAAAGTCTGACGGGGCAAGGAATCAAACCCGGGACCTTCCTCTATCCGCTGCCTTAACTATCTAGGCTACCCTGCCAGAACAATTCTGGATCTAGAGGAAGATCCTGGGTTCGATTCTCGGCTTCGTCAGACGTTTTTCAAGTCCATTTTTCCTTGGGATTTATCCTAGGTGCACGCCCTTATGTGCAAAGAAACTTTAACTCTTTCCTTGCCCTATTTTGTTTCTTTTACCGAGCTCTGTCTACTGTCGCAACCAATCTTGCTTTCGATGTTAACTTTTCACCCCATCACCCTTCTAACCATTAAAATAATCTGATAGTAGCTTGTTCATTTTCCTTTGATCTCATCTGAAAAAAATCTGCCTTCTCGATAGTCTGTATCCTTATTTACCCGTTTACCAAACCTGCCACTCGTATTGCAGCCTATAAAAATGTGCCTGAAAAACGCAAATATAGCTCAGCCCAGGGAGGTTAACAGTTAACAGTTAACCTCCCTGCCACGTAGCACCGGACAGCATGAGACACGAATATCAGTAAACCATAACTAACTTGTGAAACTACAAAGAGATGAAATTGCCAGGAATGGGAAAATACGGTTAAAAATAGATAACGAAAGAGAAAATACGATCGTTACCAGTGGAAGGATGATAAATTGAGAGAGAAAGCACAAATGAAGCTAAAAGAAGGAAAAAAGAGGTGGATTGAGTGAGGGAATATTTGGATGTGTTTAGAGTTGAAGTGGAGAATGGAAGGATGCGCGGTACTTTCACTTTTCCCGTGAAAAAGGCTTAACTCGCAAAAAGTCGAGTGAGGTCAGATTTTTCTCCGCACATTAAAATACTTTTCCACTCAACCGAGGCAGTAACTTTTATTTGATTCATCTCTATTACTCCACAGTTCGCAATGGCTCTTTTATGCACATACCTTTCAGCTGAAGTAGAGATTGAATTTTTTTATAAAGTGTCCAAAACAAATGAAATATGAATACAAATCCACTTTAGAACCAATCGAACCAATACTTGTGAAGCTATTTCCTGCGATTAGAAATTGGAGGTTTGGGGTTTAATAACCGTTAAGAACATAAATTAGATTAGTATAAAGATATTTGCAACACCATTTATATACACTTCCACATCTTATAAGTGATACAGGCAATAAATAATATCAGCCACAAAGATTTACATTATACATCTAAATCCACGAAATCCTGTTTCTAAATTCTCCTAATGACAATCTTTTTGATCCAGGTCAAAGTGTTTGATCTTCTATTTATACAATGCAATAACGTGGTTTTAAAAGCCGGGAAAAACAAAATATTATTTGTTGCTCTGAAAAGTTATCTCTTATTTACTATTTAGGAAAAAATGCGATTTACTGGTATATCTCATATTCAAAATCAATATCAAATTCTTAACATTTTTCTACAAGAAACCCAACTCTAAAAATAATGATTTGTTATCATAAAAATTCCCGTTGTGTATAAATATAGGAGAAGTTGTATTCTAATAATTGTTTAAAATATTTCAAAAATTATTGAGTCGCTGAGTTGGAACTGTCTTACGTTGGTACAGCCTTAAGTGAATCGTTACAAAAATGACTGACCGAATGTGGTAGGAGGCTATTTTTGTCCTTGTCTTAACTTTTAGTTTACTAACATCATTATGACACGCAGATTGCCATTAGGGAATGTCGCCACAATGAATTAATGCAGAAATCTGCATCACTTACTTAATAAACTGCATATAATTGTAGGTATACACCTAAAAACTAAAGGATTGTAAGCATTGTGCAAATGCCAATAATAGCAATTATTTGAAAAAAGCATTATGTAATATGAATCATACGTAGCATGTCCACTGGGAAAGTGTGTGCACATCAATAGAAGAAGTGAAAATTGCTGCGGAAAAACCATTGGATCTCGAGTATACATAGATTAGCTGACGATTATAACATACAAAGAGATGGGAAATGAAACTAAATTTAGAGACTTCAACAAGATTACGACTGGTTTCAGCAATCGACGGTCATCATCAGGTACATTTAAACCAAAAGTACAGCATATTTAAATGATTAGGCAGACATGTGCCTGATTATTTGGTTGAAATGTACCTGATGATGGCCGGATATTGCTGAAACTGGTCCCAATACAAATATCTTGCGGAGCTTACAAAGTTTAGTTTCCTCCACTAACTGCCATGGTGTTTTACAAAGTCTAGCCTCCTTATATTAATACAAAGAGATTATTCTAAACTCTCCCAAGTGTGAGCCAGCCATAATACTGAGACACGAGGAGTGGAAACGGAAGGAATGACGCCCCTCATATCGATTTAAAACGCTCATCGTTCCTCCGCATTGCAAGTGACTACTTCCCCCCGCTCCCTATTATTCTTCCCCACCACCTCGTGCTGCACACACATGCTCTCCTCCCTAATCCCAATAACACCTGTCATTTGCATTTGCCACACGACTGCATTCAGAGCACGCCGATTCCACCAGTCAAGTGGGCCGCCGCCGGAATATTCGTTACCGACTGCTGTAATTTGGCGGAAAACGCACTTATAAATTCCGCGCGGATTCTGAACCGTGAAATATCGCCGAAACGAATACTCCTCTCCCACGAAAAATGCACCACTGAAACGTTTTTAATCTCGTCCATAGGATCTTAACCCTTAGGAGGTTTTACTCTGCGGATGGAAATTTCCTCCGTGACGTCTCTGCAGATATTCCAATGACTATTTCATTCCCTCCTTTAGTCGAACTTGGATGGGTCTGCACGGATGGAATAACCGCAATGGCACTTTGGATGAATACCCTATATCCAAAGGTATAAATGCTGGAATTCCAGGGAATAACTAGTCATCCACGTTCATATTAGGAACTTAACTTATGCAAAGTACTTATTTACTATCTAATTATACTCATGCAAAGGAATGATGATGATGATGCAGATAAAGAATCAAAAGTTTTAATCTAAAGATTAAATTCAACCTACCTTTTTTGGTTTAATAAAGGATGAGAATAATTACCTCAGCAATGGGTATTAAACTTAAACATGATATCGCATTTCCGCATGAAAATGCGTTTGGGAGTAATTTACTTATTAGCTGAAAGCGCATTTTAAAACTTACAGTAGAGTAACTTTACCACTGAAAACCAAAACTGGAACTGCTTCGAGATCTTCTTGAAGATAGAAAAGTGCGTTCTACTTACATCGTTGAATTGAGTTTTCCACAGAGATTCATCGATTGCCTCAGCCAGTATATTCTTACGAAGAGTAGGTAACATAAAACTTATTACTTACGAAACGTATTCTTTTGCTAACTTACGGCCTTTTCATATCAGCAAGGACGAACTAGAACTTTTTCAAAATTGGTGATCAAACAGTTAACGAGGTATCTTTGACATGTTTTCCCAAAGTCCAAACTCATGTTATAATAAAATTGAGAGAATATCACATTTTCCACTGAAAATCAGAATTGGTACTGATTTTTGCTTCTTTAATATAGAAAGAAGTGCGTACTAAACTAAAAAATTTAAAAACCCGTTCCTGTGTTGTATATGTTTCTAATTTATTTTCTTTAGCCTGTAAAAATTTCGATTACAGATCAGAGGCATTATTCGCCTCTGTGTCTCACGTACTAGGAAATGGCAATCTGCACTTAATTCAATAATACGATTAACTTACGAACATTATTTTTAGATCTATAAGTTGGCTGATATACTATCATTATAGAGAGAAAAAGGTTTCCCTGCAATAACTCATGATCAAATTTCCTTGAAATGAAATGAAAAATATTCCTACAATGAAACCTCCACAATTGGATATATCTCTTGCCAGTTTCCGATGAAATCTGCGTTACGGGTATCGTGAACCCACTGGACAAGATGAGCAGTTGCTGGGAATATTCTTAATCTTAAGAAACCGTTAAAGAAAACCTGATTTCAAAGCGACAGCCATCTTTGTAATGCTTTGTGCATACCTTATCAGAAGCAGAATAAGCCTAATAGATAATTAAAACAAAAATTTTCAAAGGACACGTTAGATAAGAGGTCTACATACCATAAAAGTTATACAAATGAAGTAAAAAAGGAAGGAGCGTTTTACAGAAAGTTAAAAGCAGCGAAGAGCGGATCAGAACCATCTCAAGGTTGATGAATGATATCACAAAAAAGGATAGGAATATGGGCATCGCCCTTTATCTTTCATAGCCAAAAATGAAACAATGTTCAGAAGAATTACGTAAAGAAAGGCGGGCGCAATATCCTTGAGATCGTTCCAAAATTTTAACAATTAATGAGTCGTAATAAGTTAATTTAGTTTGGGAAGCTTGAGGTGTTTCCACATTCTGAAATTAGGTGTGACCGGATGCATAAGATCCAGGGGTAAAAATAGAACCCGTTCCATTTTTCTTGTTGCGCGCTATACGAAAAAGAATGTTTGAACTTGATCGTTTTCGCAGAGCTGTGACTTGCTGCAGAAACTGCCTCAGATGCTCACCTTGAAATGGTCTGGAGGAAGTGATAGGAAGCGCTGAGCATTCATTAAGACCATAAGACGCCGTTCACTTAAAGAGGCCGTGAGGAGAAGAGGGAAATATTTCGGATGGAGATTAAGAATGGAAGACGGAATTAAGGGAGAAAGGGGAAGGCCCCAAGGGGACCAAAAGGAATCTCCAAGGAAACGGAAGGAGAAAAGCGAGAGAGGAAATTCTTGAGCTTCCAAAGATTCTACTTAATGGATAGATGACCCTATGCAAACGTATCGGTTAAGGCTCTTAGTAAAATACAGATGGCGAAAATTTTCATAATTATGATTCTTGTTTTGTTTTGTTGTTTGCTATTTCATCAGGTAAATTCAATCTACTTATACTTAACATTATAATAAAAATGATAAATATAGATAAAGCTATTTACTTTTAAGTAAATAGCTTTATCCTTTAAGCCTCACCCGCAGAATTCTTCCACAAGCCAAATACTAAATTAACTTTCCCTAAGATCCCTATGTTAAATATTAAAGAAATCAGATATTTATTTTAAAGTCGCATACTACTTCTTCCAAAATAGATTCACCATTTAAGTATCACACTCCACCCAGTTCAACTAGGTTTACTCCTCTTCTCCTTGTCTCAACATTTAGATTATCCCTTGCACATCGTTCCTCATTATATCGACTTCCTAACCTTCTGAACTCCCTACCTTATTCCGTAGACCCTTTCAGACTGACACTAAAGTCATTCTTAGAATGCAGAATGAAGGAGATAATTGGTACTTTTTCCACAAGATTTTTTAATCGTACAACCGGTTTCAACGGAGGACCGTCATCTTCAGGTCATCTTCACCTGAAGATGACGATCCTCCGTTGAAACCGGTAGTACGATTAAAGAATTTTGTGGAAGAAGTACCAATCATCTCCTTCATTTTGCAAAATGGATTTCCACCATATCTCGCCCGATTCTGTGAATTTTATAAATTCTTAGACGATTATATGAGTAAATTATTCAGAAAATAACTTATAGTGTGATTAATTATGTACTTTAACATTTTTTGTTAATTTTATTTGCTTAAATTATGTAGCTGTTGAGATAGATTTTAAATTTCTTGTTGTTGTATTCGATATAAAATGATGGGATCACTTTATGTGAATCTTTCAAATGAATAAATAAAATCAATAAATACTTACAGCTTCCAATCGCAATGAGAAGTAATAATGAGAAATCAGAATTCAATTTTTTTGTATTGTTATTTATACATCGAATATTATACATTCTAACGATTTCTTGTTGTGGGGTTTTACTCGGTTAAGACTTCAGCGATCGATTTTATCCCAATCGTATTTCAGCAAAGGATATAGGAGAATATAACTTCAATTTAGTTTCGTATTATCTTGACCACATTTTTGATTATATGAAAGTTACTGAGGCATAAGGGATGTTGAATGAGGGTTTCATTTTGGGGACTCTTTATGGAATACTATGACAATAGCTATTCACAGCGTTCTTGTGCAATACCTACGGGGATTTTTTCCGCAAATGGAAATGAAAATTGTTCATAGCTAATGAAGATCCGACCATCCATGGAGACGATTAGATAACAGAAAGATACATTTACAATGAATTAATTGGGTAAACGTCTATAGAAATGTTCACAATACCTTTAGTTTTATTTCAATAAAATTATTAATAAGAATAAAGAGCTGCTTCAACGGTTTCTAATGAAAATACATTGAATATTTAAATTGTGTGGAGCGTTCAGCATGCTTCCATTAGACACAAAAATTAAATTTTTTTAGTTACAAATGAGATTTTTCGTAAAACAAAGATAACCCATAATCGGCATATTCTTTATCAAATCAAAAATTTTCCACATAATGAATTAGAACTGTAGAGTAAAAAAAGATGGAGCTAATGCAATCAGGAAGAGAAATTACAAAAAAGTATTCGGAACTCAGAGAGAAGGAAAATTCATTAGAATTAGTTAGGACTTTGGAGGTCTTTGCTGGAGGCTTCCCACTGAGTTACTCACGTAAGAATGCATTCTCCATGGAAGCTTCTAACAATGAAGATCTGAGTACACTTACCACGAATACCTTCCAGAAAACCCAATATTTTGACAAGAAACTATTTTCTGAGTCAATAGCGAGAAATATTCCTGCGCGAATTCGCCAAGGGTTACTCTTATGATATTGAAATTCACAGGTGTATCATCCACACTTAAAGGGCTAATTTGTAGAAAACAAAGATCTAGTATAGAGGCTATAATTTAAGCGGCATTCTAATTAGGATCTCATGACCTGGAAGATTGCCGGAGGACTATCTTGTTAGAACCCAGGGGAAAGAAAATTTGAGCTGATATACATTTGGATAAGATAGCTCGAAAGCTGAAGGTATGCCTAATTGGTCTCACAACAAATATAACTAATTTCGGAAAAAATCCCAATAATTAATATGGAAGATAACTTTCATTAAAAATAATGATTTGATCACGGATCAATCAATTGGAGAAATTTTCAGTTTGTTATTAATATATTGTAATGTAAGGTCTGCGAGAGGATTTAAAAGGTATTTCCTAAGCGAGTTTAGTAGAATTGAAGACAGTCTTAATATGTCATGCTCCCCAACAGCGTTGCCACCAGGCCAAGTTGCAGCGCAAATTTTAATTAAATGAATAAATCAAAGAATGAGATCGTAAATACTAATTCAATAATAACAAACAAGAAAAGGAATTTAGATGATTTTTTCACGAAAGCTGTGCACTAAGGAAAATATCAATAAAAAACTGACAAGAAAATAAGTGATAAAAGCCAGGAATCGAATATTTTTCATGTCCGATCTTACTTGGGATTTTTCCTAGATGCACAACTTGTTATCCTTGAGGGGGGTCCTCCTTTCCATTTCAATTTGGACGTTAGTATTGGAAGATGCCGCATAGTAGGATGAAACCACAACGCCCTTGCCTACAAAGTCTCCCGGACAGCAAGTTAGAATGCCCTGGCACGATAGCTCAATTGGGAGAGCAAACGATTAGCAACAATCTGCTTTGAGCCCAGGTCTGGTCCGACTTTCTTTCATTTTTCCGTCCTTCCTTGAGATACTAACTATTTTATATTCCAATACACGTACTACTATTTTATCACATTCCTATATTTCCGAGGCTATTTGAATGTTAACAATGAAATTTAATTGAACATAATATTATAAGTTCAATTATTTCTTTGGCGATTACAGCATAGAAATAGAGAACAGATGGAACAGAACTTTAAAATTTTCCTACTTAATCGTATTTTAACTCAAGTACGCATTATAATTGTTTGTACGTCACGAGAGACGAACGTCCGATTTATTCGAACGGTGAATTAATTTTAAAATGGAGAAGGAGATCTAAGGAGAGTATGAGAGAATGGAATTTCGAGGGAAAGAGAGAGAGGATGGAAGGATTAACAGTGGAGGATTAGGAGGCGCTGAAAGGGGTAACTGATGCGAAACAGGAGAGAATGAGCGTGGGAAAAGGCCCTTCGGTTGCGTACGGAGTCTAGGAAGAACAACGCATCTCTGGGAAATACGGTTCCCTCAAATTTGAATAGCTGTAATACGCTTTGAGACGTTCTACAAAAAGATAGCCTCAAAGTGTTTTGTCTACGTTCACTAGATTCAGGTAGTCCCTCGGATGTTACAAGCATGGGTGCCCAAACCAAAAGTGTAAATTCCGAGAACTCCCGCATAATAGGGATCTCAATTCCCCCAGGGCTTTCAGCTTATAATCCAAGACTACAACCTCAGAGAGGGCTCATGAAACTCGGATAGTTTTTTCTCTTTGCATTATCCATTGTTTTCGACTAACTGAAGCGTAAACTCAAGTACCTAGGCTACGGAAGTTCTAAAACATTTGTGTTAACTCAAATTTAAATAAATTTCAGTAAATTGAAAATGCTTTCTTTAGCACTCCAGTATAAATAATACATGAATGATTAAAGGAAAGGGTAAAGGGTAAATTGCACATAATGGCGTGCAACAAGGAAAAGATCCCAAGTGCCCAAAACGGCTTGTTGAATTGTTCTGTCTCGGCAGTCTCCTGGATAGAGGAAGATCCCAGGTTCGATTCCCGGCCCAGTCAGACTTTTTTCAAGTCCGTTTTTCCTTGGGATACATGCATGATTGTTTCTAAAGCAATACGGCAGAGATTAGGTATAATATAATTTCAATAAAATTAAAATACTTACCATTTTCTCGAGACTACATCTAAAATTCTTGCATTAAAAGCACTTCGTATTTTTGAAAGATATATTAGTTCGTAGGGTTGCAAAATTTTGTCGGGGGACCCTATGCACGAATATCATTAAATTTTTTATTGGTAGATATCACGGATGCGTTCATCTTAACACTACTAACGTAGACTAAAATTTTACTTTTCTTGATCAAGGAAAATAAAATCATAAGTTCGTGATACCTTAGATACTTATCAGATATAAGAAAAAAATCATCAAAGTAATCTAACCATTTCAAGTCAAAGTATACATGCGTAAGCTTTTATAGAGTAAAACGGTCAGAATTACCTTATATAGCTTGGTTGTTAGAGCTATTCTCGGATGATGTTCGACAATTACCTGTAACAAAAGAAAAAGATACATTAATTAACATGATCAAAAGATATGGGTGCAAATAGAATAAAAATATAAATTTCTAACGTGTCAATAAGAAGAAAAGTCATTAAATGATCCGCAATAAAAATATTACGATATACAATTGTTTTTCTCGGTAATTAATTTTAGCAGAAATAGCTTACAGAGAAAACAAAAGGTATGACTACTGATAAAATATACATTTATAAATATACAGGTACATTTTATATACCATGCGTAAGAATCTGGTGTGATAACGTGACCTTCTGTCTCGGGGTATACGTTTTTACCGCTGAGAGGTTATTAGACATAGGGATTCTTTTCTGAGGATTTCAGTGCTTTACAAGTCATTCATTTAAATCAATTTTCAATCAAGTGAGCACATCTCAAATGGTGCAAGCCTTCTTGATTCTCAATAGTAATAAAAATCATGACTTTATCTTAGACGAAATTCAGTCTTAAAATTACACACATACCAGATCAATAAAATACCATACCTTGATACCTTAAGGTTCAAATCAGGCACCTCAATGTTGCTAGCACTTGCTTATAATTTGTTCTAGCACTCTGACCTCTACCCCATTGAATCCGGCAATAGCTATAGTATAACCACTAAACAACATACTGCAACGAACAGTTCTCATTGCATGAAGTACCAGTTACTCGCTGGAACGACCTTGCTATAAATAATTTCAATTACAAACGATGGAGACGAACCAGGAAAGTGTGCGACTTGGCCCAAAGTTGCACGAGAAGTGAAACATGATGAAGTGGCTGGGACCTGAACCCAGGTCTCCCACTTTCCGAGAAGTCCACTAGCCAAGTCACTAAATTCTCTTATTTTAAATTAGCATGAGGACGTTTGATGACGTAGGAAGTCGATAGAGAGGGAAGAAAAGTTAGATGTGGAATCTAGGTGCATTTAAGAATGTGAGGAACTTATTACTCCATATATTCCTCAATGGCACATTTTTCGCCATACGCATAAGCACAGGAGAAACATAAAGCAGCACAGCGAGGAGATGAGTGCATCTCGGCGTGTGTGCGTAATCGAAGTTAAGAAGAAAGGCACGGTCTTTCCAATCCACTCTCCTCGGCACTTGATCGTTCCTTCGCCGGCGACGGAAAATCCAAGCGTACCTGTTGCGTCACCTGCGCAAAGATAACAAATGGAAGAGGGGATGATACATAAAACATGAAGGGAGCAGATAAAAGGCCGCCATCGGAGGAATCGGCGGAGAGTGGAATCCTACTAAAAGGGCCGACGTCCCTCCTCTAAACCCTTCGGCAGTAAAGAACAAAGGGAGATCACTTTTAAATGTCGCCCTCTTGCGAAATATTTACCATGCCATCAGCGGATTGCGTTAGTTCTGTCGAGATGCTCTCCTTGAAAGTGAAGACGTGAGGAAAAGTAATTCAAGGAGAGAGGGCATTTTGCACCTTCGCTCCTTCTATAAATATTCATCGTGATTCGTCCGTCACCTCTTTTCATTTCAAATATCCCTTCCAATAAATTAGTTTCCCAAGATCATTCCGTTCTGTAGATTAACGCTGAATCAACTATAAGGATTTGAACGGATACATGTTCCTTCCCATTACTTTACTTTTATTTTCATTTATACATCACGATTATTCTTTACATTACTCTGGGACACTGTATACCTCAGAATTAAAACACTATCAGTAACATTTCGTCTTTATTACCTACATCTAAATATGTACCCTACAATCAGCCTCTGTGTGTGGCAGGGGGTACAGGCACCATGACAATACATCCGAATTATTACTTTAGGATATCGTGCCGGGAAAAATGAATTCCGACAACTGAAAGCATTTCCTTTCGTATTTAGCAACACTTTTAACCACTTAAACAATTTAATACATCTAAATTACCGCGTACTTTGACTACAAATAAAAATTGATATATTCCCCAGTTGATTAAATAAAATTTGGATTGCTACACCAAAATCTCTGCTTATTTTTCCGTTTAGCTTATTTCTTGTTCGAATTTGTTTCATTAACTTTATAAATTTCCCTCTGGGAAACGATGTCTTCATTATTTCGCGACAAGCAATATACCAACCTTACAGAATCATGAAAATCATTTGTTCCACGATCACATCATGAGTTAAATTAAAATCATGGGTTGCCTAACATAAGGAAACATTCTGAGATTTCTTTTTTTTTCATTAGGTAAACATTATTTATGGGTTCAATGGAAGAGGAACTTTTAGTGCCAATTTCATCCAAAGTTATCGTTGTAATAACAAAACAGGCTCAGGTTTCACTTCCTGGTATTCATAAATACAAAACGGCTTCAAGATAAAATACTTTTACTACACCACAATAAAAGTTTTTGTAATTTTTATTGTGGTGTAGTAAAAGTATTTTATCATGAATCCGTTATGTTTTTATCGTTATATATTTATTTAAATTTCAAGCTTATTATTCGCATCCTTTGCACCAATTATTCAAGAATAAATTTCCCTGACCCTGGTTGAGAATTGGAGGGCATTCAACTATCCTTTAGAATCGAAAACAAAACAATACAAAAGTAGATAAAACTGCGACGCAAAAATAAACAAGACACCTCTCTCGGATATGAATCCCTTCATCTCTGGGTGAAACTGCGGAGCTAACAAAAAAAGTGCAGATAGCCAAAGGTTACATCAAAATGAAGTGTAGAGACATTTCGAAGCGATTTCGTATTTCGATTCGGAGGAAGAGGCTCCCGATTCCAACGGAATATTTTCCCATTTGGGCTCCATCTCATTCGGCCCTCAGCGGTTAATAATTAGCAAAGGGAATGGCGGACCGAGAAGAGGATCGAAATGGAAATAAGGACGAGAGGAGGAAATGGAGGCGGAAGTTTGGAAGAGGATCAGCTTTCATCTCTTTTGGTGGAAAAAGTAACAAAGCGAAAAATTCCGCCCCGGAATGGGGATACGCTATTTTGATCCAAAAATAAGACGGACTATTTCCTCAACTGGCTGCCTTGCCCTTATTCAGTTGCTTGCGAAAGCAACATGTATTTTACGAAGCGTATGTCTTTTCTTGCTGCAATGATGGGTTTGATTTTGTAGATAATATTACTTCCTCTAAAAATGATACGATGATTCGATTATGCCACTGTATGCTTATTAAATGCTCCGAATTAAAATCCTTAGCATGAAACCCAGTTAATTATGAGCAATTGAAGTGGTATCTTTAGGTTAATAAGTAATCCCTGGCTTTTATTACCATGTCCAATTGCTTTACTTGCATTATAAAGTAAATGGGCCGATGTCTTCATCGTTGACAAGCTGACATCCTGAGCATGGATCCCAGTTAATGATGAGTTATTACCGTGGTATCCATGGGTTAATACATGTAACAATGTATTCATAAGTTTGTATTTTCGTATTATATTGCTTTACTTACATACTTAAGTACCTGGGCAGGTATCATCATCGTTGACTCCATCGAGATTTAATGAATAATTTCAAGGTATGATCTCTTTGGTGAAAGTAAACTAAACACAAGAAATCACGCACCTAACTTACAGGTTATACGAGAATATGACACCATTTGCCTGCTCATATACCCTTGTAAAAACAGAAGTGAAATTTCGGAGGTGGTTAAAAAACTCGCAAAAGGGGAGACCTGGGTTTGCGTCCCAGTAAGCTCGCAATTTTTCACTTTATGTTTAACGTATGGTCGCTTTGCAAAAGAATAGTCCAAGGGAAAACCTCTTCTTTGTCCAGTATGTATTTAACTACACCAATAGATCCTTGAAATAATTAATGTTGCTTATTTAACGATGAAAATTGTATTCTGAAGGAAAATTACGAATTTCTTTAATTTTCTTCGGTGCTTTTTTATCTTCTAACGGCAGAGAAAATGGAGCTGAATCGTAATGTTGCCTCAAAGGGTTATCCTGATTTCACAGAATAAACAGGAGTAACGCAACGTGTGTGTTTTGTCGCGACCTGTAAACTCCTTTGCCTTTAAAAGTACTGATTCTGGCTAGTGCTAGAATGACAGTAATCCCAACGGAGCCAATTAGAGCGGAGGATTTCAATTAGGATTGCGCAAAGCGGGCATGCCATCAAACGAGCAGCTAGCTGCATATATCCAAAGATTGCCAATTTCAAATTCCGTACCAAAACGCTCTAATTAAAATTTATGCGCATAACCCCTGGGAAAAGGGCTCGTCTAGGGATTCAAAAAACACTTCTAGCAAAAGAGGAAACGCAAGTTCAGAAACTAGTTACGCGAGAAAAAGTATTGGTTACGGAGGACTCATTCAGGCTTATCCGTTCTTTTGCTTACGAAATGGGAGTTTAGGATCGACATATCGTTTAGCTCCTGAAGGGAGAATTAAAAATTTTCAAGCGAAGGTGAATAATGATGAAATTAATTTCTTATCAATCTAACGTATATTACAAGGAAAAATGTAACAATACTGAGATATAAATCATTAGAGTTACCATACGAGAAGAAAATCACGCGAGGGGGAAGACATTAGTAAACATATAGCTGCTTATCTTAAAACTGCAGTTGATAAACAGTGGGGAAAATATCAACATTATTGGAAATCGAACCCGGATCTTATATTTTTTAGAGAATATTCAAATTAATAATCCAACATACGACTTCTTAATCAGGCTGCTAGCGAACTGACTTCCAGTTTTAGTCAAATCTGGAATTTTCATCTCTACATATCCTTGAATTCTAAATGCAAGTGAGTAACAATCATCCTATTCTCAAAAAACCGAAACCAAGTACTATCCAAAGCTCAAACTTTTGAGCTTTGCCTTCTTACTTTCATAAAAATGTATCGGCATAGCGCTAAAATATTTTTTGCTATTACTTCACCGTGCCAGTTCAGCATAGGCAAGCAAACGTTGGCAATTGGCAACAGATTCACTGGTCTTTATTCGAACAGATTCTCAGCACCTTTAATTCACTTAATAATATCAGAAAATGATTACATTGTTTTACTATATTTAATTTAAAAATTATTCACATCGATGTGATTTTTATAACTGTAAATACGCCGTGCAATGGCAAGCCTTGAAAGTAGCGTGTTTATCTCATAATTTCAGCACACTATAATAGAATATTCCATTAACCGAGGTATTCTCGCTCCGAATTTACATTTAAATTTAAACCCTGCAATCCGCCAGTGGCGCGTGGCATTAACTAATATGCTCGAGTCTCTACTGTAATATATTTTCATTGAAAACCACCTCTTCGGAGAATTCTCATGGTACGATGAAAAATAACCGCAGCTGGTATAAAAACACAGAGAAATAATAACTGAAACACATCCATATACATGAACGTCATTCGGAAGTAGCGGTTTCAAATAGTGGCACCGTAATGAGGATCTTCTCATGAAAAGCATATTCCAATTAAGTTGGAATAAATTCCGATTCGAGCTTTTCTGCCGTAAACATACGAGGACAATAATCTCCGCTCACTGAGGTCGTCGTCCCATGCGACAAATGCTTCTAATTTAATGCTGAAGAAGGAGTTTCGAGCATTCTCGAAGCAGTCGTCGATTCGTAATTGAAGATATAGACCGTCACTCGAAATCCGTCTATCAGAGACTCTCTATGGATTCGTATCCGACAGTCGTGTGAACGGACAATAGGGGAGACGATGAAGGATGCAATCTGCTCGCATTTATGGATCAGATTTTCGCCTCGCTGTGGTGGAGATAGTGTCGCAGACAGTCGTGGAAGGAGGGAAATTGAAAGTGCGCCTTATTGGCGAATCGATTCGGGAAAGAATTCAAGCCGAAGGGAATCCCGCTCATCGCAGCGGATCCGTTCCTGATTGCGATAAGGATTCCACGTTTCGAGTATTGTTCAAGACGGTTGATGCCGAAAAAATATTTAAGGGAAGATATGGAAGAATTACACACAATATTCAAGTCCCCTACAATGTTAGATATAAATTTCAAATGAACATTTACTGCAAATAAAAGTAAATATGTTAAAATTTATTTGACATTTAGTTTTTATTATTTTTCTTATAAGCTATTAATTATTACTCTTTTCACAAAATCTGTACTTTACGTACCTACTCATGTTCATAATTTGTAACATCCTATATGTAAATTTTATTATTTATAATGATGTTAGGGATATTTATGCTTAAAGTTGAATAATTTGTGATATAAATGTCCTTATTTGTGATATTTAATACTTATAAAATCTTACAATTTATTGATTTTCAAACTTTTATATTCTACCATGTGATATTGTTGCTGCGACATTTTTTGTAACAAAAGGGTACATTTCGTTGAATAAATAAATAAAATAATAAAGATTAGGCGAATTGTGAACGTATTTTAAAGCTGTGCAATCATACAACGCCTCACAATGAAGGTCCAAGACTGTGCAGTTAATGCCGAAAAATATTAAAGAGTATATGAAGATCGGCAAAATAATTTTTTTTAATAATGAAGGATATCGATATGCGTAAAGAGTATGTATTTTTATACTATGCAACTACATAATGCCTGGTACTAAGGATGGCTGAGAAGGAAAGCACGCCTATTAAGAAATTTACGGAAAACTTTCCGATTTTTTTATCATAGCAACAGTCGCAAGTCTAGAAAAAGAAAAATAAAATACTTGGTAGTTTCCGTAAAATAATGTTTACTCCTACCAATTTTGAGTACACCAAGTTGTTTTTAGGTACAGTATTAAATATTAGGTACAAAACTTAATATAGAGAAAAACGGTCGGATTAAAACTATTTTTGTGAAAACTACTAAGTATTTTATTTGTTTCTCTTAGGCGTTCCACAGTTACACAAGTAAACCTAAGTGTCATCGATTATAGTCGCAAGTCCAGTAAATTTTGTGCATGTATTTTTTTATATTTCGTACCGGGATCATAAGTTGTCAGCAATAGTATGAATGACACGAAAGCAAATTTAAGATTCCTCAAATTCCACCAACGTCATAGAGCTCTTTAATGCGAAAACAACCTTACATGGTTACAGTAACTCTCATTCGATGCCACAATCCACTAATATGATAAGAGCAAAAAAAATTAAATCAAAATGCATGTGTATTTTAACCCCAAAACAAAAACCATATAGTACCTGATGGTTACCCGGTGGTTACCCTCAGGAACTCTTTTCGGGTATTAACAAGGTTAGGATGTGGGAAAATTCCGACATGATTGCCTCTACTACAAAACACAGGAGCAGCCAATTTGCTCGACATCCTTGAAAATAGCTGCATATGTTGTGACCGAAACAAAGGAATTCTCCATAACTCTAACCCAGTTGAAGAGTTCCTGGAAAATAGCTGCACACCTAGACAATTACAATAAAAATAAACTTGGAGAAATTCTACCTCCATACAATTGTTCTGTTGTATAAATATTTCGCTAATCATTTCATTTGATACAGTAGGCGATTTTCTCAATCTCTTACGGGATTAGTGATTTTCACCGCTGATTCCGAATTATTCCTTCGTTCGTTACTACGAATGCGAACGTTATCTTCGTTCAACTTCAAACTGTCAACTCTCCTCTGCAATTCCATACCAAATTACTGTAAAGACCATTTCAAACAGCAAATATGAACGACTTAATCGTCTTTTCCCAACGTTCAGCTTATTATTGACTTCTGCACTCGGTGTTTACAAATCATTCATACAAAACCAAAAGGCGAAAGACTAAGGGTCCAAAAAAAATCTTTGCGGAATCAGGTCTTAAGCTCTTTAGGATAACAAAGCATTTCTCTTCAAGAACGTGTCCAATTAATGCGCTACATAAGCACCGATTCTATAACAGCACTTTTTTAAGAATCCTCATAGAGCAGTAGAGGGGAGAAATATCCTGATGATGAACACACCATTTCTATCACAGGGAAATATATTGGAAACGTAAGTACTCAAATAGTGAATTAAAGCTGATAACTTAGAAGGCCCATCACATTCATAAAAATCTAAAAATGTAGGTAGGATCATCCTGAGACTTAGACGAATCATAAATAACCAATCGTTTTACAAATTTACTGTGGATATCATTTACGTAGAGCTTTTCATGTAAGCTTGTTCCAAATGTCTACAACTCGTGACTCCTGAAAAGCTAAACGAACATCGAAAAATGGAATACATATGTCTGGTATTATCATGTGAAGTTAAAATGGATATTCAATCTTAACCTTAAACTTAAATTAACAAACAATATTATAATCCATAGTTAAACCTTCACCTGCATTTAAAATTCTAATTTACTTGAGAATCATACTGAGTAAGCCTCAGATCATAAAATTACGTAGAATGATAGTATGTATGTACTCTTTGTCGCTAAATTTCAGTTATATATAATCTTCAGATCAATTGATAGGCACGTATTACTAGACATTATAATGCCAAGCATCAAGCTAGTATTAACTCACACTTACGTCAATCATCATTATAAATGACAGTGTAGCTATCGATTACAATACAATTTGTTGAAGTGAAGATCACACTTTAAATCCATTTTAACTGTACACCTTATAGTACCGAGACTTATTCGGCGGTTAGTCTAAATAGGCATTTAAGTTCCTCCAAGAAAATCGCCTAATGTATATATACAGAGGGGTATAAGGAAGATGTTGCAGAAAGGCGGATTCGCAAAGAGAATCATTTAAGAGAGGTTTTAGGGGAGGAAATAAGAGACACGAGTTTCCTCCTTTCAACGAGGATTATTCCCCAGAAATAAGCCTCGGAGAGGGTTTCCAAGATAAATAATTGAATGGAGAGATGCGCGAGGTATCTTATGGGGCCGTGCGCGAGGGGCAGGTACACCTGCTCCCCATTAGGGAGGCGTTTTTGCAGCCACGGGTAGAGGCACACGCGAGTCGCCCACTGCCGCGGAATAACTCTACCAAAACGAGAACAAATAAAGGAAAGATAGCGTTGCTTTAGCGCTTAATCACGAGCGGATTCGGTGAACGAACTTACGACAAACAACGATGGTGACTTTACTTTGAATATGTATCCAAAGGCTTTAAAATAGTTGCAAATTAAACAAACTATACTTTAAGGGAATTCTATAGATAAGGAAGTAACATTGCACGTAAATCTGTGTAGTCTAATCCAAGGAGAAACAGAAACCAATAACAGCGACATGACTGGGACTCGAACCCAGGTCCTCCAATTTCCAGACAGGAATTCAGCATTCATACATGAATTTTGTACCTTACGGTATGTTCCTTTGACTCAATGTTCCATATTAAATTACATTTTTTTCGTTTCTTGGTAGCTTACCCCACACTTCATGCCATCTAACATCTTCTACCTCTGTCTCCCTCTCTGTTTTTTCCCCCTGTATTACACTCTCAATTACTTTACTTTGAATCCCCTCTCCTCTCAATATTTTAGCCCATCCAGTACCTCGTACAATGCTAAATTACTGTTACTAATATCCTTTCTCTTCCAACGATCTAACTTGCATTTCCATTCTACGCCACACTCACATCTCGAAGGCTTCCAACGTTAGACTTCCTGAAGTTTAAAGAGTCAGGCAAAATCTTGTGGAAATCCTTCATATAAAATAAAAGAAAGAGTGGTCGTACTTTTTCCACCTTTTTTACAAGAAGCACAACCGGTTTCGACGAGTGCAAATAATTGAATGCTTGAAAACAAGCGAATGTATACAAGACAACTTGCGAGGGGGAATGAGAATGAAACAGAACTTTTTGATTTTAAACAAAATCTTTTGATTTGCAAAAATGCCATCTTTAGATTAATACGCGCCAATATTTTTAAATTGATCGTTCTTCGTTGATTTTCCTGTTAGAAGTTTTCTCGGATTATTAAAGTCTTAATCATAAAAGGCTAAAATAGAAAGTTATATCTTACATGAATGCTTCTTTTCATTTAAGACTATCACAGAGCATTTGATCGTTTTCGTTATCTGAGATGATATCCCATCCAAAGTTCGAAATGATTACTTCTTTCCAAATTACGAACATTTTGGATGATGAATGCAAGAACTCTCCTTTAATACTGAAATTATGGAGCATATAATAATGCTCCTTTAGTAGACGGTAACGGAGTTTTTAATTGAATAGTGCTTGATGTAATTATTAATAGTTACTTCTTGTACATTTTTATTATGTCTCCATTATATTAAATGATATGAATGATGGAAGTGATGGAATAAAGGTGGAATGAAATTAAATTTCATGAAATTACTAACTAATAAAAGGTAAATTAATAGCTTATTACAAAACAAAGTCATGCACAATGGCTATCAACTTATAGTAATTTAACATAGGAAGAGGATCATTCCAGAGGTAGTAATGAAGGATGAGATTATTTCAAGAATAGTAAATTGAACTCAATACATTTCAGGACAGATTTTGAAAAATGCAACAAAATGAAATAGAAGAAATTTGACATAGTTATCCGATGGATAAAGTTCTACATCCATCGACAGAGAGGGGAAAGTATTGAAAATTGGGAGGCCTTGACAGGCATTTCTTGTATTTATGTGTATATTTCGAAAAGATTCCATGAATATCACGAGTGTATAAAATGCAAGGAACGGAAACAGGAAAGAGAGAAAGGAAAAACGTTTTCCATCGCAAGTTGCATAAGATTCAGGGGAATACAAAACCGTTATCGGGGGTAATTAGTTGGGCGCCCGGCCACCCATACCTTGTTGAACCATCTCCAATAAATAATACGAAAATTTGAATTAATTTTTGTAATATAAAAGACACGTGTTTTAAATGAAGAAAAAACAAAGAATTGATAGAAAAGACAAGAAAAAGTGAAAAAACTCAACTGAAATTACGACATGATAGGAACTCATAGAAGAAAATAGAGCGATTGTAAAGTTAAAAGTCAGACAATTATTTAGAGGTTTGAAAACTGTAAATTATTAAAAGCCAATTTCTTTCCCAAGTGACCTCGATTTATCAGTTATAGAGAAAGTTATCTTTGGATAAATTCAGTCATTAGTAAATTGCAAGATATTTGGCATTACAAAACGCTCAAATATCCTTCGTCATATAGGTGTGGATTCCTTCCCAGAATAGGTAACAAAAGTCATATCCAATTATAATAATAAATTTCAATTCATTCAGATTCCAGTGGAAGGTAATACCTCAACGGGAAATACGGAAGTTGATAACATTCTCACAATATAACTTTCATTCGAACTTTTAAATCAATTTCTTAAAATGGTTTCCCCATACTGCGAGAATTCATTTCAAATCCAATTCCGTTGTTTTCAAAACGGCGAAGAATTTCATGGGCTCTAAAATGAAATAAAGGCGAACATGATGTCAATACAATGTAGAAACTAAAATTAATACGTGCTTAAATTTGGAAATGTATCGTACATTCACTTATTTCGCAGTTACCTGTTTAATGGGGCATATAGGTTTCGATTCTACCGAAGCGAGGTTGGCCGCTCCTGAAAAGGTATTCCGCAGAACAGCATCGGTTTATCAAGGGAAACAAAAGCGTCGACAGCGGCGCATCACAGCCCTTGTAATCCCTCAGATGGGAAACGCCATGAAATCAGAATATCACGGGGAGATTACCGATAAACTCAGTGAAAGTGGCCAGGGAGAGGACAATTGAGATTTTGTAATTCCCGTAACAATGGATCTTCATCTGCTCGACAAATCTACGGAGTGTTACAGACGGAGCTTTATTGGAGGAAATTGAGGCGAAAAATTCCCATTCGACACTAAGCCTGTGGTCAAACCATACCTAAAACGGTTACAGCAATAAAATATGAAAAATGAATACGCGTAGAAAGCATTTGGCTTTCAAATAAAATTAGGAAAGAACAAACTGATTTATGCGGAGTGAAGAAAAAATGATATTGGGGTTATAGATATGTTTTCATTCCATGGGAATGTTTACTTGGAGAGAGTAGGATGGGGTATACCGATGAGATATTGAGGATGGAGCAAAAAATGTTAAATATACACTCATAAGCCATAGTCGTCCATAGACTGCCAGAAAAATTCCTTTTTTTATTACAAATTTTCAGGAGAGCTTCCATAACTTGTATTTTTCTCAAGGACTTTAATAACAAATTTTAATTCATTACTGATGTAGGCAATCATACTGGGAAAGAGTTTAGAAGGAATTAAATACACCAACTGAAATTTGGGCACAGCGAGGTTACTAACTACAGCTCACTAAATCCCTTTACTATATACTACTGTTCATTCTAGTTAAACTAATAAGTTACGAGAAGTTTGATATCACTCATTTGTAAGACATTCACTATATAATATCATTCAAAACTGTTAACATAATTAAAAAGAATCCACCACGCAAAAGTAACAGACTTCTTCAAAATGTCACAGATATTGTTAAAAAAGACGCCCCTCTAAAGAATTAATAATTTCGAGCGTCTAATGATCCTTTAACATACATCCAACCAGTTATTTGTGTTCGTAATTCTGTGATATCATCTGCAATCAATGTCCAAGAAATCATAGCCGAATCTTCAATGAATTACAAACAGTATTGAAAAGTTCTAAACATAATAACCGTTATGAAGCCTTCAAATTATTTTTTTGTGGCCTAAATATCTTCCGTCCAGCCACCCTTTGCTAAAGCAGTCAATTTGTGGATTGAAATATTGGTAGTTTTCATCAAAATGATTCAAAAGTTTATTTAAAATCAACTAAACGTATCTAACTTTAAATTGAATTAAATCGTAAGAGTCGTAAAATGAAAATAAAGATCTTGCTATGCCTCTAAATGCACATTTTTAATTGAGGAAGGCTGAAATCGTATAGAGATGAATAATGTATCGTTACTTTCTTGAAGTACGTGTTATGGGCCAATGGAATGCATTCTGTGAGCTTTGACAGACCTATAGGGTTTCGTAAAAGTATGTCACTATGAGATACGGTTGCCAAACAAGAAACACAACACTGACGAAAATAAGGGTTTGTTAGGGAACAATGAGGGTTAACGAGGGGATGTTCAGAACAAGGCAAATGGGGAGAAGGCAGACAGCAGGGTTGAAGATGCATATACCTCGGTAACCGAATCGTAGTGTACCTGATGGCAGTAGAAATGGCAAGTTTGTATGGGCATTAGTTAAGAGGCCGGAGAAGGGAATTAGCGGTAAGTGCAGAAAGAGGGTTCACCAGGAGAGAAATCAAGTCGGGATTGAGTTCCATGAATCAGAGTTAGGGTGCCCTCATAAACGATAACAAAGAGGTCGCTGGGGGGCCATCCCTCACTCCAAACACTCTCTCCGTGGAACAACGCCCTCTCTCCTCTCTCCTCACTCCACCTCTGCGGAACCATCTCCACCACAACAGAAGTCATAACTACGCTAAGCCTTTCAATATCTCCTTGGAAACCGCGGATGTCCTTCGACGTCCACCGCAGCGGGGAACGGCTGGGAATCTCATGGAGCATTTTTTCATTAATTCCTCCGCGAGGGACTGCAGACAAGGGCTGCCCCCACAACTGTGCGCATTCTGTGGCTAATCCCCCAGAAAGCATGGGGTCCCCCAGTGGCGGTGCTAATCAAAACCATCGTTCCCATTAACTACTGTCTATCCCGTTTCCTCTCTCTACCTCCTCATTTGCGCGTCATGTCTCTCTTTCCATATTTCCACCTTTATTCCGATCCCTCTGTTCTCTACCGTGCTTTTCTGGGACCCCTGTATCCCTTGGTAACAGCATCCAGCTTCCATGACTTTTCAGCGGAAGCTCATCTCCTAAAGCCGAGCTACAACAATAGATTGTAGACTGACTGAGACTAAAAGAGAGATGCAATAGGAATGACTGGGGGTGAAATTAAAAGGTAAAAAATAGAGGCTAGAATTTTGGGATGTCTTTTGTTATCAAAATTAGCAGGATAAAAAACCAATCGTCCCATTCCATCCATTTTACATCAAAATTTAGTCAATAATACATATTTAGACCTTATCTAGGAGCATTATGCAAGGCTGATAAAGAATTAAGAGATCCAAATATTTTCAAAAATAGAAGCTAGAATTATTTAAGAATATCCTTAGTTACTAACGTAATCAGGAGAGGAAACCAATCGTAACATCCAGTTGAATTTCACAATTAACTTTTTCATCGATATTATGTAGACGTGCTTTTTGAATTACCAAACGAGATTAAGGAAGAATAAGGCATAGGAAATCCGGATGATTCTAAAACAATTTAAACTACGCCACGAGTGATTTTGAGAGAAGTACATTTTATCATAAAGTTGCAATCAGAACATGTCGGTATTGAATCAGTCTAGGAGAAATAAAAATTCAATTACTCTCTCATTTGGTCTGATTACGTCATTCTAAGCATTCGTTGAGCCATTCAAGGAAATGGAATGATAGGGAAATAAAATTCATGGCAATCATAAATTTTTGTCTGTTCCACATTGTGGCAGTTTTCGATATTTCATAGTATATTTAATTTTATTTCCTATCAATTCCTATTATATCTCTTTCGGCCTGACGTCCATGATCCACGAAATATCTGTCTTTCAGGTCCTTTCTCTTTGAAATTTTTCTCACATCGAAACCGCTTTCCCTTTTAACGCGTGATGATTCTTCATTAGCGGATTTATATTACCGAATGGCTTTCCATGTTTTCACCTCCACCATTATATAATTCCAATTTTATTTTTGTCTGTCAATGTCTACTAATTATTGAAGGATTGTATTTTATTTCCTCACATACAACACCCTCCATCTATCTTGCATATCTGTCAAGCGTTATATATACATCTTTTAGAAAGTTTAAAAAAATGGATGGTGTAACCTGAATATAAATATATTTACTTTTGAGCGATATTAGTGTATTTTATGCTCTAGTGAGTAACTATCAGGGTTATATGATTAGATTAGAGCCATAAACTTCATTCATTATTATAAGCCATAAACTTCAGGCAAAGTCAATGCACGAAATTTCAAAACTTGTAGCAAGATTCCATTACCCAAAGTCACTAAACACTTTTGCGATAAAATTTATCTTTTCATTATAGCTAACAAAAAACAAGAATTGGTGAGAAATATAGTTTCAATTTCATACCAACAATGATGCAATGTATAACCCTTTTCATAGCCTCTGGTTTATAAAATAGGTCTATGAAGACTGGGAAACTTAACCCATATTCTGTCATGTATATAAGCAGGAGATAGTGAGACTTGTAAATTCATTATAGCGCCATGAAGCGGGAGCATCGCCCATGAATACCAATATACTGAATAAAACGAATCAAAAACAATATCGAAAACCACAGACACAATTTACGTTTAATTCAGCAAAAGCGAGCATAAAAGTTCCGAAATATTTTGTACTTATGAGAGCGATCTTTTCTTAACAGATGTGGGCATGTAAATGTATGTATACTGATCATAAATTTAATTGTATATTAGGATGTAAAAATGTAGAGATAGACGAAGTTGCTACCTAACTATCAGAAAATTTGTATCTTCTTTGAGCAGAAGAATGTTCCCTAAAAAATGCATCTTCCTACGATGAAGGGTAAGCATTTAAAAGTCAGAGGAAAAAAAGTAATCTGGGAATGAGAACCTAAAAGGCGGCGAGGATTAGCTGAAAAAGTAAACTGCAGTGAAACAAGAATTAGCCCGGGGTCTTTAAGGAATCTACTACCGAAAAGATAGCAGTTCCTGAAGATATGAGTATGAAGCAATACAAAAATAGGGTCTAATTAAACGGTGTGGTAAACTCCAATCTTTTCTAAAATTCTATTTCCGTCACCTAGAGAAGGAAATCCCCGAAATAATTAAGCTCTAATTAATCCCGGGCGTGGTTAAGATATAAAAGTGAAGTCTAAAAGGAAGAGATCAGATAAAAAACATAGCAAGAATCACGTGCCTGAATTTCAGAGATGTGCATGGGACAAAATAATGGAATTGGAAAAAAACTATGGATAGGAATGCCTATAATTTCTTAGAAATGAATACTGATTAAACTAAAATCATTTACAGACTCCTTAAGAATTTCCAATATATTTGAAAAGTATCATGATAGCTGCTAAGTCATAAACTCTTCCCCATTATCAAATTATTTAAAGTTCAATAATACGTCTGGATGGATACAGTTGAACATAAATACAAAAATGCAACCGATATTCTGTAGCTGAAAGGCTTTCACAAAAGCAAATTCTTCATGGAAAATCTCTAGTAATGAAGTCAAGTGAACATTAAGAGGGCCTTTTTATATTTTGTTCACATTCTGAATTTGTTTTTTCTCGTAATATTTCCAAGAAAGTTTCATTTTCTATTTGAACTTGGTATATTACAAAATAAATAAAATTTACATATCTTTTAAACGGTCTAATAAGCCTCTTCTTGTATCTAGCCCTTCGTCGCACAAAAATAAAAGAAAGAGATAGCATAAAAGTACACTAAAGAAAGCTAACTGGCTGGTTTAAAGACTTATGGTTTTGCTAAGAAAAGATATACACCGCAACAGGAAGACACCAGCAACAAGGGTGGTGTGACAAACCTGCGAGACCTACGGATAGTAAGATATATATTTAAGAAGAGAGCAGGTTGGGATAAATCTGAAAGGCAAACTAAATGATACCGATACATATTTAGATATATAAATAAATACGCTGTTATATTTCGTCCTCGAGGCTTCAAAGACGGCCTAATGTTTTATGCGCGCCCACGTGATGCCTGTGTGTTGGTAAAACATGCCACCTTCCGGTGAAAAAAGCTCCCCTTTCCAAAGCAATATTGAACTTACTTCAACATTTTCGTTACCCTTTTTCCCTCATACTTTTAATCCAACGCCACGTTTAAGCTCTGAAGAATTTAGGGTTTTCATCCGAGACGACGAGCCGCTCGGGCACAAACGTTACGCGGCGACGAATTCGTTTCTTTTTCGGCCAAAACGGATTGAAATGGGAGCGGCCGCAAGAGTGACCTCTGTTTGAACTCTTTGGAAATGAAAAAAGTCCGAAGTTCCGTTGAAAATCAAAGGGAAGGAAATACATCACGATGAGAAAAAATCCAAGGAGAGGGAAAATGGCTGCTGTCGGAGAATTTCCTAGAAACTTAATTTCATTCGGCGATGCTGCGGGATCAAAAAGAAAGCGTGTAAAAAGCTGTTAGAAGGGATACGGATGCACAGCTGGGATCAACGACGCAGCCAAACGTTATGGAGATTACGCGAAGAAAAAACCTACTTTATTTCCTGGTTTTTGCCTCCAACGTTTGTGTTTTGTTTTCGGTGCCGAGAAAAAAAGATGAGAAGAGTTTAGGGTGAAAGAACTTAAGGAGGAAAAGAAATTGACATAAGCAATGAGAGAACGCACCGGTGTTAAAATTCCATTTGATTAATTTTGCATATTCCTTCAGTTATTATATGTAGGTATCATTGTGATGATTAAAGGATGTTAGATGATATAAAGGGTGGGACAAACTACCATAAACGAAAAAATGGCATTGAATAGGTATTCTGAAGGCATATCAACCTACTGAATTACTGAACACTCATGTCTGTGTAATAATTAACCATAATCTTTGTAATATTCCGAGCACTGCCACCTGTTTGGTTCAATCTATATGTTAAGTCAATGCATTAATAATATTAACTAGAATAATTTAGATCTATTACAATATTACTAACAGCGATGATATTTCCATGGTAAAACAGATAAATGTTTTCCTAAAATTACTGACTATAGCAAATTTAATCTAATATCAAAATAAATTAGCATAAAAGCCATTCTAAGACCAGGCCTGTTCTTATAATTTTGGGGGCCCTACGCAACATTATTATATGGGGCCATGTAGACCCCAGTGCCAGGCTGCCCCTCTTTAATAAGTTTATAGAATACCTATTATAATTATACAACGTTAAAATACCATAATATGGTACGGAAATTGATTTTATAATGCTTTTAATTTTATTTATTTAATAAAAATTTTAGTTATTTAAATGTTTCGTGTCCTTTTTGTGGCTTGGCGGCGGGGCCCCTAAGTTGACGTGGCCCTACGCGACCGCGTATGCCTAAAATCGGCCCTGCCTAAGACTACTCGGTACTCTACACAGAATACCCGAGAGTCTTTACAAGAAGAGTTAAAATTACGCGTTGGCGAGAAAACATAATTGAAAATGAAGAAGTAATGCGGAAGAGGAAGCAGTCACATCACACATACCACTGTATCTTATGAAATGCTACATTACTTTGTACATTCTAAACAGCCCGCAGGTAATCTCGTTGAAGAGTACGTATGTACTATACAGTCGAAAATATAACACTGGAATCTTTTTGCCACGCAAACACAACAAGACAATAGAATTCCACTTAATTGAGGGTGATATAAGTAATGCATATTTAAATATTTAATACTTTTAAAATGCCACATGTGACCGTTTCATCACTTTTTGATCAAATGCCCTAATTATACGATCAAATACTAACTGAAATACTCCCACTTCGTTTCCTAATCTCGCTAGTGAAGGCAAATGGAAATAAAATCGAAAACTTTCTCTTTTTGGTTCATTCAAAGGTTAGTTTGTATTCTACTTCCAAATTTCGATCTTAAACTATTTAGATGTAAGTAATCCGCAACTCAAGTGGATGATGTGGCCAAATGGTATCCTTTTCAGACAAATTGCACATAAATAGATGCGACCATTCGACAAGAAGAGGTTCCCTACCTCTGCCCAGACCCCTAAAAATGAGAGGAAATTAAAATGTAAGCAGTTTTAGCGAAATAATATATTACTTACTTACTTGCGAAGACGAGATACAAAAAGCTGCAGAAACTATTCTATTCCTTTCATTTTTAGTGTTTTACTCTTTTAGTCGATTAAAATCACCGCTGGCTCTGGTGCCCTGCTATCATATGGGTTAGATGGAAAAGGAGACAAAGCCTCAACCTCACCCGAATAAAGACGTTCTATTATTATCATTATTATTATCGTAAAATTATAATTATAATAGTAATAATTGTTACTCACGCATTACTACGAACAGAATTATAACGGATAAATAAGAGATCACTGGCTACATAGTGATTTCAAGTTCATATTGATTGAAATGATCACACTTCATCGTTGGTAGATTAGATTTTGAGCTCTCTAGAGGTACGACGACGGGATGCGCAGTTTAAATCGAGTTTTAGAAATAAATAATATATGCTCATAAAATATTCTGTTTGGATTTTGCTCATTTTCGGCATCAATCCCTCAAACAACGTTTGTGGGACACAATATTTAACAACTGTAATCACCAAATCTTCACCTATTAGTTAGCGTGAATCTATAAACAAGAAGCAAATTAATCTCGTGAATAACTTCTAACCCTTCAAAGGAAGAAATTTTCAGAAAATCCTGACTTCAACGGAGGGCTGAGGTTAATTAAACGAGAAAAGGAACTGCTCTCCTACGGAAATATACAGATATGAAATCCAAACATTGAAGTTGAGCCCGCGAGCGAATATTATTTCTATCACAGTTCATTTTATGCGTGTAACCGCAAAGAACTTAATTAGAAACCTAAAGGACAATATTTTCTACTCAACTGACGCAATGAACGGGATTGCAAAATCATTTAAATAACTCAGGTGTTTATAGGAAAGAATAAAACGCTACTTGCGGACTGAAGGCCAGAGGTTCTCCTCATCTGATGTATATCGCTCACTCATCGCATTATTGCCATGTTTCATAGCAGTAAAGTACTAACTTTGGATAGTCTTAAAATGTTGTGTGTTGAATGTCAAGTGGTTTCATGGACATTTTTTTATTGATGGACAACTGTTGGTAACATAAGTTATTCTTTTAGTGCATTTTTTTTCTAATTTATGCATTCCCATTTCATCTTGTTCTTTACTGGTTTAAGTACTGTATTTGCTGCCTAATGGAAGGTTTTTTCCCCTTCTGGGGCAAATGACAGGCAGATTTCGAGTTTTCCCTTTAGTAAATGTCACTTAGGTATGTTATATATACTGCATGAATATCATGATTTATGTTTGGGTAATTTAAAGTTTTAAACACTGCCACCAGGAGATGTACCAACTAGCAGTGAGAAAGCTTCAATAACAATATCAATATCGCAGAAATTTTCTGCATCATCCGGACGTTCATTCCGACCTCATCCGACAGATGCGAACGCGATACGAGGAGTCCGTCCAGTCGGGAAAGCAAACGAAAAATAACGGCCGCTCGCGGCTCAAGGTTGTTAGCATTAAGTTGAAGAGATGTTCGCCACAAAGGAGGCCATCACGGAGCGATAAAAGGGCCACCTTGCGGGAGAGGAAGGAAGCTGCGGGTGGGGCAGCCCTTTTTCATCCAGCGAGATCAAAAGAGATTCGATGGAAAAAAAGATGAATGGCGAATGTGATGAACGTTCCAAAAAAGAAAAAAAGAATGCACACACATAAGGACTATTCACGCGATCCTTGGCGTCGGAATGGACACAGGCCCGGAATGGGATTTGTAACGAGAAACGAGATTAAAGCACATTTTTATTCGGGGAGCACGATAAGCTCTCGCGAAGGGCTTTCCAGATTAAATTTTTTTATCGCGGAATCGATGTTCCCCGCGAATCTGCTGCGGAAGAGAGTTCCTGAAACATCGCGGGAGAGATGAAGGTATTGAATTTGAATTTGGATGCGGTTCGTAGGATGGAGCGGAATTATTTCCGGGTTTCCGGGTGTAGCGGTTTGATTTGAGTGTTCATTGTCATCAGAAACACGACTATGCGTTTGTCCGTAAATTTAAATGAAACGTGATATTACTATTTGTAGCTTTCATGTGATATCCTTCGTCACTGATACATAGGTGAGGTTGAATTTCCTCAGAAAACATAAACCTCCAAATCTTACATCTACATCTACATCTACATTAATACCCTACAAGCCGCCTTTCGGCGTGTGGCAGGGGGTTTAAACACCAGTTGAATCTAAATTACTTCCTTATTCGATTATTGTCACGTATTGTTCGCGGAAAGAATGAATCTCTAAAACGATTCGTCCTAGCATCTATTTCTCTTAACTTACGGTCATTATCGGATCGACCGACGTAGCAGGGGGGTTGCATGATACCGATTGTATCTTTGGAAAATGTAGTTTCCCTGAATTTATTAAGCAATCGCAGCCTAGCTTCCAATCTCCTTTCTTTCAAGGATTCCCAACCTACGTCTGAGAGCATTTTTGTAACGCTTGCTTTTTTATCGTAGCATTTCTTAACAAAACGAACCGCTTTACGCTGCACTTTCTCAGGTTCGTGAGTACACGTTTCATCCGCCGGATCCCTTACAGAATATAACTTAATATTAGAATGACTACATATTTGCAGTACTTCTTTGTATCGAAATTCTTTTAAATGAAACAGTCGTCTTATCAACTATTTATAAGCACGATACTCTAGATATCAAAATGAAAACCAACAGCCGTTCCCTTAGCATCTCTTCATTCAATGAAACACCATTTTTAATGGAAAGCGATTATAGGCCATGTTTGATTCGATCAAAAACTCTACGGTCATACAATGCCAAAAATGATCACACATATTACATATGAACGATTGGTGATAATGAATGTATTTAATTCGGCAACAAACTCAAAAAGGAAGTTAAAAAATAACATGTTGTCCATGACAAGCCATGTTGAATATGAGGAGCTAAAATAATCCTCGATAACCACTTCGAGGGAGTAAATAAATGCTGTATTTAATGGAAAAAGAACCCAGTTTTTACTGCGCCAGAAAGAGCAAGTTCAAACTCAAAAGTTGCGTAAATACCCGCATATGATTTCATATTTGAAAAAATTACCAATATATGATAGGGAATAATATCAGATTCAGAGTGATGAAATTTAGTGTTACATCAAGAGAATTGGTAGGCACTAAGTAACTGAATGGTTTAGAAGAGGAACCATCATTGAGAAGTTTGATTCTCCATCCGATATTTTGTTATTGACAATGCCACGGTGCTACATGCAAATTCAAATACGCCATACCTTGGTTAACTACAGCCTTAGTGAACGACTTACTAAACAAACGATGAGTCTCAACTAAAATGTTGCTATCAACAAAAATGTCTTGGGTAATGACGCAGGCTTTGGTTTATGAAGCCTCGTGGATTGGTAGCGGATTTCAATGAAGCCCCTGATAAGGAAGATACCCGATTTTGCCATAGACGACAGATAGCTTCCGAGAAAATATTTTACATTCACAATGCGTATGGGGCAGGATCGGATCCAGGGGGGTGGTCCTGGGGGTCCGGACCCCCCCCCCCGAAATATCACTTGTGCCTATTTTTCGAAAATGAAACTCAAATAACGCAAATAAAAACACAATTTAATAAGCAATCACTAGCGAAAAAATTCGAGTTTGTCTAACACAATTCTAACGTCACGTTTTGTGAAAGCCGAAATATCTTCTATTTTGAAATTTTTCGATCGGACCCCCCCCCAAAAATTTTTCTAGATCAGTAGCTGGTATGGGGAGAACCCGGAAAGAATTAATCGATTACGATTATTATATTTGCAAGAAATCCCGCCTTGGATTACGACAGTTTTGGTTAACCAAGGTACCACTGTACCATCATTTATCATTTGACTTTAATTTTACCGGAACAACAGTCCGAGTTCAAAGAGGCACAGAAGAAATGAAATATCACGTAGCAGGAGCCCATTTAAAGAAGGACGTAAGACGTAGCTTGGTAGATTAATTGGTTGGAACACCTGCCCCTAAAGTGGGAGACCCTGGGTTCGAGTCCAAATCAAGTCACCATTTTTCACTTCTTTTACAACTTAAGGAAACCCACTATTCAGCCGCCATGCTTAACTCAATTAAACTGAAACGAGAAAATCTCCGCAGACGATTTCCACATCCAGTGGAAAACACAAGGCGAAAGAAGTGACAGGAAAGGAAGAACCATCGGGAGGGAGGCGTGAAGTAAAAGTGGAATGAAAAGGGAGGGAAGACAAAGGGGGGAGAAGAATGAAAAGGCTGAGGAGCGAATCTTGAGACGGCAAGGGGGAGAAGACAACCCTCAAACAGAAACCATCTTGAGAATACCCGGGAACAATGGCCGAGGTGGTTCACTAGCGGAAGAGCACGACAGTGGTATCTTCCGCATCGGTCCGCCTGCAGAAATATCCGCGAGGGAGGGCATAACTCCGGTGGGCGCAAAGACAGGAGGTTGTTTGGGAAGAGATACCGGGATGAAAGAAAGAGGGGGCCTGCAAAAATATGGCCGGGGTTTGCGGAGGCGGGAAAACCGAGGCAGTAAATAAAAAGCCTCCGTGAACAACTCGAACGCTCTGAAAATATATTTATATCCCCAAAACGGTCCCAACCACTTTAATGCTATGTTTACGTCGCTCTCCGAGATGAAGGATGGGCGAAAACAACATTATGAAATGGAGTTCGGGATCGTCACTTCCCCCACAATAAAGCCATCGTTATTAATTTTTATTTTACACTCAAACAGCGGGTAGGCAATACGCCTGGTGGTAGTCCTACACCTACATGATACTAGCACAAGAAATACATCAAATAGACATTGATAGATGCAATACCGACAAGATATCATTTATAAAATAATCCATAGATGTGTAATAAACCTGAAATTTTGCAGTACGTACATACATAATAATTCTTGATATTAAATCTGCCTTTTCAATTTTTTTTATTCAAAGAAGGCCTTCTCGACTATCATAGTGATCGTCGTATGAATCCCCACCAAACATAACCCATTCAAGCAATTATTAGAATTAATAATAGTAGTACAAGGGTGAAGAAGAACTAACTTTTACAAATACCGCAAGATGAATTTTATTATACGACCATGGTTTCGATGCGTCGCATCATCGTCAGGTGGTGGTCAGCACCTGACGATGATGCGACGCATCGAAATCATGGTCGTATAGTAAAATTCATCTTGCGGTATTTGTAAAAGTCAGTTCTTCTTCACCCTTTTAATATGGAGCGATACCACCAATTAATGGCCGAAGTTGTTGATTCTAGTAATAGTAGTATTGTTAAAAGTGCTTCGACGCCGTAGGCCATTTCATACATGTGCCCCCCTCGAGAGTCGAACTCGGGATTGCTTTCATCAAAGCAGAATGCGCAGCCCACATGGCTATCCGAGGGCCCCAGCGATTCCTTACAACATCCAGAAATAAAGTCACTGTGGTAAAAATTCCAAATCTCACACTACAGTGAAATTTCAACTTTTACACAACCGTTAACGAATCTTTCCTTTTCAACTTTTTAAATATCTAAATCACATTTACTCGAGGCTGTACGAAATTCTGTGCATGATAACGGTTTAAAACGCCCTTAAATTAACGGGAGAAGATAATGGGAAAATGTAATTTTCGAGATAAAATTTCCTGGAACTGAATGAATGAAAGGCCTGCGCTGGAGCACTCTTGATCATTTTTAACTGGTTGCCGCATACTACGATTTATGAATTCAATGACGAAGCAAAAACTGCATTTCGGGTTAAATGGCGATCATATCGTAGGGAAGCACATCCGAAACATTTATTAACCATGTCCCGTAGAGCTCAAGTTTTTTTGCGAAAAACACAAATTGCCTACGCTCACAAATCGTGAACAATAGAATAAAAGGTGGAAAAAAACTTGGGCAAAGCATAAATCTCGTCGAGCTGAGGACCACTTTGCTCGTTATACGAAAGCGAATGAAGGTTTGTATCAATTTACAAGCACGGAAAAATTCGCTGTAATTTAAGTTTTCGTGTTTAATATTTGAGTTCGATTTTACAGCCGACATGAAATAAATATTCAACTGCAATGATTGTAACGTAAAGTGAAGTAAGTGTAAAGGCAGCAGCGAACATTAGTTTCTTTGTCAGTTTGTAGCAGAGATTTAATTAAGTATATCGAATGCATAGGAATATTAAAATTAAGTATGTAACAGGATGAAATGATAAAACTCCGGACCATAACAATATCAAATATTTTATTTATATAATTCCCCCATTTTCAATAAAAGAATATAACAATAATAAAGGCAAATAAGGAAAGGGTTTAGGTGACTTTGCACATAAAGGCGTGCACCCAGGAAAATTCCCAAGGAAAAACGGACTTGAAAAAAGTCTGACAGAGCCGGGAATCGAACCCGGGATCTTCCTCTTACCGGGAGGCTGCCTTAACCATCTAGGCTACCCGACCAGAACATTTTAACAAGCCGTTTTGGGGACTTTGTGTGCAAGGGCAAGTGCAGTTTCGTCCGACTGAGCGGCATCGTCTGCGGCCATGGCCTCATCGAGGCACCGGCAACACAAAGAGGTGTGAGGAGAAACCCCCCTAAGGATAAACAAATAATAATCGATTCCCGGCCCTGTCAGACTTTTTTCAAGTCCGTTTTTCCTTGGGAATAATAAAGGCCTTATTACGGGTTCGGATGATGCAATTCATCGGTATCATCATATCACAAGTTATCAAAGGCCCTAAACTTTCGATCATTCGGATTTTACTGAATGAAATGAAAATAATTAGGGAAGAAGAAAATTTTTAAAAGACGTAGTTGATATTACGATATTAACCGAACGCGATAATCCGAACTGGTATTATAAAAAAATCAAAAACACCTCTAATTCACCCATTTACGTAATCTTTTCCTTACGTAGTTAACTTGGCAATATGGAATATCATGTATGAAGAATTAAAAAAATGCCCCTTGCGAACATCATTTGGATACCCTCACTCACGAAAACGATGCAATGAAGGGAATGTTCTCCTTTCCCAACAAGTTACCATAATTATAAACAGAAATGCATAGAAATATACATAATCACGCCTTTGAGATGCTGTAAGTTTTGCTGCATATTGAAACAAGGAGCGAAATATAAAGGTTTGTTAGAGGGAAAATACAAATGGCCATACAAAATGCGAAAAGAGGAAATGAGAAGTGGTCATGGATGGCCTATTGTGAGAGACAAATTTCAAGTCATGTAAACAGCAAATATTGGCCGAGCTTACATCAAAGGAAATGCCCTTCGCGAAATAGAACAGGAAAGTCCTTAGCAAGGACTTCGGGCCACAACATTAAGGAAGAGAAAGCAGAATTCGGAGAGAGAGAGAGAAATATTCTCAGAAATCCTGGATTCTATGAAATACAAAGACAGGAAATTTCAAAGCAGGAAATCATTAATTAAGCCGCGCTCAGCTACATCCTTTGCCGTGTTTACCAAGAGATAACACGTATCGTGATTAACAGCCATAAAAAGGCCTTTATAAGTGAACTCGAAAATATCCCCTGAACAAAATCCTTCATATTTGAATTCAAAAGAGAGATTGTTAACACTCTCTTATTACTCTTCATATAATTTAATTCTTGCAGAAAATGTACCCATTCTGGCCATGAAAAGATGTTAGACATATCAAAGAAATCTGCTACTACTTTAATTCATCCATTTTATTTCTAGAGCAAAGAGGGAGGTTATGTTCCCATTACGTTCATTCAAAGCTGTATTTTACAGAAAATAATTTCCGTCGGTATTTTGGTAATATAAACTAAGTGGAGGAATGTACCAAACTGAACCCTACCCATCTGGAAATTCACTAGAGACTGGAAAATACTTTCAAGAATTTTTCTAGAAATTCGTTTCCGTACCAAAGCGATCCTTTTCTCCACTACGGCTTATTGTTTATATTTAAATGATTTTTTCGCGAATTGATAATAATCAATTTGTCTTGAGGAATCGTTAGGAATTCAATATTTCAGGAGCTGCGTAGAAGTTTACTCACCAGAGAATAAAGGATAGCATTGTTGACCATTAAATAATTCAACCGAAAATGTTCCTTTCGTATTTCGAAATCAATAAAAATTTCCTCTCCCATTTTTTCACTAATTATGCTACTTTACTGCTGTACCATTCCATTCCAGTTATTTCTTTGTAGAACAAGCTTTTTTCCATAGCTTTCAGTTCCCTGAGTAACTTCATCTTCTGCAGCCACGTCAAGAAAGTTAAATGAGCACCTTTTTTCTCTCCTGGCCAGTCTTACCGTTTGGAACAGGGTAATTCAATTGCAATTCGTGCGGAAAGGTCAGAGCTTACTCCCAATGGTACGAGTAACTATGGACAAGGTGTTTTGCGTTGAGTGGATCAACAGGCAGTGGTCTTAATTGATACTTTTAGGGACTGTAATGCTTTTTATGTGATATGAGAGATAGGGATGGACGTTTGAAACAGTACTGGAATCTAGGGGGAGATTTAGAGATGATACAGAGTAATTAATGGAGGAGTGGAGAAGGGGGAAGATGAAGACCGACACCATCATATCTTAGAGGGTCCTCTGATGAGCTTGGTTCGGTTACTACGATACTGGCGATATTTGGTAAATTTTCCCCACTAGGTTTTATATATGTATTTTTGTGACTGTAAGGAATAAATAAATGGAAGTAATTAATGTATTCTTATTTTTTTACATTAATACACTTACGGTATGTAAAAGATTAAGTATAATTGATCGAGGTTTATTATAATTGACCTAATTTCTGTGTTCCATTAGATTTTATGACAATATTTTTAATGCACTTTTAAGTATCGAGTAAAGGAATTTTATGAATGAAGCAATTTAATGTACAATTATAGGGAAATATAAGTAGCACAAAATTGTATGTGATGACTTTTTTGGTGTATTGTGTATCGACAAATTTAGTTTAAAGGTATGAACCAACTTTATTAAATGACAATATTATTCACGCATAACTTTGTTTAATGACTAATTTATAACTTTTAGTTGTATAATGTAGTGCCTATGCGAAGTTTTTGGATGTAATTCCTCCTCTATTTGGAGGAATCCTGGCTTATGCTAAAAATTTAGTTTGTAAACTACCCTCCTTGATTAACACATGACAAGAAGGCCAAATTAAAACGGAGATATTACTAAATAATAAAAAATATCCATTTAATAATAACGAGAGATATATATGTAACTAAAGGTTAACTAAGGCTCTCTCCTTTGAATAGCCATAAGCTTCTTAATTTGTAAGCAGCTCACGATTAATAGAAACTTTTTATTCAGTAAAACATATGAATTCATACTTTCGAGGATGTGAAGTGCGTTGACTTTTAATGAATTTCTTGTGACTTTATCGATGAATTTTCTATTCTGCAGCCTCTAAATTTGCTTCTCGATCCCGATGGCTCTCGGATACAAATGAAGGGTAAAAGAACCGCGTCCGTAGATAAGGCCGTTGAAAGAAAATGCTAGGAGACAGTCAATCTTCAGCACGGATAGCGGAAATTACCATGTGAATTTGAAGGGAACTTGCAGAGACAGAAATTTATAAGCTTTGAAACACGGAAAATTAAACCCAGTGTGGAACAGAAATACATAAGTCATCTTGTTACATGGGCATCGCCTGGTTCTAGGCAACGACAACGCGGGAAAAAATCAAGTGGCGACATGCATCAACATTTACTTGCAGATCCATTTATCCCTTTCACAGAAGCTCCGGATGAGCGGAATCGTTAATTCCTTTAAAATATGCGTTTGCAGTCCAGCAATCCAGTTATTCGTGCTGATAGGATTTTGGAGAGGCATAAATATTCACAAAGGTCAGTACCATATCACACATTTCAGTTGATACTCGTATGTTATCCAGAACGTTACCATGGAAATACACATTCAAATTTATATCTCAAGAAATATAGCACATTTGTTCACAAGTTATTACTGCCTCTAGTATCTACATAATATGAACCTGACGAATATAATATTTTTCATTTACTTCTTGATGCAGGATGGAGACTATGTATACCTCATTAGCTTTTGACACATTCTTGCTCACAAATGTCTCTATAAGTATGAACTGATTTCTCACCCTTATATTAGGGAAAAAATATATTTCAACGAATGATATATGTTATAAAGAAGCTGCACGAGCACCAGAAAACAAACTTATCAAGTAAACATCACAGAATCAGGCGAGGTTTTGTGGGAATCCATAAGGGAATTAACTTTTGTCCTTCAGTTGGGGATTTTACTTATTATATTTATGCTAAAAACGTTTTTGTTACAGTTAAACAAAAGTCAAACATGAGGAAAAAGTACAATTTCGTAAGATTTTTTCCAAGCTTATCGAGATATCACACTCATTTAATCGATCGTGAAAAAAATATCGACGAAAATTCCACGTTTATGGCCCTTTTAAAAATACTTATATTTTCCAGTTTTAATTTTTTTCCATCAAAGCAATATGTAACTATACTGCAAATACCTTATAATAATAGGCTAGAACTCATCATACAGTCAACAAACATCAGCATAAAATACAATCCAAAAATTACGAAATTTGTCAACATCCATTGGGTAGTTTTTGTCTCATCATCAAAAATATAGAAAGCCATTGTGAAAATCCATTTATTTTAATAACGACTAATCGGCGGATATGGTTAGTATTACGATTATCACAATGGATACAATTTTAGTGACGCAGTATTTTTATTATCATACAGTGGGTTGTGTTTCCTCTTGCCCTAAGTAGTTTCACGAACTCGAGATGATTTTTTTCCGTGAAATACGGCGAAACAAGACATTAATTTTTATCCCCGACTTAAAAACGCCACTGCGACGAAATGGGAATCGGAGAAACGTCTTCCTTCCGAAAAAGGATTGGAATGTGGCGAAAAAGAGTAATGGAGGTTTTCCACGAGGACGGTGTCCTTTTAAAGTTAGCGAAGGAAAAAAAAGAATTGCTCTCCGGCGAAACAACTTGGTGGCGAAGGTTGAACGGGATTCTCCCGTCTTTTTTCCATCGAAAGACAAAGGAGTGACGAAAAACGTATGTCACGGGACGACGAGAGATGGCTCTGCTGAAAGACGAACGAGGCCTTCGGAGAAACAAAAGCAGGCGCTATTATCCCCTAATTTCGAGGCATCAAAACGAATGAAGAAAGGCGGGCGGAAACGGCAAAAACTGATTGAGTTTTATCAGATTGTAGTTTGTTCCCGAAACTCTCGAGAAAGATGCTCAACGCTCCCGAAGAAAGTTCTGCACAAGCACAATGACTTCCTGAAAAGGAATTCCCGCGTCATAAACTCATATTGTAAAGCTCTCGAAGCTCTTTATCGAAGTAGGGTTTGTAAGCTTTCGTCAACTCCCGATAAATTGAAATTCTCCATTAATATTCCGAAAACTAGCGTGTTTGAAACTGGAGGTATAAAATATATGCGGTGTAATTTTAAGTTAAAATCGCAAAAAAATAAAGCACACAATAATCAATTTTGATGCAGCAAGATTTAATAATCAATACGTTGCTAATAGATTCAACGTTCTAGTTCTAAAAATGTTTAATAATCTGCTTGACTATATGCACAGACTTAATACTCTGTCAGAGGTGAAAAAGAATATGTAAAACGCATTAACAACCAATAAGTGAACTAATTTATACATTTGGAGCACCCCCTGATGAGCTACAATTAGCTCAGGGGGACTCGAAGTTTTCAAAACTTTGTATCTTTTTTGTTTTGCAAGCCATTTACTGGTAGATCCGGTATTTTATTTGTATTTTTTTGTTTTTTATTTTTCACTCTGTACCATGTTTTATATGTAAATTCTTATGATTATTTTGGAGACAATAAACAATCTTACTTAGATACGCTCCACAAGAACGGAGATTGGTTCATTAAACGCAAGGAGTGCACTTTACTATTGGAATGATTCCTACGCAAACGCGTGCATGAGAAAAGTCTTACAGGAATGGGATTTGAACCAGGATCATCTCCTTCCAGGACGGCTGTTCCAACTAATTGTTCCAACAACTGTCCCAATCCAGCCAATACATTAAGGCATTCTTTTAAGGGAAATATTTCCAGCAGTAATGGAATAAGAAAGGGAAAAACCTGATTTGGTACAGCAGTGCAGGTAAAAGACAAATGAAAATAAACGGAAAATAGCGATTGCAACAAAGCATCCCATTTACAGAGGGAAATTAACTCGGCATGGTAGTTTTAGAGGTTAGAATACCTGCCCAGAAGTGTAAGACTTGACGTTTCAAGTGTGTATTCTTCGCTTCTGTTCATCCTTGGGTTATAATACAGTGGTATCTTGGTTAACGACGTTAATCCGTTCCAGGATAATCGTCGTTAACCAAAACCGTCGTTATCCAAGGTGCGATTTTCCACAGGTATAATAACGGTAATGCATTACCGTATTTCCCGGCGTCGAGGAAGCACCCCAGTTATTGGAAGCAAAACTTATAATATTTACCGATTTCACTCCGGTGAGGCAACATGTGCCCATGTGAATTAGCTACAATTTAGCATTGATCTATTTTTAATATTCTCCGCTAGCAGTTATTCAGTATGTTTTTATGATGTAACATCGTAACGTACACCAAATATTATTTTATAATGTAGTGATTATAAATAGACGTGCTGAAACACGTGAAACTCCGGAAAGACCAATCGACGAGGCGTCGTAAGCCAAATCCTACGTCGTTACCCAAGATATTTTTTGGCTACAGCAACTCGTCGTTAACCAAGTCCGTCGTTAACTAAGGCCGTCGTTAACCAAGGTACCACTGTATTAAGTTTTTAATTAATTCCTATATGGTAGAAAAGACCTGCAAATACCTACAGAACAAACGAAAAAATTTATAAAATTCCACGAATACCTTTAAAAGCTCGTCGACTGGATTAGGCTAATAAATAATCACAATCAGGGGAGGATTGCTTCAAGTAAAGAGTACAGGTTTAAAATCTCCAAAGAGTATGCACATATAAATTTTTAACAAAAATTTTACTGTGGAATATATCTTCGAAAAATACAAACGACCCCGTAAGTTGGAATGTTTTATAGAATTGATTTTTTTCGATTCTGGAAAGATATCACAGCCGCAGAAATATCCTAGAACAATGGAAAAATACCTGAGTGTGAATGCTGGGCAAAATAGAATCACAACGGCATCTCACCTCTATTATGAAAGAGAGAGAGAGACAACCTACAGATGTGTAGACACTTTGAAAGTACGGGCAAAACAAAAGCTAAAAACACAAACAATTCTCTAGAGTTTGGCCAAAATGAATCCAACTAGAGTTCGAAGGTAAGCCCAGAAGATGTAAAGAAGGCCGCTATTCCAGAGCGTGACCGAAAACCATTTCCAACACCAAAAGAAAGGGCTTCGGTGAATAGCAATGGAGCATGTATTTCATTCAGGAATGCGTTTCGCCGTGTTAACTTAAAATACTGATATTACGGCAGACGAGACGCAAAGGGCTGCTGTCACAAAAGATGTAGGGCACTAAATTCATAGGAATGTGAGAAAGAATTTTCGGGTAGTGCTTCCGTTGAAATTGCATGATAATGCACGAAAAAAGTACGCGAATGAGGAAAATGAGCGGCAAAAATGTATGGATGCGGCGCTCACGTATTCCGCACCACTGCGTCTAATGCCGGAAATAATGAATCCAAGCCGTGAGCGGAGGATCGCAATGTCGATGTATCCATCCGCTCTTACGTCAGCTCCTCCTACATTGTGACGTCATTGATGGATTGAAACAGTAGAAAAGTAATTAAAATATCCACGATTAATGCTTCATTGATTAGCGATGCCCGAAACAGCAAAAAGTATCCATTTTTTTGGAAAGTGTATTTATAACAATACATTTTCTTTCTTAGGATGTCACAGAAAGAGCTTTTTCATCATCTTATTTATTTATTAGTATTTATTTACATTATTAATCTTACACATAGAATAAAATTCAAGTGGTAACATTTATCAGACACAATAACATTATAATACTTTATAGTAATTTAAAACGTATATTCCTAAATTCTTTTTCGCATTTCGGGTAGGGTTTCAGAGCCTCTTCAGGTAACATATTCCAATCTTTTACCTCCCTATTTATAAATGAGTACTTTGCGATATCTGTTTGCTGTTTCCTAAGCTTAAGTTTAAGCTTAGTTTATTGTTTATGGTCCCCTCTAGCTACATACTGGGGTCCCTCAATTCTATCCCATAATTCTGCCGATGCCTCGCCCCCGTTTCTAACCTGGAAGATTCCTACTAATTGGTTTATCCTTCTCCTTTTTATTCCCTTTATCCTTCGTCTTACAAAAATATCATTTATTTAATAAATGATTTATTTTATAGATATGCCACCATTTTAGATTGAATTAAAAACAACAAAAATATAGTAACAAAACTAATTTATAGTAGTTACGAATGAAACTATGAACTAAAAATAAACCGACAATAACTTTTAAAAATAATCCCTACAAAATGCCTTTTGAGTACAAAATTATTCACATGAAAACCGATGCAAACATTTTTTGTAGGATTAAATCACACGGCAATATGAAAATATCTATAGAGGGAGGTAGGATGTTCAAAAGTTACAATATATAAGTATATATGAGTCGATATAAAGAGTCGGCATAAATTAGAAAAATATTACTTTATCATTAAACCAATTTAAGAAGTGTATAGATAAGCAAGGAATCATTTAATTCCATAGACAAAATTCCATACCTGCGTCTTGTTCCAATTTAAATCCTGTCAAGAACACAAGGAAGAAAGTTTTTCGACTACTTTAATTTGCTAGTAAATATAAAAGCAGAGGCAAAAATAAAAGAGATCCTATCTTTGTATAAAATCTACGATATTTTGCTTTGAATCCCTACCATTCCTTGAGAAACTGCATAAATGTCTTACTTTCTTACTTGTTCTTAAATATGACATTCAGATATGTGAAGGTAACACAAAGCTACAAATTATTTAACACAAGAGTTTAAATCAAGGGATTCCAGCAGAACAGAATCTTAGTCTACGGGAAACTTGGATGACTGTAACCCAGAAAAATAATAATTCAAAAACCTTTCCGCCGCAAAATTTATGCGGACAGACGCCATAATTCACTCCGTGCGCTATTCAAGCGGAAATTCTGTCGCCTGACAAACGGTCATTGGAAATAGGACACCGCGTTATTAGACAAGCGCGAGCGGGCCATAAGCGATAGCCAGGGACGAAATGACGTTCCCGTAATTTCCACCTCCTCTCGGCAAATCTCGCCTTCCGCGAGATTCCGTGCGCCGCCGATATTTCAGAGCGGAAACTCCGCTGGGAAATACGACCGCGGGCGACGAACTCGATTTTGCTAGTGAATAAGGCGGCGGCGCTGAACGAAAAATGGCCCATCCGAAATGTAAATATTTATAAGAGGACGCGGAGCAAATTTGCAAAGTATTCTGATGAGAGATAGGTTTTTGCATTGCTTCCGCTGCATGCATGGGACAAAGCGAATACGCTCACGAAAAAGCAGAGCGGCTTGGGCGGACTATGCTGAATGCATAGGAATCCCATTCTTCTAAAAAAAATTATGAACGAGAGGACGACAGTCCTGCCGCAGATATTTCCTCTTTTTTTGCTAAAATGATTGAGGAAGAAGAAATAGAAACACGGCAGAATCTCATTCATGAACTGAATAGGAATTGGAACTTTTCCAAGCAGGCACTTACAGAGAAACGTGTACCAGAAGGATAACAAATACGAATAGAAGTGTTCAAGGAATTAACGCAGGAAATATTAATCATATGGAGGAAATATGAAAAATATGAATATATATGTGAAGCAACCCAGAGCTTCTTAGGAATCAGAGGTGACATTAACACAATTTTAGGGGATGACCCAGACTCAATACACAAAGTACTGAGCTTCCTTAAGAAAACCGAGCTCTTCCAAAAACTTTGAACACGTATCCGAGAAAGATATCAATACTCAATTCCATACTGTTCTCGCGCATTATACTCCATACACACTAGCAACTACGACCGTTGTGAAGATGAGGTCACAAGGATGCCAGTGATAAATATTAGTGACTAACACGTAAGAAAATTACCAGTGCAAAAAGACCTTAGCCGTCGATGCACTTTAAATATATTACTACTACTAATTAACGCAGGAAACTCAAAGATACATTCTATTTTTATTCATGGCTACTGGAATTTATTTAACAGAATTGTTGTTTAAGTGTCGGAGAAAAAAACAGTGGTAAATAGACATTGGTATTATTGATTACCATTGACTAACATAAAGACCGATATTTAGTAGAGCAAAATTCTTAAGATTCATAAACCACTTACAGAGACCAAAGAGATGATGGCACGACTTTATTCATTAGATATTACATACTTCATTCTAAATCCTACGGTTTAGTTGACCGAAAAACGAAAAATTAAAGATAAATGAGATTCAGATCGAGAAGATTACTAACCCGATAACTATGTGTCGGTTTCATCTTGGTCTTACTAACTTCTTCAAAATAAAGAGCAGTAAAACTCGAATTGATTCAAAAATATACTTACTTGTTAGAAGTATTTTTTTAAAGTATGGCGTTGCACCAGATTCGACCTACTAACATGATGAAATATTTAAATTGTTCACGTTAGCCAGTAAATGATAACTGGGAAAACGTTTCATACAGAGGAGCATGCTTGAGAAAATCTAATGGGAAAACAGAAGGAAAAATATTCTCCATTTTTGATTCAGATATTCTCGGTAAATGAGTTAATTCTAATCTCTGTAGAGCAGGCTAATCCAATTTGATAAAAAATACCAATAAAGCAAACTCTAGGCATTGTAGCTGAATCAGATGGTACTCAACAGCTTAGCGGAGAATCTTTGTTAGTTTTCCCGTCACGTCTAACTCAACCAACTCTGTTTAATTCTAGTGAGGATATTTATTCAAAATGAAAGATGACAGTAAAATTATTAATGCTAAAGACTTACTGGAGTCAGATCAGAATAACACATATCGCAGTTACCGAAGGAGCTCCATATACAAAGTCAGGAAAAAATGCATTATCCCCGAATTGAATATGCAAAATATTGCATATTAAATGCGGGGATAGAAAATTTTACATAAATATTTTAATATTAAATTTATTTAGACTTTAAAAGATTCATACCGTTTTAAGTTAACTGTGTCTTCTGCAGTTAAAACTGGTATTTATGGTGGCGATCATTTTCAATTGAAATTGAATTCAATTCAATTGAAATTAGATTATGGGTACTCGAGCAGCAACTTGTGACACTGATGTGATCCACCCCTTTAAAGGCCTCTAGCAGTAGCAGGGGCTAAAGGAAACTTGAGTAAATATCATCAGGAATTGCTGGACTAAATATTAAAATATTTACTCAAATTTTCTTTTCCGAAGTATACACATATTCTTTTCAGGCCGTATCTGTGACTTTATTTCCGAATAAAATCAAATATGTAATATTGTGCGGATACTATTTAATGTTAACACACAGGCCTATCGTGAAGAACTTTAGAAATTGGCTCCAAATACCAGATCGCTAATGCAAATACTCAATCATTCGAAGGCATCTTCGAAAGCGGCATCTTAACACGATTCAGAAAAGTTCAGGGATCAATTCCCTAGAACGCCTGAGAAGAAGTTTCCGAGCTTCTGGCACGTATTGCATAGGTACGGCTTATGAATATGAAAGACATGCGGAGCTATATCAATTTAAATGCACCCCCTCTTATCTAGCCATCTCTGAATATCGCACATCTCAAATCCGATCAAAAAATCCGAAAAGAAGTCGACGAATTTTCAATTTTCGATCGCGGCGCAACTTTCGCCCTTTGCATTTGACCGGAGAGAAGAGAGGGTTCAGAAATGTGTACTCGGTAGATTTAGAGGCATAACTTACGCAACTAAAATATCTTTCATCCGGAGAGAGACCGGGTGCAGGGGGTGGCTGTCACGAGCATTCCCGCGTTTAGAATCTCGTCTTGGATTTCCCGGAAAAAAGAAAGAAGAGAATTCGCGCCACCCCCGGCTTTTTCCACATTTTTGGTCGAGATTCGAATCGGAACGTCTCGCAAAGTTGGAGCGGGAAATATGCAAAAGGGAACGAGAGCGCGGTTGCACCGGGAGAGAGAGTTACGGCATCGAATATGGATGCGAGTGACGGGTGCCTGAGTTAAGGGCGACGCGGAATTAAAAAAATAAACACTACGGGGAGTAATCCCGTAACTCGCGAAGTTTTCCGGCGGAGATGGACAGGGCGGGAGAACGGGGAGGAAAGGAGGAAACTGATGAAAATCTCTTCATTAGGGATTGGGAAAAGAGCGAGGAAGGAGTGGCGGAAGAGAGATTAAAATACGGTCTCTAGAGAGAGAAAGAGAGAAAAGCCCGTAAGTAAGCGCAAAAAGGAAAAGCTCGCCCTCCAGTGCGTGGGCTAAGGAAATTTGGAATCGGAATTTATTAGCGAAACGAAAAATATTGTCTGCTCCGGGGCTTAACCCCTGAGAATGTTAATTTTAAATAAGGCCCGAAAAAAATATTAAGGCACATGAGGTAAATATGCGGCGAAAATCCATTTTGCGAAGGTGCTAATACAATACCAAAATGAAAAACACTACCTCACGCAATTTACGGCCGCGGCAGAATAATCGTATTTTTTCGGCAAAAGAACGATGCATAAATAATGTAAAACCATAAAAAAATCCTTCGATTAAAGAATCGAAAAAAGGCTAAGAAGATCCATATTGCCTGTAGAGAAACAACCAGAAATGTAAAGTTTGTTGCACTTAAATTGGGAAAAGATATTTGAAAATGTTCATTTCTGAATCTGGGAATCACAGATTGGAAAAATGTACCCTAAGAAGTTTTCTAACCTTTTCCTCCTCCTTGCAATGTTTTTTATGAATGGAATTAGGATAAATGTGTAAATTTCTAGCAGAAATATATTTAATATGGTAAATTACGTTGACCTTACGTTACATCAAGTACGTATAAGTTAATATCAAGCTGCTACATTGTAAACTATTATTATGTAAAATAAATGAATTTTTAAACCATACTAATAAATTTTCTAAGTTTGTTTGCTTTTAGAACGGTTTCCTTCCAGTCAGAATGGAGGAGAATGGCAGGCAAGGTTTTTTATTTCACCCTTAATAATGACTACAGCCTGGTCTTGCCAATGGGTAGTCGTTAAAAAAATAAATAAATGCATTAAAGAAACATTTTGTTGAAAGGATATGATTGGTATTTTCTAATAAAATCAGCTTTGCATACAAAATAAGTGATGGACGTGATAGAAGACTAGACTGCATCAAAGTTCAATAGGCTGACTAATAAAAATGGTGAAATTACTTCAAGAAAATACACCATGGGGAAGGAGTTGAGGTCTAATACCTAGAAAATAAAACATGAGCTAAATCTCGTTAATAATCCATGAACAGGAATATGGTGACTCTTTTTAGTTTCAATTCTATTGCAAACGTTAGATAATTTGTTTTTCGCTTTTATTCCTCAGAAAAATCAAATGCCGTGGAATTTCCGATTCAATGGATAGCAGTGGTGTTCACTGCTTCAGACATTTCAGACAGCTGACACCGTGAACAAAAAAGGTTTCTAAAGAAGAAAATGTATTCAAATTCTCTGAAAATGTTATTCCCCATTACTTCATATTTCGTTTAACAAATATGGCGAACTACTGATGAAAATTCTTTCCAATGGAATTTAATTAAGCACTACTATGAGTACAATGAGGAGGATTTGCAATTGTAAATCTATAATTACTTTAAGAAATCATCAATTACGAAATAGTAAGGCTTGAGTATTCACTCATAGTTCGACAAATTGCCAAAATAATTTCAGTGACCAATAAGCCATACTTTATCGCAGGAGATGTAACGTTCCGGTGATTTCAAGATTATTGAAAGGAAATATTTCATATTTTGGAGAGACAAAAAGAAGTAATGCCACATAAATAATCATGACAATTGTTTTCACTCTTGTTAGCGCGATTTTAATGAGTTCAGGAGAAACTTTCTCGAAATATGAACAAATTTCGAGAACAAATCATTTAGCCTCATAATGAACACAAAACTTTACCGCCAGAGTAATTTCACATTTTAATGAGAGAAAATAATATAAAAGGTAAAACTGGACGCACGACTGATGCAGCATGGTAGTTTAGTGGTTAGAGCACCTGCCAGGAAAGTGAGGAACTTGGGTTCGAGTCCTAGTCACGTTGCTATTTTTCACCTGTTTTTCCTTGGGTTTATTCCTTGGGTTTACTCAGGCGTATTCCCGTAAGTGCAATATTATTACTTTTTCTCATCCTTGCTCCTCTTAGAATGCTGCTTTCATCGCAAGATTATTTTCCTCCAAAAAAAACAAATAGTTAAGGTATTTTCATGAGCATCAATTATCAAACAAACTCTTGATGAAGGTGAGTAAACCAGGTGACGTGCAGCTCAATCCACACTTCCTGAACCATAACATCAACCACCTCCGCGCCTTTTGCTGTAAGTCCGTCTCCAATTCGGCAGAATCAAAAGAGAGACGCACCCTCTCCACTACATTCCCAATCCTTTTACGTCGATTTAACCAAAACGTGTTTCTGCTCCGTAACTTGGGACAGTAAATCCCATTTTTTAGCGCTGGAGAACCAGGCCGAGATAACAGTGCGGGGAGAACATTCGCACGGCCATAAACATCAGAGCAGCCGCTCGTGCTGCTGCAGAAATTAGGAACAATCGCGCATCGGGAGGCGTGTTCTCGCTAATACGGCAAATGCCTGTGAAGTATTGAGGCCGGATGGTACCTAACCCACTCTAACATTAGTGACTAAGAACTAGTAAGCCACATTCACGGTTAATCAGGTATTAATCTTCTTCTGGATTTTGTTTAGGTGTAAGATCGCAAATAAACTGCATACTCCTAAGTAAAGAATAGAATATAACATTCTAAAATTCAGTCTACAATTATTCAGCCCGCAGGGAAAGATCGCAAAATGAACCCAACTACCTCTAACTCTAATCCAGTCTTAGCTACCAAGAGCTATTACATGGGTATAAGGCTTACAAGGCAGGATGAGGAGTGAGGTATTTTGCCCTTGGTTTCCCCACTGAGCCAGAATGCTATAAGCGGAACATGTCGATGTAAGTGAAGCAAAATGACTCTACTTGTAACACTTTTCTTGTCCATAAGGAAAGACCTTAATCAGTGCAATAATTCACTCATACCTCAGTAGCGTTCATGTCATCAGAGCCATGAACAGAATTGGAACAAAAGTAAACGAAAGATGCATTTTTCTGTAACCAATACCAATAGACAAATGAAAATATTAACATTAATTCTTTTCTGACAATTAATTATTTTCTTATAATTAATTATTTTCTAATAATTAATTATTTTTATACTGATATTTTTAATTGTTCAATTAATATTTGAACTTTTACTGTAAAATTCACTATATTACAATTTTTAAAGTTTTTCGCAGTTTTTTTCGTCCCCTTCTCTGAGCGTGTTTTCCCGCAACGTGTTTTTTTATTTGTCATCCGTAAGTTGCAACTTTTCCCATACAGCATTCTTACTTTTTGCTTTTATCTCTGTATATATTACAACGACATACGAGGCTAGGTAGATGAGAGGCCTACATTGGCCTAGCCTCTTTCAAGGGCCAATCTCTTTATCTACATACCAATCACTTTATCTTTGAAACGAAATATAACGAAATAAGTAACATTTCCGGTGCCCCGGAAACCCCGGAAATTACGCGGGGAACAATCGCGCATCGGGCAACGTGTTTTCGCTAATCCGGCAAATGACGCGCGGGGAACAAAACGAGAGAGAATCCGAACGAAAGAAAGGGGAAAGAGGAGAGAAAGAAAGAAGAGAGAAAGAATGAAAGAGGAGGCACGTGGGGGTATCTCCCCACACGCGCGCCCTCTCGACCGCCCCGCTAGTATATCTTCCCTGGGCAACCGCACGCCGCTCCCAGCCCTACCTGTCGTCCGAATCTGCCTTTGCCGAGGGATACTTGCCATAAACAAGAGGGGGGAAGTAATGCATATCGGGTTACACGCCCCCTCTAATTAGGGAGAGTTGAATTGTGGGAGGGTAGGTGTTGCTCCGCTAAAGAAGGGTTACACGGGGGGCCTAATGGAGGGTGCAGTGTTAAGGGCTTCGGAGGGGACAGATTTCCTCCATACGCCGCTTGTAAGCTAACTGTGGCTCGTGGGCTACAAGTGACTCCCGCATCCGGTGACCCGACGACCCATAAAATACTCCCGGTTTATTACGAACGTAAAAAAAGGAATGAGGATAAAAAAATGCTCGCGGAACATCCATCCGTGCAATTTGAGAGACCCGATGTCGCCTCTAATGATCGGAGGAGTGCGGCGTTTTCGTCGCGGTACGTCCCTTTGAGGAGATTTGTAACGTGTACGCATTGCCACCGAGTGTAACGAATTTGTTCTGTAAGTGATAATATGCATGCGGGGACATGAGTGAGTTTACTTGAAATAAATGTAGGATATACATTTGAGAATACACATATAAGAAAAATAGCAGCATCGATGTTGGAGACGTAAATAACGTCTCAGTTTGTAGATGACTGTTCTTTCGTTCTAATTCAATTCGTGCGAATATTTGATTTATTTATCTTCTAACGAGGGACAGTGGGAGACGAAAACAGTATCAATGGACGTATACACTCAGCCATTCCCTAACCAGAAAAATCTGAAGATCCGAGACTCGAACCAGCGACCTTTGGGTTCAAGTGCACGCTAAGCACTCCCCCCCACTCTTGGTCGGAGAGTTGTAACATACTTAATAATAGTTGACCGGCTTAATGTGCTTAAATACCATATTGAAGGATATAAAGCTCGAAGAATAGCTCATAATTATGACTTATCTATGAAAGACTTCAAGTATAAAGGAGTATACGAATAAGAATGTTATTTGAAAATTTATTTGCTATTGGAGGCTTTCTATCTCTAAGAGAGTCACAATTTAAGTCAAAATAATACTGAAAGTACCTTTTTTCTTCTAAAATAGGTACACAGAACATAGGTGGAGACAGACAAAGAAATGATGTTCGTTTAGCAGTTATGCATAATTAGAAAGAACTCGGACAGCAACCCTCTCCTGTTATCAAAATTAGAAACCTTTGTGAGACATCGGAAAACGCTGTTCAATAAGTTTTCAGCGATATAATCAGAATACTTGGCGAAAAAGTCTCGCAGGCGGCAAACTCAGAAAACGAACGCAATGCGTAGGGTAGAGACCGACTTTTTCTAACCAAAACACTCGTAAAAATGTGGATTTTTCTTTCATTCCTACAATCGCACGTTCATTATGGGCTCGTCTGCTCCTTTCGCAAGTATCGCTTAAGCACGCGCTGAAAGAAGCAAATCTATGCAAGCCAATACTAGGCAGGGATGGCCAATAGCGGACCATTCTGTTTACACGCCGGACATTTCGCTTTTGAAACAGCAGTTGCGACTCTATGCAAGGAAAACGTCCGCACGACGATCAGAAACTTCGGAAATTATTCCCTTTTGTGGGCGAGCGTTATTCGGAGGGAGATTCGACGGCAATTTCGATATGATTGTTTATCTTCCGAATCCCCTGCGGCGAAAGGACGGGCGGAGAGCGGTATCAGCGCCGAAAAAGGCAGAGCGCGGCAATTTGTCTTTCACGGAGCACACAAATATCCCAAAAGAGGGAAACCGCATTAAAAGTTTAAAAACTGGTCTCGGAGATACACGGCCCTCCCTCCTCATTCGCTCTTCGTGGACGCAATCCCTCGAACGAGAATAAATAAACAGGGGGTTAACCGCATGGCCCACTAGGAGAAAAATATAAACAATGCAAAGGAAGAAGAGGGATTTAAGTGCAGGAAAAAATTAATGAAGTAGAGATAGTTGTTTGATGAAGGGTAATATTTGGAAGTAAACTACCTTCTTGGACCTTCTTACTATTCTTGCATCTACAACAATTAGAGGTTTAAAAATCTGCAAAAACCATCTTTATCAGCGTTCCGTGACTACGATAGCAGAGGTTCTGGTAAAATCGCATGTCTCACATTACTTTCCATCTATGAAGTATCAAATGTAGTACAAGTCAATAGCCATGCTGTCATATTTAAGGGCAGAGAAGAATGAGAAGATCCAAGGAAGCCATCCTCCGGAGTGCGGCAGGTGATGCAAACACCAGGAGTTCGAACTACCTCTTTGTTTGTTATTATATATGTATATGGGGCATATAAGATGTTTATTACTACAAGATTAAGACTGAAAAGTTACTGCTTCCATGTATCCTGTGGTTAATGACATAAAAGCATAACTATTGTATAGATTCAAAGAATGCAAGTGGAGAAACTATACACTTTAATTTTAAGGCCGAAAACGTCGAATCTATAATGTATAGATTTAAAAAAGGAGAGAAAAACTTTAGAGGGAGAAGGTACGAAGAAACATATGGAATATTATCTTAGGAATAAAGACCCATTGAGGAAAACCATACTCACGTATATATGTAAAGAAAAGATTTTTTAAACGACTGGTCCTAGCATCTATTTCTCTTAATTTACTCTCATAATTGGATTGGTCGAAGTAGCTGCGAGGTCGTATGATACCGGTTAAGTGATCCGCAAATTTCTGTACTATTCCTGAATTTATCACGCAATAACAGCCTACTTTATTTCAGTGAATCCCAACCCGCGTTTTACCATTTTCGCAACGTTTGTTATCGTAACATTTTTAAACAGAACGCATCGGCACTTCACTTTCTCGAGTTCACGGGTGCACGTTTCTTCCACCGAATTCCACATACTTGCCGCAAATTCCAGATGGGGTCTTACCAAAGTGAAGTGACGTCACTTACTCTCTTCTCAATGTGTGGCTGGTACTTAAATTAAGCCATGACAGCGAACGATGCCACCATGTGAACGAAATCGCCAAGGCCTTTGCCCACATAGTCTCCCGAATAGCTTGAGAGAACGTTCGGGCAGGATAGCTCAACGGACAGAGCACCTAACCTAAAATCGGGACACCCGGGTTCGATTCCCGGTAACGTCGGACTTTTTTCAGGTCTATTCTTCCTTGGGAAAATTGGAATTCTTAGACCATTCACTTTTAATATAGACCTTTGATTATGAATTGTTGAAATATAGATTTTCCAAGAAACTCCAAAACACATAGTCCTCATTCTTAAAGAGAAGAAAAATTGAATACGGCTGTGATTAAAAAATGGATTCATAAGGCAGGTACACGATAAATGAAGCTATTGACAGTTGAGAGGACTCAGGAAAAAATCTCCAATTAGAGAATGTCATTGCAGACCATCTACCACCCTCAGATGTAGAAGAGTACTAATTTTATTCTACTACTGCCAGATCTATCCTGATCACTGTGATATACTGCGTATGGAAACTCGAGAGATCCCAGCATCCCGGCGACGAGGAAAATAAGCTTCAGAGCAGACAATTTTCACAGTGAAAGAAAATTAGCATTCGATGAATATCTGTTTTCACAGTCACTGTCATGCCATCTGGTGGCTTGCAGATTAAGAGTGAATGTAAATGAATCCTCATCTGAATACGAACATTTCGCATCGGTTTTCCAATAAGGCGTGTCAGATCGATTCCCAAAGTTGATCATTTCTATTCCGCATTGTTGGGAGAAAAAGAGGTAGAAATTTAGTGGAATTCACACGGAACCCAATCCTCATTGTAACTATACTATCATCTTCAAAGCATCACCACACCAAAAACATCTATCTTCATATTTCTGATTGCACGTAAGCTTAAACAAAGTTGACCGGAAAAAACGTCTCTGATTTCAAAAACACTTTCTATCTGCGTTGAGAGATCCCAGAATTGGAATCCAGAGATTTCTACGTAATGACCGTTAAATACTACTACCATTTACAGAGCACTTGAACCCGGTATATGCTTTTTTGAGGAATAACAAAAAGTGATGAAAGTAGAACACTTCTACCGTAAGGTTTATTTATGAAGAAACACAGGCGTTTTAGAGTAAACCCTAAATATAACAACATGCTTCGACAAATTTAATTATATATCAACGGAATGGCATATTTGGAAATTTGATTTAATTCTGTTTTCTTTTTCTTTATTTATTTAAATTACATTCCATTAATACTCAGAAATTAGATTTATTTTAAATTACGAAGGGCTTGATGAAGAAGGACACTGGTCTAAATTCTGGTCGAATTAAGGACGTTATTTATTAGATTTATCTTTATAAAGTATATTGATGATGTATTCATAGCGTAACGAATGAGTTATTTTTCATTTGACCATGTACAGTAAGATGATTTATCTTTTATCGGTCACTTTTGAATTAGCCTTTCCTTGCCAATGGATTTCAGTACACAAAAGCCAATGAGGTATGAATTATGATACGTAATAGCGTTCATTTTGCTCATTCATTTTTGAAATATACGAAAAGTAGAAAAGATGAACTGATGATGGCTGCAAGATCAATAATGGTCGTTATTAAAAATCTAGTGGAAAATACGAAGTTCTCATTTATTTATGATACGAAACGTTTTTTAAAAGTTTCTGCTGTAGTTATATGAATATAAATGTTCAGCTGTTTACGTTGACTTACTCCACAAATAGCCTTTTGGCTCATGTCAGTGAGGAAAACAAGAATTAACAACCACTTTCTTATTTTCGCTTTAACGCTTCGTGGCTTATTCTCTCTCTAAAGCTTTTTGAGCGTATTTTTTTCCATTTTCATCCTAAAACTTATACGCGTACGTGCAAATCTCTCAAACCGAAGGCTCTGGATTCCTTCTTGCAATTTTCTACCTTATCTCTACCTCAGCTTTTATATCTTGAACACACCCAAAATTAATTACAGCTTAACTTTCTTAAGGATGCCCCGGATTAAATTCTCCAGCATAAAGTGGAGTCATGGTTTAGTATCCGTCTTCGAGCAGGTAACTTCGCAAATAACCTTTTATACACGATAAAAATAAGCAAGCTGTTAGTCTACAGGATAACGCATAAATCGTTGTGGATATTCTCATAAATTAAGTGATTTAAAAACTAATAATGTATGCTTCCCTCTATTTTATTTAGTTGTTAGATCTAAGTATGACTAACGTCATGTGGAATATTTAAATCGCTACCTAATATTTTATCGACATAAAATGTTCACAATCCATTCTGAGACTGTCTTTACGCATTATATGCAGCAAAATATTTATAGCAAACAAGAAGTATTGATTTATTATATCTATAGCTACCCCTAGTCCAGCTAGTCCTTACCCTATTACATAAAAGGAACACTCACATTAAATTTTATACCTACCTTATTAGATAAATATTTACAAGCAATTCCACTGTGTTTACATCAATTTCCAACCTTGACATTCAAGATGCACAGCATGTTATAATTAGCAATTACAAGTAAAGTTTCCCAATAATTTTATTGAAATAGAGTTACCTACATTTTTCACTAAACTCTCATTTCGTTTCCGATAACGTTTGAAGAGAAAGCTCAACTTAGAAAATTACGTTTCCAATTTCCACCTAAAAGAGAAGACCTCTCATCACCTTTTCCATTTTTTCCCTACATCTGCGGATCATCGAAAGAAATCCCCAAAGGTATCCTCGAAAATACCTCAATCAGCACCGATTCAGGTGGAGCACCATTTCGCAGCACGGATTCCGAGCAATCGCTACCAGTGAGAGTCACTTCGGAAGAATAGATCTCCACTATGAGTTGGATAGGAAGTAGAGGGGGATTGCCAGAAAGGAATAGGGGTGCAAACAAAGCTTTTTGGTATGAGTGTTGCGAGACCACTCTGAGCTTGACAGCTGAGGGATGGAAAAGGGGTTGCAGGGGATAATGGGGGTTGCACTGGACGTGAGAATGGGTTGACATCGCTTTTGACCGGGTCGAGGGACAAGTGACTCGTGTCAGAGTGGCGAAAGAGGATCTGCGCCTGACACTCGGTCACGTACGCACTCGTGATTCGTGAAGCATCGTGCCGCTATGTCACATGACTGTTTTCCCGCGCCCGATTCGCACCTTCGTGCACGGAGAATAAAGGCTCGGGAACGGTCGCCGAAATCATCGAATCACGAGGATCACCCAGACAACAAGGTTAGAACTAAAATGAAATCGAAAAGTACGAACATTTACATGATATTTGCATAATTAGTAACAGAGATATAGAGTTACATTTTTACATAATTGCCGTTTGAATCGATGAATTTCTTTAGGCTTAGCACCAGTTTTTGTATACCAGTGTCGAAGAGCTAACTGTCATTCTTCTTTAGCTACTTTTAAACTGTCTCTACTACAGCTTGATCGCCAGAAATCGAAAATTCCTTAATCTTATTAAAAGCGGAAAATCGCTAGGCGCAAGATCCAGAGTCAGGGTGTGTGAGTGACGTTATCCTATATCTAGGAGGTGCTCGGAAAAGCGCTCGGTGTGTCGCTTGCTGTAGTCATCAAGCAGGCAGAGACTACAGGTCAACATTCCTATACAGCAATTTACTAGTTTATAAGGCCCCAGAATTAATTACCACCTCAAGGCATGGATATTAACCAGCAGATATTCTTCTAGGCCCCAAAAGACATTGGCCATGATTTTACGAACGGAAGAGGTGGTTTTGAACTTCTTGGTCGATGATGAGGTCATGTTTCATCACTACAAAGACCGTCTTTTGGGGTCGGGTGTATTTTTAACGACGTATGACATAATTTCCGTGCGATTCCATAGTTTTCGATGAATTATTGCTGCAATTTCATTAAGTCAAAACACGGATAACGACACGGTCTCGTACCTACTATAAGAGGATGCAACGGACAAAGGAATACTGACTGTAAAATAAAGCTGTGGCCGCTGCGAGCGTCGCATTTGCCCACAAGACGAATACTAGGGGATCACTCCAACGCCCGAAGTGTAAAAACTTTAAACAAAAATAATCCATGCGTATCTCAAAGTCCTTGTAACTTTACTTTCTGGACGACCCACGTAAGAACGGAGTTCAATCTTCTGAACGGGGGATAATTCCATCGCGATGATTATCAATTCCGAAACACAAACAGGGAGCGGCGAGAATCACTCCATCGATCGGCCAAAGCAAACATTTGATTAATTTCCATTTTCGGCCCTCTGAAATTCAATCCGGGGAATGAGATTTAAATATTATTTCGCCCGTAGCGGGGGAACAATGGCTCCTGTATTGTTTAGGCGACGGAGGAAAACTTTTATCGGATCCGCACAATGCAGGCGCATTAATCAGGCGGTGCATAAAGGGATGCTTTGAGTCGAAAATTTGGAGAAAAAACGTTTAAAGGGCGTGGATGATTTATCCCGAGTTCTTGCTCTGGTGCATTGTGAGCTCCGTTCATAGAGGAGTGAAGTATGTCGAAGGCGCAAAGTGTAACGAGACGAGCTTCGGAGGGATGGAAGGCGTGACCTATAAGCTGTCGTAAGGCGAGAGCATTAGCTACTCCTCCGAAAGATATCGCCACCCCAATTAAAACGCCATACATTAATTAGGATTACAACTCCCCAGGGGGGATAGGAAAATGAAGGGGGAGAAGATGAAGCCGTTTCGACCCTCACTTCATTTAGCCTTTTAAAGGATCCATGTTTCGTACGCCATAAATAGTGTGAGCACATTCCTCGAGCTGTTAAAGTTGATAAAAATAGATCTAATCCTATTCCTCCTTACTTTAGAACCATAAATTCTTTTTGTTTGACCCAAAAGACATTATTTGTAAATCGTTCGACGTGAAAGTGTATACAGCCATATGTAGAACCTGAAGTTACCAGAAGGACGTACTAGTCAGAAGTAATTACTAATATTATCTAATACGATATCATATAACAAACATTAAAACTTAAATTCACGATATGCTCGTAAGCTTTTCGTAGAAAAGATAAACCATACGTCCTGTTTTTAACGAGAAAGTTATGTTTTTGGCCGTTCCGATCCGATCATACCGTCAGAAAATTAACTTTCCCCATTGAGATTTTTCCAAAAAATGGTGATATTTTTCTAAAATTCAATTTTAAAATGCAGTGAATACATATTTTGTCTACGGGTGAACCTTAACCTTCGAACATCACAGTAACATTGAGATTTAAAATATACTTAAACAGTTTTTCAGTAACATTTATCAATATAAGGTATGTTAACTTTTGCAATAACTCAGAAATTATAACATTTTCACGTTTAAACGACCAATTAGATCCGAGGAATTTTAAATAATAGCAATTTCAATTTATAAGGATAAAAAAATTCATTCTGATTCTCTCAGGTCGGTCGTGCTTTCATAAATGTCTAAATGTATCTTAAGTTAACGATAAAATCTGAAAATAAACGAATGATTTATGAACATGAAAACTTGCATTATAATTAATCACTCGGGAAAATGTAGAGCTAAACTGCGATACATCCAATATATTAAATTTTATACGTCACACGGCCAAGTGATTGTTTGTTAATTCAAATATAATTTAGTCATGTTAAATTGAGTGACTTTTTCCACCAAGCGAGTTTGACTGAAGGGCTAATATACCCATTCAATATGCAATGACCTTTCCTCAACGCTCCGCAAATTAAATATAACTTCAGCTATCCCTGTCTATTGAAGCAAATACGTCATAATTAGCTTATTTAAATGTGAATGCCTATTTATTTGTAACCTTTCTAATTATACTAATGATGGGGTGAAACCTTTCTCGCACACTCATCATTCAGAACAAATAATACAGAATAAACAAGTCTGAGTCCTTTCATAAAAAGAGGACAGAAAAGGAGTTCTACGAAATTATTACGTTCAAACGGAAAAGGGACACGTAAAAAAGGCACCAAAAACCGAAATCAATATTCATCTCGCAAATTCGAGTTTCATCGCGCCTTTATTCCCTCGAATGAGTGACAGCTTGTTAATTAGTTGCGGCCGATATTCGTCGATGACTAAAATAAGAGACCGTAAAGAACTTCAATTACGATCACCGTGAACGGATCTCCCAATTAGAAGTTTTTTTTTTAATTTTCGACGAATTCCGAATAATGAAACGGGTACGAAAACGTAAACTTTCAGGCAGGCGTTTTGTACATCTCATATTGCGGGATGCGATTCTGGTGTATAACAAATTTAAAAATATTGCGGAAATTTTAGAAGACGAAATTTACAAAATATAAGAGCCTTTTCTGGAACTGCCTCGCATTCTCCGGGAAACCAAGGCGGGGGATAACAGGAGCGTAAAAAGAGGGAGCGACAGGAGTATTCTTTTTTTACGCCTTCCACGTTTAGTTGGCTGTCTTTCCCATGATAACTCTCAAGAGCGAAGACTTTACGTACATCGTGTTCCCTGTCCGTCTCCTCTGACATCCTTTTCCCTTGATATTCCGAGGAAAATCGTTTCTCTTAAAATTTACCACGTTTCAGTCGAAGAGCTCATGAGCAAGAACCGGAGTATTTATTTCTTAAATCATACTGTCATCTACCGCTTGAAAAATCATCCGTCTATCCAATGAAATTGCCGCGAAAAATAATTTATTTTAACAAAAAATTCGTTCTGAGAGAAAACAAACGGGGATCATTCTTACAGAGAAATGTTTCCGATATAAAATTTCTTGTTTAACAAGCAAGATAACCATCGAATACTTCTAAAAATGTCACAAATTTCAATGCCAAATTTGTGTCACTTCCTAAAGAAAAATGCAGACGCAATAAATTAATTGTAGTAGCGTGAAATATGTAATTAACCTTTCCCATGAACACCTTTTACGTTATAGTATGACCTACCGAAATTGGGTTTACGACGATAAAATATAATTCAATTATATCATGATTGTAAGTAGTATTAACAAATACGTAGTAACAGAAATATTTTATTTCCATGTAATTTATGAACCTCGAGTTCGGTCTGACTCATTTTCCTTATAGATAGCATATAGATTCGAGAATAAAATTAATATATACATTTCTACGCAATTTGCAGTTGGGTATTTTCAACACAATATTTCCTTCGTATTCCAAATTCAGTACGCAAAGGTTAGTAAGAATGTTTTATTTTCAACTTTGATCTTTAGTGCTTACTAAAAAATCTGTAAATTACATATTTTGACCGTTTAAGAACAATAACTGCATTTCAATATGCTATTGTTCAATCAAAGGAAAAGTAGTACTATCTCTCAGGGTAAAATGAATTTATTTAGAATCATCCTTCGTTTAAAACTTTGTATGAGATTGCCATTACGAATATCAGCTTACATTTTAAGTATATAATTTATAAGTATTCTTTATGAAACTCGTTCGTCATTCAATTTTTATTGGTACAGCCTCAGCTATACATTTGGTTGCAATAAAAAGTGCTTGAATACGGTGGTGGCTACAACTTTGCCGTTTAATTATTTAGACGAGGAAAATGACTGAATCTAAGCAAGATAGCCTTCTATGCGAAAATTTTTAAATAGTCTTGATTATTGTTAGAATAAGGAAAGCGTTTGGGAGTTTAATGAATGGACTTTCTTGGCTTTATTTGTTTAACTCTTATTCCAATATTTTAAATGAGACAGACGGTTTGTGGTGTAATTCTGTGGAACTCCTTCATAATATAAAATGAAAAAACATCTTTGTAGAGTCCACAAACTTTACTTATTCTCAAGCACGACCTAGGTTTCGTTACAGAGTAACATCTTCAAGTGAAAGGCCTAGCCAAGTCTTTCACTTGAAGATGTAGATACTCTGTAACGAAACCTAGGTCGTGCTTGAGAATAGTAAAGATTGTGGACTCTACAAAGTTGTTTTTTCATTTTATATCCAATATTTTAGTTTCGCCTCAACTTATATTGAACAATATTCTGTTTTTAACGGCATTTATGCCCCGTTCACCGCAACACTAACGTCCAGATAATTATTAATCTAGAATATGAAATTAAATTAGCATTTTAAACGACAAGGAGAATATCAATAGTAGATAACGGAGCGTGATCTGCCATGTCAATGGATATAAAATAAATCAGAACTAGTAGTTAAACAAATAAAGAATAAACTCTAAAAACCATCAAGGAACTTGCAAAGCGGTAACCTTAGCCTGACGATGACTTCGTAGAAGTCGAAATACGTATAGCCGCTTTGCAAGTTTCTTGATGGTTTTTGGAATTTATCCTTTATATATAACATAACCATCAGCAGCCGCTTTGCTTTATTCTAGTAATTGAATAATAAATAAAATGAAGCTACATGGCCGGGATTTGAACCCAAGTCTCCCACTTTCTTTGCGCATATAGCTCTCGTAAAACAGAAGTGAAAAAAGTTAGTGCGAGACCTGGGTTCTAGTCACAGCCAAGTAGCTATTTTCAATACTTGTTCAATATTAGGTTTATGTTGCACGATTTTTTGTGTTTAATACATTTCAATTCACCATCTTGTCAGAACCAATAGGATTTTTAACGGAAAATTTAATAAATTCTTACTATCACGTTTTAGACAACCTTTCCAGAAGTTCCATACACTTAGAACCTAAAAATCTAGGAAAGAGTTAAAAATATCGGAATTCAAATTGAATTCCAAGGGATAAGTCACTGAGATAAGCGATAAATTTTACATCAGTTCACTTCTCGAAATTTGTGTGAATTTTACTACTAAAAATGAAATGCGATTGGAGAGTGGAATGGGATCGATTGAACGGTGTGAGATGATTCAGAGAGAGCGTCGCTGGGCCAAGTTCAAGGAAGACGCCTGGAAGAGGCAGCCGGCGCCCTAGAGCAGTTCCAGAGGCGTCGGTCTGGCGTCGCGGCGCCTCCTTTCGCTGCAGGGGATAGAGATGGATGGAGGGGGGAGAGTGATAGGGGTGAAGAAAAGAATCCTCGAGGGGGTTATAGAATGTGGGAGGGAACTGGAAAAGGACAGCCAACGATATCCGATACGTACATACATTCCACGAGCAAATATTTCAACACATACTCGTGCGCTATGCCATGTGAAAGAATTTCATAGAATGGGACTTCGGCATAACGTTGAGAATTTCATCACTCGGAAATTTCAATACTTTTGTCAATTCATATTGAAAGATATCCAACAGAAATTTACCTTAAAAAAATATTTCTATTAAACCAAAATATTCGCACTGGAAAGAGAAAAAAAACTTGAGCCATTTCCAAGTATTTGTATGTACTTTGATGAAAATATAAAATACGAAACTAGATACCTTACTTTAATTACTAGGGTGTTATATTTGGTAGCTAAACAGATACCTTAATATAACTTAGAAACTTATCTTTTATGGCATTAAATATTAATAAAATCATCTTACTGATGTCGTATTCTTAAGAAGATAAAGATTTTTCCATTTCGCTTGACTTCAAAAGCCTACTATTTTAAGTATAAATTAAAGTAAATGTTTATTTTAAAAATTAAGAGTGGTATAATCCAATGACTGTTCACACAAACCATTATTGTTATCAATCAATAGAGTTTTAATAGTACTGCCGATTTTACTCGAAGTGTCTTAAGGCACAGGTTACTTAACGCTGGGATTCCATAAATATTTATAATTATTCTAGTCAGCAATAATTTCAGTATTTTATCATTTCTCTTCACCGTACATATACACCGTATAATACGATTAACCCTTATTTATAATCATTTCCCATAAATAATAATAATTTTCGTATTTTGAGAGGAATCGATATTTCTACTGCAGAGCAATAAATCATCCAAAGAGAATTCGGTAGTTATTCCGAAGATAAGATTTATCACAGTAATCTAAAATGATACTTATATTTAGGAGCGTTATCAGGAACTTAAGTGACAGCTCTAATGAAATGTCTCGAGATTTTGGAATTCTTTTTCGGCTAAGCACATTCTAGCATATTTAATGCAAAATTGAAATATTTTCCGTAGTAAATCTATGCTTCGTTGTGATCATCTGCGGATGCTTAAGAAGGTGACTACTGAATTTTTTTTTGCGCCTCTGTCTAGCTCAACTCTAAGCCAAACATGGGTAACAGCGCATATATTCAAACAGTCCATCAACAGTGATGAAAACGCACTTATCCTTATAGAAATTCAAGAAGAAAATTTTCCACCCTGTTGCCACTTGAGATAGCAAACGAGGCTGAAAAACAAGCAATTTAATCAATTCAAATAACTCACGATTTACTCCATAGAATTCTACGGATAAACTATGCTGCTATGGAGATAAAATAAAATAGAAGTGTAGGAACGTAAACAACATGCCGAGAATAAGGAAAAGTAAAGGGATTATTTCTCTTTTTTTCCAATATTTCTTTATCAGCACAAAGATCCTCGAATTTTGAGCTCCGCAATTCGTTGTTTTAAAAATCCAGCGATTGCGTTTCGAAGTTACAAATTTCAAAATTATAGGAAGAAAATTAAATTCTGTTTCAATAACATCAAATGGATGTTTAACAAAGACTGACGTCGTTTTACTGTTTTTTTTTTTAACCTGATAAGAAAATCTTCCGTCATATTTAAAATGTTTGTTTTGAAGTAGCAAATGTCGATATATAATTCACAGTCTCAGGCGTCGTTTTGTGGAAATCCATCTCGTAGAAATGAAGAAAAGGTTGTACTTTTTCCACAGATTTCTTTGAAAAACAGGACCAGGTTTCAAATAAATCTGTGGAAAAAGTACAACCTTTTCTTCATTTCTACGAAATGTCAATATCATAATTATTTTCTTAGCGATGTTTCAGCAGGCTTGGCAAGTGAATTCCATAACCTTAGGGAAATACAAAAGAACTTACAGGAAGTTCACTTTACTGAATACAGTTCAACTCCGAATCAGTTTCTTCCAATCTTTAATGTAAATTTAGGATAACTTCAGATTCATAAGAGCGGTCTGTTTTCGAAGAATTTGTCATTCAAAGAATTCGAATTCGAATTGATCGTTCGAAGAATTCGCTTTCGAAAAGTCGTTTTCGAAGAATTCGTCTACGCAGATCCTTTATGCTCCCACTGGACGCAGTATTTCACGCTTCGTTAGCGGCAAGAGCAGCAGATCGTCGAGCATCTTTGTTCTCCTTGAGGCGTTCTCTCTTTCCGCTATTGTTTCACGTTCGACTCCGTATTATTCTCCGGAGAAAAGCTTAAAAAAGTCCAGACTGGAGTTCTTTTTTCGATATCGATCTTGCGGTGGTATTACGTGCTCTGCCTCTCTCACAAGGAAGGAAATGTGGGCGGAAGATTCATAGACCGCCCTCATCGACACCACTCCTAAATGACACGCGAACACTATTGCTGACTAAGAGGCTTTCCCCCCTTTACGGCTAGCCCATCAAGACAAATTTTAGCATCTTATATTTTTTGCGTCTTTCGGATAAGAGATGGCGAATTTATCTTGCGATTTTATCCCGCGTTTTATTCCCAAGCCTTAAGTTTTATTGCTTACTTTGGTTCGTAATCGTTTTTTCTCCCAATAATCAGCAATTTATATGAATAAAGAATACTGGAATACGGCTGTTAATGAATCAGAGATTTAAAATCTCTAAAGCAATATAAATGTAAATTCGATAAAAGTAGAATTCATTCCCATGCGTAAAAACGAAAAATGACTTTCACTTTAGCAATATTGGAGTTTAATACCTACGAAATACATAAAACATTAAAATTTGAGCCAAAGTTAACTAGTTAGGTTACTAAAAACAGCACAGCTGCATAGAAGAAATTAATAGAATAATTGTGGAAAGAAGTAATGTTGCTAAATACATTAAATATGCATTCCAGATTTTGTCGATAATTTGCAAATTTAATGCGTGATACATTCAAACTTTTTGTCTCTGCCTCTTTCGCCGTTTCAAGCAAAAACCAAACGTAAAATATTCTCCATGTATTTACATGATGATTGAGTGTGCTTTTCTACGTACGATCTTAATGTTGGACTCCAATGTTCCCATCTACTATGATGTAGTACTTTTGGAGATCAATACATGATTATGCTGCTTTCGTGAGGGATAGAATGTTTGGATGCGGCCTTATGGTACGCAAATGCCGACATTAATTCATTCTTAGTATATATTTGGACAGTTTAATCGAAGTCTTATCCAACACAGAAGAAATTTATAAAATTTTTATTTGTAAACTTTGAATTCAGGTTTCTTCTCCTGAACTATGAACTAAATACATATTAATCTGGTGTAAAATATACTTCTTGATGTTTATACGATCTTATCAATAAACAACATATGTTTATTGTAAAATTCACTTCTGAGGATTCACGCCTACTTCTCATCAATCGTATAATATATAGTGCATTATCAACTATTCACTATAATCTTAAAGACGAGGAATAATTACTGAGGACTTTAAGTACACTCCTGGCCAAAATTAACGCAGCTCCTCCCTAGCGATCCTTACGGCTGGTGCTGCGTTAATTTTGGCCAGGACTATACATTTGATGTGGTCTCCATGCGACGGTCATCACCGTCGCATGTAGACCAATGACCGATGATTCTGGAAGTTTGAAATGTGTTATTCCTCACACGGTCATATATATTCGAATTCAAAGAATCCTAACATGTTTCTGCATAATAATTAGCCATTTAAACAATTTTCCCCCAACTACTCGCCGAAATACGGCTTGCATATTATTATAGTAAATATACATTAAGGGTTAGACGAATTAGAAAAGTATTTATAGACGCCGAACATGGGTAGCCTTATATGAAAGGTCGCTTACTATATCTTGGAGTTAATTTCGTTATCTTCCCGCGCATAAAAATACCCTGTCTCAGAGAATACCAAAATGAAGGGCGTGAACAAAGATGTAAATGAAAAAAGATGTCCGTAAAACCGTGCCACATGCGTAAGATACTTCTTCGACTATTTCGTTGATGTTTTTGTTCCGATTTAATGCCCACGTTACATTGGTTCCTTCAACATCCACTTCTCGGAAGATTCGCTTTCCTGGAGTTTATTATCGACGTCCTCCGCATCTTCCTCGATCGATTCCTCCGCCCTTTTATCGCTCCTTCTTACTGCTCCTCAATTTACTCCCTTCTTTTCTCAATTTTTGATGGTTTTTCTTTACTTACTCTTTAATCCGCTGTTGTTTCCATCGATTATCGAAGTTTCCCATAGTGCGCACGTGTTTGCCTTCGGCCCTCCCTTACCTTAACACACTTCGGCTGCATGCTTTCGCTCTTTATTTTCCATCGGCCATCGAGTGAGACCGTATTTCTCTATAACGATGAGGATCACCGATGGAATCGAAGTCCCGAAGGTCTATACGAAATCTAGACTACAAAATTCGACTTCTCGCCTCTCGAGACAGATTTATAGCTCTATCTTCGTATTGTTGGGTCTACTGGAAGGGTGAATATTAAAATGAAGTTTTTAGTACGATAAATGGCAACATTATCCCTGTGATATATTACGTTATTATTATAATACAACTGAATTCTAGTAGAGCATGTTTTAATTATATTCGCTCTGAGAAGAGGGAAAAATTGAATAATCTAAACTGTTTGCCATTCGTTTATCAGTATTAAACGACTTTTAAAATGGAAATGTATTTTGAACGTGCTTCATCCTTAGTAATTCAATTATTTGTCAGTCAGTACGCAAGCTAATGGGCGAAAAAGGTATGGATTCTCCCATGAGAAGCCAAATTAGCCTCACGCTAGGATGCTTTTACTCAGAGCTTCAGATTTTTACTGCTGATACTTAGATTCGTAGTTTCCTCGATTCAAGGAGCAACTGAAAACCGGAATTATATACTAGATTGGTATGGAATAAAGACAATTTTAAAAAATTTTCACATTTAAAAACGTAACCTTCCATTCAATATCCGCTCTATGCATTGCTATTATTGCTATAAAAGCATAAAATCTTCGCTACGGAGTTGAAAAAGTCACTCTTGTCCAAATATCATCAGAAATAAAGCTGAAATTGACCACTTTAAATTACAAATACTTTTTTCGACCCTTCTAACCTGAAGCTCCGCGTAAAGGCAAGCTGGCGAGAGGCTTTTCGTTTCGGCCGTAAGACTGGAAAATTGGAACTTACTATAAAAGTAAAAATAACGATTGGATGCAGCGACTTATAAGTTAAGGCATTGTTTTCCTAGAATTTCACCTAAAATACCTATTTAATATTTATCTTTCTTGCAGACCTAATAGAAAGTATTGTTAAAAGAAACAGGTCTTAAAAAAAAACAAAGTAACTCTTACTATTCCACACTCAGACGTTACAGTGGCGATTAGTTTCGGCTAGTAATGGCCATCTTCAAGGCATATAAGCCTTCTCAATACTTTTTCTTGGATTGAATATGGCTATTACTAGTCGCCACTGTAACCTCTGTATGTGGAATAGTAAAAGATATTTTGTTGTTTTATAAAACCTATTTTATTTAGCAATCCTTTCGATTATGTAGGAATTCCACAATATGTCGGCCTCCTCCGTGAATTTTTCTAGTAGACTAACATTAATTGGTCAATATTCTAATGTATTGCACAGTGGAAAGCGATACATACACTAATATTTATATGAAAGAATATATAATATGATATAACAATTTATAGATGTATAAATTCAATCGAAGTAGCCTTGCTTTGATGAAATTCCGTAATCCGGATCGTGTTGAAATGACTGTAAATATATAAATAAATATGCAGACGTTATGGAATTATCTTTTACTATTACTGATGGACACAGCTTCTCTTTCAGTGTTTTCTCTGAATAGAATTGTCAATTTATTATTACTATTAGGTACTACTTCTAAAGGTAAACTCGTTCATCTTGAATGATACTCTACAAAATCACGAAATACATTAATTTCATCTCTACGCATCCGAAAACCCTCGTCGTAGTCGAAAAAGGCAGAGCTAACGAGAGCTCTCGAGTCCTCCATGCGAACGTTCCTTCGTGACTCCGCCAAGTTATTGGTTTTCTCGAGCTTTAAATCATCGCCTCCGGTCGCTCGGGAGGCGACTCTCACGCTGCGCCGCGGACGCACGGCGAACCAACACCATCGCTGCACGGATCTCTAAAGAGGGAGGCGAGCATTTCAAACGGGTGATTCGAAGAGGACTCGCAATTAATAGAAACTTTTCAGGCGCTTTTAAAAATCCGTTTGGATGCGAAATTGGAAAATTTCGGTATTAAAAGATATGGATCTAAGTGGAGGGGGGGTAAAGCACTCTGGAACCTTATCTCTCTCCCGTATCCATCTTGGCGTGTATGAAATATACGCGATCGACTGTTTGTTATTGACCGGAGAGGCCCGCATGCAACTGCCATCAATCAGGGGGTTAGTGGGGCGGAAGAAAGCTCGAGGCAGACGTTATATCATTTCGAGCGGGTAATATATCTGCTGTTTAATAGGGCTCTTTCAATCACCGCGTGAAACGGCGTATCAAAGTTGCGCAAACAGATGGTTTCGAAAGGTCACTCGCGTGCGAGTGGGGCTTATCGTTAAAATCGAGAGCGGATAATTACTACCCACGTCGTGTATACGAAAGCACCGAATTGGGATCTCTCGAAGTCGCTAACAAAACTTTCCAGACATCGATCGAACTTAGAAAGGCTAATGACTTACTTACGAACGTTCCTAGTGGATATAGTTATTGAGTTGAAAACGGGGAGGGTAGGGAAATTAGTTTGATGCCTTCTTTTATGGCTAACTCAGGCTTGCGTATCACGGCATTTTAATTGTAAAATCACACTGAATAGTGAATATATAAAATACATAAAATAGAATGAATGTTGTGATATGGTTGGTTTATAATAATAAATTTTATTTTATTGCTTGCTCTTTTCTGTTTTATCATGTATATTCATTACGTGTACACTCCTGGCCAAAATTAACGCAGCACCTCCCTAGCGATCCTTACGGCCGGTGCTGCGTTAATTTTGGCCAGGAGTGTAAATATTATGATCACCATTGTACCATAATGACTACCACCTGGACTAGAGCCTACTTGTAGTCCTTACGATTAAATACATAAATAGTTTCATTAATTAAAACTCTGCCAATTGTTGCAAACCAATCAGCAAATATATGTATTAATAATAATATAGGGCTTATGGCCCATGGACAGAAACCCCTATGCAGAACAGATAAGTCTATCCTAGTGAAATACTGGAAGCTAGATGTTTAGGAGGCTTTATACACCATGTGGTGACAATGTATCGTAATTTATGTTCGAAAGGGAGACATTTTCAACCTGTCTTTCGTATCTCTGCGAATATGACTGTCATGAAATTTCAATTTTACCATGCTTCCTAATTATAGAATTGACGTATCAACTGGGTGCCGACAATATGTTGTATAAATTAAGCTTCAAATAATGTTTGTCTGTAGAGAGACGTTATTTCGAAATGTTAATCAGGAAGAGACTATCTAGTGTATAGGGTTATGAAGTGCGTCAGCGTTATTAGGCAATGCTTGGGGCAGCCAACTGAAGACAGTCAAACTGCAGCAAGTAATATATAAACAAAAAAATGAATACGGATGATGCCCCTCAAATGTAGCACATTCCCAAATGCCACGCCATTTATTGCTAATATTTCGCTAATAGCTATGAATAGAAAGCGAAGTCCTCCAGGTGTACGGAATTTCTGGTACTTATAATATATCAGAGGTCCTCATTTTTTTGTAACATCTCTTAAATTTTTAATTATTTGGACGCAGAAATATCTGTCCATTCAATGCTTCCCTGGCGAAATTTTCGATGAAATCTCTACAGTGCTTTTATCCAGGTCAAGGCGTTGCTTAGGCGACCCAACTCCTTGACCCGCAAGAAAATCCCACACAATATTTCCAAGAGTTTTATTTTTTATTTGAGAAGAGCACTACGCAATCTTAAAATTCAAAATAGGAATCATGAGTGAGGATTGGAAGGGTAAAATAATTATCAAAACAGTCACAATTATTTGTCAAAGATATTCTCGAAGAGTAGAAAGAATCACATCGAGGTCACATTGAAGAATTCATCATTGAAAATCAGAACGAAAGGTGGTTGAATAGTTCATAGCTAAATATATATCAGCGGAAAAGGGGTGAAAATATTAAGCGAAAATAAATCTTGAAAATACTGAAGAACTTCTATAAAAATATCACATATGCTTTTTCCAATACTTATAGCGGCTTCGACAGAAACTTCCAATTTCCATTTAAAAGAAATTTCCCCTAAAATGATTAACTTTCACCAGGGAAGGATAAATATAAGTCCATCTTTACCATCATTAATTAACGATCCTAAGAGAGGGTAGTAGCAGCTCTCCAGGCTGCAATCCCCTGCCAATCGCTTAATCCCCTAATAATTTCTAATAATGCCAATATGGGGAGTGAGGTAGTATGCCCTTGTTTTCCTCACTAAACCAGAATAAGTCACGTGGACTTAAAACGGAACATATAAGTAAGTAAGTAAAGTAAAGTAAATTTAATCCATCTTGTAAAGAATACAAACAAAATGGAAAAATGTATATTAAGATGGAAATAGGTACCCTATAGGTATAACCTGTTTCGGGGTTACCATCAACTCAATATAAATATAAGACGGGTGGCTAGTGCAGATGCATAATTGACTTACAAAAAAATCATAAAAATGGAAGTTGTTTAACAGAAATGGAAAACAATTGTGTGTTCTTTACACTTCTTCTTAAAAAAAGTATTACCTGTAAATTTTACAAAAAAAACTAGACCCATGTATATAACAATAATAAATAATAATGATACTATTTCTGTCAAGTATTATAATTATAACTACCAAAATTATTATATTTAAAAAATCTATCAATATTTTCAGTAGCCAATAACCAAGACTTGGCCAACTGTCGAAACTTATAACAACGTTTCTCATTTTTTATTTCTTCAGGCAAGAAATTAAAAATCTTTCGACTCATATAAACAAAAGACCTTTTGAAAAGGTCCATGTAAGTGAAGCAACATTACTCTACAAGTAACACTATAAGCATTATAAAAGGAGAGACCATAATAAATGGCACTTTTCAGCGTACTCGTACAAGAGAGGTCAATATCCTTACAAAATATGAGGTATTCTCCTAAGTATACAGTTAAAAATCGTTCATTCGCTAAACCAAACGTAGAGAGACTTGAGTACAGGTATAAAGCAGGTAGGTAAGGATGAAGGTTAAAGGTCATGGGTTGCTACATGATCAATAGCAGGGGAAAGTGGTAATTATCATTGGTTAGGAACGGCTTCGTGAGGGTTATAGGTCACCTCACCCTGAGGCGCTTTAATAGACGCGTTTCAAGTATCCTCCATTCAAATTCACCAAAGACCCCTAGTATTAACGATTGAGAATATTGTCCTTATTTCTATTACTTATACGCATATCAACTGCTTGAACTGTACCCCACGAACAATGCAATTGCCATGTTTCTGACCGAACTGCAATACCAATTCATCTTTTTTTAATCGTAAGCAGCAAAAAAGATGAATTGGTTTTGCAGTATATTTTCATAACTCATCTGAGAGTATGACACAGCGATCTGAAGTTATCCCGAAGTCATAAATTAATTTCTCAATCTGGAATGGTTGAATCAGATGAATCACCGATCTATAACTGCATTCAACGATTACTTTACATAAATTTCATTCTCAAATTCCATTACCTGCATAAACATAAATGTAAATTATCACGTACTTGAATTATTAAATAATAATATCTGATAGTTTAAGTTTACAAATTATGTACTTTCTAAGTTTCGGAAAATCATAATAAATTTGTTTCCACCATCAGCAATGCAGTATTATACTGCACGGATGGGAGGGGGGTGGGTCGTTGCCACATCAACGGTCGTAGCTTTTCCTTGTATTTTAGAATCCTGACTGATATTATACCCCTCTTCAAAGCTTTTAATGGGACATTTTTTCCTCATGTGCCAGAATAAATGGTTCTTGACCAAGATATAACAGAGAGAAGAGAGTCGTCACCAAAGATCTCGGCGACCCTCAATAAATTAAAAGCGATTTCATCGAGCAATGGCAAAGAAAAATGCGGAAAAGCATCGCAGTCTAAATCTGAATATTAATTCACCCAAACAAGGAGTTATATTCCTTTGATTGGTAACTGTTGAATAGCTTCTAATTTTAACCATATGCTCATTGCAAATTTGTTATGTAACTCTCACTCTAATTAATTGTAAACTGGCGAACTTTCTGGACAAACTGAATTCTGTAACATAGATGATATTATAAGCATGAAAGTGAAATGTTTTCATTCGGAGCACAAGCCTTTTTTAAGACCAGAATCGCGTATTTTTTTTGAATTTAAACAGTCTCAAATGCACTATGACGCAGATAATTGGCAACATGCACATACTTTACGCAAACCTAGAGCCTCAGCTTCGATACTCGACCATTTGCATCCTCCTCCATTAGGATCGAATGAAAAATTTATTTTTGTCACTTAAAGGCATTATTGCAATCTCTAATTTATGTTAGAAACATACTAGCAATACGAGATAAGTAGCAAAGGAATTACGTTATTGTTCATTCATTGAGCTCTGTATCTTTCCCATTGAAAACTTGTATTTTTGGAGTTGCTAGTTTCCGTGGAATGTTTGTTTTCTCATTTAATTCTCCTCTTTCTGAATATGAAGCCATCCCAACTATATCTACCGAAAATCGCTCTCATCTGCTTCGAAACAAAAAGCAGATTCGCTGCGTTATTGACATTTTGTCTCACCGGCTGCATAAGATCCAGGGGCAGAAGTAGCCGAAGTAGTTCTATTATTTTGCTGCGCCACGATCCATAAAAAAAGATTTTTTGCTTAAATGTAATTCTAAGCGTTAAAAATGATTTCTTCGTCTTCCGTACAATGAGAAGTGGCAGGGTGAGCCAACTGAGGGCATCCACCAGGTTGGGCCGCCCATCTCAAAGAACTTAGCCTCTTTTTGCATAAATGAAATCCTGCCGCATCAGCGCTTTACTCGGAGCAAAACTTTTCTCGAAAAAAGCCTCAAAAGCCGAAATTTTCGGGTCCTGAACATTCAATTATATCCGGAAAAGTCCATCTGATTTATAACAAGCTTTTACCCCCATTTATCTTTTTTATCGCGGCCAGACTCGATCTTATCTTGAGAAACAACCAACTTATATTCGGCCGCTCCTCGAAAAACATTCATACGCGGCCGAAAACCACCGAAAAATATAACCCGGGAGATTACATTCCTCGCGATATAAATTAACAGGGGACGGAACCGGGCTTACATTTCTCATTCGGCAGAAAAGAAAACGTTATCGCGGACCCTTTAGCCTTCTCCATTTCAGCGAACCCTTTCTCGAAAGCGTGGAAAGGTGTGTCCAGCCCCTGCGTAATGCAGCCGTGATTCGTGCCGTTGCGTGCGACGATTCCATCGCCGGTCTTTTTACAGCACCGCCTGGCCGCGCGTATCGGAACCATGCAAATGAGGACATCCATTTAACGTCAACAAAGTGCCTTAATGGGAATTTATTCGTTCTGTTGGAGAGAGACGTCTGAGAGGGTCGACAACGCAGGAGTGCCGTGAATTCACTTATCAGTCGATGGATGCCTCGAGTCGAAAAACACCCAAATAGGGGAGACAGCCCTCTTCTTATTAGTGTTTTGAAGCGCACATATCGGTATATATAGGGTGATATGAGAATATAAAATTAGTGTTTCCAACTACCGAGAGATTAAATAAAAGTCTCCATATCTCTTCGCATAGCTTATATTTCCGTTCTCTTTCGTTATATGTAAAGGCAAAAATCTCACTATTATTTCCTGATAAACAAGCACATGACAGCTATGACAACAACAACAATGAGCATCAACGAACAAACTCAAAATACATACAAGACTAAATTAACAATGTTGCATCGGATAATTAGTTACTTCCAGGTTGTTACATCCTACCTTCCCGTAATTGAAAAGAAGTGAACTTTGAGAGGGAATGTCATGATGAAATCAAAACGTGAGAATCCTGATTATGACATTTATGCATGGACACTAGTCGCCACCATTGTACATGCATATGCTTATGTGGAATGTTCAAAGTGAATAACCCATCTTTACGTCACAGTCTCTTGTTGTTGAACATTCATTTCCTCAACCAATTTTTTTTTTCAGAAAATTAAGTAAACGAAGATTGTTTTTTGCGATAAAGTACGCTTCCTGAGTGAATCACCTTTAAAGGGTTTTTTCGCTGAGAAATTTTCTCTTTGGTCCGACAAACTACTCAAATTACGCGCAATATCCTCGAGTTCAGCGAACGCTTAAATTCATTCCAGGGATACCTTGAGATATATCAGCTTCTTTCTGATAATTTAAAATCAACAATACAGATTGAAATTAGCGAAGCCTCCTTAATTAGATATTATGTTTTTCTCCAGGAATGGAGACTTCGTTAATCATATATGTATTGCCCAAAGGGGCCTATACTTCTAAATTCCTTCTTGTGATTCCTATTTATGAAAGCAACACTTCATTGGATGGATTTCTAAAGCTCTTTGCTCATCCACTGTGCCGCTCTCTACTTCACGTTAGCTCTCTGTGATGAAAGAGGAATAAAATCAACTTGCACGTACCACAAGATTTAATACAAACGACCTATTTTTCGACGCATAGCGTCATTATCTGGAAGACATGTAGTGGAAAGTAGTCCAAAATGATCCCCCTAAGGAAAAAAGGGCCATATGTTATCTTTATTGAACCTTTAGATGGCCAAGTTTCTTGACAAGATTTTCTCCATATTTTTAAGAAATTATTTACAGCAACGATGACTGTTTTCACCTATACCATTTTCTGAAATGTGCCTAAATTAAATTCTTTCCAAAGAGATTATTTTGCGCTACTCTCCTCTATAAGTGAATACGTGTTTAAATTGTTTATAATACTCTTTCATCCCTATACTCTTTCTAGAGAAAATTCTGACAAAATATTGAAACCCTCCAACTCCTATGTGGTTAGCAAAGGTTTAAGATCCAAGAGACTCTTTTTTCGCAAGACTTAGAGCTTCTCTTTATTCGATAAAATTCCAGAAGAACGTTGAGATTGGATGTGGTAGACACCGCCTTTGATAGAAGTATTACCAAAATTCGAGATACTTTCCAAACGATTTCTTTTGAGAAGAATCACATTTTTACTTTCTCCCTATACGTAGTATAGTGAAAGTATTGTATTCGCAAAAGAATTCGACCTCCAGATTTTGACGGAAATAGATGTTTTGGGGCCCATAGAGCACGTTTTCGCTATTTTCCCGAACATGTCTATCTGTGGTTAAAAAGTTTTTGGGCGCTCTATCTTAAAAAGTAATTATCCGATTTTTTTCAAAATTCATATTTAGAATTTTCCTAATAATGCAAAAAGTTGATTAGTTTTTGGTGAATATCGCTTAACCGGAAGTTGCGGTTTATCCGGAACAAAATTTCGTTTCTTAAATATCTCTGTAAAAATGCAATATAGGTATATACACTTACACACAAAAGTTGTAGATAATGTAATTTACTACAACTTTTGTATAAAATATTTGTTCGTAACACTGATTGTTTAGAAATTATTCTTCAATAATGGTTAACCGGAAGTTGTTGTTTACCCAGAAATGGAATTTTTCATACATATCTCTGCCAAAATGCAATTAAGGTATATACAATTACGTACAAAAGTTGTAGATAATGTACTTAACTACAACTTTTATATAAAACATTTTTTCGTGACACAGATTTTTTAAGAGTTTTCTTTTATAATGGTTAACCGGAAGTTGTTGTTTATCCAGAAATGGAAGTTTTTCATACTTATCTCTGTCAGAATGCAATGTAGGTATATACAATTATGTACCAAAGTTATAGATAATGTTTTTTACTACAAATTTTGTATGAAAATTTTTCCTGTAACACTCATTGTTTTGGAGTTATTTATATATTACCGGCATAGGCTTCTGTTTTCAATAAATACGGAGAAAGTCATGTGTTGGCCACATCAGATTTTTTTAATTTTTACCTCGGTAATAATTCGATATAGATCTTGCTAAGAGCGAATCTAATGTTGAACGGTATGTGTTTGTGATCGTAAAATATCAAACGGCGCCTGCATCGGCATCACCTTCCGGTCGCCGAATGAATTAGCTCTATTCCATCGCTTCCCCTCTGAGGTCCTTTCGAGGACTTCTCCACAGCCACTCTCCAGAAGCCACCAATTTTCGTGTGTTTCTGCAATTAGAGCCCATTGGAGCATCCTCTTAAACCAGCCCCTCTTCATGCACAACCTCCCTTCGCGAGCTTACATTTTTCCCCTTCTTAATGGCGAGGGCTCGACGGCGTCTCCAGAAAATTTCGAAATAATTCTCTGGAATTTCTTGTCAAATTCATGCTTCTTCAGCATCCCCCCGGTCCACTTCAAAGGTTGGCATAAAAGATGGCCGATTGCTTTGATCAATACGATGCCCTTAGAGATTGACAAAAGGAAAGAGATCGGAGGAGAGGAGAAATGAAATCAGTGGAAGCAAACGAAAGAAACCAATTAGCTTTGGTTTTCCTTTTTCGACAAAAAAGGTTTTCTGTTCCGGTGCCTTTTCTCCTTCGTGTTAGCTATATTTGCATCACTTGATGATTTCTGAAGAAGATGATAATTAATTTGGATTGGAATTGAGTTTTACGACTGGATTTAAGGAATAACTGGCTATCATCACGGGAATTGAACCCATGACCGCCTTCAACAAAGGCGAACGCGCTATCCAGTTGGCTAATAGTTTGCCTTTAGTTACCGTTACAATAGAAATCCAACTTTATTTCGCATTAAGTATAACGATAAGGGAAATAACTTATGGAAAGCGGATACTTTTTATGGGAACGCTACAGCTAGGACTTCGTGACTATTTAACGCGCTGAAATTGAATAGAAGGTGCTGCTCCATTTTCCCATTACATCACTTTTTGATTAACTCAAAAATAAATACACATAACAGTTTTCCCTCAGCTAGATTCTCCGAAGACATTCCTTATTATGGTGCATTGCTAGTCTGTGTATACTTTATGAATCGAATGGTTGGAAAAAATTCCTGCTATCACAACATATTCACGCCGGCCGCTTCAGTAACATATTTTTACGTGTTTATAATCTCAGCATCAAGTTGAGCATACACAAGGATAAAATAGAAATGAATTTATTGGGGTGAACTAGGACTATAAACCTCCATTTACCCATTGCAAAAATTGCAAAGAAAAATACATAGAAAATATAAGATTTTAATCTACATACTGTCATTAAGTTGGATATGTTACAGAAAATAATGAAGAAATAATAAGAGAGAAGGAAGGGCAACACTAGTTTTTAAAACCATTTCGTGTATTAAAGAGAACATAACTAGCAGTTATTTTCACCGAATACTGATGATTCAAAAGTAGCATATTCTGACAAATCATAACACAATTCATAAAACGAATTTTATGCTGTAAGCGCTGCTATTAATTCTTAATTAGTTTCCTTTTCGTAAAAATAAAGTGGTATATTTTCAGCTCATCTATCAGTAGATAGATACAAAAGAATTTCCAACCTATTTCAACATAATTATAGCCTTAATAAAATCCGCCTTTGAAGCAAACAATGAAGCCGTAGAGCAACTCAACTCTCTTTACTAACACACCCACAGAGGGCAAGGACGACAAATTTCCTCGTTACCAACTCCTTTCATAATCACAGGGCAAATTAGCCTATCTTTCCTGACCGCGGAGGAATAACGCGCCTCTCATTCCCAGCGATCTCAAAGGATGGGAAATCCTTTGCAGAAAATCCGGTAACCATCTTGTTAAACCTCGCACTTCCTCCAGCCACTGTTTACATTAGTCGCGGCCGCGTTTTTAATGCAAGGGATCCGTTTGAAGACTTCCTTGCAAGGGAGTCACAATCCCTTGTTTCCTCGATGGCGAACGGATACTTTTTTCCATGTCGTCTCGCTGAACAAAAGACTTTCTAATTAACGGAGCGAAGTCACGTGACAAAAGTGGCGCCGGAACAGCAGCGACGAGATCCTCGTTTCTTTTTACAGGAGCGATAAAGAGAGGCTGGGAGAAAGGACCCTCGTCGTGTAAGCGTCCATTAAAGGTCTGAGGGGAAGAGGCGCCACGTGGTGGAAGGTCAGAGAACCAAGGGAGGAGCCGTCGCGATGCTCGGATGTTTACCTCGGAGTTGTGACGCTTTTGAGGACGGCTTTTTAATCAGCGGTTTGGTGTTTAATGAAGGGGTGATATCCACGGGTTTATTGAAAAAAAGAGGAGCGATTTGCGGCTCGTTCTTTCCCAGAAGGCGGAGATAGGTTTGAGGTGAGATAATTCCACTACGGGAACGAATTAAAGGCTCCCGGAATCAACGATGGCTCGGACAGAGAGATGGAAATCACTCATGTTCGCAGAGCAAAGGGAAAAACATAAAGTTGTGATGAGTGGAAATATAAAAAAATTATCCAAATACGAATTCCTTACGTCAGCCTACATCAATAAATACAGGGGTAATGGTTGGTATGCGAAGGCAGGTTACGAATAGAAGGGATAAATGATTTTAATTTTGTGCCGAAAAAGATTAAATGCCTGCGAAAGAAATAAGATCTTGGGCACGTTACCCTAGCCCATGTATAAATGACGGAGGCCGTGTCAATTTACAGGGAAATAAGAATCAACTTCCGTGAACCGTCAGAGCAGACGGCTCAACTCGGTAGATCATTCTTCCCTCAATCCTTGCTATTCACAACCCTAGCTCACGATTTTGTCCGGAAAACCTTGGGTCAACTAAAATATCGGTAGGGAAAAAGATAAAAACAGAGAACAGTCAAAAAGTGAGAAAAACAAAACCATCGAATGAATAAAGAAACCCAAAAAGGAAAGGAATGTACTGATATTTGATTTTTCAATCTTTTTTCCTTAACAAAAGGTTGCGGTGCAGAGCATTTTAAACTTGTTTCATCACAACTAATTTTTAATCTCACTTATTTTACCCTTTTCGTGTCAAATGACAATTAAGAATGATACTAATTATGATTTACGATATTAATATTTAGTCTTATTATTGAGCATAATTTACCCCAGAGGTTCCTATGGGGAAATATTTCAGAAACGCAACTCTCATAAACCTGATTCCTTAAATCTATGAATAATTTCTTAATAAAGAACTAGACACATTCACAGTACAGCAGCAAACATCAACCGCTTATACTTAACTGACCACTCATATTATGTCATTCAATGGTTCAGTATTATGAATTGTTAAATTATCCTGTTATTGAAATCCCCTTGAACTGATTCCCATGCTATACTTAATATGATACTAATTTTGTCGCACGTATACCTTGTGTTGGTTCAATAAGAGAATTCAGAATATAACGAAGGGTATAAGAAAAATAGTAAATAATGTAAAAATCTCTTCGAAGGATTTAGCATAAGGAATTAGTATTTATGGAAGAATTTTACTGCCTTTGCATATTGAGTTTAAGAAGGATGAAAAATACCAAATAAACTGTCGAGGTGTCTCACGTTAACGTTTAAAATATCTCAGGTACTTCTTGAGAAGAAAAACCTAGATGTTTATAGCAATATAGCTGACTGTTTAAAATTTATACGAAGTGATGAATTCACTCTGACTGTAAACCTGATTTCTTAAATCTCCAAATGATTTCTTGATTAAGTACTAGTCACAATCACAGTATAGCAGCGTCCATCAATCCCTAAAACTCAACAAACACCTTCGCATATCGAGTGATGAATTCATTTTCTTCCGTTTTATTTTATGAATAAATTTCATTCCGAAACTGGCGAGACCATCCCCGGACAATCCTCGCGGGATTGGTCCATCATTTGTGAGCAGATTTAATCGTGGGGAAATAGGGACACTCCTCGGCACACTTTGGGATAACGCCGACGTTGCTCGTGTATGAGCGAACTCGAGACGAAATCGTACGTAGTGGGAATCCACCTAGTTGAGGGGACGTCGAAACCCACGCCGCCGCTGGGGAGCTCAGGATCCGTCGACGGAGATCCGCAGACTCGACGGGGGGTGAGGTTTATTGGGAAAGAGAAGATGGGAAATGTGAGAGGGCGAAGACAAAAGGGCGGGGATAAGGAGGTGCGGGAGGGAACAGGTAGGGATTACGGCTAAGCGTGGATGGGAAGGCAGGGGGTGTATTAGTTTGGGATTCACGTAAACACGCTCGAGTGTAATAACGTCTGAGATGTTTGCTTGGATGGGGAGATGAAGACAGCGGTGTTTGAGTAACAGAGTCTTATGGAGATGCAATGAATGAACGGAATTAGAGGGAGACGTCTTCGCGCTCATGAGTGGAGATTGCATGAGGAATGGGCGGAGTCCTTGAACTTGAAAAAGCATTTATTCCCGGATAAAGGAGGTCAAAGGCGTTGTGAGGAGTAAAAAAGAAGCGCAAGTTCGCATGGTAATGTATGCTACTCGTGAGCGATGTTGCATTCCGAAGTAATGGAAGCATTGAAACTTTATTGAGAGCGCGCTTAATAAACAGCTCGTGTTTAGCTCGGTGTTCGTCTTAAATTTTGAAGTGGATGCGACACTTATAAAAGGAGATTACTCGAGATTTGATTTGGTATCTTCTTACCAATTCTGAACGAGCAGTCAAAGATTTATTCATACTAGCGGAAGTGTCCATTGAAATTCAACGGGGTTAATAAGTAAACGTATATGAAGTTATACTCTCCTACGATTTTAGCAACTAATGGTTGACCAGTAGAACACCCGTTCAGCCTTTAGATAGATTACTTTATGGTTTGTATGTTGGTTTGCATTAAAGATTTTATCTAGGAAAACGGATTGAGAACGAAATTTATGATAAACGATACCTGTTCAGGTTTAATTTTGTGGTACTTATTAACTTGTAAAAAAGTGTTTTTATTTTGTCACCTGATGATGTAGCGACGCTACGAAACCTGGGTCGTGTTATTCGGATAATAAATTAGTGGCTAGTAAAAGTTTGTTTACCATGGAAATTTATGATGTTTGGATAGTATATAAGTATACATATACTTGTAGGTATTTCATTTGTATGCATTTAATATTAATAAGTACACAGTTACAATGGCTCTTATACGATTGTAGAAAGCCAAGAAGCTTTATAGGCCCTAATTTGTCCCAATCAAACCTTTACTGATAGATTCCAACACTACATGCCTCTCATTTCTCCCATTCTACAGATACCGTACATTACTTATGAGACAATATTTAAATTCACTAAAGTTTAAATCTCCTGTACGCGTGCTTAGTGTCATTTTGGAAAATCTCCAACGCTTATATGTGCGTAAAGCACACACACTATCGTCATAGAAGGTTGCGATAATACTAACTAAGGTACGTAACCTAACTAACATACTGGTAGAAAGTCTAACATGTTAAAATATTGAAATTTTTATGGCCACTTTTCAAAATCACGGTTATATCTAGATGAAACACTTCCATTAATAACATAGGTCAATTATATTATGCATTCATAATTAATTGTGCAAATCAATAAGTTAATAACAATACTCATATGTATGTTATTAACTATGTCAAATTAGTCTATTTTGACGTTGAAACTGAGTTCTGCTTATAATTCATTAGTATTCAATAATTCAATGCAATAATTCAATCTTTAGTAACTTTAATCGGCAGTTCTAAACTAAATAAATTCAATTCACTTCCAATTTATAACTAATTATAACACTTTTGAAGTATCTGAATCGTAAAAAATACTTCACAGCACCTAACGTCTGTGATATGATTTACAAAAAAGAAAAAGGCAATGTCACGAGAAATATCTATTTAAAGGAAACAGACAAATTTATTTAAAATATTTTGAAGATTTTAAACCGAAAAAAACAGTAAACAAACTTATTTTTCAGCGATAAACCAACTGAGGCGAGAGGCTAGCTCTAGAAATTTCCGCCATATAGTTTGTTTACATCCATGATACTTTGCGGTCATAGTTACTTTTAAGAGTTAAATACTAATGTAGGCTTAAATATCAACAAAAATACGTTTTTTTTAAGAGTTTGCGTGAAGATTCCAGTCAAGGTCGACTCTAAATATATGTTATAATACGGGACCTAAGTTTATAAAATCAGTTCTAACTTGTATACAATTCCATGCTACGTAAATGACAGTAACAATTACTCATAATTATTAACGCACTGATATATTTTTAATTATATACATTCTCCAAATAATTAAACATATTTACGCCATACATTTTCAGTCAGGAGTGATATATTCAATATTCTGCTACCTCACCACTTGTATTTCAACACCTCAAATAGAAAAAATACCATATTAAGAAAGACGTTCACTTGCTTAATCAGGTTAATCATTTTCGTTGACGGCAGAAATACGATGTCGTAAATCAATATGCTTTATAATTTAAGTCAGAATATTACATTAAAAACGGTCTTCAACTTACCAGGGAGTATATAAATAATCTCCAGATTCCACACAAGGTTGACACGCTATAATGCCAAATCCACGGAATCATTTGTAAATAGTTACGTTGCTATAAACAATCATGGCGTCAACACGGGTCTAAATTCTCGATATTTGTTCTAATGAGAAAATTCAACAACCGCATTCGTCGTTAATGGGAATGGATAAGTTTATAACCTCAAAAATCTCTCAAATATGTCTTCAATTTTATCAAAATACTGGTAATTTCTAATCGAAATCGCTATTCTACGACTAAAATAAAAAACTTTATTTAATTTACCTTCGTTTGATGGTATTCTCGACTTTTAACAACGATTCTTTCTAATTTAATTTTGCAAAAGAAATAAGCCCTGCAACCGATAAAAGTGAAGTTTACGTGTATTCCTTATGGAACCGTATTATGGACTCCTGGGTTCGAACCCGGGCTTTCTTAGTAATGGGAATAGTTTTCCTAGGGGTTTCTAACTCGTAGAAATACAATGCAGTTTGTTTCGAATCTCTAAGTCAAACCGTTTCTGAAATATAGCTGGGGACGGACGGACGGACGGACTCTTCGGAAATTATATATAAAGATTTTCCCAGATGCAAAGCTGTTAATCAAACGTGACTGAATCATTCCTCATATAGATTTCACACGAACTATAAGTTCCATTTTACATCTGAAACAAGAATTGGATGTCAGTAATAGTGTTAAAACTCCTTAAAGTCCAGAGAAAACATTTATAGTCCTCAAAGTAAATCAAGGGTTTGGACTCTAGCTTATTCTTTCCCGAAGAAGTAAATCTTTCCTTCAAGCAAATCCTCGGTTTTGTGCAGGAGCAGTACTTCATTGAAGCTGAAAGCAATGAGAAAGTAAGTCCGTTCGAAAAGAGAAAAAAGTCACGCCGTTGAATAGCAAAACGTGCAAGTACAAAATGATACATGGTTTCAAATTTTCCATAAGATTATTAATTCAAAACATACTACTCTGAGGTAATTGAGGTTTTATTTCACTTGACTAGAGAGGAGTTTACGATTTTAAGAGTGGTTTAATAGTAGTGGATGAGTTTTGATAGTCATGGTCCCTTTATAGTCTACGGGAAATGATGGAAGGTTATTTTTTAAACTATCCACAAATCTACGATCACTAGTCATTTAAGATTCTACACCATTGAAGCGAAGCTGAATTTTCAGATCAGGTCAAAGTAACTTGAAGCGACATTGATATCATATTATTATAATCTATATGAAGACTTCGTAGAAAAATTGAAACAATACCTATATTCTTCATACTATCACAAGAGCAACTTAACAGTGATCGATGAGTTTTTATAGCCACGGTCTACTATTATTGCAAGTGATTATTAAAAGATTATCATTAAAATTGATATGATCAAATCTTAACTTAGTGGAATGGTGCTTTCATTTAAAACGGTCAAATAATTGTCATGTATTGGCAGATTAGAATCATCCTTAACTTGTAGCTAAATATTCAATATTCAGTTAGTTAAAAATTAGCTGCAATTTTCAGGTCAAATGTCACTTCACCTTAAGGCGACAACTGATTCTTAAATATTATAATGTATACCAAATCTATATGCTATAGTTATGATGTAGCAATTATAATTCTAATGTTCTCTGTAATTCTTTGGTTTAGCAGTTCCTTCCCGAAGAACTCGCCAATCATCTCTTTTAGATGTTCCTTTTTCTAAGAGGACTTTGCACAAGTACTCACCGATTCCAAGAATGGAGAGAGCCGTAAATTAACTATCTAGCTATTTGGACTTTTTCGTGGACCCGGTGTATAAAGTTAGAAAGATAGCCTATGAAATTTTTAATAATTTTATTTTTTAATTTTATTGTAGTTTTTTGTGTATGTTTTTTATTGTACACAAAACTGTATTTTCTTAATTTTGTGATAATTTTATGATATATTTATTATAATGGATGTAATTGGGGCAACCAGTATCCATTAAAGAAATAATAATAATAAAATAATTGATTTTTAGCAGATATAACAAGTTCTTTCCGGGAGGAAAAGGAAACCAAAAGATTCCGTCTGCAGTCCCTGTGCAGCCCGGAAGCAGAACGACCTGTTCCTCTTCGCATGATTACCAGAGGCAGGGAAAGATTCGGCATGTCACTCGGAGACGCGGTCCGAATGCAAATCATCACAGTTGGCAGCCCTGCGCCCCGCGGTCACCCGCAAAGCGAGCCAGGTGGCGCCGCGTCACGGGTGGCCCCCGAACCAACGAGCATCCGCCGTTCGGAAACTCTCATCAATTCACATTATTTTTTTTAATTTGCTTTAACTGCCGCGCGAATGTCGCCGTGCCCAGGGCGGCGGAGGAAGCGGGGAGAGCGATTGGGGAGGAAAAATCTGATACCGTGAGGGATGCGAGAGTGGTTATTGCGTGAAGGAAAAAAGAGGTGCGTATTTGGTCTGGGATTACCCGGGAACATTGATGGGGAATAGAGAGAGGCCGCCAAATGGTCTCGCATTTCCTAATTCGAATTCAAAGGCTGTTGATTCCCAAGTGCTCATTGTAAAGTGGAAACGGCTCTTTTGCTTCCCGCGAATGTTTCGGGGCAAATCGCGCGATGCTCATTGCAAAGGCCATTAATTACATTTCGCCCCCCTTCTGATTCGGTTTGCTGCCCTTTTTCAACCATCGATGGCAGGGAAATGCAGAGAAATGACCGAAAATTTTCAAACGGAGATCAAATGCGAGCCGTAGATGAAAAGATGATGGGCATAAGAGAGCGTGAAATACTCTTCTATGCGAAGGATTTCAGCATCGGATAAAAAACGGACGATTCACATTCCATGTAAATATTTACTCTTTCTAATCGTGCCTGTTCAAGAGATAGAGATAGATGTTACTAAAATAAAATAATATTCTGATTTCTGATTCATGCCATCGCAGAATAACTGTTCACTACGTAAAAAGAACTACGGGTTAGCTCCATAGTTTTGATAGTAATTCAGAATTTTTGAGCTACGATGTTGATCAAAATTTTCTATTTTGTAACAGTAAGAAACCAATATGAAGTTAGTAAAAATTTCGTCAAATCCTTATAAAATCGATTAATTTTACAGAAGACATTCCGGTTCAAATGATGCGGCTAAGGAACATCAGTATTTCGCGCCAATTTGGTCTAAGTTTCATTTTAAGTCATGAGGCTATCGTGCATGAGAAACTTGCAGTATAATGCTAGAGTTAAAGTTGCCTAGTATAAGCCTGATGTGGCAACATATATCATAGTAATTACATATATACAAATATACAATTCCACTGAGTATTAACACTAGGAGGACGGGAGTTTCGCTCTACCTAGAAGGACGGCGGCGGTAGAAGGTACAGAATAAAATATGTGTAAAATAAGGCCATTTTCTATAAATGCCTGATAAATTGTTAGGTTTTTCATGAAGATCTGATCGCTACCTTGACTTTACAGCCGAAGATGTTGGTCACCCTGCTTCCTTATAGTTCCTAAACTAATTCGGGATCCCAAAGAGTTTCAACGAATCACATGAAACAAATCAGAGCTCAAAATATCTCTTTAGATATTTATACTGCAAACGCATAACTCTGTATAGAGATCCGATTTGACGGTTGGCAGCCCTGATTCATAAAGTGCTTCCTCAAATGAATTTTAATTATTCAAGAAAGGTAACTGAATTTAAATTTGAGATATAAGTTTGATATTTATCTGAGAAAATAATTGGAAGAAGATTTTATAATGATAAAAACTTATGTGTTGGTAACCCTGCTGAAAGTGGTTTTATGTATTTTTAAATGTTATAAAACGATTTTGCGTGGACGAAAACCCCAGGTTGGAATTTTTCACGACATAATTCGAAAAATTCTTCCGCTATCGTATTCGCTGGAGGTTTTTCCCGAGGCGCGAACGAGTGGTTTTATCTGCTTTCCGTCAGATGGCATAACAATCTTGGCGTAACGCTACTGACTTTTATCAACAATTCGGACCTTCTACCACTTATTCCGAAAATATGAGTTTCAGTGGTCTAGTTTGAGTAAGATAAATATTGCAGAGTATAAAACTCTGCATATTTAGGACATCGGTCCGCGTTTTGTTTAATTAATTAAAATTTAAACAAATTATGAGGTAAAGTATCTTATCAGCACTTGCACAAAAGTCACATTATGCATTTCTGCGAAATATACGTCTTTGCGACTTAAAATAGTATTTAATTACGAATATTAAAAGTCGGTGGTCAAAATGACCGCCGCCGTCCTTCTAGGTATAACTTTGTATAAAATCTAACTCATAAGTATTAACAAAATTTTCATTATATCGCATTAAATTTGGGATGAAATTGAACAAAGTCAAAGAGTTTCAAAAATTCAAAAAATTTTTAGTTGGAAATTTTTGAAGTTAAACTCTGAAAACGGTCAAAATGACCGCCGCCGTCCTTCTAGTGTTAAGAAATGCATAAATTACAGGAGATACTTTATCTCTAATCATTTATTATGAGATAATTTAATAATTTAAAGAGATAAGCCTTTCGAAAATGGAATGAAAAACATCAAGGAAGCTTTTTGAGAGGCATGGACTCTCATCCTCGTGTTGTTCCCAAGTAACTCGTGGAAGAAATAAAGCTTTAAAAAGTTAATAACTGATAAAGCTATTGCAAGTAGGATGAAGAAAAATCTTGTACTTTTTCATTATAATTTATTACGGAATAAACAAGATCAGGTTTCAACGAATAATCGTCATCACCAGGTGACAAGGTAATGCCAGCAAACATTTTTAAACACAGGAAGACTAGCGGTGAATTATATTTACGAATACTGGGTTGTATTTTCCCTTGTATGTATGCATGTATTTGAAGAAGTTTATGGGCCATGTCAACTAATGATGACGATTACTCCTTCAAACATGGCCCTGTTAAAAAAAAAACGTTGCGGAAAAAGAAAATGGATGGAATGGGCTTAATTCTACATGATGGGCAGAATGAAGTCTTTCCCCAAGACATTATTAAAATTTAGTAAATTTTATTTATCGCAGCCAAATGTACCGTAAACACTATTTTCCATTTTTATTTACATAATGCGAGGGTATGTTCAGTGTTTTTCAGTTCTTTTGGTGGCATTATTTTTAAAATACGAGATCCATCTTCGCCACTAATAGTTTCATACAACCTTCCGATAATTCATAATGAGCTTTAAGGGCAAGGGCTCGATATTTCGTTGTTGAAACAGTTTTATCAGAAGATATGGAAAGTTTATTTACTGTTCCATTTCCTATCCGAATAGCTATTGCATTAAAACAGTTTCAGTTCTTATGGTGTTATTTTTTTATATGATTTAATACTCTACCTTTTAACAGCATACAGTTATACTGATACTTTATATATTAGTTCTTAAGGACTAAAAAAGGGACCAGGCTAGGCGGTAATCATTGAGGTGGAGAGAGGGAAAAATAAAATATGCCTCGTATTCACAAACCCTCCCGAAGGCAGTACGTCTTACGGATAATTACAAATTTATGAAATTACCAAATTGACGACAATGTCACAAAAATTAAAAAAAATCACAAAACCCTTTTACATTTTTTATTACTGAGAATTGCACGAAGGGGAAAAGGTTCGCAATCTTCTCCAGGTATAGTATTGTTCCATTCTATTATTCCCCAAATAAGAAATGGTTACTTGCAAATACCTATTCTCTGTTTAAAAGTAGCGACTGTATGTTTGTGGTCGTTTCTCCCGAGGTAGACCGGTTCCCTGAGCGTATTGCTTAATTCTTTAAACGAGGGCTTTCCAGTAAGAGTTTATAGCTTAGTCTGTGATTGAACTCTAAGACAATTAACATAATAAATCAGTACATGCGTATCACAATTTACTTTAAAATGCAAAGAATTTTTTTATGACTTATTCTATCATTAAAGACAATAAATGGCATTAAAACGATTTGTTCCCCGTGCTAACTCACCGAGTGGCACTGAGATCGGGAATTGCCAATAACATTGATTGCAGAATAAGCGACACCTCTCATAATTCTCGGAAGATGGACACTTTGGAAATGAATGAAATTGCAGAAGAGTATAACACTCCGAGTCTGCATTTCGATTCCCCCAAATTGAGCACCGCCACACGGGGGACAGTAAACAATGATCGAGCGACACTTCAAAACACGATTTTACAGCAGACGCGCGTCCAAACTCTTTTACGGTTTAATAATCTTCCCTCCAAATTGCGTCGGAATGCTTTAAAAAGAACGTCGATCCCCATTTTTCGAGAGGGTATGAAATTTCAAAGAGCATCAAGGAGTCATCCCTCAGACGAATTCAATCGTTTAAAACGCCTCTGTCGGTTTTGCGGTGCGCATGCGCGGGCCGGAGAAAGTTAATCAAACCGTGTGTGGCCCAAAGGCATGTGTTCCGAATATACGGTTTCGCATTAATGAATCCGAAACAAGTGGCCGGTCGGACGGACGCCGGTGTTGACGGCAGCGCCGCGTCCATTGTGTGCGGTGGAATATGGAAGGAGGGGGCTCGAGGGTGGCGCGTGTGGAGGATTTCTTAACTAGGATAAATGCCGTCATTTCGGAGTTTTTATATTACCGCGACAGTTTCAAGAGCAAAAACATGTGAGGCCCGAAGTAATGGGATATATCTCGAGGAGATACTCGTAAAGTTCTTAACTATATTACCACTCTGGTCTGTACCACCGCCGTCCGCTGAATTTGCTTATAAAATAGACAAAATTCATTTACGATAACGACATTTATTCTGTCTAACTATTTTTAGAAAAATCTATCGAAGATGAAAAGGCTGCAATAGGTACGGAAAAGAAAGGGCAATTCACAGTGAATAAAAAAATAGACATCTTATCTCAGAAGTGGTTTCACAACTATATACCACTATTAAAAATGTAATATCGTTCGTAGATGCTCCTCAATACTGTAGCAAAGAAATTTTAGTCACAGAAATCGATGTTGCAAGACTTGTCGTACCACGGATTTAGAAAAAATAAAAATCCCGAGGTAGAAGGCTATAATAGATTAACTGCCATTATATCAAAACTATGATTCCAGGGTTAACCTTAAAAAAGGAATATACAAGAACTTCCAATGAAGCTCTTTTTTTACCTACATTTCAAGTTTTTTCTTCTTATGCTCTTATGCGAAGGATTTTTTGCGAAGATATTTTCAAACAAACACACTATTTTCTTCTCTTCAAATTTTGTTTAAACCTTCTTGAATATATTTACGATCTAATCTCATTTAAATATTTAAAGTAGTCCTACCGAATTATTAGGATTAAAGAATCCCGATAGGTATTTAAATTAATACATATTTAAGTCGATTTCAGAACGTCACTTCGGATGATTAGGTTACTGCTTATTTCACAGAGAAAATACTTCTACTAAAGCAAAATAATTACCTATAACAAAGGATTCAGCTTTGAAAACAGCTCCAAATTACTGAGAAATTATGCATCCTCAAAATAAATTTAAATTAAGATGGTCTTCAATAAAATTTCAAAACGTTATGAACATATAGGCAATATTAATTTTTTACAGAGTATTCACACGAGCGAACAAATAATCCAAACTTTTATAGTTTTATAACGCATTATATATGGCCTACATAAATTTTTACAGAAACTAATGGGTATATATGGCACCATTACAATATATAGGTAACATTACATATTCAGGAGGTATTCACATGAGTTAATGAAAGTTTCCACATTTCATATTTTTTTAAGATATAAAACGGGTCCTAATGTGTCATTCCCGTTACGTAAATCATGCCCCAATCCACAATCGGAGCGTTAGCTTGAGAAGCTAATTCAGACGGACGTATTTTTTTAGGAAAGAAAAAGATAACGTCCGTCAAAAAGAGCGAGTTGGCGGAATCCCACGAATACGCGCGGAGGTATTTTAATAAAATAAAAGAACAAAAATTTATGAAAACGATACTTCAGTCGAAAAAGCGAAATTACGCGTTTAACGGTAAATACACGTGACGGAGTCCGGAATATCGCTTTCCGGATAAAAGACCAAAATGGAGACGAGGCCAAAATCCCCGGAAAAAGCGCGATCAAAAGGATTAAAGCGAAACGGATAAGAACGCGGGGATTAACAACAACAAGGAATTAAGAGAGAGAGGGGATTGCGAGTACATTTGCTCTCTCTCTCTCGTGGATTTGATGAAGGGCTCCCTCACTCATCTATGTGCTCAAAGGCGGAGATTCCTTTTATTTCTCGGTGGAGTCTTCAAAGTAGAAACAGGTGAGAGAGATCAGGTGGGGGATTGGCTTTGAATGGTGGTCTGAAGAGGGGGAGGTAAGAAAATGGGGGTGATGGAGCAGGGAAGAGTAGATAGAGGGGGAAGGGTGGTGGATCGGCGGAGGGAAGGCTAGGCAATTGGATAGTTTAGGTAAGGGATGGATATTGGGGTGAAAGGATAGGGTGTAATAATAGTAATATGTCAGTATGTAGGTTATAAAGGCATTATAGGGGGATTACAAAATAGTTATGGAAGGGTTACGTCGAGGTAAAGGACCTTTTTCCCATTCAATATACGATTAGGTATACAATAAGTGATTTAAGCCGAACAATAAGAGAGTTAACGATATTATGTTAATAATTTACATTATTATAATGAATAAATTAGCTGAAGTTATAGGAAAAAAATAACACTGTAAAATTTCACTCTATTGGACTATATTCACTGTGTGTGAATAATAGTTCAATATTGATACGGCTAATAGATTTTACGTTAGAGCGCCCACAAGCAAACACACATACACACATACACACAGACATCATTCCTAAAATGGTCAAAACGTGTTCTAGGGACTCCAAAACATGTATTTCCGTTGAAATCTCGAAGTCGATTTTTTCATGAAAACAATACTTTCTCTATACTACGTATATGGAGAAAGTAAAAATTCACAAAACCCTTTTATATTTTTACTTTCTCCCTATACGTAGTATAGAGAAAGTATTGTATTCGCAAAAAAATCGACCTCCAGGTTTCGACGGAAATAGATGTTAAACCGAAGTTTACAGAGTTAATTTTTTTCTATAACTTCAGAATATCCTTCTACGAAGTTCGGCCGAATTATTATTATTATGTTATAATAATTATTATATTACAATAATTATTATTGATAATTATTATAATTATATTATAATAACCGCAATCGGCCGCGGTGGCAGAGTGGTTATCACGCCTACATGATATCGCTCCAACGCTAACCCAGATTTTTCTGATTAGGGAATAGTTAAATGTGTTCGTCTATTTTAAATGTTATAACTTCACCATAAATTTGCTGTATGTGAGGCACTGATAAATGAATAATGCACCTTTACTCGGACGATATTGAAACTCGGCCTCGCTGGACCTATCTGAGTTCGTTCTTCCTTGGAAGTAATATTTTCCATTTTAAGTCATTTAGTAAAAACACTGAGGTATTGAGAATTAAAATACCCTTGTTTATCCCAAAAATTAGAAAAATCCTGCCGTGAATGCTAAATCAGGCAGAGTGTGGTCTAAAGGCCGCGGGCTCACTACCTCAGGGTTGGGGAACGAATATGAAAGCATTGAGGTATGGTGGAGAGAAGGATAGAATAGGAAAAGGGATAACGGATGGATAGGCCAAGGAAAGGGTTGAGGGTAACTGAAAATATGGATGGAATGGATAGGAAAGGTAAGGTCTAGAGAGGTGTACACAGGAGAAGATAGAGAAGGATAGCAAATGGATAGGGGGGAATGGAGAGTGGGAAGAAATATGGGCATTGGGTGGGAGAAAGACATGAGCATGTGAATTGTAGGATGGTAAGGTATGGACATTAAATAAAGTAGGAGATATCTTCTAACTTCTAGTATGCTATTCTATCTCAATTTTTCCTATTGAATAGCATTTCTTTCGTCTCCTGATAACTTTCCCCACCCTTTATGTTATCTGACATCTTTTTTCCTTCGTTTCCACAGCCTTATCCTTGTATTTTACCCTCAACCATTTACTTGAACAGTCCTTCTGCTCTCGAAATTTGACCCACCTAATTCCTCTGTTGACTAATTAGTTCATCTAAAACCCTCTCCATTCCTACAATCCCCAGCAACTCACTGTTTGTTTTCTTATCAACCCAGCTCATTTTTTCCATCCTAAGAAACACCCACATCTCGAAAGCTTCCAAATTCAGATTTTCTCTTTTCTAAAGGTCCATGTTTCACACCCTCAGAGTAAAATACTCCGTACCAAGAATATCACCAATACTTTCCTCGCAAAGTAGAAGATGAATGTGATAAAACAGAGAAATTTGATAAGGGGTGGAAATGAACGGAAAAAAGACACGGGGGAAAAATATGGAGAAAAAGGGAACGGGATGAGATAAAAATTGATAAATGGGTAGATTGACCTTTTATTATCGAGGTATGGCCCATGTGAGCCTCTCTTTCATCTAACCTCGTGTATCGCTATAATAAGTAAGGCTAGAAATTAAACAAAAACAGTTGAGTGATGGAAAATATCTCTGTAACTGAAGGTTGACATAAAACCCAGGATGAGGGAAAACACACACAGAGAAGGGGGTGAAAAAACCGCCAAAACACAGTAAAAAATAACAATATAATAAATTTTAAAATAGATAAATTATCAGAGTCACAAAAAATAATTATTTACATGAAAAGATTAATAATCGTAAGATAACAATTAATCCCAATAAAAATTAATCAGAATAATATCCTCATATCCTATCTATTAATCACTAATCATCACATTAACAATAGGAATAATGGTCAGTCAGAGGTGTTCGTCGAATAATCGGTTGTTATGTCAGATTCGTATTTCTTCGATTCTTTTTTTAACAGGAAGGAAAAAAGGATAGGGAACAGGGATAGGAGAATAGGTTAAGGGGTGGATGAGGTAGACATAGAAAAGGGATAGAGAAAGAATAGGCGAGGGATAGGGGAGGCGCCCAGCTGGCGAGCCCCTATTGATCCAAGCGAGATTGTTGACCTTAGCGAACGCCCCCTGGGAGAGACTCTCAGCTGTGCGACGTTGCCACGCCTCTACGCCCCCTCCCCTCCTCCCCCACCCCTCCTTCACCCCCCTCCACAAATCCCTTCTTCCGAACACCCCTTTGCTCATCAGTCATTAAGACTCTGTCCGTCTCCTAGGAGGACGATAACTCTGCCCTCTGCAGTTAATCCGAGGAGTAGGTGCCGAAAGAGCAGTCTGCGACTGGCGCTAGGGAAAGCTTGCAGAGAACGCGTTTTTTGTTTCGAGCTATTTCTCAACTCGCGGATTTTTTCCCGCGGTGTTATTCCGCCGTAAATCTGAAGGTTAAGTAGGTGCGAAGTGAATTAATGAAATATTTCTCTCTCGGAATAGCGGTGAACGAAAGTGAAATAGACCATAATGCAAAGCGGCGAGACTTTTAACCGCGGACGCGAGTGCATTGTTGAATGGATTGCTGAGTTGCGATAAATTCAAACTAAGACAGTTTTTTTTTCATTTATGAAAATAAAGAATGTATAACATTCATAATACTTATTCCATTGATAAATACTGAATCATTATGGAATTTATCAAATCTACCTTCCTATCAGTTACTATGGAATCTATCAATTTACCTATTTATCAAAGTGGAATAATTTTTATGGAACAATCAATCATCATATAGCTTTAGTTTTTCCCGGAAGCGTTTCATATTTGATTCGAAGCTCAAAACAGTTTTCATCATACTTATTAGCTTCATTCGAGAAATTTGATAAATTAACATCAAACGGTTGCTTTTTAGACTAAAATTTTAGACTGAAAGTTTGAAGATAGGACATTATACATTATATTAATTAAATCAAATTTTGAACGAATAAAAATTAATAAACGAAATATCCAAGATAAACTGGGCTTATTCATAGACAACAGAGAAATCCGATCTGCTTTGGTGTAAGCGGTGCCGGGTTCGATTCCCTGTACGAAACTACATAAGCTGCGCAATGGCTTATGTGGGAGCAGAGAAACCGAAAATTTAAAGAAGTCCATATTCCGTTACTATGTACGAGATTAGCCGGCTTAGCAGTAAAACCAAGATACAACTAATACACTCCAAATTTGATAATACAAAACAATTATTTTGGGTCATACGATTCAACGATTACGATATGAATCTAGTCATTTCGATTGAGACATGATGATCTAACGAGTAATCTTAATTATTCAATTTCTCCATAGTAAAGGTTTCATCTAATATGATCAAAATCATGTATAAGCCTAAGAAGCTGACAAATATGATAGTAAGACAAGGAAAGGGTTAAAGGTACTTTGCACATAAGTGCGTGCACCCAGGAAAATCCCAAGGAAAAACGGACTTGAAAAAAGTCTGATTGGGCCGGAAATCGAACCCGGGATCTTCCTCTATCCGGGAGGAAGATCTGAGTTCGATTCCCGGCCTTGTCAGACTGTTTTCAAGTCCGTTTTTCCTTGGGATAATAGTAAGACTTTGCAGAAAATAAATCGTTATTCATGTTCATAGAAAAATGTAAACCAGATACAACATTAAGAAGCCATCTTGAGTAGGCATATTATGTTTTTAATTTATCCAAATTCAAACGGATGGGTGTTATAAAAAGATTATCCGTATTTACAGAAGAAAGAAAGGGTAAAAATTCATGGGCGAATTAGTATTCGTGCCGATTACTGCGTTGAAATCTCCTCAAAAATGTTCTCTGTCCCTTTGAGTAAAAAGCAGCAACGCAAAGAAATTTATTATCATTTTAAGAGGCGGTAAGAGCGAGGAGCAGATTTCATAAACTACTTTCCATACCGTAACTATAATCTATATTGCAATATCTATCCATATTATAGAATAAATATAATCCATATTATAATGTAATTAATTACATGCAATGAAATTAGCAAGCTCAACTTACATTTTCGACAAGCGTCCATAAAATATAGATAGGTGATGGGATGTCATGTAAATATCATGAGGAATATTATATTCATTTTCATCATAAATATGTTATTCTCACTCCGTTTCATCGAGTTGAGATTCTAACGAGTTCATGGAATAAATCTTCCCACTCAAATATCCAATTTCGAATCCCTCCTGTGAAATCTCCACTTAGAGAGAACTGATAAAGACAAACTGTTTTGGTTGTGAGGATTTCCAGAAAAGCTTCAAACGGAGTTCCCACGATCCAATTCAGAATATAATGAGTATTCTAGATCAAAGGTCAGATCACATGCCACGTGCACAATAAAAAGACATCGTTACCAGTCATAAATCCACGGTGATTTAGCAATTCAAGTGACAGAGTTTGGTGGGAAAAGAACTCATTCAAAGTCCAATCAGATGTCACCGTTCCCTCTAGGGCCCCACTGCAATCTGTTTGACAATAAATGGAGTTGCTTGTTTCGCTGCACTTTGGATTCCGAAACCTGCTCTTGACATGATTGCTTCACCGAGTTGGAGGAATCCATAAATTTAACTACAAATCCTGTATATAACTCGCTTTTATTAAAGTTATTTAAATTTAAAATGTATATATTTTCGTTGCACTTGAAATAATAATAATTATAAATGTTCGTATTAAAGTGTAAAATGTCGATGCTTTGAAGCCAAAATCATAGTCTATCAAGTTATCCTACTAGTAATATGTGTAAAATAATCCGAGGTATGATGCCGAGTATTTGGACACAAATATATAAACATGCAGTTGATAGCTAAAACCTGCTTGTAATAATAATAATAATATAATAATAAAACGGCTTTATTCGGGCGAGATTGAGACTAAAAGTCTCCTCTTCCATCTAACACATAATGAACTAGGATGAGATACTACGAACACCACGTGAAAATTATTGATGGCCTTTTTTTGCGTGACTAATTATAGTAACCACATAGAACGATAAAGAAAGAGTGGAAATTTCTAAGTTGCCATCTTTAATCTACGGCTAACCACAAAGTAACGCCTTCTCACCATAGCATATTTAATACATTTTCGTAATAATATAGTTTAATTAATATAGTTTCTTTTCAATTAAACATTAATTCCATGAAGGTTGTTGAAAATGATTTTCTTCTTGCGAGCAAAACTTCATTTTATAACACAGATTCTTTAAAAAAGAGGTAGTAAGTTGTTACCATCTCTTATTTTGGTAGCAAGATGGCTGAACATTGCCAGGCAGGTTGCATAATCACAGGGCGCAAAGTGCAGTTTGGGTGGGTTAACCTCCAGGCGCCGAGCACTGCTCGCCTTTTGCATTAAATCAACTCTACGTATGCATCTATTTGTGTAACCAAAGAGTACCTGAACTATGAATCTGAAGTGCATTTTACATATCAGTTTATATCGCTAATCGTTATAGTAAATAAGATATAATCATTTACGATCCATCTATGATCTTAGTGGGATCTGCTTCGCTTTCTTACGGTAATCCTTCTATTCAATATTCTCCATTAGGGAGTATTAGTGAAAAACGCCATTGAATGAACTTTAATTTTGCTGTTATTTCATAATAACTACGAATTTAATACGGGCCAAATTCGTTCATAATTGAGTAGAGGTAGAAAATCACTTTAAGAAGGCGAGTTCACAGTGAAGAGGGGAGAAATATGTTCATGGCAATTGGAAAACATCAAAAATAGAAAGCATTTCAACGACAACAGTAGAGAAACTGAGAGCATCATCAAAAAAGAAGTTCGAGGCAAAGTGTTGCGATGAATAAGTTCAAGATGGTACGTACAAGGTTGGGAAACCCTTCCAAAACCACTACATGGAGACACACAACCGCCTTGTGGGGTAACTTGAAGAAAACTTTGCATGGAGACCCCACAAGTAACTCAGAGTACAAACACCAGCCTCTTTAAGTTAGAGAGAGAGTTCCTCGGGTATTTGGGATCATATTTCCTCTGCATCGGTGGGAAAAAAGCCAAACTATGCGTCCCCTAATCCAACGGGTGTCCTCACACTCCTCCGCCCGCTCTAAACCCTCTCCGGCGCATCGATTCCACGGCGGAAGACAAAGGCACGCAATCCCAACCATCCATACTAATTCACTTCCCGAACTTTCTCGATAACCATTCGGACCACGTCGCCTTATATAGCAGAGCGGTATGCGCCGCAAAGAGTACGTGAGTGGAGAGGGATAGGTCATGAGAGCCATGAGGACTAAATTACGACACATTCCCCGGAAATTGAGGGGATTTTTCGATTTCAGCCTTGACGCGATTGAATTTGGCGACGCTGGTTTACCTTTGCCGCTGCGTGGAAACAAACGCGTTTCGTCCTCAAGAAGAATGTGCAGCTAAGAAATATAAGTCCGAGAGTCTTTGTTGTTCAGAATTCCTTGGTCAGTATTCCAGTACCTCTGAAGATGAAAGCTTGGCTATTGTAATGGGTATCGGGTTAGAACGGAATTGAATTGTTACTTAGCCAAAGAAAGTGTGCATTTTAATCCAAGGTTGTAGTACTTGTAGTATTAAATAGTGATATGAATGGGACTTGAAACCGGGTCTCTCACTTTCTGGGCATGTATTCTAACCGGGTATCGGGTTGTTCTCAGAATCTTTTGCTTTTCCTGAATTCATTCTAAGTATACATAAAAAAGTCTGATCTTACGGTGACGTGACTTTTAGCTTTGTTGTATACTGACAAGGAGAATCAAATATTCTCCCTGAGTTTCATGGATTCGCTCAAGAGTAAATTCTGGCGTACCAGCACAATTGCAAGAGAAGTATTTAAATTTACATGTTTTTGAAATCCCTCTAATTTTCCTCTATGACGGCTGAGACAATGATAATGATTAATGAAATAGAATTTCCTGTGAACGAAGATAATGTAATTCACCTGAACGAATCGACGGTTGTAATAATGTCTCGTCGAGGGCTAGTTTAACAATTGAATTCAGCTAGAAAGAAAAGGAAATTCATTCGAAAGTAGAAGACATTCTCAAGAAATTAATTCAAAAACACTTTGATGTACTAACTATTATCAACACAGATCCACATCCATCAAAAGTCTCAAATATAACCGATACAAAATCATTTATGCCGAACTAATGGATTTCCATTATATTTCAGCCCCGTCCGCAAAATATAAAATCAAATTGAATAAAATATTTAATTATGATTCTACAGCTTTCATATCGCTGCTATAAAACAATGGCTATTTGTGGAGCTCAATTTTGTAAAAATGGAAAATTAATTTCAAAATTATGTTTGTGCATATTTCCTTTGATTCGCGGTCTCAATTTAGAGGAAATATAGATACTAACTCAGTTGATTGGAGTGTTGATAATTAATTAACAATATTATTCGAATCTATTTCCTAGCTAAAAATTTGTATCCCTTCACTTTTGAATGCGCAGATGATTAATATTATTATAACTGATATGGGAAGCGATACATATCATCCCAACTGCAAAACTGAAATATAACACCGTTAATCTAAAAACTTTCACCGAACGTATCAATAAAATGCAATATTAGATGGAAACAAAAATAAGACCAAATTTATTAACAGCCGTAAATAACGCTTTGATTCCAATAAGCAAATATCGTTTTGCGGACGAATCGTTTTTTCCCATTATTACTTTCTCCATATACGAAGTATAGAGAAAGTATTGTTTTCATGAAAAAATTCGACTTCGAGATTTCAACGGAAATACATGTTTTGGGGTCCCTAGAACACGTTTTGACCATTTTAGGAATGATGTCTGTGTGTATGTGTGTGTGTGTGTGTGTGTGTGTGTGTGTGTGTGTGTGTGTGTGTGTGTGTGTGTGTATGTGTGTGTGTGATAGTGGGCGCTCTAACGTGAAAACTATTAGTCGTATCAATACCAAACTTCATATATAGTACTATGGTGTGTGCTGTCAGAGTTGATTAGTTTTTGGAGTAAATCGGTCGACCGGAAGTCGAGCTTTATTCATTAAAGTTCATTTCCGGTTTTCAAAATATCTCCATAAATATGATATATACGTATATTGTATTACTTATAAAAGTTTTAGGTAATGACATTTACTATAACTTTTGTATTTAACATATGTTTGTATCACCGGTTGATTAGGAGTTATTCGTGAAATACTGATAAACCGGAAGAAGATGATTATGTACTTTGTGGGCGCTCTAACATGAAAATTATTTGTCGGATCAACCCCAAATTTCATATGTAGTAGTTTTATTACAGTCGTTAGAGTTGATTAGATTTTGGAGTAAATCCGTTAACCGGAAGTTGAGCTTCATTCTTCAAAGCTCATTTCCGGTTTTCGAAATATCTCCATAAATATGATATTTAGGTATATATTATTATTTATAAATGCTTTAGCAAATGTAATTTACTATAACTTTTGTATGAATCATATTTTTTTATCACTGATTGTTTAGGAGTTATTCATGAAATACTGATAAACCGAAAGTTGCTGATTATGTACTTTGTGGGCACTCTGGGCTCTATGGGCGAAAGGCCAAATTCATCGTTTTTTATCGAGCATGTCCCGAAAAACATTATTTATAATGTTTGTGACGTAAAAGATTATAATATATAAATTAATCACTCATCTTTCAAGTTTAGATGGAATATAGAGTTCGAAATTACTGTCGTAGATAAATATTTACATCTTATATATGGAGAAAGTCATGTGCTGGCCACATCAGATTTTTTACCAATGTAATCGAGTTAGCTGTAAAAGTTTATACGGCGATATCCGGATCAAATGTTATTGCAAACAAGTTTGAAAATACATCGCGTTATTTTGGTTCAAAAATGGAGATAAGCATTTATCAAAATTACAATTAAAATAGCACGAGCTCAATTAATGACGAAATAAACACTCTCTGAAATAACGAGTTCTCCCGTAGATTATCTTTCTGGTAGCATCTACTAAAATAATAAGCCACGATAATTCACTGGTGATCCTTTTTCAAACTGGCTTATAAGTTAATGTTTATCGACATAATTAAACAATTTTTCCTCTCCCACATTATCATAGTTCCTTTGCAGTACCAATAAATGAACTGTCTGAATTCTCAAAATTAAGTGCGTACTTCAAAACACTTAAGATAAACGCATCAAATTTCCATGAAATACCAACAATCTAGAAATTTTTAAATCAGAAACGCAATTCCACCTAGGTGAGAGCAATGACACCAATGTAGGCAATACAGGTGGATGAAAAATTAATTCATCGCCCATAAATGCTTAAAATGTCCAAGAATGTGGATCGAGAAAATTTATATTACATGTATCATTCGATAGGTTATCACAAAATCAAAGTTCACAAAAATATTCGCTGAATTACGAAAGCGTTTTCGCTTAGCAAAACAAAGCGGATTTTATATAATGTTTTTCTTTATCTTTCCATATTGTTGTTCCGCAAAATTTAGTATACAAATATGGATAATATTTATCAAAGAATAAATAAAAATTCACTTCAGCGATACCTGAATTAAATTATACTCACACGCCACTAGTAATGCCTCATCACAAAGCAAAATTGAGATAGAACTTTATATTTGTTATTTCTGCTATACTCGTCTTTGAATTGCACAAATTTCGATTTTGTGTAAATACAAATGTTCTTAAAATGATTCTTTGTGTCTCATGGAATGTTATGTCATAGTATTATCGATATTAAGTTAGTTATTATATCGATTTGAGTGCCAACCTAAAAAAAACTTCGTCAACGAGAATGGTCAGCTAAAAAATACTTTTATTATTTATAGTTAATTCACAAGTTATGTACTGTAATGCCAACATAAAAAATCTGATGTGGCCAGCACATGACTTTCTCCATATATAAGATGTAAATATTTATCTACGACAATAATTTTGAACTCAATATTCCATTAAAACTTGGAAGAAGAGTGATTAATTTATATATTATCATCTTTGACGTCAAAAACATTATATATAATGTTTTTCTGGACATGATCGATGAAAAACGATGAAATTGGCCTTCCGCCCATAGAGCCCAGAGCGCCCACAAAGTGCATAATGAGCAATCTCCGGTTTATCAGTATTTCATGAATAACTCCAAAACAACCAGTGATACAAACATATGTTTCATACAAAAGTTATACTAAATTACATTTTCTAAAACTTTTATAAATAATAGTATATACGTAAATATCATATTTATGGAGATATTATGAAAACCGGAAATGAGATTTGAAGAATGAAGCTCAACTTCCGGTTAACCGATTTACTCCAAAAACTAATCAACTCTAACGACTGGTTTAGAAGAAGTATATATGAAATTTGGTGTTGATCCAACAAATAGTTTTCATGTTAAAGCGCCCACAAAGTACATAATCATCTTCTTCCGGTTTATCAGTATTGCACGAATAACTCTTAATCAATTGGTGATACAAAAATATGTTACATACAAAAGTTATAGTAAATAACATTATCTATAACTTTTATAAGAAATACAATTTACGTATATATCATATTTACGGAGATATTTTGAAAACCGGAAATGAGCTTTAATGAATAAAGCTCGACTTCCGGTTGACCGATTTACTCCAAAAACTAATCAACTCTGACAGCACAGACCACAGTACTATATATGAAGTTTGGTATTGATACGACTTATTGTTTCCACATTAGAGCACCCACTATCACACACACACACACACACACACACACACACACACACACACACATACACACAGACATCATTCCGAAAATGGTCAAAACGTGTTCTAGGGACCCCAAAACATGTATTTCCGTTGAAATCTCGAAGTCGAATTTTTTCATGAAAACAATACTTTCTCTATACTTCGTATATGGAGAAAGTAAAAAAGCTTGAAGCGGAACAAAAACTTCCATAGATACAAATATTTACCATTACTCGGATCACTTACCACTTATCCCTGGACACAATGCTCCCTTAAATCCTTAATAACATAACTACCTTAGTAACATTTTGATACCTAGGTAAGATTCTTCGCTAAATACTTACAAACTTTCTTAGTACAACTATGATGTATTCCTTTGACAAAAAACTTCGAGAAGGAGAATTTGGGGATAAAGAATACTTCCTAAGGTTATTGTCGATGAACAATTTTTACTTTCTCCCTATACGTAGTATAGAGAAATTATTGTATTCGCAACAAAAATTCACCTCCAGATTTCAACGGAAATAGATTTTTTGGGGCCTATAGAGCTCGTTTTCGCTATTTTCCTGAACATGTCAGTCTGTATGTCTATGTGTGTGTGTGTGTCCGTCTGTCTATGGTAAAAACGTCTGTGGGCGCTCTATCTTAAAAAGTTATTATCCTATCATTTCCAAAATTTATATTTAGTATTTTCCTAACAATGCCAAGAGTTGATTCGTTTTTTATGAATACCGCTTAATCGGAAGTTGCGGTTTATCTGGATCAAAAGTTACTTTCTTAAATATCTCTGACAGAATGAAATGTAGGTATATACAATTATTTACAAAAGTTATAGATAATGTATTTTAATACAACTTTTATTTGAAACATTTTTTCGTAACACTGATTGTTTAGGAGTTATTCTTGAATAATGGTTAACCGGAATTTGTTGTGTAACGTAGGTATATACAATTACACACAAAAGTCATAGATAATGTATTTTACTACAACTTTTGTTTGAAACATTTTTCTGTGACACTTATTGTTTTGGAGTTACTTATATATTACCAGCATAGGCTTCTGTTTTCAATAAATATGGAGAAAGTCATGTGTTGGACACATCAGATTTTTGTTCTATAATTTCAAATCAGAAAACCATTGTAGAAATGAAAACCTCCGGAGATTTAAAAAAATATGTAAACTCATTTCTTCGAACAATATAACTTGGATCCAATTCTTAGTTAAATACTTATAATGTGTCTCAGCGTAACTGTGGTGTTTGAGCTGCCTTCAGCCAATAAGAAAACCTACAACGAGGTGAATTGCAAGGAAAGAATCCTTTCAAAGCTTATCGTAAATACATCCGATTGGTTAAGCGCGCCAGTATATCCCGATGAGGGAAGGGGAGGTATAATAGGATAAGAAAGAATGCATGAAAGGAATGCGTTGAGAGAAACGTTCAGGGGCGAGAGAGATGTAAGGAGCGAGGATAAATTCAAATTCACGGCGCGGCCCACACTCATTCACGGCAGTCCTTTCGGTAGGGCCGCGGAGGGACCGACGGCCAATGAAGGCCGAGTGCCGAGATTTAGGGGCGAAAAAAAGGAGAAGAGGAAAGAAGGCGTAATGGATGGAGGAGGAGAGATTAGCCCACGACTAACGAAAGGAATAGATTGAATAAGTGCCCTTATCGGAGGATTGAGCGGGATCGGAAGTTGTAATGGAGTGGGAAGGGAATGGGGATAAATCTTTGGCTCTTTTTTTAAGGAAAGAGGGAGATAAGGCGAAACGTTTCCTTGAGATTTCGATAAAAGATCCCGTCCACGGTATATTTTCATACGCCTCGTGGAGTCGTTTGTCTCCCCGTCTAAATTGAGTCCTTCTATCCTTAACGCAGCTTGCGAACGTAATAAACCTCACCCCCCGACGACGAAAAAAGGGTGATCTACCGTAAGATCCTATGTTTTACCAGCTCTGATGTGAGTGTAGCCTTAACGGTGTCCTAAAATAATTAGAGTGACCACTGAAGAGAGTAAACAATCTAGAGAATCACAAAGAAAACGCCCATTCTGGTTACTGCAATTTGATTCCCGGTTCACCACGTAGCTAAGAAAAGAAGATAATGCCCCTAAATATTTATTCTGTCTTCTTATATAGGCTGTAAATTCAACGGTTTAGATATCGTAGCATACCTAGATGTTATAAGGTAGAAAAAAATTTGAACATTCAAGATTTTTCAAGTAAGATAACCATTATGCCATCTCAAAAAATATACGGCGTATAATTATAGTTATGTTAATAAATACAAAGTTCGCTTTCTTAATATTTCAATCGCGTTGCACTGAGAAGGGTAAAAATCACACCGATTACAACGGTTAATTTGTCCAAAAATACCATAATCACATTCATAAACAGTCACCGATATGTGATTAGTAAAAACATTTTTTACGATTTACGAAGTAAATACGTATTTCATAAATGTATGCTGGAAATTCACAATCTTTAGTTAGATAAATTCATAGCATTTTGCATACTTCAGAGGGAACAGACGAAAAATAGGTAGAGAGAAATTGTGCTATAAATAAATATAAAACGAACAGAAAAATTGTGCGAGATAATCTTCGTTAGACAAGAATTATATTACTCACTCCTTGGCTCTAGAAGATTTGATTGCGGAATGGCCTTTGAATTTACCTGAAAGAAAGAAAAAGGAAACATAAATATGACATTATATATGTTTATCAGTAATAAATACTATTAATGGTAGTTAAATAAATTCTTAACTATCTACGAGCTCTCATATCGTAAATAATGCTATCTTATATGAAAAAATGATCCTGTACTTAACTATCCATTATTTCTTTCGTATAAGATCCGGGTGGAAAAAATGTTTGCGATTGAAAGTTGACAAAGAAAAAAACCTTGTCGCGGAAAAACATCCACAGACGAGGGGGTGAAAACACAGTGAAAATGAACATCATAGTGAATTTTATAGTTAACGTTGTAAATTCGAATTTACAATAGGAAAAATATCAGGACTTACTTAATCAATCGCTACTAAAAGAATGGCATGTTCCTTCGCCTGGCAGAAAATTGACAGAAATATAAATACACAATAAGTAACTACTCTTGTATTTACATCAACAAGCACAGCCAAGTTTATACTTAATTAAGTGTTCTCGGCATATTTTAAAGGCATTATATCGCGATAAGGCATTTTCTATCGAAAATCTAAGACGCAGCCGATTTTCGGAAGCTATAAAACTGGAAGAGAAGGTGCGTCTTAGATTCGAGTACCAACGGCAAATTCCAAAAGAAAAAAACATTCTCAAAGACAAGAACCCTTCGCCAGATGCGCCACGAAGCAAACCAATTCCGCGGCGAGATCTCGCTTAAACAACTCGCTGACGAAGCAATTGCACATGCCGACACTGCAGTAACAGGTTGGCTTATCTGTGTAATCCCACTATCCGAGAAAGAAAACATTCTGCCTAAAAAACAAAAAGAGAGAGACGGGTAGGAGAGTAACTTGATTTGCAGATCAATAATCTCTCCTTGCGAGAGCAATCCACTCCTGGCGATTCCTCTTTGAAGAGCGAAAAATTATGCGAAGAGTGTACTCTTTCTCCTCTCACGCCCTCGGCGCGAATTCAGCCGAGCGCGTTAAAGAGGACGGCAGACAAACGTTGCGAGAAAAAAGGACGGGCGAAAGATGGTAACCGGATAATGCAAATAAAAAGAGCCGAAAAGGGACCGGGAGATGAAAAGGTCGTAATGAATAATTGAAGGAATGAATGGGATAAAAACATGAGCGGGTCAAAGAGGGGGGAGACGGATGATTGTGGGGCGGAAAGGAGAGGGGGGAACAAAAATAGAAAGGAGATGAAAGAAATGCGGATTTAGGGAGAGAAATGGGAGAGATGATACGAGAAAGGGGGAATATGAAGTAAATAAGAGCGGAAATTTAAGTGAGGGAACAGAGAACAGAGAAAAGAGGTATGAAAAATTGGAAGGAGAAAGGATGTTTAGCTTGGAGGTGTTGAGATGAAAGGAAGACAAATAAGAGGAGAGAAAGGAAATATGAAAGTGTATCAGAGCTGAAAGAAGAGATGTGAAAGTAAGTAGAAAATTCTTTGATGAAGTGTAAAGGAACGGTTTAGATAGAAATAGAAGAAGGAAGAGAGAGGAAGGAAAAAATACTAAATTCGATAAAAAGACAATGTACAGTTTAAATTACGTGGACTATAGACAGATCTAAGGGAAGCAAACGTAACAAGATATGCGAAAAACAGTAACCCAAGGAGAACGAGATGTAAAAAATATCAAAATGGCTGGTACTCAAAACTAGGGCTACCAACACACTTAGTTCTACTTTCACTCCAGAATTTTATACTAAAAAACCGAGTCAATCCCACTTTTTTTAAGGAAGAGCGAGGCAAAGTATCGCTCCGCGAGACAACACTAACCACCGACACAGTCACCCAATTACAAAACAATGTTAGAGGAAATCACCCGAACGAAATGACACAATGAATAAGGATGAGAAAAATCTTTGCACATACATCTGCGCCTATTAAAACCCCAGGATAACATACATAATACCTTTCGGTAAGCTCATATGCTTCTATATTCTATATTCAATATCAATTTTAGCTCTTTCTAACTCACCACACCCTATATGCCCTATCGTTTGCCTTTGACTAAGGAGAAAAAGAAGCAAAAGATAGCCACATTACCGGGACTCGAACTCTGGTCTAAATAGCAATAAATTCAATTAAGAAAAGACAAGAAAAAAATAGAGCTGATAAAAATAATCGAAACGAAATTTAATTTAGAACAGCGAAGCTTGCGTTTTAAACCCAAATACATTAAACTGCCCGAAAAGTGGGAGACCTGGGTTCAATTCCCAGTCCTGTCGCTATTTTTCACTTCTTGTTTCATCTTAGAGAACGAACAGATAGAACTGAGTACAAGAGAGAAGGAATATACTTATATTGGACAAATGAAAACGAATAAGAACGAAATTAAGTAGATAGCTACTTTATGTGATTTATATGGCCAAAATCCAAAGTGAAAGGTAAACAGAAGATGGGAACCCAAAGAAAGTTTGAGGTACGGTGAAGAAATGAATCAAGGAAGATGAAAGATAAAGTAGAAGGAGGTAATGAATGATGAGCGGGAATAAGATCGGAAAAAAGAAGAGGGATTCTTCAAGATTAAAGGAAAGGAGGATGAGCAGGAAATAGAGCGGTTAGAGGAGAAGGCAAAAGTAATCAAAATGGAAAAGAGAGCAGAAATAAACGAAGAGAAGAGGCGAAGAGAGGAAAGAGAGGATGGGTTGAACAATTTCCCGAGGGATATGGAAATACTCTTTGCGAATCGCCTGTTTTTATCCCTTTTTATTTTTTTAATGAAGTGGAATCTGAGCGTGAGGTTTAGACGGAGGGATTGCTCCGGCGGGGGAATTGAGAATGAGGAAACGAGGAATGGCGGGGGAGGAAAAGGCGTTCCGAGATGAAGATCTGAAGAGATAAGAACTAAATGCAAGCGATGCAAGAGAATTAATCGCTCCTCGATGGAATTCTTAAATTTCGTGGAGATCAGCGGCCTTATCTTAAAAGTGGCAGCTTAAATTCGGGAGAACCTTGGGAAATGAAAGCTTCCCCTCGGGCAAAATACGCGCTTTTGAAAGATTTAGCGGTAGTTTTACGAAAGTATATACTGCAAGTAGATGAATATATCTACTGGTAATAGACAGACAAAGTAGTACTTATCAAGTTTTGTATTTATTTAATATAAAAAAACTAATCTTGAGGAAAAAGTACTATTTTCTCAGAATCATTCCGTTACAAATTTCCACAACACATACACCAATTCTGTGAAGTTTAGTTCATATGGTATTCTGAAAGGTACGACCAATTTCTTTTAGAACTTAATTGAGAAAATATTACGGTTGTCATTAGAAGATTGAGGTCTTTATTGAAGTGACATAAGGATGATAGATCTTTACCGTCGTCAAGGATATTATTTAAAACATAAATAATGTATTTTTAATAGAAATAGAGAGAAAAACTTTAGAAGGAAAGAATTAAAAAAACAAAAAGTACTATTTTATGAAAAGATCGTAGTAGGAAATCCTCTACCGAAAACGTGAATCAGACGCGGCGAGGAAAATCAGGGATTCGAACATTTTAGGAATTTTCGATAATAAAAATAAAGTTTTCCGCGAACGGTACATGGTTTTAAAAAATAATTCCTGGAACATTTTACAACATCTATACGCTCTAATTCTTTATGTACCCTCTACAGCAGAGATCTCTGCCACCCACCGCAAGGCGGACGGCGGGGTAATTAATTAGACGTTGGTAAATTAAAACTAATAGTAATATTATAATTAATAATAATAACAATTATATCCTTAAAACTATCAACTAAAACTGAACCCTATAAAATTTTATATATGCAACGTCTTACACAACTTACATAGTGCATATATATTCACTATATATACTATTAATACGTCAAATACAGATGAATCTTATTCTGATGATGACTCTTTCTCTTCCCTTACTAGTAAACTTAACCAAAGTTTTTTTTTCGTTTCCCGTATTGGGATTATCAACAAATTAAATTAGTATCCCAATATTACTGAAAAATATTTACTGCATGTATTTATGTTCGTTTCAGTAATTTAAAAACAATTGTGAAAGAGGATTTATAATTGTTTTTAAACTAAAGTATCTTGCAAGATTTGCGTCGTAAAATCACCTACGTGAAATCACGTAATACAAAACTCTTCTTACACAAACGGTGTAAACACCACTTGGGGAATAGAGATAAAGAAGGAGGCAAACTGTGTACGGGCGAAATCCGTCGCTCGCGGATTTAAACTTTATTTTTCGGGAAACGGAGATTTGCGAGGCATTGGAATGCTTTCAGAGAGAATTCCATTCCTCAATACAAATCTCTCTCGGGGATCTCAGGGATAAAAAAAGGTATCCGCGAGGACAAGATGTGCATCTTTTTCAATTACAAGCGCATTTGATACATTCATGCGACTGCCTCTGAATTGATGATTTCCCTCCGTTTTTCGCCGTCCCTTGAGCGAGGAACGATCCAGTACAATAAAAGAGAACACTTCCAATACTCAGTCTTTCTCAGAACTGCTGCTTCTCCTGTCTCACCTTATATATTGCATAACTATATATTTTATTATGCATATCCTCGTGAATTTTGAAAAGTGAAGGAAACATATTCAATCACTGCCTTCTTATCAAGCTGAAGTAATAATATTATGTAACGTTACCACCTGGACAGAAAGCGAACGGGCAATGCAAATTTGAATAAATAAATATATCAGTACTATTATAAATTATTTTCATGTTGTTACAAGTGTTTACTGCACGAAATATATAGATGCTATTCCTGCTACCACAGCATCAAGCAATATGAGGACGGTATGTGATAACAGGAAAGCTCAAAATTATATCTCTGGTACAATGGGAATAATGTGCCCTCTCAAGCTAATAGAAAAAGGTTTCTCCACATGTTTTAAATTGACAATGGGCCTCTAAAGATAGGATATAGAAAAACGGGAAAAACGCTTCTTTTATTCAAAATAAATTTAAAGAGGAAAGAGTCAATATTTTTACTACCTCCATAATCTTCATAGCTAAGTAAAAGAGTAAAACTTTTTCGGCAATAAAAAATTCTTTTAATTGACGTACATGACCAAAAACCAAAATCAGCCCCTGATTCTAGAATCTATAATAATAATTCATTTTTGATTCAGTTTCAAAACATATAGTAGAATATTTTTTATCTTGCAAAAGAATAATAAGGAGATTCTGCTAGTGATCTGCTCACGTTGAAGCAAGGAAATACATTATAAATGATAGTATCACAAAAGCATGGAAACAAGAAAAAATACTCATTTTGATTTCTTTTTAAATAAAAACGGAAATTTTTCCACACAGCGAGGAAATGACAAATCGTAAAATTTAGATGGGGGGGACAGATGTAGCAAAAGTTTGAATTCGGAAAAGGAGTTCGGAAAGAAATAAAATTAACAAACCCAATTAGGTTCTTCTAAGCCACCTCTTGACTTCTCATAAAGTGTAATATCGCAAGTATAAATAATAATAACGATTTTATTTCATAGTGAGACTAAGATAAGTAGGCGAAAGACAACAGAAGACAGCTTGATCTCTCTAGGATAGGGAACACAAAGCATTTTAAATTTTCTAACATTCCAAAATTGAGGAATGAACTAGAAAGTTGTTGAACCTTCGTAATACCTGTCCCATCAATTATAGAAGTTCAACTCAGAAATAATTTGCGGCTTCCTACGAAGTTTTCAACGTAAAATAGAAAATGATCAATGGAATATTTTCCAGCCGCATATTACTTCGTGATGAGATGAACCAAAGCACCAGAAATTAATTTGATGATAACTAACGAAAACTCTATCACGTAACTCGTTCATCGTCAGTTTATGAAGAAAAACCGAATTCGAACAAGGATGCGATAAGTTTCAAAGTTTGTAGCATTATTTCGGCTTGCGTCTTCTAAGTCTGTCTCAAAGTTTACGCCGCAGACAGAATTTTACTGAGCTTTGAGTGAGTTTCCATGATAATTCAACGTGTAGGGTAATTAAGCAAACTAATGAGCTCTTACAAAGTAGAAGTAATAATCAACACTAGAAAGTTCTGCATCATATCGGAGCAGAAAGAGTAAGAAAATTATTATCAGCGTGTATAACTTCCGCTCCGATGAACACTTTTGCACTCTCAGAAAACCATTTTAAGCCTATCTAAGACCAATAAAACCGCAAAATAATTAGGTCAAACTTAACTTGCTAAGCTTTACGTCCCTGAAGAGGTAATTTTTACATGAGAGATTAGTTTGACGAGTTAAACTGATCATTAAAACAAAAAATAACACATGATGCAAGTGAGAAGAAAAATATTAATTGAAATCTTTTGTGCTCGACAGTTACACGTAAAAACGAACTTTTATAATTTTAAAATAATTTCAGCAAATAACAAATGAAATTCTTGATATGTATGATTAAACACACTCGACTTTCTTGGGTATAAGAAACATGAAAATCTTATTTTTTAATATTACTCGCTTCAAGATAAAATCGTTTGAATCAAGCCAAGATATACACACAGGAAGTCAATTTTTGCGAGAGATTATCCTGCTACTTCACTCTTCTCCAAATGTGACCGACTTCTAAGCTTCTAAATCGAGACTTGTGATTTTCGACAGGATATATTTCAGCGCGAACTATTTCGCTTCCAAGGAAGCATCTTCAGATGCTGGTAAGATTTTTTCCCCGGAATATTACTGGGTGCACGCCCTTATATGCAAAGATACCTTAACCTTTTTTTCCTTTTCTCAACGGTATATTCAACTATTAAGGTTTCCAAAGTTGTAGCTCTTTCCTAAAAATGGTGGAACTAGGTTAGGTTGAAGCATTGGAAGAATTCCCTTCAAATAAATGGTGGCTAATATTTGGTAGTTCAAGCGCTTGTTATTTAATTTTTGATTGAAATTCTTCGTTTAAACTACTATGACGCTCCATAAATTATATCAATGTACCATCAGACAGATCAATAAACTATAGCAAATGCACCCTCTATGTTTCGACTGTAGGTTATATATCATGTCTAAATAAATTGTTTTATTCTAAGGAAGCTTGAGAATGTTAATAATGTCAATGCTATCATTTGGAAGAGTAAATTACGCATGATATACCGATTTATAGAAATCAGACTTTCAACTCTTTATAAAACTATACCGTTTATTTAAAAACAATAAACTGCAGCCCTTTGTTTATGACAATAATAACGCCAATGAGCTCTTAAAATGCTCCAAGCGCGAAATGAAAGTTTCACCCCCGTTATGCGGGTTATATCTTAATACGTTGTAACTTTCCTTTTTGAACCAGCAATCAATTTTTTAAAATCATTTTAATTGTACTTTGCATGCCTTGTATAATCAAGTAAAGTAACACTTTCGGGGGAGAGGTTATAAGTTGAACATCTCTGCTGAAAATCAATCAGAATCTCCGCAATTTCTTCTAATCTAAAATTTTTAATTCTAGGAAAGACATGGAATAAGGATCAGGGCATTCCCCTGCCATGGATTCATCTCCATTTATTTACATGCGAGTCTTCTCTTTTGAAAGGACCACATCTTATCTTTCTTCGGGCACCATTTCATCGCCTCCCCTCCATTCTTCTTCGTTCCAATTAACTTAAGATCACAGGTAGATATCTCATCTCGGAAAAGGGAGAGCGGGGAAAAAAGGGAAAGTGTACGCAGAGGGGAAATAAGGGTGTGGAATAGGGGTGGATGCGGTGCAATTGAGTATACTCTCGGTGGAGCGTGCATACATCTTCGAGGGTTGGAGGGGAGGTTTAGGTAAACAGAGAGGGCGTATAATAAGGCAAAGAGAGGGGATTGGGTAATGGGGATGATCGGAGGGGAATCGGGCGAAGACAGGAACGAGGAATTGGAACGAATTGTAATGAGACGGGAATTCCCAACAGGACCCCATTTAATTATATACAGAACCGCTTCGGCCTATCGTAGCAAAATGCCTCACGAAAGCCTACATTGTTGGAAGTGCTCTATGCCGTCTCCATACCTCCAATGTTTATCAAGTCGGTAACCTTGCAGGGAATATAATACTGTTCTACTAGTAAGAGAAGTAGTTCAGTGGCTGTATAAGAATAGAACGTCTGATCATACTGTACTGTATGCCTACATAAAATATTATCATTTTAGTGTTTTAGTGGTTCTATATTGTTGAATAGAACTAGTGTTTAGTTTTTATTTTCGATTGTGGAAATCGAAATTATTTTAAAAAAGATTAAATTCATTTTGTCTCCGCAGAACCCACAAGTACACCTTTAACACAGACTTGAAGAACACCATTTGTCACAGTCTTTTCTGAAAGTCTGTTGAACAGGGGTTCATGATGGTATCTCCTATGGAGAAGAAATACATTGAAACACATTAATTAGCGTTGATAGTTCAGGAAATAGTCACCCTTTTTCATTGAATTTCTGCCACAAGTGAGCTCATCATTGATTAATATTGCTTATTATACACAGAAGTTATTTATAAACAAAAATTACAACATCAAAGAAAGGTAAACTAATAATAACTTTTCAGGCTTATACTACATTGAGTTAATAATGAAACAATACAAAATATCTTACGTATTATACGCGAAATGCAGTTAAGATAGCTTTGATAATTTTGAGATACTAGGTATTTTTTTCGTGCTAGGGATGAAACGAAAAACAATATTTTGTCAGGAAATAGCGAGGTAAGGATAAGATAAATGTTTTTTATTCCCTCCATTATGAATAATCAATTACAAATAATAACAATAATTCTCAAAGATTATCTGCCAATAAGTCGCATGAGAATCATTCTTGTATTTCCCAGTCTCCCATGTCTTCTTGAAATGTTTCATCCCATACGCTATTTGATCCTTCAAAATATTTTTTGAGTTAAATCGTCGAATTCATACCGTAAATTGCTTGTACAGCACGTAATATAATTTTTTGTACATCAATGAAAACCGAATAAAGTCAATAATTTGCAAAGTGTGACACGTAGTTCCGGTAAGCAAGGAGGGGGGCCGAAAAAAAATTAATTTGATAGTCACAGGTGCACCGGATGCTCGCCTATACAGACCACCCACAATGAGTCACAGAGGGATCATACTTAAGTATTGCCTTTGTGTTCTTCAACAAAGAGTTTCTCTAATTGAGAGCTTATCGATCACTCCTATATGATGAATATTTCGGGGCTCAACCTATCAATAATTAATAAAATCACTGAATCAATTAAGGACACCCATTAGTATTCTTAATGTTACTCGAATTCATATTCCTATTCTGTCCAATCGACAAACACTCTATGCATACATAAAGAACGTGAAAATTAACGTCATAGTATTCCAACAATATCTAGCAGTATATATATTTGGAGAGTTGTTCTATGCACCATCAATCATAATGATTTTCAATTACCATGCGTTTCTTAGCAGAAGAACCAAAGCCAAGTGATCAAGGTCCTATAAGCATAATTTAAGCTATTATTATCATTCTTCTTCTCATACGGTGAGGTAAGACCAAAATATATTCTGTGCCTGTTAACTTCTGAGCTTACTACATGATAGTTTTAAACTATTACACATAATGATTGGCTGCAAACAATTATATCGGGCATCAATGCATGAAGATAACAAATATGGACACAATATTCTACAAACAGATAACATTTACAAGCTAATACATATATAAATAAAAACAGAAAACAAAAAACAAAAAACACAGAATTTTACTACAGGCAGCTGCATCACCTGGTGGAAATGTTTACAATTTTAAATTATCAATACAATACTAATTAAGCCAAACTACCCTTACAGCAGCCTCTAAGAAATTTTAACATTTTCGTGAGTCGCTACACAAAATAAAACTATTCTAATCGCTTTTATCAGCAAAAGTTATTAGAGGAAATTCAGTACAAAAGAAGAAGTAATACCCTCGATTCCGCTCGTGCGGCGGCAGAGACATAATTATTTCCAGCTCGTAAGAAGGCTAATCTCTCTCTCAGACTCTCTTAAGTCGCAGCAAAGGCTTATGATTCGTAGAACATTTCTGAGAAAGCTTCTTAATTTTGTTTCTCAAGGATTAATTCCGAATCCAAGTCTCCCAGAATCCGGAAACGCGGTGTACAATACCTAAGAAGGGAGGCTAAGGAAATAAGCAGAATTTGCAAGAACTTAAAAGTTTTGTGAGCCGAGGAGAGCAAGAAGACATGGGAAGACGCGGGCAATGACGTCAGGGCCGAACTCCGAGAAAATCCGGCAGCGGAAATAACTCCAACGGGTCTTCTCAGACAATGCGAATAATCCGCGTGCAGGAGGTATCAGAGGATTCTAAAGTCTATAATCGCATTAGGATGAGAGCCGGACTTTTCATAACTCTTTAGGCTGCCAATACAATAGAGAAGTATAAATCTCCATGCTCCCGTGCCTTTATCGCATCCATTGAAAGAACGTCGCGAGATGAAAGCATTGGAGAATTAAGCTGGCGGAATGGGAATTTGTTTCTGAAAAGGAGTGGTGGGATGGAAAGATTTTTTCCAATAACTGAACTGAGATTAATCCTGAACCAGTGAATGAATGGGAGATTTCTTTTAATGCTAGCCATGGAATATATAGAGTACTAGTATGCGAGATCTCTCCAGGATAGTGAAGTGGGTTAGCTCGTCCGCCGTTAGTGATTGCGGTCCCGGGTTCGATTTTCATTTAAGACCTCGGATATTGAACCACTTTTAAGAATATTTTTATTTTTAATTGAATTTATCTATTATAAAGATATACGTTATATTTAACATTAAAATATACATCAATCTCAGAAGTAAAAGATATTAATCGAAAAAAAAAATGGTTCAAAGAAGCAATAGTGTAGGTGATTATCTTATTAGTGAGCTGTTGAAGAGCGAAGTGGGTAGCACAGTCACATTTGGCGAAAGCGTACTCGAGTTCGACTTCCGGTGGGAGGGGGCGCAATAACCTTAGTATATAAACGTATAAAAATACAACTACATGATATAAGAAGAGAGTCTTTACCAGGAGATGATTTTATGATTCGGGAATGATTGAATTAAAAGCTTACAGATCCCAACTTCACTGAACTGAATATCAACTGCAAGTGGCTGATATATACCAATTTTATATGCCTAGCGATGGTAGTAAAATGATATCCATCATGTTTTTTTTATAATTTCATGAGATGGAATGCTAATAGATGGCATACCTGATGAATTGTGCGCTATCAGAGATGGTATGTTTTCACTTTAAGCACGTTCAAAAGAGCACTAAAAAGCAGTTCTTTATCATTACGCATACAAACATTATGCTCTTGAGATCTCCGAAGAGTTCTACTGCCTTATACATAAAACTAAACGAAATTATGATGCATAATAGAATGAATTTGTACCAAAGTCAATTAATTTATTGGTAATTGCTGTCCGAAGTACGTAATGGTAATTGCACAGTAAAACATTTCAGCTAACATAAGCTGGTGTTTGAGGTAAATGCTATCGATTGAAAAAGAAGATTAATAGATCCAATCTATATGATAATTCGTGACCTGATTGAATGCTGCGGTGTATAAATGAAAAGGAACGGGACGAATATTCCAATCGATTTCATTGCAATTAGAGGCCACTGGGGAATGTTGCTTCATCTGAACCACTTGCGTCAGCTATGAATTTGATCAGATGAATATCTATATCGCAATGATATTACTTCACAAGGCGAAGAAATTGTCGAGGTGACCAAGCAAATTCAATTAATCAAGTGTTGCAAATACTTCATTTGTTTTTAACGTTATCATATACATATTGTCCTTTTTAAGGGTTTTCCTTTATATTCTTATTTTATTATACTCTTTACAGTACAGCAAATATCAGTAGTTTTTGCAGCTTCTTATCGACCTCTTTCTCGCGGATATTTTCCAGTGGGTTTTTTTATTAATCATTGACTAAGGTTTACTTGTAAACCCAAAATATATTTCCCTATTTTTAACTTTTCTTTTTGATGAAGAAAACAATGCGTACTTTTTCTACAATATTTTATAAAAAACAATAAAATGAAACAAAACACGACTAGTTTCAGATATTGATCTCCATCATCAAGTACAAATTGTTTTTCTTCATCATGACGCATTTCCACAAAACATCGCCAGAGACTGTGAATTTTAACTTTTCTTTTATCAAATTTTCTAAAACCTCTATCTTAAAATCTTTACTAGTTTTAGGTTGAATATAAGAAGAGACTATTGAGTTTTAATCTGAAATGGTCGTTCATTATTCGTATTATTTACATTCACACAATGAATCTGTAAGCCACAAGTGAAAAGATAGCGGATGTATCAATTCCAATACCCAAAACCCTAATTACTATTAACTTCCCTATTGATACGAGGGAAGAATGACCACAAGTATTTATCTTTCCTTGCAGATGTAATTACTTCCTTATAAAGCTTCTTAATTTCCCAAGAGCTCTGTTACGCTTCTAACTGGAGTAACAATACCAAAAATAACGTCAACAAGATCTGTATTTATAAATGCTTCAAATAGCTTCCGTCGGCAATCCAGTCTTCTATCCGTAAGCTAGTGCCACCCGAGGGCGATGGTAGTAACACTGCTGTGGAACCTGAATCCCCTTTTCACAAACCTTGCTTCTCAACGATGTACCATCGAAGAGAAATTCTACTTCGTGAAGATTCCAAATGGCAATACAATATTCTAGTTAAAAATGATGGAATGGAAATTTATCTCTCCACGGGAAAGCAACTTAACCTCGTCTTGGCTGGGACTCGAACCAAAGTCTCTCACTCTCCGGGCAGGTGTTCTACATATAAGAACACCCACCGGGAAAGTGGGAGAGCTGGGTTCGAGTCCCAGCCAAGTCACTATTTTTCACTTCTTGTGCAACCAATATTCTAGCTATAATTAATACGAAGATGAAGCTTCCGAGGTGTTCGTCAATGATTATTATGGATGTGGAACGGACTGTTACAGACGGATGGAACATATCATATGGTTCATAAGGCTTGGGGAGAAATTAAAGGATCCCACATATAGAGGCAGTAGGGACCACTCATTCAAAATCAAACCGTTACAGCAACGAACGAACTGGGGAAAGTATTCATTTTTAAATAGAACTGTTAGTGATAAGAATGGTTTACCCTCGGGCGTTTTTGAGCCATTTCCAGTCAAGTCTCGACAATTTAAAACCAAGGTTCAAACCAGTCTGTGTAAATTACGTACTTAATAATCCTGTTCTCAATTGACGAGTTTATAATGTAATTTTGACTTTGTAAATGTAAATAATGATATGTATCGGCTGGCTAATGTTTTGTCTTTGTTTGACCTTGCCACCAGGCTTGTGGACCATTCGCAAGGAATTTTTAATAAAGAATGAATGGATATCGTATTAGCACAAAAGCGTTTGTATCATATCTGAGATAACTTGACAAAATCCGAGAACAAACCCGATCACCTTTGCGCAAGACTACCCCATATGCCATGCACGAGTTAAGGCAGGGACACAATCAACGTGTACTTAAGACGTGTAGCGTTAACGTGAAACCTACAAAAGTTGGCCGTGGATAAATGAATGGCACCGGACATAGTCCCCGTGTACGTACGTACGTGTACTTAAGGAGACGAGCAACTTTTATCCCTACACGTTTCACGTACACGGACAACCAATCAGGATTCAATTTGCGATGGATGCGCCATCTGGAGATAAATATGAGTACTTCTATTTGGGGTCCGCTATTACAGACCGAAGATTTGAATGATCATTAAGCCATAATTATTAACCCGAACTACATGATAATTGCCTCATTTTCATCCATCATTCTATAAGATTATTCTTTTCTTCATCTCTTTGTGAATGTTAGAAACCTCTGCGTGCATAGCGCCTACGAGTGTTCAAGTTTCCCTAGGATTTTCTGATGTCTCTGATTGGCTGAGGTTCACGTTCACGTTTTGACTGTGTCCGCTTGTAACAAGTTCCAAGTTTGACGTACAAGTGTCACGTCTCAAGTCTTGCGTACACGTCCATTGTGTCCTCGCCTTTATGTTCTAGGAAAAGAAGGTGAAGTAAACATCGACTGCATTCTCTCAGAGGCTATTCGTTGCCTTAATCTTCCCTCTATTATTAAAGCGGAGGGGCCCCCTGGGGCGCTATTTCACCACTCCCTTCCATCTTAGCAACCCTTCCCTTAAGCCCTCCAAAGGGTTTCTCCCTCTTATATTTTCCCGGGGAATGAATTGGCTTCGGACATCCCGGAAAAACTGCGGAGCGTGGTATGAATTCCACGACAAAGAAACGGATACAATATCTGTTGCGCAACTTAACAGGTTGAGGATTTATTCCTCTGGCCAAAGGGGGATGCGTATCTCCCGGAGAGATGTATTTATCATTTCGAGGCGTATCGTTTCTGCGGGGGAAAACTTTACTTACTTCCGCGATTTACAATGGATTCTCGAAAGAGAGGAAGGGTTATACGGCAAAAGAAAGTTCCCAATTTAGGCAGTTCGAATAAACCAGTCACCAAGTTGTGTATTCGTTGACAGAGAAAAGGTTAAATTCAATCAGGAGCAAGGAAAGGAAATTGGAACACGGCTGTTCCACATTATGGAATACCTTCTTCTACCCCGTGTTCTTCCACCCCCTGAATGGTAGCATGGCTATCGAAATATGCATTGGGTGTTTTTTAGATGGTCGATAATCCGGGATTTTCCGTTGTTTCCGAAAACCGGTTGCAAACCGAGTGCCGACAAAGATGGTTTTGGATATCTGTTAAACCTCTAATCCAATCAGGATTCGATTCTCGATATCGATGTGTCGATGATCTACTCTCACGACTTTCGAGGTAAGAGGACTGTTCCAAAAGGTTGAAAGTCAATAATCAATCTACTTAGACTACACTTACCCGTACAAGCATGTCATGCACGGATTTTTAAAACTTTGGGACGTACCAATAAATCAAATACTAAAGGCAATAGCTTGTAACAATATCCACGCATATCTATTCATTGCTACTTCCTTCAGGATAGCATTCGGTGTCCATCACATGGTCCATGTTTTTGAAGAAATAAGCTCTGTGATGTCATCTTGGTTTCCGTTCAATAACTTTTCCATAAAATATTTTCGTGATATATTGATTAGACCTTTGTGCATTTCCGATCATTTTTAACCTTCATTGTCCTGTTGACCTTCACAGTGATCTATTTTCTTTCATTTCTCTCAGCACTCTTCATTATTTTTTTCTTTCTATCGAGTTTGTTTACGTCAGATTCCTCCAAATCCACATTTCCATTGCCATGGGCCTGTTTTCCATTTCCTTTACTGACCATGCCTCTCCTCATGTGTGTACAACTATACGTAACAAACAAGGGTTGTATGAGCATTTTTTCCTCTATGGTTATTAGCTAATAAGGTTTTCCAATTGAAACCCTGGTTTAGTTAAGACTTGACCTCAGCTTTACATATATTTTTGTTGTAAATAATATTCCCTAGGTAATACAATTCATCATATGCAAAGGCTAAATCATTCGCAGCGTTAATTTATGCAAAGATTACGCATTTGTTTTCCTTGACTTGTATTGTGAATTTATTTACCATACTATTAACTGGCTAGTTAAGCACCCATAGTGTCAATAGTTTTGATTAATAGATAATTTAGAATTAATTTCTCTAAAGGTAATACTTTTGTGCGAACAAACGCATGTCCGTTTGGCGCAGAGGATAGCGCGTTGGACTTCTAATCCAAAGGTCGTGGGTTCGATCCCCACAACGGATGAAACATTTTTTTACTGCCCTCGGGAGGTATTAGGGGATTTTGCTCCCAACTAGGGTGAATATCAGTCATTTTATGTTTCCCTTCCGCAGGAATGACTACCTCCAGGCCTGCATTAGTATATTTGTAGTCATTAAAAATAAATAATAAAGTAATATGGATAGTGGAGAACAAAGCTTTTCAGAAGAAAGCATAGTTATATCAACACCACGTGATTTATGCAATCATTTTCAAAATAAAACGTTAAAAATTGAAAATAATTGAGACATAAGTTTACATAAAATAGAAATTTTAGCACAGAGCAGTAGCCGTTAAAAGGAGGTAATTGATATGTACATACTAGCAAAAATATGGCCGAAGAAAGCAGAGCTTCATAATAAATTGTAATTTTTATCTCTAATCTCTAGTCTGGGGAATAATAATCCAAAGAATATTCAGAAGGAAAATTAAATGTTACAATTGACTCCACGTTTAAATGCAAAGTACATTTTAGGTAGCACTGAATAATTTTGACCTCTTTTATTAGCACAACCTCCACAATTGTAGTAAAAACTAAACTAGAAATTGTACAATACTGCCATTGGCCAGATACAATTAAAAAAAACTTCGGTTGATTTTGGGTCAGCGTCTCTGCGAAATTAACGGCTTAATATTAATTCTCCATCCATTGGGAAAGTAGAACGCAAAGGAAAAAACTATACAAAGGGAAATTTTGACAAAAATCCCCGGATGAATCATACAAAAGTGCCAAAAACCTCAATTAGAGAAAAGCGGAAAATCCATCGACTCAAGTATTTAGAGAGGGCCGCATATCGAAAATTAAAATGCTGATTGATTCGTGATTGCATCCATTGGAGGACGAAAAATATCCCGCGATAGAAAAATGCTAATTTTTTTGACACGGACGCGGTCGAAATAAAAAATAAGCAAGGGCAACTGCGGCGGCGTCATCGGTATTCCAGACACTTTACTCCGAAGTTTTAGGAACGAAAAAAAATGTCGGATAGTCCGACAGATGACGGTCGCCAATTATTGCGCGATTGAGGACTTAAAAACGGCAAATCGGTTTGCGAAATCCTCTCAACGGCTGCGGCGAAAAGTGGTTCTGATTGCATGATGATTCCGACGACCTGAAGATGGATCGCTAGCGATGGAAATGGATTGGATGCCAGAAATATGAATGAAATGCCAAATGAGAGGAAAACTGCACTGGGAATGAGCCGAATGAAGAACAGACGTCCCTCACCATTTCTCGCATCGACATTCGCGGTTTTCAGTAAAATATAAAAGTAATAATAATAAATCGTCTTTATTTCAGCGAGGTTGAGATTAATGGTCTCCTTTTCCATCTGGTCTCCCACCATCACAGGATATACAATAATCGATTTTAAGAGAGAGTACGAGAAAAAGGAGAAGAATTGTTGATGAGAAAAACTCTCAGAAAAATCATAGGAAAAATTTAACCACTGCAGGAAAGAAGCCAAGAATAAGGAGGTAGTTGAAAACCTGCGCGAAATTACCGATAGCAATGACTAAAAGATGATAAAATATATAAATTCACTATCAATCAGTACACTAAAGCGATACACCAATAGATAAAGTCACGTTAACGTTTAAATAAATGGTGTCTACATAAATATGTATATTCATAAAAATACATTTGTAACATCTAATACGTCTTTTTCGCTTTATTTAAGTCTAGTATATTGGAAAACACGAGTGTAGTGATGACTAAAATGTGCTATTTCATGTTTAGGGGATCTAATAATGTTATAAAACGTATTTAGATCGTACACAGGTTTTCTATGCTTTAACTACGAAAACATTCGATTTATAAATAAATAATTCTTCTTTGCGGAAATTCACCTATCGTTGCAGAGTCAGGAATAGAAGGCCGACTGTGTTTTACTTCAATTTTCACTTGACTTTGATGGGTTTATCTCTTATAAATCAGCAATAATATATTTAATTCAGTGGATAAATTATACTCTTCAATTCAGCGTGTATCAACGGTTACTAAAATGCATTTATTTGTCAATACGGATACAAACATTATGTTCTTGAGAACTCGGAAGAATTTTAACGCTTCCTACATCAAACTAAATGAAGGTATAACGCATAAACTTCATGAAATTGATGAAGCGCCGTTCGAAGTATGTAAATTTAAAAAAGTTTCATCCGTTGTGGGGATCGAACCCACGACCTTTGGATTAGAAGTCCAACGCGCTATCCACTGCGCCAAACGGACGTGTATGAATAATCCGTTTCTCCACTAAACAGTATTACTTTTACAAAAACAATTCCAAAGGTTCTGTTTAACCAAAACCATTGAAAATTTAAGTGCTGAAGTAATACGTTTATATTATAGTAAATAAATTCATAATTAAAAAACTGTTTCCAAATATACAGAAGCGTTACGTAAAATTAATTTATAATATTTTCCCGCTGCATACAATTAATTATACAAACTACCTTACTCCGCTTCTTCTGTAATAAGCCCCAATCTTCAAGATTCTCTTAACTCATGTCAGCTAATAGTAAGGGGATAAAATTCTAAACAGTCTTTGGTTGAATACCAAACAGATTACAAACTCTAAGTAATATTAAAATAAATTCAATGTGCGAAGGTGTTACCTCGCGGAAGATGATATGGAAAGGAATTACTTCGTACACTCCCACAGGCCTGAGAATCCTTGTCTGCTAGCGAAACATGTTGCAAAAATAATTCTGTGGGAAGGTAAGAAGTCATTCTTTCCCATACAATCCAAAAATGTTTACAGAATATAAATTTCGAGTAGATAGTATAACTTCCACCTTAGTTTTTTTAAACGGTTTATCAGGTCCTAAGAAATGTTGAATGCTGAAATGCTAAAAAGATGCTGAAACAGCAATTAGCATTGCAAACGTAAAGCAAGAATGACTTTTGAAACGCCTTTTTGAATACTTATAATACATAGTAATAAATGAGCCAATTATAGACATTTTATTTATGCTTTTCCGTGTGAAGGTAAGGAAACTATATAGAAGTCTGGACACAAAAATAACATCCGTCCTACGTCCTAAATATCTTATGATACATATGTAAATCAAACGTAGTTAATTAAGTCACATCAAGTCAATTAAAACTACAAAATGTTGCCATAAATCGTATTTAAAGCACACACTTTGTGTTTTAGGAAAATCAGGATTGACTCGCTCTATTTATCAATGTGTGCTGCAATTAATTTACAGAACATGTCATACTTAATGCAACTACTGCATACGAAATTATAGCGCAGTGATTTATGGACGAATGAATTCGCGATTATTAATTATTATTAATTATATATTATTAATCGGCAGAGAGAGTTACATACGTAGGTAATGCAATCCGCTGCTAGGGACATGTTTGATGTTCAACTTTTCATAGTTATAGTTTCATATTTCCATAATTTTAAATTTAATGAGAAAGACTACTAATCTAAAAAATTAAATGGTTATTTAATTAAATTAAAAAATATGAAAAACGGATTCATTATGTTATATATTTACGATGTTTATTAACCATTATTTACACGGACAACGATTTATGTTGTCGGAAATGTTCAAATATGTACCAAATTCAATAACAAAATATTTAACCTAAAACCACCTTGCGTCTTTAGAAAAATAACGCGAATACTTGAGGAAAATAAGAGCAAATATACACTCGCAGATGTTAATTTTTCGTTAAATAAATACTATCAATCTAAAAGATAACCGAAAATTAATTTCGAAACTTTCGGAATTTATCTGTTACTTCACAGAAAATGGACAAAGCCCCAAAAAGAAATTTTTACATACCATTCAAAACATAGTTATACTTATTTAAATAAGGTACGACTTATATGACCCTAAACTAAAAATTTTCCTTTTTGCCACTAACCGCAAGTCACTGTTCAATTATGGCAAGTAAATTCGCCAACTATAGCAAGTAAATAAATTGCTTACTATACTGAGTTATTTGAACTGATCCTATGTAAGACATACAATACGAACCAACATCCACGCAATATTCGTTGCAGTGAAATTTCTTTTCTGGAATAGAATTCCTCTTTGGAGACCTTTTTTTAAAATGCTTAAAAGGGACATTTAATTAACAGCGTAAGCTTTTAGAGGCGAAATCCACACAAAGAGAAAGCAAAAAGAGGAGCTCATGCACGGTGGGTGAGGGGCGACTGGAGAGTTGTCTGTCGGACTTGTGGTGCACAGCCAGTGGTGCGAGCACCTCTTGTGCACGGTGGAAATCAAATAGGACAGGTTAAACACTGACTTCGATCGGTTCGATCGATAGTGTTTGCTCACTGAGGAGACTGTGGATTGAAATCACTTTAGGAGTTGAACATTCTTTCGCGGCTTACATAACGAATATCTCTCAGGAAAATCGTTCGCCGTTAGCCAAAAGATTGGATGAATATGAAGATTGATTAATAGCGCACTCAAATACTCTTAGCACTGAAACCATAGAGAAACGAAGCCTGAGATGCATGAATACACATAATGTCATATTTGCATTATGAGGATGTAACCCATAAATCTTAAGCTAGCGCAACTGCTTCAGCAGGCTACGAAAACATTTCATCAATCTAATCAATTATCAAGGACAATTCCAGCAAATTTAGTTATCACAACTAAACACAACTCATTTTGGATAATATCGTTGAAAAATATAGTTAATTTTGCCATTAGATCAATAATATTCATAAATTGAGCTGGAACCAAAAAATATGAGAAATTCAGAAAATTTTCAGGTTGGTAAAGTAAAATATTTATAAGGTACCTACCACAACCTGTTGGTAGTAACATGAATACACTTATACATAATCCAATGGCCACGCTTGTATCTATATTAAGCCGAGGCGAAGTTCTAATTCTAAAAGATGATTAATTATGAACTTTATCTTTCTTACGCACACTATTATGCAAGAAATGCTTGTGTCTACCTTTCAATTTATATTGGAGGACTTCGAACTTGTTGAGGAAAATACGCAATTAAACGATAGTTGAACCGTCATTCCTCAAAATGCTTATTGTTCTCAGATTCCCCTCACCCTCCACGCTGTTCCCTTTTGTTTTCCTTTCAATTCCACCATCAAAAAGTTTTCTATACGATCTCAAAACAATACGAGATTATCACCCTGGATAAAAAAATCCCGAAATACGATTTATTTCACACAAAAGCTTTGGAGAGTGTGAAAGAGAAAAATACATAATTTAATGTTTGCGAACAACCAAAAGATACCCTTTGATAGCACGAGTTCGCTAATTTACCGAAAAACAGAAAAAGTTAGTTTTCTGCTTTAAATAACCATTGATCGGGTAAATTAAAACCAGGGGAGTGGCAGCAACGTTAATTTGGATAACCTTTATAGTATAGTTGAAGGTTTTTATACTGGTTTTTCATCCAATTCTTTGGTGAATGACTCTAACTGAAGTGAGGGCAATATTTGTAGTTCAATATAGTAAAATCTATTATACTGAAGTATTTAAAATCGTATGGGTAATATACCCTTCTATCAGTTTTATTCAGAAAAGGTTGAAATGTTTCGTTAAATGCTAGTGTAGGCAGTGTAGTATTGTAGAAACGCTAGTAAACTGAAAAGATTACTTTTTGCTTTATTTTTTAATGTAATGTTCCCTAATATAACTTATATATTTAGCAAAAAAAACACAAAGAATTATAGGTCTTTGTAATCTTTTGTTGACGACATAATCTCTAACGCAAAACAGATCAGAAAAAAATAAATATAAATGAAATATAAATTTGAACCCAAAAATGAGACAAGTAAAAAGAATATGTAGATATGGTTTCCGAGAAAGAATAGTCATTATTACAGGAAACCTTTCGATAAAACTGAGAAAAGGGTAGGTCCAGCAAAACAAGAAAATGATCGTCTTTCCCACTAATTTCCTTGTCATTTAAGTGATCGCGGTGGGTGTATAAGACTCGAATACAATATTATTGGTCAACATTTGGATGCTTAGTGTGAAAATAAAGGATCAACTTAGTGTATCGTATCTACTCCTATTTACTTTTCCGTAGAGTCAAAATTAAAATCAATTTATACAGTTTATCTAAACATACGTTTTGGCTCAATGCGATTGTTTGTGTCGTTAGAAATTTAGGGCATGAAAATAAGAACTGTTCAACTGGAAATAGCTTTTATTAATCTCAGTTGTTTCGATAACAATAGGAACACTTATTAATTCTTCATGGTATCTGCTAGATCAATTGCACTGTAGCACCGTGTAGCAATCACCATTCATCGCAGCGAATTCTAATCTTCAATAACTGCTTTTTTGATGGTTTTATAATACACAAGATTTTACAAGGAAAATTAACGAGCGGAATCTTTATTTTTACACACTTAATTCGTAGATCGATCCCAATGACTGCAATTAGCCATCGAAACAGCAAATCTATCAATAAAGTTAACAAAAGTACGAATCCATGTTCAGTTCTTGGATAGGATAGATCTCAACGATACAATGCTTTATATGTTATGAATTTTATTTAAGATCATCTCCTGATTGGATAAAATTTTGCCCTTTTACCCCTGAAATAGTACACTTTACCCTAAGAATACAAGACACTTTTCCACTAATAAAAATAAAACGCCTTCTAATCTTAATCCCTTAAAAATGCTACACTATGCACAGATGATAAGATATATGAATCAGTAATAAGCGAAATAAAATACTGAATTCATGGGAGTGTAAACAATAAAAATTTAAAATCATTGATTAAATTTCTAAGAGCAAATCTTCGACTCAGCTTATCGCTGAGTGGAATTCTCACGCGTGCGAGCAATGCTCCCTATACTTGTGCAGTCACCATAAGCGTAGGAAAGCGGAATGGCGCGAGTTTATCTGAGGTGGACAAACACGCTAGACAAAAATGGCGCTCTCCGGAGGGAATGCCACCCTAGCATTCCTCCCCATTCGACCGCCGTCGAATGCCGCCCTCCCCTCGACACAGCCCCGCCCATGGTAAATCCACACCTCCCCCTCTTCAAATGCAATTCCGACCCGCTAACGCAGGATTCGCATGGACAATCCGAGAGTCCTCTCGTCTCCATAGCAACGAAAAGCGCTTTTCAATTAGCGTCCCGCTTTGCCTAACCGCTGCGGTCCCTCGCGAAAGAAATACACGGCGAAAGGCTCGCCTCCCTAAATAATACCCGCTATTTACGAGGAAATGCGTTCTTTTATTGGAATAGGGTATAACGAAACGAGAGCGTTTGACATTAATTGGAACTGATTGAAAAACAAGCTGCCTCAGTTGGGAATAAATGAGGGCAGCTCGCCCATTGTTCAAAGGTGACATTATCGTGAGGAAACGGGCGGTCGTTGGGCATTGCGGATTCCCCACTGTTGGATTTAAATATTCACCACCTTTCTAGCTGTCGGTCTCGAATAAATAGCCGTGCTCCGCGTGCGAAGCCCGCCAATCTGCACTCTGGGTGAAAGAACAGTGTGTTTCGTTTGCGTTCGGAAATGGCAAACAAATTGTTTTCGAATTCCATTTACGTCGGTTGAATTTCAATTTCGAGTATTACGTCAATGAGAACCTCAATTTTTCCAAGGCATTAACTTCATTCGTTGTCCTAAATTTCGTTTCGTTCGAGTTTACCAATTTGAGTTTCAAATTTTAGATAACTTTATTTATTTTCAGGTAAGAATTATCCTTCAAATCCTCGACCAAACCAATTCAGTCAAATGACTGTAAAAATTAAATCAATTAATGGCAATTTTCAATTTTTAGGTATAAGACCTTTAAATAAAATTAGTTTTAGAAACCTGATTAACATTTATCCTCCAAAATTTATATATAAAATACAATGAACATAATATGTTATGAGAATGTGGAGAAAACAGGTGAGTCTCAACAGACAGAAAAATGTGAATCTCTTTTTGCTGGTATAAGTTGAGCATTCCGAATAATTAAATATGTTTAAACTTAGAAAGAAAGCCCCTTTAGGGTACCCTACATTTATCTGCCTCAGTAAATATTCGAACGACCCCTAGAACCGAAAGGAGCAAGTTGCTCCTATAAGAGAAGATGGCTTAACATTCGACTAGGTAACCTTACAGTATAAAGCGAGAGTTCCCGAATGGCCAAGTGGGCAACGCTCGAGGCTCCGAGAGATTCTTCGAGGTCTTCTGAGCTTCGAATTCGAATCCCAACGATACCCATTGGGAGTTAATGCGCGAATTGACCTAAGCTAACGAAGCACTTACAAGAAACAACAGTATAAGACGACTCATAGTTGATGGCCATAATAGAGAAGCAAAAGGAAAATTTTAATGGAAATTTTGCAACAAATTTATCTTTTTAACAAGAGCGAACGGCTTTAGGGAGTGACTGCATGAGGTATTATCAGGAATACGCATGAAAATGTTTCGCGCTACTCTGCAGAATACTACCGCGCACTTGCATATCTTCATAGATTTAAATAAATCCGCACAGCTGGCGGATGCGGATTTGTCACTTTACAATCGGAAAAACTCTACCACAAAGCAAATTAAGATGAACACAAAATTCAAGAAAAAGAAAAAGGATAAAGATGACATGGAACCAAAAGGCGTGCTTCGAGAAATGTTCTCTAGGCCAACGAGGCATGAAAAAGTGGAAGTTCTAAGTGCAAGTCTCGGTTCTATCAGCCTTTTATTATATCCGTCCCTTCTCGTTGTAAGATATAAACAAGAGATAAAAAGTGTTTCAGAGAATTGTGTAACCTAACCCAAGGAAGGACGGGCATGAAATAAATCTGATAGGACCAAAACTCGAACCAAGATCTCCCGAATGCAGGCTTACTCTAACAGTCCGGCTAAAAACTTAACCTTTTTTCCTATAAATCCTAGTCTCATATCCTCCGTATTGTTTGCTTTATATATCTTTATGGTGCGATCACAATACGCAGTTAGCTCAAGTAAGAAAAGCTTCGATGTATCTATTCTGTGTAAAGATGCTCAAAGATGCAATGGGGATTTTCATCGCCTTACTTATCTAGAGATATCCCTCTTGAACTCTCATACTAAAGCGCCACATCGCATAAAACGGTGCTTGAGGCAAAGAAAGGCAATGGGTAGAGAAATGCAATAAGAGAGGGGGAATACAGGGTAAGGGGAGAGACTGGATAAGGCAGGATTCATGAAGATCCTCGCTCAAAGCCCCGTTCTTAATTGATGATTGATGACAGCATAAATATGCTCCTGGAAACTCATCAATCTCAACATCACAGGTAGCATCTGCATGCGATGCCCTAACTGACGGAGCCGTCAGAGAAGGATTTCTCGGGGAGACCCATATGCTCAAGCGAAAGCGATTAGTCGGATAGCTGACACACTGTTAACAGGAAATTCTCATTGCTTTCTAAGTATCAAAGAAACTACTTAGATAAACTAGATCGATTTGGGAGACTTTACGATGAGGTGACGAAATGAAAGCATAAAAGTAATTAGGATAAACACTGGCGATTTCGTGACATTGATCAGTTCGTTTAAACAACCGTTAGGTAAATTTCCGAGATTATACCAGCTCCAATTTTGGCACGGAAAATTTTGCATTCAATTGCCTTCTCTACATCAAAATTGGAGCTTATATAATCTCTGGAATTCAACGTAAATGAAACGGATGTTTGAAAATGTATTGCAAAATAACATAAACTTTAAATGAAAAGTGCGATGATCCGCCATTTTGGAAAACACTTTGTTTACTTCGCATTGAAGGAGCGCATTACGCTCGACGTTCTCCGCTCGTGGATGAATTCCGTCGATAAGAAAACCCACCTTTACCCTATGGGCTCGAGTTTTTCGAAAAGGGTACGAAAGAATTCCCTACATTGCTCTGAGAAAATGATGAAAAGGTATTGAGAAGATACCAAATACAAGGAAAAGGCGTCACATTAGGCTAAAGTATCAGATAATACGCAGATGATCCGGCTTCGAGTCCAAGTTTCGTTAGATTTCATTCATCATTACTCTCATGCTACCATGGTATTGAATATTACTTTCTTTCCATAGTTTGCTCCGATTAAATGAAAACGCAGGATTTAAGCTAAGTCTCGTCGGCTCTCTCTCCATCCACCAGGGCTTCGAATTGAAACCGAACCGAAACCGAAAAAAAAATATTTTCACCGGATTTAAATCCGAATCGAAACAGAAAAAAATATTCCGTTTTGACTTTTTTCTCTCAACAATGCACATTCTACTTCAGTTTAATTGGAGGAAAGCGTAATGAACAGTATAAATACGACTTGCGACTAATTATAACAAAGTTTTATTCTAATGCTTAGTGTAACATAAACTTAGTTTTTAACATACTGAAAAAAATTCATCCTTGTGCACAACTATTAAACATGTCAAAATAGGATAGATCGTAAATCGAGAATGGGATCTGAAGTAATACCCGTTCCAAGTTCCAATTCTTGTTCAATAAATTCAATTTAAAAAATCTGATGTGGCCAGCACATGACTTTCTCCATACATAAGATGTAAATATTTATCTACGACAGTAATTTCGAACTCTATATTCCATCTATACTTGGAAGATGAGTGATTTATTTATATATTATTATCTTTGACGTCATAGACATTATAAATAATGTTTTTCGGGACATGTTCGATGAAAAACGATGAAATTGGCCTTTCGCTCATACAGCCCAGAGCGCCCACAAAGTACATAATCAGCAACTTCCGGTTTATCAGTATTTCACGAATAACTCCTAATTAACCGGTGATACAAAAATATGTTAAATACAAAAGTTATAGTAAATTACATTATCTAAAACTTTTATGTGTAAGTCTATATACCTATATATCATATTTATGGAGATATTTTGAAAACCGGAAATGAGCTTTGATGAATGAAGCTAGACTTCCGGTTAACCGATTTACTCCAAAAACTAATCAACTCTGACAGCACACACCACAGTACTATATATGAATTTTGGTATTGATACGACTAATAGTTTTCACGTTAGAGCGCCCACTGTCACACACACACACACACACACACACACAGACATCATTCCGAAAATGGTCAAAACGTGTTCTAGGGACCCCAAAACATGTATTTCCGTTGAAATCTCGAAGTCGATTTTTTTCATGAAAACAATACTTTCTCTATACTTCGTATATGGAGAAAGTAAAAATCGGGCTCGGTTTTAATTCCCGAGAAATAACTGTTATTTCCTATGTATGAATTGAGGAGTGTTCGTCAAGCCCTGTTCGTTAAGCCACATCAAGTGTTGTTCAAACCTTGACAGCGAAACTACAAATCCAAAGGAAAGAAAATTCGAAGGAGAATACCACGGCTCAATTTCAACGAAGGAAAATTCCATAACCACCAACGAGAAACACGACTAAAGTGAATTGAGTAAACTCAAAAATAGGACGAATACGATTAAGGTGAAGACCAAAACACTGATGTCGACAGCGTTAAACATCCAACACTCGTGAAGATCACGCCCACCCCCTGAAAATTGAATCACGGCGGACCGTCAATTTGGCCTCCGCAGCGGCGAATTACACTCCCCCATCCGAAAGGTATCTCTCGAATGACCCCTTAACGACGCCCTCAAACACCAGAGGAACAGAGGCCCATTGGCCTGACGTCGTAGGGACTGGATTTCTGATCCGCATTTTAAACCCAGGGGGGGCGTAATGGCGCTTTAACGCTAACGTCTTTAGGATAACATCATCCTCTTCCCAAATTTATTCAAACCGCTCCGAGGGTTTTTAAGGTTATTCCCTGAAAGAGGTTAGGCCTTCCGCCATCCCTCTCTCTGTCCTGCGCACCCTTCTCGGAGCCATCTTCCACGACTCCCTTTCCTCCGGTAATCGCGGTCTTTTTTTACGGGGTTTTACTACGCCAATTACGGCGGTGTCTCTCGGTTGGGTCGCGAGATGGCGCAATGATCGGCGAGGTGATTAGGCGACCGAAGACGCGGTCAGAAAAATGGCGATATTTCATTAATGGGAAGTGCCGTATTAGCGTGAATTATCCATAAAAGGGGTTAATTTTAATTAAATCGATGATACTCCCGAAACTTTTGCGCCAATAAAATTAATAATTGAGGCGAAAATTAAAGAGGCTGGAAAATGTGGTAATTATGATGATTTTTATCGTACGGTAAAAGGATTTTAGAGGTGTCTCAAATGAGAGAAATTTAACTGCTATAGTTCCGCAATGACTTTCTGGTTGGTAATAATATGAATTAATGCATGTACACCAAGAAAATCGTTTATCTAAAATAAAATTTAATCTAAAATAATCTTTAATGTCAAATTGGGTGAAATAATCGTATTTTCAAATTAATTTGGATAGCTAAATCGATTTCAAGGTAATACACCATAATCTTATACCGATACTTCCCTTGGATAAAATCTATGCAATGATCAGAGGTAAATATTAATATGCGGGTATATTTATTAATGCCTACGATATTTCTAATTAGTAAAATGTCTCTGGGTGCGCTTAAAAATGATACATTGCTAAATGATACCCGTTATATATGATGTGACATTAGTTTTGTTTCGATTGTCTATCGTCTACTCTACGATTAAGTCGATAACTACTAACAGGTGATGACCAGAGCGGTAATGTTTTATGAATGAGTCAACTCAGTGAACTTAAACATCTTTACACTATTTATTGCATTTAAATGCTGAAATGAAATGTATGTATATAATAGGTGCATACTTAGCATCAAATTTGACCCCAATCTTTCCTAATGTATATGTACTTCGTTTTAATTACATGGCTATTTTAACTGTATTAACTAGAAGTAGAAATTAAATTGTATACATTTTGCACACCTTTAAATACTTTGTATTCTTTATTTTTTCGCTGTTTTCCCTTCCGTATGGGAAACAGAAAAAAGGGCATTTCCCAACACAGTTTGGATTTGTCTTCTTCAACCTTCAGTTGAGAAGATTTTCCCCCTCAGACTCGAAGTTTTTGGGCTGTAGTCTTATTCATTCTAGTAATTCTAAATATCCAAATCTAACATATGCACTTAGAAGTTAGGTGGAAAAAACACCTTGGGCCTAACCTCCCTTTAATAACTAGTTTATTCATTCAATCATGCATGACTCCTATCGAAAATTATCATTGAAAACCACCGATTGGAAGAAAAATTATTCTCATGACTAGCAAAATGTTTTGAAAATTTAAATACGACATATAGAAGCGCTTTTCATAGCTTAAATGGTAAGACGAAAAATAAATGAATCGTAGTGTTTGAACGCAGTAGGCAAATGATGGAGTTGAAGTTGGTTGTGTACATCGAGCTTTAGTTTTAACTTTTATTGGTAACTTCAAAACATCGGCCCAATTCGAGATGATTTTTACGTAAGAACTGATTAGATTCGAGAAGGAAAGGCTCCGGTTCATAAAAATACGCATGAACTTTAAAGACACCGCATGAAAATTAGCATACTCCTCGTTTGAGTTGAGAAAGCAGCATCTCCTCAGTACGGAATAGAAGTTACAAAATCGTGTTACGGCCATTCCTCCGAGCTCCGCCCACCTCGCTGATGAGCAAGCAGTCAAAAGTTAGGGAACGATTCTTCTTGAAATGCTGTTATCTAAACCACGGGGAAGGGGTGATCGAGGAGAGAACTTGGTCCGAAGTGAATCGTGGAAGCGGGAGAACAATGTTCAGGAGAGACTGTGATTGGGGGGGAGGGGGTGGAAGGGGAGGGGGAAGGCGGAAGGGGGGGGGGAGGCGGAAGGGGGGAGGGGAAAACAATGAGCGGAGAGAGAGAAGTGATTAGTGGCTCAGCTGCTTAACCGCATCAGAAGAAAAACAGGTATAGCATCAATCCTCCCTCCCCTTCAATCCGTACGCGAAATCGAATTGCCGGGAAAAGGAGTTTAGGAGCGCCTCTTAATGGTCTTTGGCAGAGGAAAAGAAAGTGAGAAAAAGGGGAGATTAAGAGGAAGTGGTGAGGAAGGAGAATGCCAATGGGGGCAATATGGAGTAGGTGGGGGAGATGAAGGAGATATGAGGGTTGGAAGACAGATAGCGAAGTGGAGGAGATAGGAAAGGTATGGCGAAAGAGAATGGTGCAATGGGCGGAAATTAGCGAAGACGGTTAAGAGGAGAAAGGGTTATACTTGGGAGAAGGAGCACCGATATGGGTGCAGAACAGGGGTGGAATTGTTGTCATTTTCAGATGGAGTTGGATTAAGATGATATCCGCCTGAAGAGGCCAGGTAAAGAATTGGAACAATTCAAAATTTCGGATTGCAAAGGGTTTCTTAGAAATTGTTGAAAAACACAGATATTTATCCTCATAATTGTCAGTTATGCCTTTTGTTCAATCGATAATTTAACATTTTTAAATGATACAAATTACTGATGTCGAATTCACGATGCCTACTTCGGCCACAAGGTGTGGACATGGTCCAAAGAAAAGTCTTGAGCAAATTTGGGTGGATCTAAACAATTTAAAACTTTAAACTGATCATTAATTATATATCACCAAATTCAATGTTTATCGTTACGCTAATGGTTTGACTTTATTAAATATTTATTATATTGGAATAACTTTGGCTGGGTTGGGTGTCCGCTTGGGAGGGGAACGCTAAATTAAATACGGTAGTAATGCGGTAGAGTCAAATCTATATTCGAGTGAGTTCACCTTAATCAGATCACAACATAGAATGTTGCACTGGGGAAAATTTCGCTTAAAGGCCGGACGAAGTAGCAATTGTTCAAGTACATGTGTACCTCGGAAGTAACGCAAACTACTCGGCCAAAATGCTTTATAGCAGGCTAATTTGGAAACCGACCCAACTCCTGGCTTTGGCCACAACAACTACATCACTTTCTGCTGTAGAGGGAATCTCTCAACGAGAAAAACGTGTGAATAATCGGAGGATATGTAATACCAAGGAAATCCATAGACGCAGAACACACGTACTCCACGAAGTCGTTTCCTCGTACGCCATTACCTCAATTTCCAAAGCAATCCCGAGTTATCCATCCTAAACAACTTAAGCGCCTCCACCAGTAAATCATGTTGCGCCTCACGACCGCTTGACAACTCGGCAACAAGAAGTCACACGCAAAGATTGGCAAAAAAGCGTGAGAATAAGAATGGAAAGTGAAATATCGCGTGGGCGCATCTGCTTCCCACCCGCATTAATACCGTTTCCCGCCACATTTCCAATCCTCCGCGTCTCCCGAAAGCGTTCCCCGCGGAGGAGCAGAGGCGCCGCGAGGGCCTTTTTAAAATATGAAGCTCGAAAGCGAAGAAAAATGCACCTGATGCCACCACTCTCCCTTCCTTCCCTTGCCGTCAACGCGGCGATATTTCTTTCGCACTTTCGCCCCTTCCATCTTCCCGCGCTTTCCTCCATTTAATTTCCATTCCCTCACTATGAAATCCTCGTCGCGGCTTCATATTTCTCCACAGCGAACGTACCATCGTCCAGGAGGAAGAATAAAAAGCCGCGAATTGAAGCAAATCTAAGTAAAGGATTTACACTAGAATCTCGCTAACCTAATTGTATGATGGGGTGCATACATCAAAACCCAAATAATATTACCTACATACACATTTATAGAAGTTCGTATCCCTTCTACTTCATACCTATCAACAGTTGACGATATTGGTAAACATTTCGCTCCATCAAAAAACCATCTTTTTTAACATCTAGAAGGAAAGATTACTTTTATAAGTCGTGATTTGCATTAAATAAGTTATAAGCTCTTCAATTAATAATTATTTTAAAACGATCAATCAACCAAGAAGTCATGAAAATCATACAAGCACAAATACTTTTAAACATCTTTAATGGCTTGTTTTCAATTGTTCAAAATAAGTAACAATGAGATTCTGTTACGCAGTAAATAACATGAGCAACTGTGATACTAAAAGTACAATTATTTTTAAATCATAGAATATGGAATTCAAACAATAAGATGAGCAAATGAAACACCTAAATCGCAATGATATATAAATTATGGAATATTTGGCTGAAACACTCATTAGTGAAAAAGAATCCTAACTCCTCTTTCACCGAGAGATAAAAACGGGACATACATATTTACACTAAACAAGGCAGGACAATTGAAATAAATAGTATAATGTGCTAAGCATAAAATGTTCAATATGTTTCAAACAATTCTAAATGCTTGAATAAATAAGTTTTGCTGTGAATAAACTTCACCTTACACATTGTCAGTCTAAAGTACTCTTTTCATGTGAGAACGTCTTCTTCGGGTTATTTCCTTACCACCATCAAACTTTGAATTTACAGTGATTTCGTAGGACTGCGTATTTCACGGAACTAAACAAGTTCTCTCAAGTCGTCACAGGGGAATTTCCATCACTATAAGGTCTTCCGTGTTCTTCCATACAGAAAGTTCGGAGGAGCGTAGCACTGAGGAAAAGATCTGGGTTTCGGATCATATCTCAGCTTACAGCATTTCATATCAGTCACACACCGTAAAAATAATAAATAGAATAAATAACACACGCGGCTACAGGGATTCAGTTCAGTTGATTAAGCAATGGCAAGATGCCGGTTGAAATACGCGATCTATCATCCGGTAAAGACGCTTTCAACTCGACTCAAAATATATGTCCTCCGTCCATGCAGACGCAGCCAGTACGCATCTGGAAATTCATCCTTTCCACAATTGTACCGTTTACCTTGTGGTACGTACAGACCAGAAGATACTGCACCAACTGCTTGCAGCACGAGCCCTTCGCTGAACTGCAACCGTTATCACTGGCTGTCTTGTTGCAGACGATCTCTTTAATGAGGCTGGGGATGCGGTCTGGATTGTAGTCCGTGATGACGTAAGAAGGTCAGATGTCGTTCGAAGTCTGGATCTTTATCTGGTTAAGATTCACTTCTCTGGGCGTCGAGCAGGAGATCGGATTGGCGTTGGGTGAGAGGACCATTGCCCAGAGAGCAACGCCGAGGAAGACGGTCAGGTTGGCGATAGCCATGCCGTGCGTGAGTTGGATACGTTTGCGAATGTGGAATGATGTTCGTCATTAAAACCTTTTGAGTTTATACCACTGAATTAATTGAATATAACGTGGGGGACCTTATTTTCTTCCTTGCCTTCTTGATTCTCTTAACTCATCAGCATACTATCGCGTTGTACATAATTGAGTGTTCCGTTCTTGGGTTTCTCAGATCTTGAAATTGATGTCATGCATTTGTCGTTTTATCAGATGTCTAGTAGAAAATCTCATAGCGTCGCACTCGTCGCTGTTCTACATGATAAATAAAAGGCTTTTTGCTATTGGATACAAATCTAAATCATGAGATAGAGTTCACTATTTTCCGTAAGGTTTTCCTGATTCGAGCAAAAAACACCATGCTTTTACATCAAAAATGAAACTTTAGGAAGAAGGCCGCTGTGAAAGTGAAAAAATTACATCAATGGATATTAGAACATAACTGGTAGTTTTATCAACAAACCGATGATTTTCGATTAAAAGTACTCTATTGGGCTTCCAAACGAATGACATTACCGAGTATTTGGAACACATCTCAGTATGTTATGGGCTCCAAGATTCTTGAGTTCGACGGCTGACTTTGGCATGTATTCGTTCTTCGGTCTCTTCCTATACATCTCAATACCAGGCTGAAGGTGAGAATTCTTGTTAAACATTCCAAGAAAAATAATTTCACTTGAGGATATCATATTAGATACTTCGCTGAAATTTAGGCAGCAGACTTTATGTGGTCGCACTTAAACGGCCTACGTACTAGAAACTCAATGCATTAAAACGATGGATGGCGTGATCCGCCAGTGGAGTATGGAAGGGGTGTATTAACATCGATATCCTAACTTACTCCTATTAGCTTCTCTACTACTATGCGGAAAGTACGAGTACCTTCACTTAGGAAACTGTTGCACGTTTAAAATTCAATGAACATAATTAAACTTGGTAACAGTCAGTGACTAGAGTCACTGGCTCTTGCCGAGTAGGGTAGAGCCTCAAAATAGTGCATGGCCGAATCACCCGATCAGAATGAATGATTAAAAACGACAAAATACTTCGCAAAATACTAGCATTCCTGAAGGAGACACTTAAATTAGTGCCACAATTTAGTGTGCTCAGTAGCAATCATTTCATCACAACCATAATCAAAATTGAACCAAAAGAAAAAAAATTGCATGCAAAGCGATACACTTTCCTCTATCTACGCAAAAGACAGATTTCAAAGAACGTCCTGCGATAAGAACGCACTTACACTTCCGGACTGCGGAAAGGGAAGTAAACACAGCTGAGAGAGAAAATACTAGGAATCGTAATCTTAACCTTCATTTTCCTCTCCAATCTGCGACCCTGATATTTAATTACTCTCACACTGCTATCATTGAAGCTTCCGCGAAATTGTCTCCGACCTAAAAATACGCTTATATTATCTCTTACTTACCAAGTAAAGTGGCTAACGTAATATGTATTAGGTGATTCCCACAGATCCACTAACGAAATATCCGCAGGCTTTCCCGGAAACGCCAAATCTGTTAATGGGACTAATTTTAGAAGAATACTAATCGTTGAACTTGTATATTTTATTCGATGATGATATTAATTCAATTTCGTTTTATGATTAGGGAAGAGGCGCCACTGGAGGAAACAAGCAATTGATTACCGTCGAGACGAAAGATATTTGTATTTAAACGTATTTTTATTTTATTTATTCATTTATTTGTTCCTTGTATAAATACATATACATCAGTAAATATTGCAAATATTAAAATGGAGGGACATGGGTTCCCTTAGGATAAAATCCTGTTTGGGGTTATGGTCCGACCAAAAAAATAAAACAAAGGAAAACAGACGCTGAGCCGCTATTAACGAGTAAAATTTCAAAAAATTAAAGTAAATACAAAAGCAGTCAAGAAGAAAAATTAATATTGGAAAAATATTGAAAATGCCGGAACAATAAAGGCAATCATACCATGCACAATACAAATAAAATAACACAAGTATAATTTCTTTATCAAAAGAGAAAAATTTACTCAATCCTTTTAAACAAATACGCCACTTCCTTGTTCTGGAATAACCATTCTTTAAGAAGTTTAAAAAAGGGACTTCTTTATCTATGAGGATGGATGAGCTACGTTTAATTATTCCCGATTCTAGTGTTCACGCGATCGCGGTTTCTGAAACGTGGTTAAACCAGTCGATTCAATCTTCCATTGTAAATATTCCCGGTTATAACCTATATCGCAATGACCGTATTGGCAAAAGAGGAGGAGGAGTTGGAATCTTTGTCCGAAGCGATCTTCAATGTAAAATTATATCAAACAGCAGTCCCAATTATTGTAGAAGACCTGAATTTTTATTCGTAGAAGTTGTCATTGAGCATAAGAAAATACTTTTAGGAGTTATATATAGACCACCAAAAATTGGAAATCGAAACGATATCGAAGAGGAATTGTCAAATCTTCGCCATAAATACGAGCACATATTAATCGCGGGAGACTTTAACGCTAATTTCAACACAGATAATCACGACTCAAAATTCTTTCGAAACTCCTTCGAAGCGCTTAATCTAACTATTTTGCCTTTCCTGTCTACATATAATACAGCAACATCCTCCAATTGGATTGACCTCATCGTTGCGAGTAACCCAGAAAAAGTTAAAATGTATGGTCAACTGCCTGCTCCCGGAATTTCTCATCATGACGTCCTATTTCTAGCTTATTCACTTAAAGTACCCAAATATAAACAGAAGTTCATCCAACACCGTAACTTGAAGAATATAAACTGTGATAAATTTTTAGAAGACGCGATAAAACTACCATGGCATGAGATAGAATACCTCAATGATACGGATGCAAAGGTCAATACTCTAAATAAATTATTTCTTAATTTACTAAATGCTTATGCGCCCATTAAAACAGTCAGAGTTTCCAAGCCAACTGCTCCCTGGCTTACTAATGAAATCAAAGAAATGATGAGGAAACGTGATTCAGCTTTCCGTAAATTTAAAACGACTAAAAATTCACTAAATTTTAACTATTACAAAAATCTTAGAAACAGGACAAAGCAATTGATTAGAAATTCTAAAATCAAATTCGCCTATTCTATTTCAAAAGGCAATAATACATCTTCCTCAATATGGAAAGACTTGCGCAGCCTCGGGATCGGTAAATCCAAAGAATCCCCTCCACTCAGCAATTGTTCTCTCGATACGCTTAACGAAAAGTTTTCCCATCCTCCAACAAACATCGATACTGAAATTAAACGCCAAGTATTAGATAATTTGATACGAAAGACAAATATATCCATTAATAAACCTCAGTTCTTCTTCAAGCCGGTATCGCAATACGAAGTATATCAAGCCATCAGAACTATCAAGTCTAAAGCGCAAGGAGCGGACGAAATTTCAATCAATTTCATTAATAAAATTTGCTCTCTAATTCTACCAACATTAACCAATATCTTCAATCATTCACTCCTTCAAGGAAAGTTCCCTAAATCATGGAAGTGCGCGCTAGTTCGACCGATACCTAAACATTCCAAATTAAACAAAATCGATTACCGTCCAATCAGCTTCCTTCCTGTATTAAGCAAAGTCTTAGAGAAACTAGTACATGGCCAGGTAACCGAATTTCTTAAGCAAAATTCAATTCTTAACACCTTTCAATCGGGCTTCCGCAAAGGTCACAGTACCTCTACGGCTTTAGTGAAAGTCACTGATGATATTAGAAGAGCCATTGACAATACAAAATTAACTTCTCTAATTCTTCTTGATTTTAGTAAAGCCTTTGACTCAATTGATGTGGATATTATGATAGCGAAACTGCGTGATATTGGCTTCTCTACATTATCTACCGACTGGTTTTCATCCTACCTTTACGAGCGACAACAAAAAGTTATATCTCAAGATTCCTCTTCCTCATGGTTACAGATTGATCGTGGTCTACCTCAAGGTTCTATACTAGGTCCTTTGCTATTCTCTCTTTATATCAATGATTGTCCGCAAGTCATCAGATACAGCAAGTATCATTTATATGCCGATGATTTACAGATCTATCTAGACTCCAGTTCAACAGATCTTCCTCAGTCAATGAATTTGTTAAACCAAGATCTAGCTTTAATAGACGAATGGAGCAGAAATAATTTCATTGCCGTTAACCCAACTAAATCGCAAGCCATTATCATTGGCAATCCTAAACTTTTAAAGAATTTAAATATCGATATGATTCCCAAGCCCACCTTAAACGGATTTCAAATCCCGTTGAGTAATTCAGTAAATAATCTTGGCCTTTTCATAAATGAAAATCTGCAATGGTCGCAGCAAGTAACAAATATTTGTAAGAAAGTATATATGTCCCTTCAAAATCTCAGGCGCTTAGGATATTTTCTCCCTTCCTCTCTGAAAGCACAGCTTGTGAAGTCCCTAATTATGCCTCACTTTGATTACGGAGACATTATCTACCAAGACTTGTCCGGTGAACTAACTCTTAAGCTACAGCGAGCTCAGAATGCAGCTGTGAGATTTATTTTTAATTTAAGAAAGTACGACCATATATCTGAATCATACCATAAATTAGGCTTGTTAAAGTTAGATTCTCGTAGAAAGCTACACATTCTTTGTTCATTCTACAACATTCTACACACACATACTCCCGAATACATCGCAAACGAATTTGTAAGTTTAGATTCAGTACATAACCGTAACACACGAGGATGCAAAAATCTACTTATCCCTCACCACCGAACTGAAACATTTCACAACTCTTATATTGTAACTGCAAGCAAGCTATGGAATTCTCTTCCGGCTAATATCAAGCTCTCTGTGTCCTCTCATTCTTTCAAGAGAAAATGCCTTGATTACCTTCAGCTAGATAGACTTCCGAATTAAAAAGCCACACTACTCCTTTCCTTCAATATGCATTCACTGAATCACCTTATGTTACTCCTCTATCCTTGCTTAAATCTTTCATATAAATGCCCTGACACGAAATGCAGCAATGCAATCAGCTATGAAAAGAAATCTCCTCTATCCCATACACACTCAACTGATGTTGCTCCTGCTCTTCCTCTCAACGCATTAGATGCTTTCTTTGTCTTAGTACGTAATTATTCTGTCTATATACCTAATAATTCTCATGTTTCTTTTTTTTTCTCTCTCGTTTTTTTTCTTACTTATTACCTAAATATCTATGTTATATAAAATTTTGACTAGTGCATACATACTGTGTGCATTATTTTGATACTGTTTTTTTATAGTAATATTCTTTTATTTTATTTTTTTTTCTCTGATAATGTACGTTTTTTTTTCTATTTAGTTTTTTTATGTTACTTTGTATATTGCTATCTCTTTTTAAATGTGAACTGATTTATGTATCGCATATAAGTACTTATTGGTAGTGTATTTATTTATTTTTGAATGTTTTTCTCTTTTCTAATCTTTCTGCTATTACTATCGGTAGGTTTGCGCAGGTTTTTCACACCCCCCTTCCTTGTGGGTGTTTTCCTGCAGTGGATTTTTTTTTTTCCTAAGAATCTCTTAGGTTTTTTACCTCCACAATTCTTCTAATTTTTTCTACTTCTTATTTTATACTTAATGACGATGGGTTAGATGGAAGAAGAGACTTTTAAGTCTCAATCTCGCCCAAATAAAGACGACTTATTATTATTATTATTATTATTATCTAAACCAGATACACTTATAGGTAAAGAAACAAACAATTTAGGGTCAAGATATAGAAATAATGTACGAAAAATGTCATTATTGGGTTTAGGTAAAATAATATAAAATCTTGCTCTGAGGGTATATACTCTGCGTTTTACATGTTCTCCACCGCGATTGTAGAACATTCGTAAAAATTTATAAATAAACAAATCCCTTAGGGGTAAGATATTCAACTTTTTATCTTATTTATTTAATTATATCCGTATATCAATATGAAAACTTAATATTTAAGAGATACGAAGGTAAAATTATAGAACACAGATGCGATTGATCGGTTTCAATTGACCATCGCAACCAATCGGATAAATCAGAATTCGAGCTCTGAAGTGATCACATTAGGACTTCGGGTACGGTAAAAGCAAGTATGATGGAACTCAACGTAGATAAAATTGCGATTATATTGTGGCCTAATACGCCGTTTATTCAAGCCCTCATTCCCTTACAAATACTAATCAATATTTAGCATAGAATATTGACAGAATTTGAACAAATTAAGAATTCGATTACATTGAACATTATGCAGTTGGTGATACTCACACAAATGCACTATTCTGTTAATTATTCGTTTGCGTTAAAGGAATAGGCCAATCTAGAGGAAGGAAAAAATGAGAAAAATACATATATTTGGCGATGTTTTTCCAGTAGAACAATGAAGTAAATCTGAATTCCAAAAATGTTTTTATAACAAATAATAAATTATAAAAATTATTTACTCAATGCGATATATATCTAAATGGTAACTGTATATCATTTCTCCAATTACGTTTTTCATCATAATGAATAATCGGACCAATAGTGCCATCAATTTTTAAGTAAGGTTGAAAAATGAAAAATTTTCTTATTGTTTATAAGGAAATCTATAGAACTACATAGGATTTTTGATTGAAAAAAAATTATAACAAAATAACTTTGGAATATTTTTAAAATTTCGTATGTAGTAAATATGTCAAGATTTTCATGAGTCTCGAGAAATATAGTTTCGAGATAAACGCGTTTAAAATTGTTAGTAGTAAAAATAATAGATAAATTTAATGTACCTAAAATTTCTAAACAGTTTCGACTATTTTATCAAAATTCTCGCAATTTCAAATCGAACACGATCACTACGCAAATTATAATAATATATAATAATTTTTGTACAGCTAAATTAACTACTTATACTAATTTCATAAACTCACACTAATCACAGATTTACTTTTCAGACTTATAGATATCTTCTAAATCACGTTAATCTATTTCCAATTGAAACCTCCCATACTTTCTACGACATTGCTTTTCTACATAATATTAGCAACGACAAGGTTGATTCCTCATTCCTACTATCTCTTTTCCATTTCCGAATTCCATAGAAGATAACACGCCTATCTGATACCATTTGCTTTCAATGCTCCACCTCTATCAATAATAATCACTCTTTTTCAGAATACCTTCAAATTTCAACTCTTTTTCTAAAAACAAAAAGTTTGATACGCACTATCTCCCACTTAAATCGTAATTTGTTATCACTTTTATAATTTACATCTTTGATTAATTTGTTGATCTTATTTATATACTTTTCTACATCGTCAGCCGCAATTGGCCTCTTGCTGTGTGTTCATGCTAATTTAATAAATAAATAAATAACGTCACCTAACATCTTTAAATATGTTTAATCAGACTCTTACAGCACGAAAACATAATTCACAATCCACGTTGCTCTAAATAGAACTTGGTTCCAATTGACGCTTGAATATAACTGAAAAAAGAAATCTCTAATCCCTGTTCTTTCTTTCAAAAGTTAGTTAACAGCAGCAAAATTCGAGACAACACTGTCGGTCGCCAGCTATTGGTATTTGCTATTACTTGGAATATATAGAAAAGAGAAGTAATTTAGGATAAATTTAGATATAACTTAATAACAAACCGACCGTAAAACGTTCAAAAAGAACAAGTATAAGATAAATTACAGTATTTTTTGTAGATGGGGGCAATTTTGAATAGAATTCGTTCACATTTGCATATCTGAATGAATGAAAATCGAAAATTACGAGCCATCTTACGTGGACATATTGCGGGCTTCTTGGTTTAGTGCCTTCTTGAGGACAAGAACACTTTTCCTAGAACCACAATCCGTCTAGCCTCACACCACTGCCACGAACAGTTTCCGATATAAATATGAGACAGGCAGACTGACACTACGCTAATCATATTATTACTTGCTTATTAACATCTTTGTTTCCTTGTGGTTATTGCTTCCGGGGACAGCGTAACTGTTCGAGCGGAACTTGCAAAGGAAAACCACAGCCATAATTGTATATGACGTTTTCAGATGTGTTACGTAGCGGCATATGTGTGACGCTATGGATGTGACATCATATCTTCGAGCTAACCAATACAAGGAATTTTCTAAGGAAAAAGAGGAGAAACGTGGGTCGATGGAAAATTGGGAATCCTCCAAAGATAAGTAAAATGCCTCGGAATTTTTAATAATGAAATGATAATTGATGAACCGTGACATCATTTTGGGCTGCGAATTTTTTTTCAGTTTCCTCTTATTTTAAGTAACGGTGCTACGATTATAGGTACATACATTAGGTATTTATTGAAAAAAAAGATGAGTTGGTTTGCATTAAATATGCTGATTTATGATTGGATATGCTTTTGCCTTCCATTTTATCTTTTATAACAAAGGTATTTTTACAATCAGAGGTATCTTCCGTGGTCGTTAGGTAGAGATTTAAGACCTCCTGTATTCAGCTTGTCCGTCTGTCAGTCTCAGGCTATCTCTGTTCCACTTAATAAGTTTAAGAACGGTGTTAGTATCTTTACTGAGTACCATAACCCCATGACATCATATTCTATGTACTATTCATATTCCTTCTTGCAAGGAACTCATAACGCACGTATGTTGTTCAATCATAAAGTTCAATTACATTGAACTTCTTCTTAATGCAAAAATAAATGAGATTCGACCCTCCTGGGTTCTATCATATCGCTCCCTCTATTTATAAAAATCTAAATGAAAAACATCATTCTTGACTCTTGCAGTCTTTCCACCCCATATTTATTTCTTATTTGAAAATACGCTTAGAAGTATGTGTATAACACCCACAAGATATTGATATCTAATAGTAGGTATTGAGTAACCTTTATTGAGTAAACTCTATCCTTCATGGTCATGTTCCTAAGCAAATATTCGTGTTAACATTTTTAATTACAATTCAGATATACCGTCGATTTCTTGTATATTCGTGAATTACTCCTACTTTATGCTCATATTTATGATTAAACTTATCGATGTTCATAATTTACTATGCATTTAACTATAGTTAAATTTCATTTCCATCGTCTATTATAATAAGTAGGTTTGCGCATAATCGCCATGAAAAAAATCATCGATTCAGAAAATGTACACATCGTAGATGATACTGTACTTCTAGTAAACAACAACGTTATCTCCAAGAGGCACATAAGCATAACAATAAAGTAATCTTTAAACATATACATAAATAAATAAATATATATATATATATTGTATTATTTCCACATAATAATAGAGAAGCAGTGTTAATTATAGAGATGTTAGTACACCTGCTGACGTACGCAATTACCAGGTCGTAGGTTATATACATACAAACATAATATCTTTATAGCTAGGGAACTATTGATGAAGAGTGCGTTTTATTGCAATTACCTTTGGTCTCGACGAGAACCACTCGCCTCTACCCTACCCTCTTACGCCTCTTGCTTAACATTTAAATTATAATAAACTAATATTACCGAAGAACAAGATTTACAAATTCAACGATTAGCATTCCTAGAGAATTGATCCGTGGGCAGTTTTTGTTTTTCCCGGGAAAGCTGCGGATATTTCGTAAGCGGATATGTCAGAATCGCGTAATACGTACTATGATAACCGCTTTACTTCGATATAAAAATGTAGAAGCTTATTTTTAGGTCGGAGATAAAGCCGCGAAGCTTTAATAATAGCAGTGTGAACGAAATTAGAGTTCAGAGTTGTGAATTTCGAGGAAACGGAAGGTTAAAATTACGATTCCAAGCATTTTCTCTGCGTGTTTACTTCCGGTCTCTCCATCCTGTTCCATAAGCATCTGAGTCCTCATCTGAGGACGTTCTTTGAAATTATCAAGTGGTAAGCATCTGCGAGGTCTTCGCCACAAGTTTGTCCCAAAGAGATGATGATCCCCACTGATTCATTGACGCGTGTTTATTTTCGGATACTTCCGAAATTAAATCACAACTGTTGGCTAACTCAGATGACGAGATTAGAGCATCCAAAGAACGAAAAATGAAACGATTGCCCGAGCAGAATAAGCATTCGCAGCATTATGGTTTCATAATAGTTATAAAGGCGTACTATTTTTAATGTACCGCATTCTCTAGGCAGCATTTGGACGGGCTAATGCTTGTCGTAATCTCGAATGATGAGAGCGATCTATGACACTTTGAAAAGAGACAAATGTATTGATTTATTTGATGGTTCTTTGTAATCGTTAAAGTGTAAATTGTACTCCATAATTTCTCTATTAATGTTTGTGTTTTACTTCTTTCTCTTTATTTCTTTTTGTATCTCTTTGCCTCCTTTTTTTGAGTTTAACATTATTTATTATCTTTATTATATCACATCTAATTGGGTAATTTTGTACCTGTTTGTGATAAGTAGATATTAACATTATTCAAAAGGTAAGTGCCATTTGGTTACAAGAAATAAATGATCGTTAAAAAAGTTTTTCCCACAGTTATAGTTTATTAAAAACCTAATTTACTTTTCCACAAAATCACCGTTTACTTCTAAGCATTTTTCGCAACGCTACACCAGCCTCTTCAAATCTTCTGCATAGAAGTGAAATACCCTTAGTTTATGAATACGCCTAGGATTTATTTCAAATTCCAACATAAGTATGAAAACGTTGACATCCAAGTCAATGGTAAATCTTAGAAATTTGAAACGGGATGTGAAGGGTGACTCTTGAGTCGGAGTGGGATAAATTGGAGATAGGCAATTCTCATTATACCTAAAGGGGTTATAGTCACCCGTTGTCAGTCTCCGTCTAGCAGACAATGCTTGCGGATGAGCTTGTGCTCGTCTCGTCATCCCTCTAAAAAGAAATACGTCTTCTGATGCTACGGTGTCTCCGCCTTCCGTTCCGACGTTCTCATCTAGCCCCATACTATATGAGCTCCTGATGATTGTGCAACAGTTTCAGGATGATCACACCAAATTGAAGACTACTCTCAACAGTCTAAAACAGTCCCTTGAAGATCAGACGGCGTCGTTGGAGACGAACATTGCTTCGATACCGGACCTCACCGTCCATGTTGAAGAGCTGCGCACTGAATGTCTGTCTCTGACAAATCGTGTGAGCTTGAGCCCCATTTGAATCGTGCTGATCAGGACAACTTGAAAGATGTAGTCGAAACAAGTGGAGTCTGTTCCGTCAAAAGTGAGTCTACTGACGCTGTAGTCATATAGTGGCAAAAAGTAGTTCTTCAAAAAAGGAACTTGTCTTGCGATACTTGGTGGAATTTCATATTAAACACAGTTAGAACACAAAAGTTGTACAATTCCACAAGGTAAAAATTATATAACAGACAGTTGACCGGTTTCGGCGGTGATTACGCCATCCTCAGAACTGGGAACAAAACCTTGTTAGGGCGGATGTTGACACAAAACCTAGGGCGGATGTTGACACAGAAATATCGGAGAAAATAATATTCTACGTTAATATTTAGAACAAATATAGATTCTTATGAACATTTAGTTAATACCGCAATATAATGCGTCGGATGCCGCAAATGAAGATAGCCTCGCCTGCCAGAATACCTACCGATACGCACTTTAAGCAACAATCCCCTTCGTTGTGACGTATTTTCCACTCAGCGTGCCGATCTTGAGGACCCTCCTGTTTCACCTATTTATGCAAACGAAGCGTTCAATAAGCTAAACAGGCATGGCATGGCAATGGATTCGAAGAAAGAGGGAAAAATCAAATACCGCTCGGTTCGCGGAGATCTTATTTATGTTCGTAAATGTGACGGAGGAGATCGTATCTCTGTGGTGGGTCTAGAAGATATTGTCTAGGTTAGGGATTGTGTTCTAGTCCTACACCTGACACCTGTTTCAGTTCCGACTCACTTCATATCTGCCATTCCTATTGTCAGTCCCTTTTTTTTATCATCTCGATGAATTAAGATTGTTCTTCTTGATGATCACTTTGATGTTGTGCGTCTCTCTGAAACATGGCTTAAAGCGAGGACAAAATGGACGTGTACGCAAGACTTAATACGTGACACTTGTACGTCAAACTTGGAACTTGGTACTAGCGGACACAGTAAGAACGTGAACCTCAGCCAATCAGAGACATCAGAAAATCCTAGGGAAACTTGAACACTCGTAGGCGCTATGCACGCTTAGGGTTCTAACATTTACAAAGAGATGAAGAAAAGAATAATCTTATAGAATTATGGATGAAAATGGGCCAATTATTATGTAGTTCGGTTTAATAATTATGGCTTAATGATTATTCAAATCTTCGGTCTGCAATGGCGGACCCCATATTGTAGTACTAGTATTTATCTTCAGATGGTGCAGCTGTCACAAGGTGAATCCTGATTGGTAGTCCTTCTACGTGAAACTTGAAAGGACAGAAGTTGCCCATTTCCTTAAGTACACTTGCGTACGTACACGGGGACTGTGTCCGGTGCCATTCATTTATACACGGCCAACTTTTGTAGGTTTAACGTTAACGCTACACGTCTTAAGTACACGTTGATTGTGTCCCTGCCTTTACACCTAGTGTTTTGGATGAGATGATAAAAATTGATAATTGTAATCTGGTGCGTAATAATAGATTTGGTGAAAGAGGAGGTAGTGTAGCTGCTTACTTAAATAAAGCTTTACATTACTCTATTTTGGCTACTTTATCTGCTGAGTATTGCTCTAAATCAGAGGTCTCCAAACAACGGCCCGTGGAGAGTTTTTTTATCTACGGAAAATAATCACGGAAATTTACGTGTATCCTGCCAAGATAAGCCGCCGCTTACGTGGACGTGACGTTTTTACTGAATTAAAATAGAATAATTATTATATTTATTAATATTAGATTAATAATTGAAAACATCCTTTATGTTTTGATTCCCGAGGGAATTTTCATGGTTTATTCAGTTATGTTCGAAGTTACATTAACCCTTTTCCTATGTTTTGATTATTTTTTATTTGAACCTCGAGTATGGTCGGCCCCCAAACCGCTGTTTGATAGTTAATGCGGTTCTCTCGTTTCACTTCAAAGTACAGAAACATTGTAATTATGGGCAACTTTAACTCTGGACTTCTCAAAGACATTTGTGACAGCAGACATATTAAGACTTTGTCTATTGTAATAATCTTTAAGTTGTGCTTTATGGTGCCCCTTATCCCGTTGGAAATATTGGTGGGAAAACAGTGTGTATGATTTATCTTAAGCCCAATAATTCACTCACAATGCGGTGCAAAATCATTATTTCTTACTATTAAGGTGATCAAAAATATAACCAAGCGATTGCCGACAAGTAAATAGATATTTCTTGTAACCTTATAAAATTTCATAAATTGCTTTTAATGTTTTACTGTGGTATAGGAAGAGTTTTAAAACATATGAGTGCAAAGATATAATACAAAGCTTACTTTGTTTTTGTATTCTTTCCGCGCAGCATAAAGAAGTTAAGAGTAATAGGGTTGGGGAGATTTGAAGTGTTGTATACCTCCTGCCATACGTCTCACGTCTCTGATGGCTACATTTCAGGGCCATTAGGTAAAAAATACGTACATAAATACGCTAACATTTTGAGGAAATTCATTTTAAAATGAAAATTCAGAGTTAGAGGATTAATTACATATTCATGATCCTATGCAACGGAAATAAGAATGGAGAAATCGTTTTCCAGAATGATTGCAATCGTACTCTTCCGTTTCTAAAACCGCAAATTGAATTTCCTCATACTTAACTATCTTTTGAACATGACATGTCTATCAGATTCCCATAATTAGAAGTACCATATGTCTGTAATTACTATAATACGCACGAATTTTTTTATATTATTAACATATACACATTGCAATTCATCCCCATTCCATGTTCCAAAAAAACCATTTCTACTCCATCAAATATATACTGAATACATTCAAATTACAACGTTTTTTAATTTCCAGTTGCTAATGCATTTTTATTTAGTTAACTCTACTCTTCTCTTACAAATTGGAGGATATTTTAAAACTTAGAATTTCAGATGGAAAATTAGAAAAATTATTTTGAAATTAACGGAAGGAGCCAATAAATATTTGCCACCTGCTTCAGTACTTTTTCTTTCATACTTTCATAATGTCCACAATGCTCGATTGAAATTCTTGCGAAATTTAGTATTGAATATTCCAAATGTAATTAAATTAAATGAGGAATCCCCTTTTTAATACGATATCGCTTAGTTAAAATCCCTATAGGTTTTGAAATTTCACTCTGTTTCCTCCGCGTTATACTCGTGAAAATCGAGTTTAGCAGGATTTTCCTTCTTCCGAATTTCTTCAGCACCGGAAAGTAGTTATGAAATGTTGTCGAAACAAGCAGCCAAATTGATTGGTATTGATTGAATAGAATCGGTTCGGCAGCTCCCGATTCCATGACGATAAAAGATTCAAAGATACGAATAAATCAGGTTTTCCTACTTCCGAATGTCTCCACGACCGGAAAGCGGTTAACAATAATGGTATTTCCCGAATATTTATCAACGAATTATTATAGAATTGTGTCGAAACAGGCATCCAAATTGATTGATGCTGATTGATTCGGCAGCCCACGATAACAGAAAGAGATAAGTCAAATGAAACGAGATGCGTAAATCACGTATCATAAAAATGAAGGACAAGTTCTTTCAGATTTTGAAACTACGAAATTAATGATTGCTATTTCAGTTTTTAATCAGAAATATTTAATAGTAATCGTAGCGAATTAGCGTAATGTATTCGTACTTTTTCAATAGACGTACTGAAATTTAACTGACATCTCACCAGGTACAGTCCTGGCCAAAATTAACGCAGCACCGGCCGTAAGGATCGCTAGGGAGGTGCTGCGTTAATTTTGGCCAGGAGCGTACAACATGAACAAACAATCATACACTACAAGAGAAGTGCCTGTTAATTCTCAAAGAGCATATAAATATTGATAAATAGCATTTTTAAAGCCTTGATATTAACACATGCTTCACAATTTGCGATAGATTGCAAATATCAAGCTATGATTCTTTACAAAACAAGAAATGAGAGTTATAATTATGTGAAAAAGGCCATATTAACTCAATATTCAATAAATGCTTTTGAATGAACAATTTAATTGAGAAAACATTCTTTAAAATATATAAATATATATTAAGATGTCATTAGGATAAGGAGACATTTTCAGAAAGGCACAAAGGGATAACGGAAACGATAATTAAACAGAGATAAATAGTAAATCACTCTGGCCCAAAAAAAATCTCAGTTAAGGCTTACCCGGGGTTAAATTGTTAGCTAAGCGCGGTTAAGGCCATTTTCATGTGCACCAACCTCGGTTAGCGTTAACCGGGCAGCTGACCGCGGTTAAGAATTAACCGGTCGAAATTGACCGATTAAGTTACTTAATCGGTGTAGCAATAAGAGTAGTAAATAATTATGGCGTTTCGGTTTGATAATTCTGAAGATCTGTATCCTGTATTTTGATTATTTAGAAAACCACAATTGTTTAGAGCGTGGAAACCATGACACTAGGGTGAATCCTTTCGATAAATTAAGTGAAACTAAATTCCACGAAAGATATCGTTTTCCTAGGAGTTTCTAACTCGTAGAAACAAAATGCAGTTTGTTTCAAATCTCTAAGTCAAACCGTTTCTGAAATATAGGTGGGAACGGACGGACGGACGGACTCTTGGCAAATTATATATAAGGATTGCAAGTAATCCACCTCCTTCTGCCCACTACATACCTAGTCTATACATATAACATCATCACATTATTACACTATACATATAAATACCATATTATATACCACATAAAACTCATTTTACGATAATTTCTCCTGGAAGAGCACACATGACACAACAGACTATTATTGTTGCTCACGATTGCACCATGTAATGGAAGACAAAAGTCTGAAATGTCAGAGTATGTGCGCTTGTCACTTCTGAGGGGCTCTGCATCGTTAAATACCATTAAATGATCACGTAATAGATTAAATTCTATTAATTCATAATCCAACCATACTTAGAATATGACTACAAGATTTGCTTTCCTGAGAGGATAATCAACTGAAAAAGAAACCTACAAAACTAAATACTCATTCTATATAGGCCTGTGATGAAACCCGGACAATCTTGTCCTAAATATAAAACGCGGCGTTTCCCCCAAAAAATATATTTTAAAAGCCTCGCGATAAGGAAGATAAGTGAGGCTAATGGTGTTTCGAAATCCTGAAACCATATCTCTAAAAATGTAGTATTCATCTTTCCTCTTTTGGTGCAAGATAAGAAAAAATGGATCTTTGGTTTGCTTTTCCTCGTTTTTTTCATGTGTATTTGATAATTATCAAGCTATTGAAGTAAAGAAAATTTCGTAAGTATTATATAGATAATAAGTGTTTCCGAATGTATTAAAATAAGGTGAATTCAATTAATATTCAGTCGTTACTGAGTGGCAAACTGCCCAGGGAAAGTAATCGATTACGGTATCCTGAACAAGGCACATTCATAAAGTATTGACACATATTGAATATTTATACACGGATATTGGATATTTAAAACACGGCTGTTAATGAACTAGAAGTTTAAAATCCCCAATAGCCGTCTTTGTCAGCGTTCCTCACCTCCTTCACCGGTATTTGGGAAAAACAGGCAATGCTCGGACCGACTCTCTTTTTAGGACATACATTTCAATAACGATGCTATCATATTCGAGGATAGTTAAGGACTAATCCTGTTTTTCTCCGAATGCCTGTGAGTGAGGTGAGGGACGACGATAAAGACTTCAATTGGAGATTTTAACCTCTAATTAACATCATTAGCAAACGTATCAAGGGTGAAGTAATGATATTTGCGATTGACACGGTAATTCTAAGAGAAATAAAAAGTAAACAGGTCTGATTAACCCAGTATAAGTATTTAGATATAATTATGAAATGACGCGATGTCTAGCAATTATACCAAAATTTAGAGAAATGTTCATTAGTTAACTTCTTTGAAAGAAAAGTGCATATCATGGTATCTAATCTATCGCTCCAACCCCAAGGTCCAGGCTCGAAACCCAGCTGATCCGATTTTTCCTGTTTAGGGAATGGTGAGTGTTCGTTGTTACTGTTGCCTCGGTGAAGCGCCTCCTGATAGCTTAGGAGGAATTCACCGCTGAAAGGCAGCAGTAGCTAGGCATGAAAAAAGATTGCTAATGATTGTTCATTTATACAGCCTCCGAGATAAAAAATAAGTAACAACGGAAGCGGTGACATATTTTGGAGTAATCCTCACGAATAGAATAACATGAGTTACCACATCCGTAATAATTGTGGACCTGCACTTAAGGTTTAAGAAAAGGTATAATTTACTCATAAAATTCAGAGAAAGTAGGTCCTTAGAAGATATTGCCATTATTATGCGTCCTTCTTGTTATATAGGCCGTTCAGACACCGCGAGAATAATCGGAGAAATAGATGTTAGAAACGAGTCAAAGTTTTATTTTTCCACGAATAATACGCGAAAATAATCTATTTGGTAAGTCATAAGTATAAGATAAGTGATTTAGTCATCTCTTAGTTTCTTCACCCTATATCGTAACGTAGCTGGGAGCTGCCAAATCAATTCTATTCAATCGATACCAATCAATTTGGCTGCTTGTTTCGAGAACATTTCATTGATAATTATTCGGTGAATACCATTAAGGTTAACTACTTTCCGGTGCTAAAGAAATTCGGAAGGAAAATCCTGCTTGACTCGATTCTCACGAGTATAATGCGGGAGTGAAATTTCGTAACTTATCGGGAATTTAACAGAGCGATATCGTATTAAGAAAGGGGATTCTTCAGTTAATTTAATTACATTTGAGATATTCAGTACTAAATTTCGCAAGAATTTCAATCGAGCCATCGTGGGAATCATGTGAAATAGTATTGAGGAAAAATTATCTCAGCAGTCATATTATGTTTTAATTCTTCCGTTAATTTTTAAAACTCAATGTATGAAATGAATATTTTTAAAAATATCTCAAATGGTCAAAGAGAAAGATTGATGTAACAAATTACAAATACAAATGCAATTACCACGGGCAATAAAACAATGTATCGTTATTGGGTCAAGATCGAAATACTATTTACAGCATGTAAATAAATTTTCTGGAACATGGAATGGAAATAAAATACATTTGCTTTTAGTTGTTAATATGGGAAATACCTTCGTACGAATTTGAACAGAAGATATCTCCGTTCCGTATTTCTATTGCATAGGATTATAATAAGTTCACATTTCTTCCCCTGCACTACCACTTCAAAATTAATTAATTTAAAACGTTTCCTCTACCACAATAAAAAAATATAAATAATTTATAAATTAATTAATTTGCGCATAAAATAAAATTACGGTCAATGTTCATTTTATTATATTCGTATTCTCATTAATTAGGAATGGTTCTGTACCGTACCGTGAGTAAATCATTGACACTAAGGAGATTCATCACCACCATTTTTCCACGCGTATTATATCTCCCCTTATCGATGAAAATAGTGTTATAGAGAATTTACGGGGGAACCCTTTCTGCATATTGAGCATTAACTATCGCCAATTCAACCCAAAACACTATTACCGAACTACCCAAATAATCTCGTACCAAAGGTAGACCCGTCTTGAATAAAATGCCGCATTCACTATTTGATTGACTTTTAATAAAATGAAAGGATGGCAGTTGTGCAGGTACTTTTTCCACTGGTTTATTAACACACGGCCGGTTTCAATGAATAATCGCCATCATCAGATTACTCGTTTTAACCGATTGTCTTAATAAACCTGTGGAAAAAGTACACTTCTGTATTCCTTTCATGTTATTGAGACAGAGGTTCACAAAACTACGCCTTCCTCCGTAGAATGCATCAATTTTCTTCCATATTGTATTTACAGAATTTCAAAAAATACAATAAACTTAATTGAAAGAAAAATCCCAAACACTAGATACGTATGAATAGTACGTATATTAATTCCTAAAACGTTCTTGTTTGGGAAACAGTGGCATATAATAGTACTCAAAGTGGCATGGACTCATTTTACATGTTATCGATGGAAAGGGGCCAGGAAAGGGGCGTTGCCTACCTTTTCGCGGAGGAGATCCCGGACTCTCCCTGCTTGGTGCCGGAACTGATGCATCTCCAACTGCAGCTGAAGACACCTCTCGTGCCAATCCACTGAAGACATTCCTCCTCCCTCGTCGACCATTCCCCAGGGTCCTGCACCGGCCCCAAGGGAAGAGGGTGGAGGCGGGGGCAGAGGGGGCGAAGAAGGGCCCCCAGCATCGCCTCCGACTCCGACGTCCATGAGCTCCAAGTCGGACATGATGGAGGACGAGGAGGATATCGGCCTGGCCAAGGAGGAACTGGAGGATGCGGAGAGGAGCAGACGGGAACGCCTCGGAGGCAGCCTCGGACTACCCCCAGGGGGCGGAGAGGGTGCGGCCCCCGATGAGGACGGGGGCGGTGAGGTGGAGGAGCAGGCAGAGAGCTCGGAGAGGCGAGAAAGGGGATCGAAGAGCTGGGAGAGACGGGGGTCGTGCTGAGGATGGTGGTACGGCGGTGGTGGAGGCTGTTGCGGCGCTGGAGGCGGTGGCTGTTGGGAGTAGGGCTGGTGGTGGTGAAGGAGGAGATTCAAGTTCTGGTAGTGCTGCTGAGGGGCCGCGGGGGGGTGGTAGGGCTGGTGCTGGGGGGAGGACTGCCGCTGGTGATGGTGGTGGTGGTGGTGTGAGTGGTGGTGCAGTGGAGAGGCGCGCCTCCTGGCGGGAAGGCGCGGACTCCTCTGCTCCCCGTCCGCCATGTTCGGCTAGTAAAGAGCACCACGGTAGATAGACGTGCCGCGCGGGGGCTCGCTATCCGAGGAGAGGGCAGCGCAGAGGACTAGTGTTCCGCCGAGAAGGCGATTCCGCATCTCGCGTGCGGAGGAACTGGTGCTTTTGCGGATGGCCTTGAGGGGTCAGATGGCGGAAGACATGCGAGCACCTGTTGAGAGGAAGGATAGAATCAGAATGGTAAAAAATAATCACACTGCAACTCGTTGTGTTACCAGAACAAATGATCTTTGCTGATTTATGCCCAGCAGTACCAAGTAATATTAACTAAATTGTATACGAACTTACAAGTACAACAGAAACCAAATAACACAATCCATTACGTATTTTTATGAATAAGTTTACAGCGAAACAGAATTTCCAACAAGTTTGAGAAGGGCAAAGGGTCAAGGAAAATCGACGCACGTTCCATTGACAGGAAGAAAGAAGTCGACCCTCGAAGTCTTACTCGCCGTATCGCTTTAAACGGCTGTTATTCGGATACTTGTCAATGGATTTGCGCGCCAATTTCAAACAGCAATAAAGACGTCTCTCTGACGTCCCTGGGCAAAGGAAATTAAGGCAACCCTGTATACCTTTTTTTTAATTCCCGCAATTTTATCATTATTTTGATCATTATAGCTATGATTACACTAACCTTCATAGCAACCTTATATTTTTTATTTACATATCTTTGTTCATTACAATAGAAACAAATTATTGTACTTGTAATGCATGTAAACATATATTAAATCATTTATGTGAATAGGAATCTTTGCATTTTTTTGGCCTTTTACCTTTATCTTAACCTACTTTCTCCTTAAGAATTTAATTATTCGCAGAGTTATCAAAACTCCTCGTCTTGCGGGTGTTTTCCTGCTGAGGTTTATGATTTCCCAAGCGAAAATTTAGGTTTTTAAACCAACTAAATAGCGCTGTACTGTTTTTTCAAACTAGCTCTCTCTCTCTCTTATGAATTTTAAATGACGCAGGGTTAAATGTAAAAAGAGACATATTAGTCTCAATCTTGCCCAAAAAAGGTCGTTTTGTATTATTTTGATAACATCACACTCCTAATACAACTATATACGAAGGAAAAAACCTTTCAATGTCTAAAAATCAAAATCGAGGGAAAAAATACATTTACCTTCGGCATGAGCGATGTTTTCGATTTCTGTATGCACTATGAAGGCGATTCATAGTAAAATCAATCGAATCAGCTGTTACTTTGTGGAACTGCATCATAAAAAAACACTTAATAAAATAATAAAAATACTTTCTAAACACGTGTGGAACTTTGACGAAGTGTTTTTTTAATTTTATTAAGTGTTTTTTTTTGCAATTCATAGCGTTATCGGCAGACCATTGACTAAAAGAAAGCAGAATTCACTGCATCCTATGACAATTTATGAAGTTCGGCAAATCGTAAATGAACCGGACCATAGATAAAATATAGTCATCCGAGCAAAGTAATCGAACGTATGAAAACAAAAAAAGAATAATTTCAAAAGGAAAGTGGGGAAAGTAGGATTTTCTAAAATAGACGAGTTTTAGCGGAATTTAATCATGGTCAAGTTATAAGCATGAATGTTACTGAATACAGTGTCATATAAATCTAATTGGTTTATCAGTGACAGTATTCAGTGTTACCATTTTTCTCTACCGAACCCTCGCATGATTTCAGGACATTAAATATCTGTAATGTTAAAAATTCAGATGACGCCAAACCTTAACCGTTTTCCAATTGTTACAGCATTCAATAAGAGACTCGAAATTCGCTCTATTTAATAGGGTCGAATCGCTTTACATTTTTGAGTTCACTAGAACTGACATATTATACTATATATTATTGACATACACACGAGCAGTATAACAAGTTCTTAAATGTCACCCGATATTTCTTGAGTGAGTAATGGTAGTAAAAGTTGGGTGAATACACAAGAAAATAAGTAATATTTTACGTTTTGGCGTAATATTAGAGCTTCCATTCATTTCACAGCTTAGATAATAATTCATATGTATACAAAATACAAATATGCTACGATTTTAATGATTTCAAGATTTAAGTGTCATCAATATTCAGGTCTTTAGAGTTTCAAAGGAATACTGAATGCTCAAAGTATTGCTATTTATTCAGTTTTATCGTACCTGAAGCACCTGGCTTAGTCGTGATCAATTATCAGTAGAATTTCATCTTTTTACAACATCACTTTCAGAAAATTTTAACCCGCATCAACCGGTTGCTTTTAAGATTGTTTTTTGTTTGCAGTCTACATGCGTACATAGATGAAAAAGTATGATCTGTACAGACATTTTTATCGTGTTTCCGAAGCATAAAACATTCATTATATGGGGTAGATAATACTGTGACTCCATGCTAGGAATAGAATGCCATGCAATTCTATAGAGTTTCCAAGAATTAATTTCACATTGATACCGCGTTCATAAACATGTCGTTTTATTTTTTCTTATTGCTGTGGAATTCCCTGTCCAAACTTTGAAGATGACGAAACCTGTTCAAACCTTTGCAGGAAACCAAAAGTTGGCCCTAACGTCTGCAGAGTGGTTAAGAAATTCACGAAACAGCGTAATCTTCTAAAGATAGGGAGTCCGCAATCCTTCCTTCCGGGACAGTTATTTCCTTGATCTTGATTTACGCTAATGTTTTATCGTATCAAGACCAGCGAATGCATCCTTCCGATTGTTAAAACAGTAGCTTATTAGTTCGGCGTCTTAATCTAATTACTCTCGTCATCAAAGGCATCGGCGTCGAAAACCGTCCGCTTCGCATTAACTGAAAAGTGACTGTGACTGATTTTAGGATTTTGCAGAAGAAGTACTTAACAGAGTTATATTATAGATCAGGTTATACTTATAGTTTGATATATTATTTCGTTATTTATAAAACAAATATTGAAAAAGAGAAGAAATAGTACTTTTTCCACGATAGTAATGTCCCAATAAACACGGCATTTAGATAATTAGACAAAAAATATATTTATTAAAACACAAAGAAAATTGTAGTAAAAGAAATGAAAAGTTAAAAGATTTTAAAACAAAATATTATGGAGTATCGTGGGAAATGTACCACTGTTACGATGGAGATACAAGCCCCTTTTTTGTATAATACTGATAAAAATACTGTACTGATACTGAACTATACTTTTGTACGTTGAAAAACTTTGAAATTGATCAAATTGATTCTATCCGTTTGCACATCTTATTGTTAGTTATAAACTGCCACTAGAGTAGCAGTGCATAACTAAGTAGCTCCCTATTCCTCAATTCAAGTGCTGAAAACACTTGATGAGTATTTGGAGAGCGGCGAATGAAGTTCTGAAAGCGATTCCAAAGAGCAACAGGTTGTGAAGGCACTTCTGTTATCCAACAGACACATTGAAGAGCGGAAGATATAAGTGCACAAATCGATTCAAAGACATAAAGCTTACAACGATGAAATGGACGCGTAAAGCTATTTGAAGAACAAGCACAGAGGCAGAAGGCGTGATCATACTAGGCAATTATTATTATTAGGGGTCTTTATTAGGCGAGCATGAGACTAAAAAGTCTCCTCTTCCATCTAACCTGTCGTTAAGTTGTTACATTATTATAAGTATATTTCATGTATCAATGAAACATAGAGGAAAATAGAGGAAAATGTAAGAAGGGATTGCGGATGTAAAAAAAACCTAAGAAAAGCTTAGGAAAAAAACCAGCTGCAGGAAAACACCCGCAAAGAAGGGGGGTGTGAAAAACCTGCGCAAACCTACCGATAGCAAAAACTAAAAGCCATTTTTCTGTCGCAGGGTTTCGAACCCAGATCTTCAACTAGATGGATGGCGGATATTCGTGTATAATCATAGCTATGGAGTATATCGTGTAACGTAATAGCATCGAAAATCGAAGAAGCGAATGGGTTAGCAGGCTTAATTAACAAAAGGTAAAGGAGATATCTGTATTAAGAGTCGCAACTACGGCAGACTTTTATACTACATTTTTACTTTCTTCCTATACGCAGTATAGAGAAAGTATTGTATTCGCAAAAAAATTCGACCTCCAGATTTCAACGGAAATAGATGTTTTAGGACCCATGGGTAAATCCACATCAACTGAACCAAAGTAAACATAAAATTTTACCTCACCATTTCAGAATTCTTTCATAATTGACTCATTAATTACTTGCCCCAAGATAAGTAAAAATCCATTTTTTTAGATTTTTCTTTTAATTAGTTTTGTTGCTATGGGGATTCAAAGTTTACAAAAAAACGTGAAAATAAGCATGCAAGTGGAAATAAAGTTTAACATAACTCCTGAACTGTAAACGATAGAAAGCTCAAACAAACATTAATTTGTAGCTATTTTCTTAAGATTTAATATGATATGTAACATGACTACTTTTATAGAAAATTTAATTTCGGGGTCATAGGGGTCAAATTTAAAATTTGAGTTCTTTGAGACCACAATAATACAACAACAACAATTACATAAAAAAGTTATAGATAATGTACATTACTACAACTTTTGTAAGAAACATTTTTTCGTAGCACTGATTGTTTAGGATTTATTCTTGAATAATGGTTAACCGGAAGTTGTTGTTTATCCAGAAATGGAAGTTTTTCATACATATCTCTGTCAGAATGCAATGTAGGTATCTACAATTACATACAAAATTATAGATAATTTATATTACTACAACTTGTGTTTGAAACATTTTTTTGTAAAACTGATAGTTAGGAGATATTAGTGAATACTCGCTAACCGTAAGTTGCTTTTTATACAAAAATTGTAGTTTTTTTAATATCTCTGACAGAATATGATGTATTTATATACAATGTGTACAAAAGTTATACATATATAATGTATTTTACTACAACTTTTGTTTGAAACATTTTCCTGTGACACTCATTGTTTTGGAGTTATTAATATATTACCGGCATAGGCTTCTGTTTTCAACAAATTGGAGAAAGTCATGTGTTGGCCACATCAGAATTTTTACTCTGAATTCATACATGTGAACCATTGCTTTCTTAAGAATTCGGTCAAAACATTCAATAAAAGAGCTTTCTGTACATTCGTCGGAAGAAAGAAGGGCCATACGTAATGCACGTGCTAAGGAGCTAGGGATACCGCATTTATGATAATAATACGATCTTATTCGGGCGAGATTGGGACTAAAAGTCTCTCTTTCCATGTAACCTATCGTCATAGATTATAAATTAAGTAAATAAAAGAGATATTAAGAGAGAATGATAAGCTTTTAAGTTAATGCAATAACCAAAGATATTCTTAGGACAAATGTAATCCAATGACGGAAAACACCCACGAAGAAGTGGGACGTGAAAAACTTACGCAAATCTACCGATAGTAGTAACAAAAAGAAACACGACTATATTTAAAGAAAGAAAATTTGGATCACGGCTGTTAAGGTTCAATCCTGACAATGCAACGCATTAAAAATACGTAACTATACATAAAAAGTCCGGTGTCCTTTCTTGGTGAATGAGACGTAAAACGCCACACAGACGGCTTTCGAAAATTTTAAACCTCTAATGACTAAATATATAAATAAACTATCAATAATTACATGCTTTTGAAACATCAATAAGTATAGTAACGTCGATATTTAAATAAAGTTATCAATATTCTTTCAATACGTTGTTAACGCTAAAGCAGCAAAAAATCCGCATATATTAAGAAATGAAATTGGTGACAACTGGTGCTTTACGTTTCTTTAAAATTGGCATCCCTCTGTATGCTAATGCTTGATAGTACTACAACCAAGCATTTTGGTACTCCCAGCGACCCTTACTATTTTTAAAATGATAATTTCCAAGATTTCCTCCATCTAAAAGTTCTCTTAGATTGTTTTACCCTTTCGCTGAATTTTTAGTTCTTTTTAAAGTTTTTACAACTCTACTAAAACCCCAAGGATATTCCCATTACGTGATTTCGCAAAGGGAAGGCTCTTAATTTAGCTCTCTCGCCGCAGCCATTGCGATAGTACATCCTATATAAGGGGAATTCCCCATGCAGAGGTATCAAAGCGGTTATCTAGTCATCAATCTTATGCAAAGCACTAATGAAGATTATGGATTCCCCTAGCCTAAAATCAGACAAGCGTTATGACTAAGGAGGAAGCTTCCGCCTGCTAAAGACTTCCGTGTTCTTTTTATAGGATATCTGATTGCGAAAGAGACGTTTGACGATTAGGACTAGACTTTAAATTAGGTTTCCATGACATTAGTCAACACCATAAAAATCCACACGACAAGGGCTCACGTTGACAACACCACGCACTGAAAAAAGCCCACATTAGCAAAAACGATAGGGACAAGAGGAAAACCAGGATTGTAGTAAACGGATTCAAACGAAACATTCAGAGGACATTCTTTACTTAAAAATGATGCACAGGTGTCCGTCAAACTCAATGAGCCTTTGTCAGAAGCATAGAAGTATTTATTGAGTGGTTTCTTCAATCTTTCAGTTTCCTTTGGTACTAATTACATTAGCTGTCCTCTTAAACTTGATAGATTTCCTATAAAATAGCATCTTCGCAAATTTAACAGCGAGGATACCTAGACCAACTAAGCAACCAGGAAATCTGAGAAACGGTTTTGGGAACTTTTGTGCTAAGTTATCCAAAACATTTCCAATTGCAGTTACCCAAATTGGTCTTACGTAGTCAAATGCATCTAAATAATATTAGCAGCTAAACAACTTGTACTAATGACAAAGGAATTTATAAATACATCATGTACAAAAGGAAAGGAATTTCTTAAGCAATCCGACGGCGACACTTTATTAACTACGTCCTCCTTTCCATCTCCGGAAATAAGCATTAAAATATAAAATTCAGAAGATATCACATACATTTTTAGTCAAATAAGTTGACTTAATGTAGTAAAATTTATTAAAAGAGTATCGCAGGAGATAGATAACAATTAATGGTAAACAAACTGCTAAAGATTCATGTACATTGCAGCAAAAGGAATGGACTGGAGATATCACAGCGGAAACTAAATTAACTATACCGCGAAAGCATAATTAATGAGATAAAATTAATAACGTCGGGGGAAAATATATCCCCGCCAGACATTCAGCTAATAGAACGGTATATATGCAAGACGTCTCAAAGGGAAACTTCATTCAAGAATCTCAACCGTCTTAAGCTCACTAGGCGCGTCCAACTCACAACACGACATGGCCCTCGCAAAAACGACCCTCTTCCTCGGCGTCGCTCTCTGGGCAATGGTCCACTCACTCAACGCCAGTCCAACCAAAATCCCGAGTCGCATAGAAGAAGTCGACCTACGGACCTTAGAGAACCCGAATATGAACGGATACTGCCCCAGTTACATTGAAAGAGACGACGATCCAAACCGCATCCCAAGACTCATCCACCACGTCGTCTGCAACAGAACGGTCACCGACATGTGCTCTGGAACGAGGGGAAGGTGCTGCCTACAGTTGAAGCAGGAAATTCAGTACTGTAAGTTTCGCGAGGGAAGCAACACAATTGTGGAATTTGCGAGCACTACTGTGAACAGCGGCTGCGTCTGTAAAGTGAACTTCTAGTTGAAGCCGACTCAAGTTGAGGACCTCTCAACCCGATTGAGCATTGTGTTTTCGAGTTAAGTTATTCGTTATTTATTTATGCATTAGTTGCTTTAATTTATTCTGTAAATGTTAATTTACGGTACCTATATCTCAGGGAAAAAGCTGAGAGGATTATTTTACATTGTTGTTATTTATGAAAGTTTATACAAAATTTTGGAAATTGTTATCTAAGGACAGAGCAATTGCTGTTTCCTATGAGAAAGTTGAAAGATTTAACATTGATCTTATACTTACGGTCATTGTTTTCTTATGCTAAGTTATTTATTATTTATTTATGCATATTGTTTTACATTATTTAATTATGTCTATTGTGCTTATATTTATTCTGAAAAAGTTTATTTATTGTTCCTATATCTCAGAGAAATAACTGAGAGGATTATTTTGAACATTGTAATCTCCGGATTAGGCTCCTGCTGGCAAATTGTGAATTTTGTTGATGGTGACTTTTTTTGCTTTCGTTATGCATTTATAGTATTCAAAACATTTGTATTACCATGTGTTAGTCATGAAACTTAGAAGATACCTCTACAAAACCCGATATTATTATTGACAGAAATTCCCGCATTCAGGGATGTACCGTTTTACTGTATGAATGTAAATTATTTTCTTTAATTTATACTTGCATATAAAATGTATTTATTTATGAAAAACTATTTATTAAAACTTTCAAAATAAATTGACTTGATTTCTCTTTCATGAGACGTCCATCCTATGATCCATTCATGGCGTTAAAATCTACTCTACAGAGTAGTCCTTGAAAACTCATGGAACTGTTATTATCTGACTAAACAGAAATGAAGGGTTACAGACATAGATTTTTTAAAGAGAGATTCCCAATATTTAAAAATATCTACATTTGGCTCTCCATTTCTCAAACAACGTGAAAGAAAGGAATATATTCAGTTCCAACAACTTAATGTCATGTACCAAAAAGTGGGGACGAGTTTCTCAGAGGTTATATAAATTTAAAAAACGGTAGCGAATTTAAATCAGACTGACGAAGATAAAAAAAGAGGAACAATCTCGAGGAATCCAATAAGATAACACTCAATTATATATTCCACCACTGAGAAGCAAATAATTAATTTCATGTAGTAAGAAGAAAACGTTTTCCTTTTGTTGATGTTCCATTAATTTATGGGGTACCCATTCAAGGCATTTACCATCCCAATCGTCCATTTTCAGTCTCAAACGTGTCCAACTCGCACATTCCTTGGCTCTCGCCAACCACGTGTCCAACGCACACGCAATGACCGTCTTACTCTGGGCAACGATCAGCTCCCTCTACGCCAATCGAATCACTTTCTCGATATCAGGGCATCAACATAAACAAGGTAACGATCCAAGACCTGGACGAGATCTGCCCTTCTTGAATCAAAGAAGATTTCCATCACAACCGCATCCCCAGTGACTTCAAGGAAATCGGAGCAAATATAGTAATTTGTCTAGCGAACCAAGATGTGATCATTTCGTATTTGCAGATAATTTTGTCCGAGCTACAGTCACTTTCCTTCAGAAAGGGAAGCTTCCTGGCTGGAAATAGAGGAGTTTATCATATATATAAGTAGTGAACCGTCCGTGCGCCCCCCTCTCTATCTCAGAAATGGTGAGGTTTAAAGGCACGCGTTTAAAGAAATTTGGAGGTTGTAAGCAACTTATACCCCTGACGACGTAGGCAATTGTTAAATTTGAGCTCTTGAATATATATAATCCATAAGAAGACATTGTGAATAAATGATCAGGAAAAAATAATGCTGGAAATAAGAAATAGAATCGGATAAAGAAATTTTATATATTGACTCATATATTATAGATATAATTTCATTATAAAAATTTGCAGTTACAAACAATAAACTTTAAAGAATCTCTCAGAAAAATATAAAAAAATTTTAAAAAGTCCAAATTTTGTTTAATCGTTTGAAGCAACAAAGCTTTATTTATATTAACGTAATTGTAAACTGTCAATTTGTGAAATAAAACGGTATGATAATTAATGTGCTGCAAGATAACGTTTCCTCTCGATCAATGCAACTGAATAAGTACAAATACATAGGTAACTTAGTGATGTTTTTAATAAAATCTTCTGAATTGAGAATTAAATCTAATCTACACGTTGAACTGCAATTAGTCAAAGTGTAACAAATCGCAAAAAACGCATAACTGTCCAAAAAGGTAAAGCAATTTTATGTATTTTTAAATGCGGAATGCAAAAGCGTCTGTTTCTTTTAGTTCTTCCACCCCATATACACTTACTATCTTTCTGTCATTGTTCCTTAATTTTTTCAAGGAAGAATACTTGAAAAAAGAAAAAAGTACGTCGAGACCATGAATCGAACCGGGGGCTCCCAATTGCCGGTCCGGTGCTCTGTCCGTTCAGCAATTCCCGCGAGAGAATCCTCTCATGCTATTCAGGAGACTAATTGAGAAAAGAAGGAGCTACAATCACAACTTCACGAAGGATCATTCAAGTAGATATTCACTGATGAATAAAGAGGATTAGGCTGGACGATCCACTGTGAGTATTACTTAATTCCTTTGTTCCGTCACTAATGACGACGCCTTGTCATAGAGGAGGTCTTTACTACAAGGAAAACTCTTATAATGACGTCTCGCGGTTAACGCTTAAAAGCAACCTCTGAAACTATAAATATATTACTCACAAGGGGAACCCACGGTCTGGGAAATGAAGTTCGGGATGAGGCTTTGCGTAGTAATAGCAGGGCCCGAAACTCATACTATGCTAAAGCCATAGGACCCCATAGGGCCCCAGTCCCGTGCAAAAGGGCCTCAAAGTTTTTAATACAATATATATACTAAAAAGTTTATCTCATTGTTCAACTGGCACCGTAGTCTAGGCGGTAGCAATCGTAACTGATAATGCGTAGTCTCCGTGTTCAAATCTCTGTTAGAGCAAATATTTTTTTTCTCTTTTTTTCATAAATTTTATTTTAATTTCATTTTATTTTATATTCATTATTTTGTTTGTTCTCGTGACCTTGACTCGCTGCAACACCTACATTGTGATGGGATACGCGGGTACATCCTCCCATATTCAAATTCCTTGGATAACACATTAAAAAACTGTTATCCTCTCCACAAGGAATATTAGAGTAGTTTTGGATGTCCGTACAAATTTCACTTACCTGTTTTAGAATATGGCACTGTGGTATGGAATCATATTAACGCAATTGTAAAAATTCAAATGCCTTTTGTTAAATGGCTATGCTTAAATCTGGGAAGGTTGTTAATTGTGATAAGGATTCCCAAGAATCTTGGGAAAAACGGACGAAAAAAAGTCTGACAGGTCTGGGAATCGAAACGGGAATCTTCCTCCATCCTGGAGGCTACCTTAACCATCTAGGCTAGAACAGTTTCGATTCCCGGCCCTGTAAAACATTTTTTAAGTCCGTTTTTCCTTGGGAATTTCCTTGGGTCTTGTTTATTTTTATGTCCCTGTAAGAAGAATTCGTCAACAGTCCATTTTTCGTGAGATTCGCGGCAGTTCCCTAATGAAAAATGAGCCACTTGCAAGGGCCATAAATAGAGTCTATTTCATTAAAATAACTGTGATTGTGACATTTTTAATGATGTTTTAATGTCACTTAAGAAAAAGAATTAATTATTCTTAATTGTAACTGATATGTATTTTTTCCAATTTTATTTTCATTGCATTTTTATATTTATGTGACTTAGTGTTTTTTGTTTGTGTATTGTCTGATTTATTTGTATCACTGAATTATTCTGTAATTTTACTTTATCATAACGCTTATCATTGGGGGCAACCTGTAAGCGTTAAATAAATTATTATTAATAATAATAGTATCGTAAACGCAAAAAAACAGTGTTTCCAATTTTTTTTAAAGAGGTCTCTTTCGAGGATATTTCTAGTCTGTCTGTCTTTTGGTAACAATTTTTACACATTTCTCTTTTATTTGACAAAGTAAAAAGCAGATTTTTCTGATCATCAGTGAAAAGAAAATGTTATGCTCAGAATACTGTATTTATTTATTAAGTACCATCAATACATCTTTAACCGATTGGATTGCATTTTATGGTAATAAAACAATTCTAAAAAATATAAATTAAGACAATTTTATTACATTCATTACAATAATTTATAATAAATCACAATATATATCCGTGATGAATAAATTAAATACATTAAAGTAATAAAAAACACGAAACCTTTAAACGAGGGAATCACTTAAAATAATACCCACTACTGTACAGGAATCCACTCAATTTCGTGTTCATTGCGTAGAAAACAATGTCGAATGATATAAATAAGTTTTATATAATAAAAACACCAGTGGTGGAAACACTTCTCTGCAATTACACTGTGAGATTGGAGCAGGATATATAGAATTGTACTGTCAATGGTATCGTAAGGGAATAAATAAGGCAACATAAATAATATGAAATGTAAAACACCAAACAATTGGCTATGTTATCACAATCTTAATTGTATAACTCAAGTTTAGAGAAAATCTTCAGTTCTCCCAAAACTATTCTTTGCTAAGGTATTTAATTTCCTAGGAATGCTATAGCAATTCACATCACCAGATGTCACTAGGTGTGGCTTTCTTTACATCAGTGCTTGAAGAAATGTTAGCGGAGTGAGAAATACGTTATCTGCCATCTGGTCGTGAGCTTCTTAGCTCTAGTCAGCTCAAACTATACTTCCGTCGTTCATGTAGACGCAGCCAATCTTCATAATAGTACTCGCCCGATCCACGCATGTGTTGTTAGCCTTGATGTGCGTACAGTACTGAACAGGCTGCACCAACTGCTTGCAGCACCATCCTCCCTCAGAACAGTTGCCGGTGGCCGCTTCGTTACTGCAGACGACGTGCACGATGGTTCTGGGGATGCGGCCGTCAACGTTGTCCACTTCAATGTTAGAAGGGCAGATTGTGTTATTTATCCTTTCCTTGTTCAGATCAATCTCTGCGCACACCGAGCAGTTGATCGGATTGGCGTAGAACGAGAGGACCATTGCCCAGAGAGCAACGCCGAGGAAGACGGTCAGGTTAGCGAGAGCCATGTCGTGTGTGAGATGGACACGCTAGAGAACTGGATACGGGTCTAATGTGGAATGGTATTCAGAGTTAAAAGCTCGTGAATATATACCACTGAATTAATTGAATATAATGCGGGGAAAATTCTTTTTTCCTTTTAGTTAATTTAGCTGATTAATTTGCTATCGCGATGCACGTAATTGAGTTTTCCGTTGTGAAATCTCAAGAACTTTTCCCTCCCTGAAGTCTCCATCTATTTTGTGGATGCTTTAGTTTTATCATATGTGATCTATAAGGAGTATAACTACTTATTTTATAACTTTTATAACACCTTAATGTTCAATGAAATTGATTATATTTGAGTATTTATAGTATTTTCAATTTTTATTTCTGGCTACTCTTACGTATAGCATAGGTCGCATGCAGGATTGTCCTTCGGCTGTATTTTGATGTCATAAAAGAAAGGCAGCTCACCAAACTTATTTGCAAATTTATTTTTATCCTTAAAACGTGAGCATGATTTCAAATATACTTTTGCGTAAGACTTATTATAGTATCATCGGAATCGATTAACTTCGACCATGAAATGGAATTTCAAGGCGAAGAGAAATTTTTGGTTTTACTAAGTCTCAATTACCAGGTTATATCTTTTACAACGTAATACGTTAATCGATTATTGAAGTACGTACACAAGAAAGCAATGAAGCATGATTAACACAGCAAGCGATGGACTGCTACTCTATTTACGTGGACCCCATTATTCTTTCTTCCTGATATGCACCAACCGTTAATCTATATGGACTCCTGAAGGTCCGAATTGACCACTTTGGAACTCGTTGGTAAAGATGAAAGATCATAGGAAGAGGAATGGACATTACTAGACGAATTTCCGAAAAGACATTATCAGCCTATCGAGCAAGCAGAGAATTGCGTACCATGGATTCACTAGAAACTTTTATGGCATGTGTCATGCTCTAACATTATTGATACGTGTCAGTCAGTTCGACTCAATTCGCCTGTGTTGATGCAAAATAGCCATTTGAAAATCGGATTCATGCAACCACTTGAAAGCATATGGAATTATAACCTAACATACATTTCTGATTTTTATACGAAAAAAGTTCGACAATGTCTGGAAGGTAAGGTTCGAAAATGTTGGTGGTGAAAAAGATTGTTATTTGAAAAAAAATTGGGATAAGTAGTAACTAAATGATAAATGTCACAGGGCTATAGGATAATGCACGTGTACGAAGTGTTTGCTTAACGCCAATTATTTTGCCAAGCTATCCAGCGGTACATTGGACTAAAGATTGCGAACATGTGCAATACTCCCTTCTTCGATATAACAGCTAATCAAAACCGAATAAAAGCATACTCGAAAGTATCAGATACAACTATCAATTACCAATTAAATATGGTGAAATTATTATCTTTTTTCTCCCTGATGTGCTTCTTTAGCAATTGATTTCTAGCTAAGTCCTCCAAATCTCTAGTAATCTTATCAAGAGGTGCTAAACAAAAGCAACAACAACAAAAAAATTAACACACACAGCAATTCTATAGCTACAAAAATCAGATCACCTGTATTCAAACCCGGTCGGAGCGGAGGAAGAGCGTTAGAAAGCCCTATTCAAGAACAATTGTGCCCAAAGGAATCAATTTCACACTACGTATATCAAAAAACATGATTAAGACTAGGCTCTTAACGAAATAGAATGTTGGAAATCATCGAAAGCCGTCTGTTTCAGGGCTCCACAACCTCAGAAGAAAATAGCATTTCTACCAAAATATATACTGAGAATATTTTAGAAAATTCGAATACTCAGCTTTCCTATTGTTTCCACAAACCGGCGGCAACAAAGTGGAAAGCGGTGATATAGAAAACTTCTCGATATTTTCAGGCCTCGAATCAAGTAAATAAAAAAAATCTGATGTGGCCAACACATGACTTCCTCCATATTTATTGAAAACAGACGCCTATGCCGATAATATATAAATAATTCCTAAACAATCAGTGGTACGAAAAAATGCTTCATACAAAAGTTGTAGTAATGTACATTATCTTTTACTTTTGTGTGTAATTATATACACCTACATTGCATTCTGACAGAGATATGTTTGAAAAACTATCATTTCTGGATAAACAAAAACTTCCAGTTAGCCATTATTCAAGAATAACTCCTAAACAATCAGTGTTACGAATAAATGTTTCATACAGAAGTTGTAGTAAAATAAATTAGCTATAACTATTGTTTTTAATTGTATATACCTACATTGCATTCTGACGGAGATATTAAAGAAACAAAGTTTTGTTCCTGTTATACCGGAATTTCCGGTTAAGTGGTATTCTTCAAGAACTAATCAACTTTTGGCATTGTTATGAAAATACTAAATAAGAAGTTTGGGAATGATCGGATAATTACTTTTTAAGATAGACCGCACACAAACGTTCTTACCACAGACAGACACAAAGACAGACATGTTCGGGAAAATAGCGAGAACGAGCTCTATGTCCAGGCGCTTACAGAAGAAGCAAAAGCAAAGCGCAAGCAGGAAGCGCCGGAAATTTCGATGCGAAGCAGCGGTGAGGAGTAGTAACGCCAAAAGAGAAGGCGGCCGTCGCATCAATCGTCCCCCGATGATGAGAATGTGTTTGTGCTAGCGCATTTGGATATTGTCAATATTTTAAACAAATTGAATCAGAAAAAGGCGGTTTTGGGTACATCCCTATTTTAGAAAAATAAAGGATTGCGGTACGTTCAATTTGCTCAAAGAATTTAACTTGACAAGGATAAAAACAAAGCTGGTCATAAAAGTATTCAATTTTGGATTCAGTTATATTTACGGGATATGAATGATTTCGTTGCTCTTCAACTTGTTTAAATAATTGTACCTGCATGGAGAGAATTTTCAAATCCTTTTATATAATGCTTAGGGGAATATTCGGTATTTAAATATAAAAATAAACCAGACCCTAAAATAAATCCCAATTACAAGATGGGAATACGTAATAACCGGCTGTAAAGAGAAAACATTCGATTAATCTTAGCATGATTACTTCGAAATGTCAATGACAACATTCGCCAATAAACTGCAGAGTATAAATGATCGATGAGATTAATTTAGCTCTTTGTGAACTAAAACCAAGCGAGAAACAAAAGAGTTCTTGTCAACATCAATATACATACATGTCCGAGAACACTTGCATCGCGTTTTACTTAAGAAAAGCCATTATTTAGCTTAAACTGTCTGACTATATTGTGGTTAACTGAATAGATCATTCCAAAATTTTCTTCGGCCTCACTTGAGTCAACAACAACGCATAGCTTCATTATTTTTATAAACCTTTGGGTTATTATTCAGCAATTTGGGAGGTTTTAAAATAATCCGAGGAGCGTAGTATTCTGTTTTATTTACTGAATACGGTGGAAATTTAGTTTTTTAAATCAAAACATCAGTCGAATTTAAAAATAACTCTAATGCAAATTTTATTTTCGGTATAATGTAGTCTTTCTAGATTCAATGAAATATAAAAGTTAAATAAAACTTTCCTGCTTAACTTACTGATTTATTATTCTATGCTATTGTACTCGTAAGTTACAGCGAGCTACTCCCCGATCGGACCTTTGATATACAGTTGAGCGATTGACAACAAAGTATATTTTTTCTGGTTTCATGAATGGGATTAACCTTTTCAGTGTTATTTTCATAACTCGAGCAGTCGCGCGTTGTATTCCATACAATAGATCGTTTTTCGGCCAAAATTGTAAAATTAATTGAACTAATTATTATTTCTGAGTACTAAACTTTGGGTAATAACATAATTTAAGAGGATGATTTAAGAACTAAACAACTTATAGTAAAAATATTATTATTCACCATTATTTATTTACATGCGTTCAGAGAGTACCTAAAAAGCTAGATGTCTATTAGTTCCGAAACTGAAATGCGTCTAATAAAGGATAAGATGAAATAAGTGAAAAACTCCACGTAAATGTTATAATATGCAAAAATAGATTTCACCGACGGAAAACTTACCCAAACGGTCCCTCGAGGTGTGTGTTACAACAGCCGTCACTTCACAGATTTACTCGCTTTTGCAGTCGGTTTAAGACTAAAAAGAAGCATTTCACGACTTTAAAAGTTAATGGTAAGTGCGATAAAGAATAGACCCGGGTATGAGGTTCAAGGGACCACCCAGGTAGAAACAGGACCCGAAAAACCGTCTGTGTTGTACAAAATACAACAGCGCGACTGTCGGAGGGTTAAATAATAATATAATATTACAATTATAATTAATTTTGTGCGATAAATCATCGTTCATATGTATTATTATTTGCGACCTTTTTCCGATTTAACTTCTTTAAGCTATCATTTTGGGTTAGCAATATTTATTCAATATTGTTATAAAAATTAGAAAGAAAGCTCATAAAATATTCGTTTTATTAATGCATATCATTTTAATTGTTTATATGTTTACCTGTTCACTCCACTAAATTTCTTTGGCGATGAATTTCGTTGATTATAGCGTACATAATTGGGGAGTTTTATCTATCCTAAATAAATTATTATTATGTGAGTACATTTTGTAGTAATCTATGGATGATAGCTCTGCATTACAAACACAAAAAGCATAAAACTAGAAAAGCGCATGTATATGCTGTAAAATCAAAGTGGTTTAGTAATCAGATATCCAGCATTTTTAACTATTTAATACTTTTAACCATGTTCTTCAACTCTTTTACGGTGATAATCCAGCGAGCTGCGGTCATATAAGCACTGATCTTGTCCAAAGAGTTGCACAAAATTATATTAAAATCATGACCGTCACAAATGATTAAACGCTATGATTATTCAAGCTCATTCTATTTATTTGTTAAGTAAAAATCCTGGCCTGTTATATAAATTACTCCTAGAACGCACTACAGGAAACTCGGAGCGCACGAGGCGAAATTAGAACACGTTCTAATCGGGAGGCAAAGAGACGGCGGAAGCGAAGAGCGTCCTCGCCGTGCTTCCTTCGCGTCTCGTCTTTTGGCGTCGATCTACTTAGTAACTAATGTTGTATTTCAAGGGGACGTCGCGCCTCCGTCTCACTGCCTCTGTAGGCGCCCGGCCTATGGGCCCCAAAACATCTATTTCCGTCAAAATCTGGTGGTGGAATGTTTTTGCGAATACAATACTTTCTCTATCTATAATATAAAATAGAGTGTGGGTGTGTGTGTATGTATGTATGTTCGCTGAAAGCTCGAGAGCCGAGAGTCGCAAAACTTTGAAACTAGTACGTATAGGGAGAGAGTAACAAGGACCACAATGCTGACAGAAGAAACTATCATAATTCAAAAAGGCGAAAAAGAGAAGGTAACTCTTCCAATAAAACGAAAAATTACTGTTCCCTGAATCGATCTTGTGTAGATAAATGAATTTGAGCAGTATCGCCGCAGCTAAATACGTGTATTAAAGAAAAATGTATATTTTAAAATCTTTCTTACTACGAGACGAGGACATTTCGTAAGAAATCGGACGGCGACACTATATTAACTGCGTCCTCCTTTCCATCTCCGGAAATTAACATTAAAATATAAAATTCAGAAGATATCACATACATTTTTAGTCAAATAAGTTGACTTAATGTAGTAAAATATATTAAAAGAGTATCACAGAAGATAGATAACAATTAATGGTAAACAAACTGCTAAAGATTCATGTACATTGCAGCAAAAGGAATGGACTGGAGATATCACAGCGGAAACTAAATTAACTATACCACGAAAGCATAATTAATGAGATAAAATTAATAACGTCGGGGGAAAATATATCCCCGCCAGACATTAAGCTAATAGAATGGTATATATTCAAGACCTCTCAAAGGGTAACTTCATTCAAGAATCTCAACCGTCTTAAGCTCACTAGGCGCGTCCAACTCACAACACGACATGGCCCTCTCAAAAACGACCCTCTTCCTCGGCTTCGCTCTCTGGGCAATGGTCCACTCACTCAACGCCAGTCCAACCAAAATCCCGAGTCGCATAGAAGAAGTCGACCTACGGACCTTAGAGAACCCGAATATGAACGGATACTGCCCTAGTTACATTGAAAGAGACGACGATCCAAACCGCATCCCAAGACTCATCCACCACGTCGTCTGCAACAAAACGGTCACCGACATGTGTTCTGGAGCGAGGGGAAGGTGCTGCCTACAGTTGAAGCAGGAAATTCAGTACTGTAAGTTTCACGAGGGAAGCAACACAATTGTGGAATTTGCGAGCACTACTGTGAACAGCGGCTGCGTCTGTAAAGTGAACTTCTAGTTGAAGCCGACTCAAGTTGAGGACCTCTCAACCCGATTGAGCATTGTGTTTTCGAGTTAAGTTATTCGTTATTTATTTATGCATTATTTGCTTTAATTTATTCTGTAAATGTTAATTTACGGTTCCTATATCTCAGGGAAACAGCTGAGAGGATTATTTTACATTGTTGTTATTTATGAGAGTTTATACAAAATTTTGGAAATTGTTTTCTAAGGACAGAGCAATTGCTGTTTCCTATGAGAAAGTTGAAAGATTTAACATTGATCTTATACTTACGGTCATTGTTTTCTTGTGCTAAGTTATTTATTATTTATTTATGCATATTGTTTTACATTATTTAATTATGTCTACTGTGCTTATATTTATTCTGAAAAAGTTTATTTATTGTTCCTATATCTCAGAGAAATAACTGAGAGGATTATTTTGAACATTGTAATCTCCGGATTAGGCTCCTGCTGGCAAATTGTGAATTTTGTTGATGGTGACTTTTTTTGCTTTCGTTATGCATTTATAGTATTCACAACATTTGTATTACCATGTGTTAGTCATGAAACTTAAAAGATACCTCTACAAAACCCGACATTATTATTGACGGAAATTCCCGCATTCAGGGATGTACCGTTTTACTGTATGAATGTAAATTATTTTGTTTAATTTATACTTGCATTTAAAATGTATTTATTTATGAAAAACTATTTATTAAAACTTTCAAAATAAATTGACTTGATTTTTCTTTCATGAGACCTAGTATTTACGTCCATCCTATGATCCATTCATGGTGTTAAAATCTACTCTACAGAGTAGTCCTTGAAAACTAATGGAACTGTTATTATCTGACTAAACAGAAAGGAAGGGTTACAGACATAGGTTTTTTAAAGAGAGATTCCCAATATTTAAAAATATCTACATTTGGCTCTCCATTTCTCAAACAACGTGAAAGAAAGGAATATATTCAGTTCCAACAACTTAATGTCATGTACCAAAAAGTGTGGACGAGTTTCTCAGAGGTTATTAAAATTTAAAAAACGGTAGCGAATTTAAAACAGACTGACGAAGATAAAAAAAGAGGAACAATCTCGAGGAATCCAATAAGATAACACTCAATTATATATTCCACCACAGAGAAACAAATAATTAATTTCATGTAGTAAGAAGAAAACGTTTTCCTTTTGTTGATGTTCCATTAATTTATGGGGTACCCGTTCAAGGCATTTACCATCCCAATCGTCCATTTTCTGTCTCAAACGTGTCCAACTTGCACATTCCTTGGCTCTCGCCAACCACGTGTCCAACGCACACGCAATGACCGTCTTACTCTGGGCAACGATCAGCTCCCTCTACGCCAATCGAATCACCTGCTCGATATCAGGGCATCAACATAAACAAGGTAACGATCCAAGACCTGGACGAGATCTGCCTTTCTTGAATCAAATAAGATTTCCATCAGAACCGCATCCCCAGTGACTTCGAGGAAATCGGAGCAAATATAGTAATTTGTCTAGCGAACCAAGATGTGATCATTTCGTATTTGCAGATAATTTTGTCCGAGCTACACTCACTTTCCTTCAGAAAGGGAAGCTTCCTGGCTGGAAATAGAGGAGTTTATCATATATATAAGTAGTGAACCGTCCGTCCGTCCCCCTCTCTATCTCAGAAATGGTCAGGTTTAAAGGCACGCGTTTAAAGAAATTTAGAGGTTGTAAGCAACTTATACCCATGACGACGTAGGCAATTGTTAATTTTGAGCTCATGAATATATATAATCCATAAGAAGACATTGTGAATAAATGATCAGGAAAAAATAATGCTGGAAATAAGAAATAGACCATATCGGATAAAGAAATTTTATATATTGACTTATATATTATAGATATATATCGACTGCAGAAGGCCCTAAAGTCGCGATTTTCCCCATAAGATAACATGGCGGGGATTTTCGAAAATTTTTTGAGGCCTTTCCCGGAAGAGTTGAGAGTTGAAATTCAAAAGATCGCTAGATGCCGTGTATATCTAAAGGAAACCACATAGACATCTACAAATATTATCCTTGGTTCGATGCTAGATCAGGGCAAATATTCTCCCGTCTAATTTACATTGCGATTTTTAAGATTTTTTTAAATTACTTGCAGATGACTTGGAAACTTGAAACTTAGCACGTGGATATATATCATAAATATATTTTATAATAAAATTTTAGAACTCGCTGATGGTCCTTGGTTCGATCCCAGAGGGCCATTTACATCCTACAATGCATTTCTTATGGAGATAACGGAAGCAAATTTTAGGTACTTCCCGGCATGCTATCGACATCAAACTTTGCATATAAAAAGATCAAGTCCATACAAATCAAACAGTGCATTTACCGCTTACAATGTGTCCTGGGTTCGACACCAGGTGTCTCTGCAATCAGAAGTTGATCCGATTTTTAGGAATTATTTTGAAACCTTTGCCAATAATATAGAAACTTCAAATTCGGCATATAGATAGATATCATAAATAACTTTCAGAAACATTTTTTAGATTTCCAAGATCGTCCTTGGTTCGAATCCAGAGAGCCATTTAAATTCGTGAAAATTAGAACGTCTTTTGAGGCAGTTGTAGCCCATATTTCTGCTTGAATTTTCACACATAGTTAGACATGGTGATGTTCTATTGTGTTTTATAGTAGGTTCACCAGTAAGACCCGGGTTCAATGTCAGACGATGGAATTTCAGGGAATTTTAAGAAAAATTTCAATCCACTTATTTCTTTTGATGGCCGTCCCGATATAATGCCGACATGAAAATAGTGTTGTCGATCTGCTTGCAGTATGCAAGCTACATTTTACTCGTATATATTATATATATATATATATATATATACGAGTAAAATGTAGCTTGCATACTGCAAGCAGATCGGCAATATGCTATGCTTAAATCTGGGAAGGTTGTTAATTGTGATAAGGATTCCCAAGAATCTTGGGAAAAACGGACTTGAAAAAAAGTCTGACAGGGCCGGGAATCGAACCGGTGATCTTCCTCCATCCGGGAGACTACCTTAACCATCTAGGCTACTACAATTTCGATTCCCGGCCCTGTCAGACATTTTTTAACTCCGTTTTTCCTTGGGAATTTTCCTGGGTGCACGCCCTTATGTGCAAAGTCACCTCAACCCTTTCCTCATGTGATAAAGATTATTATAATGTGTGTAAAGTTTATAATCTTACCTCACTTAGCGTGAGAAGAAGTTTCTTTCATTTAATGTTTATTGTTAATGTAGAAAGAGGTACTATTTCGTCATCTGAACTACTTGGTCTTGTTTATATTTATTTCCCTGTAAGAAGAATTCGTCAACAGTCTATTTTTCGTGAGAGTCACGCCAGTTCCCTAATGAAAAATGAGCCACTTGTAAGGGCCATGAATAGAGTCTATTTCATTAAAATAACTGTGATTGTGACATTTTCAATGATGTTTTAATGTCACTTAAGAAAAAGAATTAATTATTCTTAATTGTAACTGATATGTATTTTTTCCAATTTTATTTTCATTGCATTTTTATATTTATGTGACTTAGTGTTTTTTGTTTGTATATTTTCTGATTTATTTGTATCACTGAATTATTCTGTAATTTTACTTTGTCATAACGCTTATTTAGGGGGCAACCTGTAAGCGTTAGATAAATTATTATTAATAATAATAGTGTCGTAAACGCAAAAAAGAGTGTTTCCAATTTTTGTCCGGGGTCTCCATCTAGGATATTTCTAGTCTGTCTGTCTTTTGGTAACAATTTATACACATTTCTCATTTACTTGACAAAGAAAAAAGCAGATTTTTCTGATCATCAGTGAAAGGAAAATGTTATGCTCAGAATTCTGTATTTATTTATTATGTTCCATCAATACATCTTTAACCGATTAGATTGCATTTTATGGTAATAAAACAATTCTAAAAATATAAATTTACATAATTTTATTACATTCATTTCAATAATTTATAATAAATCACAATATATATCCGTGAATAAATAAATTAAATACATTAAAGTAATAAAAAACACAAAAACCTTTAAACGAGGGAATCACTTAAAATAATACCCACTACTGTACAGGAATCCACTCAATTTCGTGTTCATTGCGTAGAAAACAATGTCGAATGATATAAAAACGTTTTTTATAATAAAAACACCAGTTGTGGAAATACTTCTCTGCAATTACACTGTGAGATTGGAGCAGGATATACAGAATTGTACTGTCAATGGTATCGTAAGGGAATAAATAAAGCAATATAAATAATATGAAATGTAAAACACCAAACAATTGGCTATGTTATCACAATCTTAATTGTATAACTCAATTTTAGTGAAAATCTTCAGTTCTCCCAAAACTATTTTATGATAAGGTATTTAATTTCCTAGGAATGCTATAGCAATTCACATCACCAGATGTCACTAGGTGTGGCTTTCTTTACATCAGTGCTTGAAGAAATGTTAGCGGAGTGAGAAATACGTTATCTGCCATCTGGTCGTGAGCTTCTTAGCTCTAGTCAGCTCAAACTATACTTCCGTCGTTCATGTAGACGCAGCCAATCTTCATAATAGTACCCGCCCGATCCACGCATGTGTTGCTAGCCTTGATGTGCGTACAGTACTGAATAGGCTGCACCAACTGCTTGCAGCACCATCCTCCCTCGGAACAGTTGCCGGTGGCCGTTTCGTTACTGCAGACGACGTGCACGATGGTTCTGGGGATGCGGCCGTCAACGTTGTCCACTTCAATGTTAGAAGGGCAGATTGTGTTATTTATCCTCTCCTTGTTCAGATCAATCTCTGCGCACACCGAGCAGTTGATCGGATTGGCGTAGAACGAGAGGACCATTGCCCAGAGAGCAACGCCGAGGAAGACGGTCAGGTTAGCGAGGGCCATGTCGTATGTGAGGTGGACACGCTAGTGAACTGGATACGGTTGTGAATGTGGAATGCTATTCAGCGTTAAAAGCTCTTCAATATATACCACTGAATTAATTGAATATAATGCGGGGAAAATTCTTTTTTCTTTTTAGTTAATTTAGCTGATTAATTTGCTATCGCGATGTACTTAATTGAGTTTTCCGTTGTGAAATCTCAACAACTTTTCCCTCCCTGAAGTCTCCATCTATTTTGTGGATGCTTTAGTTTTATCATATGTGATTTATAAGGAGTATACCTACTTATTTTATAACTTTTATAACACCTTAATGTTCAATGAAATTGATTATATTTGAGTATTTAAAGACTTTTCAATTTTTATTTCTGGCTACTCTTACGTATAGCATAGGTCGCATGCAGGATTGTCCTTCGGCTGTATTTTGATGTCATAAAAGAAAGGCAGCTCACCAAACTTATTTGCAAATTTATTTTTATCCTTAATATGTGAGTATGATTTCAAATATACTTTTGCGTAAGACTTATTATAGTATCATCGGAGTCGATTAACTTCGACCATGATATGGAATTTCAAGGCGAAGAGAAATTTTTGGTTTTACTAAGTCTCAATTACCAGGTTAAAAAATTTCACAACGTAATACGTGAATCAATTATTGAAGTACGTACACAAGAAAGCAATGATGCATGATTAACACAGCAAGCGATGGACTGCTACTCTATTTGCGTGGACCCAATTATTCTTTCTTCCTGACATGCACCAACCGTTAATCTATATGGACTCCTGGAGGTCCTAATTGACCACTTTAGAACTCGTTGGTAAAGATGAAAGATCATAGGAAGAGGAATGGGCATTACTAGACGAATTTCCGAAAAGACATTATCAGCCTATCGAGCAAGCAGAGAATTGCGTACCATGGATTCACTAGAAACTTTTATGGCATGCGTCATGCTCTAACATAATTGATACGTGTCGGTCAGTTCGACTCAATTCGCCTGTGTTCATGCAAAATAGCCATTTGAAAATCGGATTCATGCAACCAATTGAAAGCATATGGAATTTTAACCTAACATACATTTCTGATTTTTATACGAAAAAAGTTCGACAATGTCTGGAAGGTAAGGTTCGAAAATTTTGGAGGTGATGAAGATTGTTATTTGACAAAAAATTGGGATAAGTAGTAACTAAATGGAAAATGTCACAGGGCTATAGGATAATGCACGAGTATGAAGTGGTTGCGTAACGCCAATTATTCTGCCAAGCTACACAGCGGTACATTGGGCTAAAGATTGCGAACATGTACAATACTCCTTGCTTCGATATAACAGCTAATCACAACCGAATAAAAGCATACTCGAAAGTATCAGATACAACTATCAAGTAGGGGAAAGTGGGGAATTATGAGACGTGGGGAATCGTGAGACAGCGCTGTGATTTGTTTATTCGTCAATGGTGACAGATCGAAACAGCTGGTATTGTGTCATCTCTGTCATAGCTCATATTTCTAGTAGCAATCAATCAGTGTTCCCGTATATATCCGTCCCTGTGACCGTGACTCGAAAATCGAGTTTCCCAAAGTTTTCTCGCGCTCCTGTGTTTGCCCATGTTTTGAAAGTACTGTTTCAAACTCACTCAGATAAATTAGCTATTTTTTATCGTTGAGCTTTAGCCTTTTGACACACACAATTCATTTTAGATGAAAAGTCCCTCATTCGTTTACACACCGCTATATTGCAAAACGTAGCTCGTGGGGAATCATGAGACACTTTTAGTGGGGAATTGTGAGACACTCAATATCAGTGTTTCGCGATACGTTAAACTGTATTTTGTTTGGTGTTCTTGACTTCTTCCCGTTTTACAGCCACCATGCCGCGTTATTACGCAAAAAAAGAGGTAAAATTGATTATGCTGCCGTTTTGGAGGGAATCAAGCAGATCTTGGTCCATAATAATTCTATTCTAATTCACTACTGTTTTTGGTCCATTAAAAACAATGTACGCGAAGCAGCATGATGATTGGAAGCGAGCCAACATGAATGTTATTTTCGACCTGCATAATGTGCCACTGATCCTCGAAAAAATGTCTTGATGTTGCCGTTACGCCGAAGAACATAAAGGCGGGTTTCAAGGCATCTGGTATTTTTCCATTTGATTCAAATGCTTTCACCGTTGTAGACTTTGTTGCGTCTCAACTCAGCGGCGAAAATCAATCCGCTGACGATGACAATGAGGAAGGAGACGACAAACGCCGCATCATTATAACAGCTGCTGATATCTCTGTTGCGAATGAATGAGCCATTTCTTCCGCTGACGGGTTGGTACGAGTTGGTCCGCTGAATATGGGGAAGCAAACCAAAACGTCCAATCGTGGTCGATGACCACTGCTGAGTTAAGCTGTTAAGCTGAGTTAAAGAAGGACAAGGCTCAGAAGCAAGGAACACCACCGAAAAAGAGACGCACTTCACGGCTCACAAAACCAAAGCTACAAGATCCATCTGATGAAGATAAAGATGTAGACTTCTGCATCATTTGCTACGAAGATATGCCGGCCAAATTGACTAAAAACAACTAAATAGAATGCATTTAATGCAGCCGAGACGTTCATGCGAAATGCGTTACTGTATCCAGCAAAGTTTTTAAATGCAAAAACTGTAAAAGTGACAAATATTTTAAAATTATTTTTCAATATTCATTCTATAAGCATTTTTTTAGCCCTAATAAAGTTTTTGGCTTGAAAGTGTCGAGTTTTAATTCTATTTACGCGGTGTCTCACAATTCCCCACCATTTTCCAAAATCCCGAAAAGACAATTTTTTTTTAAAGTCATGGGAATCTCCAAAAAAAAATTATTTTATGAATTGGTAAAAGCCAGAAATTTTGTTTTTACATGTAGTAAACGTCAAGGTTTTCAGAATTTGAAAATTCTTTTTTTTCGATAGAGATATTGTGCAAAAATGAAGTGTGTCTCACAATTCCCCACTCTCCCCTACCAATTAAATATGGTGAAATTATTATATTTTTTCTCCCTAATGTGCTTCTTTAACAATTGATTTCTAGCTAAGTCCTCCAAATCTCTAGCAATCTTATCAAGAGGTGCTAAACAAAAGCAACAACAACAATAAATTAAAACACACAGCAATTCTATAGCTACAAAAATCAGATCACCTGTATTCAAACCCGGTCGGAGCGGAGGAAGAGCGTTAGAAAGCCCTATTCAAAAACACTTGTGCCCAAAGGAATCAATTCCACACTACGTATATCAAAAAACATGATTGTGACTAGGCTCTTAACGAAATAGAATGTTGGAAACCATCGAAAGCCGTCTGTTTCAGGGCTCCACAACCTCAGAAGAAAATAGCATTTCTAACAAAATATATATTGGGAATATTTTAGAAAATTCGAATTCTCAGCTTTCCTATTGTTTCCACAAACCGGCGGCAACAAAGTGGAAAGTGGTGATATAGAAAACTTCTCGATATTTTCAGGCCTCGAATCAAGTAATTAAGAAAAATCTGATGTGGCCAACACATGACTTCCTCCATATTTATTGAAAACAGAAGCCTATGCCGATAATATATAAATAATTCCTAAACTATCAGTGGTACGAAAAAATGTTTCATACAAAAGTTGTAGTAATGTACATTATCTATTACTTTTGTGTGTAATTATATACACCTACATTGCATTCTGACAGAGATATGTTTGAAAAACCTCCATTTATGGATAAACAACTTCCGGTTAACCATTATTGAAGAATAACTCTTAAACAATCAGTATTACGAAGAAATGTTTCATACAAAAGTTATAATAAAATACATTATCTATAACTATTGTCCATAATTGTATATACCTACATTGCATTCTGACGGAGATATTAAAGAAACAAAATTTTGTTCCGGTTATACCGGAACTTCCGGTTAAGCGATATTCATCAAAAACTAATCAACTTTTGGCATTGTTATGAAAATACTAAATAAGAAGTTTGGGAACGATCGGATAATTACTTTTTAAGATAGACCGCACACAAACCTTTTTACCACAGACAGACACAAAAACAGACATGTTCGGGAAAATAGCGAGAAAGAGCTCTATGGGCCACAAAACATCTATTTCCGTCAAAATCTGGTGGTGGAATTTTTTGCGAATACAATACTTTCTCTATCTATAATATAAAATAGAGTGTGGGTGTGTGTGTATGTATGTATGTTCGCTAAAAACTCTAGAGCCGAGAGTCGCAAAACTTTGAACTTGCTACGTATAGGGAGAAAGTAACAAGGAACACAATGCTGACAGAAGAAACTATCATAATTCAAAAAGGCGAAAAAGAGAAGGTAACTCTTCCAATAAAACGAAAAATTACTGTTCCCTGAATCGATCTTGTGTAGATAAATGAATTTGAACAGTATCGCCGCAGCTAAATAAGTGTATTAAAGAAAAATGTATATTTTAAAATCTTTCTTACTACGAGACGATGACATTTCGTAAGAAATCGGACGGCATTATTATATTAACTACATCCTCATTCCTATCTCCGGAAATAAATATTAAAATCCAAAAGGGTTAAACGAGCAATTTTAGAACAAATAATTTAAGTAGTGTAGTAAAATGTATGGAAAGAGTATCGCCTAACATAGACAACGTTTACTTGTAAAAGAAATGTAAGATATAATGTACACTGCAACATAAAGAAGTTTTTTTCAGAAATCAAAGCGGAAACTCAATTAATTACACCGCCAAACCATAATTCATAAGATAAAATTGATAAAATAGGAGGAAAAATTAAGCAACCCGAGAGATCTTTATCCATATATTAAAGATGTTTGAAATGGAAACTTCATTCAACAGTCTCAACCGTCTTCAGCTCACTAGGCGCGTCCAACTCACAACACGACATGGCCCTCGCAAAAACGACCCTCTTCCTCGGCATCGCTCTCTGGGCATTTGTCCACTCACTCAACGCCAGTCCAACCAAAATCCCGAGTCGCATAGAAGAAGTCGACCTACGGACCTTAGAGAACCCGAATATGAACGGATACTGCCCTAGCTACATTGAAAGAGACGACGATCCAAACCGCATCCCAAGACTCATCCACCACGTCGTCTGCAACAAAACGGTCACCGACATGTGCTCTGGAACGAGGGGAAGGTGCTGCCTACAGTTGAAGCAGGAAATTCAGTACTGTAAGTTTCGCGAGGGAAGCAACACAATTGTGGAATTTGCGAGCACTACTGTGAACAGCGGCTGCGTCTGCATGTACAGCAAACACCTAACATGAGTCGACTTGAGGATGTTTCAGCCGGATGACCCGAAAAATTCTTCCGGTTTGATAAGGCAGCGGTAAATGCTTGCAAGGAAATCACCCAAAGTTGTCCTGCCTTCAAGAAACAGCTATCAAAAAAGACTACGGACTACGAAAGCTAAACATGGCAGAACTAATTCATTTAAACGACTTACTATTGATCTAAACATTATGAGCATTGCTTTCTGGAGTTTAGTTATGCATAATTTATTTATGCATATTGTGCTCTAATTTATCCTGCAATTATTGATTTACTGTTCCTATATCTAAGGGAAACAGCTGAGAAGATTATTTTGCATTGTTGTTATTTATGAAAAAATATATAAACTTCTGGAAATTGTTGTCTAATGACAGAGCAATTGCTGTCTACGTTGAGAAAGTTGTTCATAATAATTCTTTTGATATCATTATCCTAGTATATAGTTTATCCTAATGATGTTATTTACAAAATTCCATCATTCTGGTATTTATTGTTTCACTTATGAGTGTAATTTATTTTGTTTAATTTATTGATGATATCCATTGTTAATTGTATTAATTTATGAAAAACTATTTATTAAAAACTCTAATTATAAAGTGACTTGGTACTACTTCCACGAAACCTACTGATATCCTTTCAATGTTGCAACCATGGCGTAAATGTCCACTCTACGGTTAATAGTCCACCGTGTCACTTGGAACTGTAATTCATGGGAAAGAATGAATTTAGGGTTGCAAATATGTTAAATATGAAGAATTTTCCTAATGCCCCCAATATAGCAATCATACTAGGATTAGCCTCATTTGGAAGACCGTCTCCGGAATGGCGGTATCATCAACGTGGCCCTGCGCACAGCTTGGAAAAGAATTTGTCTATAATAATACATATACTTCATACAAAGTACTACCTCATGAATCATTGCGACTCCTTTCCATTTTAATGAAAAATGATAAATAATTAAAACCCTCTCACAGAGTGAGATTCCAAATATTCCAAAAGCTAATATAAATAAGATTTTATTCCTTCCTTTGCGAGAGTTAACCAATCTTAAAAAAATATCTATATTTTGTTATCGATTTCATGAAAACTTCAATAACCCACAAATATACGTTTCCCCCTATTTAATTTAACATGTCAAAAAGTGTAAAAGAGTATCGCAGTGGCAGGATAATTTTTTAAAAAGGTGGCAAAGTTAAAACAGATTGAGGTAGATGAAAAACGAAGAAATTTCTCGAGAATTACAATCAGGAAGTACCCAATAATGTATTCCACCATTAAAAAACAAAGTATGAATTTTAAGCAAAAAAAAGAGAAAACTTTTCCTTTTTAGATGTTCCATTAATTAACGGGGAACTCATTCAAGGCGCAATCCCAATCGCCCATTCTCAGTCACAAACGTGTCCAACTCGCACACGCTATGGACATCGCCAACCTGACCGTGTTCCTTGGAGCCGTACAATGGGAAATGATCCACTCCCTCAACCCCAATCAAACCAAGTCAACATAAACAAGGTAACGATCCACAACCTGGACAAAATTTGTCCCTCTCACAACAAGGAAGACTACCAGCCCCACCGCATTCCCAGTGTCATCATCAACGAAACAGTCACCGGCAAAAGAAGATGATACTTATTATGAATTGTGACGAGCCACTTATTCCTTTATTCCGCCGCTGATGACGTCACATTGTCATGGAGGAAGACTCTACTACAAGGAAGACTTATTATGACGTCTCGCGGTTAACTCATGATAAACATCCTCTGAGACTTAATATAGCACACGGATAATTCTGTTCCGTATATTTTTATCTAATTTGTGGGATTTGTTTCCTTGGTTACTTCTGTACTACCATTTCAATGATTCAATGTTTTGCATGCGATAATTCCAATCTTATTATAACTATTGTGGTTCCTGTCTCCATTCAAAGGTGATACTACTGAGTGAGTCGCATCCCATGGTATTGAAAAAAAATCTGATGTGGCCAGCACATGACTTTCTCCATATACAAGATGTAAATATTTATCTACGACAGTATTTTCGAACTCTATATGCCATCTAAACTTGGAAGATGAGTAATTAATTTATATCATATTATCTTTTATGTCACAAGCATTATAAATAATGTTTTTCGGGACATGTTCGATGAAAAACGATGAAAAGGCCTTTCGCCCCAGGCGCCCACAACGTACACAATCAGCAACTTCCGGTTTATCAGTATTTCACAAATAACTCCCACACAATCAGTGATACAAAAATATGTTTCATACAAAAGTTATAGTAAGTTACATTTTCTAAAACTTTTTTTTTAATAGTTTATACCTAAATATAATATTAATGGAGATATTTTGAAAACCGGAAATGAGCTTTGAAAAAAGAAGCTCGACTTCCGGTGAACCGATTTACTCCAAAATCTAATCAACCTTAATAACACCAACCAAAATACTATATATGAAATTTGGTGTCGATCCGACTAATAGTTTTGTAGTTAGAGCGCCCACAAAGTACATAACATCTACTTCCGGTTTATCGGTATTTCACGAATAACTCCTAATCAACCGGTGATACAAAAATATGTTAAGCTCAAAAGTTATAGTAAATCACATAATATAAAACTTTTATAAGGTATACAATATACCTATATATCATATTTACGGAGATATTGTGAAAACCGGAAATGAGCTTTGATGAATGAAGCTCGACTTCCGGTTAACCGATTAACTCCAAAAATTAATCAACTCTAACATCACACACCACAGTACTATATATAAATTTTGGTATTGATACTACTAATAGTTTTTACGTTAGAGCGCCCACAAGCACACACACACATACATACACACACACACACACACATACACACAGACATCCTTCCGAAAATGGTCAAAACGTGTTCTAGGGACCCCAAAACATGTATTTCCGTTGAAATCTCGAAGTCAATTTTTTTCATGAAAACAATACTTTCTCTTTACTTCGTTTATGGAGAAAGTAAAAATCTGATGTGGCCAACAGATGACTGACTCCGTATTTTTTGAAAACAGAAGCCTATGCCGGTAATATATAAATAACTCCAAAAGAATGAGTGATACAGGAAAATGTATTATAGAACATTTGTATGTGATTGTAGATACCTACATTGCATTCTGACAGAGATATGTATGAGAAACTTCCATTTCTGGATAAACAACAACTTCCGCTTAACCATTATTGAAGTATAACTCCTAAACAATCAGTGTTACGAAAAAATGTTTCATTCAAACGTTGTAGTAAAGTAAATTGTCTATAACTTTAGTACATAATTGTATATACCTTCATTGCATTTTGACAGAGATATGTATGAAAAGCTTCCATTTCTGGGTAATCAACAACTTCCGGTTAACCATTATTGAAGAACAACACCTAAACAATCAGTGTTACGAAACAATGTTTCGAATAAAAGTTGTAGTAAAGTACATTATCTACAACATTTGTATATAATTGTATATACCTACATTGCATTCTTACAGAGATATTAAAGAAACGAAATTTTGTTCCGGATAAACCGCAACTTCCGGTTAAGCGATATTCACCAAAAATCTACTAACTCTTGGCATTGTTAGTAAAATACTAAATATGAATTTTGAAAATGATCGGATAATCACTTTTTAAGATAGAGCGCCCACCAACTTTTTTAGCACAGGCAGACATGTTCGGGAAAATAGCGAAAACGAGCTCTATGTGCCCCAAAACATCTATTTCCGTCGAAATCTGAGAGTCGAATAATTTTGCTAAAGCATAATTAATAAGATAAAGTTAATGAGGCCGGGGAAAAATATTCCCGCCAGACAATCAGCTGATATATTCAAGACGTTTCAAAGGGAAACTTCACTACTTTATCCCTATACTACGTATAGAGATAAAGTAACAGGAAACTAATTTTTTTCCGTGATCTCGACTTGCTGCGAAATTTACGATGTGTTTTTTTGGATAATAATAATAACTCGTCTTTATTGTTAGGCGTATTAATTTCAATTGAGTGAAGTTTTCCTTTGAAACGTCTTGCATATATCAGCTGATTGTCTGGCGGGAATATTTTTCCCCGGCGTCTATAACTTTATCTTATTAATTATGCTTTAGCGGTATAGTTAATTTAGTATCCGCTGTAATGTCTCAAGACCATTCCATTTGCTGCAGTGTACATGATTCTGCAACAGCACCTTTACCATTAATTGTTATCTATCTTCTGCGATACCCTTCCCTTGCATTTGATTACCCTAGATCAACTAATATCACTCAACGTTTATTCCCGGCTTTGGGAATGAGGATGTAGGTAATTGAATGTCGCCGTCCGATTTCTTAAGAACTTCCTTTTCTTGAAGCATAATATATTTTTACTTTCTCCCTATACGTAGTATAGAAAAAGTATTGTATTCGCAAAAGAATTCGACCTCCAGATTTCGACGGAAATAGATGTCTTGGGGCCCATAGAGCACGTTCTCCCTATTTTCCCGAACATGTCGGTCTGTAGTAAAAACGTTTATGGGCGCTCTATCTTAAAAAGTAATTATCCTATCATTTTCAAAATTCATATTTAGAATTTTCCTAACAATGCCAAGAGTTGATTAGGTTTTGGTGAATATCGCTTAACCGGAAGTTGCGGTTTATCCGGAACAAAAGTTTGTTTTTTTAATATCTCTGTAAGAATGCAATATAGGTATATATAATTATAAACAAAAGTTGTAGATAATGTACTTTACTACAACTTTTGTATAAAACATTTTTATGTAACACGGATTGTTTAGGAGTTATTCTTCAATAATGGTTAACCGGAAGTTGTTGTTTATCCAGAAATGGAAGTTTCTCATACATATCTCTGTCAGAATGCAATGTAGGTATATACAACTCTGTAACAAAGTTATAAATAATGTTTTTTACTACAAATGTTGTATAATACATTTTCCTGTATCACTCATTCTTTTGGAGTTATTTATATATTCAATAAATACGGAGAAAGTCATGTGTTGGCCACATCAGATTTTTCAATATATATATGTCTTTAATATAATTTACTTACGCCAAACAACTCCAGATGAGGGCAAATTTTGTATTTGAAGAAAATGCTACGCTATATTTCAACATTTTCATAATATTACAACCTATGTTTTTATTAATGTAACAAAATTATACAAGGTGACGGCTTGTTCTATCGATTTTGTAAGAGAATGTTCAGTATTGTGGAGAGTGAGAGTGAAGAAGCATTCAGTATGAAAATCACAAACATTTCTTAAGCAAGTATTAACAAACGAGTAACATTTAAAAATATAGATATCTAAGATATGTACAAAGTATAATAATACTTAAAATCTACAAAAAAAACGAATCAGAATCGTATTGGTTATTTATTCCTCTCAAAACGCAAGAGCGTAACGGAGGACGGTTCTCCGCCGCGCGGATTTGACCCTTGTAGCGTTGACGAAAAGTCGATTTATAAATTATTGGGGCAAATTGGGGCAAGATTTTATTTCAGATTCCCATTAAGGAAGGTTCATAGCTTATTGTGATGTAAGAAGCCCCGTGTCACACAGTGTCTCAATCTACTATTATCCTTGCTTTAGGTAAAAATGTGTTCCAAAATAAGGGTCCGCCATTTTGTAATGTAAAGTATATAAATATTCAACAGAGCTCATTGAAACCAAGTATTATAAAGGACAGAAAACATATTTATATTATGGCATTATATTTTACCAGTTGATTTTCCTAGTTTGGGTTCAGCATCGGCTTGAAGTTGAAGAATTTCGCGAAAAATCTGTGACCGGCATTTTTCGCAAAATTTGGTCAACTTTGACCCCTGTAGAATTGTAATGCGCTGGAACCAACAAAAATGATTTACCAGTTATATGCAGAATGTATTTAAAAATGACCATGCGAAGTTTCAAAGTCCTCACTCAAAAAAACCACTTTCGTATTTTTGACCAGCTTTTTTCGATTCTAGCCCACTGTGCGACGGTAGAAGGAGCCACTTCAGGTTATCAATTTCATTCCTCCAGAAGCACAGTACTATGGCGGCAAAGCATTGAAACGGTAAATGTATAATATATACGAACGCGAGCGAAACGTAAAAAAAGAAACTTTTCCAATAACATTTAGTGAGTTTCTTTCGTAGATCAGTAATAGGTGATGTGCAGTCAAAAGATCATCCTGCATGTGCCGATGATACACTTAATCATAAAAGTTTAAAGAATCTTCGAATGACTTCGACAGCTAAGTTTTTTCTATTCCATAAAGAATATAATTGCCTTAAAGAGTAAATACAATGGAGTTGACTTCCTCTAAATAATATATTTCATAAAGCTAGTAAATTTGCAAAAGACATACGGGAACTTCTAGAGGGGAAAAGGTTTTGAGAAATCTCAACTCAGCGGAACACTCAATTATGTACAACGCGATAGCAAAATAATCAGTTAAATTAATTAAAAGGGAAAAGAATTTCCCCCGCATTATACATATTTAATTAACTCAGTGGTATATATTGAAGAGCTTTTAACTCTGAATACCATTCCACATTCACAACCGAATCCAGTTCACTAGCGTGTCCATCTCACACACGACATGGCCCTCGCTAACCTGACCGTCTTCCTCGGCGTTGCTCTCTGGGCAATGGTCCTCTCGTTCTACGCCAATCCGATCAACTGCTCGGTGTGCGCAGAGATTGATCTGAACAAGGAAAGGATAAATAACACAATCTGCCCTTTTCACATTGAAGTGAACTACGATGCAGACCGCATCCCCAGTATAATTGGGCACATCGTCTGCAACAACGAAACGGCCGCCGGCAACTGTTCCGAGGGAGGATGGTGCTGCAAGCAGTTGGTGCAGCCTCTTCAGTACGGTAAGCACATCAAGGCTAACAACACATGCGTGGATTGGGCGAGTACTACTTTGAAGAGTGGCTGCGTCTGCATGAACGGCGGACATATATTTAGGGTCGACTCGAGTTGAGAAGCTCACGACCTGATGGCAGATAACGTATTTCTACCTGCATCTCGCCATTGCTCAGTCTTTTAAAGTAAATGCTGGTAGCCACGTCTGTTATTTATTCTATTTATTATTTGTATTGTATTTGAGCGATACGAAATGTTATAATCTGCCTGTGAACGAAGATGTGATCCGATGCTAGTGTCGAATTTCCTCAGTGCTTCTTCAAAGGTGTCATTTATTGTGCAATGATATATATCGTGATTCCATATCGCAGTGAAAGTGCTGTGAGAAGTATCTTCACAGTACGTTGTACAATCATATCTAACTTATTTGATAAAAAAATTTTAAGATCGTTTTCCAAGCATTTAGTGTCTATCCATACATGGCTATGTATGATTAGTTATTTGTTGGAGTTATGCTCAGAACATTAATTATCTCCATCATGCTTCCTCAGTTACCATGCTGAGAAGATTACAATACATTAAAGGGTTTAATTTTAAGTGATTCCTTTATTTAAATATTTGTTGTTTGATTTACTATTATATTTAATTTTATTTATATAAACACATTGTAATTTGTTGTTCATTACTGTGAAATGCTTATTAAAAGGCTTAAATGTGATATTGTTTGGAATGAGCGTTACTTACAACCGGTTAATTATGTATTGAGGATGAAAAATAAACAAATACATTATTCCTAATATGAAATTTTCATTCACTAATGATCTCCCAATCCTACAAATCCCGCGATTCATCCGTCGGAAAAAAAAAATATATATATATATATATATATATATATATATATATATATATATATATATATAATTAGAAGGAATTTATATACATTAAAGGAATTTATATACATTATAAGATTGTATGTAATCCATCACAAAGTAAATTTGGCAGCAATTCTCGGCCATACAAACAACTTTGTTTCATATTGTTAAATATTTTGGGATTCGATCAATTTTATCATTCATGAATATATCTACGATATATTTTTAATGAATAAAATTATCGCTCTCATATTATTTAAGCAATAAAAGGGCAGTTCACAGATAAAAAAGAAAACAAATCCCACAAATAAGATAAAAATATACGGAACCGCATTATCTGAGAACTATCTTACGAGTTTCAGAGGATGTTTACCAAGAGATAACCGCGAAGCATCATGAAAAGGAGTTTTCCTTGCAGTAAAGACTTCCTCCATGGGTAAGTGACGTCATCAGTGACGGAATGAAGGAAGGCGGTGCTCGTCACAGCTCATAGGGGAAAACACATTAAGGATATTAATAGAAAATAGAAGGAAATATCTTTTGAAATACACTTTAATGGTGTATAAAGTCGTCACGGGCTGCGATGCCTTCAAAAAACAAGGGTAATCACCTATTTAGACTGAACAGGAAGAGAAATAGCAGACAGAGACAATAGCAGACACAGTGCATAAGGGAGAGGGGGGGGCGAATTTGACCGGAATAGCAATAATCTCCAAAAAGTGGACCTAAATCCGAAACGGTAATGCTGAGACCGCCATGCATTGCTTCTTTGCAACATTTTTCTATTGGGAGACTCAAAATGAGAACATTCTGGTTCCATTTCTTATTTTTATACACTACCGTGTGAAGGCTTTCCATGAGAGAGAGGTGAAAAAATGTACATTTATAAAAATTTGTATAGATACTATACATTACGAGAATTTAGCTATTGCCGATGAGTCGTCGGGTGAACAGGACGGAGCACTCATATCAAGAAATCATTCCAGTGCCATGAACTTCAAGACCATCAGGCCGAATATTACATTCAAAGCTGAACAGGTATCAGCTCTTCCATTGGCTATGATTTGAGAATTTTCCCACCCACACAGATGGAGAAATCGACTATTTTCCTTTTAAAATATGCGATTAACCCCCTCTATCGTGTAGAAAATTAAAAAAATCATGTTTTGATCAAATACTAAATCAAAATACCAAAACTAGCTGGACACAAGAAAAAACAAATGTGTTCTATCTCCCCATGATGTGGGGAGATAGAACATAAGTAATAGCTAAGGAAACAAAAGACATATTGCCAATTATTCGTTTATAAATAGTAGGGTTGAAGAATGGAATAGGTTGACTGAAGTGGTCATCAAACCCTTAGCGAAAAATAAACAGTAGTTTAGATGCAGATGCTGTAGTTTATCGTGAAATATTGAACTGAAAGTGAATCTTCTGTAATATCAACTAATTAGTAATATTACTTTTACTTAACAAGTAATATTAATTTTTTCTCCGAATTTTTATATATTTTCCTGCTGATATTAATATTTGAATAATTTATAACATTATCGACCATATAAATGATATTTTAAAGGAACTTGAGTAGAGCGTGGTTGTTATTCAAAGTCTTATACAGTGAACAAAATGAACTCTTTGATGTATCTAAAAATTTGTTTCTAAACTATTGATCGTTGGCATAACAGCAATTAAATGTTGCTATAAAGATATATACATCCGTAAAGAATAAGATTAAACGCTTTCAAAATTCAAACAAGCAATAAAACCCGTATAGAGAAGCGAGGTGGTTAAACGATCACTTCCCGTCCTTCTAGGCAGAGCGAAAATCCCGTCTTTCTAGTGTTAAACTTTGGAAAAACCAATCATTGGAACACCAACTGGACATTTTTCGTTAATGGATATAAAGGAGTATTTTTTACTTAATGATTAACGCCTAATAATTCAATAATTCTGATTTCAACACAGACTGAAATGCAAACAAAAAGCTGGCTCCCAAAGTACCCGTATGAAAATTTTCCTAGGTTCCTATTGGTATTCCTGTTGGTTTATGTTGGTTTCTTTAGCTAAATTGATTTCTATTGGTTTCCAATCAATCATTTTCCAATTTCCATAAACAATTTCCAATCGTCACATTTGTCGGAATATTTTTTCTATGCTCAGGAATGTGACGCATAATTGCCAGATGATCGGTGTCGGTTATGGTATTGATAACTGATTACTATCTCTTATTTTCATGCGAAATCGGAAAGATATAACTTAATACTCCGAGTACGGACCTGAATCCCTGAAGACCCAGACTTTTGAAATCGTTTTCCAATAACAGTATTTACTGCCTGAGAAGGAAATGAATGAATATTGAATAAGAATAGTAACTTGTACAAAAATAGTGCCTCGCATTACAGAATAATTCGGACCACAAACAAGCAAAAATTATATTCCAATAAGATTTGGGAGGAAAACTACGATTTGAACATGAATAGAGAGGTAGTACGAGAAAACTGAAATCAAAGCATATAGACTTAGAGAATAGCTACAGTGTATTACTGTGGAATACTGAACGAGCTGACTTTGTCTTTACTCAGAATTGCTTCGTCACAAGAGCGATAAAAGTTACACGACAAAGAGTACTGAGCCTAGTCCCCGAAGACCCTCAGTGCTATATAGTCCGATGTTTGCTATAATTTAAATTCAGGAATACTTTTGTGGTCAAATTTTAATTCTAGATAAGATTCTCTAGGAATACGAAGAGCTTCAATTACAGCAAAAAATAATTGACAGCATTATTTTCGAAAATGTATTTCTCAGGTCTCCGAAGACCCGAGGTCCGTACTGCGAGTATAGCCAAGGAGGAAATTTGATAGAATATTGTAAGGATTCTTAATTAGTGTTAATCATTCTTATCTGTACCCATAAGTTTTATATTGAATTTACTTCTGTATTAAGCCAACTTCTTAAGCATTTAATGATAATATTACTTCGGAAAATCTTTGGTCGCGAAGAGTTATCAAGAGCATATTCTTGAGACTGAGTTAAGTGCTCTTGCAAAGAATCTTCGTTTTGAAAACCACATGGGATAAGGTGAAGTCGTAGAAGTAAAAGACTGGAAGATTGAGAAGTAGGTACTAGGAATAGCAGTAATTCTAATTCAACAGTTATGGAATAAAACAACAGAGGATATTCTAAAATGGGAGTAATAGGTTTTGGATTCTAAATTCTCATTTAGTAAAATCCGGAACAAAGTGAGGAGAATAAAATATGACTAAAAACATCGAAATTATGAAATGATCTTTCTGCGTACAAGTAATTTGATCCTTTTGTTTTATTTTCTCTTTATATATTCTTTTTTATACGTTTTATTCCGAAGTGGTGTCGGATAAACTATTTCTTAAGCTTCATTCATTTCGCTCAAGGGGCTAACATTTTTCCAATACCAATTTTCTTTACCGAGTTCACTTTTCAACAATTACCTAACTGTAAATCCTTCGCCATCTCTGGCTGGAAGGGCTTCATCTTCGACGGGTTGAGCCCTCGGCGCTACAGATAACGAGCGCATTTTGTCAGGAGGGACGGCTCTTCGATAAAAGCAATCCTCGCTTGATCGGAAGATCGTTAAGGAAATTTTCGGGATCGGCGGTAAAGTGCAGGAACAAGAGGGCTACGAGCTATGACCACCGTGTGAAGTTCGATCAAAGGATCCGTAATTAATTTCAGCTCGACGGCATCCTTAAGATCAAACGGGACCGACTGCTTTCAAAGCCTCTTCATTTAAACTTTTAACTTGTAAACTTCTTGAGTTAAGCAACCAATGAATTATATTATAATGATAATGAGTGATTTGAAAAGTTAATGACTAAAAGTTCTCTCGCCATATTTAAATGCAAACTTTTGAGGAAATAAAACGACAGCTATAAATTGTTTTCCCAGAAAGCTCTTCTCCGCGAAGAATACCGAACCTCACCGAACACTAATTACATCTTTCGTACCATCATATGCAAACCAATCCTCTGTGTTCTGGACAACCGCTCGGCTCTGGTTCATTCATGGCAAGGATTTGGGAATGAAGAAAGGTAATATCTTTGCACTCACGCAATAAATAGGATACCTGCCGGAAAGTAAGAGATCTGGGTTCGAATCCCAGAGGCTCCTGGATCGCCAAGTGGGCAGCTTATTTGGCTTTAGTGAAAGTGGAGCCTATGTGCAAAATGACCTAATGACACTATTAAAATCTAATACACTGCTACTTTATTAAAAGTGCTTCGATAACTTAGGTCATTGGTAGCAAACCTATGGCATGCGTGTCCAAAGTGGCACTCGAGAACATTTTTTTGACACGCAGAACTCTCACTGGACTATCCTTCTGATTTATTCTTCACTTAAAGAATGAATGAATTAGTAATGGCAATGAGCGATTATTTAAGCCAATTGCAAGGTCTTAATCTAACCGTTGACATTATAAAATGCATATCATCCAGTACGGTTTCGCGCCACATTGGCAAGTAATCTTCTTACATTCATAAAATATGGCACACTTATGCAAATGGTTCGCCAACTCTGGTCTAGATCAGACCGCAAATGAGCACCCACCGGAACTGAACTTGGGACCGCTTTCCACATAGCCGATATCCTAATTGTCTATCCAGGAGCCAAGTTTCCATGATGACTTTCTGGAACCCTCCGCAGATGCATGCGGCAGCAAAAAGAGACCTTTGGTTCACAAAGGCCCCATTTGAGGATCTTTTCTTAATTGACTGCCACGCCCTTCCAATTGCCGCCAATCCGCGCCGAACGAGGATAATGAAATAGGGTGGGGAACGGCGCCGGGGCGATCTAATTTTAGAGACCCTTTTTTTGTCACCCTTTCGATCCCTCAGACGCCACTTCCGCCTTCATCCCCAGTCTGAGGAGCTCACTGGAGACATCGTTCTCCCTTAGAATTTCTTCCTAGTGAAACTCAGGTCTAGAGGACCACGAAACAGCCATTTGCAATCGGATCGTGAGTAACAATAATGTGTCCGCGAATTCTCTCACGGCAAAATTACTGGAGCGTTTACCTCGACTATTACTGTATGATTTCTGACCGGGAAGTTCCATGAACGTTTTTGTGGTGATGTAGAAAATAGAGAGATAACGTGTATAGGAATTCGTGTGACTGGCCTTTAGCTTCATTGCAATAAATATTAAAAAATTGAGAATCGGTATATCGAGCAAGGAGGAGAGTTGAATCTTGTTGTATTTATTAGTTGAATGTGTCAGTATGTGCGGAAATATAGTCGATGATCAACAAAGTAATCTAGCAACAACTGATAACCTTATATGATAAATGAATGTTGTTCATAAATTTTAAATAAAGAAACTATTAATATTATCTAGAATGTTTTGTTTTTCTGTATTGATAAATTAACAGAACCATGTTAACTTCAAACATGAAAATTGGTTGTTTGTATTTTAATTGTAAAATTTACTTTCGTCTTATTTCTTATAATGCAAATGTATATTTTTTATTTATGTATTACTCTCACACTGTAGTTCAGATTTAACTGTCTGCATACTTACTTTTCCCGATGTTTCATTGTTTTTTCACTATTTTGTTTCTCTCTTTAGCAATATTTGTATTTCTTATTGTATATTGTGAGCTCTGAGCTGTCAAACTATTTCATTTTAAAATGATGCTTAAATATTTGTTCTATTGACGTTCTGTCGACAGACTTCAGACTGATGGAACTCAACTTTGTATAAACAAGTAATTTTTAAAAAAATCTGAATAACGGATCCACCATGATGATTTAAATTTGGACCATATCTGTTTATAAATAACAGGTTTTAGAATTCCCCCAAAGTTGTCATTGCTAGTGTTTCGTACTGCATCACTCCCGATTCCGGAAATCATTCAAGGCCCAGATACCTGGCCTTGTACCCTGGGCTCCTCGTAATAAAATAATCCTGGCCTTTTCGCCGTTACCGGAATAGGCAGTGGCACAGTGTGGAGCACTGACAAAGACGGCTTTTGGAGATAACTTAAATCTCTAATACTTTTAAAATTCCAAATATTTTAAACATAAAAGGGGATGCTGGTAATAAAACTGCATTTTCCGCTATATCTATATTCATCGAGTGAGGACTCAACCCGTGGATCGTTAGCTGTTAGAAGAAAGGAAAACATCCATCCAGAGAATAAGAAAATCTCAGAATGGAGTCAATAGACGGAATCCACGTCAACGAACCTTGGTCCACTAAGTAGGGCAGCATTTGCGGGAGGAAGTCTCTTCAAACAGAAGCGATTAGACGATTCTCAAGCTGCCAACCGCGCCTCTTACGTCATTGTTTCTTTCCCTTACTTTTCAAGTGGCGCGGTTTTCCTCTCTCAAAAGCAAAAGTAAGTCAAGAGGTCTATGGGAGAACCATTAAAAGCGAGTGATCTTAAAGTATCGGATGACAGAAAGAAAATGCGTTGACGCCGCGTTCTTCGAGTACTTCGCGAAAAGGCATACGAAATGAGTATGCATGCATGTGTAAGACAGCGATCGTTAGAGGAACGTTTCAGACAGGATAATGGAAGAAACGATTATCCCTGAGATAAATACGACCGATGAAAAAAACAGAAGAATATACGCCTGCGAGGGAATCACTTTTGAGGCGATATCCCAATTAGAATTCATAAACCTCTGCTAGTCTTGGTAAGCATTGAAGCCCAAAAAAATATAACGAAAAATTTAATTAAACTTATTTCAATAAAAATTTTAATCATTTTTCTACAAAAAAAAATCACTTTTTCTCTAAGAGGAACAGATACGAAAAGAATTTCAAAGGAGCGGGATTCAAACCAAGATCTCCCAATTTCCGGTCGCTTCTCTATCCATTTGGTTAAACGGCTAGAACATTCTCCCATGCTGTCGTGGAGAATTTTGCCATGGTCGCGAATTGGAAGATATGGGTTTGAGTTCCAATCTTGATAGACTTTAATGTAACTTTTCACCCTTTGCCTTATCTAATGTTTTCTCTAGCACCGGCTAAAATTCATCATAACAGCAAACCCTTTCAAAAAAATTGAAATGAACTTAGTACTTTCCACACAATTAGAGTGTTTAAAAATCAAGTTTAGAATTAAATACTGCGGAAAATGCTAGCTTAGTTTCCATCATTTATAAAATGGAGCTCCAGTAAGTACGGTCTAATCACAACTAAAAATGGAAGTGCTAACATTTATCTCAATTTCACTCGCAACAAGGTTTTCGTAATGAGAGAAATAAAAACGTTTTAGGGGATACATTAATTGTCAGCACGAAAAAATTTCTCCGAGGTTACAATCCACTTAAACGATTTTTTTTGTTGTTGTGGTTTCTTTTAAAACTAAGTATCATGTGTTTTTATTCGTGATAATGATATCCACAAAGAGCAACTGAGGGAAGATATAAATTTTTGTATCGGATAAGTAAAGAGTATTAGCAGTTTTCAAAATGATCACGGATGGAAAATTCGGGATAGCTGTTGACAAAAAATGTAAAACACGAATCTATGCAAAGAATAACTCTTCTTTAATGAGAAATTATGTATCTATATTATATAATATTAAAGGAAAACTAAGCTTCAGTAAGACGAAGAATAACGCCAAACGTAATACAAAGTACATCTGAAGGCGTTGAGGGCTAATTATTACCTCGATAGTACAGAATAACACATTTTGAAGCAAAACTTAGAGCCACATGGTGTTATTAATAACTTAATTATTCGCGTTGCAATAGTAAAAAACCTTTCGCCGATTCTACTCCGAATCTTTGAATCATTCTATTCTATTCCCGGACTTGGATCTAACTCCCTTCCGGAAGTCCCCGGACGTCCTTAAAAATAAAGAGGATACATCCGGGAAAACCGGACGTCTGGAAATCCTACACATACGGGACTCTGATTCTTGATAAACCGGTAATTGAGTAATTCGACCGATTCTGCCCGACGACGAATTAAAAGAGTAATAACATTTGATCACGTCCGATCATTTGGAAGGACCGAATGACCGGGGGCGGGAATTTCCGATTCGCGGGACGCGCGTGTTAGAAATGAGTGACGTGACGTCAGGCGTAGGAATATATTTGTGACGTCATAGATTACTCCACGACGGGAAATAGTTCCGTAAAGGCGGGAGACTGACAAGTGATGTGACCGCAGATCCGCGTCCTCTCTTTTTGGAGACTGACCCGATAATCCGGCCCCTTCGTGACGTCAGCCCTGCCTACTATTCGACTATCTTTCCTAACACGCGCCTTCGGAGAATCGCTTCCGGTTTTCCATTGTTTTCGCGGACTCGTGAAGAGAGTCACGTCCATCGAGTGTTTTCTCTCCTCCTCATCTTCTTACCGAGTCATGAGCGAGGAAATGCAAATCGGGGGACGTGTGAAAGCGATGCAAATGGAGGGAAGCGGATGCTGAAGAGCAAGGAATCCAACGTGGAACGCCTACAACTCCAAGCACTGCATACATTCACTCCTCAAGGCACTTCACAAAAAATCATAGCACTCCAATTTTGTCGGAAATACACCGAATCCGCCTTATTAAATATTTACAAACATTTGTTAAAATGTGACACAAGAAAGAATAATAGTCACCGGAAATCGCCGAAGAAGATGCATAATTGTAGATATCCAATGTTTTTTAAAAGATACATTCATTTGTGTACGCCTCCATTAAACATAAATTCTATTGTACTATTTTTTACAAGCTGCTTAGTTTAATCCATTTTAAAATTGATTTGGTTTTGCTTATGAGAAAGTTTAAAAATGTTTCAATAGTATTTTGCTCTGTTATCAATTGGGATTCTCACCAGGAGAATTTATATTTTTATCCAAAACTATTCATAAGTATTTATCAATTGGTCAACTTTAATAAACCTTATTTTTCATATGTCATATAGTGCGTTACCATCAGTTAGAATGTTTAATTTCCTGAAAGAATTATTTTTTAAATCTTTTGTGATACTTGTTATTTTTTCCGAACATTACTGCATTTTTTCTGTTTCGATTTTTTTTTCATTTTTTTATAGTACTGCTTTTGTAATTCTCATGTTGTACACAACTTTCTTTTACATATTTTAGCTTGGGGTATCAATAGATTTACGCAGGAATATCTTAGGGGATTGGGATATTACCTTAGCCTTTTTTGCATCCACTCCTTCAAAAGTTTTCATCTCTATATCTTTTCACCTACACTTTTATTATGTTTCTAATATCATTGACGAAAGATTAGTTGGAAGAAGAGATAGTTCAATCTCGATCTCGCCTCAAGAAAGACCCTATCTGACGATGAGTTGCCTCCGGACGGCTGAGAAATAGTTAACAAGATACTTAGAGACAATGTTAAATGGAAGGTTTAACTATTTCATCGGCCGCGGAGGTGAGTGGGTAAGCTGCGAATCTTTGAAGAGCGGAGAAAAGAGAGGTAATTGGAGTGAAGGAGGGGCGTAACGACCTCTCTTAAGAGAGCGACCTCTGGCGGTAAGAGGAGATCGATGAGCATCCAATTGGAGAACATTGACCGCGATGCGCGTCCCCTTCGGCAAATAAACGCGGCAAACAACAGCCCCTTGATCAATCCGCAGGGGGCTGACAAAAGAAGAAAGAATAAGAGAATGATAAATGCGATTTTTAGGCAGATTTTTCCGAGATTGAAATGGGAAGCAAATGCTTTTAACGTTTCATCAGTCGCGCCTCTGATCATAACACGAAGAGTAGCGCCTTTTATTCCATGCAACAGACCGATTTTCGGCCAAAATTAAAATATTAATTGAACTAATTATTATTTCTGAGTACTAAACTTTAGGTAATAATATATTTTAAGAAGAATAATTTAAGAATTAAACAAATTTTAGTAAAAAATATTAATATTGACCTTTATTTATTTACATGCATTCCAAAGTGTACCAAAAAAGTTAGAGGTCTATTAGTTCCATAATTGGAATGCGTCTAATAAAGTTTACAGCACGTCTTTAAACAAACAAACCGCCCACATTTTGCGATACAGAGAAACAGTCACTTTTTCACTAAAATTGCGGAAAAAGTTCGCTTAAACGTCGCAAGAAATTTGAGAATGGTTAGAATTACGGTCGTGAATACTAAAGCTAAAGCAGAGGTTTAAAAACTTATGTAAAAGCCGTTTTTGCCAGTTTACCGTACCTGCGTTTCCACTGGGTCTGGATGTCTAACTCATTATTCCTTATCACCGACCCTTTAAGATATACCTAATGCAGACTGCAATTGCCAAGCTATCACCTTCAGGAAATATGATCTGTATAACTTAAATCGTATTTATTTATTGCGTTAATTAAGTTAAATTCTGATGTGCTGCATGCTCCTACTCAGTTGTGAGAGACTACAGAATATATGTAGGAATACTCATCACTTTTACTCTTCTACATCTGTGCCTACAAGTAGTTACAGGTATAAAATCTCTCCTAAAGCCATCTTCAGCAGCGTTCCATACTCACGTAACAATCTGTTCTAAACAACGAAAAGGCTCTGATTACTGATCTTCTGTGAAACACCTGAAATATGCATTTCAATAGCAACGATATCATCTTCAGGGATAGATGAAAAAAGGAAAAATCGGAGTCGGAATATGCGTGGACAGTTTTTAAGTCTCTGACTCATTAACAACCATGTTCCTGCATCTGTTCTTGAACGTATAAGTGATACAATACGAATTAGCTTAAGGGAAAATGTTTCCTTGCCGTCAAATTATCGGAAAGCTCTGAACTTGTACGTCAAGTGACAATCGCTGAGTGAAGGATTACATATAATTAATGCCGATAATTCGATGTTACAGCCGACGTTTTTGGCGCGAGGGGTCTGCTTTTAAATAAGCAACGGATCATAAATGAATCTATCCGGAATGCGTTTAAATATTTCACCCCCGCGAACAGATTAAATTATCGATTCTTTCTTGTTTCGAACGGTAAATACTTAACGCGTCCCCGCGCAAATTAAATCACTCGCAGGACACATCGCCGCCCACGAGGGCCCCAAGCGGGGGTCCTTGGGACTAACTATCCGAATGCGCGGGCGACGGTAAAAAAAAGAAAAGCTAAACAGCGCAACGCCGCCGACACACACGCGTGGGCCGCTGATTTTCCGAAATTTATGACCTATTTCGGTCAATTGATTAATTTCCTTTAACCAAGTCAATTACAGGGAGAGGAGGCTGGAAAACACGGAAATAATTCAAACGGGACGGACTTTGGCTCGCTTTAATTAATGGCAAAAATAACTCCGCCCCCTCCCGGCCCTTTTAAATCAATTAAAGGGTGTCACGTTCGCAAAAATCGGACGCGAGAAAATCCACTGAAATTGAGAGAAAGGGGAGGGAGAGGGATTGTGAGGGAACGAGAAAAAGGGGTGGATTGAGGTGATCGATGTATTTCACTGACGGCAAACGAAAAAAGAAGCAGTAGGATACATTCATTTCAGACCCCTGAGATATTTACTCAGTCCCAAAAACTTAAGTTTTCAAACTATAGTACGAATTTATTTATTTATTTATTCTCAAAAACTACAAATAGGCACCAGCCCAGGTGGAAGTCATATCGTGGGGAAATTACAATGACATAATCTGCCTGGTATTCACCCTAGTGTGTGAATTATTCTGGTATATACCCTAGTATTGAATTGAGAAGTACTAATCAATGCTAACCTGAAATCGGCATGAGCCTAATATATTTTAAAGAGGGCATTTTGACTGTATAGCTTAGCTTAGCATAGAGAAGTACTAAGTAGTGAAAATCTGAAGAGGCACCGCAAAATATCATCACCCTTAAAATTAACTGAAAGAATGACTGATGATAACGCATAACAAGTTTAATATACTACTACTACCATATAATAATAATCTTCACAGAATGAGTCGAAGTATTGAAATGGAAAATCCCTGGTGGAAAGACTTAAAATAATAGTACTTTTTCCGCATGTTTATTTATGATTGATTCAAAAGAAGAAAAAAATAAGGATGATAATTCATAGATATTGGCCGTGCGTTATTTTTTCTAATAAACAGAAAATGAACTTGTGAAAAAGTACTATTTTCTGAGTAACGTAACTAAAACCCAAAATTTAAATACTATAACCTACAATAATAATAATCTATATAATTCTATAATAATAATATTTAGTGCTAATTTAAACCTCTGTATTAATAACAGACCTGCTCATTATTCGATTCTGATAGTACTTCCTGACCTGTCCATTTTACTGTAATATGTCTCCACTTAGTCGTCACTAGTCTTAGACTAGTCACTAGACTTAGTCACAATAGTCGGTATCTAGATGTCTAATTGAACAGAAACAAATTAGCGATATAAATAGCAGAGAGTAATTCCGAAGGAATACTCTCTATTATTTCTATAAACACTTCCCCAAAAATACTTTTCTTGCTGTGATTCTTCGGAGTCTCGAATAATTTATAGGATGTTTACTAATAATAGTGAAATCAATTAACTAAAAGAGTGGCTTTCCGAGCCAACATACCGCAGAAGAAATTGCCATTTCTATTCCGCAAAAATAAAAAAATATCGTGGGAAAACGTTCTTTCGTAGCTAGATCGGGAAGAGAGAACTTTCTCAAAAGAATCTTTCTGCCCAGGATAGCCGAGTGAGCAACATTTCGACTTCGGTACTACGGTTCTGGGTTCTATTACAGTTGTTAACCCGTGTGCGAAATGATATAAGCTGTCGAAGCAGTTTTAACTATACGTACCTCTACTACTGTCTGTAAAGTATTTAGTCAAACGATTGGCTGGTAATACCTCCTCTCACATTAGCTACTAAGACCTTGTAAAGAGGAATATTAATAACAAATGGCCATTATTCGGGCGAGATTGAGACTAGAAAGTCTCTTCTTACACCTAACCCATCGTCATATGCGAAACAGAAAGAAAGAGATAGTTTGCAAAAGTACAAGAAGAAAACTAGTATGTGGATTTTTAAAAAACCTAAGCTGAGGGCTCAGGAAAAATTTCCACTGCAGGAAAACACTCACAGGAAGGGGAGTGTGAAAAACATGCGAAACCTACAGGTAGAAAACTGCATTTTGTGAAGGAGAATAAAATAATTATGAAAGACAAGCAGAGAATAGATAAAAATTATGCAAAAGAGACAATACACATTCACTACAAGCAATCAAATCGAACAAAATGAGGTTTACTTAGCAGGATGAGGAGTGAGGTAGTTTGCCCTTACTACTAAAACCGTACAGTACATTCTCGAAGAGTAGCCCAATAGAAAAATAAGTTTAGAAGAAAGTAGATTGAAATACGCTGGTTTTTAAAGGGGATTTGAAGTTAAGCGTTGTAATGAAAGGAGGGAGAGAGGAACGTGTTTGTCGGTGAGAGAATGGGTTCCGTACGAGCGGAAACACGCGAAAGCGCGATAACCGGCGGCGGGGAAAATTCATTCCCTCGCGGAATTGAAAAAAGGGTAGAGAATTATAATCTGCGCATCGAAAAATAAAATTAGCATAATTTCCCCGGAACGAGGCTCGTAATTAAATTTGTTCAACCTGCTGAATCGCAACTGGGATCAAATATTTGCCGATTTTTCGATTTTACGGCACGAAAATATAGCTTTTTCCGTACCACAACACGCCTAAGCTTACAAATCACACATTCGACTAACAAAATTAAATGATTTCGCGAGTCGAAGATACGATTAAACGCGCAATTACATTACAGTAACAGTAATTATGTTTCGAAAACATGATTGCTTAATAAGACATGCTTAAAAATCACAAAAAAGTACGAATGGGAAAGCCTCTAAAAAACATTCTAATTAAACTCAGGGAAAAGGTAAGCATTATTGGATAACCATACTGCGAGTTGAATACATAAATAGAGGATAATAACATTAATTCCTATACTCCAACCTAATTATAAATTAATAACAACATACATCTATTTAAAATAACATCAACAGATTAGGAAAGAGTTTAATTTGCGAAACAGTCATGCGTTCCAAAATTCCGGAATGGACAGAAAAAAAGTTAATCGACATCAATGTATGAATGCTACAATAGTTACAACTAGTTTTTTTGCATAAAAGTGCTGTGTTATTGGCGTGAATACTTGTTTCTGCCATTAACCATTGAAGTTATAGAGTTCAAGGTTAATTGAATTTATAGCTACTCACGAATTTCTCAAAGAGAAGTAAAGATAAATTTGTAGATCATCTGTGTAGAGCTTATTCAAATAACAATAATATTGCCTATAAACCGGTTTAAATGATGAGCGGAATTGGAAAATAATTTTTTCTATCATTTGTATCGAATTTATTATATACTTCAGGACAAGATCTGCCTAAAAGAGAATGAAGCGAAATATTCCAAGAATTCGGGAGGAAATTTCTGACAGGGTCATAAGATAAATTAATTTAATCAAACTTCCTTAAATGAGAGACATTTTGGACAATACGTAACCTATAGTTTCCTTGTATACCTAAAGGACACAAAATTAATTTTCCATATAGATTCCAGAACCCCGTTTTCCTGGAAAGAACATTCTGTTCGCAGTTTTTCATTCAGAAGGACAGAAAAAGGGGAAATTACTTCGCTCGATACAACTCTTTCGACTTTCCTCTTAAATAATTCCAGCCAACCGAGCGGCAGAGAGAAAAATCGTACGCCGGATTCCCCCAAAGGCACCGTGCGTCAATCACGCGCGTCGAATTTACTCCGTCAAACACATTTCAGTCCGCATGACGTTCGTCGATTCACGCGGGAGGCGGAAGGACTCGCGATTTCCTCCTGTCGTTTTCATTCCGCTCCACCGGCGGCGCCACTCGCGATGATTTATCCGCCAATGGGACGCCATTATTCCGGTTGCGTTTCCCGCGCTCCTCTCTTTTATCGCGCCATTGCATCCCCAATTCCTCGCGCTGAGTTACAGCCACCGTTTCCAATGAACGACGCACGAGAAATTTTAATATTTTCCCACCGTTTTGTCCTGTTTCCTACCAATTCCTGTTCATTTAATGGCGTAACTCAGACCTGGATTCTAACCATGTCAGGCGGTGTACAACCCGATCCAATATATCCTGAGTGTCACAAATATGCTTCATCTGTAGCTCAAGTATTTGATATCAAAAGAAGAGACTCGTAAACTGAGGAAGTCCTTGAAGAACTTGCAATGGCGTATTCACGTAATCTTAGCCCCGAAACGCAAATACCAGTAAGGAATTATCGGAGTCTAAACAGTCAATCTTGCTCTCATTAAAATTATACGCATTATATGAAAATGGATAGTCACTTTAATGCAGTAAGATTAAAGAAAATATTGAACTATAAGTAGTATTTATGTCAGTTACGCATAATAATAGACAGATTTCAAATTAAATATAGACCTAGCTATAGAGGATCTTCAAAAAAGAATGGGCCGGCTTCATGAAGCTATATTTTATTAATATATTATGGTTTTCCAACATATTATACATAATTACTCAACATATGTGAACATTTTCGAAGTCGATACAAAAGTCTTGAAAAAGAGCAAGCAAGCGCGAGGATTCACATAAAATTTTAAGAAAATATGATAATGAAAGTTCAGACAAGCAGTCTGATTGAGGACCGCCAAACGAATGAAGTCTAAATTATAAATCCCGCCCCTCAGTCTTCAAGCTCCAAGAATCATTGAAAGGGAGACTGACATTTCAAGGTGTAACTGGAATTTGACATAAATTTAAGGGCAATAAAATTCCCGATCATTTCTCAAATGGTAGACACTCGAAACTAGTTCAAAAAAAATCATGAAAAGTTTCACATCAATACTCGAGTCTGAAAATATAATAAAACTCAACAATGCCGAAAGAAAGAGCTCCATTTTTTCACAGCTGTGTTTGAGTATGAAAACATCCAAAAGTTCTGCAGTCGTTGTTGTGGGTTCAGAATCTCCTCATAATACTACTATGCAAACGTTTTCGTAGTTAATAACGGTGAAACAATGTTTATATAAGGAAATATACAAAAACCGATTCACTTATCTGCATTCCTCCAACGGAGCTGAATTTTATGCGTAGGATAGCGGTACCACAATCTCGTTGCAGTATCTGCAACTGCTCTGAATATCGGCCCCTAAATTCCCAGCGCACGTTCCGCCCCCACCCTCTTTCATTCTCTTTCGCCCCTCTCACTAAATTCTCCCCAAATTCGCAACGCGCCCTGTTATGAATTCAAAAGGCCAATCGAATGATTTTCACGATAGCGCCGAAGATATTTTCTCTGCTACATGATCAGCTCATACTAAAATCAGTTTCGAATTTTTTTATACATATTCCCATTCCGTGCTCTTCATAAAATGGTCCTGTGTTGGAAAATGCACGCAAAAGGACTATAATTATCTTTTCAGTATCTCGGAGAGTTTATCTATATACTGTTAAGGGTAGCGGTAATAATGGAAGTAGTGATGAGCGAATTAAAATGTATGATTATAAGAAGCTATAAGAGGTACCGACTCATACGTAAATCGCAGCCTATTGGAGACAAGATACCAAGGAAACTAAATATAAAGACTCTTATAGAAAGCAAGGAAATGATACACTTTCCTGAAGAAGTTAGTAATAGACATTGTTCGAGAAGACCCAGCAAACTTACCTTTTAAAAGATTTACATATCGATCGAAAAAATAGCATTAAGTACCCAAGTAATATCCGTCTAAAATCCCGACTTTCGTTTCTTTAAAATGAGGCGTAGAAAAAAGAGGTCACCATTAAGTGCAAAAGTCGAAGTTTTACGAGAAAAAATAATTTTGTGACCGGTTTGAATCTATTTTAAGGTCATATCTAGTGATGAACTAATAATAGTTTGGAACCGATAAAAACATTCTTCCCGAGTATGGAGTTCCACTCAAAAGCTCCGACACTTGAATTAAAAGAATAACATTGTTTGAAAAGATGACTTTAAAGCTATATAAAATGAACTCGGCTTTTCGAATAGATAGGCAGAATAAGGTAACGGGATGACCGACAAAATCTTATTGGTTCTTTCGTCGTCAAACAAACTGTACGTAGAAAGCCTAAAAGATGATGAATTCGGAGAGCATTATCACGAAATTCACCTCGCCGTTTCTCAATCATTCCAGTGTGAATTGTTGAAATGAGGTCTCCGACACATAATTTAGTGGATATACGTTCGAGCTGTCAAACGAGTGGACTGCAGTCTATCAGATGCTATAAAACCCTTTGGGTAAGAATCGCTATAAGATAAGGGCAACTTCGGAAGCTATTCCGAAATGAGGAGATCGTAAACTCGACGAACGATCGATAAAACCTTATAGGGAAATCATGGATCACGCTGGCAATATCTCTCAAACATAACGAATTGTAACAAGTCCACGACAAGGGCATTTCGCTCTCTTAAACGAGACTAGTCGCTCCGATTTATCAATACTGTATGATAATTAATAACTAACGTTAATTGATAATCTAAAAAACTAAATAACTCCAGAAAACGTTCCCCTTAACCCTTTTCCCTTCCCTTTATTTCACACTCACCTTTCCCTCTCCTTTTAAAGCTATATATTTTCTCTTTCATTTTCGTTCCGGTTGCCGGGGCAGAAATCTTGCTACGGATAGTGATTTTAGTTGATGTATTAGCAATCGATTAAAATAACGTAAACGGCGGAGATCGGGTCATTTATGGTCCACGCTCTTGTCTCTTATTTTTCTGGTTCAGAAACTTTTTATCGATGGAAACAAATTTAATGTATAAAAAAGGTTTCAATGTTTGATGTAATCGAAAATTAATTGTTAAAGAACAAACTAATCATGTGGGAACACCAGAGAAGAGCTTCGCTCATGTATAGAGATCATGCGTAAATCATCAAAATTTATTCTTCTATAACGAGTGTTTTCTTCTGAGTATTCTTTATTTTAGGATTAACCGTTTTTTTAATGACTTCGAGGTGGTAAATGAACTTGGAAGAGATGCAAACTTATAATAAATAATTTTGAAAGCAAAAAACTTTTGTTCCACCTTTCACTGGTTAGAATACTAATCGTTCATATGCGAGGTTGAAGGAATATAGATTTCCGTCCGCGTTACGAAGGTTCCGCCTAAAAGAGGGCCACTCCTCTGAAAAACGTTGGGTATATACAGTCATATTACTAATGCTTCCACCTTAAACAGGTCCCAGCTTTATTCCACCTTAAACAGGATCCAGTAAACATCGATACTTAGTCGATAATCCTTCACAGAGACAGTCTTTGGGTCACATATCGATTGATTCGAGGAATCGAAGTTCAGACGGTTGTGAAGTCTTTGGAAGCGTTCGTCCGGAAGGCGATCTCGGGGAAATCACGGTGAAGCAGGATGCACGAGAGAGGCGAGTGAATAGATGCACGAACGGCCGTGGAATTAACAATGGATCGAAGGGAAGGGAATGACAAGCGACGGAATCTTCCATAGAGAGGGCAGCACTGACATACCTGAACGTCCATATACGATGCAAATATCAGTCTGATTGCGGATCGACAATTATCGCTGCGATATTCCTATCCCCGAAATGCTACACAAGTTTCTAAGAGAATCGTTTAGCTATACGTGGGTTTTTCTTCGAAAACCCTCCGTTGAGGGGTTTTTCCCAACAAACTAATCTTTCTACGATAATTGTATCTATTTATGGCTTGCATCTATAGCTTGGTATTATGTAGCAGTTCGTCATTTATTTTGAATCCATTATTTTGCACCAAATACCTACGCAGAGTTCCATTTTTTGCAATCAGTTTGATAGCTTCAAACTGTAGTTGAAATCTTCTAATGTATGCAATAAGAAGTAATTTCATTCGTCAGAACGAGAACCACAGCATAAGTTAGGCTATTCTCGCAATGTGAATAAAATAAAACGTAGAATTTATTTCCATAGAATCCACAATTAGTGACAAGAAAAACTGGAGCGCACTATAGTACCAGGCCCCATAGGCGTGTTCGTTAGTATTGATTTTGTTTTATAGATATAAGTTAGCTGTAGTTAATTGTATGTTTCCTATTTAAAAAGGTAACATTTTACCATAAGAGCTTCACAGACTAGAAAGAAGAGAGGCAATTTTTGCTTAACCTCGCGATAAGAGTGAAATAATAATCATAATAATTACTAATAGCAGATCAGTTAAAATGAAACACAGTTATCAAATTTAGTCAAATTGAACTTACTTTCAACTGGTCATGGATATCCACCATATATCCCCAGAAGACGTTAATTATATTATTAATAGCGGGTCTGCGGACGTTTTTCACTTCTTTGTGGGAGTTCTCCTCTAAAAATTTACATGGCTGACCTCTTTCGTATATATCATCCCACAAACATCGTGTGATTCCAGCTGATCATTCATCGAATTAATCTCTATTTTAATTAATAAATTAGCACAATTATGGGTCGGATCATATAGGAAACTCCATTCCCCATCTCCCTTGAGCAAGTACGTCATTTATTCGTTCGTATTCTGTTTTATTTGAGTAGTTGAAGATGATGGGATAAACACCACCCCTCTCCATAATTCCTCTGACCCTCGGTGGAAACCTCGTCCTCAAAATGTAGATTCTCTTACGTAGATTAATTTGAGTTTATGTGCAACCTAGCATGTAGTCAAGATTATAGGAATTTATAAATTAGCTAAGATGCATTAGTTCTAAATATTAAACTCAAAAGTCTACACAAGCTTGAATTACAGAGAGTAATAGATCTTACTCAAATAAAACAATGGGCAGACAAAAAGCGCTACAGTAACGAGTCAAAGAACAGAATAATATTGCAGAATGAAAACACTTCGTACTTTTCCTCAGAAAATTTATTTTGCGACCGGTTTCATAAGCGAGCTTACATCTTCAGTAACCGATGAAACCTTCAGTAACCGATGAAACCTTCAGTAACCGATGAAACCGGTCGCAAAATAAATTTTCTGTGGAAAAGTACGAAGTGTTTTCATTCTGCAAATGGCTTTCCACGAAGTCACCCGTTCTCATAACGATTATATAAGAGAACAATATTGCTTCGCGTTTTAAAGGTGACGTGACACCTCAAAAATTCTATTGCAAGAGATATTTCTTACGGCTTTAATATTACTCGCATTTTTATAAAAAGAGTTAATACGAGCGGAACAGGAAACGTAAAGACTTATCGCAAGCTGAAAATAGCAAACCACTTTCAGATCGTTTTGCACTAAATGAAGTACTAACTTCCAGTGGAAATTGCGCCAAAGTAACTTATTTACTGGAACCATGTTATCAAAATTAAAGACATGAAGCACTTAAAACTCTTTGGGATATTAATCCAGACCTTTAAAATCTTGAAATGGCTGAACATAAAGTATCTGATTTATAAAATGCATAAAATAACGCAATCAAAATGATAGTTACATTAATGCTCCCCGAGTAAAATATAAAAAAATATACATGTATCCTTTTAGGGCTTTCAAAATACGGTTCTTCACTTTTGTTTGGAAGGGGCAAATGAAATCAAGGATCTGATTTATAAAAAGCATAAACAATGTCACAATCAATGGATAGTTGAAATACTGCTCACCCAGTAAAATTTAAAAATATATCAATATTATAATATAATAAGGGTCTGATTAATGAAATGTATAAAAAAATATCGCCATCGAATGATAGCTGAAATAATGCTCACCAAGTTAAACATAAAAAAACACATAGATCCTTATGGGACCATAAAAATACGGTTCTTATAGTGTTGGCTGAAAAGAACAAATAAAGTAGTACTATATAAAAGAGTGTCGCAAATTATGCATTAAATGCAAAAATAGAAACGAAACTTTTCTTTATTCAAAAGGTAGTCCTCGTAAAAATAACAAACGCTGAGATACACGGAAGCGTTAGAGGAGGAACTATCAGCGAAAACCTTTTTCCTCTGGTTTTGCACTCGTTCCTTTGTACGCGTTTAAAATTTAACGTAGAGCAAGGCGGAAGTGGTCGATTTTCAACGCCCCTTCGCAGAGGAACCCTTAAAAAAATCTCCGACGAACGAAGCGAAAATTCCACGGAAAAATAAACAGAAGACGCTCTGACAACAGGAAAAAAGGTGGAAAAGAAGAATAAGAACAGGCGATAAATCTTGCGAGGCAAAGCGGAACCATATACAACACGTAGGACGGGCAATTTTCTTTCTCTTTAAGTGGAAGGAGCTCAGCATGTAATTGAAATGAATTGGAACGGAAGAGAGCGAGTGCAGGGAGAGGAAGGAATTATAAGGGATATAAGGAAGGAATTGAAAACGAGAGGGGTGGGAAATGAAGACGATGCAGGTAGTGAGGGGAAAATAATGGCGAGGAAGAATTATGATCGGAGGAAAGAGCTATTTCTATCATTCCTGGGTTCTTAAATCGGGTTTTTAACTCACTGAGGATGGAGGTTGATCAAGAATATGATACCGAAAAATAAGAATTATGAGAAATATACAATAACAATGTCGACTTAATTGGCGAATTTTAGTCTTGAGAAACCACGCATACAATTAACCATTTTCAAATAAACAAACAACAATGCCCTACACAGGATTCGAACCCGGGACCCTTGCATTGCAAGGATAGCACGCTACCACTTCACCACCGAGGCCAACGCGTTCTTGTACGATAAGATTATTCGCTAGCACTGATATAAATAAAAAAATATTCATAGTTCATACTTTAAGCATTAAGTTAAATTACCGAAAAGAAAATGTTCTTACAGTAGATTTCATGTGTTTAAATAATATTTTCAAAGGTTCGTACACATTATAAAGATAGTTGCGTTATAGTACAGCAATAAACTGTTGTTTCTTCAACACATTCCTGTTTATGTCGGTCTCGGTGACAACGAGGGGAATGGCGTACTAGCTCAGAAAAATTCCGAGATCCCAGAATCGAGCTCTGGCTAGGGCATAGCTATTTGAGTTGCAATTTTCAAGGGTTGGCAGTGTTCTTGTAAGAATACAATTCACTTAAAAAATTCGATAATTACTAAAAATTACTCTTCTTATTGTAGGTGATGAAAGAGCAACTAAACGAGCGTTGATTTACCTCTTCTTGTATGAGCGGGAAATCTTCACCGAGAAGTTCAGGGTCTTCAGGAAGAAGTGTTTACCTAACCAGAGTTACCGCCCATGTAAGACAAGTTTTCGTGGACCCCTAAATAAACGATCAAGTAAATGGGGGTGGTGACTTGATGACGATCCCATAACAGTAGTAGTAGTTTTTTGTTAAAAGTGCTTCGACAGCTTAGGTCATTTCGCACATTGGCTCCCACCGGGATTCGAACCCGGGACGATCCCATTACAATATACCGCACGACAAAACCCAACAGACGCGTATGCCAATAATACTAAACGCCATAGTGATAAAACACCAGAACGACACAATCACTACCACAACCCGACCCAACTCAACCCTAAATAACAATAATGGGGAGATGTATAAAATATGACGGCATAACTTCTAAGATAATAATAGTTATGAATGGTGTATAGGCGATAACATTAGGAATTCTTAATTTGACAACTGCTAAATTCAACGTTTTAATTTGCTCTTTTCTGCTTACAATAGGCCATGTGCGCATTAACCCTTAAAGGACCAAGGGGGTGTTAAAAAATGTCCACCACTTTTCTTTTTCAATATTTTATGAACTTAATTGAGTTTTACAGTCTTATAACTTCATTAAATTGTCAAATATAGGTTGTTAAAGATATGTTGATGCATTTTGTACGTGTTTTTCAGCAATGTAATGAGAGCGGAAATAGGCGGTGGATACAAAATGACCCTCCTTTGGTCCTACCTGCGACATATTTTAGAAACAAATGGAGTCATATATTTTGACAAATAGTATTTAATTAATTTTAATAATTTAATTTATGTTTTTTTAACTATACCTTGTTGTTGATTTATAAGCATAACTAACGGTGATTTAGAAACTTATTTTCCGAATTAGAGCTTTAAAACCGGTACCATTGAGAAGAAGCTTTATCATATCCTCGTCTTTGATGAGTTGTTTTTAAATAAAAGTTTCATTATTTTTATCGCAGTAGTACAATTTTAGCAACAAAACTCACTGTAAGAAGTTTTTAAAAATCCAAGAAGGCAATTGCTGAAGAGGTATTATGTTTCATTACTATTTTATCGAAAAAAAACTAAAGTGGACGATTTTTGACCCTCCCTTGGTCCTCGGAGTAACCAAAAAAAGGTTGGACCTTTAAGGGTTAATCCATGAAAGCTTTTGTCGTGTGGAGTTATATCCAATTATGCTTGATGACGTAATAGGTAATCATGAAGCACTGAAGTCAATTAGAGGTTTGAAATCATCAATAGCCGTCTTTGTCGGCGCTCTGCACCTCGTTACCACCGGTTTTCGGAAACAACAAAAAAGCCCAGAAAACCAACTTTCTGAGAAACCCTACCACCCTTATTAACAAATTTTTAAGATACACCTTGATTACCTGGACTTTCTGTTAATCCCGAAAACCGGCAGCAATGAACAGCAGAGCTCCGACAAAGACGGCCATTGGAGATTTTTAAACCTCCATTTCATTCGGGGAATAGTAGAATGGAACAATTTACCTGGGGAAGTACTAGGGTGAATACCAGGCACATATGTAATTTCCTCCCCACCCCTAATATGACTACCACCTGGTTTTGTGCCTATTTGTAGTTTAATTAATAAATAAATAAATTAACAGCTGTTTTTCAATCTTTCTTTCCTTACTTGAGTCAATAGCGCATAACTGAGAGAGTCACAATTCCATTCATCGTATATTTTTCTTCCCCGTTATCTATCCTTCTTACGCCACAAATCGTGAATTTCTATTTTTCCAAGAGAAAGGAAAGAGCCTCTTTTCTAACTACTTCTATTATGCTTGCACGAATCGTGAGTTTTCTACGATTAAGGCAAGAAGGATGAAAGAAAAAGGAAGGAAAAGGAGGAGGAAATGAAATAAAGCGAGAAAAAGGACGGAAAGGCGTATCGGAATCCGAGTGCGATGAGGAGAGGGTAAGTAAGATGAATGCAAGTGGAAAGGAATGGGGACGGAAGCGTAAAAATGCTCTCAAAATGAGTTTTTGGGTGAGCAGCGGAGGTTTATGAATTTATCCGCTGATAAATTCCGTGGGGAGACTTGAAAAATGGCGGAGGAAAAAAAAGACGAGGAAGAAGGAATTTCCGGATTTGCTTCCCGGAGATGTACTTATCGTTCGCAATGTCTCGACTGATCCGCGATATTTCGGCCCACAAATTAATTGCTTCCGCCCTCGAAATTCCGCTGAAAAATTAGCAAATAATACGCTAATTCGGCACGATTCGAATGCTATTACGATCGGTTAACACGATGAGGAAAATATGCAAGAACTAATATCCTGCTTCGCTGGGAAATTTTTACCACTCTCATATTCCCCGTTTGAATTATCATTATTATTAATCATCTTTGCCTTTTGGGACAGTGTTTAAACTTGAATGCCTCATGACTCACTTTTCTTCTTTTTCTCCTTCCAAAATCTCTTCATTCTTTGACAGTGCTTCCTATGTTCTGACCACAATGTTCCTATATTCTTTTTTTCTGTCTCTTTGAATTTTGTATTCATAATCCCGTTTAATAATTTCCCACTTTCTTCTATCATTTCTCTGTTGGTCCCTGCTTCTTTTAGGTATTCCTCTACTTCGTGATACCAATTAGTTTTCCTGGTTGAGCTGTTTACAACATCAAAAATCATATTTGTGAGTCTGTTATTGTTCATTCTCTTAATGTGCCCATTGAATGAAAGTCTCCGTTTTCTGATTATATCTTTGAGTATGAATGTTCGTTAAGGTCTTTGGTAGGTCTCTTGTTCCATATTTCATCTCTGTATATTGCTCCAAACTGTTTCCAAAGAATTTTGCGTTCTATCATTTTTGCGATGCCTGATGCTCCAATTGTTGTCGTTTCTGATGCGTACAGTGCTTCTGGAAGAACCACCGTGTTATAGAGTCTGAGTTTGGCCTTTCTCCAAGTATTTCTCTTATTATAGTCTTTCCATGTAAGTTTATATACCTTTTGAAGTTTGAATTATTATTTAATAAAATGGCAAATCATATGGATACTTGGAGGAATAAGATTTATCTTATACTATTTGTAACACCAAAAAATAAATTAAAAGTATATTATAAATTTTAAGGTCAAATTTTAAAGGTCCTTTACTTACTGATCTATATCTAAATATGTACCCTATTTTGGAAGGCGGCTGTGGGTCCGTGCCATAGGACTCTACTTTTCAAATCGAATCGATCGCTTTCGCGTTCCGTTCTTAGAAAACATTGAATTTTTGAAGCGACTCGTTTTAGAACCTATATCCTTAACCTACGTATCAGAAGGAACACATAATTTCGGCTACATCTTCTAAAAATCAACCTCTATCGCCTTTTTTATTAAAAATCCAAATCTTAAATTACTAAGGAAAACCATTCGGCACCATATAGAATTAGAGTAACCCTCACTGCTTTGCAGCAGTAATTCTTCACAAAGTGTTTTACATTCCTTTGAACCCTTCCCATTTCACGAATTCATCACTTTTCTGCTGGGTCCCATACACGATAGGCGGGGTCCCATATGCACACTCTCCGCATGACCTATCCAACGCGAAGTAAGATCGCTCGCAGGCAATTTCTCCGCTGTCACCGACCAATCACTTGATGAAAAGATTACCCCTGTTCATCATAGCGTAAGCGGTGACTAGTCTAGTAACTAGACGCAAATGTCAATGGAATTATTCAGAATCATTCATACCTCAGTAGCTTGCCGATAATCAAATAAAAGTGAAAAACGAAAAAAAATATTAAATGCTCCTTATTTCTTATCTTGTACCAAAAGAAGAATGGTGAATACCACGTTCTTAGAGATACGGCAGTAGTATTTAGAAACAGGATTAGTTTCACTTCCTTATCGCGAGGCGCTTAAAATATATATTTTGGGGAAACGTCGCGATTTATATTTGTTCACGATTATTCGGGTTTCATCACAGACTTATAAGGAATGCGTATTTAGTTTTGTCGGTTTCTCTTTCATTAGATTGTTCTTTAGTAAAGCAAATCTTGCACTTATATTCGAAGCTGTATCACTTGGGTTATGTAGTAACAGAATTAAATCAATTATGAGATAATTGAATTTTTATTAACAATGCAGAGCTCCTCACAAATGATAAGCACTGAATATGCACTGGCAATTCAGACTCTTTGAGAATGGAGAAATTCTCTATTAGAGAATTATGAAATCTTGAGCATTGAAAATGATAGTGTACTGCTTCATTTACACTCTGCAAGAAGAAACTGATGTAACATGTGGTATAAGTATGCTATAATATGGTATTAGTATGTATAGAACAATAGTGTGATGATATACATGTAATCGGTACAATTTAGAAACGTAGAAGTCGGTGAAATACGAAAAATACATGAATTATTGCATTCTCATGTTGTACCTGACGAGATATCAGTTCAATTTCAGTATGTCATGCTGAAAAAATGTGAACATATTACGTCATTTAGCTAAGATTACTATTATACATTTGCGGTGAAATACTAAAATAGCGGTCACTAATTTTCGTATTTCCAAAATCAGAGAAAATTTGTCCTTCATTTTTATGATACCTTCTCGTCATATTTAACCTATATCTTTCCGGAATCGTGGGCTGCCGAATCTATTTTCATCAATCAATTTGGACGCTTGTTTCAACATAATTCAATAATAATTCGTTGATAAATATTCGGGAAATGCCATTGAGGTTAACCGCTTTCCGGTAGTGAAGACATTCGGAAGAAGGAAAACGTGATTTATTCTTATCTTAGCATTCGTCCTTTATCGTAACGGAATCGGGAGCTGCCGAATCAATTCTATTTAATCAATATAAATCAATTTGGCTGCTTGTTTCGACAAAATTTCATTGATAATTATTCGGTGAATACCGACGTGAATGCGTGAATTTCGACATTTCATAACTACTTTCCGGTGCTAAAGAAATTCGGAAGAAGGAAAATCCTGCTTGACTCGATTTTCACGAGTATAACGCGGAGGAAACAGAGTGAAATTTCAAAACTTATCGGGATTTTAACTAAGCGATATCGTATTAAGAAAGGGGATTCTTCAGTCAATTTAATTACATTTGGGATATTCAGTACTTAACTTCGTAAGAATTTCAATCGAACCATCGTGGGTATCCTGTGAAATAGTATTGAGGAAAATTTATCTCAGCAGACAAATTTTTTTAATTCTTCCGTTAATTTTTAAAACTCAACGTATGAAATACAACATTTTAAAAATATCCCCCATGGTCAAAGAGAAGGATTGATAAAACCTATTGCAAATACAAATGCAATTACCACTGGTAATAAACAATATGTTGTTTTTGGACGAAATTGAAATACAATTTATAGCATGAAGATTAACTTTCTGGAACATGGATTGGAAATTAAATTAATTTGCCTTTTGTAATTTATATGAGAAATATGAACGTACGAGTTTCAACAGTAACAAAGTTTTACCAAATCTAATTATGGAATTTATTCCTTTTTTATTTTAGGAGGAATTAATGTTAAGTGACGTATAAGTATGCTACAATTTGGAATTTAGATGTGCAATATAATTATGTGATATAATAAATGTATAAAAAGGTATCTGATTATTATTATTATGTGTCTTTAGGCGAGACTGAGACTAAAAAGTCTCCTCTTCCATCTAACCTTTGTATATATGGTAGAAAGTGGTGAGTACGTGATATAAAGTATAATTGCATGATTATGTTGTATCAGACGAGATCTCAGTTCAATTTCACTATGTATACTTAGAAAATCCGTAACAATGATGTCAATAAAATATGATTGTTAATCAAAGCTTTTGATGAAAATGTTTATTTGGCAATTTTCGTAGTTTAAAAATCAGATATAAGTTTTCCATCCATATTTTGCGATACGTAATCCTTTTTATGCTTCACTCACTAATCATTTAATTTCTAACCATTACTTTGTACCACATATGCATGTAAATGTTACGCTTATGGCATTTTGGCTTATCGAGGAAAGTTAAGACAAACTATTTCACTCCTCATCCTGCCAATTAGGCCTCAATCCCCCCTACTAATTCTTGGTAGACAATGTTTGAGAGGTTAAGTTACCATCCAGCCTTAGGGCTGAATACTTTACAGATAGCTGTACAAAATGTGTGATTATATGAAGGTATTCAGTTTTCCAGACATAAGTTAATTGTAGTAAATTTATTTTTTGATTTCAAAGTTTTTAATTCTCCGTGTTAAGACGACAAAACTAAGGCGGAAGAAAGGGCACTTTCGTAAGAATAATTTAAAATGAATAAATAACACTATTTCGCATTGAATATTATTACTCCATTGCCGGATGAGATAAGGTTCGGCCACCGGAGAATAATTTCAGGTGGGCACATAGATCACATTTCTTCTTCGGGGAGATAAAAAAGTGATGACGGATGAGAAATTATAATAAATGCAGCGAAAAAGGGAGACCGCGACGGAAAAAACCTGAAAAAGAGGATTACGGGGAAGAAGTTCGGTGGCCCGAAAATGGTGGCGAATTTACATGAGAATAAAAGCATAAAATGGCTCGAGATAAGAGGAGCGCCTAAGTCGTCTTCATTTGTTTCTTGACCTCTTGTCGTTTGCAGACCCTACGGATAATTAATGTCTCGGTGCACAATCGCACAAAAGAGCGGCCTTCAGGTACTTTTGCTTGTGACATTAGAAGAGGTTACTGAACCCTATTTCCAGGATATTTCAGTTGCTTAGCAACGTATTCAGCCCGAAGGCCGGTTGGTACCTCATCCCCTCTAATATAAGCTAATTAGCTTGTAGGTGAGAATGAGGCTTACCCCAATGATGAGGAGTGAGGTAGTTAACCCTTGCTCTCCTGACAAGGCCGTAATACCAAAAATGGAGCATTTCCACGCAAGTGAAGCATGATGCTTTTACGAGTATTAATAATACTAATTTCTTTATCACAAACAGGCTAAAAATTATCCAATTACATGTAAAATAATAAAAAATTAAATTATATATTTTTTAAACAAATAAAAAAAATAAAATGAGAAAAAAATAAGTACGATACCCAATAAAATATATAAAAAGGAGACAAAAAGAGCCATATATCATAATTGTAGTAACACTATTCACAGGATTCCATAAGGTATGACATTAATCAAGGTTCGGCGTCACCCATACTGCGGTAGATTTCATGTAATCACAGCCATAAACAAGATAGCGACAAGAATAGATGAAAGATACATTTTTCTCAATCTAGCACCAAATGGCGATTGAAAAACATTCATAAAGATGTGGTAGCGGGAACACATTTTCCCCAATTATTCCTCGAATAGCTCATCCTACATAACAGGTAAAATAAAAACTGGATTCAAGTGTGGTTGGATAAAAATTATGTATGAAAAACGCATCATACATATTTACGAAATTTTAACTCCATGATAAAATGCTAGAGTCAACATTTGCCCTAAATCACACAAGATAACGATCGTGTTTACTTATAAAATTAGGAAGTATTTCGCCAGCAAAGACTGAACAGAGGAAAATACTTCGTTGTTAAAGATTTTCCCTCCATCAGAATGCCTGAATTTCGTTAATACCGCAGCGAAATTGAGACCTTCCTCGATATCACTTCCTCGTCCTGGTTCCCTCGTCAATTGCATTCGAGGAAGTCAATTAAAAGAAAGCTCCAACCACTTCTACTTCACTTACGCGATGTTAATGGCCATAGATATAAGTATATAATCTTAAGGAAATTGTCGTTAAAAATAATTCTCAGCAAATTAACCAGAAAAAACAATTATCAATCAAAATTCAATTTATGCTAAAGTCACGTACGCCTTACGACGAAAAGAATTCCAATTGACTAAATTAAAATAACAGACGAGATAAATTACCGTTAATGGTATCTTGATCCCACACTTAATCCCATACAAACTATAGTCTTCATCTATAATACAGTTGGATCGCATATCCCTCATTACTTATCGAATATAATTAATAAATCGCAGAAAATCAAGGTATTATAGAAAATAGGAGAAAATATATTTTTCATGGATTGTAAAATCCTTTAAAAAATTCGGCAGCATTTGAGCAAATTTTCCTGATTTATTCATCTATTACCTTAAACTCGTCATTATTTGAAGTCAGTAGTAATCAGTATTTGACTATTTTAATAATAAAGAGAAATTGTTATTAAATGCCTCTAATTATCCGTAAGTGCCAAATTGGAATGGGAATTATGTGCGGAAGCTCAATTTTCATGTTAATAATAAATATTATACACTGAAATATACGCTAATTTACGCTGTTTTAAAATGAATCGCTCCACACGATTAATAGATTAATTATATTTCAGACTTCCGAGTGTTATTTTTGCTGCAGATAAAGAGGAAATTTCTTCCCTCCATTCTTAATGCGTAATGTCTTGAGCCAAACACTTTCCAACACAGTACTTTCCAGCGGCAACAGAAGAGAAGCAATAGGAAGGACAATTAACAGGTACGTTATTAAAAAAATAAACCTTTGACTGTTTGAGGAATTGCTAAGGTGGAAGAAAACCTTACCTTTGGAATATGGAAGATGAAGTGACGCCTATTCTAAGATCCAACTAGAAAATCCTTCTTCCTGCATCCTGTAAAAGAAGAAAACATTTATTACTTCTCAGATATTTCACCACTTTGCTAAAAGAACCGTAATTAAACACTTCAGAAACCGATTATAGTTGATAATCTAGGGTAATAATAAACACAAACTTAACGAGGTTCTTATGAATTCCATTTGGTTCACATAATCATCATAAATAAAACTACACATATCCTATTTACAAAATTCATTTTGCATCCAATAAAACAAAATCTGACAACCTCTACAGAAAAATATAATCTTATTTAGACAATCCAGGAGGTTTTGGGGGGTTTTCCTTCCGACTAGACTTAATACCAGGAAGATTATTTAATTTATCCCTCTACCCAACAGGAATAACTACCACCTGGCCACGTGGCTAATTGTAGTCCTTAAAAATAATGAATTAATAAATAAATACGACCGATTTTCAGGGATGTATCAGAGATTCTACGAAACCGGTCGTGTTTTTCAAAAATAAAATTATATTTTCAGTGAAAGAAGTCAGATTTTGTTTCATTGAATTAAATGTGAATTAGTTCCACCACGTATATCCAGAGTTAATCAATTATGGAAATAAGATTTTTCAGTGGGCATTTGGTGTAATATTAGCAAATTCCAATTATTTAAATATTTTATGAATGATAGAAAAAACAAAGAAGCTGTCGATAAAAACAGCATAAAAAATCAGTTGATAAATCGCCTTACGAGACCAACATCATTATTGAGGTGAATTTAGAAAACAGACAGTGTGCACTAAAATTATTGAGTATCATAAAGATTTGATTTACTATTCAGTAAAAACAAGGAACTTTGAGAATTTCCAAACACCTAATTGCACAATAACAATAAAGTTCGTAACTATGGGTTTGTTTACATGACAAACAATGCAATTCAAAGCGTCTTTCGCTCACAATCTTGCTATAGATTAAACTCTGGCTGATTGATAAGGTTTAAAAGGGTTTCTTGTTTTTTTATTCCATTTGTCCTCTTTATTTGTTTTCTTATGTGTATATTAATAATTTTCGTCGTTATCTGTTACTTTTTAACTTTCCACTGTTTAAATGTGCGGTCTTTATTTTTATTGTTGTTCGTGAGTTATTTTGCTCTTCTTTCATATTTTGATTTCGAGGAAGAAATACTATATGGAGAAAGCCATGTGCTGGCCACATTAGTTTTTGAAATGGCTTTTATTATTTAAGCGCTGCCAACTCTATCGTTCTAAATATTATCGAACGCAGTGGTACCGATATTTGCATTTCGTTATTAGAACGGATAATCGAATGGACAACCTAACCCAGACAGATGTAAGAAAGACCTCGGGGCACAGGGAAGAGGAAATCAGCATTTTAAAGTAGTGCAGTAGGTTTTGTTGGAATGACCGTAGAACGACTAGTATTGATCATTACAGTATTCATAAATGACAAGTACGCAAGTTACTTTAAAACCTCACTGCGTAAGACACTTAAAGATATGACATGAGAGTAATATTAAGACATCTGCCGAAGCAAAATAATTCTAATGGGTATTCAATTACACTTAATTTGGGCATAAAACTAGCTAAAGAAGTAAATAAATACTTAGCAAGCAAAGATAAATTCATGACAATGGATATGGTCGCTTTGGAGAAGGAACCATTGAAAATGTAAATAAATATATACATTTCCAGAGAGGATTTTTATGCAACAGAGTAACATTATAATATTTCTGCAGAATTCTTATTGTGTAGAAATGTCTATATTCGTACTGTGACAATCGTGAGAGACGTTCAGAATTACAAAGAGAAGAAGCCTCGCGTACACTACGAAGTGCCCCATATCCTTTAGAAAGATGGAGTTGAGTCCTCCTTGGAAATGGGAATAAGAGTAATAAGGGCGTTTGAGTGAGTGAGGTTGACGAGGGAAGTTAATAAAAAGGGAAAGATAGGGAAACTAAACCGCACCGTGAAATTGGAACACAAAGAGAATGAAAAGGAAAAAGAGCAGTTCTTTTTCTTAAGTATTAAAGTCAAATCTTACGCCCTGAAAATCCTTCAGAGCATAAAACGCGAGAGATTTTAAATGCTGAGAAAATGTAGTTCTATAACAGGGTTGAGGGGCCTAACTCATCAACCGACTATATGTACAAAAGGTAGCCATCAGGCCGCACTCAAATGCAAAAACAACATCGACACAACATGAACAAAATCGTATATAATTGCGAGGCAGATCTAAATAGAATGCTCCACGTTTCATTATCTCTAAATGAAATAAAAAAGATACATACGTGTTACAGAATACGGTCGGTTAGTGCACCTTGATAATTCTTTTCAATACCACTTCTTTCGTTCCTTATAACAGTAATAAAAATAGACGGCGAAAAAACTGTTTCAGTGCTGAAAAAAAACGAAAATGTAATTTTTTCTGAAGAAAACTTGCCGTAAAGGACTTGCAAAGTAAATATTATTTATAGAATTTTTTTGAAAAGAGCACCTTTATTGTCCTTTAGTTCACCTGGCAGGGAGTTGTAAATTTTCAAATATATTATTATTTCAAAGCACCTGCCACTTTACCTTGGTTTTCCAATAATTGATTCCGATTAAACCAACTAGTTACTTTCTTTATCTCTACCTTAATTTTGGATACAACAATACAATCAACCTGTATTTTACTTTTTGAGAGGATAGCGGTATCATCAGCAAATTGAAAAACTAGGACTGCACTAGTATAACTCGGATTATTGGTGAATAGAGTGGAATCCGGATCTAACGTTCTCGTTTGTAACGTTTTCCAAGCGCTTAGGTTGAAATTTTGAAGTCTCAAGTGCAGCAACTACACCCTTTTGTTTTCCACATCTTACGATTTCCCGCATGTAGAGTCGATATATTTTTGTAGAAAGTAGAAAACCTTAGATCGAGATTTCACTTTATTAGGATATTTAACATGCATTTCTTTCATTAACAGAATAAAAAGCAACATTAAAAACCGAAAAAGGCCTATGATAAAGAATAAACCACATATTGATAACACAGAATCTAACGTGAATCAAGAGATCGCAAATAACTCGAATTACTTTATTTATTTACCTCAGATGGTTTGATTCGAGATCTCTCACATTGACGAGTTACACCAAAGCCTCTGTATTTACAGAAAGAAATTAAACGGGAGACAATCGAGAGGGACGTCCTCAATGGGAGAAAAAGATGCGAAAAGAAATTAGAAGAGAGAGAATGTAAAAGAGAGGGCGGAATTAGCGTGGGTCGATGAAGCGTAGGAATGAAAAGGGAGAGAGAGAGAGAGAGAGAGAGAGAGAGAGGGTGCGTCCACAAACATCGCCCCGCCCGGACACGATGCTAAAAATTCCAATACTTGTTGCTGGAGGAGGTTTTTTTAATTTCGCAGTATTTTCATTGAATTTATTCATCCTCGGTGCCTCTCGGCCTCGTTTAATTTTCGAGAAGATTTTGTATACGAGTTTTGCGTTGTTGTTCCACGTTTTCTTGCGTCCACTCCAAAAAGGAGCGTGTAATTCCACTTTACGACCCGAAAAATGAGTGAGTGCGAACTGATATTCAATTTCTACGCGCATTTCTCCATTACTTTGTCTCTCGAAATGGAGTCTCTTTCGCTGGTGAAACGTGTGTGCTCTGAGGAAGGCAATCTAATACTGAAGGAAATTAAAGTTGATGGAGGAATGAAAACTGATTAAACAGAGGAGTGTTAAATGCGGTTTCCTCCCCTTACTTCTATAGCGCATTCACATCGACGCATACGACAGCTAGCGGGGAAATCATGAATCATAATGCTCGCTCGAGAAAGAGACAATGTTGATATCGAACTCTGCTCACCAACATAGTCCCTTCGACTTTCATACAAGCAATAAATATGCGTTTATTATTTTAATATATTACTCCAAACATATGTAAATTGGTCAAGTGATAGTCACACGTAACAGTAGATGAATACCCAAATTAAGTCCATGTTCACCATTCAATACGAATATTTAATTCTTTATCGCGAAATATTCAACAAAAGTTAAGGGGAAATGTTATAATAAAGTTCCCTTCGAATAGTACATATTCATTAGTTTAACTATCGAAAGATATTTACTTAACGACTCAACTAAATTATGTAATTTATTTAGAAAAAAACTTGAAATAGACTTAATCATAATTGAATGCATGGTTATAATTTAAAACTTAGGATTTAAATAGATAAACATCCGTATTGTGTGATAATATTAAGTAAAGCATTTACCATAATGATGTGCGCTATTATTTTCTTTTTTCCCAAATTAAATTCGTTTCTCTTCTTATCCACGGAAAAAAGGAAAACTTTCTTCTGTGAAATATAATTCTGAAATACTATTTCTGGCTATATATGTACTGGCCAAGTGATGGAAAGAGCAATGTAGTCGATAGAATCCTAAACAAAGCCTTTGATAATTTAAGTATAACATTAAATCCTTAACCACGGAATTATTAGTAAGAGTTAAAGGCAAACAATAATAATGGAGCTCTCTAAAACAAGTAAATATTTATCAATCAAATTATCGAGATAAAACTTCGTGTTTATCATAAGTTTTTAAATAATTTCTATATAAAAACATAAACGTTATATGATAATAATTGAACACAATACTACGCATTATCATACAGTATGGAAGTATATGTACATTGTAATCTTAAGTATTTCCTTATCTACATTTAATATCCTGTGTTATTATTTATTCGGTAATTTCACAGTCTTGGTTTATGAATGCGTACGCATTCTTAAGTGAAAACGTAAACACGTACGTTACAAGCGCCCAAAGTATTCTATTTATACATTCATGACTAGCGAAGGGAGGGGATAATGTCTTTCGCAAAGAACTGCGAATTGAAATAACTGCTGGGCGATGAACTTTTGTTACAATGTCGAAATCCTTGGCTGAGTTTTCGATTAAATATTCTTAGCAGGGATGATTGTGGAAGCAACACTCCGTAAGAACTCTTGCGAAAAGGGTAAATGAGAAGCGCAAGAAACTGAAGCTGGTGACGGAAAGCTAGGGCCATCAATCTTGCACCAATTTAGTATCTACAACAGAACTTCCCATGTGGTCACCAATTATTACGAGTTATTTGCTTACATGCTTTTATTTATTAGTCGTGATACGGTTGAGAAATTTAAATATCAAATAACATGACGAAATTTCACAAGGAAAGGCTTTAGGGGTGGAAAATTTCGTGATTGTTCACCCAAATAAAATTTTGGGAAGGATAAAGATTTCCATACGTCCTGCTTTTTCTTTAACAAAATTATTAAAAATATCTTTTGAGAATAGAAATTCGATCATTAAGTATTATTTTACTTTCATAAGAAGGTTTTAAGTAAAATCTTTTCCATCAGAACTTAAGTCTATGAAGCCTTAAATGTGGCTGGACCATCATCCCCCTCCACCTACCAAAAGTTTTAGAGAGGGAATGAAGGTTACTAACCAAGGAATGAGGCATTTTGTCGTTGCTTCTCTCACTGAGTCAGAACGGCTAATAACCATAAAAATAACGGTATTCATTGCATCAATTTGAGTGACAAAGATGAATACGTCATTCAGCATTATTTTTATCTTTATAGCTATCGTAAATGATGAACATTTTGTAACTCCCATAGTATTTTATCCTAAACTACTGTGGAAATTACAAAGCATTCTTCTTTTATCATGGAATTCCACCAAGCAACCCCTTCCTACATCTATTACGTTGTATTTATGATATATTTTATTTAACTACCATGGTTCTGACAGCTCATGCCATCATCAGGCCAAAATACAGTAAAATCTCGATACAAGGATTTTTACCGGACCAAAGGAAATCTACTCTAGATGTGGAGAAACGTAAGATGCGACAAACAAAGGGTAGCTACAAATTGCAACGTAAGAGTCGGGAAAGCGTAAGAAACGAAAACGTTAAATCGGAATTTCACTGTATATCGTAGCACGGGTAAACATTTGTTGTTTTCATTCTTTGGGCTATCATATTGACACGTTCCGTGCGGAGAGCGGCATAGGCTTCTCACGTTGGACCTATCCTGTGGCTGAGAACGGCATATCACGCCATAAATATGTTTTTAAACCGATAAATATTAGCATTAAATTTTTTTTTAACTTATAGCAGCATATAGAGCTAACATTCTATGTATACTTGAAATATTTTTTATATATTTTTATTATTATTTTATTGAATATATAAATATTATATATAAAAAATTCAGTCACGGGATAGCAACCAATGAAATCGACACCGCACGGAACGTGACAGCCATCCGCACCACAGAAGCAAATCTGAAAGAGGTAATATTTCTTTGCCTCTTTCGTCCACCAAAAAATAAATATTACATATATTCCACTGATCAGGATACGGTTCCATAAACCCATGATAACATAGCTGCATTTAATTTAGGTTTTAACGCAAAATTAAACCTTAATTGACACTGTTCCTCCATACGGAATACTTTTCGTACGCGTGTATTCGTTAATCGAGGTATAGCTACACCTGGTTTCTTCATCCTTCGCATAATTAACACTAATTCAACGCGATACCACGCGTTCCTCCCATCGAAAGCATCCATCGTGGACACTGCTCTGAATTCACGCAGACCAGCGAGAAACGGACGACTGCTGCTCTCTCTCGGAGGAGACGAGAAACTAACCAGCAGAGCGTATCTGCCCTTTATCCACTTGAGTAGACAGGACGTGGTTATTCGTTCGCAAAAGGGAAGCGGTTGGCTTGCGAAAAAGCTCGTCTGGAAATATAATTTACGAAGAAATTTCCACACTAATTTCTAATTACAAAGGAGACCGCGTTCGTGCGTAATGTATATCTTTCGCCAGCAGAGTATGTCACGTAGCGAGCCATAAATTTTCGGTGTCGCTTTGTACAGCACTGAACTGAAGTTAAATATCAACGTAGGGATTAAAGATTGATAAAAATTGGCATATTTATACAAGCATATTCAATAAATTGTAACACATGCTAAAATATTATACAATTTCTTCATCGCCAAACCTACTATTAATTCTTACAATTACTTTTGAATGGGACAACATTCTTAACGTATTTTTATTGGATAGTGCATGAACTCGATACAACAATCTCATTGGTTGTGAGGGGAACTAGTTTTTAACATCCTAAAATATTTGGTATTATGTTTAATAAAAATTCTCGCAATTTCGAATCGAAAACTACATTCTACGGCCAATATAAGAATCTTTATTCAATATCCTTCTTTTAAAGTAAGCGCAAAGTAGCAAACTGTGCTACTTTGCGCTGGTTGGAACGCATTTAGAGTTAAGGAGCGATCTAAGGGAGCATAAAGACAAGCATTCCTAAAATAGAAAAAGCTAAGGGAATGGTTCAAATATACTTGGTCTTTAACGTTTCCTAGTTGCTTCTCAAGAAACGAGGATAGAGGGATGCAGAATGGAAGTCGTTAGGAAATATTTGATATTATTTTACTTAGACTGCTGGCGAAATTAAAAGTCATTGTTCTCAAGATAGACATTAAAGACCCACCCAGTTTCATCGCGAAAATCAGTTGAGTGGGTGGGGAGTAATTATTTTCTGAAGGCGACAATAGCGACATAAAATCAAACGAGACCATGTGATATATTTTAAATCCAATTGAAAGAAAAATCTTCCTTTCCATTTTGTTTTCAGAACATATTCTGTTCAATAATATTTCACTAGTCCCCGGCAGAAGAATAGTTTTGAAACTTAGTCAAAAAATCTGATGTGGCCAGCACATGACTTTCTCCATATATAAGATGTAAATACTTATCTACGACAGTAATTTCGAACTCTATATTCCATCTAAACTTGGAAGATGAGTGATTAATATATATATTATTATCTTTGACGCCCAAAACATTATAAATAATGTTTTTCGGGACATGATCGATGAAAAACGATGGAATTGGCCTTTCGCCCATAGAGCCCAGAGCGCCCACAAAGTACATAATCAGCAACTTCCGGTTTATCAGTATTTCATGAATACCTCCTAAACAATCAGTGATACAAAAATATGTTTCCAACAAAAATTATAGTAAATTTTATTTTCTAAAACTTTTGTAATTAATAGTATGTACCTAAATATCATATTTATGGAGATATTTTGAAAACCGGAAATGAGCTTTGAAGAATGAAGCACAACTTCCGGTTAACTTATTTACTCCAAAAACTAATCAACTCTAACGACACCAACCAAAATACTATTTATGAAATTTGGTGTTGATACAATGAATGGTTCTCATGTTAGAGCGCCCACAAAGTACATGTCAGCTACTTCCGGTTTATCGGTATTTCACGAATAACTCCTAATCAACCGGTGATACAAAAATATGTTAAATACAAAAGTTATAGTAAATTACATTATCTAAAACTTTTATAGGTAATACAATATACGTATATATCATATTTAGGGAGATATTTTGAAAACCGGAAATGAGCTTTGTTGAATGAAGCTCGACTTCCGGTATACCGATTTACTCCAAAAATTTATCAACTCTGACAGCACACAAAACACTACTATATATGAAGTTTGGTATTGATACAACCAGTAGTTTTCACGTTAGAGCGCCCACTAGCACACTATACTTCTATACTTCGTATATGGAGAAAGTAAAAATACAATGCATTGTCTATCAGGACTCTTTAACGAAGAATTAATTAGTCAAAAGCATGAAAAAATTTATAATGGGAAAAAGATAACATCCGCATGGGAGAAGACGTGTTGGCAACAACTGAAATTTCCAGAGAAAGCGGGAAAGGCAAGACAGCAAGAGGTAATAAAATTGAATGATTCAGCGCAATGCGCGAAGAAACAATAAAAATCACAGGAAAGAACTCATCCATCCCTTATCGGAGTTGTATAAATTTCTATTGACTTCAAAGGCGGTATTGGAGATGCAAATGGTGTAACAGACTGGAGAAAAGTAGATGAGGTGTGACTCCCAAATCTTCGAGCGAACGAGAATTTCGAATTACACCGAAATGCATCGAGGCGTTTTCGGTACGGGCGATTGCTTTGCAATGAGATGCCAAGGGGCGACTTTCCTAGATTGATACTTGTCTTTAAAAAATGGAAAAAATAAAGGATAGTGATTTATTCGTCAGTTACAATCAGTTTATACGTATAGGAGTAAAGTATAGAACTAGTATATAGCAATTTATGAATAAAGGAGGGACAGAAAAAAGGATATCGATGAGAAAATAGTAAAAGAAGTGTTTCAGTTAAGAGATTAGCAAAAAAAGAATGCAGAAAGTTAACGGAATGGATTAAGAGGAAAAAGAGAAAAAACAAAACACGCAATGGTGAAGTCAACAACAAAAGATGATATTCTGAACAGATAGAACAGAGTATATGTAGGTAATCCTTTCCTTCATAAACTAGTAAGACGATACTAGCATAATTCATTTTAAAGTTAAGCGAGAGAAATAAACTCAGGAAAGCATTCAGCCTCTTCCTCTAATAAAGTAATTTCTAAATAAGTATTTTCTTCTTATGTTACCATGCTTGCAAATTGATGAACTACATATTACAGCTCTTGCTACAACTATAAGCCAAAGGAAAAAATATCCCAGACAGCAGAGCTAAATACAGTCTTACTTTGCATTGAGTTATATCTCTTTGTGGGTAAAGCAGCATTACGGAATCCGAAACGTCTGGATAAGTGTTTACATTGAAAACAATGGTGAAAATCAACTCCAATTGTAAACTTATCCACAACGGTCTAACGTGCTCTCATCTAATGTGAAGCTACAGATATAGCGTAAAACAGAGCTATAATTATACAGAAAAAATTAAAACAGAAAAGATGCCATGTGAACGAAAGACGAGGAGAAAAGCCATAGTGTAAATACCAGGAGACCGTAAAAAATAGAGAAAAACGTACGGCAAACTGGAAGAGAGCGGGGTCACAAAGTGGAGACAACGAGGAAAAACAAGAAGCAGTATAAGCATAAGAGAATGACAACGTACTCCAAGTAAGAGAGAAAAATTGTACATATACAACCGATATAAAAATAGAGATTTAGAACTCTCCTTATGCTGTCTGGCAGGTGCACGAGAGAGTAGTTCAGAGAACTCAGCTAAGTCTCATTAAAAACCAGTCTCTGAGAATATGTGTATTTCTATAGTCAAGATATCATCTTCAGGGGTGGAAGAGCTAGCATAAATACTCGTGCACCTACTGAACGACTTAAGAATAATTTAAAATCTGTTCAGTATTACCTGTCAGGTGAAGGTATGTTAGATACGCAATTCGAAAAAAATGCTTCCTTCTGTATTATGATACTTGTTATGGCTGTTAATTGATGTTGCGAGGAACTGCGTACGGTTTCATGTGATATATCTTGCAATATAAAACTAAACTACCTAAATATAATAAGCGATGGAAATGGAACAGAACATAAAACAGAAATAGGAAAAAAGAAAAATTTTCCAGAATGACAGCCAAGCCCGTACCCGAAAAATATCGACTACAGGTAGAAACGGGAAATTGTGATTTATTTTGTGCCAATAATTGGTTCCCAAGAATGCACAATTTACTAGACTGCAATTGAAAAAAAAATCTTACTGAGCACAAATAACTATGACTCACAACCAACAAATGCAAACTTTTATTCTGAAATTTAACATAATTAAGTGCATACAGAAATTTTTTTAAATGCTGGAAATTTTCGAGGGATATAATATCGAATGGTCCAAGCGAATAAACAATTGAACCGTTCCGACATTGTCAGGAAAGAAATGAATCGATAGCATTCCTTTTATCTCGTTGAACGTAAGCGATTGCAGCTTAGATCCCACTAATCCTCAAATCACACTAATAAAATCAATGGAATTAGCTGTCACTTTGTGGAACTGCATCATAAAAACACATTTTCAAAGTTCCGCACATTTAGACGTGTGGTACTTTGACAAAGTGTTTTTATTATTTTATTAAGTGTTTTTAAACCACACAAATGGTCGTAGGAAATAGAGACAAGTTCCAAAAGAATGAGAATCAGATAAAGATTCTTATTTTGATCGTGGAATTTTGTTTTCGATGGAAATTTCGAGAACTTTGTAAACTAGACAGAGAAAGAGTTGCACCCATTGTCTTAAAACTTAAGCATTGAAATAATCACAATACTCATTGAACGCCAATACTATCACATTTTTTACGGACAGCATTACGTTCTTAAGATTATACATGCATTAATTGAAGGATATTTTAATTTGCAACATAATAAAACAAAGGCATTAAAGTTGAAAAAAAGTATACAGCACATTGAATAATCCATTCAGACCAAATCCTAATAAGTAAAGTATTTTTGCACACGTTTTAAACCCTTGACACCGAAGAATTATCGCATGCGACATCATTACAAAACAAAATAAATAGAGTTAGAAAATCAATGAAAAAGCTCGTCATTTTCACGCCGGATTGAACCTCCGGAATAAGATTCGGACAATTTAAAAGCGACCGACTCGAAACTAAGCGTCGTGCAGGAATGAGAGGGTTCGGAAAACCCGAAGTAAATCAGTGGAGGCGATTAAACCGCTCGAGAGAATGGGAGGTAACAGTTCAATGGGAAAAAAGCGACGAGACAACGGGAAAAAATAAGGAAATCCAAAGAACAGCAGACTTCGAGATTCATAGCTTCCATTTGCGAAAAGGTCGTTCCGGAAGCGATCTCTGCGCACATCCATTCTCCCTTTAGAGGAACCTAACGGAGAGGGCAATGCGCGGATCTCCGAATTGAATCGCGGAGGAGAGCGTGAGGTCGTTATCCTAAATGAGGTGAGATTCCGGAGCAAAAGGAGTGTTGCATTGAATGCGCGAGTTAAACGGAAGAGGGTTTCGAAGATATTTATGGGATACGTGAGGAGAAGGGTCAGTCCATTGGGGGGAGGTCACCGATGAGGAGATAAAAATGGATTATTAAAGGGGTTATTACCGAGGTGCGGAGACAGAGCACGTTCGACGAAACAATGGAACGGGAGGGACAATCACGTAGATCATTAGTGCATTAGAAAATTCCTATTATGGAATATATCGCACATGCTCGGGTATAAGCCGACCTGAATATAAGCTGATGAACGTAATTTTTGTAACTAGGTAACTAACCTCGCATGAATAAATGGAGGCATAATAGAAATCGTTAAAAGCTATAGGTACCTAGGGATTATGATAACAGATGATTGGAGAAAAGTTGAAGAAATAAAAGGAAGAAAACCAATGGCAAAAGAGGCCTACAGCCAAAACAGAAACTTGCTGTGCTGTAAGAACCTAGACCTGGAGCTGAGAAAAAGACTAGAAATGTGCTATACATGGAGCGTATTAATAAATGGATGTGAGGCATAACGTTAAGGAAGTGGGAAAGGAATAGAATTGGGGCATTTAAAATGTGGGTGAGGAGAAGGTGAGATGAGTAGATAAGGTGAGAAACGAGATCTTAAATAAAGTGAAAGAAGAAAGAAGGATGATGAAGGAAATAAGAAAAAGAAAAGCTAGCCGGTTAGGCTACGTAATTAGAGGAAATAGCATATTACAAGTGACATTAGAAGGAAGGAACAAGAGAGAAAGAAGAAGAATAAAGATGGTGGATGAGACGACAGTGACGTGTGGGACCTACTTCCGGGCAGAACCCCACATGATAATGGGATAATTTTATCACAAAAAGCTAGTATAACTAATTGACTCGAGTATAGCCTAGGGTGGGAAATGCAGAACTACCGGTTAAATATAATCAGGACGTCCGATGAAATTTTTGTTTTCAATCCAAAAACTTCCGAGGGACGGCAAGTGATTGCGGAGAGAATTAACAGAGAGTTGTCAATTGAGGAAGTAAGGAATTTACAAGCCGATTACCGACTACGGCAGACTATTTCCATCAAAAAACTGGTAAGTTGGACCCTCACTCGAGTAAAGGCCGCTTTCGTAGCATAAAAACGTGCTGAAAAACTAGGCTCATGCGCGAGTGTACGTTGGATATATATATATATGGGAGTGTATATGATCTTGATTCGGATATGACAATAAATTTGTTCTTCGATTTAAATTGTAGATACACTCTTAAATTTTAACGGCTAAATAGAGGGCTCTGAATTACATTTTCAAATTGTTATGTTTTAGTGACATTCTTTACGAAAATTCGAAATTTTATGGCGAATTTCCACCTTTTGACATTCGGCCATTTTGTTAAAATATACGATAACAATGCGAAAGTTTTGAAATTCTTCGGAAAAATATCACTCTTACTCTTATAATCCCCGAACGCTCACGACTATAATGCCGCTTAAATTTTTCTATAAGCATCTCTTTAGTAAAACTGTGTTTAGGAAAGGTTCTGTAATTTTCCACGAAGAGATGGGCGCCTTAAAATCTTAGGATAAAGAGACACGATAAAGAGGGACATGATTGGGACTCGAACCTAGGTCTCCCACTTTCACAGATGCCAACAAACCATTCCGTTAACAGAAATAGGAAAGAAGCGCCATGGTAGTTTAGCGGTTGGAATACCTCCCTAATAAGTGGGTTTCCAAGGTTCGAGTGCCAGTCATGTCCCTATTTTTCCCTTCTTTATATCCTTCCCTTTTACATTGTTACAATTTTTAATTGAATATTTGTTAATTTTCTCCGTTACAAAAATTATCACCACCATTTTAATTTTTTTACATTTTTGTGAGCCTTAGCAGGACTTGTTTGTCAATAATAAACCTGTATTTAGCTTATTAAGAATTGCTCATAACAATCCATAGACAAAATAATTTACTGGGATGATTTTATAAATTATAAATTTGTCTTCTGCGACTACCGTATTTGGATACTGAGTTACAGGAGTTACTGGATATACATCAATGAACTAGAATATAAAGCATGAAAAGTGGACGACTACTCTACAAAAATGATCTTCATCAACATATGTACCCTGCAAGTGTGGCAATGGGGGAATTCACCTTGATTCTACAACCCTAATCAATTACTTTCGTGTATCGTTCTCCAAAATAGTGAATACTTGAAGATTGTTCTGGCATTATTCCCCTAAACTTCCTCACAGTATCAGAACGACGTATATAACTACATACGCAATGCATAAATGTATCCATCACTCGTATTTTCCGTTAAAATATTTAGAGCCTACATTGCACACATTTTAACACCACGCGAAAGAAGTAAACATTTCAGAGCGATATTTTTAATAAGGATATATAAGCATAATCCTGAGAAAAATATGAACCGAGAGCATTTAAGGATCACCTCAGAACGTTTCTTTGCCGTTTATTCTTGGTCCTATAGTTTCAATACAGCTACAGAATACCTCGCGATGAATAGAAAACACAGCGCAACCAATTAAGTGAAAAAAAATCCAACCACGGTTCTGGGACTTTCTAGAAAAGTGATTTGGAATGGAATTCCCCGAAAATGGACGCACGGAAAGAATTCAGACGGCGAGTTATGGATTCCGAAAGTTAACCGCAACTCGGAATTTGCGGAATATTTCGCGAGAGGTCGTTTAGGCGGAAAGTGAAAGCAAAATTCTTTCTAACGCAACCAGCCCAGTATCAACGAAACAGAAATCACAACGGTTAGGGAAACTAAGTTAGTTAGCACTTTTAGGCATGCACATGAAAATAACAAGTATAAACAGAAGTGCAAAATAGCCACATCACTGGGACTCGAACCCGGATCTTCCACTTTTCGGAGAGGTGTTCTAACCACTAAGCTACCAACTTGGAGCTACTATGTGGAGTGCCGCATGCATTGCATTTGCAGGGTACACATCTAAATCTAAAATCTAAATTTAATTATGCACAAGAAAGTGTGAGACTTGTAGGTTTTATCAGAAGTGAAAAATAATGACCTGACTGGGACCCGAACACAGACCTCCCTCTTTCCGGGCAGGTGTTTATCCAACTTAAGTACTACGCCACACCCTCCTCACTTATACAGAAGAGGGATTTTATGAATAAGGAAGTGGTGCTCCACGTAGCGGCACCAACCACCGCCACCATTTTTCACTACTTGTACTACAACCTTACTCATATTAGCTCCTGTTAACAGAAGTGGGATGGACTCGACATGGTAGTTTAGTGGCTAGAAAACCTGCCCGGAAAGTGGGAGACTTGTGTCCGATGCCACTCCTGTCATTATTTTTACTCCTGTTTCTCCTTGGGAAACGGAAGTGAAAAATACCCAGTAACGAACACGATGACTCAGAGTGGCGTCACGAAACTGTGGCGCCTACTGTATTCCAAGCAGAGCCGTAAAACGGACCGCTTGTTTTGGATCGAAGATTAATGTAAAGTGAGCGTTGTAAATCAAATGCAATTTTACACAGCCTCCCTTTTACGGGGCGCTAAATGACCGGGGGCAATAAAAAGTGTTACGACCGGAGGATTTCCTTCCCAAAGAAAGGTCGTATGGTGATGGTGAAGAGGGATGAAGCCCTTTAAAGTACAGGGCGCAGTTGAGGGATATCCTCGCAATAAAGTTGGAAATATTCTTAGATGATCGTAGGCGCCGGGGAGGCTTCCGCAGAGGTACCAGTATCATCCGCGGAGGAACTTCTCTTGAATCCTAATATACGACGTCCTAAAAGTCGGGGTGCGTATCCACAACAAACCAAGACTAGAAATCCTTGCATTTTTGAAGGAGATTAGAGCCAAAGGAACGCCGTTGATCTTCCGGGTTTTTACGGTGGAAATCATACTGGAAACGAGTTGGATGTTCTTTGAATGATAAATTTTCAATGCAAAAGTACTCACTGAAGATTTTATCACCTTCACCGTAGATGGTATCAAAGCAGGCGAACCAAGCACACGGAGACTTTTACTAGATGAGTGATACAGGTCATTTCCGGTATCGGGTATCCAACCAATTCTTTTCTTTTTTCCAGATACTCTAGACGTGCCCTTACATTTGCTTGCGTTTACGTCTTAAGGCGGTGGTTTCCACGTTTGAGCGGACTTTATCGCTAAACCTAAGTACTTTCAATGTTGTTGAATTCATCACAGCCGCTGTTTACCCTATCAGCCATTTTAACCCCCCAAAAAGAAGTTAGAGATCATTAAATTGGGATACAGCTACAACGTTGAAAATTCGCGCCAGAAGTTCAACTTGTCAGTGGTGTCAACTCTGTTTTAAGGACGCTGGTTTGAGAAATTTCCCTGCACTTAATTTTTTTACCACAGTCGTTCAGTATGATTTTATATCAACCACGAAATAAGGACCCAACTATAATGACCAGGGAAAAAGATGTTAGCACTAGGTGTTTCAAGAATTCATTTTTCTGCGTATGCGGTAGTAAACGAGCAAGCACAAAAGGTCGGCTGTAAAATAACTGCCTTCGCCGTAAATTTTAATTTTTTTGTTATTCAAAGCAAAATATGTAGAATTAAAGTTTCCGGTATTACCTAAACTGAAAGAGTTCGTATACACAGTAGAACTGAAATTTTGTACAAAGTAAATTAAAAAAAAAAACACGGAGGAGGCCGAAATATAGTGGAAATCCGACATAATCGAGAGCATTGTTAAATAAAACATGTTTTATAAAACAAAAAAGTAACTTTTACTATTCCACATAGAGCCGTTACAGTGGCGACTAGTTTCGGCTAGTAACAGTCATCTTCAAGCCATCAGTATGTGAAATCCTTCGATCAAAGTAAATTATATTCGAATATAGAGTAAAATTGAAAGATATTTTCTTTTTAATCGTACCATATTTAATTATCTTAAGAATTAGTTAACTCTTACAGCAGCTGGAGGTTACGGTAAAAAACAACAGTTTCCAAAAATAACGCTAATCTACCCTAAAAATTTAACAATCACCTGTATTGTAAAGCTCATTTGTATGCAGGATCTATGGCTGCTTTATCCCTGGATGAGCCAAATTTTCATCATAAAAATGGCCAATAATTCCTTCAAATAATATCTAAATTGACGTAAGCTATCATTCCTTAAGAAAAATCAGGAGAATAAATCTGCCCCGATGGTATACGGTCATCCAACCTTTAAATTCATTAAATGTTCATGACCTTACCAGGATTCGAAACCGGGTAATCGACATCGCAAACTAATTCTTCCGTCATCCGGACTAACGACTCTACTGCTGCAGTGAGATTCGTGAGAAACTAATTGCGGAAGCGGGAAAAACAAATAATGAGTTAGGTATGATGAGGTCGATAATGACAACAGTCAACAACTCCAAGGTTACTCACCAAGTAAATAAACGAAGGAAAGTGATCGGTTTATTTGTGAGAAAAGCTTCGCTGACGGTCGGAATAGATCATAAAACGAAGTCTATGGAGAAGATGGCTGACAGGAATAAATGAGATGGGAGGCGACAGCGTCATCGATTAATTTCGTGAGATGCTTCGGAGGAACGAGAGATGCTCCTCCGTTAAGCGCCCATTGTTCGCTGAGATCAGAGAGCGATTTCTTAACAAGTGAAGGAGGGGATAAAACTCTCGTGGGAGCGATTCCTGTCTCCCGTTTCCGTACGAGAGGTGAAAACTGTTTAATCACGGGGCAATACGTGGGAAATGCCGGTGCCTTCACGCTGCGCTACTCCTCGTAACTACAACGTAACGAATATAAGTAATTAAGTAATTTTCTTTTCCTATTGTGAATTATTACTAGAGAGAGATTTTACTTGGGAGAATTTTAATAGTATCGTGAAATGGTGGTAACAAGGAGGATAACTTATAATAAAATCCCAAGGTAAACAGGGCTTGAAAAAACTCTGACGGGGCCGGGCATCGAACCTAAGATCTTCCCCGGATGAGAAAATGTTTTCGGCGAACGGCTTCGATGGTCAAAGCAGGGTCCCACACTGAAGAAGATCCCGGGTTCGATTCTCATGTCCGTCTGACTTTTTTCAAGTCCGTTTCTCCTTGGGATTTTCCCTGGATGCACTACCTTATGTACAAATATAACCCTACCCTTTTCCTTAACTTGGGTAGTTTTAAATATTGTTCGTTAAAGGACAAATGATATTATGGACATTTATTTTCATGATGTAAAGGAGTGGGTTTACATTGGCGAATCTCATAGTGTGTATTTTTTTTATTTATACATTCCCACCATTTACTGGAATAAGTACAGTGACCACTGCCTAATGGAGGTTTCCCTCCCTTCTAGGGCAAATGCCAGGCAAATTACAAGTGTTTCCCTGAATTCATTTTGTGAATATTGCTTTAATAGTTTATAATTGTAAACGCTGCCACCATTTGATACACCTACTTGTTCTGAATAATCTTTAAAAATAATAAAAATAAAATGCCTTTCCATTGCGAATATTATCTCAAAGACCGCAGCAAAAATTAATATAGAGATGTCGAAGTGAATACTCGCTGCTCAAGAATCTACATACCTAAACTCATCTTTTCTAACGATAATCACGAAGGCATAAAGAGACGATGATGTGAATAATCGCTGCTCTGGCTAAGTATTTACATTCGTCAACTTTTCTAGTGATAATATTAACGGCTTTCTAGATATAATTCTTCTGCCAATAAGAAAGCTGACAATGGGCACTAGTTGTGAAAATTAAGAGAGCGATTCTCACACCATCTCACGGGAATCCGAGAAGTGAGATGAGATTATGTCTTCTTCAAAACGGAAGGGATATGAACTTAAGAAAAACGTTTTATGAAAAAAGCGAGTATTCTAGAGTTCACGATTGCTTTCGCTGCTAAATAGGAGGCAAAGTGTTATTCATACCCTCACAACTGCAAATGTTCCATTACTTTTGGAGTGATGGACCGAAAAAGAATCGCTAGGACCGTGAATGCTGAAGAATCTTGAAATCTAGAGAGCTTTGGAATTTAAAAAAATCGTGAATCTTTGATCGGCTACGTTTGCTTAATATATAAGGTAAGAAACTAGCCATACTTATTACATATACTACCATATTACATATACTTACTACTACTTATTACATATACATTTACTAGCCATATTTACATATAAAACCAAAGTAGTACAAATAATAGATTATTTCACTGAAATGTACATGAATACCTGTCCAAAAAGTTACTATTTAAACGAATTTCACGCAGAAGAATCTCTCTTAACACTTGGGATTTTTCCTGGGTGCACGCCTTTATGTACAAAGTACCTTTAACCCTTTCCTCTCTCAACGTCCTGGAAAACAACCTGGACGTAATATCGGGATGGTGTAAAGATTGGCAGCTGGATTTAAATATAAATAAATGCGTTGCCATGAGTTTTACGCGCTCCACAAACATAATTCCCGCGCAGTACCAAATCTCAGGGCATCCATTAGAGTTAGTGCACGACAACAAATACCTAGGAGTCACGTTTAGCAGTAACTTATCTTTTAAAGAACATATTCGAGATGCGATAGGAGAAGCGAATAGAATGCAAAGATTAACTGGTAGAACTTTGAGAGGATGCTCATCGAGAATCAAAGAAATAGCTTACTTTTCTCTTATTCGTCCGAGTCTAGAATATTGCTGTGCGGTTTGGGACCCACACGAAGTAGGTTTAGTCTCAGATTTAGAGATGGTCCAGCGTAGACCAGCCCGATTCGTTTGCGGGGATTTCAGGTTTGATAGCAGCGTTACGGCAATGATAGAGTCCCTCGGTTGGAATTCACCACAGATGAGAAGATCTGAATATCGTCGGAAACTTTTCGAAAAATAATTCGTTCAGAATTTATAGACGAAGTAAGTGGAATATTAGTGCCAGTAAGGAGCGAACGCGATCTCCGAGAGGCATCGACGAAGCGTTATAGGGAATTAATCGCAAGGACGGATAATTACTTTTGGTCGTTTTTTCCCCAGGCTATTAGAGATGCTAATAGGGATGAATGAATAATGGTGGTGTATTACACCTCATGCCATACGCCTCTGGCGGCTTGCGGGGTATATATCTAAATCCAAATCTTAACACACTTATTTCCGTAAGCTAAGCTCCATAAAGATTAAAAAGATGAAAATTGTTGTCAACTATTATTTCCTGTGATCTGAATAGTAACCTATAACCAAATAAAAATATTCGAGGCAGTTAAATATATAATTTATTAAATAGTTATATTATCAAGAAAATAGAATACCCTCATAACTAATAGCACAATGATTACAATCGTGGTGGCCGAGTCGTTAGCGTGTTCGCACGTTAACGCAATCCCACGGTCCCGGGTTCGTATCCCGGCTAATCGGTTTTTTCCGATTTGAGAATGGTCGCGTATGATTGTTGATTGTTATTGTTAATTACCTACCACTGTAAGAGTCCATAAAATGGATGTTTGTGGGGTATATGGAATATATAAAAAAAATATTAAAACATTTTTTTCAGGACGAGATGGGAACATACTTCTAAATTATAACCCTATCTAATATAATATATATTTAAAGATTTGAAGAAAGAGGGCCTTTAGGAATCCGATGAAAGTAAAAGCAAAAAAGAGGGAAAAATTTAACGAGTTGAAAAAAAGAATTTTATTCTGTAAAAAATATGTGAATGTTTTCATAAAATATAAACCGCTGGAAATTTAAAGTTTCGTCTTTCGCCTATAAGGAGCGCGCATGTTCAGCCCGAGAATAAATACGTAACATGCGAGGGATTTTAGATCGAAATAGTAGTACATACATCATTGGTTCCTCTGCTCTCCATTCCACATGAAGACCGACGAATCGATTTGAGTTGAAATTTTCCTAATTAAGCTTCGTTAAAATTGACTCAATGGCCCAAAGGAGGAGACAACATGATTCGAAGAGAGCGTGTGAAAGTCGTCGATGGCTAAAAGTGAATGGACGGATACTGTGAGAGACCTTCAAATGACCTTGGGAGAAAATAGCCTCCTCCGGAAGAAGGTGAACAATGGGCAGAGGACGCCACAAGGGGCCGAATGCTCGTGTTTGGCGCACAAAAGAAAGATGACATCGTGAACGCGGGATATGCAAGAAGAGATCGGCATCTGCATAGATTTAATCGTGATATTCAGAAAGCAGTCATGTGTGAGGGTCCAAAGAACTTCAAAAATGTCTTCCCAAACGTTACTGTTGGGTACAGAAGCATGAAGAAAACTTAAAATGGATAACTAAAATCGAAACTAACTTGATTCTATTGGAGATTAAATTTGTTTTTGTACTGTATCTACGACGATAGATCAAAGTGTAAAAAAAATCTGATGTGGTCAGCACATGACTTTCTCCATATATAAGATGTAAATATTTATCTACGACAGTAATTTCGAACTCTATATTCCATCTAAACTTGGAAGATGAGTGATTATATATTATTATAATTTATATATTATTATCTTTGACGTCACAAACATTATAAATAATGTTTTTCGGGACATGTTCGATGAAAAACGATGAAATTGGCATTTCGCCCATAGAGCTCAGAGCGCCCACGAAGAGTACATAATCAGCAACTTCCGGTTTATCAGTATTTTATGAATAACTCCTAAACAATCAGTGATAAAAAAATATGTTTCAAACAAAAGTTATAGTAAATTACATTTTCTAAAACGTTTATTGATAATAGTATATACATAAAAATCATATTTATGGAGATATTTTGAAACCGGAAATGAGCTTTGAAGAATGAAGCTCGAATTCCGGTTTACCGATTTACTCCAAAAACTAATCAACTCTAACGACACCAACCAAACGACTATATATGAAATTTGGTGTTGATTCAACGAATGGTTTTTATGTTAGAGCGCCCACAAAGTACATAACAGCTACTTCCGGTTTATCGGTATTCCAGGAATAACTCCTAATCAACCGGTGATACAAAAATATGTTAAATACAAAAGTTATAGTAAATTTCATTATCTAAAACTTTTATATGTAATACAATATACGTATATATCATATTTATGGAGATATTTTGAAAACCGGAAATGAGCTTTGATGAATGAAGCTCGACTTCCGGTAAACCGATTTACTCCAAAAACTAATCAACTCTGACAGCACACACCACAGTACTATATGTGAAGTTTGGTATTGATACGACCAATAGTTTTTACGTAAGAGCGCCCACTATCACACACACACACAGACATCATTCCGAAAATGGTCAAAACGTGTTCTAGGGACCCGAAAACATGTATTTCCGTTGAAATCTCGTAGTCGAATTTTTTCATGAAAACAATACTTTCTCTATACTTCGTTTATGGAGAAAGTAATAAAAACATAGATGTCTGATCATTCATTCTAGTGAACCATAGTAACTAAGAGTAAGAGAGATATCAGAGTCGTACTATTGTAGCTAGGAGGAATATAGATAAGAATTTTAGCGAATGTTCCATTGATTGGCTTTGCCTGACTTAAAAACACCACGGAGGTTACTTTTCAGATAACCACGAGTAGACTTAATAAGCTTTTCATGAGAGAAAATACTTCGATGAAAATGACCTTTTTCCGGCCCAAAGATCAGAGGCTGGATTAATCCAAAATCCTTCGAAATTTAACCTCCTAATTCGTTCCGCTTCCTTGACATTTCTCCATTCGATTAATTCGATTTTGTTTTCTTTCGATTCGATAGCGGCGCGTGGCCGTTTTCAGAAACTGCAGCTTCATCATTCCTTTCGGATTTTCGTACAACTCTCTCCATTTCCCAAATTCCATTTCGTTCTTCTTCGAAATTGCCGATTTATGATATCCACTTTGCTGCTGCGGAGGGACGAAACCACTTACCGTGGCGTAAAAAGTTACCGCAGTTTTGAACTCTCATACTTATGAGGTGGATATGACATAAATTTTCTTCGGAGAAGGCTAAATCGTGGAAAAATATTTGTTCATATCCTTCATCATTTCAAAAGTAGGCGCCAATGTGATGGGTTTAATTTAATGGTGATTAAGGGCGATGAGATTAGGTTTAGAGAGAGAATAAAACGATTTAAAGAACGTAACAACTACTTCAACCGCATCTGTTGAATTCATGACGAAAAGAAGATAATAATACCGATGTTGAATCATTTATTGTCCTTGTAATTTAACGGTGGAGTCGCCATGCTGGACGGTGGAGTCGTCTTGCTGTTTGTTGCTTCCTGACAACAGTTAAGGGCAGCCATTTTGTGAATTTTAAGGGATTGACTGTTGCTTTAGGATTGGAGTGAGTGAAGAGACACGGAGGCGTGTGGCATGAGATGGAAAGTGTGTTGTGTTGTATTTCATCATTTATGTATTCTGTTCTAAATTCTCTTTCTGACTGTCAACTACTGCCTTCTCTCTTTCCCTTTCGCGTTCTTAACAGATCTACTCTAATGAAGGGTTTACTTTATTATTCCATTCTCAGACTTTCACTTGTTAAACGTTCTCTTTTCTTTCGCTTTCCTTCTTTGCTGAATTTTCTTCCAACCTCAGTTAATCCCTACGGATTATCCAATCAATTTGTTGTATATTTAGTTACTGTTGTAATTAAACTTTCTCTTTTTTATATTTTCACTTTAATTGGTAATTATGCTGTATGTGAAAAATTGAATGAATATACAAAATACGATAATACGTCAGCACATTACTTTTCCTGATGTAGCAAACGTTTTCATCATCACATTTCTCTCTACTTCCAGATAAGGTCGCAAGATCAAGGTTGCATGAAGGCAGGTACACAACAAAGGATCCGCTAGCGTGAGAAACTTCGAGGAAGTGTGAATAACAACTACATTAATAACCTTAATTTGGCACCTGCATTACATTTCCTTCGACGAGAGCTATATTTAAAGATGACTCGGCGACTATTTACGCCCTCAAATTTTTGTGCACTCCACACGAAAACCTGCACTGGTAACAAATACAGCCATATCAAAGTTAACGGAAAAACTTATTCGGAAATTAAGCAGAAATCCATCATGAAGGAAATATCAAAGCTGTAACCAAATGTAAATTATTGGAGATAACAGAATTACATTCTGCAATACCAAACTAGGATGAATCTGTGACACATATCAAAATCAGTATCAAAATGTCAAGAACATCGGGTGCCACGTGAGATCAACGACGTTGTGTTGCAGTCACGCAGAAAATAGCTCGTTAAACTAGCATTTCTCGCTTCATAGTCACCTCTCGAATTGACAAGAATGCGCGAGCTCATGTCGTATAATTAAATAGGAAACGGAAAAGTTTTTAAGCATCTGCATGAAGTGCAAAGAGGATACAATTGCGCGTTTAGTTACAATATCCCTCTAAACCGTACGCTGAGATGTGGCAAGATATGAAAAACGGCTGAGAGTTGATTGATTTATCTAAATATGTAAAACGCAATATCAACATCTGCCTGAAATCCGCTTTTCGGTGTGTGGCAAGGGGTGCATGGTTCATGCACCATGACTCTTCTCTCCTAATTGATTACTTTCACGTTTAGTTCGCGGCAAAAAAGAATTCTTAAAGTTTCCAGTTCTAGCTTTTATTTCCTTGGCCGTTTTTGCATTATCAGAACTGTCTATATAATAATAATAATAATAAATCGTCTTTATTTGGGCGAGATGAGACTTAAAAGTCTCTTCTTCCATCTAACCCATCGTCATTAATTATAAAATAAGAAGTAGAAAACATTAGAAGAACTGTGGATGTAAAAAACCTAAGAGATTCTTAGGAAAAATCCACTGCAGGAAAACACCCACAAGGAAGGGGGGTGTGAAAAACCTGCGCAAACCTACCGATAGTAATAGCTAAAAGATAAGAGAAGAGAAAAACATTCAAAAATAAATAAATGCACTACCAATAAGTATTTACATGCGATACATAAATAAGAATCAGTTAACATTTAAAAAGAGATGGCGATATACAAAGTAACATAAAAACCAAAATAGAAAAACAAGGAAAATGTACATTATCAGGAAAAATAAAAGAATATTATAAAAAAACAATGTCAAAATAATGCATACAGTATATACTAGTCAAAAGTTTATATAACATAGACATTTAGGTAACTCTAAGTAAGGAAAAAATAGAAAAAAGAAAAAAAAATTAAAAATAAACAGCTGAGAATTATTAGGTATATAATATATAACAGTGAGGATGCATAATATCGGCTACATCCTCTGAGAAAGTACTTTATCTGAATTTATTTAAAGTAAAGTAAATTTAGCCCTTATTTAAAATTATCTTCTAAAGATCTTGCATCCTAAGGCATTTGAGACACAGATTCAAAGATTCACTGATTTAATTATTAACAAATTTATTGCAATTGCAATTATTGACAAAACGAATTACCATGTGAATTATTCTATCTAATTCACGAACATAACTTTAGTCGCCAACATTAACGAGGGACGAGGTTCCAACCTCGAACTTTACAGACAGACAAGCGAGAGATACCAGATTTTCACCCCAATCTCCGACATCAAAATTTAGACCGTCTAAATCAGTCTCTCTTTCGGGGGATCGATTAATTCCATCGCTGTCATTCGGACATAGCAACGGCGGTAAACAATTTCGATAGCACTGGAGAGAGACGCCAGCCATCGATTAGGCGCTATCGCACGACCACTCGCAATCGCAATGCTGCGCCTGGGGCACCCGTCGAGATCGATAGCGAAAGAAATCCACGGCGACCCAATTAGGGGAGTCACGGCAATAAAACGGGACAACGGCGGTATCTGGAGAACGTCTTCGGTGAGCAGCGATGAGCGTTGGACGGTGACGGGGAGAGACAGGGAGGGAGAGGCCGCAAGAGTCTCCGCAGACACTAGGGCTGTGGGTTTTCAAGCACATAAACCAAATGCATGCGGGCGCGGAGGTGTCTGAGTAGGGAAAATAAAGGAGACGCAGGTGCCCCCACTCGTGCGGGACGGCAAAAAAGGGAATTAAAAGTTCGCGGATGTTGGAAAACTATTTCGTTTAATTTCCCGAAAAATCTGATGCGGTGGCCGCGTAACTTTCTCCCTGGAGAGAAAAATTTCCCGCTCTCTCTCTCTCGCATTTCATTTCCCTGAATGTAAACAGAACAAAAAAGAACAGCTAAATGCTAATGATTTCCGTGGAATAGCTCTGCAAGGAAGCCTTAAATAATCTTATGATCGCTGCATAATATAAATTTAAGATTTAAAATACTCCGCTCGGCAGGAGCACAAGAGTTATGCTCTAAGCATTTATCTATCCTTGAAGGTGATGGAAAGTGAAATGCGTATTGGGGTCTTCTAATAGAGCACGTACACCCTGAGTCCCACAAGGCTCTATGAAACCCGCTATAATAGAAGAGATTTACTTCGTTGAAGCTCGTCACAAACAATACGTCGTTGATGAATAATACAACCACTATTAACAATTACATTTAAAACACTGAAATATGGATTTGTAAATGTATAAGAACATAACTATGCTTGAGCTAATATTTCTTACTAAAAATTTCACTATTCGATACTATGCATCAAACCATAGAGTTGGTGAGAATCTGAAAACATTGTATTTTGTGTGAAATCGCGTGCTTCTTAATCCTGGTCTTGCTGTTGTTTCCAGAACCGGTCGCAAAGTAACAACAGAACGGTGATAAAGACGGCTTTTGGTGAGTTCTTAAACCTCCAACGTTATCTCCAACTAATAATTTTAGGGTCTCGAACTGAAGGCCGAATCTAATTCCATTAAATTAAGGTTCGCCGCAGCTGTAGGGCACATTTCATGGAAATTCTGTGGAAACATTATTCTAATTGTAAGCAAAACACATCGGAAAAGGTTCCAAATATGTGAAGAGAGCGAAAGAAGGAGCGGTATCCATAAATTCTAAGCGAATGAAATTAGGGGATTTGGGCGGGAAAGGGAGCGACCACACCTACTTATAATCTCCTCCCCAATGACACTATATTATCCCTCATAACTACTATATGAGATTCCCATTAACGGGAGAGAGAAGAAACAAAGGTCCAAGAGATAGGAGGAAACGCGCCAGGAAAAAAGAATCCTCCCGAAAGAAGGATGTGAGGGATTGGGGGTGTGTGGCGATAACCCTTCAACTTAATTAACGAGCTCTTCCCTTTTTAACTCCAAATTGGTACGTGTTAAGTTCGCGGGTCTCCCGCATCTCCGATGCCTCAATGGTATACATTATTAATTCCGGGAAAGGAAACGCTCTTTCCGAAGAAGTTCAACAACATCGGCCTTAAATTACGTGCGGAGAATTTCCGAGCCGAACTCCACGGCTGCTCATTAAACCCCTTGGAATGAAAAGGAAATCCTATTTATACAATAGCAACGCTCTCTGTGTTGGTTCTCATCTTCGAAATTACAACGCGAAGAGTTGAACATTTTCGGACTCCAAATGGAAACAATAGGGCTGGAGAAATTATCCGAACAGCGAGACCAGGAATACAAATGTTAAAATGGCATAATTAGCATTTCAGGCAATGGGATGAGACTATGATAACGTCAGGAAACGCTTTAACTTAATAACCGTATACACTCGTTTATAAGCCGAGTTTTTCAGCCTAATTTTTGAAAAAGCCCCTCTCCCTACTCGAGAGACGGTCGATCTGGTAAGTGGGACCTAATTAAAACAATACATAACTTGTATAATCGAATAAATATTTTTTGTAAATTAACGTCAAGATGCCTCAATTGCTGTCATTTTATTGGTATCTATTTATATTTCTAAATTAACCAGTAGCTGCTGCATTTCCAAACCTAGGTTTACACACGAGTCAATTAGTTTTCCCTGTTATTAGCGATAAAATTAGGTGCCTCAGCTTTTATAGGATAGGCTTAAACTCGAGTAAATACGATAATCAATATGAATTAGTAGTACTTGTTGGAACGTCATTGGGAAGAAGTAAAAATACATGCATATTACAATATATTCTTATTCCTTGGCTAAAATTAGACCTCTAAAAAGGACAGGTTACCTTCACGCAATCGACATTTATGAAACGAGAGGAAAAACCTGTATTAATGCAGCAATACCACACTGCAAAAATAGAACTCGGATGCAACTTTCATGTTCAGTATTAAATCTGTGTCCAATAAAAATAAGCCAGTTATTTTATAAAAGAAGAAAATTAACTAGCAAGAAGGGAAGCAGGAAAACTCTATTTCTGCAACATCAGCAAAGGAGATTCTTGTTTGAATATAAAAAAACTTGTTGTGGAATGAATTATGTACCTTTTCTTTAACGCTCTTATTATACATTTTTTCTATAAATAGTAATAATTATTTTATGTGATTTTTATCTGATTAATTATAAATTAGGTAGTCAATTTAAAGGCTATGTATCTGTTATACGGAGAACATGTATGTAGGTCATTTCATGTAACCGACTTTCCTTATATTGCAAATGTAATTGTAATTTTAGATATCCAGACAATGATAAGAATCTTTTGGCAAACCCGAGAGTTTTATCCATTTTCCTTTCTATTTATTTTACACTTATTGTCGTATAGTACTTATGGATATTATCTGAAATAAATATATTTTAATTAAGAAACAGTATTAACTAATCTGATGTACGAGAAACTGAGTAAAAGTCTTCAGGTCAGCGCGCCATTCTTATATGAAAAACATAGCCTTCTCATATAAAAACTGAGTTTTAATTTGTCACGTGGAAAGATTATGATTTCCTTAGGGTCTAGAGGAAGTAGGGAGTTTACTTGTAACTGAAGCAAGCCTCGGTCTTCATTCAACAAGGCCAACGAACTTTGAATCCGCTGATTAAAAATTAACTTACTTTCTTATCAAACCACAATTTCCACTCAAGTTTGGTAACATTCGTTTAAAAACTTTGCCCTCTTTCGTCTCTGGAAATAAGCACGAGTGACCGATAATTTAATCGCTTTGCGCGTGAATACTAAAAATAAAGAATTCTAAGAGGAAAGATTGGGACAATTGGACAAACTGTCAGTTGAGAGCGAGCAATCAACAACTTTATAGTCACACGAGACCTATGCGGCTCTCAGTGCGACATTTATTTCTGTCACTATTTTTCCAAATCTTTTCAATTACTTATTAATAACAATAATTTTATCATAATTCCTTGGACACAATTATCTCTAAACTAAAATCATATCATGATTTGCATGCATAGCAACAAAATGTTTATGCGATGAAGAAAACTATCAGATGAAGGAAAAATATTTAAATGAAAACCGAGTTCAACCATATTGGCCAAAGGAAACAAGATAAAATCACACAACAAAAACATGGACTGCCAAGAAAATTGCAAAAACCTGAATGTTACCCAAATGATACAGGACGCGGGATTGGAATCATTAGAAGATAGAAGAAAAATTCAAAGGATAAATTCATTAATAAGTTCAGAGAAATTACGTTCTCAGATGATGTAACCGATATAATGCGTCTGTTATAGAGGTCATTCTGATACTGCGAGTAAGATTAGGGAAATAGATGCTAGAACGAATTGTTTTAAGAATTCGTTTTTTCAACAAACGATACGAGAAAGCAATCGATTAGGAAAATAGAGTCAAAGTGCTTGCACCCTCTGCCACACGCCGAAAGGCAGCTTGCAGCGATCTTACATAGACATAAATAAAAGTTCGCAATGCAAGAATACAAAAATTGCATACACACACGAGTACTTATTGACGCAAATATGGGATAAGCTGAACTTTTAACAACAAATAATTAGAATTTTTTACTTCGGCAGAAGTTTTGAAGGTTCATAGTGGTCTTTGTCTGGCAGGGAATTTAAGTTTGTAGTGGAGTAGACCACAAAATATTTGCGAAAAGTTAGGGATTTGTATGATGTACAGACTGTAGGGCTACTTCTGGCGTTCATCGTTCGTGTAAAGGATGGATATATGTAGAGGTCAATGTGATTCCTCTGTTCCATACTTTTTAAATAGGGAGAATAAAAAAGACAGAAGAGGAATTTACGATTGGATCAAGAGTAGTATAACCGGTACCATAATAATAAACTAACATCAGGACAAATGATTAAGGATTTGTCGGTAAATGACAAGAAAATCTAAAAAAAAGGGACCATTTAAAACGCAGAATTCTCTGCTTCTTCACCGCATCAGTAAAAACATTTATTTACACGGAGTTTATAACTACAATTCGCGAATCCCGAGCATACTCTAATGGTACTATTATCACTGATAAAATAATACATCCCTATTTTAGGACTGTATACAAACTGACACGATTCTTTATCAAACTTTTTCGCAGTTAAAGTTGCGTTCACTTAGCCTACGATGTAGTCTACAATTTTAATGTCAAACCTTTAACTGGATAAACGCCCGAGAGGGAAAGCTCGATCACCTTCATCTGATCATCTTCAAAGGTTGATTGAATAAAAGGCATCATCAAGCGGATTACTTTATTGACAGCAGTTTGATTGATTGATTCAACGCGGTGCTAGATGGGGTTTTGGCCGAGTGGGCCTCTCAGACCCCCTTTGCTCAGATACGCTGCTATTTCTACATACGGAGAAAGAATTTTACGCTATTTTTGAAAGCAGCATCACTGTCATTCGATTAAATTTAGCGGTGAAGGATGCTTTACGAAACTGTTTTACATACAAGCGTATCTTTTCTCATTGAAGTAATCCATCAGGCTTTTCAGTTCATTAATAATACTCAACCATGCTTCCCTTTCATTGCCAAGTTTTTACGCTACGGACATATACATTATTCAACTCTATTTATTACGGTATCTTACAGCTAGGCTAGCTATTACTGTAAGTGACGAAGAAGTTGATTCGACATCTTATGCAATCACCTCTAACATTTAATCTCCCAACAACCTAACCTGAAGTTTGAGGCGAGATTCTTTTTGGAAAGAATTACGAGATCCTTCATTGCTATTATTAGGACTTCACAGTCATAGAAATGACATTGAGATTTACATTTACTTTATTACCATCTTACGTTACTTTTGCAGTCAATCATTCATGTTTTGAACCTCGTTATTCATTTCTGGCTTCTTAAGCAACGTCTAACATTTAATCCTCAATTCTCCCAAAAGATACATCAAATTTGTTTCATAACTTTCAACTGTTTTATCGAGAACTACATTCATAGCAGTAACACGAAGGTTCATAACATTTCTAAACCAATTTTACGTTATTTCTGATGCTAATTATTCACTTTTTATTCTGATTATTAAATTTTTGGCTATTTTATGGGCCTCTTAACATTTTACCCGTATTTTTTCCAGAAACGTCACCTGATGCTTTCCATGGTATTCAACGGTATTATAAAAAAAGACACTCACAGTTATAAAACGAAGATCAATATTTTCTTAAATACTACCAAACGTTATTTTTGCAGCTGATTCTTCACTATTTTAGCCACATCATTCATTTTTGGCTATTAAATAGGCTATAATTAGCTATAAATTTGAATTTTGAATCATAAAGTGAATGAGTAAATACATAGGAGAGCAAAATGATGACTTGAGAAGCAGAATTAGCCCGGATTTAAAGACGTCGACGGATGGCAAAACCTACGAGACCGTCCGGATCGACCGAAAAGTTGGTCGATTCGAGATTTCACGTCTGCAATGATGTCTCGTGCGGCCGGTTATTGATTCGTTCGTCCTTGGGAGGTCTCTCCTCTCTAGCAAGTCGCTTCCAATGCCACCGAGATTGATTCCTCGTGACCATTCTTCCTCGATTTCGCCATCGCAGTCGAAAACGTCGTTTCTCGGGAGGCAAAACATTAAAGCAAGCGTCGACTCCTAAATCTGGGAAAGATTGAAACTTCCTCGAATGGCGGCGCACACACTCACGGATGCCGTCAAAGGGGCGACTTGGTTGGGTCGGCCTTCGGCCAAAGAATGACTAAGCGAAGGCTTTGCTTAGGAAGGTCGAGGAAATGCCACCTTGGAGCGATTGAGGCAGGAGAGACTCCTCCAATAATATCTGAGGAAAATAAGGATTTCTGACGAGAACTAATGGACCAAATGCCTACAGAGAATAAACTCACAGCATTTTGACGAGGCAACATGCGACTTTCTCCGGAACGATGTCATAGCGACATCTTTCCCCCAGAGATACAAGAAAAATAAACGACAAGATTATTTTTATCTCGCAATGTTCAAGTAATGGATCGTAGAATACTTCTCCCCTCACACACATACATTTCTTTGAGATAAAGCCATTTGTCATGGAACTTTGTCACGAGAGAGGTAGACTTTCAGCTGTGAATCTAACAATTAAATATCTTAAGTTATAGAAGCATAAGTTCCGTAACTATAGATGGAATACAGATATAACACATTTCTGTTAAAATCACCGCATCATAACATTTTAACGTTTATTTTCGATGTAGATTTCAAAACAATCAACCAAACTTTCTAAGCCCAAACATGAAAAGTGACAAACCTTTCTCTCTTTAAAGAAGTTAACCGAGATAAGTACAGATCTTCGTATACATCTTGTATTGATCAAGTTGATTTTGTACTTCTCCATATTTCATTTATATACTGATCTTTATCGTTCTCGGCCGCATTGTGGTTAGTGTATTAGCAACGCCTAGGACACAGGTTCGAATCCCGGTTAGTGCATGCTGAGTTGTGCTTTTCAAATGTCATTTATAAGAGCTGTCTTGTAATATTAAAGTTCGCCATATAGTCGAGATTATTATAACTTTGGAGAACAAATAAACAGGCTTGTTAGAATCTATATAGAAACATATACAGAAAGCAAGTCATAAACTTATATTTCAGAAGAATTTATTGCATTCACTCTCTACGAAGTGTTGCAATTTCGATTTTACACTTTAAACCGCACTGAAATAATTAACCGGCATGAAATTATATTACCTAATATATGTTTCGGATAGGCATTTATTTTACTTGATTATACATACATAACGTTGAAAGTACGGCAAAATCGTAGCTCGTCATAATGTCCTCCATTTACCAAATCATCACTTCTAAGAAATAAATACTATTGAAAGTCGCGATCCAATAAAACTAAAATTCAAGCTACTAATTAGTGTGTTTTATAGATGAATCATTATTCACTTACAACAGACTGACGAAATTAATCAACAAGGTCGATAAGTAAGATTCCCAGCAATTAGAGATGTCCATTATTAAACTCATCAAACTTTTACCAAGTCCCACCGCAACGTCCTGAAAGACCCACTCCGTCGAATCCCCGCAGAAATCCGCAATTCCGCCTCGAGTGGCTGTGACATGAATGAAGTAACAAACAGACACCAGCGTCAATGGAGCGCTGCGATATTTTCTTAGGCCCGAAGAAAAACTCGCTCTCTAAACAAACCCTTTGAGCCTTTATCAGCAGCGTAAACACCCTTGAGTAAACCACTGATCCTTCAGCCATCCTTGTGCAGACTTGCGGAAACAAGAAAGAGGTAGGCAGTTTAATAAAAGAGTGATCAATCAAAAGACCGGCGATTAATCAAGCGGAGGTCCCGATGGACAACGAACCGAGTCTCACCAAAGCAATGCGCCATGTGTCTCTGTCGAAGCCTTCGGCGGGAATTGAAGCGGGAAAAACACCCATTGGTTTCCACTTCCGGCTCCGGTAAATAGCCATTTAAAAAGGCCCTATAAATCACGTGATGAAAGGGCGGGAAATTCGTCAAAACCGACGCCATAAGGCACGTCTCAAACGCCCTCTCTTGCGTTCGAGAATCGAAACGGAAGGAGTCTTTTTTTCTTCTTCGACGAGAGATGAGCTCAACGGGAAGCGTGTGAAACGACCTCGAGGGATAGCGATCAACAGATGCAAATCGCTGTCTTAAGACAAATACGGCTTCCGAGAGAACTGGATCACAGAATGAAATGGTAGAGGCGGGTGCCGTCATCTTTGAGGGACTCTTTAGGAATGCAGGATTACTCAATCCTGATTTATTACTATAAGTAATACGATAAGAATCTTATAAAGCAGCGATTTTCTCAAGGATGTGAAAACAATAGCAATCCCGAATGGATTCCACAAGTTGACTTACATTGATGGGGAATTTTAATCGTGAATACCCTAAGAGTCTGAATCTGATTTGATAAAAAAATGTTAAGAATATTTTCTTTCTATCGTGGAATTCCACTAGATGAAGCCTCAACTAATTGAGCTGAAAGATGAAAGGCTTCAAATGTTATCGATGGCTTCTTTACCTAGAGTTTACGAGAGGAAATTTTGCGATACTTCGTTAATAGTTAATCTACTGCTCAAAAGTTTAATATCTTACTCCCTTTCGAAACTATTTGTAGATGAAGTAATAATGATGAAATCCCAAGAATAGCACTAAGGCAGGATTAACGCCAATATACACTGGAAGATGGCATAGAAAAGGTAAACAGCGCTATCTGATAAGATACCACCACCAACTACTCAATAGATAACATTCCCAAACAAAGCGAAGTATTCATTGAAGATATTATGATATTTACGAGGACATTTCAACAGGAATTTCGAGGAAGGAATCGAAAACAAATCGTGAATTCACATTTGAATATCTCAACAGGCGATGAGAAAAAATAAATATCCGCGACCGGTTTCAACTAAGATGATGATGACTAGATCTTAGTTGAAACCGGTCGCGAAATAAAATTTCTTGTGGAATTTGAGACTTTTAGTTATGTTTTCTCATCACATGATGGAGTTCCTCATATTTAAAACTTATTCTATTGACTGTATCCGAAAATCTCACTAATATATATAACTAAAAATAGTGGAGGGGAACACGGCTGTTTCTAAATAGAAAACGTAAGAACAAACAAAAAAGAACAAACTTCGTTGCCGAAATACGTATTTGGTTTGTCACTCGCAACCTAATTCTTTCTTCTTTATTTCCTCAGTCTCGGCGGTTTGTTTGTAGGTTGTTGTTTGTTCTTCACTGTCTTTTATGACACACTCTTCATTTTCGGTCCGCACCTTGCAATTGGGTGGTTGGTGCATGCCTCCGATGGGTTGGTCCTTGACTCTGCACTTACAATTCTTGGACGGTTTTGGACAAGTCTAGGTTGCTTAATTTTTAGTTTACTTGGATTTTGTTCAACTTTTAATATTCTGACGGTGGACATCTTTGAACACACTGGAGTGCAAGGGGGTTGGGTGGTTTGTTTTACTGTTTTATTCATTGACACTACATCCCCTTCTGTGGGGGTGTTTGGTTTTACATCGGAAACTGCACATTTTTGGACACACTGGGGTGCACTGGGGTTGGGTTGTTGTTTTATTCATTGACAATACATCCCCTTCTGTGGGTGTGATTGGTTTTGCATCGGGATTTACACTTAGCCTGTGGACTTACGTTAAGTTCGTTGGGGCACGGGGAATTTTACTCAATTTGACTTGGTCATATTAGTTTGACAATTCGAATTTTTGAGACAAACTGTACCCTTTACCCTTCTTCTCATTAGGTTGCAAAATACTTACGGCTAGGAGTCATTTCTTAAGTTTCCTAATATATATAATAAAATTACTTCTTTTATTAGCCTATTTTCTGCCAGAAAACCCTAACAGAACGGGTTTGACCCAAAACTGAGACATAGGAAAATTAATCGGTCAATTACCTTACCTCCCTCCCCTCCAGCTATTACTCCCTAATGGCCGACATCTAGAGAGGATTTGGCCTTTTAGCAGAAGTGAGAGAAATGCGGAACTTTGTAAATCTCGCCCAAGTAATAGCGCCGCAGATCGAATTCCCGTTCCGCTAATGTTCTGCACCCACGGATCGCTTAGGGGAATGCTCTTCTGTAATGGGTGCACGGTTGAGCTAATGTTCCAAGATAGCGGGTGCAGAGCGTCGCGGGGTCAACTGCTCGCAATGACCGCGCCTGCCCCAGTCACGCTCCTTGCACTCCCGCACCCACGCCGCACCCTCTCCGGCCTCGTCTTTCCATTCTCGGTCTGCCACTCTTTGTCCCTTCGTCCGTGCATGCGACGGAGATGTAGGCAATGTATTTCAACGTGGCAAAGTTTGCAACAATCGCCAAAAATGGAAAAATAATAACGAGTTGCAAATAAACCAAGATTTCGTTTGCAAAATACCGACTCGATCTTTCTTTCACAAGATTCATATTCAAAATACGAAAAGAAAATAACTGAGATTTTGGGTACCTGCACGATTTGACACATTCACTGCAGTTTTTTAAGGCCTCGGGAACACTGTTTGCAACTAAAGAAACGGAATATATTTCTCAAATGTAACAAAAGATATTTTCAGAGATTCCATGAAGTCTCGCAAAGCGTTTCACTGCGGGTAACAGATATTTAAAACTTTAAACCTTAATCCGTGAAGTAGAATAAAAGCTTGAGAGTAATGAAATCTTCAGATAATGTAAATAAAGATATGCTTACCTAATTGGTAATAAGATAATAATTTTCCATAAAGCTTAATCTATCATCGTTAGCCAAAATTTGTGGAAAAACACGTAGAAAAAATATAATTGCTAAAACCAAAAAAATCTTTTAGATATAACAATCTTTTTCTCTTCTTTCTCAGCGGTTTCTCTATAATTTTTCTGTAGCTATATTTTCATTTCTTTTAGGTCAATACCCAAGAGTGATCTTTCTCATAAAGAGGCATATAAACCTCCAGATTAACACAATTCCCAAATAAAATTGAATACCCTAACTTGACAAGGATCAATCTTGCATCGATTTAACTCAGTATCCGTTCGCCTGTAAATATGAATCGATATCACCCAAACCAGAGAAAATGCTCTTCACGAGTTGCTGTCGGTACAGAACTCAACGTCACTTCCTACCAAGATACTATCAGTGTAGTCCGATCAGACTGAATATGAGCCGCTTGGCTTGGGTGAGTTATTTTCTACAGTTGCGTTTCTAAAAACATTGTTTAATTCGGACATGAGGTTGTAGGTTGTCGTGCATTAAAAATCCAAATTAATAAATAAATAATAGACAGAATATATGAATAAATTAGCAGAACGGGATTTCCTGCAGTGTCTATAGCTTTAAAAGCTCAGAAGCTAAACGATGATGAAAGATAGCCATAAAGATGGATTAATAATAAATAATAAAATAAGTACTTTAAGAAAAACGCAATTGGAAAATTTTGCGAAACAACTAGGCGATTTATTCTTATTTATAACTTATTCGTCCTAAAATTGGTCGATAGATTAAAGTATCTCGGAAAATTCAACAAGACAGGGAAAACTTGACCATAAAGAGAGTATATCCCCGTTTTCATTATCTGAGAAGTCATGAGTCATTTCACCTTAAAGGTATTACTCGTGGGCGATGCTGGATTCTGCAATGCCCTCGCATTGCCAAGTTGATCTAGAGTAGAGGAGGAGCGAATACTCCATTTCAGGTAAAACTCGAACAAAAATTCTTCCGAGACAAAAAGTTTCCTTACTTCCGTCTTTTGCACTTGACGTATAAGGATTTCCCGCACGATGAAAAAATCGGCGTTTATGAAGGAGCAGATGTGGGCGTCGCAACAACTTGGAAAAACGTTTGAGCGGAAAAACGAGTCGCTCTAAACTTTTTAGTTGACCATTAGGAGAAAGAGATGAAACGACCAAGAACTCCGAACTTGAGTTACTAATGGATATCTCAGCTTTGTCTGCTTAGAGGCCTGTTATCTAGCGTGAACTTCCAAGCAAGTCAAGGGTGAAACTTTCAGAAATAGGATCTTTAACCCCAAAGCTCGCCTTCGACTACATCAACTCACTTAACTCTACGAAATTTCATCTCTCTTATTTCAGCTTCATCAGAATTTACATAAAGAATCCTAGCGTACTAATCGAGTTGTTTATTAAGACAATGATAATGAACAATCGACCGATAAGATAATTATTAAAATAAGGCCGCCCGACCTTTTCATCGAAAAACAAATATGTAGATATATTCAATGCATCAATAATTCTTACCCTTCAAACATCTTCTACATAAATTACCATAAACTAAAATAAAATAAATATTATAATTTTTACGTTCATATATTGCTCTTTACGTATGTATTTCTCTGGTAAATGTTAAGGTGATCCAACCATAAATAAGGGAATGGATCATAAAATATAAATGTTAATATAAGACAGATATATAATATAATTATTGATATAAGACCGACCGATCGCTTTATCGAAAAACAAATACGAAGATCTAATTGATACATCAATAATTATTATCCTTTAAAAATATCCTTCCGAATACCTTCTACATCAGGAACTACAAGATGAATTTTGAAAATAATATAATATTCACGTAATACATGGTATTTCTCTAGTAGGTATATTATGTAGTTAAGGGATCTAATCATAAATAAGTGATAGATAATACAAGATATTTAATAATCTAAGACCCACATATCGATTAGTCGAAAAATAATTACGTATATATACCTGATGCATTAATGATTATTATCGCTCAAAAACATCCTTATAAAATCTTTTCGAGGAATAAATAAATTAATTAAAATATAAATAAAATTTACAAGTTCATGCATCTCTTCATTATTTTACAGGAAAGTCATTTAAAAAATGGTAAACCTTTCCAGTTACGATACATAACTTCTCGGTACGCTTAAAGAAATGAATATAAGGGGCGGGCAATTTTCCTGAGTTATCACTGAAATTTAAAACTGAGTGTTGATGATAATAGTAAAAGACTGTTTAAAATGTTATTCTGTCTAACAATGAAGAACAATCTATTGAGAGTGAAATAGATACGTTTCGGGTACATAAAAGTCTATTGATGCTGGCAGTAGAAAGGAATTGAGAGCGATCAGCGAGATACAAAAGAACATGTTTTTCTGTTTTCGCACGGAAGAGCATAGGTTATGTTTCAAAATAGCCTTCCAATGGCTATATTTGTTATGAGCTAGTCACTTTCCGCTTCCCAAGGTCGGGCAAGCAATCTTCAAAACAACCGACGCCGTACTTTCCAAATACCGCGTCTCTCCTTCGGAAGGAGCTTTCCAATTATTACGTCACTGTCCGCGTAATTTCTCGACCTTTCCTTCCATCGGAAATAAATTTCCACTGATGGAAAACGCCAAACATGAGACACATACGAGAACACCGTGGATTCCATTCTAACCACAAAGTAAGGCTGTGAGATCTTACGAACGAGTCAACTATCCGTTGATTACACTAGAGCAGGATATCTTTGTCTTTCTTATCTTTGTTGAATTTAATCTATATAAACACACACGCACTGCCCTATGGGAGCCTCCCGACCTTGGTCTACAAGTCGTTCGCTATATTGTGAGAGATGAGGCATCGGAATAGGAGACGACCGCAAGGGATTTGGTTTAGATCACATTCATTGTACAGCCTCTCGAATGATCCTGGCAAGCGCTACGTAGTGCGTCTTAGCCTCGTAAGAAAAGTCGTTTTTCTCACATTATTTATAAACCAAAGGGGTTCGAACCTTCACAGAAAAGAAATTCATTATTTTATCAAAAATATCCTCACGAAGTTATTTCACATGCAAATTGGACGAAATATAACAGACGAAGCTACTTTGGAACACGTTTTTCAAAAATTCCCGACTTTACGATTCATTTTTGTTGAAACTTTTCCTCGAAAAACTTAACCGGCGAAAGTAATCACGCTAGAGATAAAGTTTTGATAGAGAGTTTGATGCTAAAAACCCTTGTTTCTTGAATCAGAGAATTTAAACATCCGTTACAAAACAAACGGAAACGTATCCCGAATTTCTTCGAAATGTTACTTAAGTTTTCCACTGTGCATATCTTAAAAATGAACTGAAAATAAACCCCAGCGTAATGTCTCGTATAAATTTCCATTAACATTGAAAATTTTTCAAAGAAAAAACTTACAAAATAAAAAACACAAACACACTTGTACGAATTCCACAAATTTTAATAAAGCTGTTGACCGGTTTCGGTGTTAAAACGCCATCCTTAGAACAGAACAGTTCTGAGGATGGTGCTTCAACACCTAAACCGGTCAACAGCTTTATTAAAATTTGTGGAATTCGTACAAGTGTGTTTGTGTTTTTTACTTTTGTAAGTTTAAAATGAAGTTCCACCAAGTAACACTCGAGTTGATTTCTTTAATGTTTCAAAGAATGTTGACAAAAATTGTATTTTTTGAAAATTCAGCAACCGAAAATTTATCCAGTTAGCAGTATATAGTCCCATGAAGTTTAAATCGATCCTTTATGATGTTGAACAGAGTGCAGTAAACATTGGGCCTACTGGACCTAAAACACTTCCTTGGCCATATATTTTTTACTGGGCATTCCTTAAATATCTCACTATTAATGTAATTTAACTGTCATCCTTCGATATTTTTGCATGTGGGTCAGTGTTATCAGCTGGTTTTCTCCTTATTTTTACCACAGAATGACCATCTGACGACAGCTTACTTCACCGGCTGTTGGGACTGGGACACCATTTGGTCACCCGGATTTCCACGATTGATATATGAAGCAGCTGGACACCATGGCATACCTGTTTCATCACGCACTGAATTCATAATCGCGGATTACCATTTCGAATGAGGATGAATCAGCGTGTAAGGTAATACTTCCTTCCTCGCATCCAGCAAGGAGTCTTAGAATCAGTTTCTTTTACTGTGTGCTATTTCATTGAATCTGTAATCAAGTAACTTCTTGAAGGCATCTGCATCAGCAACAAAGTTGAATTATCAATAATAGAAGGAAACGTAAATTATTGGATACTGATGAAGTTTTAGGGGTTATTTATGCGCTCATTTCATAATATTTTTTGGGATTTTACGTGTAAAATGTGGATGTGGCTGATGTTTATAGAATTGTAAAAAGCTCTGAACAAGATCCCATAGGATAATTTCTACGGTCGTAAATTATAACTTGAAATCTACCAACTCCTAGGAAAATGAATTACCACCTTTACCTCACTGGTAATTGCAAAAAAAGGATACATGGAGGAATGCGACAGATCGAAATTGCTAAATGATAAAATTAAGGTAGAATTCTGCACAGTTCTTCATCCTTTTCCTTATTCTTTATTTCTCTTTTCTATAACAGTTACCGTACATTCATTTTTGAGGTCACTTTGAGTCTTGCATCGTATTTCACAGAGCTAATCAACCTTGGGAACCAGTTACGTCGCGAGAAAGCCAGCGGAATCTACGCGATTTCCGGTAAAAATAAAATCAATCGTCGATGCAACACATTGGCTGAAACTTGATGTATTTTATATTACAGACTGAATTTTGAGGAATTTTCCCCATATATTTAAAGAGGAGTTTTAATATTCACATAGTTGTCATAATGGAAAAATTCACACTTATCTTTAGATTCATGTTTAAGAAAAATGTAGGTTTGATCTACTTTTGTCTCAGTCTTGCTCATACCTTTTTGTCATGCATTTAATATCCATATTGCGAATTTCAATTATATAAATAAACACTTAATCAATAGATATTTTTACTGTTACACCTTAATGAATGAAATAATATTATTTTTTCTTTTGATCCAGGATATAGTAAATGTAACTTACATCTACTTTTAACTCAGTCTTGGTTATGGCTATGATAGAGTATTATCTACTGAGAATAATTACATTTATTAAGGTCTCTCCTTAATCAGGTTACTTCCGGAATGGTAAGAAAATTAGTTTTCGAACAGTAATTGTGCTTCACTTACGTGGAAATCTTCCACGTGTAGTATTCTGAATCTGCAAGAAAAGCAAGAGCAAACTTTCTCACTCCTCATCTTGCCTAGTAAGCTACATTCCCCTATTAATTCTTGGTTGCTAATGCTAGAGGGGATGAGGCTCTAACCTGCCTTCCAGCTAAATACTAAACAGATAGAATCGATACGTACTTTTTTCCAAATCAAGCCAACGCTCAACAGTAATAGAATAAAATATTTCACAACGTAAAGAGATGTTTGTATCTCATACAACTTTCCCTTTAAGGAAATAGCTCGAGAAGCCGTACCGCTATATCCCACCGCAGCACTCGGAGTGTATTGTCACGTAGGACGTAAAGAAAATACGCCGGGGAAACGGGCATTCGAGACGTACGCGTAAAAGTGAAAGTGTCAAAGGAGAGACGAAGGCGTGAATGAAAATGGACAAAGAAAGCTCCGCAGATAGCAAACACAAACAGTCGAAAACTGCGTCCAACTTCCGCATCGGGGCTTATCTCTGTCTCCGCTTTTTCAGCCATGTTCGGCGAAAGCTATCCTTCTCTTGAGGACCGCATGGAAACTGGAAAACGATCCGCGTGGCTTTTTGCCAACTGATATGGCAATAATTCGGCCGAATTCCTCGTGAAAATACTTTGGAATTCACTTAGCATTCGGTCGGATAATGATGCTCTAAATACTTTAACCTCTGCTTAAGGGGACAATTCACGCACTTTAAACTTCGCTGGGTTGATAACATATTTGTCCTAAATTTTAACAGATCTCTTTCGAGCATTCCATGCGTTTTCAGTTGGCTTGAAGTACCTATAAGAAACTACCACGATTCATTGTCCTTTCTTTATGATTTGATAAACTAATGCATGTGCACATAGACATACCTCTACTCTATCATAAAAATAAATGGGGGAATGATTATGAACGTCAATTCTTCATATTTTCATTTCGAAATATCGTAACATTTGTTTGAATAGAATGGAAAATACTTTCATTCTGTAAGACAACATAGTTCAGAAAATTTGTAGTCCTTTGAAATAAGAAGTAATTATGACTGTAAAATGTGTTGGGTATATTACAAGGAAAAGTGTTTTTTAAGCGTAAGATAACTTGGATCGTTTTCAAAATTGACCGAATGGCTTAAAACTGATGCACAACAATGGGATGAAATACATTTTACAAAAATACAAGTGGATATATTTAATCGTATTTAATAGTTATTTTTCTCGGAAATGAGTTTTTATGCAATTATAATGCCTAACTCCCCAAAGCAGCTTTTGGCTGGTAATGGTTTTGAGTTGAGGGTACATCATCCATTTGTGCTATCCACACGCAGAGAGAGACTTGATTCGTGTACCGGCAATAAAAATTTCGCCTTCGTTTCGTTTAAAATGTGGTCAATGAATTTACCTCAATTTGTATTCAGTTCTTTGGAATAATATATACCCGTCTTTTCTCTCGTGAAATTCCCCATTCTTTTCCGTGAGGTTCTTTTATCCCCGAAAACGAAAACATTTCCTCGGAAACACGCTCGTTACCAAAAGCAGCAACTTTCACTCTTCAAACATCCTTTACAGCGAAGTTCGAGCCCAACAATTTTGCGCTCGGAAGTGGAAAACCCCGTAAATCTATTTTCGGCCGTCTTTTGGAGATGACTGACATCTGGAAGGAGAGTTCGATTCTTGAAGGCATTCCATGGATTCATTTAGACCGAGATTCATGCTGTTGCGTAAATATAGGTCTCCAAATAATGTATATCTTCAATGCGAGGTGTTTTTCGATCGGTACTTTCCGACGCAGTATACAGCAAGCACGATAAACATTCTACATTTTCACTGAGTACCAATCTTTGACGATACAGTTCGTTCGCCTTAATAGGTGATTTAGCTCTTATAGGCATGCACCTAGGAAAAACTCCCAAGGTGGAACGGACATAAGAAAAGTCTGACTGAACCGGGATTTGAACCCGGATCTCCTTAGTGCCGGTCGATAGCTCTGTCAAATTATACCCTTACTTACAAATTATACCCTTACCCTCTCCGTAACGGCCTTTTCTGATCGGATAGATTATTTGACGAATAGAAAAATCGACCTGGAATTGAGAGATACGTGTTTGAGCACAGCTTGTAAGATTTTTCATGTCTGTTCTTCCTTGGGATTCATAAGCCATAAAATTCACAGCCTCTGGCGATGTCTTGTGGAAATACGTCATGATGAAGAAGAAAGATTTTGTACTTTTTCCACAGTATTTTATTAAAAACAATAAAAAGAAACAAACCACGACTAGTTTCAGAGATTGATCTCTTGATCTACTTGATGATAGAGATCAATCTCTGAAAATAGTCGTGGTTTGTTACTTTTTATTTTTTTAATAAAATACTGTGGAAAAAGTACAAATTATTCTTCTTCTTCATAATCCATTACCTGAGATTTATAATTGATAGATGTTCGTATTAATAATACCGCTAAATATTATTCTACATTGTCAATTATTATTCCGGTTTATTCCACTCAAATACTAATTAAATAATTCATTTAGAAATAAAAAAATAAAATCATGAACGTGATCTAGAAGTCAAACAAACCATTTCTCTGAAAACCTTTCACGAACCCGATTATTTAATCCCTCCATCTCACATTAGGAATTACTAGCTTACATTTTCAGTTGAAGTTCAACGGATGGAGATGTAAAAAAAGACCTAAAAGATACCTTACCGAGGGACTTTTCCCGAAGAGACACTTCAACGAGCTTCACAATTAACAGCGGTACGAATATTGCCACTGAAAAACCAACCACAGAATCTCATCAATAAAAACGAGAAACATGCCTTTTGCTGGAATTTCCCATCAGAAAAGACAAGCAAGGCAGAAAGTGAAACGAGCATATTTATGAATTTGATTTTTATTGGGTCATTAAATTACGCAATTAAAGCTTGAGGCTGTCTGTGGAGTCAAAAAAAGAGAAGCTTCATTAGCAGGGTTCGTTACTGCCTCCCCCACCCCTCCTCATTACTTGAGACGCTTTTTCCCCGTATCCGTGGCAACGCTTGCTAACGAGATCATCTCCTCATCCACGTGTTTCTGTCTGTGTATATCTCAATACATACACACGTTTTTGAATGCGCAGGCACGCATGCATAAAAAGCGCATGCATAACTGCGTTATATATGTATCACCATTTTCCATCTTTGTAATTTATATCAGTACACCTGTAAATCTTCACTGTACTCTCGAGCCTTTTCATGGGAAGGCGAAACTATGTATAAAGTATGTATTATCGTGTTTTCTTATGAATTTTTTGTTTCAAACTTAGCATAAAGGTCAAAATAAATTAATTTTATAAGTTAGCTTTGATGAATATGACTAATATTGGCGAATTCTTTAAACTCCGCTATTTTTTTCATGCTTAGCTACTGTTGCCCTTCACCGGTGAAGTTTAATTATTTTTTTAACTCATTTAGTTATAAATTTTACTACGACGCTTGGAGGCATTTGCCAACTGACGGTGTAATGTGTGTTATCCAAAATTCCATAACTTGGCCGTTACAAAAATATGCGACTGGCACCGATATAACAATAGTATTAATGTACCCCTAAAATTTAAATTTTAAAACTAACTTAACCTAATTAAACATAATTACAAAGGATGTGATTTGAGGACATTATTATTTACAATTAAATCGAAATATGTGCAAGTTATACACATTATACGTACATTATCATGAATAGGTGAAATGGAATTGCTGATGTTTTTTACATTTTTAATTGTTTTGTTTTTTTCTTTATACTAAATTATTTCCATTTTATAGCTACTTTTACACTGAACTATCTTCTAACTTAGTTATTTGCTTTTCATTATGTTCCTTCCCTGATTTTTTATGCAAAATGTTTATATCGAATTATCTATGTAAATATTAAAATATACAGTTTTGTTTGCCTCTTTGTCATGAACTACTTTTTTCTTAAATTCTACTCAAATATCCACCGTAGGTTTCCCAAGATTTTCACTCACCCCATCTTGCGGGTGTTTTCCTGTATTATTTCTTTACCTGCGTATTCATTCCTAAGGCCGCTTTCAGACGAGACGACTTTTTGAAAGCACTGCACTGTGCCGTAGACGGCGGCCGGCGAAAAGTCGTCCCGTCTGAAAGCGGCCTAAGTGAACACTTGGGTTTTTAAACCCGCTAGGTAGTTTCTTCTGTCTTCTTTTTACAAGATAGATATCTAGTTCTTTGAAATTTTTCATGCCGAAAGGTTAGATACCAGAAAAAAACTTATTAGTCTAGTACATCATAAAGATCAATAAAATATTTTTCTACTTAACGTCTTCTATCTTGACCACAGAACATAAATAACATTGTGGCGATAATCCACGATAGCAACTACACCTGCTGCGCTTTTTGTTTATTATTGCTGTGAAGTTGCTTGAAGTTGTGGAAACGGATAAACATTCATTGTTGGACAGAGAGAACGAGCAGCCATTTTTACGAGACGTACGCAATATTTACGCACCAGTAATTCGTTATTTTCTGTGAATTTAATTTGTTTTGCGCAAACAAATACGCCATTTCGTGTATAGTCGAGAGTGTTAATAATAAATATTATCAAAACAAAAGCCTCGACTACAACGTAATACCATTGTTTCAGTCCCTTGGGTTATCAACAGGTCAACGTATAACCATGGTCGTGTACGATAATAAACATTTTTGTGGTGAAGTTAGAAGTCCAATTGCTTTTATCATTCTTTATGAAGGAAACATAAGTTTGACGCGAAATTGTTGGATAATAGTATCACTATCGCAGTCGCATTTACAATTATGTAGCAGACGTCGTTGAGCTGCAGCTAGGTTCTTAGAATCACTATCGACCGAATAAAATTATCATTATAACAATTCTTAAGACGCTTCATGTAGCAGACGTCGTTGTTTCGCTTTATGGCATCTGACACACCTCCGAACGAAAGAATGACGTCGCGGAGTCCGTAGCAATTAGATAGAAGAGGAAGGGGGACCACTTGATGAAAAGGAAGTGAAATAAAAATAAACTCGTCACCGCCACAAAAAGACACTTTGAGTCGTACGACGGCCGAGAGGATGTGGAGGAGGAGGGATGTAAAGGGGAAGAGTCATTTTGTCCACTTGTCTCAATTGTGGGCGACCGCTGCTCTGTCTCCATGCACTGCACCGATCACCTTCACTCTATACCCAACTAAATCCCTCACTATTCTGTCCTGTCTCCTTCTTCTTTTTCAAACAAGAATTTTGACAGATCGCATTTGAGAAGTGAAAGGTAGGAAATGTGTTACGATGGATTTTTCCCCAAGATTTCGCTTTTTATTGCAGAAAGATTTCATATACTAAGATAAGAGTATTTACCAGAATATAGCGTATTGAAAAGGAGCTTTTGATTCATCGCTGAAAGCGAATTAAACTCTCAATATATTATGCGTATTAATAGAACTTTATTTGTAACAGACATGAAAGCTCCCTCAAAACTTATTAATTCAAGGGAGCTCTAAAAGCATTTCATTTACGTAAATAACCACCGAAAATGTAATGTAAACTACCAAAAATTAAAATAAAGCATTATAATATAAATCACTTATTAATTCGTAGATGAAAATACTAAAATTAATGGTTTTTTCTACACATAAATTTGAGAAATAGACGTCTGAAAAAGGAATTAAATTTCATCATAAGGAACTAGAAACAGCATAAGCTTTCTCATCCCAGTAGTATTCTATGATTTTTTGTAGAGCTTCTTATTCTTCAATGCTTTTTTCACTTCCGTGTATTCTTAAGATCTTCTCCGTCAGACTGTCTACAGTAGCCATAAGTCTAGACAGAAAATGACGCCTTCTTAGTCCGTCTAAAGTAAGCAGCCAATCAAACGAGGATCCAAAAAGGATTTAAATTCAGGAGGTATTAAAAATTCCATTTCACATAATTCATTGTACAATAATAACTAAGCAATGAATGAATCTTCTACCCAGTGCTACTATCTCATGGGAACTCCCAAAGGTACTGAATGTTACCCCAAGATCTCTGTATAGTTATAGTAAGCACTACTAATTTACATTACAACGGAGAATACTTTCGACATCATAAGTTAATTCAGATGTGCAAACAGGGGTTCTTTTATCATTCGTCTGACCTTCCATGATGCCCGATCCCTCGACCTACCTCAAATACTTCGCACGCAATGACGATAAATAATCCTCGACTCGGTTTATTTTTAGAAAAGAATATACACACTCGTCGACGCTCTCATTGCCTCTATTTAATTATCTTTTAGACTATTTCAAGATTCGCTTGCGGTACCCCTTCCGGCCCCAATCGATTATGTTGCGGACATCTACCAGGATATAACGGGCCGAAAATTTATGTAAAATACTACCGGACTAAGAAGCACAAAGGATTTTAACTTAAAATTGTGATAATTATTTACAATGTGTGGCGTGGTAACGTATGAGTTCATTCTGTCTTGATCTTCTTTATTTAAGTGTTTCATTGAATAAAATACACTAGACTCTCGCTAATCCAGCCATTCCTTGCACAGAGGGGTGCCGGATTACCGAGAGAGCGTAAAAGACACTATAGTGTCGTGACCGAGTTTTCGGTGAGCAGCCATGAAGAGAAATACATACTTTTAATAAATTGAGTAGGATATATAAGGTAATGTAGTACTTAATATGTAAGAACGTGTGATAGTTCAAAGATACGAGGTGGCAAGATAATTTAAGGCTAAGGCTAGCACTTATAATGTACGTGTTATGTAAACGGAAGATTGCTTATTACTTTCTTTAGAGAAGTCATTCAAGTTTGATGAATTAATATAAGTTTTCGGTATTATGTGTAAATATAGTTAGCGCCTACTGGTCTAAAAATAACGCTTCCCCTCTATCCTTTGCTTATTTTCTAATTTTTCTTCCACCCTTGCATTCGTTTCGTTATTCCATGGTTCTTTTTTACGTCACGGAAGGGTGCTGGACTACTGAGAGGCCGGATTATTTAGAGCCGGATTAGCGAGAGTCTAGTGTAAAGGAAATGTTATGCACAAACTGTACAATATTACGTATAGCATTTGACAATGCTTCATGTAAAATATTTTTGAAGTTGGGATAGCTATACCTATTACAATATTTCTATTTTATGATATTATATTCAACAAATTAATCCATTTTACCAAATTAATTCTATTTTTACACTACTTCATGCTACTCATTCTTTGGCTTCGACAGTTTAGGTCATTCCGTAGAAGGGCACGCCCCGAGAATCGAACTCAGTACCGACTTCATCATAAGAGAATCCGATGACCATCTGGCTATTTGGGAGGCTCTAATAGTAAATGTGCACCCAAGGAAAAACGGACTTGAAAAAAGTCTGACAGGGCCGGGAATCGAACCCGGGATCTTCCTCTGTGTAAAAATGTTCTGGCCGGGTAGCCTAGATGGTTAAGGCAACCTACCGGATAGTGGAAGATCCCAGGTTCGATTCCCGGCCCTGTCAGACTTTTTTCAAGTCCGGTTTTCCTTGTAAATTTTCCAGGGCGCACGCCCTTATGTGCAAAGTCATCTCATCCCGTTTTCTTATAAATAAATGTGCACTAAATATTTTTAATAGGCATATTAGTAAATAAAACAGATTCAGCTCATTTCAGTCCAGTCATTAAGGTCAACAGAAAATGAAATCTTTTTTACTGTATTAACAACAAGTGATTACTATATGGAATTGTCTGACAATAATACGGAAAGTTGAAAATATAAAAAAATTAGGTGAAGCGCGGAATTCCATATAGCTCAAAAGAAGATAAAACGCAATACGAGTACAATCCATAGTAATAATTAAAAAAAATACTTTGCGACCGGTTTCAATGCGATCAGGTTTGAAACTTATACTCATGTATTCGGAACTCGCAACTTATATTTACCAAAATATTCTGAATTTCCGTAAACATTGCTCGAGAACTGCAAACGGAGCTCTCAGCGTGAGGATTACTTGTTGCACTGGAATCCAGCATAACTTTCGAATCGCCCATGCATATCGATCTAGAGAAACAAAAGACCAAATACGGGCGCTACCGTAGAGAGGCCCGCATCTAAATTTCCCTCGAGTGCCATACGCCGAGGCAGTGGATAGAAAGTAATTACGTGAAATCCACCGGAGTAGAAGACGACTAAGTTTGGCAGACGCCCACGCTGATGCCCGCAAAACGCCCGTTTCGCCCCAGTTGAAAGACTTGTGCTTTGGACTCTAAAATAGGTTATTGGCTGAGTGGGAGTCATTGTGGCGGCTTCGCAGGTGGCCAGGGCGGGCAAGTAGGTGAAGAGCTGCTATTTCAGGAGACTGCAGCACCGAGATAAGGCGATTCCGGGATTTCGGCTGAATAGCTTCCATTTATCTCCACGGGCGTCGCGTTTAAAAGCGTTGCATTGGTTCATTCAAGGAAATTCGACTCCTTTTGATGACGGTCATTAACTTAGCATCGGCGCCTATCACTAAAGCTAGTACGTAATAGAGCTGCAGCATTGCAAGGGTTTTTACCCTGAATCAGTTGACACGATAGAAGGAGTGTGTTTCTTTCGACTAGACTTTAAGTTTATCTTTCCTCCTAATGATACGATTTCTAAATTAGTATCGCTTAAAAGTGCTTAGTCTTATTTCGAAGTCGTATGATGAGGAAATGGCTTCCTTTCCATTGAATTTTTTTGCAATCTCATTCTTCATTTTGTTTCCATACATTTTGTGCCGATTGTAGGTACTCTCGAAGATATTCGTGACATATAGGCAGTAAAAGAGAATTTGAGGAAAAATTGTCAATCGCGATTAATAACTGCGGAAACCGATGAGAAAAACGCAAGGGACCTAAAAAAATAAAACACCCAAATGTTCAAAACCAAATGTAAAATCGGAAAGAAACCAAAAAGCCAAGTTCTTTACAAGGTATATAAGGTCTTTTTTACGACTGAGACTAAAAAGTCTCTTTTTTCCATCTCAATATATCAGAGGTGTTCCAATAACACTGACCTAGCTTACACTGTGACTGAGGACGTATAATGAGGCACACGTAATACATAGTGTTTAGGATATGGCATTGTTGGCATGGCATATGTTTATATATAGCATTGATATCATCAAGTTACCAAGTGAAATGCAGAAGACCTGCTGTAAAAACTTTGCAACGTCTACGCAGAAATTTAATTCTCACCGGCTTCGTCAGCGAAATTTCTGTAGGTGTCAACTCGTTAACGAGACCCGTCCCAACGAAATTCTCAGAGGAAGTTAAACGGTTTTATTACGACGTCCTTACTAATTACGCGATGGAAATTAAAGAGTTGAATCAGGTGAGGGATTTAAGATCTTCAGCAGTTAGAAATAAGTCCTGATTTTCTTTGCCTCGTTGAATGCAATTATCTCATTTCATAATGATAACAAAAACCGCGGAATCGAATTACAAACTATTTAAACACACAGTTATTCGGATTTCGTTTTGATTCAATTCCATTACATGACTAAAAGCAATCTGTTTTCTAATTATATCTTCTATTTAAAATATTACAGCTGTAATGGCATTCGTACGAGACAAACCAAGAGAATCATTCTTAGTTTGCCTATTATTTACAAAATCCAATGTGCGTGAACGACCCCAAATGTTGAAGCGTTGTCTCCATCTTCCTTAAGGGATAATTTATTCTTCGTGGGTTATTGAGATTGGCTATTTGGAACATAATGGGAAAATATATAGAAGGCGTAACTTTAGATATGATCTGAAGGGCACAACTATCAAACTCTAAGACTCCATGAACGTGGTGGCTATCCACGAGAAAAACTCGAGCGGATTATTTCATAATTTAACTCGTGAAAACGTTATTTTCTTCCATGAGATTCTTCCGAAACCGTCATGAGATTTAAGACGAAATATTACTTCATTATTTCATCTTAAAGCTCGCGAGAATTTCAATCGAGAAATTGGCATCAAGAATTTAACGGATCGGGTAAAATTTTGTTATTTGTAAAATAATATAAACCCCTAAGCAATGAGTATCATGGATTGGCTTTTAAAGTCAGGGACCAAACGCACGACCATTTTGTTGTCATCTTCCTATCCTCAAACATCATTATGTAAAATCTCTAACTCGAAATTAAAACTTCAAAACTTATTAATAAAGCAGTCGTGGTATTTTCAGTCGGGCTACACTCTGAAATGCGCTCTTTCTGAGTTTTATATTTTATAAAATTACACAGTATACAGATATAGTAAGTAGATAAATTATTAGGAAAAAGGTAGACATCGAAAAATATGAATTAGGCCATACATCATTTAGCTACATAATTTTGTTAAAACACCGAATAAAATGAAGCAACTGTTTAACCAACCAATTCTCAGCCCATGAAAGCTTAATTTAATTGAGCGAATATGCATACTTTATAAAAACCTTTATCGGAAATGTTCTTCATGAAGAGCCCTTTTCGATATTAACAACTAATGGCTCGTCACCGAATCGATAGCTCCATAAATAATTCAGAGCAAATTAATAGGCGACCAAAACATTTCCAATCCATCGAGAACAATGAAAATGGAAAACCAATGAATTTTTGAACACGGCGAAATTATACTCAACAAAAGATAAATTAAGAGTCAAAACATTGACGAAAGGCAGCTCTGAGGGTTACATTAGAGCAAATCGACCGTAATGCATTCTCTGGTCTGAAGAGGTGCTTTCAACAGCGGCCGTGCAAACATTTCATTTCGGCCATCAATAGTGAATTTTAAATAAGTTTTTAGTCGTTTAAAAATCGATCTCAAGCATTTAATTTAGAAACTGGGGAGGGAATTTCAGTCTGATGACCAAAATTTGCTGTTGTTACGTTATTCAACAGAGAATAATTTGAAAAATCAAGAATAATATATTATTCAGAGCTGCAGTAAATAGATTACTTGAGTAAATAGATCACTTCCGTAAATTAATTATTTACCCTCACATTCATTATAGCATTATTAATCTCTTCATTGTTTTCTGTGCCCATAACTCACCACCGAGACTTCCCTTAATTATCGAAATCCATAGTAGAATAATTTTAAAACAAATATATCATTCAGTATTACAGTCTCCTGTGTTACCTTGATAATGCTGTTTGTCAGACAGCGAAATGTACATCGGTTGATCTAATTTTTTATGGTGCTTGGAGTATGGTGCTGTGACTCTTTCCTCAGTATAAACATTACTTCAATAAATAGATTACTTCCGAAATGCAATTTTTTATCCACAAATTCACCACCCCTTCATCATAATCAATGTTAATCCTAAGACTTCCTGTTATAATTTAGTGTAATATATTTCATTCTCCTAAGCTTGTGGTACAGATTAAATCACATATATGTAAATTACACCATTTACCGAAAATAGATAACGTAGCAAAGTGGATAATTTTAGGAAAAAGAAGTATGATGAGTTTGCATTACGCATGATCTTGGGAAATATCCTAAGGAAAAACGGACCTAAAAATGTCCGACAACAACGGGAATAGAACCCGGATCTTATCACCGTGTTTTCGCGGATTTTTTTCACCCTCCTCCTTTGTGGGTGTTTTCCCGCAACGTGGGTTTTTTCTTAGTCAACCTTCAGTAGCAAAGATTTTCTCCAACACCCTACTCTTTCTTTTTGTATATTTTTAAATAAGTTAACTATAAATGTAATAAAGGGTCCAACTAACTAACTATGTAGGCGGCCGCTGTACTCATAAAGGATATTTCGTTCGATATCATTAATTACCATCAGTTGATTAGCATCAGCATCAGTTAGCCGAAGCAGGATATCCTATTAATCTCTAATCGTAAAATATACGTGTGTACAGTCAAAATGGGCAGCGTTGAATAAGTTATTAATTAGCTCTTTCATTCTTAATTAGCATGAAAACATAAGCGTGCTTCCAAATCAATCGGATTCGTATTCTTTAACCGATTCCGAAAAACTGAAAAAATAATGTTTCTTATCCGAAAAACTCGTTAAAGGATAAAGTCATTCGTTGAGGCTTCACTGTAATATCAAAACCATTCACTGAAGAGCAAGCCAATAAGAATCTTTCAACTAAAATTTATCTATAATGCATTCAAATTTGTTAGGGAATTAGATCTTATACAGTTTTCCTCGTAGGAAATAAATCGTATTAAAACTATGATTCCTAGGTTGCATTCGAAGTTTTCGAAAGAATTCTACTGAAGTCACATTACCTCAAAAATTATAACACAGTAAAGCCGATCGACTTTCCTAAGTTTCCTAAATGTCTTCATGCACACAAATCGTTCGGACGGAAGGCGACCAAATTGGAGTCCGCAAAGAGCCACACCTGAGAGGCATAAGTAAAAAGGTCGCCCATTGTATTCCGTGCATAATATTTGTGTATAAACACGAGGTCGGAATCTCTCCCGGATGGCATCCCCTGTTGAAACCGGAAGGGAGTGGAATACGTCGGACGAAGACAGTGGGTCAGTAGTGCGGGCCTTAAAGAGAATACGCCATCTTCCGGAAGCGAAACGAGAACCGGAAGCTGTGTCCTTTGAGAGAATGCGTCGATCATCGCTTTCAATTGGGTCTGATCGGGGCATCGAACCGGAACCGGCAGAACGAACTCCGTGCAATAGCACGCGTATCCTCTTTATCGGATGGACGATGCTCAAATATATAAGAAAAATCTCAAATGATTGATATAAGAAGAAGCATCGATTTGGCGGAGAGAGGGCTTCGGACTCGCAGAGTGATTGAATTGTCTTTTGAAGTTTGGAAATTAAGATACGTTTTATGAGGTAATATGCCTACTCCGAGTGATAGTGAGTTCTTAGTTGCTTATACCAGAGTGGGTGAGGAACAGTCCTGGCCAAAATTAACGTCACCACCTCCCTAGCGATCCTAACGACTGGTGGTGCGTTAATTTTGGCCAAGTGTGTACCAACCGGCCTTCGGGCTGAGTACTTTACAGACATAGTGATAATGCTATTAATTTTAACTTGAAAAACGGTAGTTTACTCCCAATTAAGCCCAATTTAATATTTTTGCGCGATCGTTTGTTAAAATGTACCCTTAGTTCTTTTAACTAAATACCTCAGCATTTAAAAAGTGTGACACCCTACATTCTTTGCGGCTGACAAAGATATATTTACAGTATAATGAGGAAAATAAAAGTTATTTTTAAGCGTACATGTTAGAATATTATAATATTTTATTATTGTTTAATTTTTACTTCATTTTCTAGCTCTGTAAGTTCTACATTTGTAATTTTTTAACTTTAGTTTTCTTTTATATTACTGTTAGCAGAGAATATTTTATTTTATATTTTTATATTCCCATTCGCTAATTACTATTTCCAGGTGTCTTATAGCAGTCTGAAACCTATTTCAATTCATTTGGGAAAGAGAAAGATGATCGGATACAGAATAAAACACTTTTGACCCCTAAATTATGCAGTGTATAAGGAGACGGTATTCCACGCTTAAGGAATTATTGGTAAATATCTTAGATTTTCAAGTATTCCAAGACGCGAACTTGAGACGCAAAAAATAACTAAGCTTTTATAAATCTCTTTCGTTGTATAGCCATCTTATATTATGATGAAAAAGTACAAATTTGTGATTTTTCATCGTGACGTATTTCCACAAGACATCGCCTGAACCGGTTAATTTTAATCTTGTATTATGTTTCGTACTGTCGATTTACTTTATATGATCTCTAAATTTTATTTTTCGAGTTATGTAATCTAAAATATTATAAATGGGAAAAGGTGTTGCGTGCAATTTTTGGGACTAATAAATAAAATTCTCGGAATGAATTAGAATATAAAGGACAGGGTTATAAGAAAAATACAAAATAAATTGCTTTGGAGAGGTTAATCCAGTAAATAAATGCAAAACGAGGATATGAAGGCATTTTGATTTTGAGCAAGGGAAATTGAAAAGATAACTTTGAAAACGGGCCGAATTTGATCATTGAGGTTGATTGAGATTATCATAAAAATGGAAAATATCTATTTGGATGGATGATTAAACTAAGACATTATACGGTATTGATATCAATAACTCTAGCATTGAGTAAAAATGATAACTGTGCCTTGTTTGGGACGAGGTTGAGTCTTAAAACACCTCTCTTACAATTAAAATTTACATTTCTCGATTGCTTGAATTCCTTTTGGATTGATTGATTTCCTTGAAAATTACAACACAACCGGGACGACCAAGATTCGAACCTGGTGTTGCTTAATTGCCCATCCAACTAACCCTTAAGACCCTAAAGCCACCAAGATATTAAAATTTTAGAAACACAGTGAATCCCATTAAACATTCTAAGATTCGATACAGTAATTCCCAATATATTGGTATACTCGAATGATCAAGAAAATATTCACAATTAGTTCGACAGAATATTTTTAAGAAGGAAGTATTTTTAAATCGGAGTGGACTTATAACCTAAAATGCTAAGCGCACCTACGGCTACTAATCGTAAAATCTCACAGGAATTTCTTTTTAAGAGCTGGAACTTTAAATGTGCCCAGAAAGAGTCAGCAGAGAAGAAAATTCGCAACGATACGACGAAAATACAGAACCAAGATGCAAAAAACGTATGGTGCCATTTATATTTCCAAACCGAACGGAATGAATAACAACGCAGAATCGGTTTCGAGGCGTTTGCAGTTGAGAAACACTATCCTCGTGATACGCTTGCGTCAGCACCCGATGCAAATTGACTTTCCAAAGGATTCATCCACTTATGCTCGTATTTGCTTAAGAAATCCGGCGCGAATGTATCCATAGCCGCTCAATGTCAATGTCGGATAGCAGAGAGTTTTCCATCCGCGCTTCTTTTCGACGGAATTGTGAAAAAGCCATCAACCGCTTGCGCAACCATTGAGGACGGCCGAAGATTTTCACGCAAACTCTCGACTCCTGCCCATCGCCTTTCGTTTTAATTTAACATCTGCGTCTCGGCGGCTAAGATTGGCTAACAGGTGTGTCGCGGGCTAAAAAAAATGTTGGCAAAGCTCTCCTGATCAACGATTGCGCCCTGAATGAGCGCCGATTTCTCAGAATGGTTTCCTTTCGGATGCGAAACAGCCATCTGAGTCTGCGCGTCCTCTCTCTCTCTTCTCTCTCGAGTTTAAATCGTCAGCAATGTAGGTGAATAACGAAAATTTAGCAAAGATACTAAATTTACTGATATGAAACGGTCCAAGAAATCAAAAGTTGAATTGAGAAATCTGTGAATTATTCCGTGCTAAGGCTGGTTAGATTCTGTAGCTAACCAAGAAACCTAACTCCATCCTGTTTTCATTCGGCTCTTAGTTTAGCTTTTTGAGCCTTAAAAATGATCCTGAATAAAACTAATGCCTCCATTTTACTGTTGTAAGGTATTCATTTTCATACCTAACTCTTCTAAAGCCTATCTCTCCAGATTTGAGAGCTAACACAATTTCTAACATTTTTCCTACCCAAAGCTCTTCTCTTGCTCATAAATGTTACTTAACAAATAAATTACTCGACTTTTAGCTGCCAAATAACTCTATAGAGCTTTTTATTGCGACTAATTAGTTAATATGAGGAGTGGTGTCGTTTGACATTACTTTTATTTGGAGCCAGGATGAAGTGAAAATGTTTAGTAACTGCTAAGCAACCATCTTACAATAACGCTTTCCATTGCACTCAAATAGTAACCAAGACTGATGGATAATTCAAAATCACTCGTAACTCATTATGTTTCCTTCAAAAGAATTTCACCAAAAACCATCAAAGACTGGTAGACCTCAGGCTTGTTGTGTTGCGAAAAGTGTTGCGAAACACATACATGACACCGGGCATGCCATATCAGTAAATAACTTGACACTCGTTCACCATTCTAATACTAAATTAAATGCACTAGAGAATTTATACATCTACAAATTCCGAGAGGTTTTGATGAATCAAGATCTCGAATTTAATAAAACTCTATACAAGTTACTAGACCTTTGACGTTTTCCGTTTCTCAATTGTCTTTGTTTTCTTCGTTTTCCTATCACTTTCCCCCGTCGCAGTCTCTCTCAAGTCTTTGATGGTTTTTGGTGAAATTCTTTTGCATTATGTTATAACCATCAGCAGCCCTGCCTTATTATTCATTATGTTTCACATTACTGCAACCAGAGGGCACAGCAGAGCACGTAAAAGGCAGCCCCAAACACCGCCATTTCCAATTCTCGTCCTCACGCAAAACGATTGACACGAAACATCGGAGAACTTGACAACATAATTTCCTCCTAATTCAATATACTCACTCCGCATGAAAGAAATCAACAGTTTACAAGATTCCGGAAGATTTCAAAAGAGGCATTTTCTTTAAGGCGGGTTACACACTGGTGTCCCGCGACACGTGTCCCATGAGACATGTCGCGGGACACTCATGTCTCAACAGAACCAACCCGTGTATTCAAATTGGGACTTACACACTGCGTGAGACATCGGTAAGACGGGACATCCGTGTTCCATGAACATGTCCCATGAAACCGGTTGGTCGGTGTTTGGTGAGACATGTCGCGGGACAAGCCCGTCTGGCGCATGCGCACTGGCGCACATCTTCGAGCAACGAGGTGTACTTAGGGTTGCCAACTCCTTAAAGGTCGATTCCGGGAGTTTTCCGTTCCAAGAGCAGGAAATTTCGGGAGATTCCGGCAGGTTAAGTTTAGAAATAATTCAGCTACCGTTTAATGTACATATATTCATCATTTATAAACACCATAATTTTGCTACTTGATCTTACTTAAACTTTCTATTTATAAGCCTAAGCCGTCGATGTCGTCTTCTGACTAGGGCAAGTAACAAAAATGCGTCTTCTTCTGAGGACATCTTGCACGACCACAGCACATCAGGTAAATGGCAAGAAACATGAAACATGGGACATAAGCACGAAACATGCATGTCGCATTCAATTTCATACGACACGACATGTTTCATGAGACACGTGTCGCGGGACACCAGTGTGTAACCCGCCTAAGTGGACAAACATGTAGCTGTCGTGCAGACACGAAGCAATTTTCAGTGGGTTCCATTCGAGATAAATATTGTACAGATTAAGTGTCAAAACATCCATTAGAAAATATAAGTAAGAATTTTAAACAATAACAAATGCATGAATTTTATCGTGGAATTAAGTTCGCATTCAATGTAGTCATTCGTTGTTAGTATGTATTTCTATGTATTGCCCACCTCTGTAATAAGCCCATTTCCACTGAAAAATTTCCGGATGTTTAGAAGTAATAAGCGAAGGAAGTTAAAACGTCTTTTTCCGGATATCCTACCAGGATGTACAGAGGCATGTTTGTAAACAACAAAATAATATGGAAACTGAGAATATATTAGAGAAGAATGAAGCAATCAAACCTTTAGTCAATCGTTTTTCTACATTATTTACAATTTGCACAGATTCGTTCCCATTGTAGACGTAATACAGTTAAATAGAACACAAAGTTCAGCAAGCACTAAACGGTCCGTTTTTATAGGGAATGTCATTTTACTATTCATTAATGTGAACGTGATCCGCAATGAATGTACGAAAGGCATGGATAAAATAATGAGGAGCTTAGCTCAAAACAGCATTGAGTAACGAATTGACCGGCAAACACATTACAGTTTCTCATAAAAGTAGAGATATGGTAAGGTAATGCATTTGAGTTGACATTGTATAACCAAGCGAAAACTCGTGTTTCAATAATGATATTTCATGTTTCACTGAATTGCTGTAACTTTGATGGCGTTGGAGGCCACACGAGGCATAAAAAGATACCTGAATGGAGTATTGATTAGGGGCGCCGAGTCTCGAATGTGAGGAACATAATGGAACGAAAGCAAGAACTCTCTTCAACTCCACACCACGATGAAATGCATTTGAGCTATTCAGTGAACATATAACATAGATGGTATTTCATATTTTATTTATGTTAAATACTTAAAATCTTCCCCGTAAACTTTGACAAACGACGTTTAAAGATAAACTGATTGCCTACGGTATCACTGAGTAATATTTAATTAGGAGTAAGTTTCCTGAAAGATTTTTCAATTCCAAATATTTCAATACGCTTTCTCTAAACGTAGAATTTCGTATACCGTGGAGTGTAGCACAACGAATTCTCAACAGATGTTCATTAAAGGTTGAGAAATATCCTTTAATCTATACTCCTTTACATGATCCTAAGATTTAAAAAAAACTGACTAAAGAAATATTTTTGAAAATTGTTTATAAAAGAATTCGGTGATTTTTCTTCAAAAAGGCGAATTATTTATAATTTCCGATATTTCGCAGACATTTTAGGTTCATGTTGAGAGTATTATTATTATTAAAATGAACGTTACTTTTATTTTTAATTTCAAGTAGTTCAAGCAATTTGAGTTGCTACGTTTCATAGTCGAAGAGGAAAAAAGAAATCAACTCGAGTGTTACTTGGTGGAACTTCATTTTAAACTTACAAAAGTAAAAAACACAAACACACTTGTACAAATTCCACAAATTTGTGTGCATTAGTGCAATGCATTCATGCAATAGTAACTCAGCTGTACAAGAGAGAAATCAGCAAGAACTGTTCCCCAAGTCCATCTGGGTTGGTACTACTTTGCGGAAGGCCATAGCACAGAAGAAATTGAATAAACATTGATTTGGAATTGAATAAATTTCTCTCTCCTGATAAATTTTATTTATTTACTTTGGATTACTTAACAATATGATAGTTATTCTAGGTTGCAACGGTCAAATAGAGCATAATTTGCACGAAGACGGGATGGAAACCCATCAAAAACGTATACTACAAATTACGAAACTTCCATTGTAATATTTCAAATACCAGATCCCAAGAGGAAGAAGTGGATCATCGGGACCCAGTACAGCCTCCAAAAGGGCCCATTTGACCACTCCATCACCTCCATAATTCGCGGAAAGAGCGATTCGCATTCGCAGACGTGAGAACGAATTCCCGCTCGTAAGCGATTTCGAGCGAGCGTTATTTCCGTTCGGAAAAGATGGAGAAATAGTGAGAGAATCTCCGAAAGAAACGGGAAACGGAGGAGAAAAAACGATCCGTAACTGTAAACAGGTCGCCGTAGAGGACTCATTTGCAGAGAGATGTCGGAGGGCAATTACGTAGCGGACATTCGGAGGGCGTTGATTATCGCCACCGCTTCCAACGCAAGAATCGCAGGTGTGAGCGATCGATCGACGAGGACCAGTTTATCGCTCTTTGGGTCAGACCATCGGATGGGTCGCCAACCATTCCAACTGTCACTGTCATCAGCCGATGATTAATACTGCAGACACACTTTTATTTGGGTTCCTCCGCCTGATGAGTGGGCAATAACGGAAAAGGGCTATGACTCCGAAACGAAAAACATCACCAAGTGCTTCTATCCTAATGATGATGACAACAACCGCAAATGGTAAAGATAATGGCAGATACGAGGGAATTTCGACCTATATTTAGGTATATATTTATCAACCTAGATAAAAATATTTTTCCTACGAATTACTTAGGTTTTTACATCCACAATAATGCTCATTTTTTCTCACACTATCTCTTTAATTAAATTAGTATATGTATTCTATGCCGATGGGTTGGATGGAAGAGAAGACTTTTAGTCTCAATCTCGATTGAATAAAGATTTAATACTATTATTATAAAATATTTTATACCTGCAGTGAAAAATAGCGACATGACTGAGATTCGAACCCGGGTCTACCTTCCAGACTGGTGTTCTAATCAACTAAACTACCATTCTTCCCGTTCTTCTCACTTCTATGAAAATGTGCGTATTTAGGCAGGCCCCGTTTAACTAGAATAAATGCCTTCTTAACTGTTATTAAATGGCTATACTGCTCCCCTAGACAAATATTCTCACCTGAAGAGGAAGAAGGAGAATGGACGGATGAATGTAATTTAAACTAAAAATAAGTTAGACATGCAAATGTTTAGGTCACTGAGTACATAAAAGATTACAATATATTCTCCATTATAGGTAAGGTATTTAGCTTTTGAATTTACGCAATCAAGCGATACAATTCCATAAAATAATCGGAAATAGGAATCCGCGTTACATGCCTCGAGATTGATTCGGCGAAGAAGCAAATAACGGTGAGTGGTGATAAGAGTGGTGAACTGTCCCTTGTCCAGATGAGGATCCTGAGAGCATTCCTTTAGCGAGGAAAGCGACCCTAACTGTTTGGGCGTCACAGGAACATGACGTGCATTTCGAAACGCGGAACAAGAGTGAACGGACCGGAAGGCAAAAATCAGATCTCCAACTCTCAGAGGAAGACTATTGGAGGGAATTATCGCCATTAAGAAGCACATAACTTCATGACAGGATTAGTGAAGAATGTAACTGTAATTCCGAAACTCTTTAGCACATCCACCTAATCGCATGTGAAATTTGCGACCTCATCCGAAGGAGATTCGTTCACAGGATTCACAAGACGAATCTCAGGCAATTCCCATAGGACACTTGGGCATAGGAAGTGGTGTACGAGTAAGTAGAAACTTGCAAATTGGGTGTGGTGAGGGGCGATTCCAAACTATTTCCTCACGCATGCATCTCTAACAGAAAACCGATGAAGTAAAATATTAATTCATCGATAGAGGAATAAGGAAATATATAGATTGCTTTATCTGGAGAGCTTCTCATTCCATTTCCAATAATGTTAAATCTTTTAAATAAGCTTATGTTATAGAAGTTAAGTTGTATACATATTTCGGTTATTTTCTTTATATTAAGTTAATCTACAAGTATTTGACAATAAGGTTGTATAATACCAAATAAATTGCTTATAGTGAACGCATATTTTATGTATTAATCTTTACCATTTGAAATTTTGTTTGTATTTTATTAAAGTTCGTACATAACCATAGCTTCATTGAAAACATGCGCATTATACACGGGAGGATTTTGAGGTTTTTCTCACTTCTTAAGGCAAATGTTGGACAAATCTCTTTTCCCTCCTACCTGGTTCAATGACCAAATTGTTACGTGATCCAAAATAAATAAATTTATTAAATTTTAAAATTCAATATTATTCTAATAAACGCAGCAGATGTAGAGTGATCGTAGACAAACTTCACCATTTGATTTTTAGTATGAGCTATCGTCAGATCTTAGGAAAACTGCCAGTAGAGCAAAATCATCAAGTGGATCCTCCAGATCGGTCAATGGCCACAGATCAAGCAATAATATTTACAAGGCAAGATGCTGGAATGCACCATCTATTGCCCAATTATGAATTTAAAACGGATACCCCTGAAAGTGATTCACTCATTGGGATACATAACCGCGACTACTTACAAAATGACAAATAACTCGCTTTTCACGAAAATTTAGAAATTTGAGCTGTAATTTACGTACTCAAAATAAACCGTATGGGTTATAAAATTATTTTTCTTTTTACAATACATCGATAATGAATTTCTGTGAGGCTAATAGAAATTAAAAGTCGTAGTCCTCATAATTTTAGGGTAAAAGTGAATTTTGTCGTTTTTTTATTTTTGTTAAACTTTAGGTCGTTTATTCGAAAACAAGATCTAATTTAAGATTTTTTTCTGTTAATCAGCATGCAAATACACAACTTCTGAGTGCTAATAGAATTCTAAACTCGAAAAATCGTTAACTTTTTGTGCCCAGGCTATGCTGCATCCATAATATCCGTAGAATACGTTGACAAAATCCAACTTATAATTAAAGTCCATCAATTAATTTTTGAAAATTTGGATTTTAGATATGAAACTTTTGACTTTTTTGGTTGTTGTTATATAGATACTACAGTGCCATCAAACTTTTCCTTCCTTAAGGCCAACATATACCCTCGAGCTTAGCCTGTCAGTCAGAAGCACTTCTTTCATCGCCAGTCTAACTTCCGGCAAACCTTTCAAATCTCTCATTTCCCTCTCCGACTCTCGAACCACCCAAAGCAAAACCATTACGAACACCATAACTTAAAATCCTACACCGCAAGCGTATCAGGACTAGGTCTCGGATACATTAACTAAATTACCTCCCGGAAACCGAGCACTCTCTGAAAGCGACGTAAAAGCAGATGTCGCTTTCAAATCCCACACCTCTCTCAGCACAGCTCACGGCGTACCTCAGAAAAATCCCATGCAAATCCACGTAAAAGGCACTTGTGAGTGAAGAAGGTCGTCGATCCCTGACCTGTATAAAGAGCGAATCGAGAGAACCCTGAAGCCTGCCTCGATCGACGAGACTATTTCTGTTATTCGCGCGAGTGCAGTCACGATAACTATTCCTGGAAGAATATCCCGATCGCCCCCGCGCGGAGATGAACGGAAACAACGTCTTCGGCGGCTTTTTTGATGGGAAATGGATCGGTGTTTTCGAGATGACATCCGAAGGGTAGACCGCCAGGCACAATGACGGAAAAGGAAGGATATTTACGACAGTTTTATTTTCGGAACATCCAGTAATCCCTTCGTCATTCTCTCATTGTGCCGCTTGGAGGCGAAACAAGGAAAGGGCGGGCCCAGACATCATCCGCGGGAGATTGAAACTCGTATATTTATGGAAATACTGAGAACGGATGCAAAAGTACATGCCGATCTGTGAGTACGACCAAAATGGAATAGAGAAAAAGAGCGGGTCAACAACACAGCAAGCTCTGCAGATATGGATCTCAGTTCATGATTTCCTGCTACTGTAATTCATACAGCCAAATTCAAACTAGATTATCCTAAATAGTGCCAATGAAATAAAAAACCCTTCCAGATCAATTAAAACATTTGATGTAATTATATTATTTTATATCAGTTTAAAAACACTAAAAATGAGTTTGAAGGTAAATTGGCTGTTTCAGTTATTTATACAGTCCTTTTTATTATGATAATATCATGGTGAATTAAGAACATTAATTGACTTGAGTTATAAATCTGTAGGTTTATCATAGAAAATAGTGGAAAAAGATTGAAGAAAATAACAAACGGCAGGCCCATATGGAATTGGCTATTGAATCGCTTACTGTTCGATAGTTGAACACCTCTGCTTTAAATATAAGAGTTGAAAAACGTTGGACTCGAAAAAGAAGCATTAACTGCAAAGCAATTAGGTAAGACAGCATATCGCATTTTGCAGTTGTTAAATGTATAAATCTGTTTAAAGTCATTTACCGATTGAACAAAATGCTTCTTCAATTTAAAAATAAGTCATTCAAGCTAAGAATGCCTATAGAAAGGTCAACGTAACAGAAATTACTCCATAGAGAGCGATACTTCGCCAAAACAGTCGCTAAGGTACCGCAAGAAGGCAGCAAGAAGAATTAAATAGTCACCATATAAGTAAATAAATTGCTAAATTGACGAATATGTTTCTGAACCCATGTTACTGTAATATCTTAAGGTTACCTAAGTTCTAATACAACTAAAAAGAATGGATAAAACAGGAAAACATGCAGAATCCGACGAAAGAAACCAGCATCCTAATCTTTGACCTTTTACGGCAAAAATCAAGCGTCATCCAATATCAGAAGTGCCTGAGATTTGAAATCTTAATGTAACCTTATAGGGTGCGTTCAAGATTTTCGCGACAAGAATCTGGACTGGAATCCGTCAACTCATCCATTTTTTCAGTCACGACTCCAAGAACCGCTAACAGCAACATCACGAGCTGTATCTGACAATTTAATACGCATATAACGGGGCTATTCACAGAATTAGAGCGTCATTATTAACTGGGTATACACTCCTAATGTAAACGAAGAATTTAGAATGGGATAAAAGGGATAATATACAGTAGAGCTATTGTGTTTCAAAGCGGTGAATTTAGCATATTTGCTTTGTTGTTGATATCTCGGCTGGCCAGTTAGCCAGTCGAGACATTTTTCAGGGAAAAAAGGGTGCTGCTTTCCATATTTGGTTCAGGAATGCAGATTGGGTTAACTAATGTTTTGGGTGATGTTTGCGCCCATATGTTAGCACAAATTTACAAACAAACATGGGTGCTGTTCGTCCTTGCTTGCTTGTAAACTATTAAGGCAGCATTTAAGAATATTTTAGTATGTAAAAATCTAAGTAGAACCGCATTGCGCCCAACGAATGCCTTCTCAGGTAGCCAAGTGGACAACGTGTTAAAAGTCGGCGACAGCAGTACCGGGTCGATTCCCGGTGGGAGCCAATGAGAGAAATCAGCTAAGTTATAGAAACAAGTTTAAAAATACAATATTATCTTCATCGCAGCGGATGTATATACCCACTAACATAATTCAATTATACTCCCCTTAGCAAAAATAACTTTTTATTTCGTACGCCAGCTGTTATCAGATCGAGTGGCAAGTTCGATTTCCTGAAAGACATAACCAAATTGGTAGTATTGATATTGTTACGTTGATGCTGAAGAACCCAGTGAGTAATTACGGAAACTATTTTATGGCTTATCTTTGTTAATTTTTTCGCACTCAGTTTTTTTACAACTGGGGGTTTTAAGGTATGTAACAATAAAATTACACTTTAAATACTTTAGCCACGGTACAATACATTTCTGTATAAGTTCAACAAAAAGAGCCTCTTTCTTGGGTTGAATTATCTTATCATATACTCTAAAAATATGCGTTATTTATCCTGATGGGGAAATGAAATAAGACAGTGAATTTTTCCCTGCGTGACAATTCAAGCCATTTCTTTCTTATAAAATAAATCAAAACCTAAATGTAACTCATTTTCTTACTCAACCTTAAATCTTTAACATAAATTATATATAAATAAAGGCATATTAATGGATTACAAACATATGGATTCATTCATAAATGCACACATACATAATGCTAAATGCATTTACACAAAGAGCAAAATCTGAAGCATAGAAACGTTACCACTCGAGATTTCCCACTCCCAGTTCAGCAAAACCCTTTTCCTCTCCACATTTAAGCCTCTCTATTCTTTTCCCTCTCACGACTTAATGCATGCTGTTTCCTAACCATTCGACTTACTTTCTCTTATGCATTATACACCCACACCTCAAATCACATCTTTGAAACCTTCCTTTCTTAGATTCACCATTCGAATCAGACACAATCACAGCAGCTTTACCTCCTTAAAAACAGTATACATGATTCACCATGTGAATATTTTTAAAAGGTAATTGGACCACATTGTAAGCCATGTCTACTGCATTCGCTTGATTACCATATCAACTCAAATTATAATTTCATTATTATTACACATTTCCTAATTTTTAGTCATTATACTAAAGAGTCTTGTTATACATTGCTTAGCTAATACTACAATATACCCTATGTACACGTGCCTAGATGGATGATCTACCTCGTATTTTAGCATATTTGGAACCTTGATAAAATTCCGTTCAGCAGAGGGAATATAATTGTAGGTATTTAAAAGGTGTATTATTGTACATGAACCGACTGTATATATTATGTTTGTGTGTTTTAAGTATACAACGACTCAATTAAGACACGTAGGAGATGGTGATATTTGTAAGAATTGCCCGTTATTTATAACGTACAACTTTTTAAAGTGTTTCTGTTCTGCCTACCGAAGATATTTGGAGGAGTTACCATCCCACGTTTGGGCGAATGCAGGGCTATCGAAAGGATTAAGTTCCTTACACTCCTTATTAACACATATACATAAACACATGCATGAAATAATGCAAATGCTGAATAGTAATACGCACTCATAACGTAGAATTGAATATTCTGCGATAAAGGAAGGAAGAAATGCACCAAAAAAAGAAACAAGATATTAAAGCAATTTAGCGATAATGGAAAGGCTAAAAATATGACAAATCCTCGATGCGGCATTTCTACTGCAAAACACAACTCTTGAGTAGCGGATATCGCACAAAACAAGAACCTGGCGATAACAATACGCTAATGAACCACACCTATTGCGGCATACATAGCAAGCAAGAAGGGCAACCGCTTTTCGCGTCTCGTTCATTCGATTAACAACGTTCAACCGTTAACGATATCCATGTACTACGAAAATGATGCGCCGACATAATGACATCACAAACGTAGAATCATACGCGAGGATCGAAGCCACGGCCGTAGGAAGTCCGGTGCGAGACAGCTGAGGAATGGAGGACGAGGAAGCAGGAAGACGAGGGTGTATTTACGCTGAGGGGGGACGGAAGAATGGGGCTGGAGGGAGGGGCCCTTTTTATTGGGCGACTCGTGGGAGGGGCAGAGCCACATGGATGCAATTACGATGCACTCACCAGCGCAGAAGAGGTCTCCTCCTTCCCTTGGCTGCAGAAGAAGGATAAACAGCGACTAATAACTCCCTATGGAACACCAAAAATGCACTGTAACACCACGTCACTTTCCGATCCTCACAACACACCGACGACTGAAAACCCAGTTTCCGGCGGATTCCGTAAGCGGTCCCTCGCGTGGGCCTTGAGGGATGGTTTTGAGGAAGGGTTCGCCCCTAGGCGAGGGATTGCCGAGGGGAAACGTCCTCTCCCGCCTCGGAATTTTTTCCTCGGGCGGCCCCTTCTTCCCGATGACGGAAGGATATCGTTTTTTTAGGCAAACCGCAGACGCTTTGGAAGACGCGTGGAGGGACGAACGCGCAGAGAAGACCACTGCAGTGGGTGCACGTCCCTCTTGGAGTTTTGGGGCACCGGACACTGAACGACGGCCTCCGGAGTCGACGTCCGCAGAACCGCCGAAAGAGCGCTGTTAGGCCACTGGAGTGGGTGCGGCGCGCACTTCCCTCGTGGACGGGGAGCAATGCGCCCGACGCTGAGCGATTGAAGACCTCTGGAGTCGACGTCTGCCGAAGATAACGTTGACTAATCACTCGCGACGAAAATATCCGTCATGGGTGCGTGTTCCCGACGGGTGCATCCCAGCCGTTTCGTCATCACTTTCTTCAGGAGGGGGAGGTGGGACCACTCCGGGGAGAGGGGGGGGGGGTACTCCGGGTGGAGGCGAGACTGGAAAAATGCCCCGGTCAACGGGTTGAACGGAGAGAGCTTTTGTTTTTCCGCGGATCGATGAAAGGAGCTCTGGGTCACGCCCCCTTTCCCACTAAAAAGCCAACTCACAAAAACACGCTATTTTAACACGGAAAGAGGGATTCTGACGCCCTGCTTCTGGGAGTGAAATCCTCGTCGTGGAGGGTGGTTGGGGGTTCGGGTTGTGGGGGGAAGGAGAAACAAAACACACGCGATAACCAAGAAGGCCTCCTCGAAGCCGGTCGCGAAAGGGCAACGGACGGTTGTTCCGAGCGGAGCGGGCGACGACAACTGCCGTCGAGGCACTGCGATCGACCCAGTGTCGGCTTTGCGGCGCGACCACGTGGCCGAGAGAGAGGGGAAGATATATCCCTTTCACACTCGCATTCTGCGAGATCGAACGCGCACACCCACGGAGGAGCACTAAGATACTCTAGGACGGCTTCCCGTTGCTATCCAGACCGCGGCACAGCTGCTACTAAAGCCCCGCCGCTCCGAAGGCCTTCCTCCAGCACGTACTATACCGACGGAGGGGGCAGAGGGAGGGGCGCGTGGAGCTCACAGACGAGGAGAGAAAAAATGAGTAGTGAACGCGGTAAAAAAACCTCCCAGGAATACCTCATCTGAGAGGGCCATGATGACGCGCCTCGGCAGCGCCACGGCTCTGCCGCAACGGAGGGGGGAGAGTCGCTTAGAGCGAACTCGGCTACAGCGAAGTTTTCCTTAACGGGGAGGATGAGATGTGGTCACCATGAGAGACCTTGCGCGCTTGACGTCAAGGAGAACGAATTTCTTTCGTGTGGGGAAGACGAGGGCCATGCAGGGAAAATGTTATTTGCAAGAAAAGAAATTTCATAGATTTTTCTCCGCTCCCTACTGCAATAAGTAATCATTCATGAAAAGCAACATGAAGTGAAAACATATATATTTGATTGCATGACCTCGCACGACAAAGCCCACAAGGCAGAACTTCACAATATAACCAATAATAAGAGGAGACTTATTAGTCCCAAACTCACCCAAATAAAGGATTGTATGTTATTATATATTATCATTATATCTACAGTTAGTATTAGCTTGTAAGCAAACCATCCTCTCACGACGTGAAGGCATATCTATATAAGAAGAGACGTTCCTATTAACGCTGGCTTCGAGGCGAACCATTCTCTTCTAAAAAGAGAGGTATTGATCCGCATTATCTTGAGGTGTGAGATAATGCCTCTGCTTTTTGTGCGGAATGTGCTAATACGAAATAATCTTTAAAGGCGAACATCCACGGCAAAGATCTTTAGTACACGCAATAATTTACTTTCCGTCTGTAGAGTATTTAACCTGAAATGTTTGAAAGGAAAATAATTTACCGTACAGGCGTAAATATTCTTTCAGAAGAAATCAACCTGAGAAAAAGTTATGTTAACGAGTCATAGTATCGCTGATCAGACCCGTTGACAATAAGTCTGCCTAAATAACCGAAAAGGAAGCGATCTAGGACACAGACGTAGTTAAATGAACATCAAAAAGTTTCTCTTTTATGCTAATGTCAATGCAATACTTCAATGAGATTATGTGAATGCAACAAGTATAGGAGGGCCAAGATGATGGATGCTTCATTTTGAAATTCCACAGCAACGGGAATGACTGTTTACTCATTCAAGTTGCTCTGGCACAGTCATAAGTATGATTCATATGAGCTGGCAATTACGAAAATAAATCATCTACGCCTCTGAAAAACAAAAGCAAGAAGAAATACCTCCTAAAACTGTATTCATCTGAAAATTTGACATTTAATCTTCAATAATATTATTGAATCAGTGGCGTTAGGAAAGCTTCGTCATTTTTGAGTGAACATTCAGCAATGATTCACAGATTTCGAACAGTTATTAATATTCACAAACTTTTCATGACATGAATATGATACTCACAGTGAATAATTTTTATTCTGAATAAGTAGTTATTCTTTCAAATTTATTTATATGTATAAATTGGCTTCCAAATTCAATACAGTCCATTAATGACGTTCAAAACCTGCAATAAGAAAGTAAATAACGATGTTCAACAAGTGAGAACGGGATGAATGTAAAGTACTGGTAGATGAGAGAGACTTTTGGCCGAAGAAAATATTGTACAAAGAAGTTTCTTGTTATCCTCGATAATTTAATCGCATCTTCGTAAAGCTCACTCATTCCCTGAGTTAGTGGAACTGTACAAAGGAGATGATTAGGTATTTATTACCTAAATATAGCTTCTTAAAGCGTGACTTCTTTCACTACAGTATAGCGTTCATGAAGGTCTTCAAAGAAGCTACAAGAAAGCCATCATTTCCATTTTAAAAGTAAACACGCGAATTACTTACTCGCGAACAAATAAATACGTTACACGCTTGAATCGCCATTTTGTTTCTCGTTACGGTCATTGAGTTCACTAAGGGACGCGCTCGATATGAAAAATATATTCTTTGCGCGTAATTTTTCTCGACAAACCTGAAAACAGTTCCCTGACATTTCATGTTTTCCTGACACATAAAACTAGGAAACTATGAAGAACGTCCTTGGGATTGCAGAAAGTGTTTGCTGTTTGCAGAAGCTCGTTTTCTCGTCAGCAAGGAGCTGGATGATCAATTAGGCGACACATCTGCGTAATCTTCCGCAAATCCAAGATATTTGCAAACTTCTACGGCGTAAATCTATGATGAGTCCGAATTTATATCCTTTATTAGGAAAATAGACGACAAACATAAAATGGGAGAAACATGATGAAGAAAGAGGCCGCAATTAAGCATATGAAATCATGAAAATGTAAAATAATTGTCACTAAGTAGCATCATTTCACTTACATTACCCTCAGCGGTATACTTTATATTAAAATGAAATTATGGAAGTTCTTCTTTCCCATTTTTACGCATTTTATACAGTCCGATGCCTTAAGAGATTTTGTTTTCTGTAAGTGAATAATTGTAATGAGTCCAATTATTGATTTCATTGTATGTGATTTTTTATGGTACTACTTCTGTGATTTCCAAGTGATACACAGCTTTCCTTTACATATTTCAGCTTGTACTATCACTAGGTTTGCACTGGTTTTTCACATCCCCTTCGTTCCTACTGCGTATCTTTTCCCTAAGATAATAGTACCTTAGATTTTTACATCCACTCCTTATAAGTTTTCACCCCAATTTCTATTCACCTATACATTATGTTTTTATTAATATCACTGTCGGACGGTTAGATGGAACAGTTGACTGTTCAATGTCAATTCCGCCTTAATATAGACCTCAAAAGAACAAAAAGAGGACATAAAGTCTGGCTAACCTAAATGTTTTTCTGAAACCATTCGTGGTTTATATTATCTTATTTCGCCCCGGTTTCCTCTCTATGCTCGCGTTTAACATTGAAAAACGTAATGAAAATGATTTGTTTCCGCATTGGCGACAACTGCAAACCTGCCAGTCATCGTCCTTAGAAGACTTCTCTAAGAATAGCGGTGGAGTAGGCGTTTGCATGGTCTTCTGGGATGACAATTCCATTACTATTGTTGTCACGTTAAAAGCAATGGTTAGATTACTTGCAAAGAAGGAAGGAGACACATCAATGCACTCAATTACCACAGCTATAGAAGATAAAAGTGACACTCAGCGTTAATGCATGTGTGGGGGTAACATAAAATGAGAAATGAACGAATCACTAGAATATTTAGCATCCGACATACCGTAAACATTCGTTAAGTTTTTATCTATTACAAGGCCTTTATCCATTGGAATGCCACATTTACCATTTGGCCGTATATGAAAGTTCCAAGGTAAAACGGACTTGAAAAAAGTCAGACGGGGCTGGGAATCGAACCCAGGATCTTCCTCTATGACGAGGCCTTGGCCGTGTACGATGCCGCACAGTTGGAGGAAGCCACATTTACCCTTGCACACAAAGTTCCCAAAACGGCAAATTCAAATGTTCTGGCCGGGTAGCCTAGATGATTAATTGGCCCTTTATTAATTAATTAATAGATTAATTTATAGCGGCCCTTGTATTTAGTAAATGATTTCACTTTCCCTCCTTCTCACTTATCTCGTCCTGATTTGAGACAAAATTCACGTACTTTTTACATTTCATCTCATAGATCCACCACCTTTCACAAATCTTTCACAGTATCCGCCATCAATTTCTGGAATTCCCTAACAATAGTAATCCGTAATGTAACAAATATAAATAGGTTTAAATTTCTATTATTTTATTATTTGTTTAATTTAAAGATTTGAATATTTTGTAATTTATTTGTTTTGACTATTATGATTTTGTACTTCTTTTTTTAGTTTTTGTCCAATCTAAACTGTTGAAAGTAGTATTTCACAGATTTTCTACTGCTTTTTCTTCTGTTATTTACTGTTGCCCTTAGGTGGCTTGCTACAGGGCATAATAAAATTAAATTTATTTATTTATTTATTTATTTGATAAATAATTACCCGAATTCCAAAAACCATCGGGTAATTATTTATCACTTATAACCATCAGCGGATTTATTCTTATTATTTATTTATTTATTTATATATATATATATATTTATTTGTTTATTTATATATTTATTTGTTTATTTATTTATTAAGGCAGCCTCCCGGATAGAGTCAGATCCTGGGTTCGATTCCCGGTCGTTCAAGTCCGTTTTTCCTTAAGATTTTTACTGGGTGGTTATGCCCTTATGTGCAAAGTATCTTTAACCCTTTCCTCGTATATAAAAGGCCGTATAAGTTAGAAACTGGCCGCTTTTGTGCTGTGTGTTGCTAGCATTCGAATAGATTAACCTCTGAAATGTATATAAGAAAACGAAGTGGTCCGCTGAGTGAACTAAAAAGAAAAAAATTCCACTTTATTTTCACTGAGTTTCATTAACAAGAGTGGGGGACGAAATTGTTTTAATGTTGAAATATGTTTCAGAAAGTTACCGGAGGGCGTCACTGAACGCCAAAAAAAACAACATGAGGTCCAATGATAGAGGATGGATAAGTTACGTGGTTGTTGAAAGAACTAAGCGTTTTTGAATTACTAAGAAAGTGATTTTTACCAGGCCAATACGTGAATCTGGGATGTAAGATTTAACATTGCCATTCCCTGGATCACTGAACGTCAACGGAATATTTACTTCAAATTAGTTGCCTCAGTATATGAATGATAAAATCTTACTAATATTTGTAAGAAACAGATGAAAGGATACAGACACTAACCCAACACGAATTTGCGGCCAAGATTAAAAAATATGACCCAAGGTTTTTGAAGTTTATACTAAGACAGTTAAGTAAGTAAGTAACTAGTAAGTAAGTACAGTTACTAAGTAACTTATCCTTACTAAAATTTTGCTTTGATGATGGGTAACTTTTTACAGGTTAAGTTCATTTCCCTTCATTTCATTCGTGAATGCTACAAAATTATACATTTTCAACCACCAGAGAGTAGCTAACTGAATCTTCTTTTCCAGAAGATTATTTCATTTGATTAAGATTTTGGGTGGCTCGATTAAAACGATTCACCATCCAACATACATTAGTCAAAGGGACGAGGAGGGCAAAATTTGTCCTACATTGAATCATTTAGATTCATCTCCTTTACTCAAAGTCCGACGACTTTTAGTTGAGTTCCTTTTTTTCGATAAAAACTATGATGGAAGAATAACGGGACTCCAAAGTTAGCGCATTCCGTCTGAGGAAATTGCGAGATTAGGCGTGACTCATGCCTTCTCTGCATAAGATTGGCCTCTCTAATTCAAGGCATTGGGGCTTCCAGACTACCCTTGGAGTCATCAATTAAGGAACTTTTGTAATAGTTATTCCGTCACCAAGGAAATACCAGGCAACGATGCCAGTCCTATCAAAGAGGAAAGCGTTGCCAGCGATGGCAATGATGTTACATCATGATAATTTCGCTGAAAATTTATAAATATAACAAAATACGAAACAAAAGATTATATCGTCCCTACACAAAGAAAATCGACATTTTTCTTGAAACATTCCATAAACGATAAATCATTTATGTGCAAGTTCACAGGGTATGAATATTCAGAGCAGTCAAATTTCAACTTACAAAAAATCTCCAACAAAAGGAACTTTCTGAAAATAAAAAACGAGCAACTTCTTGTTCGAATCAATATGAAGAAGAGAGCAACTGGTTAGACGTTTTATTCTTCTGTGAAAATCGGATAACTGAGGTTTTAAATTAAAGTCTGGCTATTTGGAACCAAAGCGTAGCTAAAAAACATATTCATACAGTCTTGCATCCGTTCCGGTTGCTTGATAATGAGTTGTAATCCTTGAAACGGGTCGCATGTGTTAATATTTTTCATGGAGGGGGTAAATTTTTGTCTATTCATTCGTATAAAAATCACACAAAAGTCGTTGGAGCTAATTAGCTATAAACTTCAAGTCATTACTTTTTATTTTCTTGTGTACAGTAATTTTATGGGTTAGATGGAAGAGGAGACTTTTAGTCTCAATCTCGCCTAATAAAGCCATTTTATTATTATTATTATTAATTTTCGTCTCATGGAAAGTAGTTTTTCCATCAATCAGGGGCGGATTCACTAAATAGGTGCTATAGGCGCAAGCTGAAGGCCTCTTACAAAGTATGTAGAGCCATTATGAAGAGTGTCGAGGAACTCTTTATGGTATATATTTAAATGCCTACAGATATATGGTCGTTGCACAAGAGAAAAAAGAGATTTATGCCATTAATTTTAATATTTTTGAATAAAATCACGTTTGCTTTAAGACTTAGCTGGAGAAGTTCCTTGGCTTCCGTTGGTTATATAATAGTATCCAACTATGGTGGCTTCATTTTTTTATCCTTGGTTACGATCTACGAGCAAGCATTTCTTATTCCAAAAGTAACATCATACGAACATTTCTTACTTAATAAATTAAGATGTCTCCATCGATAAGAAAGTGTTTTTCCATAGGAAATGTGACCAGTTTCACTAGATTGCTTGTATCTTCAGGTGCAGAAAAATAAACCGGTCGCAGTTTAATTTCTTATGTAAAAATATTACGTATTTCTTTTGATGACGGCTTTCACCCAAATATCACCTTCCACAAACTGTATAATTTATAAGATACCATTAAGTAATTTTTGTTAGCAATATTATTCCATATTTTTTATCCCTCGTTTTTGACCATTTTATTTTCTATTTAATTTCTGCAAATATTCTAATAAAGGAGCATATTTTAACTTTTAACACGAAAAATTTCACATAGGGCCTCTAAACCCGTCACTACCCACAGTAGAAAATTCTCAACTAAATACGGAAAAGGTCTAAAGGAACAAAGCGAGGATTATTTCGATGAAGCGTTCCAGTGCGAGGACGGAAAGCGAAAGCGAGATAAATTAATGAAGAAGAGGAATTATAAGCGGGATAATGGAGCGGTTCCGTAATAAGGAGAGCACGCGATGGTCTGTGACCTCGTCTAAGATGCCTCACGAGATGACAATTGGATCCGAGGGTCAGAGGTCATTCTTATTGCCGTCGAATAGAAGTCGCAGACGCTGCCAATCTCGGGCTGCAGAGCTTCGAGTAATGACGACGGACGGAAATTGAATTCCCCGACGATATCGCTCTTGGGAGTGGAAATGAAGAGATCAGTGCGACAAATCCCAACAGCTGAAATCATTCCTAAGAATAAGAGAGATTATCCTCGCAATTCTAACAGTTGCTGAAATCATTGCTTCCGACAATGTAGATATTCTTCTACGTACTTTGTTGACCGCGTACTATATTATTTGTTGTTTTCATCTTTGAAACTAGATAATAACCAGCAACAATTATGTCTTCGATATGATACGGTCTCAATCTCATGATAGAATAGATAATATATTCTTGAGGAAAATCCAATCTTACTGATAAGATTTCAACCAATCGTTAAGAATAACACAACATACATACGATCGTATATTAGATTCTATATTCTCAATTGATAAATCCCCTACAACAAATCACAACGTACGGCATTCGTACTGGCATGGTAGCTTTATTGGCGGAAGAAACCACCCGGCAAGTAGAATATCCGGCTTCGAGTCCCGGATACGACTTTTACTCCCTCATTTCTTTCTCTGAATTCAGATCATATGAAAAATACGTTTCTGATCGCTAAATCACAACATTAAATAATGGTTTATGGTCAAGAAGAGGTTGCAATCAGAGAGCTTGACTGAGGGGAAACCATCTAAATTTCATTACTATCATGCAATTTAATTTCCAAGACTTATGCAATCGAATATAAAATCGAAATAGACAGCCATAAAAATGTGATGAGTGAGCGGATAAAGTTTTCTGTCTGACATTTACCTTTGCTTGGAGGACTAAATAAATTGAAATAAATCTCAGCCTCAGATCCTCTTGGAGCACTTCAAAGTTGCCCCCTAAAATAAGCAAGTATTAACAAAATATTTGGAATAAAAATCATCAAGAAAGCAAATATTCCAATTTTCTTATACATCTCCGGACCAAACAACGCTTGCCCATGCTCACTAAGTCCACAAAGCGGTTTGCTAAAATGTTCTGGCCGGGTAGCTTAGATGACTCCTTATGCATGTTTGTAATGCGTCGCTCTGTAAGTAAGTAAATTTCCTTTGGCTTCAATTTTTTTTAGATACCCTAAATTATATGAAAATACATTTTTAAATAACAAGAGAATACGATAAGTCGATTTCACTCCATGTAAACGTTCGTAGATGCAGTTGGAATGGACGAATATCGTACAAACTCCTTAATGTTCTCTCATAAGGACCCTGAGTTCTGAAATAAATTAAATTTTTATCGCCAGAGATGATCTGGCGATTTCCTGCATGCTCTCCTGACTTCTTCCATGTCCATTGAAATCGTTTAGCTTCGACCCTCAAAGGAAGTCGTACAAAATGACCGAAAAGACTAAGACGAAACCTTAAATGGATCCTTTGTCCGCAAGAAATGGTCCTTACGAGGACTTCATTTAAGTCTGCCCACGGTACCATACGATAGGGAACTGTGGTCGCTCCTCATGCACTTGAGCTTACCAAAGAGCTTCAGACGCGACTTTCACTGGGACCAATTGCAGATTCATGAACGGGAACTCTCAAGAGATCGCATTATCTGTTACACTTAGTGTTCAATTACGAGGAAAAACAGGAAAATATTAACCAGGAAATTAATGCTCTCTCTTCGGCTTGAAACGCATCGAAATAATCAATGGTAGATGTGACTTCCACACCCCTACGCCAAACTTCCAATTTTCCTAGCAATCTATATAACATTTTTAATTAAGTATCATATGAATACTGCGATCATAGGATTGTTGCTTTTGAAATGCGGTAATGGAGGAAGATGGAGAGAATAAAATGGGTGGATAGAAAAAGAAATGATGAAGTGCTAAGAAGAGTTAGGGAGGAAAGAACATTACTCCGCACAATACGGAAAAGGAAGCTGGATTGGACATGTTGTAAGAGGGAAGGGGATTCTAACTACAGCCATTGAAGGAACGGTGGAAGGAGAAAAGAGAAGAGGAAGAAGAAAGCTAAAGTTAATAGATGAAGTGAAGAGAGGATTATGCAAGAAGACCAAAGAAGAGGCCCTGGACAGGATTAAGTGGAAACAGTTGTGGTGTATGGAACCTGCCGACAGGCAAAAAACCAGAAGATGATGATGATGAATACTGATATCAATGGTATGTGGCGAACTCACGAACTGTTTGTTTACCGGTTGTCACGAATGCATTTTGACAACGAGTCAACAAGGATTGTTGAAAAGGAGAATAATCAGCCATTTTATCTGCGACGAGTCTTACGATTCTTCCACGCACTGTAATTCATAATTACCTGAGGAATTTAATTGGTGTCTCGTTAATCAACGCACCCATTTTATGTAATGGCTACAGTAATAAATTCAATAGAAACCACTGCCTCACCTACAGGTACATTGCTTTGAAGAACAACTCAATTCCCACCGAAATATTCACGCAAGACTTATCAAAACTCTTTACTAAGAAAGACTATCTCACGATATTCATTTGATGCAAATAATTTGATTGGCTCGGAATAGTTTTATCTCTTAATTCTTAAGTAATTATATAGTAACAAAGATTTTTGTGACGAAGGCGGTAAAAAATTAATTACCCTGTCAAATTTTTTAAAAGTAAAATCAGTCATTTTGTAGTATTTGTTTTAAATATGTAACGGAATTTAAAACATATTTTTGTCTTTCTATACGTTATTTTACAGATTTGCATCGTTGCTGAATCATTCCTGGTTTTTAACTTCAACCAATCACTCAATGGATATGAGCAAATACTTTAGTCGTACGAGTCGATGTACAGTCCTGGCCAAAATTAACGCGTCACCAGCCGTAAGGATCGCTAGGGAGGTGCTGCGTTAATTTTGGCCAGGAGTGTACTAAAAACAAATTAAAATACAGGGAAACTTATACTTCATATTTACTCTACATCGTAATTTGTGGGAACGTCCACAAAGAATATAATTTCAGTTTTCCCCTGTTTGAGCACTCGTTTTCCATGGGATGAGTTAAGAAAAGCAGTTCAAGGAACGAACACTGAACGAACTGTTAGCTTAAAGAACGAATAGCCAAAAGAGAAAATTGCCACAGAGCTGGTTCTTCGATTAATTCCTGTACACTTTCGGAGGAATTCGAAGAATGAGAGCAGAAACAAGAGTTTGAATTTGATTCGAGGCGACACTTTTCCTATGTTTTTATCGACAAGACGGATTTATTGAAACGTAATTTTCTTTCGCAACTCTGCCCTCCAAATAGATTTTCCTAGTGTTTATTGTCAGAGGCCACGGAGATAATAATATCTGCGAATCGGAAAATCTAGTGAAGATTAAATGTCGGGGAAAAAGGAATTTAAGATCCAAGGAAACAACAAGGACGATTGCGCTGCTTTGGAATTACGCTTAAGCACCACAATGAGCTGGAGAGCTTCCAGAAACAATTATGTTATGACGTACGTCATTAAGCATGGATGATCCGTAGTAATCTCGTTTGAATTATCGACTATAATTACGAAAAAAATACGAAAAATTCCGGCATTGAAAGCCGTTCTCATACCCTCCGATAGAAAAGGAGATAGGAGTAGATATTGAGAAAGAGCAACACTTATTGAAGAAATATTTAAGGTATAGGATTGAATGAATAATGGAGAAGAATATTACGACAATCTGCCAATTATTTAACATACTAGTCTTTGCAATTTAATTTTGCAAAATACATAAAGCTTGCAACCGATAAAATCGAGTTTATATGCCTTTCTTATGAGAAACTTTTCCCCCGACTGGAGTCGAATCCGCGACGATTGACTAAATAAATAGAAGACAATAATCTAACCAGAAAATACATTTAACTATCTTAAAATTTGGAAAGCCCTGCATATAGTAGTTCTTGAGTTTTTAGAGGACATTCCAGTAAACGCACATACAAACTTTCTACTTTATTTACTAAATAAATGAACGTGTTTTTCGTAGAGTCATTGAACAATTTGAGAATTACTTTATTAATCAACAAATGAGTGAAAGCAAGGCATAATATCAGCCAGATTCTGTGAGTATATGGCATTCCTCAATACATGAAAGCAATGCTTACCAGCCGGGGGCACCGCAGTTCACTTCTATGTCGTATGATCTTGATGTTCCGCAGAGTTTCCGAGGGGAACATATGATTAATTTTTTGAATATACAACATATTTTTCCTTTCATTAGATTTACTGCAAATAACGAAATATTTTATTCCTTGCTAAACGTTTGCTATATTCCGGTATGATCTTTGTATCACGCGTAATACCAATGAGTATCCGAAGCTTCTACCTGTATATAAAAGTAGGAGCTTTATTTCCCGAGATATTTTATCTATAAATTGGTTTTAGTTGTGGGTATACTAATAGTTTCTATATGATAGATAACACTCTCTTATTTATCATTCTGAGGCTAACAAAGTTATGGTTCAGCGTATCGCTAACTCCAAGATAATATGCAAGTGTGTCGTAAAAAAATAGATTTTGAGAAGATCTGTATTAGAGGAGTAAGATCGTTTCACACAAGAAAAGCATATATTAACAGACTACGATGTTATTATATCCATGGTGTTACATTTCGTAAGCTGTAGAAGCAGCATCTTTGTTCTTTCATAAACTCATTCGCAAACGCCAATTGATTTGCTATCTTCGATTCATACAAGATGGCCGCGGTCATGGTCATCGTCTTGGAAACAGTAACATAAATAAATGATACGAAACATGAGCTTATATAAGCATTGGAAGACTACATTTATGATGTGAAATTTCTCATAAGAGTTTGTAATCGTTAGCGTATTAGTCATTCTTATAGTATGACTTATAATCAACTCAACAGTACATTCTTTACATTTTTCAGTTCTTTAAGCATTGATACCAGACAAGGGAATTGGCAGGATGCAATTCTACCTACTCCAGCTTCTTCGAAGGAAAACGGTAAGGATCCACTATAGTAAAGGAATTCGACACAAAAAGCGTATGTTCTATGCATGCAGAGGACTCTAACAGCTATGGACAAAAATAATGTCCTTCAATTATTTTAGTTGACCATACATCTGTCAATTATCTCAGAAGTTTTTAAATGCCGGTTAACTGAACTTGGGCTGCCATCTGTGTCCTTTCTGCCAAATAAAAAAGGTCATCTTCTTTCAGACAACAACGACAACAAAACAAAACTAGCAGCTATATAGCAGCAACTATATTCTCATCTCAACTTCCAACGTAGAGGATTCAAATAATAATAGAATCAAATTAAAAGGATTGGTTAAACAAAGTATTTATAGCGCATTATCCTCGACAAATTTGTAATTCATTCGTCCACTATATCAGTGTTTAGTTCTGCGGAAGAAGGCGAAAATAAAAGTTCAAACGTAAGAGGGATGATAAACTTTGCCATTTTCTCTGAGATATTTCGCTATGGGAAAAGCGATACCCTTCGGAAGAGCACAGATGTGAGTCTTCGTGGACAGCGGTAGGGGTCAGAGGTCGGCCAGGGTCGCCGAGTCCATGAACATATGGACATCGGAAGAAGGGATACCGCAATGGGAGACCTTGGGGTCGCTCCACCGACCAGTGGTCACTAGGGATCTGAGGTTGGTCCTCGATTTACTGCGACATTAATGAATGTGACCACAAGGTCTCTTTCTCACTTAAAACACTATGGGGTGTAATAAACGAGACAAAATAACCAAGCTAATAAAAGATTGCATGGAAAATTCATCTTTCTAGACCCACCTTTATAGTAGAGTAGATGATAAGTTGCAAGATAAAATGTATTAGTATAAGCCCCTAATTAATCAAATACATATCCCATATTTCAAGCATTTCTGTAGCAATATCTACAATAATAGAGTATCTTTCATAAGTATTTGGAACAGGAAAAATGAAAAATACTCTTTCATCTACTTCTTTCGCACACTTGTCCATGGCTAAGTATAAGGAATTCTAGCTCGTGGTATTCATCATGGTCACCACTCACTGACTGTTATAAAATTATAATTCAAGGCTCAATATTCTATAACTATGAGTAGGTGTTCCACTCGTAGCAATATGACTCAGTGAGGAAAGAGAGAGAAAAATACCTAATTCATCATCTTGCTTATCCTCCTCCACGCTTGTGTTCTCTAATATTGTTGTTGTTCTAATGTTGGAGAATTTGAGGATGGGACTTTACAGAGAATACTGTGGAAAATGATGAACGATTTCACTCTTTATTGAGGTAATTTTAGTCCCAGAGCACCTTTTAAAATACAATTCTGTCATTTAAATCATTAACAAGCACCCATTGTCGATTGTATTGCATATAAAACAGTAAGTGCAACACTATACGCAATGAAGACGTAGCTATTCACTCATATACGTTTCAAATAGATGTAACGCGATTGAAGCTAATTTAAATGTACACTCTCGTTCAAATGAACATCCACAAAGTACTTTCATACTTGCTAATTTCGCCCTAAAGATTCGCCAAAAAGAGAGGGAAGTACGAAACGAGCCACGGGCTGCCGAAAAAGGTCATTCACTAAATTGCCCTCTCCAACGATGTCTCTCCACTAATTGCTACGAAAAGCTTGAAAGAAAGACCCGCAAACGACAGACTCCTAACGGTTTTTTATACACCGGGATTCATGCCAAGCAAGCATGAGGGCTTGTGAGTACTATATGGAAGATATGGCCGAGACTGATGTTACGTAATAAAATAAGGCAATTGAAAGGAAGAGAAAGTTGTTTTCATACACACGAGCTAAATTAATCTTCTGTTAAAAGGATGGGGCCAAACTCAAAATATTCCCGAATAAAAAGAATTTTAAAGAAAGAAATTACGTCTTTTCAAAAAGATGAAAAATTTTAAATTGAGGTTGAAGCTAGCAATTTAACGTTCATAGAATACTCAAGGCTATATATTACAAAGAATTGTGCATATGAGTAGAAGAGAAAGTATGGTTAACATCACCTGCATTCATCTCGTAGAACCTATTGATGTAATCTTCCATTTTAACATGAAAACGCTGAGAGTATCAAGTTGCCACAATACAAGCTTAAAATCAAAGGCTTCGAAAGACCGCAATATTTCATTTAAAAGAAAAAATGAGGATTCCCGAATAAGATCATAAAAAGCATACTTCATCATTTATTATCAAAATAGTGCCTCTCATTTTGCTGAGCGATCCCAGTGAACTCTGATTTAAACCCATTCCCAGACGCAAAAATAAAAAAGACTATAAAAATCGGAATTGAATAACTGTCATGAAACCCTTGATGTTCGGTGATTTTATTCAGACATGGAAAGCAGCAGAGAAAATAGAGGACAAACCTGGAAGGAAAATATTTCCTAGTGCAGCTACAAAAGGTGCCGAGGTCAATACTTGCACAACAATAACTGAAAGGTTTGGAATCGTAAACAAAGAGGGAATACCGTATGAGTGAAATAACTGAACTACATCTATAAAAAGTAAAACCTTTATCTTGAAATGGTAATAAGTGTTACTGAAATAGTTCTTTGATGTTTTCTTGTAACATAGGGATTTATACTACTCTTTCATGATACTCATCTAGCAATATATTTTCTTCGCTTTCGCATGATGGACCATTAAAGCTCCATTCTGTACATTCCAAGTAATTTTTATATCCTAATATCGATTCTTCAAAAATTAAACACATGTTAAAATTCAAGATACATATTTTTCTTATGCTTTCAGCTTAAGTCGAAGGTAGGTGCATATCCCTCATGGTGTCAATGAATTTGTTAGTAAAACATTTCGTTCTTTAACATTATACGCACTTTTCTTTTCCTAAATAGTTAATCAATACTTTGGCTGACTCAAGTTTACTACGGGATAGTACCCACAGAAATTTATCCAAGTTTGTAGACACACAAACATAAGACGATAAACTATCAGTACTATTAATAGTATATATTAACATAATACTAATTGAATGATGGAAGGACATACAAACAATATAGATGTACAAATATAAACATGCTATAGCAATGTGCAACCTGAGAGCCCATAATGGCAAACTAAGTGACATTCTTTATGAAATACCATAGTCGACCGAATACATAAATAAGTTGGATGTAAACCTATGACAAATTCTATTATACTAAGAAGTGAAATCAAATTTTTACAACAATTTTCTTCTTTGATATGAGTCAAGACATAAGCAATATAAATAATATGTAGCAATACTATAAATATAAATATAAACATACTATAACAACATACCAACCATATCCATACATACTACAACAACATACCAAACATATCTATGCATACTATATTCATACTAGTACAACTTTTACTCCAAAATGAATAAATAGAGGATGGTTGTAAGGGAGGAGCAATCAGAGGAGACCTATACGGAGAAGGGATGGCGGCCACTTGATGCCATGGAACAGATCCAAGTGCACTCCATGGTTCTGGATGAGCTCCAGCTGATGCGAACGGAGGCCGATTGTGAGGGATTAAGCCGATGATTCACGTCATTGGGCATCCGTGACAGTTTGATGGTAAACAAGTGCTTTCGATTGTTCCACGGCGAAGTCATACCGACGGATCATCCAATGAACACTTTCTAGAGGATTCCCCCGAATCATTCGCTCTTTGGATAAGTTTCAGAATCAATGGATTCGAACTAATGGTATCGAGCTCTTACGCTTTTACTTTCGTACTGTACCTTAAATTACAAATAATTATTTAGAAAATTTAATGATTACTAAACAAAAATATTATATAAAATATAAATAATAAATAATTCGTAACTAATTGAATAACTTAGTAAATAACAAATTAATATAATCGAAAATAATTATTACTAGTATTCAATTTAATACTGACTATTAATTTAACAATGAAGTATATATCTGTAACATGTTCAACATAGCTTTCCATATTATTCTTCAAGTACTTAGGCATTACGTGACAAGGAGAAGCTGAGGACAGATAAAATTTCAAAGCATTTGAAAATCTTACGTCAGACTGAAAATGGCTGATGATGATGGAGAATTATGTTGGTGATATAAAATATCCCAAGGAAGAATAGACCTGAAAAAAATGACCTCCGAATAGCTTGAGAGAATGCTCCGGACGGATAGCTCAACGGACAGAGTACCTGACCGGCAATCGACAGACCCGGGTTCGATTCCCGGTCCCGTCAGATTTTTTGAAGTCTATTCTTCCTTGGGATTTCCTGGCTGCACGCCATTTCGTGCAAATACCCTTACCTAATTTCCTTGATATAAAATATGTTCAACATGATATTAATTCTATTATTCGCCTCGATATATTAATATTTTTCTGCCCCATATGATTATTTATACCAAAATAGACATTTAGGAGAAAAAAAACTCAATTAACAAGTAAAAAAGTGGACATAGTTGTTAAAAACAAGCCATTTCAAAATCGTTCCTAACCGCAGATGACCGTTGGTAATCGTCAGTATTTAACTGTAAGGATGTGACTAACCAACGGAAGAAGGAAAATAATTAGTTCCGAGGCTCTCGATGGTTCGCACATTTTGAGGAACGTTATCATTGTAATTACATATACATATTTTCATTGATTCATGTAATCGATATCAGCAGGTGCTGATTTTTATCCGAGGAATCCTTGGCGTTGATTTAGCAGGGATTATCTGATGCGGAAACGCTAAGTGCAGCCGAACAAGCGATTAATTTTCGTTACGAAACGTGTTTTCCTTTCGCGAGAAAATTATGCGAAGTTATAGACCGTGAAATTAATAGTGACATAACAACTTACGTTGTCCTTGATTAAGGACGTCAAATATCAGTATAACCAGCGCACAATTGAAAGAAAACTCCTTTCAGCAAACGATCTGGAACGCTATTTATTTCCTTCGCCAACTCTAGACGAGAAGAAATGATTATCCCCTTTATTTTTCAACTGCTCCCTATCTCTAGAAAGAGGTAGGAAGGAAATGTTCAGTACACTAATCAAGACAAATAGATTAAATACATGGATGTGAGTAGAGCAGTGTAATTATTGGGTTGTGGGGTTGGGTTAGGTCCTCACTTTTTCCATATGTGCATGAATTTACTGAATCAAACGTGAAAATGTATAAATTCACAAGTAATAGTGAAAAAATCGACGTCAATGTTATGTAATGGGTAGATTTCGTAGGACGGATAGCGTCAAATAAATGTTGCTGGAGCTTAAGTGGGATGCTTTGGAAAAAGAAGAAAATTAAACAGATTAGTGTGTTTTTACCTCGAATACACTGGTAAACCTAGCTGGAATGAACTATCCTCTAAACAGTCTGATCTTTATTATGCATAAAAAAAACTATCAAGGGTACACAGTACGTGCTTCTACAAAAAGAAAAGATGTTGGTAAATTTTCATTCGTAAATAGAGCCATATTGGACTGGAATGCGTTAACTGAAAAAAATGTCAACCCTTTCCTTGCTAACGTACGGAAGTTTAAGAAATTCATTAAATAAATTTGCTGTTAAGATGTAGATAGTTGAAAAAGATTTCTATAAATGTTGTATGTGCTTATGGTAATATTGACACGGGCACTACCACTTGGTTTTTGCCTATCTGCAGTGTAAATATAAAAATAAATATTAACACACTAATAATAATAAAATGATAATAATAATGTGTACGAAAAGAAGTAAATGTATACATTTGCTGAGTTCACGCTCTTACTGAAACATATGTATGACGTTTTCACTGGAAAATAGTCCACTTGTGACGTGATTATTATAATAATAAGATATAATAATTATTATTGGAAATGGAGATTCTAGTGGGGGTGGTTCATCACTGACTGTGGTGGTAATGGCGTACATCTGTGATTGCGAACTGTTGGACGCGGTAACAGTCGGCAGAAAAGGGCGGCCGATGGGCAAATATTTGCGGATTCTGTCGATGGCGCGGATCTCTTGCAGCTACTCAGAAACACGGCCTTGTACTACAACGGTCCATGTTTGAGTGTGCTTGTACGCCGAGAGAAATTCTCTTTGACTTTGATCGATATAAATTTTCTGACCACTGAGGCTGGGGCGGCCAGACTGCAATTTTGTATTGACGGGACGTAAAAAGAATCTAAGCAAGTGAGCACATGACAGCTTCGGGACGGTTAACATTTCTCTTCCTCAGGCGCAAATCTAAATAAGACTTATGTTTTAAACAAAATAAACAACGGCAAAGAAAATTGATCGCAAACTTCAAATCTAGACTGTAAATATACTGAATATATTTCAAATTAATAATTTACGGCCAAAGACTTTATAGACCAAAAAGTTTAAGTTAAGCATCTAATCAACTCATGAAATAACTAGAGGTTTAAAATCTCCAATAGCCGTTTTTGTCGGCTTCCTCTTCTCATTCCCCGGTTCTCCGAGAAAACAACGGCTATTGGAGATTTAAACCTCTAATTCCTTAACAGCCGCGGCCCAACTTTCCTTTCCTCGTAAACTAATGATAACATCCACATACAATATGATACAAAGTAAAGGTTAACGAAAAAGTATAATCTACATGCTAAGGGTAAGTAAAGGGAAACGTAAAAGAATGTTCATTAAAGAAAAATACAAGCGATTGTGGAAGATTTAACAGAATGTAAATCCGCGACAAGGAAAAGCAGGAATTAAAGTCACACATTACGTAACTACAGATATATTAGCAGAAACGTCCGATTTCGGCGCAGACCCGCCATCATCATGTCTGACACGTAATGTGTAATTGTTCATTCTAATTTTTCTTGTGAACGCGAAAAGAGAAACCATACGTACGAGGAGTAGAAACTAAAATTTGTTGGATAATTCAAGTGTTCACGAAGTGAAAAAATCAATAACGGGAATTGAGTAAGAGATTTAATGAATTCTTTATTAAGCTAATTATAACTTGGTGCCTCGGTGAAGCACCTCCTGATAAGTTAATCAGAGCTTAAGAGGACTTCACCGGTGAAGGGCAATAGTAGCTAAACATGAAAAAATATTATATCAGTCAGTCAAAATCGCATAGTCGGGAGTAAAAAAAGATATTTTTGAATATCAGAAGATTGTACTAAGCCGTTACTGTACTAAACCTTAAGTATGTATATAGGAACAACTGGAAATTAAGATTTCGACAGAATAGAATCTACATAAAGGAGATTTTCAACCAGATTAATAATAATAACCGTCTTTATTCGGGCGAAATTGAGACTAAAAGTCTCTTCTTCCGTCTCACCCATGAAATGAGATAATCCGGAAGGGAACGACGGGAAAATAAAATATATGGGTTAAAATAGGAGTAAAATTTGCGGTTGAGCAACTAGCTACAAGAATATGCTTAGGAGTCTCGACCACGTAAACAAGGATGGAGAAGGTCTTATTGGGGAAAAGGCAATCCTTGCGTCTTAATAACCCAATTCTGAGCGCGTCGTATTCGCACACAAGTGGGAGACGTCAACTGCTTTCGCTGCGGGAGACTTGCATCCCCTGAGGCACGAGAGACATCTGCCGTGTAGTAACAGCACGTCAATTGCCGGAGCCCATGGAAACCAAAGAGAAAACAAACGACCTCCCTCGAAAAGGAGTTACGAGCCGATACTTGGAAGATATCGACACTTCTCTTGTGTTCGATCTGACGTCTCGGAATCGATAGGTTGATGCTCAGAAGTAGGTCTGGTCAACAGGTCGAGGGCGGTAGACCTGTAGATCGCTGATGGACGTCAATTGCGTTTGGTAAATGAGATATTTTCAGAACCACTGACTATAAATAATGTCTCCAAATATTTAAATCGTAAATCTACGAATATGAACTATCAGACTGTAAGAATGATCAGAACTGGGTTAGTTGTGAAAGATTGAGAAGTCAAAAGCGTGAAGGCTAGTTGGATCCTAAACACCTGGGAAGGAATTATATTATTTATATCTGAAAAATAGACAAGAGAGTAATGAATGATGTACTTTACCATTTATTCTAAGGAAATACTTAACTGAAATAGTAAGTCAAGTTTTTCGAACAAATAGAAAAGAACTTTGTATTTTTCGAAGGTTTTAATACAGGGATCGAAATCAGCCTGCGCAGTTATAATCAGGATTGCAGGGAAAATGATTTTGGAATATTAAATGAGTTTCTTTTAAGGAAAAACGGGTATGAAAAAAGTCTAGCAGGACTGAGACTCGAATCTGGATCTTGAAATTTTCTGGCGGATACTTCAGACAAATATTAAAAACGGTCACATCAGAATGTTATGAATAGCAAGCTTAGCTGGCTAAAATATCCTCCAGAAAATTAGAAGATCGGGTTTTGACTTCTAATTACAGCAGACGTTTTTCATGTATGGTATTTTCTAGGTACACGTCTTCACTTGCAACGTTACCTATCGCCCTTTAACTTAAACGAGACTACTTCTAACGCTCTCGCCACTCATAATTCGCTGCATATCAACTTACAGCGGCCACCGGTTGTACACGGCCGTTAGTTAGCCGTAGTTAGGTAGCCGTGGTTAGCGTGCTTGCACGTTATCGCTCCAACTCCACGGTCCCGGGTTCGAATCCCGGGTAGTCTGATTTTTCTGGCTAGGGAATGGTTGTGTGTCTTTGTAAATAGTAATAATTATTGAAATGGATGTAATTGGGGTCTTCCTGTTTCCATTAGAGAAGTTATAGTTATTATTATTACACCTACAACATCTCTCTATAATCGCTCATAATGAGTCCTTAAACAACAAATGCAGCGTATACTACAGTTCCCCGCCGACATCTCCCCTCATTACCGAATGCCCGCTGTGGATTCCCGTACAAAGAGGCGCTTCTGCACTCACTTTCTGTCCAATCTACTCCGGACGACTCTGCCTTTTTAAGCGCTCGTTCAGCGCGTGCCTCCGCATGCGTTTACTGTTTACTTCCCCATTAACTTCCAAAGTGCTACCACGAAATTTGCGATGCCGACACTCCCCCGCGAAAGTCTCTGTTTATATTCGTCGGCCGTTGGTCCGACTGCGGGCAATTTTTCCCTCCATTGCAGTCACTCAAATCAACAGGAGGAATTGGAGAAGTGTGGAATTCACCCTCGTTTTACGTCCATGATGTTTACGTGAACGAGTCTAATATTCTGTAATACTTTTCATTTGAGCGAAAGGGGCTGTTGCAATTTCATTTCAGAATATGATGTAATCCAAGTAATTGAACGAGTTTGCTAATACGATCGTCAAGATGGCTACCGGATAACTAAGTGGGGAGAATGGTGTTTTACCTTTGGTGTAAGCGGTTCCACTCCCGGTGAGGCCCAGAAATGCGAAACAACCGCAGCTGTCATAGCATTTTTAAAACTAATACGATTGTAAAAGGTGAGCGTGCAACTATTATGCGATCTGAAAGGACATCAGCATGGTGGCTTTTCTTGTATCAGCACATTGGTTATAAGTATGTGTATCAATCAAGTTAAAGTGGCTTCGAGCATCCCGCAGGATGGCGTAATCGGTCCGCTACTGTTTTTAGTACGGGTTAATGGCATTAGGCTTCAGACTGATAGTGAAGTTGGGATATTTGCGAACGGTACAGTACTTCAGAGGGAAATAAAGAACAGATAAACATTGTTTAAGGATTTAGAATGAATTATGAAGGTACCCGATGATTGGCTATGAGACCTTAACGTAGAAGCATGATTAGTTGTTAACTTCACCGAAAGAAAATCTGTTGCTAATGATTATTCATACAGCCTCAGAGGGAGAAATTTACGATTAGTAACAGTATAATCGGTGAAACAAACTCCGATTAACGCTACTGCATAACTTTACATGGGGTATAACTGTTCTAATATATGTAAACAAGCACATACGAAGCAGGGCTTTGTCACGAGATTAGCCCGTCGAAGCGACGAAAAAGTACGCGAGCGATGTTACTTAGCCACAATGAGGCCAAATCTTGGGTGCACACATAATGCGTTGGACTCAGCTGACAAGTGAGTTCGTAAATTAGAAAAAACAACAAAGGGAAATACGTTTTGTCAAGACCTACTACGACAAATCAGTAAGCTCAATATCATTCATAAATTCCAAAAGGGTTCATTCTTGGAAGAAGCTGCAGATATGTGTATTTCCTGTTACATTGGCCGTCCTGATACTGCGATAAAAATCAGGGAGATGGACTATAGGACTATTCGCTTAAAAAATTCATTTTCCGCAAACGATACGCGAATGTAAAGTATTGTGGAAGTAGAGTTAAGATGTATACACCCCTTTTAATGGTGTACTATATAATGGTATATCACACACCGGAAGAGGATTCACGTGGTACATAAAAAGATACAGATATATAGAAACACAATAAGAATGGAATGCTACAAAGAAATGGCATCGCTAGATAACGGCGGAAAGTTCCGTTATTTTCATAGAGCGAAAATGAACTTTGGAGGGCAGCGAACTTGGACCTCGGCGGCGAAATGTCAAAACAGCGGAAGCGACCGCAATCGGCATTCGACGTCGGAGATCGAGAAAAAGCGTGTATGAAGGATGCGAAGGGGAAATGGAAGAAAAAACGCCACGGCTGCGAAAATATGAATCACTAGATCCAAGGAAGCTGCAGAGAAACGGATTTAGAAGGGAGATGTCAGATTTAAGTCATCGTTTATCACGACCTCTTCCAATAGGGTATAAGTATCACACGTTTAGAATAGAATTTTCGGGGTAGTATCTGACCTATCTGGAAATTACATTGGAGTAACTTTCAGTCTTACCAACAGTTATCGGATTACTGCAAACCTATCAAATGATTTTGTCATTTAACACAATTTGACCATGTTGAGAGGATGTTCTCATACAGATAGATAAGGCATCTAGTATAAAAAATTATTTCTACGTGAATATGCAGAAAGTGCTACCATTTTTCCAGCACAGGGGTATTTATTTATATATGTGTATAGTTTTAGCGGCCTATGAAGACGCATAACCGTTTTCTGAGTTTCTTTGCAGATGAGTCAATCCTTTACCCGCATTAGAAGAGGTGTGTCTTAAAGAGAGGGTTCGATATCCTTATTTTTTCCCGAGTTGCAACCCCTCCAGTTTCCTCAACCCCTACATTCTGCGCATTTCGGCACAATCTTAGGCCGCAAGTGTTAAATATATAAATTGCCTTATTCCTAGGGCAGAGGATTCCCACGTATTACCTTGACAATAAAAATTTTTGTAATTAATGATTTTTAACAACGTATTTTGATGTGCAAGCGATTACATTAAATGATTAAAATAATTTCGTACAGATTTTATTTCCGTTCTCTTTCGTTATAACGGCAAAAATCTCAATATTATTGCTGTTTAAAAGAACACATGACAGCCATGTCAACAATGACCATTGACGAACTAACTTATTTACTCATTAAAGTTATGAGTTTTTTAATATATAAAAGACTCAATTAACAATATTACATCAATATTCCTTACGCTATTATAAAATTTTATAAGCAATTATTTGACTTCTAAAATTTTACTATTTACTTATGATATATTCTATTTGTCGTGAATTTTTATGATAGCATGCACTATTTGTATTGTATATTATTTACGTGTTTAATAATGGTACCTACTTTAATTCTAGGTCATGATTACGGTATCTTTGTAACATCTTTCAATTACTTATTTCAATAGATTTGAGCAGTTTTTTATCGCCCCCTTATTTGTGGGTGTTTTCTAGCAGTGTATTTTTTTCCTAAGATTCACTTAGGTTCTTTTTTTATCGACAATTATATTTTTCCTATCTTATTTTCTATGAATTTAAATTGCAAGTAACTGTTTATTGAGTAAAATGCTTAAGTTATGGCTGCATGCTAATGCAAATAAAATATTTATGCGGACGATAATGAAGTGAGGTAGTTATCGTGGAACACGGGCAGTCCTTTTGGCTGATTCCTACGTCTGGTAACAAACTGGATGATAACTTATGCGTATGTATAAAAATGATTAATGAAATAAATATCTCCCAGACCGAATCACGAGTCAATGTTGAGGATAGGGTTTCCAACATATAGCTTCAAAGTCCCCTTCACATGAATTTTTAAAATATTTTCTTTTTTACACAAAAATCTCTCTTCCTGAAGAAAAAATCTGATGTGGCCAGCACATGACTTTCTCCATATATAAGATGTAAATATTTATCTACGACAGTAATTTACAACTCTATATTCAATCTAAACTTGGAAGATGAGTGAATAATTTATATATTATTATCTTTTACGTCACAACCATTATTAATAATGTTTTTCCGGACATGCTCGATGAAAAAAGATGAATTTGGCCTTTCGCCCGTAGAGCCCAGAGCGCCCACAAAGTACATAATCAGCAACTTCTGGTTTATCAGTATTTCATGAATAACTCCTAAACAATCAGTGATACAAAAATATTTTTCATACAAACGTTATAGTATATTTAATTTTCTAAAACATTTATAAATAATAGTATATACCTAAATATCATATTTATGGAGATATTTTGATAACCGGAAATGAGCTTTGAAGAATGAAGCTCAACTTCCGGTTGCCCGATTTACTCCATAAACTAATCAACTCTAACGACTGTAATAAAAGTACTATATATGAAATTTGGTGATGATTTAACAATTAGTTTTCATGTTAGAGCGCCCACAAAGTACATAATCATCTTCTTCCGGTTTATCAGTATTTCACGAATAACTACTAATCCACCGGTGATAAAAAAATATGTCAAATACAAAAGTTATAGTAAATTACATTATCTAAAACTTTTATAAGTAATACAACATACGTATATATCATATTTATGGAGATATTTTGAAAACCGGAAATGAGCTTTAATGAATAAAGCTCGACTTCCGGTTGATCGATTTACTCCAAAAACTAATCAACTCTGACAGCACACACCACAGTACTATATATGAAGTTTGGTATTGATACGACTAATAGTTTTCACGTTAGAGCGCCCACTATCACACACACACATACACACACACACACTCACACACACACACACACACACACACACACACACACACACACACACACACACACACACACACACACACATACACACAGACATCATTCCAAAAATGGTCAAAACGTGTTCTAGGGACCCCAAAACATGTATTTCCGTTGAAATCTCGAAGTCGATTTTTTTCATGAAAACAATACTTTCTCTATACTTCGTATATGGAGAAAGTAATTATACTATCTAAAACTTTTATAAGGAATACAATATACCAATATATCATATTTATGGATATATTTTGAAAACCAGAAATGAGCTTTACACAACGTACATAATCAGCAACTTCCGGTTTATCAGTATTTCATGGATAACTCCTAAACAATCAGTGATGCAAAAATATGTTTCATACAAAAGTTATAGTAAATAAAATTTTCTACAACATTTATAAATAATAGTATATACCTAAATATCATATTTATGGAGATATTTTGAAAACCGGAAATGAGCTTTGAAGAATGAAGCTCGACTTCCGGTCAACCGATTTACTCCAAAAACTAATCAACTCTAACGACTGTAATAAAAGTACTATGTATGAAATTTGGTGTTGATCCGACAAATAGTTTTCATGTTAGAGCGCCCACAAAGTACATAATCATCTTCTTCAGGTTTATCAGTATTTCACGAATAACTCCTAATGAACCGGTGATACAAAAATATGTTAAATACAAAAGTTATAGTAAATTATACTATCTAAAACTTTTATAAGGAATACAATAGACGTATATATCATATTTATGGAGATATTTTATAAACCGGAAATGAGCTTTAATGAATAAAGCTCGACTTCCGGTTAACGGATTTACTCCAAAAACTAATCAACTCTGACAGCACACACAACAGTACTATATACGAAGTTTGGTATTGATACGACTTTTAGTTTTCACGTTAGAGCGCCCATTATCACACACACACATACACACACACACACACACACACACACACACACACACACACACACACACACACACACACACACACTTTGGACTCGATAGCGTTCGGACGTGTCTCTGTGAGCTCCCGCCTACGGATTTGGTTTTCTCGATCTTCTGATCGTTTTCCTATCATCTCATCATCACCTGGCATATCACATCGAATCACATCATCGTCACTCATTGGGTGAGTCGTCTCATAAGCCATTAATCCATACTTAATCACTTTTACGTGATTTCGCGTAATTCATCTCGCGATCTCGAAGTGTCCCTGCAGAGATCTTCCTCTGCCGTCTCGGTGACGGCAGACGGAGCCTCTAACGCCATGCAGATGGATATTTCGAACTATTCCCGATTATCTGGTGTCAGTAACAAGCTTAGTAATTCCTCGCCCGATTTATTAACAAAAATGATTTCGCCCGTCGAAGCAATGGCTCCGCCATTTTTGCTACCATGTGCTCCGTCTTCACCGCGACCTTCACCAGCGAAACCGGTTTCCCCGCCCCCTGCGCCCGCTTCTTCGAGGAAAACACCTTCCTCCCCCCCTGTAAGAAGGCCAGTCCAACTACCGCCCCTACTGAGTCGGCAGACGGACTATCCGCCCCTACCGTCTCCCGCCACCCCCACCTCCACAGGCGCGCGCATCGAGGGAACACCAGCGCCGCCCGCCGAAGACTTCTCAGCGGGCCGGAGGAACCCCCCTCCCCCGCAGCGCGACAACCCTCGCCCCTCTCCTTCCCCGTCTCCCAGCGGGTCGAGCACAGCGCCACCAAGCGCGTACCAAAAACATCGAACATACGCGAACAGCGTCAAAAAACACGCCGCGGCCTCTTCAAGCGCCCGAGAAGACGCGCCACCGGCCAATTTTATGTTTTCAAAAAAGATTATCTCCCCAAACACCACCGGGCCCAACAGGAAGAGGGGTATAATTTTTCAGGCGCTCCCGGATACCCCTATCCTCGAGTACGCGATGGCCGTGGGGAAACTCGTGGGTGGAGGCGAGAAAATCACGCACGCGAACCGCCTCGCCAACCAGCGGATATGCCTCTATCTCGCGAGCGAGGCCCTGGCGACCGAATTTCTGACGGTTCACGGCGGGATAACGCTAAAGAACACATGGGTCCCTGCGAGACGGATGGTCACCGTCTCGCAGAAGATATACCTTAGCAACGTGTTGCCTGAGATATCAGATCAGGACATAACTGATCTGATGTCCGAAGCCGGGAGGGTGGTGTCTCCTGTGTACAATTTAGCGATGGGTTGGCGTTCCGAGGGGTACGCCGGCATAACATCCTGGAGGCGGATGGTGCACGTCGTGCTGCGGGACGGACTCATACTCCCCGAGTCCTTCCTCGTAGAGATCGGTGGAAGCCCGCATCGCATCTACGTGAGAGTAGACGATAACCGGTGCTTTCACTGCGGAGTGGCCGGCCACGTAGCCAAGGACTGCCCGCAGAGAAGACAGCATGAAGAGAACATCGCGACCGGCCAGCGCGATCATTCAGCACCGGAACAAAGCGACCACCACGGAGGCTCAGTACAAAAAGCGCAGACATCAGAACCGCCTACCGCGCCAGAAAGTGAGACGACGCCAGCCTCCCCGGACACGCCCGCAACAATGGACATCGAAGATGTACCGGAAAGTCAAACTCCTGCTGTGGCACCAAAGAACCCCCTTTCCCTCCAGGCTCTCGCCAGGTCCGAGGGGGCGAAGGTCGAGTCGAACATGCCGGTGTCCGATAAAACCGTCCCTGAAACACCAGCGGCGGTCAAAAGGAAAACCTACGCAACCGTAGACCGGGACTACCAGTCCCCGCCCAGAAAAGGTCATAGCAGCAAGCTGCTGAAAACCGACCCGGCTGTGGGAAACGACGACGAGGGCTTCAAGCAGATCGCCAGGTACTACTGCTCAAACCCCGGAGTAGCGACGATAACATATATATCCCTGAGAAGATTTCTACAGGAGGCAAAGGGCCACACCGACATGGTGAGCCTCGCGAAGGACTCCTTCCAAAACCTGGAGGACCTCACCAAGCTGCTTGCCCGACTCTTGCACGACAAGGCAATAAAGGACCCAGCCCTGAAGATGAGGGTTAAGAGGCTCCTGGCCAGGCTCCGAGACTCGGAGTCTGACTAAGGGAAACGCCACCACCTCCATCCCCTACAAACATGGCGTGCGACCGTGCATTCTGGGAGAAGTCGGGTCTCTCCATAACATCACTTAATGTACGCTCGGTGAGGAGTAGACGAAAGTGGGCTCAGCTGACGGCGTTCCTGAACACCTCGGAACCAGACGTCGTGTTGCTGCAGGAGGCCAACACCACAGACGTGCCTCTGCAGACTCTTCCGCAGTATGAGTTTCACTTCAGCCCACCCACGACTCCACAATCCGGCACTGGCATCGGAATAAGGAAGAATTTGAGAGCATCCGTGGGAGCACCGACGGTCGTGTTTGCAGGGCACGCGCTCGCGGTCACCCTGGATCTGCCGCAGAGCACGGGAGGAACCTCCATCCTCCTCCTCTCCGTTTACGGGCCGCACGATCAGAGGCTAGCCCTCTCCCTCGTCGACGCCCTCAGGGACCAGCTAACGTTTTTTGGGCAAGTCAACAGACGGCACGACGCCTTCGTCGTCATGGGGGGCGACTATAACGTCACCCTTTCCCCCAACACAGACAGGTCTTCGGGCAGAGAGAGGTACCCAGCATTCGCAGCCGAACTACGCTCACTCGTGCGGGACTTCGACCTGGTCGATGCGTGGTCCGAACTGAGGCCCGGAGAGCCGGGCTACACACACGCCTCCGGAAGATCGCGAGCCAGGCTGGACCGCTTCTACGTATCCGCGGACAGGATCCACGCCGAGACAACGATCAAGACTCTACCCTCCTTCACGGACCACAGGGCCGTCTCCTTGACGGTGCCCCTCAGATTCGAGCGGTCGAGGCGTCCCTATTGGCGCTTCGACAACGCACTGCTCGAGGACGAGGTGTACGTCAAGTACGCGAGAGAGCTCGTCCGAGCCCTCTGCCAGGACCGACGCGACCCCGAGGTGGACCCACTCACGGAGTGGGAACTCGTAAAGATCGAAGTGAAGGAGCACGCCATCGCCTACGCCTCCAACCGGAGAAGAAATAGGACGAGACCCGAGCAGACCGCTCTCCTGCAGGAGCAGGCCAACGCCATCGTGGCCAGGGCCGGTTGGGAGTCCATCCTCGCCAACGACCGCCCTGCCGCCGCTCACGTCGCTCGCTGGGCGACCATAACGTCGCCGAAACCGCTCGGCAAACTCCGCATCGACGGGCAGACCGTCGAAGACCACGCGGAAGTCGCCCAGCACGTCCGGGCATACTACACCGAAATGTTCAACCCGCCGGACGACGGCGAAGACATTGACGTCGAGCGAGACGACTTCTTCCGGCCCCTGGACCGCCTGCAAGATCTGGACAGAGAGCGGCTGGACCTACCCCTCTCCGAAGCCGAACTCCACGACGCACTCAAAGGGTTGCAGCGAGGCAAAGCCCCCGGTATAGACGGCCTCTCCCCGGAACTCTTCCTCCAGCTGTGGGACGTCCTGCGCGCCCCCTTCTGCAGGATGGTGGAGGCGGCCCTGCGGAGTGGAAGGCTTCCCAGGACGACGAGGACGGCGGTAGTCGGGCTCCTGCCCAAGGGTGGCGACGCCCTGGACATCGGAGGATGGCGGCCGATCTCCATCATGACGGCGGATTACAAAGTCATCGCCAAGGCGATCGCCAACCGGGTCAGGACCGTCATGCCAGCTCTCACGTCGGGGGAGCAGAGCTACTGCATCCCAGGCAGAACCATCTTCGACCCGATCGCCACGACCCGCGACGTCGTCCGTCTGAAGAACCGGAGGCACCAACCCCTGGCGATACTGTCCTTGGACCAGTCCAAGGCGTTCGACAGGGTGAGGCATCGCTACCTCTATGCGGTTCTGGCGGCGATGGGAATGGGAGATAAATTCCTGCATCTGCTGCGTACCATCTACGCCGACGCGACATGCATGGTGAGACTGGCGGGGGGACTCACCGCTCCCATACCCGTCACCTGCGGGATAAGACAGGGCTGCCCACTGTCCGGCCAGCTGTACTCCCTCGCGATCGAGCCCCTGGTGAGGAAACTCAGGTCGACCCTCGCGGGAGCGGCACTGCCGCAAGACACGCGCCTAGCCGTGAGTGCGTATGCCGACGACGTGAACGTCTTCGTCGACCGCGAGGAGGACTTCGACGAGATCCTGCCGGCCTTCGAGGAATACTCCCGAAGGAGCGGAGCCCGCCTCAACAGAGAGAAGTGCCGGGGGCTGTGGGTCGGCACGTGGACCGCCCGAGCTGACCGACCGCTCGGCTTTGAGTGGCGTAGAGACGGCGCCAAATTCCTAGGACGCTACGTGGACAACTGTCCACGGGCCGAAAAGACAGCCGTGGAGGAGGAAATTACCAGGAGAATCGACGCCGCAATAACCCGGTGGAAACCGAGGATCGCCTCCATGTCCCTCCGAGGCAGGGTCCTAACGGTCAACCAGTTCGTCGCCCCCACGATCTGGCACCTGGTCCAGACTTTCACGCCGTCCGCCGCCGCCGTCGAGGAGATCCAGCGCAGACTCGTCCGTTTCGTATGGAACGGGCGGAAACACTGGGTCTCAGTCGATAAACTCACGGCACCCGTCGACCAGGGGGGGCTGGGACTGGTCGACGTGGAAAACAAAATCATGGGGTTCCGCTTCCTAACGGCGCAGAGGTTGCTCCTCCACGACGGCACGTCAACGTGGCAGCGCGTGTCCTCCGCGCTCCTGAGCGACATGCTAGCCGGACCGGACATCATTACTTCCCTGTCGGACAATAGACCGTTCCGAGAAGTTGCGCACTCGGACGGTTACCACCAGTCGGTGGCCCGAGCCTGGAGGCTGCTCCGGCCGAGGCGTCCTCGGGCACCGATTGGCCAGGAACCGACCGAAGGGCCGCCGGAACTCCTGTTCCACAGCGCCCTCTCCAAGACGGAGCGCAGATTGCCCCTGTCGAAGAGAGAGGCGTACAAGGAGTTCATCCACCTCCGAAGCAGGGACGTCTGGCCGTTCAGGGGAAGAAGAGATGAGCCGATCAGGTGGCGGGAAATGAGGGCTTGGCCTACCCTCGGACACCACGCCGACGCCGCCTGGCGTTTCTCCCACGGAGCTTGGGCGGACGCCGTCTTTCTACACCGGGCCGGAATAAGGCCGAACGAGCTCTGCCCGTGGTGCCCGGACGAGGTGGGGGACGAATGGCACCTGCTCTTCGGCTGCCAAAAGTCCAAGCCCGTTTGGGGGGCCGTGGTCGGAGCGATAAAACAGATCACGGGGAGAGCGATCATACACGTCGCGGACCTGTACGCCGGCCTCAAACCATCGGGCACCGCCGACAAGAGACGCTGCGCCCTCTCCAACTACCTCGTCACCCTCACAAAGGGAATCGTGTACAACGAACTTACGTTGTACATGAGAGGAAAGAGGACGCAAGTCGACTACCTCGTCGCCGTTAGCAACGCCCTAAGGAGCCGACTCCTGTCCGAGGGCGGAAGAGCGGATTTGAACGGAGCCAGAGCGGCACACATCAAATTCTGGGCGCAGGGGAAATACTTACTCGACCCCGAAACAGGTACCATGAGGACATCCAGCAGGCTCCTGGCACCATCATCATCATCATCATCATCATTAACATCTTCATCGCGCACACCCGCACACATCGAGGGTTTGGGATAGGGTGGGGGCAGTGGGGCAGAGGGGCTGGGGGAGCGAGGGGGGTTTGGGGGGGTGGGATCATCGGGAAGTGGGTTGGGTGAGGGTTAGGGTGGAGGGTGGGTGAGGGAGGGGGGTTGGGAGATTCATTAGGGTCGATGTCTATGAGGGCCCTGGTGCTATCGACAAAGAGGGCGTTCGAGATTTTATAGGAAGGTAGCGCAGTTTCGCACTGGGAGAGGGTGCGGGCAGTGGGCCCGTCACCGCTCTACTTCACGCCAGGCGACTTCTGTGGAGGAACTACGCACACTCCCTACCTGGTCCTCAATAATAATAATAATAATAATAATAATAATAATAATAATAATAAAAACACACACACACACACACACACATACACACAGACATCATTCAGAAAATGGTCAAAACGTGTTCTAGGGACCCCAAAACGTGTATTTCCGTTGAAATCTCGAAGTCGAATTTTTTCATGAAAACAATACTTTCTCTATACTTCGTATATGGAGAAAGTAAAAAAGATAATGAGAACACTAGTGAAACATATATTGAGCTTGACTAACAGAACCCAACCCTAATCTGAACAATCAAGCTCGAGCATTCTTAAACGAGTTATAAATACGAAAACAAGTCATTCTGATTATACTCATTACATGTTTATTTCGATAAATCTATCGCATTTCGTACGTCCACAGTAAAGGGATACTTAGATTGACGATGATAACATGGAATATACACAACAAAGCGAACCAACTTCCAAAGGCGAGTTAATCCAGAATATCGAGAAAAGCGACTTCCAGGGAAGACTCACCTGCGGCTTCCGACCAATGGGAAGAAACCACACAAACGAAGGGAGAGAAGAGACTCACCTGCAAAGAAGAGATAAAAGTCTTTTGAGAATTATAAGCTTAATTAATGCACGCACATTGAAACACGCGTGAGAACAGCCGTGGAATAAAATGGCTCGAATAATAGAGATTTCCGGCACGATATTGAGGCATTTGCGTCGAGAAGGCAGGATCTCGTTACATCGTATAATTATCCGGGATAAACTTATCAAAAAGATCCAAATTAAAGAGTAAGGCCGACGAAGTGCTAACACTGGGCTTAGAAGAAGCAGAACATCTTTCCATCTGAAGTCCAAATCAGACCAAAAAAGAAACCCTACATTCTGAACCTGAGTAACGTTTTCCCAACATCTACATTACTCAGCATCGGAAATGCGAGTAAATACACTACACTTCCTATATACGAGAATATACTATACTTTTAGCTTCATGTAGCATATGTTATATGCTACGTTTGATACGAGCGATATTCGGATTAAAACTTAATTGCTTCGTAAACATTAGAGACATATTATCTATTTAATTTTTGAGACATTCGAAAAAAGATAAAAAATAGAGTAAATAAGTTTTTATTGTCCTTGTTAATAATAGCACTTAATAACACTTATTGTTAGTATTTCCCACAGTTTGTTTTATATGCAACTGGTTTCTTAAACGGGCTTGCATCATCAATTCAAAAAATCATATAGCCTGTGAGAATAAAGTAATGAATATTTAAAAATATATCTTTACTGTTCTTCCCTCTAACGAACCGTATTACAATCGATAGGTAAACCTTTACAGTCAAATGATTCAAAATGATAACTAAGGTACATACCAGATTGAGACCCGCTACTGGAATGTCTAGTCAAGTCAGCTTATTAACTGATCTGAAGATTTAGCATCAGCTTAGCGGCATGGAGTTAATTACGATCAAACAGTTTTTAAATGTGAAGCTCACTCAATCTGATACGTTAGTTTTCATTTCAATTACCATTGAAGCTTTATCTATAGATTTAATACGGTTATTTAGCTTTGGGGTGAAGATTTCATAAAATTCTACTCTAAATAGTTATTATAACACCGAACCAGAGAGTTATCACCACCGTGCTCAATATCGATTCACGAAATCACGCCAGAAAATTTTCTTTTGAATGGTTGTTCTCCAGTGAGGATAGCAGCGCAGCGAACGTCCGAAAAATCCACAGTTTTACATCTCTTAAAATAGTATTAAACGTAGAAAGCTTCAAAATATTTAAGACGATACTTAGGATTAACGTCATCCAAAAAATTCAGCATCCCCAAAATGATTTGACAGACGTTTACACGTCCTAAATCGTCGCTTTTGGAAACAGCAGAATACCGGACACGAAGCACAGGGTCCCCTATTCAAGGATGCGAGGGTTAAAGGTTATCAGACGGCCGTTTGAGAACGTTTACATACTAAATGAACGCATGAGTGGCCACACACCGAGGGATGTGATGGCAAGTAACGAGGAGAAAAACTAATTCGAAAACAGAATGGCTTAAAGAGGCGAGAAGAAAATATTCGGAAAGACAACGCGTGTCCTCGTGGAATAAAGAGTTCATTTTTGCTTTAATGAGTAATCTGGATTCATAAAACGACGACCTCTCATGGTTACATCAAATTATAAACAGAGCGAAGAATCCGCAGTGGAATTCAGGTCAAGAAAATTAGTCGTCCACTTAGGGCCTCGCTTTGGGTGCTTTATCACACTGACCGTTCTTCTTTGACGAATAAATAACTATCTCTTCGTGAGGACATGAAAGAGATTCGCAAATGCAATAGCCTAAGACCTCTAATTATCTAAGGCCAGCATCATATCTGAGCTGTAGAAAAAATAAGGAATGTTCAAAGGGAGGTACAGCATAGATAATTTATAGGAAGATGAGATATTAAAATTTCGTGAGGCGCAAAAAAAACAATGTTATCTAGAAAAATATTTTTTCCCAAAGAGAAAGAGTGAGAATTAGAAGCTAACTAAAACAAGAGCTATAAAAAAGATGACATCGATACAAAAATGTTAACATATCTAAAATAAGTGACAGCGAATATTAGTACTACGTCTAAATTTAAATTTAAATTTAAATTCGTAAATATTTATTATTTATTCGTAAATATTATTTATTTATAATTTTTAAATCTATGAAACCCTATGAGCAAAAAGACTAACTTTCCTCTTAAATAAAGCTTTTATAATTAGGGTACACAAATTTGAACAAAAATTTTCGCTCAATCAGAGACTGTAAATATATCTACTCATAAATAAAGGTTTAAAAAAATTGCTCTAACAAAACAGATTCGACTGCAATAGTAATTATGACTTGAGAGAAGTACAGTAAGCTTAGCAGAACAGCAACGTAATGAAAAACTGACATCTAAAACGAATTCGTGTTAAACAAATATATAGTCACTTGGATAACGCATATCCTCCGTCGTGAATAGAAATAAAGTTACGTTGATGAATTATTACATTTTTACTTTCTCCATATACGAAGTATAGAGAAAGTATTGTTTTCATGAAAAAATTCGACTTCGAGATTTTAACTGAAATACATGTTTTGGGGTCCCTAGAACACGTTTTGACCATTTTTGGAATGATGTCTGTGTGTATGTGTGTGTGTGTGTGTGTGTGTGTGTGTGTGTGTGTGTGTGTGTGTGTGTGTGTGTGTGTGTGTGTATGTGTGTGTGTGATAATGGGCGCTCTAACGTGAAAACTAAAAGTCGTATCAATACCAAACTTCGTATATAGTACTGTGGTGTGTGCTGTCAGAGTTGATTAGTTTTTGGAGTAAATCGGTCAACCGGAAGTCGAGCTTTATTCATTAAAGCTCATTTCCGGTTTCCAAAATATCTCCATAAATATGATATATACGTATATTGTATTACTTATAAAAGTTTTAGATAATGTAATTACTATAACTTTTGTATTTAGCATATTTTTGTATCACCGGTTGATTAGGAGTTATTCGTGAAATACCGATAAACCGGAAGAAGATGATTATGTACTTTGTGGGCGCTCTAACATAAACACTATTTGTCGGATCAACACCAAATTTCATACATAGTATTTTAATTAGTGTCGTTAGAGTTGATTAGTTTTTGGAGTATATCGGTCAACCGGAAGTTTAGCTTCATTCATCAAAACTCATTTCCGGTTTTCAAAATATCTCCATAAATATGATATTTAGGTATATACTATTATTTATAAATGTTTTAGAAAATATAATTTACTATAACTTTTGTATGAAACATATTTTTCTATCACTGATTGTTTAGGAGTTATTCATGAAATACTGATAAACCGGAAGTTGTTGAATATGTACTTAGTGGGTGCTCTTGGCTCTATGGGCGAAAGGCCAAATTCATCGTTTTTTATCAAGCATGTCCCGAAAAACATTATTTATAATGTTTGTGACGCAAAAGATAATAATATATAAATAAATCACTCATCTTCCAAGTTTAGATGGAATATAGAGTTCGAAATTACTGTCGAAGATAAATATTTACATCTTAAATATGGAGAAAGTCATGTGCTGGTCACATCAGATTTTTACTTTCTCCATATACGAAGTATAGAGAAAGTATTGTTTTCATGAAAAAATTCGACTTCGAGATTTCAACGGAATTACATGTTTTGGGGTCCCTAGAACACGTTTTGACTATTTTCGGAATGATGTCTGTGTGTATGTGTGTGTGTGTGTGTGTGTGTGTGTTTGTGGGCGCTCTAACGTGAAAGCTATTTGTCGTATCAATACCAAACTTCGTATATAGTACTGTGGTGTGTGCTGTCAGAGTTGATTAGTTTTTGGAGTAAATCGGTTGACCGGAAGTCCAGCTTCATTCATTAAAGCTCATTTCCGGTTTTCAAAATATCTCCATAAATATGATATATACGTGTATTGTATAACTTATAAAAGTTTTAGATAATAAAATTTACTATAACTTTTGTATTTAACATATTTTTATATCACCGGTTGATTAGGAGTTATTCGTGAAATACCGATAAACCGGAAGTAGCTGTTATCTACTTTGTGGGCGCTCTAATTTAAAAACTATTCATTATATCAACACCAAATTTCATATATAGTATTTTGGTTAGTTTTTTTAGAGTTGATTAGTTTTTGGAGTAAATCGGTTAACCGGAAGTTGAGCTTCATTCTTCAAAGCCCATTTCCGGTTTTCAAAATATCTCCATAAATATAATATTTAGGTATATACTATTATTTGTAAAAGTTTTAGAAAATATAATTTACTATAACTTTTGGTTGAAATATATTTTTGTATCACTGATTGTGTAGGAGTTATTCATGGAATACTGATAAACCGGAAGTTGCTGATTATGTACTTTGTGGGCGCTCTGGGCTTTATGGGCGAAAGGCCAATTTTATCGTTTTTCATCAATCATGTCCCGTAAAACATTATTCATCATGTTTTTGGCGTCAAAGATAATATATAATATGAATCACTCATATTCCAAGTTTAGATGGAATATAGAGTTCGAAATTACTGCGGTAGATAAATATTTACATCTTAAATATATGGAGAAAGTCATGTGCTGGCCACATCAGATTTTTTTATTAAGAAGACGTTTAGTCGTTTCTATAGTGACATCCTGCAATCGAAACTCAATATTAAGCGGACATTTGAGTGTATCTAATTGTAAACGAGCTCATTCGCATTAAAGCGGGAAACTTGTTGCTTTAATAATAAGTTCACAAATTGCTACTCGTGATAATGCGAATTTCGTTTTTACTGAAATCCTGCCAACCTGGGTTACAGAGAATGAAATATTTAATACTCCTAAAGCTTTCACTGCCTCTCAATGAAGTGAATCTTTCCAAAGTTTGGATTTGTAATGTATCTTGAATTATCTTCCTACCGTTTTACAGCTACGGATTCGACCTTTGAAAAGAGCTCGAGGATGTTAACTTCAAATCCTCAAATTTTCCAACAGATTCGCTGGATCCCCTCACCTTACGAAACCCATAGAAAACATCAATGGAATATTACTTTCACAGTGCTTTCGAAAAATCGAGGGGGTCGGTCGAAAAGTAACTCAGACGAGAAATAAAGAGGCAATAAATTTCCAGGTAACAAAGAAGGCAAAAAATGAAGGGGAGTACGCCACCGCAAGCGTGACGAGGGGTCGCTGTTGTTAATGGGCGCAACTTCACGCCCAAGAATAACTTGGCCGTGGCGGCTCAGCGGTTCGTCCAAATTTCCGAATGATTTGCCTTTGAAGAAGGCCAAAATACCCCCCAAAGGCGGCGTTTCTCAAACGACATTTTCATTCTCCTCCCTTTGTCACTCTGTGCCCGGCATCTGCTACTGCGGGTGACCTCGCTCCCTGGGGGGGATCACACTCGGCGACCCAGAATGAACAGCGCTTCTATTACTAGGACACACCACAGAGGAGAGGGAAGTCGCTGGAATAGGACACAATATCCTCTTCGCAATCACACCCCACCTCTCGGTGTGTGCCAAGGGATTTACATAGGTAGGCCCACCTAATCTTTACATTCAGAGAAGTCACGCATGGTTAGTAGAAAAAAATGGGATTTATCTAGCATTTTCCTCCGCTATTTTTAGTTTCCCGGACAGATATATTGCTCGCATTCTCCGAGAGGCAGGCAGTAAGTCAGTCTCTGGGGTATCGTTAATCTTAATCTAACATCTTGGTGTTAAAAATAAAATACCGTGGGCTCATTAGAGTTTTTATCGGTAAAGTAACATGATGGAACGTTTGGACAGAATTCTTGTTTCCTTAGTCTAAGCTAAAGTTTTCTTTGGTAGTATTTTTATCTTCAAACATATGTGATACGAACTGTGTAAGGATACTAAGTAGAAAGGTGATCAAGGAACTTCAAACTAACACTCTATGAATTATACAATACATAAGTCCTTGAGCGAATGCCGGTCAGATTGTATTGTATCTTGCATTGTATCTTACAACATCGCCCTTACCGTTGATACCTGGTACTTTAACCAAATTGCAGCGACTTACAACTAAATGAATTAATCAAATATTTAACCAATCATAAAAATTTAACCATTCAACGCACTAGCTAAGTAAAATGAATCAACGTGTATCACGAACAAATTTCTGAGAAAATATCTATCAAGGCTTTGATAACATAGACGAATCTGTAATCGATTTCAATGCACCAACATTTATTCGATTTACTGTAAAATACACACTTCTTTAAATTCGTGGTTATTCCTTGAAAATAAAAAATATGCATGGGGTAGAGCAACATGGTTTGAGCATTACATAAAAAAGACTGATCCTAGTCTAACAGTAAGGTCTAAGAAATAAATCAGTGAGTTCACACAAATACGACAGTCTAGTTCACATTTTCTAATCAAATTCGACAGAAAGAACACATAAATATATAATATAAATTATGATATATTTGAGTTTTAAGTATTTATCATCACATGTGTGACATCTACGTCCACGTGACCGAATTAGTTCGGTGGTAATCGAAACAATGGTGAACAGAAAATCAAAAGAATGAGAATGAATTCAATGATTCAGCGATTAAGAGATCCAATCCGAAAGAACGCTATTAATTCATTGTAGATACAAGCCGATCAATTTAAGTAATGGCCTGATTGCCATTCACTTTTTCACCCTGAGGAGATCATATATGGATCCCCGTTCCGGATATCCGTAATAAACATGGAATCAAATGTTAGGTAACAGGTTCTGGTGAGCGTTGGCACCCCCTGCCATCTGTTTCACTCGCCAGGTGTCCGCGGAGGGATAATGCATACGCTTAATATTCAGTCGGTGGGGCCCAGATGATCGGGCCCATCGCACGCCGTGAATGCTCAAGGGCCTCGATGGAGGATCCCTTCGTCAGGCGCATCCGGTGTGCGCTCAAGATCGAAGCATATTTAATGCTCACAATCCTTTCGCATTGCTACGAAAAGTCGATAGCGAAAGTTATGCGTCGTAAGGATAAAATGAAAAGTAATTGAACCATAATGAAAACTTAATTATACATTACGCAGTAGCTCCTAATAATAGAGGAAGTGATGATCGGAACATTTAGAGAAAAATCAAAGAGAAACCAAAAAGAAAAACAACTAAGATTTTATGCCAGGTAATACTATCAATTTATTTCTTAATCATTATTTCAATAAACAGTTATTAAAGATTTAGAATAATTATTTCCATTTATAAAATTTTCAATACAATACATTCGCTTTTTCTATTTTCAACCTTTCACATCCATTTCGCAGTTTCTTCTGCTACAAACGTTCAAGAGCATTGCCTTGGTATTTCCAGTTATTTAGAGTAAATATCACATTCGTACGAGAATTAGCTCGGTCATTTTCTAGTCAACCCTCGCATATAACATTCTAACCCTTTCCAAACTCCGCATCTACTCTGTATTGAATTAGTTTGAATACCTTAATAGGACGCGAAATATTATTCTACGAGAAAAACAATTTAAAGTAGTCATATCAATAATAAAGCCAAACTTTAAACAAACTTAGGTGTAAGAATTTATGGAATGAATACTTGATGACTGTAGAGAATAAGAATGTCTGCAATCTACAAAAAAGCTTTGGATTCTCGATTACTTTAGTCTGAGATAATACTAAATAAAAAATCGATTCAACCTATCGGCTCATGCAAAACCGCTTGCGTAACTGCCACAATTAAGACGAATGTAGAGCAGAACTAAATTTTCCCACGCAATTAATAAAAACGTTAGATGTACTACTAAAATTGTTTCGTAGACCAATCAATATTTTTCTGATATCAACTTAAAATAAGATAAGATCAAATCTGCCAATTATATTATACCTCGTATTTAGGATAAAGTGAAATCAAGCCCCCACTTTGGAATTTTGCATTGAAATTAATGCAATTATGCATTTACGCTCACTGGGATTCGAACATGAGATCTAGATCTAATAAACAAATAGGCCTCAGCCACAGAGAGGCCGGTGATGAAAAGAAAACTACGAGAACTGCGAAAGGGAACTTGGTCCTCATGTCTCCAAGGGAGAGAACAGGAAGTTGTTAATGCACGTATGGCGAAGGGGAGGAGGGGGAGAAATTCTTTAGCGTGGGAGGGGAGGGGAGGGGGAGAAGGAGGGGTAAATTACAGACCTAATAACGCGCGATTTGTTGTGTGGACACATGGACTACCGGATCCATGCCTATGTTATCTTCCCTGACGTGACGTGAAAATATAGCTGCCTAAAAGGATATGATAAGCCGAGAAGAATTATGGGAGAGCTGCTGTTTGGGACGAAGAGTCAAACATAATTAAAAGCTCGAATGTCGGCCAAATTTATGACTAAAATGAATATAATTACCTAAATTAGGTAGAAAGTGAACGGAAAGAAGTATAATCAACCCATAAGGTTTTTACGAATAATAATAATGCCACTTCACCGATAAAAAGAAAGTTAAAACTTACTGTTATCAATTTAATGGAGAGAAAGACTAAATGAATAAAAAATAATGCAAACTTTGCATTTGGGAATGGCTTCATCATCGCGGAAAGACATGGGAGAACTCGAGGAGATCTCCTTATCATACAGCGGCGAATAATTTAGCATATGTCCCATTGTGTGATGAATTTATTGGCTAACACGCTGAGAATCAAGTCAAGTCGTTAACTTTTAAACCCACGACTTATTCATAAGGACACTCTAATTCTACAACCACTTAAGTTTAATTTAAGTCACTGTGTAATATCATGGATGACGGATTGGATAGAAGGAAAGACTTTTCAGTCTCTTCGTTTTTACTTCTCTTCCCCTATAGATGGATTAATAAGAAAAATAGAAACTATCTCTGTGGTTTTGATTTAAAGTTATGTTCGTTATACGGCAAAATTAAATGAATAACTGTTTTTTTCCTCTGGCAGATTAAAGTTTATTTAGAAATTTAACCGCTACTAAATATATGAGGCAGTAATGAATAATGTTACAAACTAAGGTCTCTGACATGGTGGGACATGATAGGGAAAACTACCCCACTCCTCATCTTGAATAGTAGGGTTCAATCCCCTCTACTAGCTGTATTAGAGAAGATGAGGTTCCAAAACCGAAGAATGGTTTCCAACCAGTCTTCGGGCTGAATATTTTTAAGACAAACAAAGTAGCAATAATAGGTAAAAGGCTTAAAGACTTCTTTGAAGTATATCAATAAAAAAACACTATTCTTAACTTCCCGCAAGGTAAATCCCTACAGTTTAAAGAGAATAAAACCACAAGTTAATGGTATCGAATCCTGAATATTATATTAGAGAATATAAAAGATGAAGTAAGCACGAGTAATGGTAAGTGTATTTAAAAGCAATAGGGGAGACTGTGGTAAAGTGGACATTAAGGATAGAGTGGCCATTGGCCTGTACTTGCTGGAAACTACTGCAATTTGGTGGGAAAGGTTTTGAACTAACTTGTAGGAAAGCTATTAGAGTCGTGTTAAAGTGTTAGAGATCAGTTTGCCGAATTGTCTGAGTTACAAGAGATTTTATAATTTTTCCAGTATTGATCTAGGGTAGGTGTTTAGTTTTATTATCATTATTTTGTCATAAATACTGATAAAATTTTTAAATTAACGTAGCTAAAAACTCATATTAATTATCTTTAAAATAATATAGTTTATGATGAATTAGAGTGTATTAACAGTAGTAGAGTTATTCAAAATCAGTAAACGAAGGATGGATACGATGTTCTAGTTGCCACAAATGGTCTCATGCAGCGTGAGCTGGATGCGAAGAAGATGATGATAATTTTGTTTGTGAATATTCCAAGAAGATTCCTAAAACAAAATACAGCTTCTTTTAGCAAAAACATATTATTTCATATTGATCTATTATTAATTGCAACATTTATATTGACTTGTAATAGTTAATAATACAAATATAAGTTTGATTTTGAATATAACCGTTTTTATCATCTCAAGATTTCTTTTGTGGGTAAAATGGCTACCCCGCATAGTGGGGCTTTTCACTTTACGAAAGTTGAATAAACTAAAATTGCGAAAATACCTCTCAAGATATTGTTGAAATGTTGATGGTTATTGATTCTGCACTAACGAAACTACATGCTTAGTATTTTAAAATTGTATTTCCTTCTAAACAAGAAAACTAAACATAAATTTTGTCTTAAATGGCTGGGTGGCCACTTTACCCCAGTTTCCCCTACTATCAATTTGATTCGATGAGCTTCGCAATCCCAACTTGATAACTCGTCTCCGAGATTTCATTCCGCAATCTCTATTGTAAAAACTCACTCGCAGAGTAAATATATCTCCTTTATCTTTCTCGTGCTCCCAACATTTGCACTTATATCAGTATTTTTACTCTATCTTACTGAGAGAGGCAGTTGCGACCTCAGAGCTATAATGAGTTCGTTGGCATTGCATGGGATGGGAAAATACAGACCCAAGCGCATAAGAATGGAAATATGAACAGATCAGATAAATGGGAAAGAGCGGGATGTTATACGGCGTTGCAAAATTAAGATAGCACATGAGAATGCTTGTCGAAAACACTCATGGAGTAAAAATAGTTGAGCGGTGGGTAGCAACCTAGGTGGATAAACTTTCCTTGTGGTTCTTTTATTCGATTTGGAGACAATTTAAGTCTTTATGCGTCCATGAAATATATTCTAACCTAATGAGAATAAGACGAAATATGAAAAACGAGAAAATTTTAAAATCTTTTCAAGGTATATCTTCGCATTGCTGGCCTCAGTGGCATACAGGTTAGCGTGTTGCGGTATAGGTAGCGTGGTCTTGTGTTCGAATCCTGGTAAGGGCAGGGTTATTTGTGTACGTGTAATAGAATAATTTCAAGACTGGCCTCTTCAAAAATCTTCTCTGAAAAATTCGTTTCAAAGGAAAGAATTACTATACTATAGCAATCTTGACAAAAATATTCTACTTTTTCTTTAAATAGCATATGACAGTCATTAGATCAAACATACATGAGTCCGTAAAGTAATCAGTTATAAAAATGTTGGTATCTCACCTCCTTCAACATTATCCATGTACAAAAAGCTAGTGGGGAGAAATGAGGTTTACTTAGGATGATGAAAAGTGAGGTACTTTGCCACTGCTTTCCTTTACAAAGCCAGAATGCTACAAAGGAAACAAGTCTACTTAAATGAATCACGATGACTCTACAAGTAACACTTGTCTTAGAAATGCACATCACAGAAGTATCGAAGTAGTAATAGTTATTTTATCTAAATATTTTCATAATTACGGTTCTTTAAGAAACAACTAAAGCAACAGCGTAAACATTATATCACCAAAGAAAATTTGAATTTGCATGAAGTAATTCATTGTAGTCACATCGTTGGAACAATCTTTAAAGTACTTCAGAATATAGAGAAATAAGACATCAAAAACGATAATGAAGTTCTATATTCATCCGTATAGCAAGTGCATCTTTCCAGAGGGATAGAAATGTATGAACCCAAAACCTCTGCGATAGAGACCGTGAAAAATGTTTCCTCTGATATTTCCAGAGTGAATGTTTCGCGATCTTCAAAATACTGCGTATGTGTTGATCCCCTCATCCCCGATAAGCACTTGTCTTCACGCCAGATTGAAGGCGGTAACTTGGGTAGTTTCATGTAGAACACGTCCAGAAGAGGGAGTTGGGATGATGTGGAGGGATGGAGAAAGTTGGCAGAAGGCACTTTCTTTCGCTCGTTTATCAACGGCCGCACGAAAGTGATCGGGAATCGTTTATTCAAATGCGGGGAACATCTCCCCGGATCTCTATTACGTAACTGAAAATAGCAAATTTTTACGCGGAAAACGACAAAGGTGATTTTTCGCGTAAAGGCGTTCACCAGGAAAAATTTCCGAGAAGGAACGGACACGAAAAAGCCAGGCGGGATCAGGATTCGAGCACGGGTCTCCCATTCACGGGTGGGTGATCATTGAGCTGTGGAATATGTGCAGTCAAAAACGCAATTTCAGACTTAATGTTGAACTTGCTAAAATGCTACAAAAAAAATTTGAAAATACTTCGAATAATGCACAAAATATGTAGCCGTCGAAGTCCTGAGTATTTTCAAAGTATTTTTGTGGTATTTTAAAAAGTAAAACGCACACTTAAGTCTGAAATTTCAAATTTTAACTGAATCTTTGCTACAGAGCTACCGTTAGTAGTTCAAAATATTTCTAAAAGAATGTAAACATTTTTAGGACGGATAGCTTAATGCACAAAGCGAAGGCCTGTTAAAACATTCAAGCCGGATAGCTCAATGCATACAGCAAGCGATCGGAAAATGGGAGACCCGGGTTCGAGTCACGGTCCTTTCAGACTTCTTTCATGTCCGTCCATCCTCGGGAATATTCAAACGTCTTTAGATGAGGATATCCGTTTAAAGGTAGCCAAAATTCTCCAAGATTTAATTCTCAAGTAGATCTGTTGCAATATGTGGTACATCATGATAACTATCACATATTGTGAAATTCATTTCCGTGTAAAACCAAACATTTGCTAAACTTCCAACTTCCAAGCTCCAAGCTCACTTGAACTTGAGCGATTAGATATTTTTTCCGTGGTTTTCCTTTCCTAATTTCCTACAAAATTTTCCTCCTAAGATAGTATCCCTCACGAAGTTACGCGGCGTATGCTATGACTTTCTATGCACACTGTTTCTCTTATCCCTCGCCATTTTTGTTTATTCTGATGCTTGTTTGTTTTCTAATCAATCGTCAAGTTCACGCAATTTCCACCGCATTCTCGCGTTTTCTCCCTCTTTACGAGATCCAACCGGATTCCAATGGACGGAAGAAGAGAAGTCTCAATCTCGCAAGAACAAAGACGTTTTATTACTATTATTCCAAATCCTGCATCGTTTCAGGAGGGAACCATACAATTTAATGAGTTTCTTAGGCGTTAAAGAGTCTGGTTGAACAAACTTATATGCAACATAGAGCAAGAAGGAACAATCATAACTTTTACATCAGGTATCCTGCCCCATGAAAAAGTCTTACTTCAGTACCTGATGATGACTCCATGAATCGAAACCATGGTCGTTTGAGAATACACCATATCGTGATTTGTAAAAGTTAATACTTATTCCTTGTTCTTCATGGAGACTTACCACAAAGTCACGGCCCAAGCAGTGGATTCTATAGAGCAAGAAGGTGATTGCATTTTGAATTCAACAAAGGCATGATCTTGACGATGGAGGAATTAGTTCATGCATAAGGGCGGATTTAAAGTTTACACCTCTCCATCAGAATAGTATCGTATAAGTAAATAACCCCGTCGTTAATGTTGACATCGGGATTAAAGTATTGGCATAAGATAGAAGTGATTAATCCATATTTGAATTCCCGCCGTGATTAGGAAGAGAAAATTTCTCAATTACATAAAAAATTCCAGTGTAGGAATCAAAATCCATAGGATAACAGTATAAATGAAAGATTTCTGATGAAATTTAACGTGCAGATGATGAATCAGTCAGAACCTAAAATAAATAAACAAGAGTGAGGCTGTATCGAAAATTGATCAGATTTCCACTAATAGTTACAAGCCTAAAATCTAAAAATCAGAAAACTGATTGAATTGACGAAGCCTTGACTTTGTGACACTTCGAACTACGGAACATGATGAAATAATTAAGTTTAAGCTCCACGTAAAGAACACTTTAATAAGAATAAAAGGTAGAAAACAATAAAAAGTATTTACAACACCACACTGCAGATGCAAAATTGACAAAAGCAAGAACACTTGTCTACAAGGTACTTGTTGCGAAAACACTCTTCTACAAGCAAAGAGATGCTTATCCCCTAACGTTAGTTTAAAATCATGGAATCGACAATGTTAGATCAGAAACATTGAAACAGTTGCGATAAACATACCTCAAGAGTAAAGCGTTTACACAGGAGCGCTGTTCGGGAAGTTGTGACGCTAAATTGCAATGGACAAATGTCTATAACTTGATTATCAGTAAACGATGAGCAAGAGTGGAATCTTCTGGAATCCGATGACAAACGCACGATAGGAACTAATTGCTTTCATGACGCGGCAAGGGGAAGTTATGAAAATGATTAGACCGAGTATTTCCTTAATTGTGTTCCGGGGAACGTCGATGTTCGGTGAAAAGTTATGAAATTGAAAGTCTCGCTTGGTTTCCAATTCTGGATGAAATACAGACGTGTTTGAAATCCAAGGTTTCCTAATTTACCAGTTGACTGTGCTATCACTGAAAACTAACCTGTCTACCAGCATAAACTATATTATTACCACCATCTACATATCATCGACTGGCTCTACAACGTAAACTAAGGTTTTAAAATCTCAGGTCTTGTATCGATACACATTATACATATATTATATTTATTTATGAAAGGCTGACAATACCATACTTTTTGAAAAGTGATCTGCAAGTTTCTCTTTTCTCTGAATCTGCCATTATACGTGTAGATCTTTATCGAATCATGAAATTGAAAGGCATAGTTCGTTACATGAAGGGTTTCACACATTATGCGATTTTAATTTTTTATTTATTTGTGCTTCCCATACAGCAAGACGCCAAGACAAAAAATACTACCGTTGGCAATCATAAACTTTAATAGACAAAATCTACAAGAGCTAACACGGAGTTTTTTCCGTAAATATGAGTGTATCCTATAAAAGAATCCGAAAGGTTATCGCTAGTTTTATTGAAATTTTGATTAGACTGAAACAACATACTTCGGGTTAAGTACTCAATTTCAGAAGTAAATCCGTTGCTATCTCTTGAAAGAACAACTTCGTTGAAAAAGTAGTTTACTTGGTCTGTCAAACGAAAATGATTATTCAATAACACAGTCCCTTCACTTTGGTATCTAACTTGGAACTTCAAGCAGACAAACTTTTAATACGGTCACAAAACATTGTATAAGAGACATTTCCAACTGCGTCTACGTTAGAATCGATTATACCTCAGCGGCTCTTCTCATTAATATTATTTGACCCTTTACTAGGAGAGACCGGAGTCCATCTTCCACCTAATCTCGCATTTAAGATTTGCATATGTATTTATATCATAATTTGCATTTGCAGGACAAGTAGAAAGGAAAAAAAAGCAAAAGATACGTTTGAAATCTCTCCACTGAAAGCTACTAATAGAGAAAAAAACTCGTTGTGAGCAAACACCCACAAAGGAAGGGGGTTTAAAAAATCCGCGAAAACACAAAGAGAAACGATACATACAAAACAATTAAATTTTAAAATAACAATGATGAAGCTAATAAAGATAACTTAGATTAACAGTAGGCAAAGTGGTTTGGTGTAAGTATCAGCTGACAAATTGTCTCGCCTTGGATAATCAGTTTCGTGGTAATATTATTTTGGGCTGACGAGAGTAGTGGCTGATATGTATTAAACAAGAAAATTAAATCGAATTTACTTTACGAGTATTAATATGCGAAAAGATGTCACTAAAAGGAGAAATTCAAAAACAGAATTTATTGAAGGGTATATAAGGTTGACGTGGGTAATCAAAATCGACTTGAAGGTAAGCTATAGTTTATGAATTAATGAAATTAAGTCTAAATAGTGGTTGGCTTACTCTTTGCAATTCGTGCTTCTGAATTCCTTCAGAAACTACACTTTTGAAGAATTCTTAGCGATGAAATCAACAAAATAATCGCTAAGAAATCGTCCTGTTTAGGGAAATATTGACTTTGAATAGCTCCTGAGAGGAGAGAAAGATTCCTTGATCACGTGGTGTGAGCGTGACGTCAAAAGAAGCATAATTTATGAGGCGACGGCGGAGAGTGGCGCGACTGTCTCTTTTTTTTAAAGCGGAGACTTTCGGTGAAGTGAAGCGATTTCGATTCGTGACGCGACTTCCAAACGACGTCAAAACTGATACCGCCTAAGATCTCGGAGCTACTTCAGTGTGTGAGATATGCGGTAATTTCCCTGGGTAGAATAGACGAAAGCAATTGATGGAAGGCTATCGTTATAAAAATTCCTTTCGTTTCGATTGCATAACGTTCTCCGAATGATTCACGGAAAGAAGAATAAATAAGATGGAAAGGACACGTGACGAATACCTTTGAACCCTCATACAGCTAAGGTGCTGCAAAAGGAACGAAGAATGTTTAGATACACGCGCACAATATAGTTGCTCAACGAATTAAATATTGAAAAGTATTCAATCTATTAAGCTATACGTATCATAGTTTTAAAAGAACACGCCGCAATAAATACGGAATGGAAACGGTATGCACAATACTCACCCGAAGTTATTTACAGAACAGATATCTACCATTAGTGGTCACCAGACTTTAGTCAACTGTTCCAATACAACCTTTTTTGACGGTAAATTTATTTCTCTAACTATTACTTCACGGATAATCTGCGCCACAACGAGCAATAAAGTGTACTAATTCCCTCAGTTTACGCGCAATTATCCGTTTAGAGCTTACCCACCGATATTCTGGAATTAGACTACTAAATGGTTGATATAAATTTGGTAAATAGCGGCAAAACTTAAAACTGAAGAGGTTGAAACCAAATACAATACTTAGAATAACTATTGCTTGACTGATAATGAGCACCAACAGGAGCGATATAGAGTATAAATCCCAACAGTTTACGCAAAATTAGCCGTTTATTATACCATTAATTAGCTTTATTTAACCAAAAATATTCGATAGCTGGAATGAAGCCATTAGAAGACTGGTATAAATATAAATAGAATCAAAAATATAAGGTTTAAGAGTTGGAAGTTGATACATTCAGTGATAACCACGACCATTATCCGATAAACGCAAAAATTCCTCAAGCCACAGATCCCATTTACACTATCAGGAAACGCAAAGTTCATTCCCATTCATTTTAATGGTACACACTTAAAAACTTGGACCCACGGATTTAACAATGGGTGAGTTTAATAAAAACCAATCTCAACATTGACCTTAAAATACGAGCCATCTGATGCAATGAATGTGATTAATCAGAACCCATTAACAATTTTCACAATGGCAACATAAATAAGTAAAATTGAAGTTTGTGAATACGGAGGCAGACAATTGAATGGGTGGTCCATAGTTCGATGTTGTTACCGTGCTGTCTTCAATTGAACTTCAGTGAAGGAATTTAAACTGAGCTCCCACGCCTTAGTGCACAAGACTGCGAAAAGCCATTAATTACTGAGAAATTCTCCCATTGTCTCAACTTGGTTCCTTCTCCATTTTTTTCTCGCTATCTCTCCTTGGCATTCGAGTAATTTGAAGAGCATTCGCCGACTAATAACGACTAGGTTCCATGAACAATTGGATTTTAAGCTACACCAATGGCGCTTCTGCACCTTAGCATAGTAAATCATATGCATAGGTATTGTTATTTCTGTCTCATTACCATACACTGATCTCTTATATTTTTAACACATTATGACATATTTAATTTACTAACTTAGTAACTAAGTTAGTAAATTAAGTCTTTGTTCTAATTTATGTTGTCATTGAACACCATCAACTGCCTATGCCAAGCCAAGCCAACCCAACCCCATCGATATTATCTAATATTTTTATTTTAAGAAATAATTTTTAAGGTTCTTATCATAATTTACCGTAAATCTCCCAAAACCTATTTCCTCAATTGAACTTTGCTGTTTTTAAGGGAATGTAAGGAGCGAGCAAAGAACGCATTTATTTAGAAAAACTATCATCCAGGTGCAGCTTAAAGTCAGACATGAGATGTTTCATTTCCATGTATTCCGGGTTCACACAGCATATTTGGATATTTTCCATTCAAGACTGAATCTTGAGATATGTTACCTTTGGATTCTTCCTTACAAATCTCAGTTATCTCAAAACTTTTCTTATATATTCTTCAATCTTCTAATCGTTTTCGGATTTACAGGTAGTACCATTTTTCAGCTTGCTGAAGGTGCTGTTTATGATTTATCACTTGCAAGGTGAATCTTTTGAATTTCTTTCAAATCAGGAGCCTTCCGCTCTTGTAATAAACATTTATATGCGTTCACTTCTAAGTAGAGTAAGCAACATTTATACTGCATACGCAAAAAACATATGCTGCTTGTCAGAGATTCCAGGAGAAATCGAACAAAAAACCTCCGAAAAAACAGCGAAATAAACTTTGGCGAGGCATTCTCAGACTCTCGGAAGAGGGAGTGTACTTCTCTTTGCCCTTCTGTCAAAAAAAAAGCTTTCAAGGGAGAAAGAAGAAGGCTTATGGGAAATCTATACTTACCAGGAGAAAAGAAGATTACAAGTTTAATACGACAAGAAACATTTTCCTGCCTTTAATTAGCTCCTTTTTACGAGGCGAGCTCGTCTGTGAGGCACCCATTTCTTGGTCACCGGAGTTTTTATTTCGCGAGGAGATAAAGTGGAATGAAACGGAAGCTTTGAAGTTTGGAAAGAAGGAATTTGGAAAGGAGCGTCTGGCGTCCGAGAAAAAACATGGACCGCGACGAAGATCTTCCTAGTTCATTTAGCGGTGTCGCAGGGAATTGTGGGAAGGCAGAAAAGGCACCTTAATGAAGCGAGCACTTTTGAGAGAGAGCCCAATAAATTGTCGCAGTGGCGCAGAAAAACAGTTCCGCTTAAGAAAACTCTCCAAGTCGATCGGATGACATCGCCATTCCATTGCGGTCTCAAATCCCACCCAAGGCACTCATTTTGCTCAGCACGATAATTGAACGACAATCTCAATGAATTTAAAATTAAAGGATATCGGTAATGAAGTACTTTTTAATCTCTATGTTTCCCTGGTGAATTTTAGGCAATTTATGTGTTTACGTTTAATATTCGTATATGTTTCTATTATAATATTTGTATATGACAGTATTTTTATTTTTATAAGTTTGTATTTAATACTAGTATAGATTTGTTTATTTTATCATTATATCATATTATGTGTTATATTAGTTAAATCGAAGATAGGACTTAAAAGTCTCTGTTTTGCGACATAAAGTTCTATAATAATAATAATAATAATAATAATAAAGTTTCTCAAATTCAATATTTTAGATATCGTTAAAAAAAAAATCCTCAACGACTTCTTCCTATATTTACTGGCGCCAAACAGTAAACTACTGATGAACAATAATATTAAAAGGATTCAAGAAGATTCACAATCAAATAGTGTTAACTCCATACAGGTTTAACCACCATACACTTATTAGGAAGTAGAAGTTAACGCAACGAAAAGAAAAAGAAATCAAACCTCTGCGCACTGTCATTCCAATTAATCTAAACACATCTTATTTTCTACATTCCTGATCTAAATAAATCTTTAAATCAGTCATCGATTGGCACGAAGACAAGTATACAGATTTAAACCAATTAGAATACAAAATTCTTCATGAATACTACCTCACAGTCGATACTCTACTGGACCAATCCACTCACCTCAAAATTTAATTTTCTATAGCTCAAACTGAATTGGCAGTGAAAGTAGTAAACTAAAATCATAATGTAAATCATTCGCTAGACATGCTGCGCAAAAAACGACGACTACCGCATTACCATCCTTTCCAACATCAAAAACTATACCGTTGAATATCTATGGATTAAAAGAAGTCACTAACAACAAAAACAATGAAGAGCCTACAATTCTATCAGCATCTAGACTGCAGCATCATCCACTGGGTGTGCAGCATTTGACCGAACCTATCTTCCCGTCGCATTTAATCCACATTGACCTCTGTTCTTTCGCAAGGCAGTCGCCGTTCTGCAAAATAGCTCTTCTCTGAGGATTGATGTTCTCCTTCCTGACCTCCGCATGCATTCGGCGCGCAACGTGCAACACAAAATGTGCGCCCAGGGACCAATGTGTCACTTTGCCGTGTTGCCCTTCCCTTCGCTGCAACCTACGACCTTCCCTAGCAAATCATCCCGCAAATGTCTTGTTCCCCTACCGCTCCTTCCTATCTCATCTTCTTCAAACGCAGAATACGGCTTTATTAATTAAAATTTGGTATTAAAAAAATAGGGACCATGATCCATGTGGTCTTGTTAAGTATCTAAGTAGAAAAGATAATTCAAATCATAGGTGTAATTTGTAACACTTCGTGCAATAATTCAAGAATGTCGGTATAGAATCAAAGAAAATTGACGAATCTGAAAAAAAAACAGTTGACAGTTTTGCTTGAAAAATTTCACTTCCGTTAATCCTTGAGTTATCATGTATAGCATATATATATATATATATATATATATGTATTTGTATAGCATATATATATACGAGTAAAATGTTGCTTGCATACTGCAAGCACATCGATAACAAAAGTTTTTTGTCGGCATCACATAGAGTGAGTCCTCAAAAGAAAAAAAAATGGACGGAAAATATTCTTAATTTCCGCTGCAATTTATTCGTCTGGCATCGAACCCAGGTCTTCCCGGTCAAACTTACTATGCAGAACCATAGAAGATAACCATCTCTAACTATGTGTGAAAATTCGAGCAGAAATATTGGCTGCAACTGCCTCAAACGACGTCCTACTTTTCCCTTATATTCCTTATGAGAGAAATGTTAATGTGCTCTGGCATCGAACCCAGGAATAGTACGGGCTTAAGAAATTTTTTTCTTAAACCAATTCTTAATATATATCTTGTAGCTGAGCGAAAAGTTCCTTACATTCCGGTAAGTGCATCAAAAAAATTAATGAAAAACTATCCCCATGCATTTTAAATGCGGGATTTTTGCATCGTCCTAGCGTCGAACCCAGGACGTTCTCATTAGTAATCATTAATGTTTATAATAGTTCTTGACCATATCTCTAAGCTCCTTGAATTTCGATTCTCTACCTGTCCGGGAAGTATTATTAAAAAAATTTTGAAAATCGCCACCATGTATCCTTATGGAGAAAATCGGGACTTTGGGGCCTTCTGGAATCGAACCCATGACACCGAGGTTCAATGTCGGCTTTTTCCTGGAGGTTACACGTTATGGCCAATACGTCGTAAAAATTTCAAGTCTTTGGCACTTGTGGAACATGGTAAAACTTTTGATCCCCTATATATATATATATATATATATATATATATATAACTTATATATAGGTACGAGTAAAATGTTGCTTGCATACTGCAAGCAGATCGACAACACTATTTTCATGTCGGCATCATATCGGGACGGCCATCAAAAGAAAAAAATGGATTGAAATTTTTTTTAAATTCGCTGAAATTCCATCGTCTGGCATCGAACTCGGGTCTTTACTGTGAACTTACAATGCAGCACAATAGAACATCACCATCTCTAACTTTGTGTGAAAATTGAAGCAGAAATATGGACTACAACTGCCTCAAAAGACATTCTAATTTTCACGAATTTAAATGGCTCTCTGGATTCGAACCAAGGACGATCTTGGAAATCTAAAAAATGTTTCTGAAAGTTATTTATGATCTCTATCTATATGCCGAATTTGAAGTTTCTATATTATTGGCAAAGGTTTCAAAATAATTCCTAAATATTGGATCAACTTCTGATTGCAGAGACACCTGGTGTCGAACCCAGGACACATTGATAGCTGTGAATGCACTGTTTGATTTGTATGGACTTCATCTTTCTATATGCAAAGTTTGAAGTCAATTTCGATCCGGGAAGTACCTAAAATTTGTTTCCGTTATCTCCGTAAGAAATGCATTGAGGAATATAAATGTCCCTCTGGGATCGAACCAAGGACCATCAGCGAACATATAAAATTTGATAATGAAATATATTCATGATATCTATCCACGTGCCGAGTTTGAAGTATACATGTTATCGGGAAAGGATTAAAAAAAAATCTTCAAAATCGCCGTAATGCATTTTAAACGGCCGATTTTTGCCCCGACCTAGCATCGAACCAAGGATAATATTCGTAGATGTATTTATGGTTTCCTTTAGATATGAACGGCATCTAGCGATCCCTTGAATTTCAAATCTCTCCTTTTCCGGGAAGTGCCTCAAAAAAATTTTCGAAAATCCACGCCATGTATCCTTATGGGGAAAATCGCGACTTTGGGGCCTTCTGGAATCGAACCCATGACACCTAGGTTCAAAGTCGGCTTTTTCCTGGAGGTTACACGTCATGGCCAATACGTCGTAAAAATGTCAAGTCGTTGGCACATGTGGAACATGGTTAAACTTTTGATCCCCTATATATATATATATATATATATAACTTATATATAGGTATATCCGGAGAAGCGTCTATATATAATAGATATCCGGAGAAGCGTCTATATATAATAGACGAGTAAAATGTTGCTTGCATACTGCAAGCAGATCGACAACACTATTTTCATGTTGGCATCATATCGGGACGGCCATCAAAAAAAAAATGGATTGAAATTTTTCTTAAAATTCGCTGAAATTTTATCGTCTGGCATCGAACCCGGGTCTTTACTGTGAACTTACTATGCAACACAATAGAACATCGCCATCTCGAACTATGTGTGAAAAATCAAGCAGAAATATGGGCTACAACTGCCTCAAAAGACGTTCTAATTTTCACGAATTTAAATGGCTCTCTGGATTCGAACCAAGGACGATCATGGAAATCTAAAAAATGTTTCTGAAAGTTATTTATGATCTCTATCTATATGCCGAATTTGAAGTTTCTATATTATTGGCAAAGGTTTCAAAATAATTCCTAAAAATCGGATCAACTTCTGATTGCAGAGACACCTGGTGTCGAACCCGGGACACATTGATAGCTGTGAATGCACTGTTTGATTTGTATGGACTTGATCTTTCTATATGCAAAGTTTGAAGTCGATATCGTGCCGGGAAGTACCTAAAATTTGTTTCCGTTTTCTCCGTAAGAAATGCATTGAGGAATTTAAATGTCCCTCTGGGATCGAACCAAGGACCATCAGCGAATATATAAAATTTGATTATGATTTATGTTTATGGTATCTAACCTCATACCAAATTTCAAGTTTCTATGCCATCGGAAAAGGGTTCAAAAAAATCTTAAAAATCGCCACAATGCATTTTAAACGGCCGATTTTTGACCCGACCTAGCATCGAACCAAGGATAATATTCGTAGATATCTTTATGGTTTCCTTTAGATATGCACGGCATCTAGCGATCCCTTGAATTTCAAATCTCTCCTTTTCCGGGAAGTGCCTCAAAAAAATTTTCGAAAATCTTCACCATGTATCCTTATGGAGAAAATCGGGACTTTGGGGCCTTCTGGAATCGAACCCATGACACCGAGGTTCAATTTCGGCTTTTTCCTGGAGGTTACACGTTATGGCCAATATGTCGTAAAAATTTCAAGTCAGTGGCACTTCTGGAACATGGCTAGAATTTTGATCCCCTATATATATATATATATAGGTATATCCGGAGAAACGTCTATATATAATAGATATATACGAGTAAAATGTTGCTTGCATACTGCATGCAGATCGGCAATACTAATTTCATATCGGCATCATATCGGGAAGGTCTTCTAAAGAAAAAAAAAGGATTGAAAATATTCATAAAATTCGCTGCAATTTCATCGTCTGGCATCAAACCCGGGTCTTACAGGTGAACTTACTATGCGGCACAATAGAAGATCACTATATCTAACTATGTGTGAAAATTCAAGCAGAAATATTTGCTACAACTGCTTCAAACGACGTTCTACTTTTCACGAATGTAAACGGCTCTCTGGATTCGAACCAAGGACGATCGTGGGAATCTAGAACGTGTTCCTGAAATGTATGTATACTTTCTATCTGTATGCTGCATTTCAAGTTTCTATATAATTGGGAAATGGTTCCAAAAAATTCTTAAAAATCGGATCATTTACTGATTGTAGAGACGCCTGGTGGTGAAACCAGGAAACATTGGTAGCTGTGAATTCACAGTTCGATTAGTAATGACTTGATCTCATCTTATGCAAAGTTTCAAGTAGATATAATAACGGGAAGCACATAAAATGTGTTTCCGTAATCTCCATAAGAAATGCATTGAGGAATGTAAATGGGCCTCTGTGATCGAACCAAGGACCATTAGGGAATATGTAAAATTTGATTATGATATATAATTATGATATCTAACGCCATGCCGAATTTCAAGTTTCTATGCCATCGGAAAAGGGTTCAAAAAAATCTTAAAAATCGCCGCAATGCATTTTAAACGGCCGATTTTTGCCCCGACCTAGCATCGAACCAAGGATAATATTGATAGATGTCTTTATGGTTTACCTTAGATATGCAAGGCATCTAGCGATCTCTTGAATTTCAAATCTCTCCTTTTCCGGGAAGTACCTCAAAAAAATTTTCGAAAATATCCGCCATGTAATCTTATGGGGAAAATCGCGAATTTGGGGCCTTCTGGAATCGAACCCATGACACCGAGGTTCAAAGTCGGCTTTTTCCTGGAGGTTACACGTTATGGCCAATATGTCGTAAAAATTTCAAGGTAGTGGCACTTGTGGAACATGGTTAGAATTTTGATCCCCTATATATAACTTATATATAAGTATATCCGGAGAAGCGTCTATATATAATAGATATATATGTATTTGTATTGTTTTTCCTCCTTTTATGTAAGAAATATTAGTAATCCTTAATGGTTAGGTGTAAGAGAGGCCCTAATGGGCCTAACCTCGCCAAATAAAGAGTTTTATTATTTTATAGCAATTCCTATTAAATGCTATTATTATTGAATGATTTATGAAATCAATTTTACCTGCCATTTTAAGAATAATTCAGCAAACTGTCGCCTCCAAACGAGATTTACAGAGCAATTTAACTTGTCCAGCATCATTCTTCTAACTTAGTTATCCAGAAATTTAATTTTTCTGAATTCGCTTTTCGTTGCATATGATATTTTATTATTTATATGGCAAAGAAGCTTCCCCTACTACCGATACAGCCGTTAATGTATTTATTTTATATTTAAATAATTTAAAATGCATCTGATTTTCAAGATTAATAAGAGAAATAAAGTTTTTAACGTAATTTATAGTTATAAACAATCAGGCACTAGTTGGAATATTACTTGATTGATATAACAAGTGATCGAGGATTGACAGAAAACTAATATTTCATGAAAATTTAGAGTTGAAATGTATAATGTAATGGAGATAACATATTATGGTGGCAAGTAGCGTAACACTGATTTCTAATTTACTCGTTTAAAATTAGAAAAATTTCTAAACACCATAATTATATCTCCATGATCCTGTATAAATTAATGAAGAAAAGGAAACAGCCACTTTCCTATATAAAATACCATTCTTATACATATGCAAGCATTCAAAGGAAACTTGTTTTTTTATCCTTTGCTTCAGTTCTGATCATAAAGATAAAAATATTTTTTATAATGAAAAATTTGACATACAAATGTCAGATCACAGTACTTCTCTTTACGAGCGACACTCTAACTAAGGGTTACGACTCTTTGATGTAAATGCAACGAATGGCAGAGGTAATCCATCCTATATGTAAAAGAGCAACAGTTTCATTTGAGCTTTGTCTCTTTGGAAAAGCACTGGTGATATGACAAAGACTGAGGAAAATATCAGATTTTGTTCGGCGTGATGCAGATACGTGGAAAAATGATTTGAAAAGAACCTGAACATCGTGTGACTTAAAAGTAGTATCCCTCATTCCGTATTTTCAACTAAAATGAGTCAATGACGGAAAAAAATCGAGCTTATTCATTGTTACATAGTTTATTAGTTAATTTGATTAATTTTTTTATACAAGAGATACTTTTAATAGCTTTATTATTTATATGACATCCACAATTTAAGCTTCCACTTCAAGAAACCTTGATAAACTATCCATTGTAAAAGAAATTTTATAAAATATTATATTTATTGCTTGTCATAGCCTCCAACTCTAATTGTTTGGGAAAAAATCCTTGCAACTTAAAAGTATTTCATAGAAAACACTAACTGAAAAGCGGGTGAAAATATCCGCGGAAACACAGAAAATATAAAGGCAAACACAGTAAAAAAATTAACAAAAACAATAAAAATGTATAGAAATTATGTGAAATTAAACTACCGTATATAATCGACCATAAGCCGACCCGAATATAAGGCGAGGCACCTAATTTTATCATGAAAAACTTTGAAAAATAATTGACACGAGATACTAATAAAATTACAGTAATTTAGGCATCAGTAGTTAGAGGAAGAAAATTGACAAACAATTATTAAATGAGTTAGTGAGGAATTTACAAGCCAATTTCCGACTATGGCAGGCTTCTTTCACCGGAAAGCAGGGGAGTGGGACCCTCACTCGAGTATATGTCGAGGGGAGCTTTTTCAACATAAAAAATGTGCTGAATAACTCGGCTTACACACGAGTATATACGGTGTATAAGATTCTAAATACATAAGGATATACGGTATATAGACAAAAAATAAAAACAGAAGGATACACGGATTTAAGTGCAGGTTCCCTTTTGAAGGGAGGGAGTTTTAATACCTATACTTGATATAAACAGTTTTATCTTGACAACTTCTCCGCATCTGACAGTGCTAACTCAGCGAAAGGGTTGGAATGGAATGCAGAGCAGTGGAATAATCATATCTCCGGTCACGCCGCAGCCCATGGGCACAACAAAGCACCACACATCTCTCCTTTAGCTGCGGCCAAAGTGAGCTCTCGATAACGATGATTAAGGATCTCTCGCTACGCTTGATGCTTTGAAATTACTATTCGTAAAAAAAAATCGCTCGGGAGAAAGGTTGAATAAACGCGAAGGAAAATTTCGGACAGGAAAGGTTCAGAGGAAGGAAAAATTCCATGAGGAGAGAGTATCGGAGTGAATTACGGGAGATAGTCGCTTTAGTAGAGCTTGCGTGCACAATGCGGGAACATGCAGATAAGCGGTGTAATCGTGATTTAAAAAAGTACAGCTGAGCGAGCATAATGAGATAATTTGTTATGATGAATCGGCTAGATTTGTCAAAATGTATGTTCACTTGTGATATAAGCAGTGAGAAACGATATTCCCAAAATGTATGGTTACTCGATTAGGAAGCGGTGAAAATATAATCACCATTTGCTAAAAAAGGTTTACGAAAAACGTCTAAAAAGAAGATTACAGATACAAACCACTCGAATAGCTTCATCGACCAATCAAGTAACGCTGAAAAAGTCCAGGAAGCATATGCTAAAACTTTCTGAAGATGGCATTTCATGAATAATGTAGTCTACTAGTTTTATTGATCAATCGGGTAACGCGGACATAATCTGGAGAATATACAACTATCTAATTAAAAATGTTTAACTTAAATTTACATCACATGACCGTACTGATATCACATTGAAGAAAATGTACCGTATTTTTATACAAACATAACGTTACAGGGCCGGATGTTAAATTTAGACTAAAAACACAATGAATATCATTCAGCGATACTTGGTGGAATTTTATTATCGAATAATCCGCAAAACTTGTACAAAATCCACAAAAAAGTGGAGTTGTACAATTGATGATAATAATGATTCTTTCTTAAATACAAGCGCAAAACGGTTGGTGGATAAAAAGTACTCTGAAAAGTTGAGGTGTAAGTAAAATCCAAAATCTTTCTTTCTATTTCAATTTTAAAGGTATCCCAGATATTACACCCTCGATCCCGCAGTATATTTTACTAGTCCATTTACTTAGTACTAGTAAAAAAATGCACACGTACCTCAACCTTCTAAATTAAGTTTCTTTGTCCTCAAATTCATCTATATCTAAATTATTTGAACAATTACTCAGTGTTCTCTAAGAATTACGTTTCATTGTGTTGATGGGGACTTATATTATGCCCGAAATCAGAACGAATTAGTATAGCTAGATTTATAATACTCCTATATATTTACTTTATAACTACATAAATTTGATCTGCAGAAGCATTTTAGCTTACTCGATTACTCACCAAAAGAACCAATTAGTGAAAATGTAAATACAGGCGCAGAAATGAAAGTTAAGAATAGTAAAGGCTGAAAAAAGAAAGATTTTCATGCCTCTAAACTTTGAAACCGATACAAGAAAAAGTACGGCCAAAAGAAAGGGAAATCCGTGTAAGTGATGAAATTAATGAAAGCGCCCTAAAACCTCAGGAGGAGGAAGCAGTATTTTAGCTAAAAAAACTAAAATGATGACCTTTAATTTAGTGCACTCATTTTGATGATAAGGGAATTACCCAGAGAAAGGGAAACGAAAGTAAAAAGTAAATTTGTCCCGCGTGAAATTAATTGAACGCTTCCTTTCAATTATGAACATTTTATATGAGTGACCACCACGTACAACGACATTACTCATTCATAAACGCATAGGGCTCATTCGCCATAGTATTTTCCAGCGTGACCGTCTCGTTGTTGAGTCACATTCCGTGAAACCACATACGGCCCGGGAACATCACCAAATGCATGGTCCTCAGAAACTACGATTTGAAAAGGAGAAAAGGAGCAGATAGGAAAATGTTTTCCCTTCGCTTCCCTTGAATCCGCAAGTGAATCGACAAATACCTTCATTCAAGGTAAGATTTCATTCAGAATTTTTCGCTTCGTCTCATGTTTCACGGAAAGCTGCTTCCAATCTCTTTCACGATCTATTTTGACCAAATACACAACCCCTGAACATCCTTCAATCAGACCGACAAGCGTGATTACTTCCAAAATATTTCTTTTCCCGCATAACTGTTTTTCCAGTGCTAGTGCTACTATTATTACACTGACTCCAGTATTTTTTTAAGCTTAACCCTCGACAGACTACGGATGCCATATGGCATCATCCGACACCTACTTTCATTTCATTTTGTTTCACAGAATAGGAGAGCTCGATGACAATGTTGCAATTTTGTATTTGTTTGACTGGTTTCATAAATATGTTTGGCATAATATTTTATGGGTATTGTTTTCAGACAATCACAAAGCGAAATACGTAAGATATTTAAAATAAACTCAATGGTAGCAGCCGTCACTTTGTAGAATTCCATTACTGGAACAATTAAACACAATGTATTCAATTCCACAACTTTTTAATTTCACCACACACACGACCGGTTTCAACTAGTTATAGCCATCACTGAAATTGAAAAGTTGTGGAATTGAATACATTGTGTTTAATTGTTCCAATATTTAAAATAATTACAAAAAATATAATTCCGGCCTTGGAGGGTTAAGGCTTCACAGAGAGTAGAAATAAATGTTCGTTTCCTCTATGTCCCGCTAAATAATGGTTGTTAATATAGTTAGTTATAATTGGTTTGATCAACTTAAGAAATTAAAGAACTTAGCATATCCCACATGAATGAACTTCGCGCGAATGTTACATTTATACATACATTTGTAAATAACTCCAGGAATTTATTAAGTTCTTTCATTCCTTAAATATGGCACCATTATTAACAAAGATTTTTGTTCCTGGTGGAGACTTTTCTTTCTTCCTGATGGAGAAACCATTAAGTCCAAGCAGTTGATACAATGGCATTATTCTATTACACAAAGTCGAGCTTTAACACATTAAATTCATTCTGGTTTGATAAAATTTATTTGACTTAGATTAGGGAAAACTGTCTTGCTATGCCCGTCGTGAGGTGTACCTGTTAAGTAAAAGAAGTAGACTGGGTTTGGTAGCTCAACTGGGTTTAGAATTAGGACAACTGAAAGATCGGTGTTCGAGTCTCAGTCAATTACTTTACTATTAAAGTATCCGTGGGTTTATATGAGCAGTCTGAATCCACTTATCATTCTAAGCCCTCGTATAAGAAATGTGAGAAAGAGGCAGCCAGTTCGTAAGACAATCCTCGAGCTCTTGGATATCTAAGTGGTGTAAAACTTTTGCATTTGATGAAAGTGGTCCTGGGTTGATTGCAGGTTGGGGTCTATGTGCGATCTGTAGAAGTAATTTTAACAAAAGCGCATTCCTGTTCTACCTTCCTCTAGGTTTATGCTCTATCATATTCCCTTTTCAGTGCCATTTCTTTCGACTGTTGGGAACTTGCCACGTGTAATGTTCTGCGTTTAGTACTGTACCGATAATTACCCCAATTGACCAAATGTCATTTTTTGGGGCTGATTGGAGCTCTGGCGTATATTGGGGGTCATTGGAAATATTTAAGATTAAACGATACAGATTCAGGATTCATTTTGTGGTACTTATTAACTTGTAAAAAATTCATGGTAAACAAACTTTTACTACACTACTATTTATTTTCAGAATAACACGACCCAGGTTTCGTAGCGTTGCTACATCTTTAGGTCACCAGAAGATGTAGCCGGGTCGTGTTATTCTGAAAATAAATAGTGGTCTAGTTTAAGTTTGTTTAACATGGTTTTTTTTATTTAAGATTAAATTTACTCTCATGATATTTAAGAAAGTAATAAGAGCAAGATATTACACGTTGCTAACTTCAATAGACCGTCGTCACTGATCTTGATGGCAAACAAGTATGGACACTGATATGGTAACCCCATACTAAATCCCACGGGTATTTTCATAGCTCAGCGCAGGTATAATCAGAAATGATAAGGAAATAGTGAGCAGGAAAAACTGGACTCTGTGGAATTCTCCGCTGTGTTGGAGAATGACAACGCTTTTCTAAGAGATTTTGATATTCTACGCACAGCACCGAACACTTCATAGGTTAGCAGCGGCTAATTGATCAAAACACCTGCAGATAATTTCATCTTCAGAAGCCTTTATCGAGCACTTCAGTTGAGCAGGACGTCAAAGTGACATTTACGTTGACCGCTCGAAGCTGCGTCATCGCTAGCTTCGCATCAAGCGACCGCTAGTTTGCTGTATGCATAAATCCTAGGCCATGAATATTTCCAGAGTGGCCGGGATTTGTTGCGGCCCTTCATATCTAAACGTGCTGCTTCGGCACTGCTCGTGAATATGGAGGGTCGACTTGAAACTGTAAAAGTATGACGTTTCACAGTGATTGGCCATTTCACGTGAGCCTTGTCATCTCAAAGCAAAAGTACAAATTCTGAAATATGTGCCATGTTTATCGCCAAATTGTTTTAACTTCGCAAGAAGTTACTTACTCTGGTTTTATCCGTCAACGATTCACAGTTGTGCTTGAAGCACAATACCATTGGCATGAACTATTTTAACATGAACAAATTTAATTACAATTTCTAAAAAAATCTCTTTAGTTGAAAATTATTTCCTATTGAGTCGAATAAAGTTTGATTTTTATTTTCTAACAGATGAAACTGGAATAAGTAACTTAACGCAAAGCTTTAGTAATTTGTATACTTCAGAATTTTTAATACATTTTAAAATAATTCGTATTTAAACAGAATTTTGAATCGAATTTTGAAATAATTTCAACTAATTCTGTTTATTTACATAGCAAAATATTATTGGAACTGACTTTTCAATTAAGTCGAATTTTAGCCTCAGGTTCTATTTTTACTCTTCGGTTGTTGAGATGAGTTTTCTAATTAGTAAATTTGCTAGCAGATCAATTTATAACAGTTTAAACTTTAAGCTTTTTAACAAATTAACCGAACAAAGATGAAAGTTCTCCAACAACTATTCAAGTCATTTTTAGATACACATTTTTACTTTCTCCATATACGTAGTGTAGAGAAAGTATTGTTTTCATGAAGAAAATCGACTTCGAGATTTCAAAGGAAATACATGTTTTGGGGTCCCTAGAACACGTTTTGGCCATTTTAGGAATGATGTCTGTGTGTATGTGTGATTTTGGGCGCTCCAGCATGAAAAATATTTGTCGTAACAATACCGAACTTCATATATAGCATTGTGGTAGGTGCTGTCAGAGTTGATTAGCTTTTGGAGTAAATCGGTCAACCGGAAGTCGAGCTTTATTCTTCGAAGCTCATTTTCGTTTTTGCAAAATATCTTGTAGTTAATTAAATTTTCTATTTTTTTAAAATTTAATGATATATACTCCATTAATATATATCATATTGATGGAGTATATATCATTAAATTTAAAAAAAATAGAAAATTTAATTAACTACAAATTTCGTATAAAACATTTTTTGTCACCGATTGTTTAGGAGTTATTCGTGAAATACCGATTAAACGGAAGTTGCTGACTATGTACTTTGTGGGCGCTCTAACATGAAAACTAGTAGAAACACCAAATTTCATAAATAGCACTTTGTAAGGTGCCGTTAGAGTTGAATAGTATTTGGAGTAAATCAGTTTCGCCGGAAGTCGAGCTTTATTTTTCGAAGTTCGACTCTGATTTTGCATTCGAGAAGGAAATACTATATGAAGAAAGTCATGTGCTGGCCACATCAGATTTTTTGTGGTTGTTTTGCTACAGTAGATTTTATTCTAAGATAATCCAATAGATAATAAATGACGTAAGCTGTCGAAGCACTTTTAACAATACTTCTACAATTTTGCTGAGCAGTGTTATCTTCTTTAAGAACCCGAATACAAGGGAGGGTCGTTCTAATTAGTGTTTCATGGCTCATTGGTCAGCCTTCCCTATACTTTAACTGTCCTATCACTATAAAGATGATGAAACAGTTAAAGATACGGATACGATCTCATGGATACTTAAATCGAAATACGAATGGAGGAGGGCCTGTATGTGGGAGCGGTATAACACAAGTAGAAAACGTAATGCCCTAAAGATATGTGAAGGGAAGGGATAAGGCATAGAGGGACGAAAGAGATCTTAAAAGGGCGGGAAAGGGGATATGAAAAGTTGATAACGGACGAAGCGGAAAATGATGGAAAGGTAAACATAGGAGAGCGTGAAAATAATGGATGTGAAAAGGGAATGTGATGGATGAAGGAAGCAAAGGGAAACGAGATGAAAGGAGAAGGGATGGAGAATGCGGCAGGAATAAGGAAAGAAGGGATGACGGTGCTGCCTCTAGTGGTCCCGGCAGGAAGCAGTGTGGAGAAAATCGACTTCCTTGATCGCTTGAGAAATGCAGCGGACCAAGATGAAAGAGTGAAAGCAACTGAAACGATGCCAAAAGACGTATTATAATGGAGGTGAAAAGGCCAATAACGGATGCTTGCTTCACCTATTGCACTAACAAGTAAATGAACATATTGGAGATAGGTAGATATGTACTGCTAGTGAATCAATGCAGGGTTTCGATCACTCAAAATCAGTTTGCGAAAACAACTACAGAAAATACAAGGAAACAAATTTGTTTTGTATATAGCGCCACGCAACTATTGTATTGAGGTTGACTTAAACGACCTGCAGTCGTATAAAAGCCATATTTAAGACTGATTAAGATTAAGGGATCTGTTTGTAATATGCATCGCGAATAATTACAAAACTCTTAATGGCAAAAAAGTTTAATAGAATCGGCAAAAGATAACAAACACTAATAGCAGGAGTCACCAATTTCATGAAAATTAAAGATATCGAAAATTAACGAAGATATAATGATTTATTCTTGGAGAGGATAGAAAATTATGTGAGAATAATAGGGAAATGCTGAGAAACAAAAAATAAATGAAACTTATATTTCATACAATTTGTTCTTGAATTTAATTTAATTTGATTTTATTATAATTAATTATATATCAAAATTATGTAATTAAAAATTGATAGTTATATGTAAATTAAAGAAAACAATATTCATCATTAAATATAAAATTAAATTTGAATTGTAAAACTAATTATTAAAAATATAATAAGCATAAGATTAAATTCCAATTTAAATAACCATTTTATTTCAATGTAGATTACTACACGTGATTTATATAATTTATGTAATTTATATCATGAAAATAGTTATAATTTTATAAAAACTCTTTAACAATACTACACAAAATTCTATAAATTCACAAATGAGGTTTTAAAAATTGATATTGTCACCTTCTTGCTCATAAAAATTCAATATGTTAGCAAAATAAGAAAAAAGGTAATCTCATAAAGTTTTCAGTGATAATATGTCAACGCGATTGAAGAAATACATGAACGTAGGTTTTTGGACGACCAGCTTCAGCACTGTTGGAATTTTCGCTTCCGTGGATAACCTCATACCGAGGCAACGTTTTAGCCCAAATTGAAAAAAAAAAAACTTTCGACAGTTCCGAATAAAGAGTGAAAAACAAAATGAACACTGGGGTACTTTCGAATGTTGTAATTTTTCATCAAAATTTAATATGGTATGAGAACTATGTTTATTTTTCGGGACACAACATCTGGAAAATCAACTTAATAAAACCGAAGTTTTGGTCAAAGGGCTCTCTTAAAATTTATCGTTTTGAAAAGGCATCTAATATTAATTTTGGGGCATATCCCTTGAAATGCCTGCTGACAAAAAACCCCGTCAGGTGATGTGCTGGGGATTAAAGCGAAGAGAAACTAAATTTTAATGAGGTGTATCTTATTAAAGCGCGAGGAAATTAAGTAAACAAATTTAGCCCTCGTTTAAAAATCACCAAAACGAGAATACACGAATGCGCTCTAATTATTTCAAACTCCCGTCTCCAATGGTGCATGGGGTCCTGGGTGAGGTTTGCCAAAAAGGCGGGGCAGACATAAAGAAAATAAACGACTTTCCGCTTTTCATTTTGTGGAAAAATAGGATGCCAAAATCCTCGGAAAAATTCGGAAAGCTTTATTTATAAATTTGGGACGTCTCGCAGTATCTGAAAAGAGGAGGAATTAAAAATTTGGAAAGGGTTCCTCCATTGGCAGGCTCCGGAGATGACGCGCCCGAGATCCCAAATGACGGAAAACTTCCCGAATTAACATTTCCTGAGAGACGCTTGCGACTAACAGAACCTTTGGAAATTGGTGCCTCTCTGTGTCTATTCATGGCATCGCCTCAGACTCATCTCGACATCGGTCGATTCAGAAATGTGTCTTTTCTGAAAAGTAGTAGAAACAAATACTCATCCCTCATTTATGATAGTGCACTTAGTTTAATTGTCACAAGCTCTAGAAATCATTCGGAAATATTTTTTCGCTGTAACATATTTGTTTTTTTACAAGTTTTAAGAAAAAAATCACTCGAGTATGCTATGATCGTCATCGCTTTATATGTACTAAGAATGCTACAAAATAACCGTTGTCTGGTAGCAAGTGAAAACGGTCAACGTCACAATAAAGTACTTATAACAGTAGGTTATATTTCATTGTTAATACAACTGGGTGAAATATTATGAATACAACATACATAATATTATATAAAATTATAACGCTCAATAGTCCATAACATAAATTCGAAGAATAAGGTAGTTGTCAGAGTATAATCTAGATAGACGCGATTTTCTCTTAACATTCACTCGATATTTTTCCGAAATGAAAATGATTAAAGAAAAACTAACTCCACCTTGCTGAAGATTTACCCACTTCCATACACGAGCATATTACCGAGCACATAACGCCCTATGGGTAATTCTTGATCCAGTTAGATGCATCTAAACCTGCACGGACTATTTATACCAATGGTTCTACTAAGGGATATTCTATTCTAATGGATAGTGAAGAAACAATATCTTTGAATGTCAATCTCCTATCAAAATGTACACATCGTTAAATCTCCATAATTCCAGCCTCCAATTACCTCACATCTTCGGCACGTGTATCTTTCCATTTACATTTCCAACAACCGTTGCCTTCTCTCCACCTCTCCGAAACATACCTTCGTCATTTCCTAACGATCCTCAAGTCTCTCATTCCAAGTCCATCCATCACTCTCGTCCAATAAAGCAGACATTGAGGAGGTAGTCTGACAGCTTCAGGCATTAACAAACGTTTTTATCTCGGAAGAAGGCCAAATTGCAAACACCAGTAGTATATTGTACCAATAAATATTAATTACGAATAACTTAAGGATTAAGCTTGTATAGATAATAAATACTAGGCATTTAATCCTAGAAAGTGCTATGGGAAGCTAGCATAAGGAAATGTATGCTCAGAAACTAAGTTAGACTGCCCAATCTCAATGAAGAATAGTTGTTTTCTTTCTATCTCCGGCTAGCAACAATAACGTTTTGCTATATATTACTATTTATAAATATATAAATACATAAACAGCACAAGACTTTCAAAAAGGACTGAAAAAATATAATTTGTAACAAAAAAATTCAACAGATATTTTTTTAATAAATACAAAAAATCTTATGAAGAAAGAATAAAATAAAATATGCAGGTTCATTATTAACAACACTAAGTAACAAAATATAACTTTTTTTCTGTCCTTGGGCATTGTTTTCTCCTGCTCCCCATGTCTTTGACTGATACTGTACTGATAACTATCAATACTGTTGAAAAATTGGTCGAAGATGAGTTAATTTATATGAATGGATCCAGAGAATGTGAGAGTATACTATTGTACAGATGAGGCATGCGGTGAATCAAGGGCCGTGATGTAATGGAAATTCGAGGGAAACAAAGAGTTTGATCTAGTTTCACGGGAAGGCTCACAGAGGGAAAAGACAGAAACTAAATCATATGTCCTATATGTACCCTTAAGAATAATCTGAAAGAAACTGAGGTGATTGCGTGTTAAACGCTCAGTGTCAGAAGATATCAGTAAGAAAGATGAGATATTTTCTAGATTAAGGTTTTAAAGGGATGATGACGATATATTACAAGAAGGTGAAATGTTTCGGAGGAGTTGAATATTATAATTGGAAGAGTTTGAGCAAACAGGAGAACAGTAATCAATTATAATCGATTACTGAAAGTAATTGAAGATGAATGTTCTTTATGCAAAGAGATGAATGTTAATAAACGATTCCTGCATTAATTATGAGATGCTTTCTTTTCATCTTCTTCTTCCATCTCATCGTTTAAAAAGAGAGTTCGGCTACAACGACTTAATTAGATACAATATGCAAATGACTACCTTTTCAATTTCTTCCCCAATTAAAAAACAGTTTGCTAATATCTCTCTTCGGTTAAGTACAAATTGGACCACGAGATTGATTAATATTAATTTATTCCCCACAAAATTGACTAACATTAGAAAGTTCGCTAACTTTATCACAAATTTGTTGTAACCAAAAAGGATAACGATCTATTTAAACTCATGCAATAACTCGGATGTTATTTTTCCAATAATATTTGCAATTTCTAGAATTTTTATGTCTTAAAAAAACCACTTAATTAAGTGTATTCATTAATTATCAATAATACTGACCCTTTTGAGCCCTAAGATAGGAAGACGTTAAATTGAGGGAGACCATGAATGTGAGGTATAGACTAGAAAACATGCTGGATTGATAGTAAAAATCGACAAGAAAAGGGCGGATATGGCAGGAGAATAAAGAGTTTTAATCGTCGAAATAAAACGAAGGTAAGGGTAAAAGGGTGTTTCAAATATTGAGAGGGGATAACAAAAGAAATCAAGCGAAGGTAGGACGTTAGGAGAAGATCAAAAGGCAAAGGCGAAGTTATGAGATATAAAAGGGAAGAATAAGTTATCTAGAGTAAAGATTAGTTCATTATAATGGGAATTTTACACGAAGCTACACATCCATTTAATACTTTGTTGGAAGTTACAGCGTTACCCATTCATTTTTCTCGCTACGCAAAGAGCCATTTTAAATTTAGACATGTCGCTATGCAAATTCACTCAGAAAAGTAGCTAAAAAGTCACTGAAAATGTATAAAACTAGCAAAATAGCTTCCAAACCCACCTATTCAATACTGCGTAGGAGTTAATTACGTCAACAGTATTCAATTTCAAAATTTTGTGCCACGCATAGGCTTTGATGCCAATTTATTCCTGAAAATATCGCTAAATGCACCTGGAAAAGTAGCTAAAAAAAGTCGCTAAATTCAGAAAAAGTTTTTTTCTATCATTAATTAGCTTCTGTAAATATATTATCCGTTCGTAAATAACACACACTAAATGCTTAAGATGATAACAGTCCTTTATCAACGGAATGTAATGATATTTCAAATCCGTAGAAAAAGGCCGTCGAACCAAATTCCCCATTGAGCCTCTATAACAATAAATAGCGCTTAAAAAAGAGAAAAGCCGCTGTATCTAAACACAAGATCGCAAAATTGGGACATAAGCGAAATGGTTCTCCTTTCCCTACTACTGACATTAGAAGAAGTCCGTCAATCAAACATTTCGGCCAAAGAAATCTCCGTCATCTACAGCATGGCAGGGTGTCTGGACGTTTCGGTTTACCGGTATTTTTATCGGATTTTAATCATTACACCCAATGCCCTTTAACAAAATTACGGGACGCTCAATTTGTGCTGATTATTTTGGAATACTCTACTAAATCAGTTCCTATGAGTGAAATGGCGTATTTTTTAATCACTGAGCTGTGTGCTCATCAATAAACGTGATTTGAGAGCTATTGATCCATAAATCACTGTTTTCAAACCGATAACCTGCTATTTTATTTTATTTTTATTTCATTAAGAACCAACAGTATTTCATTCTACCTAATTTATATTATGTATATTTAATACTACTACTCATGACAATGTTTTCAACTTTCTTACGCGCATAAGTATAATAGATAAGACATTGCATAATTTTTCGATAAGAATAATAAAATTTTATGTCAATAAATACATTAAAAGCCCATTTTGGTATAAATAATGCAAAAACGAAAGCAAGCAGCTAATTGAAAGTATTCTAAAACTCCTAACTACAATAATGACTGAACAGGAACATTGTCCCGGATTCATCCCGGTATTCTTCCTGATTGTGTCTCGATTATCCCGGAGTTTTCGTCTTTAAAGTAGTAAATGTCCAGGTTTTCTACGACCGGTCTCTGGGACACCCTCTCTGCAACGCAACTATGATCCATAAGGCTTCGAAAACGGCTCTCCGGTGTACTAATTTCCGAAATTTCGACGGACTTGCTCCAGCAATTTTCGAAGGACGTGTGTGTGTGTAGAGTATCCTTCGGGAGAGCCTTAAGAGTTCCCCCACACACTCAACCCGTGAATATACATAAAGTTGAGAAAGGGGGTTGCTGGGTGTGCCGCGGGGGCGTGAATGATTGATGCGGGCCTTGAACGCACGCACGCCGTGTGAAGCGAAGGGATTTCATGAATGAGTAAACGCAAGTGTCCACAAGTCAGCGTCGCGTGCCTCTCTTTCCCTCAATTGCGAAATCAGGCCAATTCGAGGAATCTCCGGAGACATGCAGTCTATCTCGTCGCTCCACCAGACACATCGAAGATTTATTGCGCGCAGTCTATGACCTGAGAAAACGCTCTCGGAAGTAAAGGCACAGATCGCGAGAATTGCGGCTATCGTGAACAATGGCTCTCAGAACACGGAGAAAAACACTTCATATCGTCAGGGACGAAAACCTTTGACAGATCATCAATGCTTATATTGATATGAATTTATTTCGTTTAAACACACATTTTCAGAAATTACTTTTTTGAGTGGGCGAAATCTCAAAATGAAGAAAATATATAAAGAGAGAGAGGTTACAAAACAGAAAAAGTGAAAATGAAAATTTATAATCATGCATAAAAACTAAACCTTCCATTTGTCACTCTGGTATATCAAAATTGATTATGGGAGGTTCAAATAACATAAAAGCAAAGCATAAAATTTACGGAAAAAATTAAAGAAATATTAACACGGGAAATTGAAATGTGAAATTGCGAAGGTAACTGCATTTTAAACCCCAGTATAATGTTTTTTGTCGTTAAATCTGACAGCGAAACCACTAACTAAAAAATAACATATTTCTCGAATACTTTTTGGAAATTATATTTAAATAAACAAAAACTGTCCAAAGTAAGATTCGATAATAAAAGCACCACCAACGAAAAAACTTCAAATTGTAAGATAATATTCACGATAACGCTTCCTATAAATTAGATGGCTCGATACATTATTTTAATTTTGTATGAACTACCATGATGTAATCCAATTTACTCATAAAATGAGTATTTCGCATTGTCTATTAGAAAACTTCCCAAGGATAAACGGACATGAAAAAAGTGTGCCAAGACCCGGGTCTTGAACCCGAACCTTCCGATTTCCGGTCAGTAGCTCTACCAGTTAGTCTATCGAGCCGGAATTAATGCTCTACGAATTAAGCTATCAATCGTTAAAAGTATTGGTTCGAAAGAATAATTGATAGAGCAACTGACTGACAGGGTTCGACTTATGTTGTCCGACTTTTTTTATGTCCGTTCTTCCTCGCGAATTTTCCTACGTGCAGGATCTTGTCGTGCAAAGTCACCTTTCATCTGTCCTTGTTGTCTATTAGGTTGGAGTAAATATCAGTAAGTGCGTTGAAATCAATAAGTTCATTTTTCCGAGATTGTTCGTAGATAAAATGTTACCATTAAAACCACGTTCAACCACTATCAAAACTACGTTCCTGAAACCTTTATAATTATGGATATGTCACACTATTCTCGCGATTTTGGAACCAAACAGCGCTAATGTTCAATGTCTAAGAAGCTAAGTAGTAAATAAATAGATTAATTAGCTTTAGATTTAGAATGAATGTTGGTATTTATTTAAATAAAACTATCATCAGATCAATCTAATTATGTAGATAAGCCTATGTTATAATGTTACTGAATCATGCTAAATTAGTTATATTATATAATCACAGAAGATGTACATAAAGGACTATTCCTAGATTATAAAAGAAGGCTTTACTCACTTGGTTGTAGAAGAATCCAGTTCGTCAACAAGCGCAGGGAATCTTATACGGCCCGGTGGTCACTATCCTTCACAAATTTCAAAACCTAACTCACCGGTCAAAGTTTCAATGGTTTGCTTAACGAACATCACTTATTGAAACTGCTGAATTGAGGATTGCAGCTCACTCACTAAATAATCGCAAGTAACTCAATCCAAAAACTATTATTAAGAACCGAAATATTCCTCGTAGCAATAGTGGAGTTTCGTGGATCGCTGTTCGAATACTTTTCAACTCTAATTGCACTTTTCAGCACAACACTTGCGTAAGTAGAATCGTTCTGTTTACGTAACTTTTAACATAAGAAGGCACATAGCACAATAAGCTGTTAATTGGTTGAAAATCGCGTTCCTTTAGTCCTCCCTCGTGATACATTGACTTTTCTTTTTCTACCTAAGCAGAGTCGCATGCACAGATGGACTGACGTCGTTTAAAATTCAGCTGATGAGATGTCGTTCTGAGGCGAGCTGTTCGCAGCTATCTTTCGCAATCCTTTCGAAAAAGTAAGGAGATAACGAAAATTTCAATGGCTCCAGCAATTTATGAAAACATTAATGGTGTACTTGTTTTGAGAATTTAACCTTCACGTCGAACTCCATCGCAGTAAAAAGGTCTTTTTAGTTTTGCTGTTTGTTCGATAGCGGACGTACATCCAAGATAGTGGTGTAAGGGCATAGCAATCGTCCATGGACAGCACAATCTAACAACACTATTTCCGGCGGAAATTACTTGAAAAAATTCTTAAGTCTACTTTAAAACATGAATAAAATACTCCCAAATTTTAAAACAATTCTGTTTATTCCTTCCCTATGTAAAAAATTCACGAAAAACAACAAAATCTCGGTCTCCTAAACCGGTCCCTCCCCTTAAAGAGAAGAGAGAAATAAGCTGTGCAAAAACTCTATCATAAACTCGAGACTCGGAGTCAAAACGTTTCAATAAAAATTCACATAAAGTTCAATTTTTTCATTGCTGGCTCCATTTTTCTTTGCAACATTAAATTATAAATAATGTTTCTATACAATCAACACCAAAAAAATGTAAATTAAATTAATATTCTACATTTGGTAGTAGATTATGGTTAATTAATCAAATTTTCAAGAATTTGCACGAAATTTTTCTTAAGAGGCCGAGGCTTTACTGTGGCTGTAAACAACGGTTTCCTTTTACACCTATTGAGGTTGATGCCGTGGTAATGGGTTTTCACATCAGAATGCATTGGAACTTTAGGCCCATTTAAATTAACGTTAGGCATTAACTGGCTACACCTTGAGGAGGAAATTTCACCTACATACTTTACACATATTACATACAAGCCTATTTCCTCGCTGAGAATCAATGATGAGTGCTCATTCTTTCCACACAGTTCGGACATTTCAATTTGATAAGTGAACAAAGGACATAAATAATCTCTAGTTCCTTTCAAACAATAATTTAATTTAGGACGTTGAGGTCTCCGTTTCGAACCCAGACGATTCAAAGCATTCTGATGCGAAATGCATGTAAAGTTAACCTCTTGCAATCTTTATTTTTACAGCAGAATTAAAAAAGAAAAATCACTGTATTAGCTTTATATAAATTACATAAGAGATATCCAATTTCATATCATCGATTATAGATTTCGACCCTAAGTAGGTTATTTATGTAGGGATTCACACATCACTGAAAATATCTGTTTTTGAACCACTTTCCAATTGAAACAGGCAAATTGTAAAAAGAGATACTTCAGATTCTCTTCTCTACTACTGAAATTCGATCATCTAATCGTACTTACGATCCTCCCGATGATTCTCCATGGACACTTCAACTATTACTACATAAGCCTTGGCACAAATACTATCTTTAATCACTGTCATAATAATTATGGTATTATCATAACTTAATGTTCTTTTCTTTATATATATATTTTTACTTACCTGAGTAAGTACTGTTACTGTAATTTTAACTTGTGTTACTATTACTCTATGTTCACCATTATGTTCTAATACTCCTATGTTCATATTTTTTATATTACCGAAATTTTCCATGTATATTACACATTTTTTCCAAGAAAATACGTTAAAAAAGTAGGGTGCGTATTACACATGGCTACAAACATCATCTTTTTATTCGGGCTGTAGATGGCATTTTAAGTAAATAACTCAACGTGCATATATGTATTCTGATTTCACGTTTATTCTGAAAAGAACACTGCTGCATATTAATAAAATTATTAAATTAAAACAAAAATTCAGAGGGGAAGAACCTGTTACTTACAGATCACATTGAGGAATCAAAGGGGTACGTAAGAGCAAGGGGGAAAGCCATCCATTAGCTGCATTCCATGCTTGCGCGGTGATCTGTCGGGTGCTGAACGGTCCGGCAGATGACCATACGCGAATAATAGCGTAGAATTCTATTCTATAAAAGCCAAATGCGTATTATACATGGTGATAATAAAATTCTCACATTACGCTCGTATTAACGTGGGTACGTCTTATAGCGGGTGCGTATTATAATTGGAAAATACGGTAATTGCTTTATAACTATATAATTTTGATATAACTATGTTGGTTAAACACTAATTCCAAGGTGTTCTATATTATTGAATGTCTTACCAGTACAATTCATGTGATTCTGATACAAATAAAACTATTTTTATTGTTATTATAAATTAAGGAGGACTACTTCTTTTGACTAAATTTTCTCGGAAGTTTTATTCAAAACGTTCTCTTCATTGCATAATTCGTATACACTTTTATTCCATCTGGTTCGGCATCTATCAATATCTACGTAACTTTTAATTTTCTCAAACATCATTGTATACACCACACACAAGACTTTCTCGATATTTCATCATCACAAACTACTTAAAAGCCCTTGCGAAAACACTATTCTCTCTCGGCGTTGTTTCTTTAAAGCCCGTTTCAAAAGTCGACGGACGTCAATTGATGGGAGCATCAGGTACCGAATTAGTGAGCGTTACAAAGGATTGGAGGAACACGGAAAATAACAAGAGCCGAAGAGGGAAACATTTGAAGAGGAAATGGATGATCGCAGATGTTAACGAAGAAAAATATTTGGGAGGGGAGAAGCAGATGGGAAGTCGGATGTGAGTTTGTGGAGAGTGCAGCCGGAGATAGACCAATATGACGTTTAATCAGTCGACCTGTCGAAAAGACCGAAAAAAGAACGCAGTGGAAAACGCGCGTGTTTTTGGGGGACGTATTTGGAAATAGCGCCGAAGAGACGAGCGGAAGAATTAAGACGGACGTGCGCCATTCATTTGTCTCCGCGCGTTTATTTCGGTGGCTCATTTGGAAATGGAGGGCGGCGTTATGGAAAGGGCAAAAAGAAGAAAGGAAAAACTGCTTCCTCCTCCACGTCTACTCTTGTGTGGAGAGGTGCCTCGAAATAAAAGCACGTGTATTCCTTCCTCATCTCAGTATGTATCTCCTTCATGAGTAGAAAACCGCAAAAATGCTGTGTATACGTCGCTCCATCCACCGCATAGCCGTTCAGTACCATGGAATGGTTTCATGGTCTCTGTCAGTTACAAAGATTTCAAAGCGTATCATAGTGTCTGCTATACGTTCTTTGGAGAATATTTCCTCAAATCAGGGTTTTGGTCTGTTTGGGAAATCGCATCTATTATCTGTACACGCTGCTCCGGATATACCGTATATACTCAAGTATAAGCCGACCCGAATACACCCGAAGCACCTAATTTTATCCCAAAGAAACTGGAAAAACTAATTGCATCGAGTATAAGTCTTAGGTGAGATTGTTGCCCAGTCAAGAAGTCCAGTCAAACATGTTTGTTTTCAATCCAACAACACCTGACGGACATTAATTGAGCAAGTGAGGAGTTTGCAATACGATTTCCGGCTACAGAAAACCTTTTCCACCGAAGAACCGGTAAGTGAAACTCTCACTGCATTAGCCGAGGGGGACTTTTTCAGCATAAAATATGTGCTTAAAAATCAGCTTGTATACGAATATATACTACGGCATATATAGAAAATGAAAACCTATATCTGAAACTATAAGCGTAATTGACTTGGTCCTCAATTCTAACGGATAAAAACACACTGGACATCAATATTTTTCATTAAATTTAATAAAAAAACGATTATGCTTTTTGTTTTTTGGAAACCATAAACACCTAACGATGGAGCAATTCACAACGGTCTTTTTGCAGTAAAACTTAGCGGAAAATGAAAGTTATTGGCGATAATTAATTATGTAGCATTGTAAATTTATAAACAGGAAGATGAAGATAATTATATTAAATGACAGGAACAGTATCCAACGAGAAAAAAATAAAGTCGTTAATGTTTTATTCTTGAAGAGGTAATTAAAGAATAGTTTAATTTGATAAATCACCCCGGGTTCGATCCATACCCTTCTAATGCAGATGGAAAACATGGGACCAACGAAACTGATGCGGATCACAATGGTCAGAATTGGAAGTTTTTGCACATTTCTAGAGGCCACTGTGGCCACGACGTTTTTCAATAAAAATTTGCGAGAAAAAATAGTGATTTCGTTATTTAGCATAGAGACTTTTTCTACAGGATAATCACGATAATAAAATTATATTATATGAAAAAAATCCAACAGGAAAAAATCTCTAATCTTCAATTCTTAAGAACGTAACTTTATAATAGTTAATTTAATTCCAAGAGCTCCTAAGGCAGAGAGGAAACAGAAGCCAAAGAGATACGACAAAAGAAGGTTTCGCATGCCAAAGAAACGTCCCCGGGAGCCGAAGGCGTCCTCACTTCCTTCCTCTTCGCACAGTTCACAAACTTTCGTTTTCCCCTTTTTTCGGAGGAATTTCGCCTCGGAGAGCCAAATTACAAAGACGCAAACAAAAGGAGGTAAACTCGGAGGAAGAAAGAGAGAGGAAAGAAAAAGGCATTGTATTCGAGAAGGGAATGCATTGATCAAGTAAAGCGTGACGATTCGGAGAGGAAGTATCGAGGATTAGGCGAAATCCCTTCTTTCTCTCGCATTGAAACAACAAGAGTCGTAAAGAAGAGGGATAAGACGGATGAGGGGATTCATCTCCCTTTGTATTCCTCGACACTTTCCCTCAAAACTTCCCTCGCCTCCGGCACACTCCTCTCCTAAAAGCCAATGCTAAGACTGTATTACCGCCTCAGCGGTGTGGGTTCTCACCATTGTTTCTTCCGCTGGTCCACTGAGTTTCGCTCGCGAACTCGAGGAACAGGTTTCTGCATCAAGAATCTTCCGAATCTTAGACTCCGAGGGGATCCAAAGATTCATCTCCGGAGGGCCCCATTAGCATTTGGGGAGGCCTCCGGGGGCCTAGGAAAACATTATCCCGCTTAGACAAATAGACTTTCCTCGCGAGTTTTTTTACAGCTTCATCTGATGCAGTAATTGAATAAATTTGGGAAAATACTCGGATACATTCGATAATAATGGGCGACTATATTTAATGGTGAGACTAAGGTTTACAAGTCTCATCCTACGTACAGCCCTATGTCATTTAATATCCCAAGAAAGAACTTTTAGGAATATGACTAAATTAGTTAAAGAGGGAAATATTCTGTAGATTTACAAAATAATTCAGTTACAATCGCTCATACATTTATAGTACAATAGGTTTCGGTGGTGTAAGGGTGCACTTAACCATTACCTCAGAGGTTCCGAGTTAAAAAAATTATTTTCTAAGCCCCGCAAACATCCATCATAGATAATTATATTGGCTTTCTAAGCACAAACAACTACAAAAAATATACACAAGCAACAATTTCCTAACCAGAAGAATCCGATTAGCCGGGAATCGAATTCGGGATCTCGTGTCAGCGACACCGCGGAGAGGTTACTTCGAGTTTAGGTTTAGGTGTGGGTGTTAGGTTACTGTTACCGTGGACATAGGCCAATTATGGCTTCTGACACGTTTTTGCAAAGAAATTAACTAATTATTGCAAATTCCAATCGAAGTGCGTTTATTTGCCATTCCAGCTTTAAAACGTTTAGTGATAAACACATACATGAAACCGCTATATGATTATTCCTCCCCAGTATGGTATGGCCTCACAGAATTGATTTTAGGGCAGCAATCAGTCCTGGGGCTGCATTTTGAAGATCTCTGCCATTGACTAATTGTTTGCCTCTCCTTATTCTGCCAATGGGCTCTAAAAACATACCATTTTTTAACAATTCACTGACACCCTGCGAAGATGTTAGTAAATAAGAATGTGCAGGGATCAAAATCTGACCAGGGGCACCAGCGATCCAAGACAGCATATCTAAGCACAAGGTTGACATCTAAACCACCAAGTGGAGAGAGATACCAACATGATTTATTAACCAAAATTATTCTAACATGATGCAGATATAAACTGAGATAGAGGCAGTAAAAACCCGAAGAATATTTTTGGTTGCCTTGTTGCATTGTGTACACGATGCAGAATTGAATGTTTACAATTATTTCTGAATCGAAAATATGGAGTTCCGCCAAACATCGTTCGAGAAGATTGATTTTACCCTTAGTTTTGAAGACATGAACATAAAAATCTCATAAAAAATGCAAAATTAATTTCTCCACGGCTCAACTCAAGTCTTTGTCTTAGACTCGACTTCTAAGAAACTTCGACGCCCTTTCACTAACCCCACCTCCAATATTTTATTCCCACCCGAACCCATCCCTCTATCGGCGTCTCTTTGAGCCAACTTTCCATCCGAATCCTGCCTCAGGCACAAAAACTAACTCCTTCCTCTTTCCTTCTCATCTTCCTTATTTCGGCATTCGTCGCCCCCTCCAACATTACCTCATACCCTCCCCATACCTTACTGTTTACCTCCCCCACAATCCCCCTTCGCTATCCGATACTCCTCCATAGACCCTTTCACTTGTACCTTACCCTTTCCCTCACCCCTCAGTCCCTTTCTTTGCTACCGCATTCCCCCACCCCATTTCCCCAACATTACCTCATACCCCACCATTATACCTCATCCCCCATACCTTACCGTTTACCTCCCCCACAATCCCCCTTCGCTATCCGATACTCCTCCATAGACCCTTTCACTTGTACCTTACCCTTTCCCTCACCCCTCAGTCTCTTTCTCTTCTACCGCATACCCCAACCCCTTTACCTCATACCCCACCATTATCCCTCATCCCCCACACCTTACCTTTCCCTCCCCCTTCAATCCCTTTCTTCGCTACCTTCCCATTTCCCCATAACCCTCCCATCTCTTACCCTCTACCTCACCCCCTTCCTTCGGTACCCCATATCCCCCACCCTATTACTCCTCCCCCAAACTTTACCCTTTCCCTCCCCCTTTCAGTCCCTTTCTTCGCTCCTTCCACGTCTCCGCCTTCGAAACAACGAAAACTCATTAAAACCGAATCGCTTTAAAGAGATAAATTACGTGGGGTAGGAAAAGAAAGGGTTTTTTCCGAGGAACGCGAAAAGGGAGGGAAGATAGAGGGTGGATCTGACTGAAAAAGCAGGTATCGATTGTCCTCAGCCATTCCCTCATTTTTCACTCGCAATTTCCTCCAACTATTTTCTTCTCTTTCTCCGAATCCCATTTCCGTCCTCTTGCCCAACTTTCCCTCTTCCTTCCTCGAGAGTTACGCACTCCCTCCGCAGACGGCGCTGACAGGGAAAGAGACTCCGGAATTAAGATTTCATCGCTTCTTTTAATTTTCCACCCCCGATGATTTTTCTTGGGCCCAACCCTTTCCGGCGCCGTTCATTCCTTCTTCAGAGCACGCTTCGACGCCTATTCCCAGGGCCGCAATGCCGCTGCAGTGTGCTTAGCGAGCATTCAGAAAGATCTTAGGAGGCTGTAGAAGCGGAATTGATGATACAAGTTGGACCATTATACTTAAGATATTGTCCATAAGCAATACTGATAGCTACAAACTATTATTAACTTACTAAATTCTATGATTTTATAGCAATAATTCCACCTCATAAATTAAAATTGTATGTCGGTAAAGAAGATGAGCATAATTAAAGATAAAATGATTAATTCTTAATTCTTGTAATACCAAATATAAAACTTATTAATAAAATCATTCATCAAAAATACTTCCCAACGTTTAGTAAAATTCTTCCTTGATAGCCAAAACGCGAAGAAATTTTCCCGTATTACAACGTAGTCACAGTTTTTTATTTATTTACCAATTCATCACATATAGCTGAAGAAACCAATTTAGAGTAAAACATAACATAACAGATGTATTTTGGACCATGATATGTCTATCTCTAAAAAATCGTAAAAATCATACCACTTCAGAAGAATTTTGATTGCTAACAAGAGTTATGAGAGTCCTTAAAATACTATTCGATAAGAGACTGAACGACTTAGCTGTATGAATATATACAAAGGAAGCTTGTTAATAAAATTAATATACTTTCGGCATCACACAATTGACCCTGATATCCAACCTCGATGAATGGAATATGTTTCACTTATCTTTTGGTACAGGATAGAGAATAGTATCTTCCACCTACGATTGTTAGAGTCTTGCTCATGGCTGTGATGACATGAGAGCCACTGTGGTATTAATGATACTGAATAACGACAACGATTGAGGTCTCTTCTAATAAAAATGCCAAGAATAGTGTTACTCGTAGGGTCATTGTGCCTCACTTACGCAGATATGTTCCGCTTACAGCAGTCTTGCTTTGTAGGGAAAGAAAGTGCAAACTACCTCACTCCTCATCTTGCTAAGTAAGTCTCATTCATCTCTACTAGCTTTTTCAGCTAATAAAAAAGGAGTTACGACCGGCTGTCGGTCTAAATATTCTACAGGGAAATCATACAATTACCAAAATTAGACCAAGGAGATGCAAGAAGCAAAACACTAGTCATAATTCAGAAAGAGCCGCAGTATTATAAAAAAATCAAGTTTCATGGATGCAACTTGCGCATGAGGAAGAAATAACTTACTCCCCGTGGGATGATTAATGCAATAGATTTCTTGTACTGCGGCTGGCAGCTACAGTGCATATATCACGGGCGACCAAGCTTCATGTCACTGCGAGTCATATTCACGGGATTTCTATACTACTGTCATTACTATTTCATCAAGACACTGTTTCTTAAGTTCGTAGCATTAATTTGATGATATTCAAATAAAAAACTACAAAAAAGTCCCTACGTCTAAATCAATAGCTCATACTACGTAATTATTGACTGTTGATTGTAGGAAGCCGTATTATATATCCAAATATGTACGAAAAAATCCAAATAAATATGAATATTCATTCGTAAATTAATGAAAGGTAAACTTCTTGCATTCGATATAGCTTCACAAAGACAATGAAAGCTAAGTCATATTTTCACAATGAAAGTAGGTATGACAATATGTGAAAATAAAACATCGTTACTGGATCCTTTCGGATATTTTTATATTGATTTATAATCACTCCCACACTTTCAAAGATAATACGAAACAGATCAGTAAATCAAAACTCTACGACTAATTTTACTCTAAAGAATAATTAACTAATATTTAGCAGATCTGAGAAGCTAAAATGATATCTTCCAGTAACCTGTAAGTCCAGAAATAAGCGGATACAATAAGCACAACAGGCTTAATTAAAAAATAATCGTAAAGGATTTAAAGATAAAATGTGCATAATATCCACTCATGTATGTAATCAATTTAAGTTGGCATAACTACGTGGAAGACTATTTAATAATTAAAAAACTGGACTTAAGATTTTCAACAAGACTTATTAATCGATTATTGGTTTCGGCGTTGTAACCATCATCAGATATACTTACAACAAGTACACCATTCCGCATATTTTTGATCACGACTTTGATTCTAACGACAACTCCTTCATCACCCCCTCCTAACAATACTCAAAATTTAGTCAAGGGGTTTGAATTTTGTCAGTCTCTTGTGCTGTACTTGATGAAGCCTGCAAGACCGAAATCGGTCGTTCATTGAAAAATAGTATGGAAAATACGAATTACAACTTGGGTTTATCCATTCATAGATGTTCAAATACCTTCAAACTATTTGTGAGCAATGGAGTGGAGTTAAAAAAAGTGCGAAAAAGACAAATTGACACATAATTACTCCTTTCAAAAAGTTCCTGAACTTATCTTTTCTCGCGTAAACGCCGAGCAGGAGAAATGAAAAATTCTGATGGTAAAAAGGTAGGTAGGTAGATGTACCCACAGTATGTGGCTCTATATATCACCAGAATTTCACATTTCTCCTGCTCGGCGTTTTCGCGGGAAGAAAAGGGCCGGGAACTCTTTTAACGTAGTAGTATACGAGTAATTATGAACCTTGTCAACAAGAATTACACAATGAAATGAATGGAAAACAAAAACTCAAAATGTAATCGTTTAATAGGCATCTGAAGTCAAATTAGCTGATGACCTTTGTGGTTGGGTGCTAATGGCTGCATCAATTGAAAGTAAACACGGATCTGAAAAGAACTGTTAAGCGTTCCTCACTCAAAGAGATAAAAGTAAACTACACGTTCGAACCTATCACAAATGATACAGCACAGTCAGAAGGAGAGAGAGGCGAGAGATGAACGTCGAAAGAGTGGCGTAAAAGAGGGAGGCAGTGGAGAAAGCGCTGGCGCGAAAAGTTGGGAATGAAAAAGAGAGAATTAGAGAGATAATGAAGATGAGAGAAAAGGCGCGAAAGTTGCGGGAGTGACTTTGAGCAGAGCTGCTTCGGAGGACATAAAAAGAGGAGATCGCTAATTGAAGTAATAGCCACTCTTGGGCGGAAGGAGCTGGAGACGGAAATTGAAGAAAGAAGAAGCTAAGGGAGGAAAGGGACGAAAAGCGGGTTATCAACGAAAAGGAAAACCACGCGATGTCGCCGAGGAATTCCACACAGAATGTGTTCGAGTTAAAAATAAAAACTTCCCCCTCCACGAGAAGGTTTCAAAGAAACCCTTATTGTGTGTGCAAAGGGTGTGTGCCGTGGAAAAAAAGGGGTTGTACTCGACGTATCTGGGGCAGGAGTATTTCCCCCATGCTTCCACTCAATTAAGGGGTAATTGAATAGTCAGCCGTGTGATGGAGCCACGGGCTCTCCTTTTTCCCGCCCGATTGTTTTGTTTCCCGCCAATTTCTCCTCGTCGGTGAGAATGCGATTTTTCTTGTCTCGCTTGTTTCTCTATTAATCCCTTTTAGCTGGGACGAATAAATCAACGGAGCCTTCGGAGATCGGAGAGACTTATTAAATCTCCTTAATTCGGACCCGTATAACGTGTAATGTGGCAATTAATCCGCGGCTGAACTCTCGAGTTAATGAGGAACGATTCCTCGAGGGGCGATGGAGTCGCAATTAGTTCGGGAGAGGAGTCGCAGGTGGCGTTTACGGAGCAAAAAATCGGAAGATCACGGCGATAAGGGGAGCATCCGTCACGTCTGAGGGCGGAGATAGAGTCACGAGGGTTCAGCTTCCTAGAAAATGGCGATTTTTATCTTCTTCTCTTACCCCGTTCAAGAGACAGATTATACCGCCGCAGACATCGAGAGGTACCAAAAATAGTACAACTGTTTTGTTCAAATTCGTCATCATCTTTTTGTAACCAAAAGCAATCGATGTTACAAATGCTACCTGACTGCTAAATTCTATTACTTGATATTGACAATTCTGCTAATGAAAAAACTCGTCGGTAAGGATTGGAAGTTGATTAATAGGTAAAATGTTTCATTATTAACGTCATGTAATACTGAAAGTGTTAAAGGTTAATAGCACAACTGGGCGTGTACCCAGGAAAAATCCCGAGGAAAAACGGACTTGAAAAAAGTCTGACTGGATTCAAGTCCGTTTTTCCTTGGGTCATATAATACATCAGATAAAACTATAAAATATGTTTATCAATATTACTTCCTAGTTTTTAGTAGCATTCCTCCCTTATGGCCAAATCACAAACAATGCTCCATGCATTACAGCCCTAAAATGGTCTTCCCGGTTTCTGATGTGCGTACAAAATAAAATTTTAGTGTTTCGTTAAGATATCCAAGAAATTAATAACTGCGAATAATACATGATATTCTGTTATTAATAAAAGATAATTTTTTTCTTTCAATAGGTAAGAATTCATTAAGAAAATTCAAACAACACAGTAATACAATGTAAAGAATATCCCTTGCCTGTGAACGGCTTACAAATTAATTTACATGGCATGAAAAATTAAAGAAATAGGATTTTAATATAAATATTCATCTTAATGGTCCTCCTGGGCCAGATGTAGGCTCATCAGGAGGCGTCAGGTTAAGTAATCATGAGTCTAAAATAACAATTAATTTAAAATTTTAGTGTTTCATAAAGCATCAGAAATAATATAGTAAAACAGATATGCTTCTACTTATTAATAATAATAATCAAATTAAACAGATTTATAATAAGAACGTTTGTATTATTTATTTTAGTGCAATAAACGTTTTTATTATGAATCTGTTTCTTGTTAGTGACTATCACGAGGTCAAACCTGAGCCTGTCTTTTTATAATCAAATTGTTTTCGTAAATGTTTATATTTTACATTTTCATCTGCTATAAATAAAAATAATTGCCTTATAGAAATGGAATTTACTAAGTGAATCTTGAACAGATAAAGTGTGAATAATTTGAATGTGGGCTTCCCACTTTAAACATTTTTTCATGAGAAACATGAAATGGTTGTTTCATCAATCATACTTACACTCCATTGCGGTATTTTTTCTCTTGGTTTCTCATATGCATTTTTAAATATTCCTTAACTATAAAAATAAATAATTTACAATAGATCATACAATTATAGGAGCACCATAAAAACCGAGAACCACGGCTAAAAGTGAGAGGGTAAGAAAGATGACAGTGGACGTAATGTAAATCACTCTTATATTGTTCATACGGTATATATTGAATAAAAATTAACTGACTCCTCCAACAAGCTAAATTTATCAAACGCGAATTCAAACATAAACTGACATAATTATTCATACAAGTTTGCGATACGTGTGATAATTTAATCCCACCAAGAAAACAGCTCCCAGCGAATATGGAGAGCCATGTTTCACCATAGTTAAACTTAGCGACGACATAACGATGACAGTTTTACAAGTAAACTTCGCGGCGAATGAATGTAATCAAGGGCTCTTTCATTCCGGCGCATAACTCTGACCTCTAGGTATTCATCACGGGAATTATCCTCAGGGTTTGGCGTTCCTCTCTTTAATGGCCAATTCCCGACTCTAAACCGATTTTCCTTCGCTCCGATAAATCCTCCGCGAAATTCATTTCGAGGCCCCGCCATTCCAACTCCTTAATGACGTTATATTTACATACATTTTTCCGAGACATAAATCACTTTTCGGACGGAAGTTTTCAAAAGTTAAAAGAAGAGATGAGGAAAAGAAGGAGAGAGAATTCGACGGTATTGTTTCGCGTACCTCTGGAAATAAACGATTTATTTCCACCCTTCCGTCCCTTCGGACGAATAAATAACTGAAATGAATTTGCATTTCCAAAGCTGACCGCGCCTGTTATTTCGAAGCTCGCTTCCAGCCTACGCGTCACTCACACTTTTCGGCGGGAGGGTTAGAGTGAAAACAGGGAAATGAACAGATGGGGTTTCGGAAGGGTACGAAGGAGATTTGAAATTCAAAATGCGGTGGAAGATGTCATTCGAGGAGGCGAAAATAAGGCTTCCGCGTGCATAAATACGAGGTGTAGGAGATGTTCAAGTCGGTGCAATTAATGGAATACAGCCGCACATTGGCTGTTTTGTTGCCTTAGGAAAAAAAGACGAAACTATTCACCAGTACTTTGCACCATTGTTACTAACAGGATAGTACTAATTCATAGCTTGCAGTTATTCAGCTTTTTCGGCCATTACGTCATCCCCTTCGCTGTGGGAAGCCGTGTAGGTGAACTCGTATGACAGTAGGAATTATTTTCACTTTTAGCTGGTCCGTAATTTTTCCTGTGCTATTTTTGCGCAATATTTCGTTTTTGCTGTACGAAGCGCGAGTGAAAACTGCACCAGTTAATAGAACAAATTTCGGGGAGTAAGTTGATATAATTGTTTCAATGAATTGAATAAGGAAGCATATAGTAGCCATGTTAATTAAAATTTGCTACGTCGGACAGTGGGCTAGAATCGAAAAAAGCTGGCATAAAATAAGAAAGTGGTTTTTTTTGAGTGCGGACTTTGAAACTTCACATACACACTCTTGAGTAAATTTTGCATATAATTGCGAAATTATTTGCTTTGGTGCACGCGCATTACAATTCTACAGGGGGTCGAAGTTGACCAAATTTTACGAAAAATGTCGGTCTTCGATTTTTCCCTAAATTCTTCAACTAAAAGGCGATGAGGTATTAGAAACCTCATTTGTATGATTCATAATATTGGATTTGAATTATCACAGTTGAATATTTGCAATATGTATAGAACAAAACGGAAAACCCTTTTTTTAAGGCAAATTTTCACTTTAAGTAAAAAAAATAGTAGTGATGCACAACGATATAAATGAGCTAACTTATACCACAATGTTCTTTGAAACTTTTTAAAGAGATACCTGAAATAAAATTCTGCAATCATTTCCAACGCAGATAAATATATTATTATATAATTATGTATTATATTATCATAATAATATTAATTTTACCGCTACCCAGAACCCCTCCTACGACTTATTCCCCGCACCCCCTCCCTAGATACACCCCAAGGACCTCTATCCGGACTCTATCCCGCAGCATACCGCTCTATACTAATAATCCATTTCTTCAGACTTCCAAATAAAAATTAGAGGATTGCTTAGCAGTATAATTTATCATTAACGTGGGATGCATGTTTTCATTAGTTAAGAAAAATATCGGAGTTACTGCCGAAATTTATTCGTCGAACTCAGAGAAACCTCCTTCCAAATCTCCCAGTCCGCAAAAATAAAATTTTTATAGCTATATTGGTATCTTTTAAAATTAAATTTGTGGAATTGGTCAGAAATTGAATAATTCTACGCAATCGGAAAAACATTCGAGACCCAACAACAAACAATAGAATTAATCGTAAAAGCTTTATCCGAATCCCAAGATATATTTCTCCAAGGGTAAAAGATACTTCTCTCACTTTTTCTTCGTCGCTTACATTTCTCTCGTAATTAATTAATTTTTTTGATATTCTGAAAGTTTATTTAGTTGCAAATGTACTATAATGTCATTTTTTAAAGTGTTTTTGCGGTTTCTTCCCCCCCCCTTCTCTGTGGAGGTTTTCCCGCAACGTAGGTTTTTCTTTTTCAACCTAAGTTCCAAAGATTTTTTTCCCACACTGTGTTCTTTCTATTTGAATTTCTAACTGTACATAATATATCGACAAACGAAGTTAGGGGTAAGAATGAACCGCATGAGCCTATCCTCCCAATGAAGGGCCTAAATATCTATCTATATACCTCTGTTACTCTGTTAAATTAAACAGAGGGCGAGGAGCAATGATATATGGATGATATAGGGCAGTCTCAGAGAACGAACCGATCTCGTTATAATACAAAAGAAAGCGGAGTTCAAAGGGAAAGCGTCGCTAACGATATTGGCGATCAATGCTGTTATGGAAATTCCACGGATATATGTTAATGTTCTTTCGTTGCTTCAAGCGACCTCTTAAGGGATTTAAATTTCAAAGAACCGAATGGAAGGAAAAAATGAGACGCTCCATTAAGAGAATGAGAGGGAAGAAAGCTTCAGAAGAGGAAATGGTATATTAAAAGAATACTTGGAAATTTGAGATTAAAGCTGATGATACGTTACATATTCTATTGCAATAAGGAATATTTCTGAATATTAGATTGATTGGAGACCGACATAATCTGCAGGCTTACAATCATCATCTGTTGCTCAGTATAATTACAAGAAGACCTGTATTCATTCTGCTAGATGAAAATCTTTTCAACGTGACAAATATTTAAGGAGGAAAAAATTCCTTAAACTAAATGTACCGTGAATAAAAAACTCGGGAGTCGGGAAAAAATCTACCGAACAACGCTGAAGGAGAACATTAAATATTAATTTTGAGACTGCCTACATCTGCTCAAATACGGATGGGAAAACCATTCTTGAACCTCTCGTAGTTAGCACATTACACAATACATAAGATGTATAAGGTAGTTGTTCAAGAAGTGAAAAACAGGGTTTTCAACTGTGACTTGAACCCAGGTCTCCCACTTTCCGGGCAGGTTTTTTTAGCCATTTAACTATCAATCCACGTCCTTTTAGTGGTTAGAACACCCGCTCGGAAAGTGGAAGACCTGGATTCGAGTCAAGTCACTATTTTTCATTCCTTGTACAACTTGGGACAGGACGCACACTTTCTTGTGCAACGTAAAAATCTATTTTACATCATTTTCATATGTAAATGATACAATATTTATGCATAAGATACACTTTACAGAAGGTACATATACAGTAGAACTCCAATTATCCGAACTCCGACTATCCGATTCGCTTTAGGACACCATCTCATATAGCAGTTCTAAATTCGCTGACGTGGTAAGCATAACGGTAGAAACCGAATAGACCTACACGAAAAATAACACACGTGCCTGCCGCTGGGCTGAGTATACTGATTAAAAATGTTTCATAAAAAAATATTTAATAATGTAAATACTACATTAGTTTGATTTAGTTAAAGTATTTTCATTAGTAATGAGAAGTGATGTACACTTAACATGCCAAAGTGTTACCATTTTTTTAATTAATTGGTACGTAGCTCTTTTTTATTCTATATATGTAGTTTTTTCTCGCGTTATCAATGTACATTCAGAATTTAATTAATTATCCGAATTTTCGATTATCCGAATTTTTTATTACCTGAATGGGGTCCGTCCCAATAGATTTGGATAATTGGAATTCTACTGTACATAAATAAGCTATCATTGATGGCACATTATCCACATCACACAGTCGCACACAATATTATTCTTCCCGCCAGAAGTTGGAAACGATTAGAACTTTGAGCACAACTGCGAGGGAAGGACTAAGATGAGGAACGGAAATGACTAAAAGGAGAGTATCACTCGGTTGATGAATGAATATGGACTTGAGGAAAGTCTGAGAGGCCATTTTGGAGGAGTCGACAAGAGAACGTACGACTTGAGTGGTGACGAGAAAGAGACAACTGAGGCTCTCGAGGGGAAAGACAAATCCGAAGAATGAAACAGCGAATGCGTGCGTCTGCAGCGAAAGCACCTGAAATATAATGAGTCGGAGGCAATTAACTCGTCTGTGGAAGAGAACGGCTCGAATGGAAAGTATGAAAGTCGTAAAATTAAATAAAAAGAAGGCAGTATTTCCTGCTATAAATATTGTGAAGAAGTGTATCCACGAACGAGCTAGATCTACACTTCAAAATATAGCGATTTTTATGCCTTACGTCGCTAATTCGAAAAATGCAGTAATATTTCCTTGAATTGAAACAAAAGCTAAAGTAAAAGATTGATGTTCCCTTAAATTTAAAATTAAGGGTAATTTTAACATCGTGGATTTCTCTTTTAAAGTTGAATCCTAAATCCTTCGCATCGCTTAAAAGTTATCTCAATAAGATACACATCTAACTCATCAGAACAAGGAATCATCTGACACATAAGCTGAGAGGTAAAGAAAGTTTATGCCGAGGGTTTAATCTTTTATTTGTTGCCAAGGTACACTCCTGGCCAAAATTAACGCAGCACCTCCCTAGCGATCCTTACGGCCGGTGCTGCGTTAATTTTGGCCAGGACTGTACATGGTGATGTAGCATTATGTTTCTGTAACATCAAATATCGATAATAATAGTTTTGCTCTTAAATAATTGAAAAATATCTAAAAAGGATAAAAAATTATCTTTCTATAATGTCAGGGAAAGTAATTCAATTTATAACAATGGATTATCCGGTAAATAACGTTCGAATTACGCAAAAATTCATAAATTAAGAACAATGATAAAAATAACAGTTGGAGATAGGCAATGGATGCTGTATATATAAACGGGAACAGAAATTCTATTAAGAAGCTGGTGATATCTCAATTAAAATAAGTGCTCCCTCCTAAGTAGAGACATAGGGATTTTTTTTGTTATGACATGAATTTCACACCAAGTTATACGAAAACAACAACGAAATGTTAACAAGCGCACATAATGAAAGTATCTCTGTGATTTTTTATTTGCTTAAAATAGATACAATCAACAAATGAATGAAAGTTTATTCATCAAACGAATGTGCGTTGTTTAGTAATAAATACTGCAACAAAATTTTCCCGCACAAAATATTATGGGAAGAAAAACATATGATAGAAGTGGTTAGCGTTATGCGAATAAAGGCTTACCTGGTCCAACTACCGTATAAGATTTATCTCTCTTCCTTTACCTACACCATTTCTTCAACTACTTAATTTCTATTCTGATGCAGTAATTTTGAATAATCCTATTATTTTTCGACGGTGGATTTCTTTAAATTTATAGCATGAGAAGTCACTCAGAAATGTTATCTTTCTCTTTTAAATATTAAATCGTCCATAAAAGCTTTTTTTATTGAAAATAAAGGTAAAATATATTTAATTGCGTTTAAGTTGCATGTATATATAATGATACCATTCGAAAGGATCCAATCCCTCAATCCCTGAGGATGGTAGCTGGGCTATAAAAATAGATTCTTCTAAGAGAGACTTTTCTTGAAGTCTAGCAGCGTTCACTGATCTGGTCACACCGTCTTCACCGCCCGCATAACGAGTATTTTAAATATTTTCTTTTCTCCGGAGCTTTGAATACTAAACGTGGCAATATCATCAGTAGCCTATGAAAACAAAGAACGTCTCCTGGTAAATAAGTGCATTTCGATGTTATACTTTTCCACAAAAAATTCCCGAACAAAAAATTCTCCACTATGCCTATATTCTTCTTCTCTTCAGCAATCTTGCCGTCCTTCGCTCCTACACTGGTGGACCTCTTCTCTGGATTTAAGCTCTACGCGGAGGCCCAGAGGCGGTCTCTACGCTTAATTATTCCGCTACTCCTTCACGATGAATAATTCCCGCAGCGCCCTCAATGGCCCATTTCTAAAGCGAACGAACCTCGCTTCGATTACACGCTTTTGTCTGAGGCATTAACTTCGCCTTAAACACCGAATATACTCCAGGATTACTATGGTAAAGCACGAGGAAGTGTAATCGAGCGAAAATTAAACTTGTGAGAGGCATATGCTAGGGTTCCATGAACGCTGCATATGAACTTTATAATAGAGGCCGAAGGAGTTAATTAAACTTAAAATGAGCTGTACACGGCCCACTTTTGGTGCTTGGTCTAGGACTCCTCTTGATGATAGGCAACAAACAAAAGCTTATTCTACTATAAGGTCTTTATTAAGGCGAGATTGATACTGAAAGGTCTCTTCTTCCATCTAACCTTTCGTCAATGATGTTATTTCATAAAAATTTTTGTGTAGGTGAATAGAAATATAGAGGAAAACTTAAGAAGGAGTGGATGTAAAGAAAAACCTAAGATGATATCTCAGGAAAAAAAGATCCACAGCAGGACAACACCCACAAAGAAGAGGGTGTGAAAAACCTGCACAAACCTTCTGATATTACAAGCTAAAAGATTATAAAGAAAGCCGTGCATGGGAATTACAAAAGTAGTACTATAACGAAATTACATAAACAGTAATATCATCATTGAGAAGTAGGAAATATATTCCTGAGTGAGGTTAAAATCGCTAAAGTACGAGTAAATCCCGATTAACTTCGGAATTATTTAAGTTCAATTCACTGTTCATTGAGTTTATATAAATCTCGAATCTAAATTTGATATCGACAGCAGCTACCAATTAATATTATGTACACCCTGCGTAAGGGCATTTATTTCTGTATTACTATTATAAAGCTCTGTACTTGTATTTAATTAAGAATTCGGCACTCCACGAGTCCTGGGAGTACGTTCCTACAAGCCACAACCCGGATGATCGTCCCTCTCGGACCATCCTGTGATTCCTTGTATGCCAGATCAGCCGCCATTAGGCTAATTTGGTATATAAGGATGAGGATGGAAGGAGAGGGGAGGATTTTCCTTTGGATTAACTGGGGTATAGGCTGTAGGTTCGTACTCCCAGATCATTATCAATGAAAAGAGAAAGAGAAACGTTTCTTTTATCCGAAAGAAAGTTACGGACGGTTTTTGAACAATATCAGATGAGGATGACCGTTGAGGAGGGGTGCGCTTTTGGCGTTCTTAAACGTGCTGCGATTTTTTCTTGTTTTCTTCGAGTACCGGTGAATGAGACGAGGAACGCCGACAAAGACATCTATTGGAGATTTAAAACCTCTAACTCATTTACAGCCGTGTTCCAATCTTTCTTTCTGTACATACTAATTTGGTTTTAGTACTTTTTTACAATGTTTACACATCTAAAACTTTTTAAATACATAAGCGAGTGATGTTTTTATTTTATAATGCTTTCAATATATATAAATTTCAATCTACTTTTTTTGTATCTGTCCTATAAGACGACCCAGGATACTGGAGGCCGTTTCTATGATTCAACTACCGTCTTATCTGAGGGAATACAATACGATAGTAAAGTTACTGCAGATGACAGACGTACAGTCGTTAAACTCCTTCCTTAGACAGGCGAATCGACACTTTCTGCGCTGCAGTTCGCACACCCAAGTTTACCGTTCGTACGTCAGATTGAAACTCTCCATTCTCCTTACAAAATCACATTGATCCGAGCGCTCCAATCGGAATTGCAGCACTTCGGAGAGACACTCGAAAAAAAGAGTCCATTTTCAGCGGAAATGAGGTCGACAAAAGCCGAGGAAGACATCTTTGTTTAAAGGCACCCTAGGGCACACTACTCGCGGAAACTAACTGAAAATGTAATCCCTGCATTTCCACGAATAGCCACCGGAGGACCGACCGCATTTCCCTTCCACGCTCTCCAGAAAGAAGCGGAGACCATTTCTCGCTCAATATTCCCAGAGCAAATGTTTTTTAAAAATCGAGCTGAGGGTCCATTGAATGGGAAAAAAGATCCCTTGATTGGGAAAAGGCTGGCGGAAATTGCGATGTGCCTTTTTTCCGAGGACGTCGCTATGGCTACCGTTGCGAACCGCCGAGGATTGATTGTTTGCCAAGGGAAAGTATTTGTTCCTCTTAACGAGCACTTTCCCTCTCTGCAGAGCCCTTCAACGTCCCGCGCCTATCCTTTTCATATCTTTGTTCGAAACAACGGCAGAAATTGAAGTGGGGTTCCGAAATAAATACGTGCTTAAGCGCTACATTGGTGGCAGCGGCCGCTTTGCAGACGTTATTTCGGAGAGAATTTTTCTCGACGATGAATAAATTTCCGAGCCAATGAAATACCTCCAAAAAACATTCTGGGGAACTAATTCAGAAAGAAAATTTGTCTTCTTAAATTTTCTAGAATGAGATAGGAATCTTCAAAACAAAAATAAGCTTAATTAAAAGAAGCTTTATAAGTTTTGGTCACAATTGGTTTTCGACTAAAATCTTCGCACATAATATAAAAATATTTCTTAGAAATTCCAATCAGGTAATTAGTTTATTAAATACCTATACATAGGTGATATATATAACGGATAGTAATAATACGTAAAAACAATAATCTTCACTATTTAACGGAGATTTTATTTTTCTATCTGCGAAATGAATGTAATCCTTTATTATTCTCTTACCTTACTTCCACTAATGCAGATTTTTTCTTAAAAAAGTAAAATATAGTTGCAGTTGATAAACTAAATAAATAAATAATCCTTAATTCAAGTGATGATTCCCAATTAATAATGAATTCAGTAATAGAAATTATCAATGTATTCATGCACATGGCAAGATGAATCCAACCAAAATTTGATTCTATAATTGCAAATGTGGTCATGTAAAATTATACTCGAAAATTAAATGAATATGTTTCACTGATTCAATTGTAATATTTTCCCTCGGATGCAGTACGGATAATCAATTTCAATAGATTTTCTTTCGAAGGAGTTGGCCACGGAACATTCACCTGCATTAATCCCCAATTGCCAATCAGTATACAATTTCACAATTCTATCTAAATCATTCAACAAAGTTAGTTTATTCCAGGGTGTGCCAACTTGTTATAGTTTATTCGCAAATTACTTCATTTTAGTTGAAGAAACGTCAAAGAAACTACTACGATAGCCATAAACAATAATAATGTTCCATTAATGATATCGATAAGCTATTAAAAAGGCCCTACCTAGATTTCATCGGATTAGTATTTTATTAGTTATTTTATGTATTAGTGAGTGTACATTTACGGACATACAGTAACAAATGCATATTTTATATTTTTCTAAATTCAACTTCATGTAATCCACCATGTAGATGCGCTATAAATTGATCAACCCTGATATATCATCTCTATTTTCCATTTCCTCACTTCTTTTCCCCAACGATCTTTTTTAGCAATCAATGAATAAACTTCTGAGAGTTATGGTCCATTTGGTAGGTCGTAGATGCGTAGTAATACAAAGGGAGCTAGATTGGCTAGATTCCTCACATTAATGAAGTGAGTCTAGACTGCAAGTCAAGCGAGAAACCCTACCCGAAGATTTTTCGTAAGAATAAATTTATTCCGTGCGCGTGATGGTCACAAGAGAGTGATTTACACGCATCACCAGCTGCACAATGCACTTCTTTCTTTTTGGAATGCGTTAATGACGCGCGGGGCCGAAGTGTCGTCGGCGAGAGGCACTGCGACTCCCGGGGGAATAATTAGAAGGCTGCGCCAAAAGAGCGTTCCGTTAATAGGGTATTTGGAACAAATGGGCGGGAGTTCATCGTGCTCTGCAAGCAAGGTCCTCTTGATGTTGCAGACACCTTCTCGGAGGGCCGTGGAGGGCCCTTCTAAGGAGGCCATCCGGGGCTCGCTTTTCATTTGTCTCGATCTCCTTTTTACGGCTACATCGGAAGGCGTTCACGGCGCGATTTTCAGGGGACATAAAGTGCTAATGGAAGCGGTTTTGAGAGGCTTATGGGATGAAGGAGAGGGGGAAGCCGCTTCCGAAGATGGAGAGTTAGCTATATTTAGTGCATCTTAGCTTAAATACGTTTCGTAGTTTAAACTTGATAGTGCGTACTATCAGTATGCCATTCTTCGATTTTTAATTTACAACTATTATTATTTTTAGGGTCCAAGAGTGGATTCATTCACTTCTAATTCCTAGAAATGTGAAAAATCGATTCAAAGTCCTATTCCACTTCAGAATTCAAGCCGCTCCATGAAACTAATCAAGTCTGAACAACGAAGTACCACTGCAGTACGGCTTAAGTGACAGAATCGCGCTCATTGAAAGAGCAATAGCAATAAGCAATAGACAAAAAGGCAAAAACCAAACTGCAATGTTTCCAAAGCGCCGTTTTAGAGCGAACCTCCAACAAAGAGTTAAAAGGTACTTTGGCAGCTCGTGCAGAATAGACCTCGGAGACAAATCCTTTCGTATCAAGTTGAAGGGGATCTGCCGAATGGGACAGTTTTTACGGTGCCCCTATGAACGGCGATCCTTTTTAGGCGCTGCTTCAAAGAGATTTAACGGCAATACTGGGATCTATTCAGGCTAGGATTAACTTGATCTCGGCCATTCATGATCCCCAACTAGCGCGCACTTCCAATGATGAGCACGAGCAGAAAATTCCCTCCATTCGCTTCAAAGGATACGTATTCCGCTTCAAAGGACACGCCCATTTTCTACTTGAAGCTATCCTTATTGTGTTTTAATTACGAAAATGGTCGTATGATCTATTTTTCAACTGCTTTACCAGTAGGCCACAAAAAGAATGCTAGGAAACCAATTTTTTCCTGAAATTAATGGTTCAATGATGACTATATTGATACGATTATTCATGAAAGCGGATTGAATTTGAGTCGAAAGCTTTGAATTCGGGTTAATTAGAAATGAATCCACATAAACGATCCCTTTTTAAACATTTAAAGGGTTAAATCATCTAGAAGTGGCGCGGATAATTTATTTCTCAGTAAATCAAAAATATGCCGGTTTCAGTGGTGCAGGGATTAGCGTGCTGGAAAACAACGCCGAGGTCCCGGGTTCGAATCCTGGATAAAGCATGATTGCATCTGCTTGTAATTAGGATTAATTGTAAGATAGGTCTGGTTAGTCTAAAAAGGATTAGTATATTTATATAAGTGCTCCTGAAAGCAGAAGTCGTTTTTTCTTAATACTAAAATACACCTATTAAAGACGTGATCATTATTATTATTAAATTAACCTAATAAAGCAGTGGTTTAGAAATTAATAAAACAATTTATTTATAACTTTATAAGTATTGTCCCAATAGTAACCACTGGTCACTTACTAGTGTAACTTGCGAGCTGACCATTTTTACGGATTATAGCCATAAGTTTCGCCTCTCTGGAGTATAATCGTAACTATACCCAGAACGACCTTTCCAGCGAGTAAGTTGAAGCCGTGTAGTTTGGGTCAATGGCAATAATCCTAATACAAACACTCAAGACACTTCCACGCAAATATAATCTTTCTCCATATTTTCTATTCCAAAAAAATAAGTAAATAATAAGTATAAATGATAAAATAAAATAATAAATACTAAATAGCTCTTCGATATTTGAAAAGATTCGAATGGAGGTTATTTAGATACGTTAAATAATTCAGAAAAAGTCATTATGAATTAGGAATAAATTGGATAGAAAATTTATGAGATAGACTTCGCTCTTCACAGATCACCGAAAATATTAACACTTCTCTAAACCGGCTCTCTCTCTATCTATCTTTACTCGACATCATCGAATTATTTTCTGGATCTTCACTTTTGCTAATACGAGAAAAAGACTGACTGATGCCGAAAGATAAGTATAGGATAAGCAAAGGACTTTTAGAATCAAAATATATAATCTCAAATAAGTTATCTGCCACTGAAATTTTCACATGGAAATATGAATAATTACAGCATACAGGGTGCAGTAACATAACTTCCATTTTTAAATGCTTTTAATGCAATAATGAAAAAAGGAAGTTATGTTGCCGCACCGTGTATAACATAACCTATTTAAAGACGATGGAAATGCAATTTAACATAGCATCAAGATGCTTGCGCCTTAAACTACCCATTTAAAAGAAAAGATACTGACGCGGCGTGGTCGTCTAGTGGTTAGAGTACCTGCTCAAAACGAGAGAGAGCTAGTTCGAGTCCCAGTTAAGCCACTATTTTTCATTTGGATAATCTAATTACGATTAATTAATTACAATACATGAAATAAATACTGTTTCGTGTATCTTATTATTTATTATCATCTTAGTCTTTATCCAATACAGAGCCGAGTTACTTCGAGTTCTTGGATATAGATTCCCCGCGAGTCACCAGTGGCGTATGGCAGGGGCTGTAATAACACCATCATCATTACCTAATCTACCTTAATAATCTCTCTAATAGCGAGGGAAAAAACGATCAAGAGTAATAATTTGCCTCTCCGATTACGTCCTTGTAACGTTTTCTCTCGTATAGTTCAATAGATAGACCGACTAGATATCCGTGTTCGATTGCCGATTCTATGTGTGTTTTTATTTCAATTCCGTTTTTACTTAAGATTTTCTGAAATACACGCCTTCTAGTGTTAAAGTCACCTTTAACCCTTTTCCTCGAACTTCACGTAAATGATAAATGAAAGCAAACGGACCTTAAAAGCAGTCTAAGTTTAATGGCGCAGGAAGCCCACACCGGATTTCTCCACCCGCAAACTTCATTAGCGTCATCCAAAAGACCGACCGAAGTTGGAAATTCGGGCTCAAGATAGACGCCCACCAAAAAGAGTGTCTTTTTGAGCTCACATTTCACTCCGACTGTACTAAAACGGAATTTCTTTTTCACGAGAAGAACGCGTCACGCGTGTACTCACGCTGTGAATAACGGCGACAACCGGAAGTGTTGCTTTCGGCGAATGAAGCTCCAGATGCTCTAGAAAGGAGGGACTCACCTAGAAGACAAAAAAGAAAAAGAGAATTAAGCGAAATTGTTATAGGAGATGAAATTGGAGAAGTTTAAACGCACGGGATAAATCAATGGAACGCCTCGTTATGAGGAGTTATGCCTCCCATAATGAGAGAGGGTTCTGAATTAGAGAGGGGATATATCCCTCTGAGGTGAGGGCAGTCCAAGATGGGATTCGACAGGGTAATGGCCGGAGCATAAATCTCACCCGGATCCGGGGCAGAAACAAAAAAAACGGAAATTTCCGGGAGAAGGGCTAATCACCACCATCTAGGGGATGGCGCCAAAAAGAGTAACTTGAGAAGCGAGCGTTAAAATTTTTACGGGGATACTGGTTTTGAAATAAAAATGTAACTTTAAATTAGAAAAACTTTTTTGGTTCTTACAAGTAAGAAAATCACAAGGAGATCGTGAAAATAATTAATGTTTGCGGTATGTTTCAAAATCATACATACCAAATCGGTATAAATACAGTAAAGTCCGAAGGCTCACCCCATCTACCGCCAGTTATTAGGGCGGCGTGAGGCTTACTTAAGATGAGGAGTGGGGTAGTTTGCCCTTACTGTCCTTACCACTTAGCTTCACTCATACCTCATTAGCTCTATATCATCACAACCGTTAACAAGACAATAGCTGAATGAAGAGGAGGTAATAAGGCTTACTTATGGTGGGGAGTGAGGATGTTTGGCCTAGCTATCCTTACCAAGCATTCAATAATACCTCAAAATGTTTTCGTATTATCACAGCAATAAACAAGACTAATTTTAAGACAATAGCTAATTAAATATATATTTTTCTCTATCCTGTACCTAAAGACAAACAAACAATATGCCATTCGTGAAGATATGGTAGCAGGACCAATAATCAAAACTGAAACTTGTAAGTCACTATCTAACTAACTTGTAATCTACTTATAAGTAGATTACTCTTAATTTTAATTAGGAACTATGTTGATTTCCGAAGATGAGATAAGAAAGGGTTAGAAATTTTGGAAATGGAGTGGGACTAGAAATGTAGTTAAGAAGTGTGCTTGATGGTTAAACATACTGTGGGTATGAGCGAAACATAGTAACATAAACATAGAGCACAGAGAGAGTCGGCAACATAAAATCTAATGTCGCATCATAGGGTTTATTTCGGAGGAGTTTGAAACTCTAAACTCGATCGATTAAATAAGAGACTAACGTGATGACTTTCAAAAATAAATGAAAAGTATTACCCTTCCTTTTTGAAATTGAATGAAGGATATCCTACGAAATACACAACCTGTCTGCTTCTCTAAACTCTACATTCTCGATTCTAAGGGAACTACCGAGAATGTAACTTTGTAGACAAGTAATCACAACAAAGAGAAGCCATACTCAATACAAAATTAACTGAATCGATGCACTTCTTGCCATCAAACTGAAGTTGCACAACTTCCTCGAGCAACAACTAACTTCAATCAAAAATATAAAATAAATACTTTTTCATCTTTCTTGCTATCTAATTATACCACGATAAAATCGTACATATTACCAAACGCCGGAAATCCTAAATTTTAGTGTGTTATAGTATTAGTCTCGGAATTTAAATTGAGCGCATTGGCACAGTATTAGTTAATAAAAACCGCCAACTGCAATCCAACAAAATTCAATATTATATGACATAAAATACGGCTGATGAACATTTGGCTTGCATCGAGTTGGGGAAATCCGTCTTCATACATTATCCAGGCCGCATTCGCTTCCATCTCTACGTCAATTTACCAACCAAATAAATAATTTAACGCGTAAAATAAAGGTTAAACATTAGTCTACCATAATATATTCTTAATCTAGTAATTACTAAAGAGTGGCGATACGAAAGTATACTATAGTGCGTTCCAGTTATTCTAGTCAGGAATAGTGGACCATTTGTTGAAGAAATGCTATGTATTTTCCTCATTACTGCAAAACATAGCCTCGTTCTAGGTCGTATCTATGCGGTGATGCTTGATCTCAAGATGGAAATTCAGATTTCATTCATACATTAGAAGACTTTAGCTACAGTTATCATCTATCAAGCTGACAACGAAACCTGCAATGCAGTATTTATTATCATATAAAGCCAAACATTATATCTCCCCTATCTAGTAATTATTATAGAAAGAAAATATCATATTATACAGTCTTTCATTACCTAATCTACTAATTATTGTATAAAGCAGTTATTCTGCCTGTAAGGTATTCATCCCGAGGGCCGGTTGTGTACCTCACCCCCTCCGGCATAAGCAACTGGATCTTGTAGAGAGGAATGAGGTTCACTAGGCAGGATGAGGAGTGAGGTAGTTTGCCCTTGCTTTCCTCACTAAGTTTATAGCGGAACATGTCCACGCAAGTGAAGCACAATGACTCTACGAGTAACACTTCTCTTGGCATTCCGCAATGAGAGACCTTGATCAGTGCAATTATCCACTTACACTTCAGTATCTTTCATTTCATCACAGCCATGATCAAGACTGGTACAAAAGGAAATAAAATATAAATTTCGCTCTATTCGGTACCAAATGAAAAATGAATACATTCCATTCTTCAGAATATGGTAGCAGGAACAAAGCAGTTTTTATACAATGATAAAGTCTTATTATGTGACATAGCCAAAACACAGAGACAATAATCACCGTTGACTACTCTCCTTCGAGAAATAACACACAGCGTTTTTTATACCCCTTAAAGAAACCCTGCGGTACGATCACACCGAAATTTCCAAAGTTTGGTGCGATCTTTAGAAGCCCTTACGCCGCAGCTTCCCTCTTCCAAACTCCCGAGTTCTTTGGGCAGGAAAAAAAAGTTGCGCCAACGGAAACTAAAAACTCGAACATCTTAAGGACTTTCCTCGGAAGGAGAAAGTGCGCCAACAATCAACAGCACTAACGTAATTAAGCTCGTTCTTATGGCTTCTTCCTCCCCACTTCCTTCCGAGCGCGCCACCGCATTGGACTGCTTTTGCGGCAAAGGCGAGTCCCCGGAGAGGAAGAGGCAAACGAGGCGATTCATCCCTCAGAGAGGAATTGCGCTCCCACGGGGGGAATGCGTATCGAGAGAGTGAATGCGTGCAAAGGCTCAAAGACGATTGATGCAAACTCCGCAAGAGGACGCCGCGGATTTGACTGAAACTTGGCTGGAAAGTGAAGCGTTTCAAAGAGAGGAGATAAACGCCCGATCGAGGAAGCAAAACCTCGGCTCGAGTCAACACTCCAAAATTACGCCTTTGAATGTCAGTAGGAAAGGAATGTTTCAGGCATGAATGAAATCATAAACGCTGGCGTAACTGCGTTTAAAAAGCCACCGACGTAGAAGGTTCTGCTTCTGTAATCTTAGTCAAATAAAGGCGGCATAATCGAGGCGAAGAAATATTTCAGATAAACGCAGGCTTAGCTACGTATAAATTAAAAACCGCATAACTTAGCATTTTCCCCTAGAATTCATCGGGACGACAGATTTCGATCTTCACCATCACCTCCAGGTAAAATGGCAATGATGGAATTTATAGCAAGTTCGTCACTTTTGACGGAAGGGAAAGGTTGTGATAGCCCTTCAGATTGGTTAAGAAGTACACCATAACTATGTATAAAAATTCTCTGAACATTTTAAGTATGATAAGCTTAAGTACCATATTTGAGAACGCTTTTTTTTCCACGTACGAGTATTCTACTTCAATGATCTAAGAAGCAGAGAGATATTTTCGATACTCACCTAATCATAAACTTAGACATACACAGTTCAAAAAGTCTACGACAAAGTAGATTCTCTTCAATGTGAGAAGTAAAGAAATATTGAAGATAAGTATGTAATCAAAGCAAAATCATGTTGCGCGTAGTGATCACAAAGTAAAATTTAAATAAAGGAAATAAAGAACTGATATGTTTGACAAGATGTTAACCCGATGTTATATTTGAGGGAGCAATGAATGCTGTAAACTCTCATTTATTATAAACTGTTAGTATGTAAAGTTTAAGTAAATATTTTGTAATTTTAAGAGTATATTTGAGTTGAGCTATGAAGACTGCGAACTGACGTTTGTCTCACAGCAGCAGAATATATAAATTAATAAATTACGTTAAGAAAACCTTTGCGACGAGGATTTTACTTCAATAAGTGATCGCTTCATTCCCCCTCTGCAAGAATACGGGAAAAGTAAATGTATCAAAACCACGTTATGAAATTTGAGAATTCGGACAGACTTCCTACTAAATTCAAACTTGTTGACGTTAAGAGACGTGGGGGACATCCTGGAATAGATACGCTGGCGTCTTCCCACAAAACTTCCAAGCCACGGATTCGAGATAACCATCATTCATTCAAAGAAGTTCTACAATCTTAAAAGAAAATAAAAAATACTCAGAGGTTATAAGTCGCAAAGCAGTAGAAGAGTTTGGCTCTTGAACTTTCTCTCGCGTCTATTACGGAGTGATTTACCCAACACTTTGATTTTGAGCCCAAATTTTAGTTCAAATTAGAATCGCCAGGAGAATTGCATGGCAATTTAATAGAGGGTAAATAACTGTTATCTATAACACAATATCCATGCGTTCAAATAACTGAATTAAATCAATCAATTAAATCAATATCCAAGTAACGATGCGAAATAGGAATAATACCCCTACATATGTAGGAATCAATTCAGTTATTTAAAAAAATTACCCACTAGAACTATTTCTAACCTTCGCTTTACGAAAACGTTATAGATTTGAAATCTTGATGCAGAGTTTTTAGTCAAAATTCTTTCATTTTAGCTTATTATTGGTTTGCCTGGTTTGCACATGTTTCAGTGTATAATATAGATAAACTTTCCAGAGTATATCTTATTAAATAGGCAATGTTTTTCCTAGTAGACTAATCCCTCCGTAATACCTGGAATACTCAATATCTTTCCCATATTAGTGCTCAAAATTAATTAGAATTGGTAACGCTACAAGTAGGGACAACCTTTTTCGATGTTCTTTTCACCTGAAAAGGTTGTAAATAAAATCTGAGCATGTCGAAAATCTTCCGCATTTATTACTTTTTTCAGTCTAGAATAGACCCTCTCAGCGATCGAGAATGATATAAAAGCATAGACAAAATTATTCCCTTGAATTAGGAAATAGCTGTAGAGAGAGTTGAGATTTTATGGAATTTTTATACTTTGGAATTACCGGTGTGATATTGAGCATTTAAATCCTTTTGAGTGTTTTGCTTTCGAATCTTTACAGATTTCGTAAATAGGTTTTGTATGTGTAATGCCATGTAGATGATGCATAGGTGAGCATAGGTGAGCATAGGTCGTATAATTGATAGATACGTTAGGAGTTTGGTTTTTATTTTTTCTTGAGATCTGTTAAATAGTATACCAGATAAGGCAATAGATGCAACTAGAAAAGTGCAGAACTTATAAATTTTAAGATATAAAATTCAACTATAAAATTTTAAAATTGTTCCTTCTGTAGGACACCAAATATAATATCATCATTAGCAATTCAGGTTTAGTAATGAAATAGTACGTATGTATCTTCATGCTTGTATTATGCTATCCCGAAGCGTATCTTGAGTAAATTAATGCATGAGGCGAAGGAAAAATTGAATTCATCGATAATTTGGGAATGAATCGAGAATCGTGCAAGTGTCACCCGTAATGAGTATTTCATTAAGCTTAATTTGCCCTGTCTCAATCAGGCCGAGTTCATTTTTCTGTGATTTCGCAGGAAATGTATCGGCAGTTAGGGATTGAATGAGATAAATTACTTAGGAATCGCTTGGTTCAGAACATCAGCCACAATGATTTGAACTGCGTGAATTAGAGCCGTGGGATTTGAATCTTTTGCCTGAAATTGACGGTATTTAAAAGGAAAGATTTCTTAAAATAAACTGCGAACATATAAACGGCTAGTTTGACGAAATAGATGAGCAGGATAACGAAAAAGGAAAACTAAAAGGGGAAAAGGGCCAGGATGAGGAAAATGTTGCTGATATCAGAACGAGGAAATCTCCGTCGATTAATTGGTAAAGGCTGGCAGCCAATAGCAGAACAGGGAAGTCTTCAAAGAGTTAATTGGCGAGCAAATTATCAAAGGACGAGACAGAAATCTTTAGCAACCGATTACGTTGGCTAATTGAAAGATTAATTTGAGACTTTTGGAGCCTGCGCTCGTCATCGGCCGAGTGGAAATCGACTGATTCTGAGGAAAAAAACCACGATAAGACTATTAACTCTATGTCCGACATACTTTGCCACGTAAAAGTTTAAAGATTTATCTAGTATATAAATTCATTTTATCTGAATCTAAATTAAAATCGGCCGAGAAATTAGATATTTTTATGTTACTAAATTCCTCTCCTCGTTATCTCAAATTGCATTTTTTCTGAACACAAATTTGTAGCTGCCATTACCAAAGCCATTCTGATTTGAAGCAAGGGAACATAGAAGTGGTCAAAGTATTTAACCAAAGGAGAATTATCACCATCAAATTAACAACGATGCCTTTCTTATTTCTTTCAAACCACAAACAAAGATGAAAGATGAAAGCTGTCTTTTCAAACGTTATTTGCTGAATAACATGCAGTAATAAAACAACAAGGGTGAAGATAACTTTAACTTCTCCAATCTATTTCTTTGAAGTTTTAAAATGATTTTATTTAACAAATCTCCACTTCGTTAAATTTCGCCTAGGCTTTTGTGAATTTTAAAGGTGATTAACGTATGATTTAGCAAATTTACGGAAGCAAAACTTCTTTAAGGACCTAATAAGAGAAGGAAAGGGTATAAAACCAGGTGATATGCACCCAGAAAATACTCTACAGGGCATCCACTCCAAATCAGGATATCCAGGTTCGAATCACGGTCTCGTCCGAATTTTTCATTTCATCTGAGATTATTCTGGTTACGCACCTATAATTAAAAATTTCGTATCCTAACCCGTCGATAACGCATCTTTCGTTGAAAGACCATTGAACGTGCGAGAATCAAACTAAGTTAAAATTCATGAAACAGATTGGAGGTGAGAAATTCCTTTTAGTCCCGTAAACATCACGCTCAAATAAATAATGACAAAAAACGTTTTTCAGGATGCCTTCATCTTTCTGCCTCGAAATCAAAGCATCCATCTGAGCATTCCACAATCTTCAATCGAAATTGCGAAATTTTTAAACCCTAAATTCCAGTGCCTCGGAATATAAACTCGGATATCCGGAAGAATTCTAAGGTGGAATCATTCCGCTCCATAAGATTTACCGAGTTCTTCAAACGCGGTCTTGTCGACTTTATCTCAGACACGTGTTATCGATGAATGCGTAACCGATGTAAAGGAGTTCCGCTCTCCCTCCCAGATAAAAAACAACACTCCCCTGACTTTGGTGAGCAGTTTGAGAAAAGATTAACAGCTGGAAACGGAGGCTATCTCGTCGAAAACTTCTCCCATCTTGTTTTTCTTCCTCCTAGGGAGAGAGTTCCCTTACACCTGCCCTTCCATATCTCGCCTCTTCCCTTTTCACACCAGAACATAAATCCAAGCCCGCGGAAAGCGTCGTCTATCATTCGCCCCTTAATCTCTTAATACTTTCGCCGAATAAAACACTTGAAGAGCTCCCAGAAATCTCGCGATACATTCGAGAACTCAGGAATTACGGAGTCAGGCGGGAAAAATGGAGAGAAGATACAAGGGTCGGATGCTCGGAGTGGAAGAACAAGGGAGAAAGAAAGGAGAGTGAGAGGATATAAAGGAAGAAATGAAAGCGAGAGAAAGGAAGAATCAGAAATAAGGAGGGAACGAGGCGAGAAGTGACAAGGGATGAAATGGGAATTTGAAATATCTCAGCTCGGCTCGCGAAAATGGAATTTTCACTGAAGACAGTCCTTAAAAGTCACTTTTCCCAAGGACTCGAAATTGTGAGTTTCCAAATGATTTTCACAGGTGAGGAGTCTGGGTTTTGCTTCCCGAATTCACAGGCGAAAAGTATTCTTCCACCCGATACATTTGGTTTGTTTCAGACTTTCTTTTTGGCTTAACAAAATGTCTCCCCGCGGAGAAATGATGCAGCGGCGATGAAGTTTGACGAGGCAAAACTCTAAAGACGAAGAAGCTTTGAAGCTATACGATTGCGTTGCATAAAGGCATCCACATTTGCTGATACGAAAAGAGGAGTGATCTTTTTTGGGGTTATTCATCGGTGAAAGAAATGATAAACTCAAGATAGGTCGAAGATCCTTCGTGGAAAACCATACGAAAGCATTCTGCGGAAGTCTGTTTACGAAGATTTTTATTCACATTATTACGGTAATAACGCTTCGTATGAAACTGGCAAAGACAATTAAAGGCTGTAGGATAACAGAATGTGAAATCTTTCTAATGCTATTTCAAAGTTTTCGGGTAAAAATAGAGCATGTCTATACAAACTATTAAGGAGCTTTTTCTTCAGAAGATAATACGTTAGTATTTTGCAAAGGACAACAGATTACTCTCGAAAGCAAATTAAAGCGAAACAATAAACTTCTCAATTATTCATCAGTTATGGAAATCGTCAAAGTAAATCAAAAAATTAGTTGAAGATCATAAGAGAGCGTTATAGGGAAGTGTACGCGATTTATTCCAATAATCAAGGGTATAAAACTGCGCGTAAAACTTGTCAAGATGACCAAGAGCGCTAAGGTGACGGTATGAGTAATCTTATGATCGACATTTTCAAAGTTTCCGATAAAAATAGAAAAAGTTGTTTATAATAACTTATTTTTTGCTTAGAGCAACAGATTGGACTCGGAAAAATCTAGGCGCAAAATTTCCAGGCGAAGAGAGAAACTTCACCAGGACCCCGCCAGGTGAAACTGTACGGTTGAATTAGAATTACGAGTCTCCGCCCCATTTATTAAAAGGGCACGTTGACGAAAATGACTGATGACACTCGGTATGATAGTTAAGTATTGGCGCAAGTTTAACGTAAGCACTTCCTGGCGCCAGCCCTCGCTTACAAAGAAAACAACCCTAAGCTAGGACTCGCGTGGAAGACCGTCAAAAATTCTGGCCAGCATATACGGATATTTTCAAAATTCAATATTTTCCATATCTAATTTTATATATTCTTAAATATTTATATTTTTAGCATGACAACTGTACTAATTCAGTTTCTAACAACATTGTAGCAACTGTGAGGGCACCACTATGATGTGGCTTCCTTAAACTGCGCTGTCAATTACATTTATAGTTTACATGTTTAATATCAATAAAGCTATTTCGAAGTATACAAGGAGCTACCCATTATATTTACACAAGCAAATTTCACACGTTCAATATCATTAATATCTATTTTTTGCGGTTTACAGGCTTCTAAAATGTTGCTATTTAGTTTCCATATTGACTGCTAATATGAGTAACCATCGCTGCTTTTTCCACTTCTTCAGTATTGATTGCCTACTGGGTACGTATACCCGGACAATTAAAAAAAAAATACGGTATCACTTCTCAGCAAATTTTCGCATTTACCCTAACAATCATACCATTTTAATACAGGTACGCTGTACCATTTATGCAATAAAATTGCTACGATACATAAGAAGAACCGATCCTAAAAAAACTTAATACAATTAATATGCGATGTTGTTCAAAGTGCTTCATTTGCAAGTATTGCACTGTATATTGCATTCTTATTTCACAAGTTTAATATCCATAAAGCTATATAAACCTCGAAATGTGACATATTTACTTATTCATTTAATATTGTATATATTTTGTAAAAACACAACTAAATGTGTATATGAATTAGTTCGTTGATGCTGATTGGCGATGTTGACATGGTTGTCACGTGCTTGTTTGGATAGAAATAATTGAGAGAATTTTGTCCCTTATGGGGCCGTACACAAGTTAAGCAATACAATTTTGGGGGAGGGGGGGACGGCCAGGCGTCACGATCCTGGTACGTGGGGGGTCAAGGTTTGCGTTATGTCACGGTTTTAGAACTGCATAAAATAGCAAAATTCCTGCATGTTTAATGTTTGAATTTAAAACTGGCGCAGTTTACTAGGGAAAGTTGGCAGCTCTTATCTGAGGGAGCACGAGCGTCGAACGGAAGTAGAGTGCGAGTGGAGTGTGGTAGGCTGCACGGTTATTCTCGTGTCAGTGTTTAGTGCGATACTAATTATCAACAGGTCATGGCATCGAATCTAGGTGAAATGTATGAATGGCCTTTCAAATTGAAACTGTCTATTAAAAAGTGAATTATTATCGGGAACTAAAAATCTTTCTTTCCTGAATATAAGCTCAAAACTTTTCACAAAGCACTCGCTACGTAACGCAGTGAAGGGGGGGGGGAGGGGTCCGGCCTGGCGTTACAGCCCTGTTACATGGGGGGAGGGCGGGTCGAAAATTGGAGAATTTTGCGTTAAGTTATTTGTGTACGACCCCTACACGGAAATAGATAGGAAATATACACTATGCGAAATGATATACAGGATTTGATTAAATCGCTTGTGCATCAAATGATGCTAATTAGTTTTCATATTGGTTGCAATTATGAATATTCTGCTGCTGAATTCTGAACGCCGCTTTTTTCTACCATTAAAGTCCCGACTGCTTCTTTGGCGTAAGTTCCAAGAAAATTAAAAAATAATGCGGTTTCATTCTTTCTCATTTCTTTCCCATACACCCTTGGTTTATCAAGCAATATTTAAATTGATAAATGCGCTATGTACTCAATCAAATGGTTTCCTCTTGCAAGATCAAAAACTTCATATCTGAAGCAGTGGGGGATACCAAATCTGTAGCTTTGTAATCTCATATTCCCGAGGTAGCACCGTTCGCTCATCATTTCCATAAACTATAATTCAAAATCTGTCCATCTGAATAAACCATACGCACTGAATTTGGATCCAAATCTCCTCACCTTAAAGACCGACCGTTAAAAACAGCCACCTTTCGCGCACTGTGGAGCCAAATCACAGCTTCGGAGAAATGAAAATCAATCCCTCCGTGGGCCAATCAAATTCCTCTGCCATTTAAGATTCGTCCACTTGACAGGGGTCGAAGTGGGTGCCCCCCCCCCCTCTCATCGCTCCGGTGAATACGTCATTTGGCGATAGCGCCAATCAAGAGGAGGAATCCCCGAAAAAGGTCAATGAAAGCAAGGATTAGGCGGATGCCCTGTTGAGTCCGATTTCATCAGGTGACTCAGCCGCCGCACGCACGTGAAGCAATACAAATGCAGTAGAGAAAGAGGGAGAGGGAGTGTTTGGGAAAAAGGTGACGATTTCTTCGTAAGGACCCAGAAATTATAGGTTTTGCCGTGACCCGACGATTGAGCACGTCATAACTGAGCACTACGACAACTGAGTACTGCGACAACTCACCGCTACTACGACTGAGCGCGTCTTGTTTGCAGACGGTATTAACTGAACAACTATGCACAAAGTAATATTACATTTCGATTTCTTTACACATAATTTTAGGTATCGTAACTGCTGCAAACACGCAGAGCATGAAAGAAGGAAATCAAAAAGAATGGAAATAAAAGCATCCCTTTCCAGTGAAAGCGGTCCAGGATTCGATTCCCGGTGGGAGCCCATGTGCGAAAATACCGAAGCTGTTACTTTTAGCAATTATACTTCTACATAATATCGCTTTTGGATGTTGATTTTCCAGTGCTTCCATACTAGGCAATACTTTTCAAAACAGTGGATGATTCCACATAAAATACAAGCTAGTAAAACCAATGCTCTGGCCATTTTACATTTACATGAATACCCCGCGAGCAGCCGCATATGGCCGGGGATGTTTAACACCGAACTACCCAAAAAACTGTCATATTAGCGCACTTTATACCATATAGAAAAAGATACCAAAATAGGCCATCTGTTCTCGCGAAATCTCTGTTCGCTGAGAGCGGTAATCACGACGCACAGTGGGCTGAAAACGAAAAAACCTAAACATTGGGTCAAAAATGTTTTTTTTTGAGTGCTTGAAACTTCGTATAGTTATTGAAAAAAGATCGATTTTTATGTTTGCGTTTGTCGTTTTTTATTATTTCTATGTGTAGAAAAGATACAGGGCGTCAAACTTGAGAAATGTTCACAGAAAATGAGGCTCTCGGATTTTTCGCAGGAACATTCAAGTTCGTTGATTTTTACAGAGTTTCAAGAACAACTGTTTGGAAAAACAATGACGTATTAATCTAGCATGAATTTTAATATTTCGATATGAAGTTTTTGCGCCAGAAAATGAGTAATTGTTCATTTAAAGCAACAAAATGGTGGATACTATTTTCGAGCAAATTTCGAGATAAAGAGGAAAATAACTAGGTAAACGGCAATGGACTAACAAGTGTCTTATGCCACGTCAATCTACAAGACTTCTTTACATGGATTCTGAAGAAAGTGTTTTAATTCACCAGCTACCCTGGGGATTGCGATAGATTTTTCGTTAGCGGTCAGGCTTGGCGACATAGAATCGAGTTTCGATGTCTTTTTGGCGATATGAAGTCCAACAATAAGGTATATCACTGCATAAAAAATGTACCGAATAGTTTTTGCCTCTACTGAGCTCTTCTATTCTTAAGAGATTCCCAGCCGATGGGGTCGTTCTTTGAGCCCAGCAAAGCAATTCGATTCCATAATAGGAAAGGTAAATTGATCGAACAAGTTCCAATGCTGACGAGTGTACATAATGGAGAAAATATGCTTTAGCAGCGATGTATCATAGAGGAGAAAGCTCCGAACTCGCGTGGGAGGGCGTCAGGGTTGCGAGCTGACCCCGTGAGTCACAGGCGACGGAGCGACTTCTCCTACAGCTCATTCAGCGGGGGTCCTTGTTTACAAAATAAGGCAATTCAAGGTTTACGGCGTTCCACTGGAACATTTCATGCGACAGCAAATAGGCACATAGTGATTCGTCACACTTCTCTTCACGACGTTAATTTAATCAGGATTAAAAATATCCTCTGAACTGCCGTACACAAAACCAGCACGCTCTTAGGGGAAGAATAATTTATGAGGCTTCAAAATCATATTCCCATCCACAATTATATACCGTGAAAGTAGCTAAAAGGCGGTAAGATAGGTGATCAGAAATTCAAATCACGAACTGACTCATAAGCAGGGCATCGAACCGAATCGATGATCGAAACCAAAAGATTCGTTGTTTCAATCAAATCGAAAACCGAATCCGAACTGAAAATGACTATTTATTACGTTCCATTTTTCGATTACCAGCATTTTAACAAAACGTTTACTAAACCACAAGGCATGCCTTGTGCATTATGGTTGCCTTGCGGTTTAGTAAACGACTTATTGAAAAGGAGTTTTTAAGTATAACATGTTAAAATTTAAAATGCTAGAATAAATATAACAAATTTTCAGGGGGTATATTAGCACAGCAATCAAATACTAAAATATTTTGATTTACACAGGAAATAAACTCAACATTTTATCTGAAACGTTCTTACTGGAAGTATTTTCCTGTGGAAAAAAAAACGAAAAGTAGCAGGCGACTACATTTCTCAATGCATTTAGCCCATAGCTGTCGACATTGCAATAGGTATCCCAAGTCGATAGTGTCATTATTATTTAAATGAAATAATTATAAAAGATGAGCAATGTTGATATCCAAGTGTAGGAAGTGAGTGCATGCGGATTTAGATGCCAAGAAATACCGCGTTTCTTGAAAGATAGTCCCAAACACGCTGTTCTCTTTCTTTTTGTTTTAATTTATATCTTTACATATCGTAGTAGTAGAGTTGAATAAAATGGTGTCTCGGCAACTAAGGTCATATGCATCGGTTTCTCAGCATTTAAAAACCTTTTTCTCTTAAATAAGAATAATACAATCCAAAACAAATTTTTGCAAACTTTACTTTTCCATGCCCAAGTTGTATAGTAGATGTATTTTGCCTTCTTCTTCGTCTATATCAAATTATGTTTGCACAATTTACTTTTCTATTAGTTTGATTTTTGTACAAACAGAAGAGGTATTGCAATAAAAATTTCCATGTTAAAATAGGTTTTAATGTGAATACCATTTATGTTATGAAAAAGCTTGTAATATTTACACCTTACAGTTATAATGATAAATAAAAGTGATATTTTTATGATAGTTTTCATATTATGAATTGACGTATACATCACAATAATGTGATGAGAAATATTTATGGTAGGGTAGTAGTTCCCTTACGGTATGTATAATTGTAAAATCTTTTTTTATTGTGACGCATCTATTCACTTTCGGTGTTTTTTCTTAAAATTACGTGATATAAACGACTAAGACAACGACTAAAAGAATTGGAACTGTACAACTATTATTCTTTCGTAAGCATGCAGGGAGCCATAAGAAATACACAATCTATTCATGAAAGGACAATAACAAAACGGAAAGCGACGTATGGGCGATCGTTAGAGGTTCGAGGAACGGCAATGGATCCGACTGCCCATCTAAGGGGGGCGACAAGGGAATCCCGCTTATCGGCGACATCCGAATCGACATCGGAACTGTCAAAAAAATCATCGTCGGCGTCGGAAGGCGTCGGAGGAAGTCGCCGTGGCGCCAATGGACAATTGAGTCGTCGATCAATCACTCGGAGGAGACGTCGAGGGCGTCGTCGCGACGGAGATGAAAGGGAAAGACGAAGGAATTCCTCGGAGCACTTTCAGGTGGCGCCGAGTGGGCGACGGGAGAATTAGCGCAAACAAACGACACTCGAAGCGAGGGCTTTTAATAAAGGAGTAGACGTTCGAGGGAATGCCGATGGACTCTCTGTTTGAGAGGTCTATGATGACGGTGGAGATGTGATTCACCATTTCCTTTCATCTGATGGACGAAAGAAAGCCCTGAAAGCTCTATCGCGTTACCTTCCAGTGGAAAACAAATGTAAGTGATGGAACACTTAATCCGAGAAAGCAAACCGCAATCAATAGTGTCATATTTAGAGGCACAAAACACCATTTACAGAAGTCAATTTATAAGATTACCCTTTCTTAGCAATATCAATATTTATTCATTAAGTGCAGCAGGCAAAAAAGAGGGTTTCATATCACAAACACTGAATAGAAGGATTTCTACTACCCCAGTATAACCATGTTTCCTTCTTTCTGGTTTTTGGGAAACTATATCAATACCAAAGGAATAAATATCGATACTAAAATCTTTATAGATGAGCAACTTTCTCAGTTCCACAATTATAATTGTGGAGCTGACAAAGTTTTCTTTCGTTCAAGATGTCTGTTTTCTAAGAAGTATAGCTCGAGCAAATTAATTTTAGAACGGTCAAATCCTTGACAAATAAATACTGATTTTCTAATATAGATTGAGAGGCTAATAAATATTTATTGATCTTATTTCTTCATTTCTTCTCTTCACCTACGTAAATTATAAACGTTGCGTTGCGTCTCGTTTTTTAGTAATTATTTTTAATATATTTTATGGCTCATAATCTATAATACGCTTTAGCTCAGCAGGGACCTTAACTAAGTAGATTAAATTTTGTAATTAATAATTCAAACATATCTTGATATTATTTTGCTTAAAATAAGAACATCAACGTACAATACTGTCAAATTTAAGTATTCAAATTTCGTCTTGAGAGTTTTCTAAAGAGTTAATTATTGGAAATAAGATCAATCCTTAACCATCAAATTGTCGATGACACCACGTTATTTAATTACGCATGACTGGTATCTTTAGAGAATGACATTTTAAGGTTCTCAAGCCATCGCATAATTATTTGTGACAGCGTGTTCCCTTGAGTATCAGTCTGGAATATCTCCTCAAATTACACCTCAGACTGCTAAGTTTAGAAAATCTTTCGGAAATATAGAACCAAAATTTTCATATTCACGAGCCGCTTCTACTTTGGATTCCAGGTCCAATCGGATATTTTCAAATAAAAACTTACTTGGATGTTTAGTACACATCTACCGTCTAATTAAATCAAATATTTAGAATATTTGTAGATGAAGCAGCGAACAGTTTGAATGAAACAAATCACCGACGAATAGGTTTGGTAACGATGAAATCCATGATCCTTTACAATAATAGAGTAACGGTACGTTGATTTATGTAAATATAAATCGAAAACCGTTCAGTCTAGGTCACAAATCTTTTGCTTTCTGATTTTTACGCAGTTTTACAAAAACTTAGATTTCAACATCCTCATCACAGATAAGCAGTAGTTCCCCCTTAAAACTTTGAATGCATTACTTTTTTGAAAAGATGGAGATTTACAATTTTCATTTAGCATAGCGTTACTAGAAATTGGAGGTCTCTAAAAAAATCATAACCTCGATTTTTCATAATAGAAAGTAATAAATATAACAAATAACAATAAAAATTCCATAAATATTTACCAATCCTTCCGCTGAATAAAGGAAAAACTTTACTTTTAAACAAAACATTAATCATGTGGAAAATTTACATTTTTTTCTTCATTACTTCGAATAAACATTACTTCGAAAATACCCTATTACATACATATAGAACACTAACTGAATTTAAGTCACGCATTTGACAGCTTGCCCAATAAAAATGTAGATTATCTGCGTTTTCTACTTAATTTTGAAAAAAAAAAGATAAATGGCAGTTTCGGATAATTTTATGCATACGTCATATGCAGGCATCTTAATAGAGCATAGAACTTTATACTGCCGAGAAATATCGACATTTAATCTTTCAAGAAATCCTTGTTTCAGCTTCTTGGTACGATTTGCCACCACATCCATGTAAATACTCGACAAGCCGCCTTCATTGAGCTTCAGCCAATGCGTAAACACAGGTAAGGGTACTGAAATCGGCACTGGAAAGTAACTAACCTATGACAGCTGCGTAGACTTTAAGAAAATAATTGAAGGAATTAGTTCGGGTCCCTTTCCGAGCTCCTCTCGAAATATCAATGGAAACATTAATTCAGGGAGTTCCAAAAATAAAAGCCGGGAGAGCTGAGGGCAAACACAGGAAGTGACCGAGTTTATGGGAGTGATAATTAGTGAGGATGCCAAATGCGGCGCTTTCTCGAAGGAGAGGTCGGACGAAGGGAGCGCCAGCTATATTTGGATCGGATGACTAAAAAGGCGCGGGATTCTTAATGAGATGTTACGAAGAGGGAATTGGTGCAGACGTGCCTTTGTGAAGGAATAACTAATTTTAAAACAACCTCCTTAAAAACGCCTCTGAAACACGCGAAATGCTGGACCCTAAAGTATCAAAGCTGACATGTCTCTCGGTGATTTAATTTAGGGTCATAACAGAGTCGTATTTGAACTTAGGATAACGCCTTGAAATTCTTATTTGACCGTGTTCTCCAACAGAGTTCGGCTGTATCTAATCTTTTGAAAACTATCTTTTCGCGTCCCTTTCTCAAACTATCCCACTTTAAAGCCTTTCTGTGGATGTATTACAAGATTAATCTTCCATTCGATGAAAATAAGGACATTTTAATTATTAAACAATAATAATATTATTTAATACTTTTTCGTCTACATCTTATCTTTTTGAAAACAATATTTTCGCGTCTTTCTCAAGCTGTCCCACTTTAAAGCCTATTTTTGGATGTTTTACAAAATAAATCTCCCATTCAATCAAAAGGAGATTTTATTTAATAGTTAAGGCAGTGGATTAATAGCTGATCCTAAAAACTTATCGAGAAAATGAGATCATTTCCTGAAACTAGCTATTTAAAAAATTCCCTTCGCTTCATCTTCAACTTTGCCGAGATTGAGCACAAATGTGGGACGAATTCACCAAAATGGATTCTTTTCCAATCCTTCCCTCTCAATCTTTCATTATTTCAATCTTAATAGTTGAACCTTACGTATTATAACAAAAGACTGTGTGTTTACCGAACCAACAGTTCAGTGGAGAAATATTTCCCTAAAACTTGAGAGCCAGAAGTCGCATAGCTTTCAAACTAGGGGAAACGTTAAAAGTCAACTCCGCGACTATAGCAGGCTACGTTTTATCTTCCTACGGTCCCCGGTTCGACTCAGGATGGGTAAAACAATTCCCATAAGAAATGCAAGTTAATTTTATCACTTTCACTCACACTCTCTATTACGAAGTCAAATACTAAAATAATGGAAATTAGAGGAAGACAAAGAATGATTTTTGTGAATAACCTTGCTATAAGTCTTACTCCCTCCGATTATGAAATCAAGTACTCTACCCTTAGATGATCTTCGTTAGAAATGAAGCTACTACAAAAAAGGCTCATATTTAAGGACTGAAACTGATGTTTAAAGACCGCAAACAGAATGTTCTGAGGAAGAGAGAGTGATTTCACAGAACTAAGTACAAAGTGAAAATGAGATGAAGAAAACAGAGTATATTAAAGTTAATATACATACAAATAGTGACGAATTCATGCGATCTCATGAATGATACGACTCTCTTTAAAATTTTAAAATCACCATGCCTTGAAAACATGGAATTTTTGCTTTCTAGTTACAACCAGGGTGAAAATTATTAAAAAGTTAATTTAAGATACATCTACGTAAGTTAACGTTTGCAAAATCAACGTTCGTGAAATCAAAGAATTGTGATCACAGAAATTTAAAGAAAAGGGAAATAAACAAAATTGAAAAGATCTTATATTTTTTCGTTTCTTTAAAGTATTATCTTGGTGCTTTTCCTTGTGTTGTAAAAGAAGATTAGGATTTTCTCAACAAATGGAGAAGCAATTCTCTTAATGATTAAAAAAGACAGAGATAAACAACACAAGTAATTATTTAAGTAATAAACTACCACTAAAAAAGCGTACCCTAATCCTTACCTAATCCAAATATAAACAATAATACATAGGCCAATTAAAAATAACAAAATGCAACAAAAATGATTACACCATCCGAGGAACAGTGTTAAAATTGAAGTTAAAAAATCTGATGTGGCCAGCACGTTACTTTCTCCATATATAAGATGTAAATATTTATCTACGACAGAATTTTCAATCTCAAGATTCAATCTAAACATTTCTTTGTAAATTTGTATATAACGGTAGATACCTAAATATAAGATTAATGGAGGAATTTTGCAAAAATGGAAACGAGCTTAGAATAATAAAGCTCGACTTCCGGTTAACCGATTTACTCCAAAAACTAATCAACTTTAACGACACCAACCAAAATGCTATAGTATATGAAATTTGGTGTTGATACGACAAATAGTTTTCATGTTAAAGCGCCCACAAAGTACATAATCAGCAACTTCCGGTTTATCAGTATTTCACAAAAAACTCCTAAACAATCAGTTATACAAAAATATTTTTCATACAAAAGTTATAGTAAATTACATTTCTAAAACTATTATAAAAATAGGATATACCTAAATATCATATTTATGGAGATATTCTGCAAAAACTGAAATTTGCTTCGAAGAATAAACCTCGACTTCCGGTTAACCAATTTATTCTGAAAACTAATCAACTCTGACAGCACCTACCGCATTGCTATATATGTGGTTTGGTATTGATACAAATAATAGTTATTACGTTAGAGCGCCCACAAGCACACACACACATACACACATACATCATTCCGAAAATGGTCAAAACGTGTTCTAGGGACCCCAAAACATGTATTTCCGTTGAAATCTCGAAGTCCATTTTTTTCATGAAAACAATACTTTCTCTATACTACGTACATGGAGAAAGTAAAAATAGAGGATAAACAGGATATATAACAAGAGGATACTACTGACTTCCCTAATATATCTTCCTTCGGAACAACGATGGGATAGAAGAAGATATGGGATAGAAGACATATTCAACTCAACGCGAATTTCACCGTATGACATTGTTCTTACTCCGAGGAATTAACCGAAATAGACGGCACCTGCAGTGCGAGAAGGATATTATATTTTCGCCGTTGAGATTTTGCACCACGATGAGTAATCGAACAGTGACATCTCCAAAGCGAAGTAGAAAACAATTAGGACGTGATCATCTCTTTGACTTCTCCTCGAAAGAGGAAAACAATTCACGCATTAGTTCATTGCAGTAAGCAAACTGTGACACGATTCTAACAAAGACGTTCGTGCATGAAACGTTTCAACAGAAGGAGTTTAACGCATGAGCGGCACGCTTTAAAACGGCACGATGTTCTCCTTACACGATCGAATATCCGCCTTAAACGTAGAACTAGAAATGAGAAGATGATACACTACCAAGGCTAATTGGAGCCTAAAATTTTGGGCGAGTAATAACTACCTAGTAAAGACGTTTTTACGAAAGAGTGATTAGTGACGAATGGCCTCATGATTTCACATACTTCATCGAAATAGTTACAGTATAATAATGCTCGGCAAATACAGTATAATACCAACAAGGATTTCTTTGCACAATTGAATATTCATCTCAAACGTGGAACTACAAATAGGAAAATGATCCATCGCCACGGTAAATTTATGCTTAAAATGTTTGGACGAGTAATGACGAACTAGTTGAGAAGCGACGGTTTTTCGAAAGAGCGGTTGGCGTGTTGAATGTATTCAGTCCATCGAAATAGTTTTATCATACCAGGTCGATTCTGTACCTTACTTATTAAAATTTAAAAATATTTCTGAATGTATCATTCCAAGAGTAATATGCTTTAGCTAGTCAGAGTTGGAGGAACGCCACAATGAAGATCTTTTTAAATCGTACTTTTCTCGTTAAGTTTTAGATGACTCATTACAGTCTATCTACAAATGGCGGTCGTGAGTGGGTAATTTCAGTGTAGAAACTACACAGTATAAATAGTTCTTAACAATTTCGATCCTGCTCGAAGATCGACATTATCAGCGAATATTTCAAGAAAAGAAAATTATTTCCCCTGAACGTTTCCTATCAAAATCTCCAAAAGCTATAAATGTACTTCTTTTATCTTACCATAAAAATTGGCTTGAATTGGCCAGCAATAATGGGCCAAATAGAAGGATAAAATGGTTGCCAGCGTTAAAGATACGTAATACTCGTACAATGAACAGCAACCACGAAAACTCACATAAAAGGTCGATATGACCCAAATTAAATTTTATCAGTAAAGATAGTATACATGGTGGTTTAGGACGAAAACAAGAGACAAGAAACAATGTAGAACGTAATCTTTGCATCCGCTCCTATTTTATGCGGGAATTCTGCTGGTATCAATTCCAGCGTCAAAATTGATGCAGCAATCAATCAATCAGCAATCAATCATCAAAAGCAGATGCAATTTATGCAGCTTATCTAAACATTCGTTTTGACCAGACGCGTGTGCTTGCGTCACAAGAAAAATTAAGGCATTACAAATAGATATTTTTCGCTATTCACCCCGAACCTCGAGCTTCTTTCTAAAATTCACGATTCCTCACAGTTGTTTTGAATGCTATAAAACCTATAATTAAAACAATGTGAGAGCAAGTACATCGTATGATACTAACTACCACACAGTTAAACACAAATTAAAGGATTCGGCTTAGGATATGTTTGCACATTAAGCTGTTAATCCGAGGAATACACATAATTGTGCTGCAAAACTCCCTATTTTCATGATTAGTATAAAATTTAAGCTGATCTTGAAATTATCATGCTGTTCTTTAAGATGATCGCGACTAAAAAGTGAATTTAACTTTTGGATCAATATGACACATCACGCGACTACTAATGAGTAAAATGAATGTGTAATGCTGAAACTATCGCAGTGAAAAACCTTCAAGTGACTACTCATAAGGAACTGCTGCCGTATGATATCATTCAGCTCGCGTTCTCGCGCTCTCGACCATTACCAAAGCTATGAGTTGTGACTATAGTGAGCAATGATTTTTCTCTAATTTTGTTGTAAATGTATTTATAATCGCTACGCTTATCATCTTTAAATTTTTGACTTGGTTTTATAGTCAAATTTTGATTAATCTCATAAGTAGGTATTGAACAATCTGTTTATATTAGTGAACTCTCTAACAACCACTACTTCATAGTCATTTATCGCTTGTAATTATTTACTATTTTTTTCTTGTAACCTTATTACATGCTTTTCACTGTTTTCTTCACTTTTATGCGAACATTAATATTGATTAGTCAACGTGAATATTTATCTGAATTGTCTTGTTTGCCTTTCACATCTCTCTTAACTTGCTATTCCATAATAATTAACTATCAGTAGGTTTCGCAGTTAATCACACCCCCTTCTTTCGGATGTTTTTCTGCTGCGGTGTAGGGAAGACCGGCTGAAGGGGCAGGTTGGCCGAGTGTCTTTTTTTAAAATACTTTTGGGCACAGTGGCGACATCTATGGTGATTTTGGTGGGGTATTAGTTCGTTCATGTACCGACGTAATTTCAGGTGTTTTCGTGTTGCCGTTTGCACAGGAGCACGTTTTTTCTTTTTTCGACACTGGTGAGTAAATTTCTGTTCTTGTAAAGTAATCTTCGTAACACGAGTCAATTTCCATCCGATTTCAAAAAACGTGGTACCGCTGGAAAGGGTATTAAAACTCTACAAAATGGTATATTGGTGTCTAGGATAACCTCACTTTTTTTGTAAACAGTGATTGTTCTCGAAAACATTCATTGGGGTAGGTTGGCCGAGTTTTGTGTGGGGCTGGTTGGCCGAGTTGTAAATTTAAAAAATCCAGATCCATTTAAAAAATTCGTTAATACCTAATCTGATGCGTGGATGACGAACAACCCTGGCAAAACAATGACCATCTACGACATTCCGGGAATTGTAGCCAGTGCATTTCCACTCGCCTGCACACCGAACAATATTCGAGCTGATTTCAGAGTCTCTGGCGTTTGCCCTTTCAATCCTGAAATTTTTCCTTCTGAGGAGTTCCTGGCAGAATTTGTCACAGATCGACCCAACCCTGAACAAAACTCGTCCAACAGCATAGAATCTGCTGCAGATGTAAGCCTCTCTGAAGACGTCAGACCTCTCCCAAGGCGAGTGCACGAACTGATTCGAAGAAGCGTCAAGATCATAAACGCCGATCGACCGAAATTTTGACCGATTCCCCAATTAAAGCAGCATTGGAGAAGGAGAAAAATAAAAGCAAACGTAAGCGTACGCTGGCGGAGGAAAAGAAATGAACGAGAGCAATGAAAAAGTTCACTAAAGCTGCCGAAACTAAGTCTAAAAATGTTAAAAAGACTAAAAAGTAAAGAGAGGAGTTTTTTTTACGTACCTGCTTATTACAAAACTATGTACACTAACATTTTTACACTAATAAATATTTTCCATTGATGCATTTGATATCTTTCACTTATTTTACAAACTCGGCCAACCTACCCCGGCCCTGGGGTTGGTTGGCCGATTTTTCGTGCCGCATTTGATTGTTTATAACTCTTTCCCTGATTTTTTGTCATGAATGAAAAAATTCACATATATGCTCAAGGGTTGTATCTTTATGACACAGCAAACCGTTTTTCAAAAAGTCAAACCAAAATAAGTACAGAAATTCCGAAAACAAAACTCGGCCAACCAGCCCCGGTCTCCCCTATATGATTCCTAAGCGAAACCTTAGGTTTTTAAACCCGCTATGTAGTACTTTTACTGCAAGCTGTCTTTTTTAAATTAATACTACGAAGGGTTGGATGCAAGAAGAGACTTAATAGTCTCGATTGTCCTTTAAAGTCCTTTATTGTTATTATTAATCAGTGTTCGCTCATTGTATCATATATTCCGACAGCTTACTCTTGTCTTGACAAACAAAAGAAGCGCAAATACGCAACAAAGCGAGCGCTTATATGAAAAGCCTTAACAATTCCTCTCGTTTCATCTTCCAGACTCCGCCAATATTCCTCCCGCGTAATTTAACTTCACGCAAAATGAAAATCTTTACATTTTCGAAGGGAGCCCTCATCTTCTCGGGACTTTCATTTTTTAATATTCGTTTAGAGAGTACGGCTGAACTTCCCTTTGGATGGCTAATCAAGGGACCCGCTCCGGAGAAGAGCACAATAGCTGACTACTCTTCGCATTATTGCTTTGTCCTTTCTCTTATCCGTCCTCAGCTTTTCATATTAGGTCCTTACGTCCTCTCGACTCCAGCGGACGTCCTTTCAGACGACATCGGATGACTCGTAAGTCTCTGAGCCTCAATTCCTTAGCATTAACGTCAATTTCGCCTTTCCTTCTTGTTCATATCGAAGGAGGAACTGAAGCCTTTGTTTTCCTTTCGAAGGAATCCAAAGTTTCCATGATCGACTGCCTCATTTATAAAATAACTTCGCGAAGTAAATAGCAGTGTTCTCAACAAACAAAAGATAAAAATTACAACTAATGTATTCCAAAAACTTTTCTGTGCTTAATAATAGTTGAGTAAGTAAATTAATAGTTGAGTAAAGTAATAGTTGAGTAAAGTAATAGTTGAGTAATGTAATAGTTGAGTAAAGTAATAGTTGAGTAAAGTAATAGTTGAGTAAAGTAATAGTTGAGTAAAGTAATAGTTGAGTACAGTCATAGTTGAGTAAAGTAATAGTTGAGTAAAGAAATAGTTAAGTAAAGTAATAGTTGAGTAAAGTAATAGTTGAGTAAAGTAATAGTTGAGTAAAGTAAAAGTTGAGTAAAGTAATAGTTGAGTACAGTCATAGTTGAGTAAAGTAATAGTTGAGATAAAGAAATAGTTAAGTAAAGTAATAGTTGAGTAATGTAATAGTTGAGTAAAGTAATAGTTGAGTAATGTAATAGTTGAGTAAAGTAATAGTTGAGTAAAGTAATAGTTGAGTAAAGTAATAGTTGAGTAAAGTAATAGTTGAGTACAGTCATAGTTGAGTAAAGTAATAGTTGAGTAAAGTAATAGTTGAGTACAGTCATAGTTGAGTAAAGTAATAGTTGAGTAAAGAAATAGTTAAGTAAAGTAATAGTTGAGTAATGTAATAGTTGAGTAAAGTAATAGTTGAGTAAAGTAATAGTTGAGTAAAGTAATAGTTGAGTAAAGAAATAGTTAAGTAAAGTAATAGTTGAGTAATGTAATAGTTGAGTAAAGTAATAGTTGAGTAAAGTAATAGTTGAGTAAAGTAATAGTTGAGTAAAGTAATAGTTGAGTACAGTCATAGTTGAGTAAAGTAATAGTTGAGTAAAGAAATAGTTAAGTAAAGTAATAGTTGAGTAAAGTAATAGTTGAGTAAAGTAATAGTTGAGTAAAGTAATAGTTGAGTAAAGTTATAGTTGAGTTAATTAATAGTTTGTTTCACCTTGCGTTTGATCAAGTTCCACCAATTGAAGGCCGAAGTGATTGAATGGCGTTCTTTAAAACTTCTGTGCTTTCGTGTTTTTTTCACTCTCTCTTGTGCAGGCATTTCACCACATCGTGGGGTTTTCTCCGTAAACTTTCAGTTGAGAAAATTTTCCATCCCAATTCTTTCTAGCATTCTTTCTTTCGACATTTTTCTATATTCGATTGTATCTAGATCTAGTTTGCAACTATATATTTATATAACATTTAATTTTACTACTTTATTCATATATTTCGTTTGTTTGTATTGATTTATGTTTTTCTGTTCAATTTCATTGTAGACAATCGTTTTGTTTTAATTCTGTATATGGGCTTATAGTAACTGTAAAGATAAGGTGAAAGGGAGTCCATTTAAGCCTAGCCTTGACAAAAAAGTAGAATAATCATAATGACTTCAAAAAAATTGCCACAATGAAAACACCTCGCATTAGTTTTATTTAGGCTTGAAATAACATTCAAAAGGCTCGGGGGGGAATTACTGTAAGGGAAGCTTCAGAAACTTTCTCCGTTATTTATTGAATAACTTCCACATACATCATGGATGAAGAATGCAACAAATTTTACTCAAACCTCGTAAATATATGCACCAGGTAGTTTATTTGGAATTTAAGTTATTTCTGAAGCGTCCAAAAAGATTCTGTAGTGCCAGTAATATCATCTCCAACTGACCTCCGACAGTAAAATGACAAAAACAAAGTTTCATTGAGGTTAAAATAAAATTCTTACTTCACGAAAGACAAACAATGGAAGAAATAGTCCTATCTTTTATACAGCCATCAACCATCTGACACCATAAGGGAGAGAGAAAAAAACTGCGTAGTCTTCCACACTCTAAAATATTGTAATTAAATCAATAGTGTAAAACGGTTACTAAGGCTAATAAACAGTGTGGAAAACTACAAAGTATTTCCTCTCTTCTTAGAATGGATTGCCTTCCACAAAGTTACGTGAGAGTATGTTGATTGATACGTGAACACCCAGTTCTTAAAGTCACTTAATAGAAAGTAAGGATGCACTCGTGGAATTAATAATTCTTTCATCAAATCACGAACTAAAAGATACTTTAGGAGATGGATTCCTTTTAAATACTTCTATGCAAAGCTAATTTCCAAATGGTTCAAAGTCACAACACTTGACGCAAACGAAGAATATTTTTAAAGGGACTTGAAGGCTGAGTATATATTTCGCTTTATGTTTTAGGCCTAATAAATTCTACGATGGCATAAAATATACTTACTCTCTCTCCTATGCCAGAGATTTAGCCAGAGAAAATGCCATTTTCAACAATAACGACCGTTCGATATTTTCCTTACTTATTTTACCATAAATTTTTTTAGTATAATAATTTATGCACATTTGAGGACCTCTTCTTTCAGGACTATACGACAACAATTGTACAAGATTGTATACAGACAAGCGCTTCAACGTTAAAATTGTACACGAGAGAGCTCATTTTCATTGCTCTATGCACTCAGAAAAATTACATAACGATTCCAACCATTGAAAAGTAAACAACTTATTATTTTCCTATGGATTGGAATTAGTGAGTTATCATTGACGTTAATATTCACACCAGTGAACGATTCTCAAATAAAGCGTGCTTGCCAAGCTCTCAGTTTTCTACTTCTAATACTTTTTTACACTCACTGAGAATTTCTAAATTGTTTTTTTCTGAGAAAAAATCGCCTCCGTGAAAGACTTTCACCATTACCGTGCCAGTCGAATCCCTTTCGCGGAAATAAAAATCTCTCCGAGAGTGAAGTGATATTTGTACCACATAATAAAAAGTCAGTAGAGCAATATCTCCTCAGGAAATACCTGCGCATAAAAATGCAGTTCGTTATGACAGCCACTTCCTCGTCACTTTCTCCTCAGGAAAAGCAAGCAACCAGACGACACCAGCTTGCATTTGTCGTCACGAAATATGATTACGGTATAAAATGCAGCAATTCTTTTAAGGCTGCACCTGCAATATTTTTTTTTATTCTGCAACTACAATACCAATGTATACAGACAATGGAAAATCTACATCCGTCTACGAGTATAAAACGCACCCTACTTTTAGATCAAATTTTTTGTGAAAAAATCGTCTAATTAGTAGGTATATAATGTACTCGTTATAAACACAGAACTCCATGCTGCTTCTTCTACTGTAATCTTATCTCTTTGCTTCAGAAATATTTAGATTTATATATACCACGATCCGCCATAGGCGTACGGCAGGGAGTGTAATACAACACCACTATTCATTCATCCTTATTGGCATCTCTAATAGCCTGGGCAAAAAACGACCAAAAGTAATTATCCGTCCTTGCGATTACTTCCTTATAACGCTTCGTCGATGCCTCTCGGAGATCGCGTTCGCTCCTTACTGGCACTAACATTTCACTTACTTCGTCTATAAATTCTGAACAAATTAACTTTTCGAAAAGTTTCCGACGATATTCAGATCTTCTCATCTGTAGTGAATTCCAACTGAGGGACTCTATCATTGCCGTAACGCTGCTATCAAACCTGAAATCCCCGCAAACGAATCGGGCTGCTCTACGCTGGGCCATCTCTAAATCTGAGACTAAACCTACTTCGTGTGGGTCCCAAACCGCACAGCAGTATTCTAGACTCGGACGAATAAGAGAAAAGTAAGCAATTTCTTTGACTCTCGATGAGCATCCTCTCAACGTTCTACCAGTTAGTCTTTGTATTCTATTCGCTTTTCCTATCGCATCTCGAATATGATCTTTAAAAGATAAGTTACTGCCAAACGTGAATCCTAGGTATTTGTTGTCGTGAACTAACTCTAATGGATGCCCTGAGATTTGGTACTGCGCGGGAATTATGTTTGTGGAGCGCGTAAAACTCATGGCAACGCATTTATTTATATTTAAATCCAGCAGCCAATCTTTACACCATCCTGATATTACGTCCAGGTCGTAATTAAAGCTCCAAACAGAGACGAAAGCTGTTTCATACGCTCAATTTTCCAATGTCTCAATGACTAATTTGGAATATGTTAGATATCTTATATACTTAAGTATAAACCGACCCGAATATAAGCCGAGGTACCTAATTTTATTACTAGGAACTAGGATTACTAATTGACTCGAATTGGTGTGGGAAATGGGTGGGTACGGAGCACCCAGTGTTAACTTTCAAAGTAAAAATAGATGCCAATAATTTTACAGTGATTGAGGCATCATTCAGTAAGATTTTAAAAGAATTGTTAATTGAGTAAGTGAGAAATCTACAAGCCGATTTCCGGCTACGGCAGCTTATTTCCACGGGTAAGTGGGACCCTCACTTAAATATAAGCTGAGCTTTTTCAGGATAAAATAATTGATGAAAAAATCGGCTTTCTCACGCGTATATATAACGGTACATTTTTCACGGTAAATATAAATTTACCATCTCCAAAGAACATGGATCTGCAGAGACAGAAGTAATCTTCATTTGAAATTTACCAGATTTATCGTAATGACTCCGTAAATTGATTGAGAAACGTATAAATACAAAATGGCTGTATGTAGAGTGGAGCAATAGCTAGAAATATGTTAAATAACCATAACGAAAAGCTAAATTAAGACTGAATGAAAGCGCTGATAGTAGATTTTAATCAGCAGCCTTCGACTATATAATTGACTATACTAATCACTTATGCTCTCCCATTCAACTAAATATTAGTTCTCTTAATCAGCTCTTGTTCTCTCAAAGTGAATGTAAGTGAATCACCATGGTCGGTAAACCGTTCCTGAATTGTCGTAACGAGCGCAGCAAGACGTATGACCGATCAAATTGTTGCGCAACTAAAAATTGCATGCCCGCATGATAGCTGCGGAAGCAAGAAAATACATTAGCTCTATGAGCTCACGATACTTATACGAGATGATATATCGGACAATAAATAATATGCCTCAACTGCTTCTTTTCAGCTCAGAAAATGAAACGACTGAAAATTTTAAGAAACATTGTTTCCTAAATTAGTAGATGTTTTTTCGCCAAAGAAATAGCTTATAAAAAAATAAGGAGAAGAAATTTCCCAAAACTACAAAGTTAACTGAAAACTAATAGGCTTTTAAACTGCGTTAATATCTAAGTTATAATATGGTAAAGTATACTACATATCGTTTGTAGATCTGATATATTCAAGCTCAACTTTGCGGAAGGAAGCCCTTAATAAATGAAACAATGAACACTTAATATCTTCCACTGATACATTTTCGACTGATACACTGATACATTGGCGACTAGTTTCGCCAATAAATTGACATCATTAACGAAGAACAACCAGAAGTAAATATCCGATTTTACGATCTCTTGTAACGTTTCGTCGATGCTTCTCGGAGATCGGGTTCGATCTTTGTTAGAACTAAAATCTCATTTACTTAGTCTAAAATTCATATTTTTCGAAGAGCTTTCGTCGGCAATCAGATCTTAGCACATGGAGCGAATTCCAACCAAGGGATTTTTATCATAGCCGTAACACTACTGTCGAACCTAAAATCTCCTCTGACGAAACGATTTCCCATACGTTGGACCAATTTTAAAGTAGAGATTAAACCTACTTCATGCGGATCCCCAATTGTATAGCAGTATACGAGACTAGCCATGCTCCATTAGCGACTTGCACGGTCTGAATTCAAACCTAAACAAGTAGGCTTATAACGACTCCGAAGGAAGTAAATATTGAAAAAATTTTGAGGGGATTGTAAGCGGAAAGACTTTCATCGAAAAATCTCGGTAATTTACGAATCGAGAACTTGGAGGAACAGCGAGTCATACGCGACCGCACCCGCTCAGCTGTTAATGAGCGCCCGAGAAGAGTTGTCAACTGGAATGGAAACAGCAGTGGCGAACAGACAGCAACTTCCTCTTTGAGATGCTGGAGCCGATGAGGGGAGGAAGGGAGGGGGAACAGTCTGAGCATCTACACATAACTCGTCTCGTCATTGGCCGAGGGCGCCACCGGTCGTATTGACAGAGAGAATTCAGCGCCGTCTGCCGGAGAACTCGGCCGCTTCCTATTGAAGCATAGAACAGGCGCGGCAATTTCCACAGATTAAAACCATTTCCCCCTTCGCTACCTTCCTGCGGTTGACGATTTGGCTTTCGCGACTACAACGACATCTAGAAATAGGACGATGAACCTTCAAAGAGTGAGCATGAGAAACGGGTAGCAACAATGAAGTTCAAATAATACTTCCATTCTCTGGAGTATGTATAGACTCTACCGGAATCCAAAACAGCCTTAAAGAGGAGGAAAGATTGAGCGTAGTCCCAAAAATGACAGCTATTCATCTGAAGAAGGCGAAAGAAATATATGTAGGATGTAAACATCAAAGGTGACAGCATAGATATCACTTTAATGAAATGGAATGAGCTTGCAAGAAAACTCCAGAATAATGGATAAAGGAATATCACTTTGGTAAGGATGAATATCGATCATTAAACTTTCTATAATTCCAGGGTCGTCCTTAATTCCAGGGTCCGCACTATTTTTTCTATAAAAAGTGTTAAAAATAGTAGTTGATTCGAATTTTGTTTTAGTTAATTCGAGCTATTTACGGCCAAGATAAAGTAACTTCACAACACGAACTTCCCAAAAACTGGTAGGTGATTTTTAAATTTCAAGTCATAATGATATAAGAGAAACCATTTTATAGTGATTAAATCAATTAGAATCATATATCGTTAATGAGAGACTTAAATCGAGGAAGCGAGTAAAAATCTCCGACTTTTTAATTTTTTTGTTTACATTCAAGTACCTAACAACCCAGTAGAAACAATGTACTACGTTTTGTCGTTTGAAATTTATCATTGACAATTGCTTGAATTTTCAAATAATATGTAAAACAAGATAAGTACTGATAATTTAAAAAAATATAAATATGGCATAGGTATCATTAAGTTCGTTTTTTCATCTTTTACTATAAAACGTCTTTAATTTTAGCTTGCCTATTCCAGTTTGAATGATCCGAATAACACTGTATTTGTCCAACTAATTAATTTCTTATAATAAAATCAATGGGAACAAATTTAACGCAAACATAAGTCATTAATGGAACGCTACTAAAGAAATTCCTGGAGCCGAATCTGTTAGACCTCAATTTAAAACTAACCAATAACTAAATACCAACCAACGGAATAATGCAACTCGGTGATAATTAGAGACCCATTGTGTTTATTCACAATACAAGAAAATAGTAAAATCGCATCAAAGTTTGATTCCAAGACTTCGTAGGATCAAGGCGCCCTTTGAATTCTTCAAAGACTTGCGATTATGCCGCGAAATTTCCGCACTTTAAGTCCACTCAGCCACTCACAGATGTCGCTGCGGGTACTCAAATAATCATCGCACGTTTCACTCGCACTCTGAAGAAAAAAGAATCGCTGTCTACCAATTCATGCGGCAGAGATGTAATTGGCAATCTGTCCCTTCTCTTTAAAGACAACCTCCTTCTTTATTGTAATTAAACAACGATACACCGCTAGACTCACTCAACTGTTCACTGATAATGAATCATTTTTCTGGGCCCTATATGATTTACAATCATTACTGTTGTATCGTTGGCAATATCGTTGGTTAGATAAAAATAAAATTATAGAATGATATCAGCAACATTACTCCTGCACCTATTTCGAAATACTTGATGTTGGACTTATATACGATATTCCGTCCTAAAAATAACAAAGATATACCAAACTAAGCAAACATAACTATATTGAAGCACAAAGATACCTTTTAAGAAAACAGAAGAACAAAAACACCAAGCCTATAACTCTGACTTTCAGCAGCAATTACAAAACGGTTAATTATGAAAAATACCCAAATGATGGAAAGAAAGATTTGAATTTGCACATGAAAGTGTGCTGCTTAAACCTAAGTTATATAGAGGTCACAGTCACTATTTTTCACCTCTGTATAATTTCATCATAAATACCTCAACGTTTAACAGAAATTATAATAAGATTTAATGGCAGCATAGTGCATTAGAAGAATATATTCTTTCCTCTATAAATGTATTCCGTTTATCGCTGAGTGAGAAGAGAATAATATACAACCAATGTCATTCAAAACACAGCAAAATTAAGGACTGTTACGCTCTTCTTTCCTCTGTAAATCTTTATTATTAAATCAATCAAAAACTATGGTAATTTACACTAAATTAGCTAGACACTCAACATACTGTGACTGCGATGCGCCATGACCTTTTAAAACCCTTTCATTACTTTAAAAATAACAAAAGCGCTTGAATAAAGGAGTAGAGAACACTAAGTGATTTCCGCAGAATACATTATAAATAAAAAGCGACTAGTTTCATCTACAGCTTAAAATTTCAAGGAATATACGGACCTCCGGGGGTTCATATTAATTTACAGGAGGTCCACGTCAAGGAGAAAAAAATGGGGGTCCCAGATATCTTTCGATTTCTGAGATCGTTTTAGTTTTTGGAAGCCATATTTTCTTTTAAAGGATAATAAAATCAAATGGAACCCAGTTATATTTTTTCAACTGAAAAAAAATCAATATTATTCTGGCTAGGAGTTACATGGAAAATTTAAAGATAACGATAAAAATAGTTTTGAACCTATGATACAGACAAAAGTAGTCTCATTTTTTTTCAAATATACTCTGCGGAAATTTTTAGTGTGTTTTACTTCTTTAGTATCGCTACCCTTCCACAAATTTGAGCTTAAAAACCATCAGATTTTCAGAAGTACCTGATAAACAAATCTGGTGAATTTCGCAGCAGCACCAAATTAAAGGAGAAACATTTTTAAGCCCGCGAATTACACTACCGCGAAGCAAAAGATAAAAGAGAGTAAAGCTCCGAAGGACCAACGATTTATAAAGATCCAACAGCATAATATAACCGTTAAACTGCATCGGAACATAATGAATTAAAACAACTCCTACCACCAAGTGAATCCTTATCTCGATTTTCTAAGTTAAGATGTATATTATGTCTCACGGAATTCGATTTACATTGCTAATTTAATATTAATAAGGGAATGATAACAATAATTGCTAATATTTGCGCTGATTTGAATTTTTATACCTTTATTGACCTAAATATGCTATTTTTACTAGCAGTCATTACTGCTATTCGTTTTCACGTTCAAAAGGCACCAAATCCACGATAATACCAACACCTTTTTATCTATTTAACAAATTAAGGTTCTGACGATGGTGCCGTCACCGAAACCGTTAAACTTCTTTTTGGGTTCAATTTGTGGAAATGATACATGTTATTTCTTTTGATTTTGTCATTAAATTTGTTTTACCTTCTTCCCTGTATCACTTCCAAGGCAGGTAACTGATATGGGGAAATAACTGACTAAAACCTCAACGAAATATTCCTCAATTTCTTTAATATCAAAAACATTTCAGGTATCTATATATTTCTTCATTGAAGAATTACGAAATAATTAGCTTTTATTTCAATTAATTGTCTATAACATTTATTCTACCTTCTTTTACAAGAAAACTTTGTTTCGATTATTGTGTAAGCCCTAAAAAGATATCTTGTTTCAGCTTTAAGTGAGGTATATTTGCAGTTCTACTTGAATGAGCTCTAGTTTTTTAAAGCTTTATCAGAAAAACTTTTTCTATTTAATTTTTTTTTCTTTTCAAGGAAATTTTGTAAATTAAAAAAAAAACAATTTTACTTTCAGCGTCAAACATAGTAAAAAATGAGGAATAACCCATCCACCCCCTTGGAATATACTAAATGATTTCCTAGCTAAAGAGATATAAGAAGATTTACGTAAATAGAGGTTCCCCAAATACAAGGATAACCAATTTTGAACTATTAACTGAATTCTGATGGATTTAATGTCAAATGATACAGAAATTGAAAGATAAAATATGTAACTAAATGATAAAATGAGAATTTCGATGAAATTATCAATCACCTTTATTGATTAAAATTCGCAAAAATGTTTTAGCAAGATCAGTTAGGTGTCGATGAGCATAAATGCGTTATCGCCCTGAGTTTACGGACGGTTTTACCATCCAGTACTATGCTGTCGTCCTGTTCCCGAAATAATCTTCGATAGGCAAAATCTAAGAATGGGGAACCACCATCGCATTCTGGTTTCCCGGTAAATTTGACTGACAGAGCCAATTTCAAAATAGTCATATCCGGTGAGAATTGAGATTATCATAGTATCTCTAAATACCGATTCCACTTATTACTCTCTCAGACTACATTGTTTCCTAAACGTAAAAAACTTTTTTTCGGTATTATAATAATAGAAGATTATTCTTTCGTAGCGTGGGTGCAAAATTATGGATGTCCTTATAATTATTAAATGCATTACATTATACGATTTTACAATTATTATTTTTATTACGTTACGTAATAAGAGTATTCTTCGCTATCTTTTATATTCGTCAATACCAAGTTTGCTTAAAATTATTTCGAACCATTTCTAAATTCAGAATTCAATGCTTTATAATAATACATTACATTGATTTATGCATAAACACTGAAAGCTATGACTGCCTTTTGGCAGGAGTGCACGAAAAAGAGTAATTTCAATGGGTATTTTAATCCCCTTGGGGACATTTTTCATCGAAGAACTATAGCGCACTTTTAATATAGTTCCTGAAAATATTATTAGTTCCACACATTTCGAGTGATTCTGCAAATAGGGAACTGAGGTGAATTTAAATCGGTGATTTCATATGTGTAAATAAAAATACTTTTTCAGTTTAATTTCGCCAAAGAAAACTTTGATCTCTTCAGAAACGTTTTGTTAAATTTATTGTGAGATTACGAAATCTTTTCTTTCAACTTAAGATGTCGTTCCACGAAGTACAGCTAGGACATATTGATTATGTTTTGTTAAATATTTGTTGTTTTGTTTTCTTAACATCTTTACCTATTTCAGAATGTAAATGCCTTTTCGTGATCATAATCTTTTACTTCTCCTTACCCTGCAGCTATATGCAACTTCATAAATCATTCCCAAGATTAGTTATGCCCAAAAGAATATAAATGATCTCGGTATGACTCGACGACACTTCGGCACATTTACCAACCGATGGTGAAATGGGTGTTATCCAAAATTCCATAACTTGGCTTGGCCTAATATTCATATCTTAAAACTGACTAAACCTAATTAAACATAATTACAAAGAAACTGATTTTAGGGCATTATTGTTCACAATTAAATCGGAATATGCACAAGTTATATATACTCAAGCAGGTGAAAAATAATTGCTGCTGATTTATATTTATATTTTTAAATTGATTTTGTTTTTACTTTATATTTTCTCTATATTTGTGCGGGTTTTGTGTATGATAAAACTCAAAAGATAAATTTATTCTAAAATATATTATCCAGTACAACGCCTTCTTTTATTTCTTCCTGGCTCTTATTTATAATTTGTCAATGGTCTAACGGTATAATTTACAACAAATATAATTGCCCCTTCCCAACACCGGATTCTGCCCTTGATAAGAAAGCAATTGCAGATGCGAGGATGAGATTTTTCCTTCGTAAAATAAACTTTGAGCGGCGCAACCTCTGGCGCGCTAAATTATTGGCATTCAGGCAGCGTCGCAACCGTTTCGCGAGACGGGAGCGGCAATAGACGAGGGATTTAGATAATGAAAAGTCGGACAAACGGTCGGGAATTTCGCGGACACGCGAAAGATCTTACTGGAGCATCCTTCGCAGAAATCTACTATACGGCGAAAATGGAAAAAACTTGTTTGGGGCGGTGCATTCCATTGCGGGGATCCCCGAACGGAGTCACGAGCGAACTCACGGAAAGAAACGTGCGCGGAATTGAGCGAAGAGCAGCCTTGATGTCCATCGCATAGCGATAAAAGCCGCGAACGCTCATTACCAGAAGCCGAAGACAGATGTCGATGCGAAGAAGACTATTCGACACAGAGAATGTCCAGCTCAGAAAATTCTGAAATCTAACCTCAGATTAATTGTTCAAATACCCTGTAGTGTAAACTAAATTTTTAATAAACTGCTCAGTGACCATATAGGCGACTAAGGAGAACGGGTGCCTTCAGTTCTCCAATTGAAGAAACAAGGAATTCATAACATTAAACCCTTCATCATGCTCGCGAATTTAATTTGGCAGAAGAAATTTCGAGGTAAATATTTAATGGCAATTAATGAGGAGGTAAAAATATTTGGTAAAATGTAATGAAGGAAGTAGACACCGACTACGTTTCGTCTAATTCGCTCCTGGGAAAACTTCCAGCGAGAAAATTTCTAAGAAAATAATTTACTGATTTTATGTTCAAATACGGAATATCTAAGATTATAAATAACATATAATAAACGAATTTAATTACGAAGGTAATTCATTACACAGCGCGGCCCTCGATTGTTTCCTTAGGGAAAGAATAATTCGTAAGATCATTCCTTCATCATCTTTCATTTATTCCAAAGATTATTCGATGGAATTTATTCAAATTCACTACATCTATTTTATATTTACCACTTAATAATGGTTAAAGCATATCCACAGTGGAATTAATTATCTTATTTTAATGAAGCGTCAATTATTTAAGAAATAAATGTCACAGTCATTCGCGATTCCTTCTAATACATATATACATTTATATATTTTATACATAAAAACATGATTACACATTTACTTAAAAATTCGTATACTTGTTTCTGGGTTATGTATTTATAGTTATCTAATAACGGGTGTCTCCTTGGATAAGATTGTCTGCAGCTTTTTCTTTTCTGAATGAGAGCAAATATCATGTTTTGAGATCATTAATGAAATTGAATGAATGAAAACTATTGTAGAAAATAAAACCTCTAAATGATACTGTTAATTCTGTTGTATATGAAAACATATAATTCTAAATTACGGAATTCCAATTGAAACATCGTTATTGCAGTATCAATTACAATTGAAACTGGAATGACTGGAAATTAAACACGATTAATGAAGTTAATTCCAGTATCCTCTCACTTATAAATTTACACACGGTGTCGAGGAGTATTTTAATGACACGTTCTCCTTCGCTGTTACATATTCAATACATCGACGTACGTTCGGTCTTCAGTAAGTTTCACAACCGTTTCACTGTTTATTTAGCTAAATTTAACGTCGTTATTGATTTTCATTCAGCAACTTTAACATCTGGCCCATTTGATGAACACACTATTAGATACAACATTTTTCCGCATAATTTAATATATTTACTGTTTCGAAAATCCTCCTGAAAAATTGCTTGTTAATGATAAATTCAATTTAGCAGTTAATAGTTGGCGAAAGAATGACATTGCATTTCGGAAAACGGAAGGGCCAACTGGTTCTTCTGACGTTATAACCTCAGGTTTCCGGTCAGCAATCGTAAGTTTATCATTAATGAAAACTATATAACGTAAAACAAAGACGAATCATGACCTATGAGTGGTTTGTAATGTGTCTTTAAGCTTTAAGATGGGTCACTAATTCCATCCTTAATTAACGTGGCTGCAGAAACCTTGCTTACATTCCTCCTACTAAAAATCATTCTTTAACGGAATAAAAGTGCTATAAAACCATTTTAAAATAATCATTAAAATAGATATCATGGAATGTCACAAATCGCACTATATTAATTTATTGTCATAATTATTCAATCAAATTCTTAACAAATAGTATTGTATAACTGCACTTCAAATCCGTATTTTTAGAAAATTACACCTCCCAAGATATAACTTAAATAGAGTGAGACAAAATTAAGTATTTTTTAAAATCTGATGCGCAAGTGATTAATTAAATTCTTCATATATTTTCGCATTGCTTTTAGTATTTTCATTCCCTTTCGATATCACGGACAAATACCTCAATTCTATTACTATCTAAACAAGCACATGACAACCATGTCAACATAAACAATCACCATCAACGAACTAAGTCATTCAGATATTTAAGTTAGTTGTGTTTTTACAAAATATTTACAATGCTAAATTAACGATATTACGTCAACTCAAACAAGGAAAACTATAATAAAAACCTCAACATGTAGGTTTTTAATCTCAATGACTCGATAGTTTAAATCAGAAAATTCGTATTAAGATATATATTTATTGCTTCATTATTACGCGTTTAATCTCTGAGATAGGGTTTATGGGCGAATAAACGAGAATAAATTACAGCTTTTCAAAGACGCAGAATTGTGTCTAAGTTTGTGGTGATTTTTAACACGAAAATGTCCACGAAAGAACCGTATACATCATCAGGTGGATGATATGGCTTTACTACGAAACCACGGTCGTTCTCTCTATCCTTAGAGTGGTTTGGTAAACGTTCCTCTCATCGAGCTCTTCTTTTAAAGTACTGCAAGAGGGGATCAACAATCTAAAAGGTAAACATCACTTGAAGGCAGCAGTCAATGATTCAGAGAATAACGGAGACTGTTCAAAGCGCATGTATTCAACAAGAATTTTTTTCTTTGAGCTATTCGTCTATGTTCTCCACTTAGCACAAAGAACAAAAATAAAAGAAAATTTCTTTAGACGCATACTCTCCTAATACCCTCTTGAAAAGGGATAATTTTTTTGAATGTTGTCATTCACCTCAGAGAGGGTTTGAGAGTAACCTGGTGAAGTATCCTATCACTTAGAGGACACTTCGATTCCCTCGAAAATTGGAATTTTCTTGCGTATCGCAGGATTACCAACTTCAAGAGAATCTTTTCATCACGAAAGTCCTATGACCCATGAAATGTGATTTACTGAGAGGTTACGATTGAATATTGAGGCATTAATCGACCAAAATAGCACAATTTCCTCGTTTTAAGGCGCCATCTTCGAGTTAAACTTTTCTATGAGTGAATTACCTACCATTAAACCAAAAAATTAAGGAAAAAGATAAAATTAAAACGTTTTAAATAAACAAATATCAACAAATGACATTCATGGCATAAAATATTTAGGATTACTTTCACTCCTATGATTTGGACAATTTTTTCTACTGATTGAAAGCTTAGATTTTACAATGAGAGGTTAAATTTGAAGTGGGTCAACAATAAGGAAGTGGATTCATTGGATTTACTTCCAATTATAATCAGAATGTTTCGTGAGCAACAAAATATATTTCCATCGCAAATTTCACGTTTTTACACGACAATGGTAGATTGCAATGTCATACATTCAATTAGTTTCTTCGTCCTAGTCAAAGTATTCTAATAAGTATCGAGGCAGTACAAGTGAAAGACAAAGCATAAAATTCTGTACTCTTTTTGTCACCCTATAATTATAACGAAATATCTATCGAATCTGCATTCCCCAAATATCGATGGGTATACCCCACGTATGTAAATTTACTTAAACCTAATAGAAATCCTCTCGATACTTTATTGAATCGTACAACATTTGAAGCAAGATTAAACAAATCTTGATAGCATCTCAACGGGTTGGTAATTTATAATATAATATTCAATGTTCGAGAACGAATCGTTAAAATTAATGGGCGGATCAACTTTCGAGAGAATCCTCTCACTGCCTTAGATCAGTCTACCTTTGGATGCGACTATTCAATGAATACATAACTTCATCCCTTTACATTTTGGGTGCTTCCTAGACTTTTTCCCTCATTCAGCGGTGTGCCTCGCAGGAATTTTAGATTTCAACACAAATGTAATCAATACAGAGGAAATTAAATATCACTTTCGTTTCTATCTTTTCGTAAATGACGTTATCGAGGATGTCAAATTAAATAGAATATTAAAGGGTTTAAAATAGCGAGGATATTTTTTTCTTTATGTTTATTATTTATTTATTATACAAAACCGTTGCAGTTCGTCGCAAGGACAGGTGGCGACATTAACATGTATAACAATTTTTTTTTAATTCCTATACATCAAAACAAAATACCTAAACCTTTTACCTGATGGTGATACTTCGTAACGAAACCTAGGTTGTTTTTAGTTAATGTTAAAGGTTGTGAACTCTACCAAGTTGTTTTCTTTATTGAGTACAAAAAAACCTAACTTCTTACAATGTTCATGCATGCATGCATTCATAAATAACGATAAAAAATTTCAAAAATATAAATATGCAATATATATATGAATTATAAGAAAGGAAAAAAACACCCACACCGCTGTGAATCACCTATAAGTTGCTATAAATTATAATAACCTTAAAATAGCATACACATTTCTTGTCTTCTATTGATGCCAATTAATCTTCGCGATTTTGAACAATAGAAATTATTCTTGTAAACTTTGTTTCTCCAACTAGAATATAGGATTAGGTAACAACCAAATTCTCTTGAAAAATGACCTATCTTAACACTTTTCCAGTGAGTAACAATTTCGTTGTACATCGATGTAACTGGAGTCCGAATAAAGAAATTGGTGGAGAAAGGGACATCCCCCAGCGACGCCCTTGGTGTGACGTAAAAACCATTCGGTGAGGACTCCAAATGAGTAACGATTCCCGGAATACCGCGTTAATAGCGTCACTTGCTACCCTCATGATCGGAGTGAATCACGCAGAGTTCAAGGGCGAGGCACACCGTCGGTTCGCGTAACGTCGCACGTAAGGGATGAAAGATTCCAGGGGAAAATACCAGAGGTGCCCAGTTAGGAATAGATACGGAACACTGCATTTTCCACATCTGGGTCACCGAATAATTTTTCACTTCCCCCCTTCTTATTTTTTGGAAGATGATGGATTTTTTATAAAAAAAGAATATATTTTAAGAGTATCTGAATTCAAAACGCAACATAAATATAGGTTTGCCTTCATTAAAATATTTTCATGATGTATAGAAATGCTGTGATATATTTCTTTTATAATCTATATTGTGATATTTTTGCCTTATTCTATTATATGTGTCCTATAAAATTTATGCACTCCTATGTATTTCTTTATTTTATGATGTATAGATATGTTGTGATATTTTTTATCAATACAGAGATATTTTATGTTCTATTTATTAATTGGAATTTCTGCCGGAATTTTAACATATGCCTGGAGGCAGAGCAATTATGAAATAACATTTTTGAAATTACATTCATTTCACGTTTAAATTTAATATAAAATGTTTGCTATATACAGTGATGATAATATAAAAAACAAGCAGGCGTCTATGCAAGATTTCCAGGGCTCCCGGGGCCGACACGGAAGCCGTGAAGACCGTGCAACACCCTACCAGGTAGTCCCCTACTTCCCTCATATTTCATCTATAATTAACCACATTCATTTTACTAAATACAGTTCATTCACACAAGATGAGACTTTTACATTTTTTCGAAAAAATCTTGGATTTTTAGGTTAGGGCTTCAAGAGCGATCCAGGTAATATTTTCAATTCCTTTAACCCTATATCTTCATGTATCCTATAAAATATAGGTATTTCTATGTATTCTATGTATTTCTTATGTATCCTACAGAAAGGAGGCATTTTATGCCCGTTCGATAAATCCAATCTAATGCGTTACATGATAAAACAAAGGCCTCAAAATTTCAAAAATATAAACAGAACATTAAAAAATATGTCGCTGCCCAACATCATATTTTGTCCTGCTAACCCGCACTATTCGGTTTTTCAACAGGTGGCGAACAAAATAATTTTCACAATCGATTGTGATCATTCTACAATCCAGTAGGAAAATATATAGTACGAAGCTTACAATATTGCAATTACGTTAACCTTTTACATACAAAAAGATTTTGGCTTATAAAACTGTAATTTTAAAACAACCATGTCCTTCTGTGTTTCCCTCAAAAATATAATATATTTTGAAATTTTAATAATAACTAAATGCACTTTATATTATAAAGTATAATCGAGCTTCATCCACAAAAACGTTCCTTCTTTCATTATTTCATTTCTCTAGTCACCATTCTTAATAAAAAAAATACATGTTAAAACGTCTGCAAATATTATGGGTTATATAGTATGAATTTTGTATCACTAAAAAAAAACAAATTGAAATACTTAGTAATTCATTATGGCTTTCCACAAAGTCACGCCTGAGCATATTGCTTTTACTGTATAACTAAGGTTAAATCAGAGAAAGAGACTTGCTCGTCCCAATTATTCCTAATAAAGATATTTGTGTTTAATTTCATTTATTATTTCTTACGAGTTTAAATTATTTTTCATTATTTGGGGTGAGACAGACGATCAAACCGAAAAAGATGATGATAATATTATATAATAATAAATTTTAAGTATAACAATCAAATGCTTTAAATGATATGATAATAACAATATGATAACGATGATAACAGTATAATAACGACGATAATATTATGTAATAATAAATCATAATATTAATAATAAAATACATGATAACAATGATAAAAGGAAATCGGATAATAATCATATTTTAATAAAAATAATATTAAAACAATAAAATTTAAAAAAAAAAAACAATAATAAGGAGTTTATAGGGCGAATATTGGTCTTTAGAGAGCACTGTTTCGATTGCCCTTTTCTAACTCACAATCCCACGTAACTATACCAAAAATTCGATCCTGGGACCCCTGCGTTGTTGATCTACCACGCTAAGCCCTAGGGCCTACCGAGGTCTGCTCATAACAATATTTAGAAAAATGATTCGTGATCAGAGTGCAAAGAAAAGAATTCTTGACAGTTTAAATTCGTCCTTATGCTCCTTATCCACGACGTTGCTTTACGTCACAAAAGTTATGTGATTGTGGGGAATTCGTTTTCAGAAAAGCTGAGAAAAGAAAGTAAAGGTTGAGGGAGTAAGAAAGAGGGGGATTCCCTTTACTGGCATGACAACGACACAACAAAGAATACGCAATGAGGAAAGCGAAGAAAAACAATAGACGTGCCAAAGCACGTTTTTCCCAATGTTCTGCTCGTGAGTTATCTTCTCCACCGTCTTACGTTACTTTGCGTCGCTTTATCCCAAGATTCGTAACTGCAAATAAAGACTACAAGGCACAGTGATGCTGGCTTAAATACACAATTGCCGTAACACACTAACCGCTTCATAAATACATAAGTATTTATAGGCCTTGTTTCCGCTGACATTGGAATTCATATGCTACTCGTTCCATTTATGGAAGCAACGTCCTTGTCCTTCTAACATTCCTCGACTAAACTGAATTTCCGTTTTCTCCTTCTTCTGTGATCGTAAGCGATTAAAAAAAACGCGAGCCCTAAAGGTACTGAGGCAAAATCCTTAGTTTACGGGGAATAATATTTATAATTGGCCGATTCTTTAACTATGCTGAAAACACCCTATCATTGTCACAGTTGCATAGATTTGGACGTTATAACACGATACTCAATTGTAAATTTCATTCTTATAGCAATTAGTATATTCCTGGAAATTTGTAGAGTTCGTCAACTTGAGAGAAACTTCTCATACTGATTATGGTAAAGAGTTTCCACCACAGAAGATTCATACAAGATGCAAATTTTACTTTTTTACTTTTTTACGTCAAGGTCACGTAAATGGTCTTCGTAAACGTAACACGAAGGTTTCGAGTTCGAGTCTCGGCTAAATAGGTCAGGGCATAGGTATTAGTATCCGTAGTTTGCGTGTGAGACTGACCGAATCATTAAAACGGGTAGACTCGCGGGTTCATGTTTCCGTTTATTTATTTAAGTCTACGTTGCAATTTGACCTTCTGGATTGATGGCAATGTTTAAGGGGAAAATAAAAATGATTTTAAGCCTGGCATTCGCCCAAAGACGGGAGGGAAATCTCTCCTAAAACCTCCATTAGGCTGTAAAATAAGTCTCAATCTCGCCCAAATAAAGACGATTTATTATTATTATTATTATTATTATAACATGAATGTAAGCAATTGACAAATCCTATTATTCACGAAAACTTTATTTTCAAAGAAACCTTCTAACATTCACTATAATAACTTCAAGCATCACGCATCCTAAAAACAATCTAACTTAAAGGCAGGAATATTTGTTCAGCTTCTAGGTCGTCTTTATTTAAACTTTTTAATTGAATACTATTTAAATTTGTCTTTCAATAAAATAGAAAAAATGTATTCATTCCTTCCTCATGCATATTAGAAATCATTAAAATGTTAAATGTGGCCATACATATATATTTGCTGCACAGTCAAATTTTATGCATTTTGCTCCTAAATTCAGGATATGATTTTTTCTTATCATATTCTCGTGCGTCAGCTTCTCTAAGCACTGAATAGAAATACATTTTTAAAACTTCGAACTTAATAGCAAACAAGCAAGTTTCGGTCGAGATAGTCAATATTTCCCGAAGAATATTGGAATTCAGTACCGAAACTTTGAAATTTATTTCTTAATAATACGTTTCAAAGTGAGCCCAGGTCATTTTGAATATCTTTTAAAGTAGACCTAAAAATGCTAAATTATACGAGTAGCATTCTGTGTTTTTAAGAAATTTATTTTGATTGTAGCTGTTGAAACTACCTACAAAAGTTTCTTAATTATCGTTAATAGTATTGGGCTAAACTTCTTCTTGTTCTCCGAAAATATGCTGTTACACACGAGACGTAAATAAATGCATTTATATTTAGATATGCTGATTAAATATACGCAAACACTCTGAGGAACCGACCACTTCTAGAAAGACTCGATTCAAGTGTACTCATCATTGGAAGAATACGCAAGGAGAGTCTACGGCACCTAACGACACCCTCACCAAGTTAAACAGCCGTTTTACAATTTTACAAGCCTTCAGCCCTAAGCACGCTCTTTGCCCCTCTAATTTAACACTCAGTTGTTCGCCTGCAGAAGGAATACCTCTTAAACTCAGAGAGTACCTCTTTGGGTTTAAAGGTTACGACTTTGGTCCGATGGTAATTGTAGTAAACGGTTCTTTTAACAATTCATTCGATTACTCCTACTGCAAATAACGTACTTTGGATTCATATTAATTATAATTATATTCTGATTAAAATAAGAAATAAAATAAAAATAACGTTCATACTTATGTAGAATGAGACTTTTCTGTCTACAAATATTCAACTCCTCAATCACCTGAAGTGCGATTAAACAAACAGAAAACGTGCTTTCTACTTCCTATCATGTCAAAAGCGTCCTCTCAGTGTCCTCTAACATTTTTTAACCAGCCGCCAACCATTTACAGTTTACTTTTCCTAGCTTTCATTAATGTCCCAATGACTTAATTCAGTAATTATGGAAGAAACGACATGAAAAGGTATTTCTAAGAATGACAGTGTTCATGCTTACTGACGCTATATATTTACATGAAACAGCCAAACATGGATATGTAGATTGGTGCTTGTCAAGTGCAATATAAAACATGAATGAAAAGTTCTGAGATATTGTTCTTCCAATAATTAAAATACAAAAATAAGAACCATTTTATGAGAATATATTTTAGGAAAAACGTAAGTGAAAAATGTCTGACAGAGCGGGACTTAACGCATGCAAGTTTCCATAGGCCTTCCAATGCATTGTACATTGTCACCATAAGATATTCATTCCTTTATTTGAAATCATCAATCTTATAATAACACTTTGCTACGAGAAACCATTTTCATCGTCATCTTTTCGAAGTGCGTTTGACTTTTCTTAAGTATAAATTCCTCCCCAATGTTGACCTCGACTGTTGATTTATAATCGAGGAAATGCTGATAATCCTCTTGAACAATTAAAACTACAACAAGTGGGTGATATAAATTACGTTGTCAACTAGTTTTACGTAAGCGAAAGCTTAATAAATACTTCGTTAAAAATTCGCCTAAACTTCTGAAAATCAACTTAAAATGAGAATAGTATAAACAGACAGAATTAAAATTAGGTAGTAAGCAGTTGGTATTATTGGCAATCATCAATGGAGCATCCAAGCTACATTATTATCCACACTGATTTTTTTCTCCTTTTTCTATAGTGAGTTTTTCAAAAATATAATATTGCTTTACAACTGCTTTCAATCTGTTCATGACGTAAACAAATGCATTTCCTGAAAAAAACCAAACTCCTAAAAGCTGTAAATACAGTTTCTATAGACAATGATAATTGCACTAGTTCAATGCACTCGCAACAATCACGTTTCCCCAAATTATAATTAGCTAATCTTCAATTCAAACGCTTTCATCAGTCTCTGAGAGTTAGAATTAATTACAGATCGTAGTGGACTTAAAATACTTTCTGTTTTATCAATTTTTACTTTGTTTCCACACATGAGAATAATTCACCCTAATTAGAAGAAAACTAACGTCGTTTTTTCTATTTATCCAACGAAATAATTTATAAATAATGTAATGTAATGTAATAATGAACAATAAAATAGGATGGGTATATAAAATACGAGTTTATCAATTAATTTCCAGAGAAAGGCAACAACTAATAATTTGGGGTCTCTTTATGTGTTTAAATTGGATAAGAATACGAAAACTTTTATATCTAGTACTAAAATCATCACAAATTTAAATTAATATAGAAAAAAGTTCCGTTCATTAAAAATGTTCTAATTCTAGCATTTTTGTGATATATACAATGCAGTGACTATTTGATAATATGGTGTAATCGTAAATTTGACTTTATTACTTAAAAAGGGAAAAACGGGAATCCTTACGGAGCGAAAGTGAAACCAACTTTTCGCTCCTGATGGATCCATACCACGTCCCAGGTAGTTGATTCAGGAATTCTTACATTCCAAAATGAATTTTTGCATGATTGGCAGTAGAAAAGCACGCTTTGCTGAATTTAAGTTCCGCAGACAGAAAATTCTCATTCTATATTAAAAAGAACGGTATTTTTATTTTCTTTTATCTTTAAGACTAGAGATCGTTCTAAATAAAGTATCTTAAAGAGAATTCCGGAGATTTGATACCACTTCCGCTGAAATCATTCGCAGAGTTATTTTCATTGGAGTGCAATTAACTAGACATGACGTCATCAAAAACTTTTATCTTCCACCAATGAGTCTAAAACCGATTTTAGAACAGTTTTAATATTTTTAAAAAATGTGTTATTTGAGCCGGGATGGAGAGTAACTAATCAAACGCAAAGTCTTTGTGATTTAATTCTTAGAAAACAATTGCAATATCAAAACGAGGATTCATTAACTGGAAGGTCCCAAATAATAGGCCTCTTATCACTATTGTTTCATAGATGATAATTTTGAATTATAAGTTTTTAGCATTTATCATTATTCGAGGCTAATTTATCGGTCGGTGTCTCTCATAACTGGAAATTAAAATTGAATAGATGGCTACTGAACGTGATAAAAATAATCCACTTTAAATGTTTTAGTAGACTAATTGCATATTTTAGCCAAATTTACCGATTTACATCCCTCACACTGTTCCGAAGGTTCCTATTTAGACTCCATTTAAAAATTTCAATACGTGTATCACCATTTCATTCCTTAGTCATGAATACGAGTACTTCCAATTGAAAACCCTTCCGCACAAAACCTGTTAATTAACACCTTTACCTCTCATCTCTCAGCCATTTTCCATTGTTTTCTTAACGCCATACACCTTCGCACATACCTCCCCTTTCCATTACTCTCTTCTTTGTCACTCTTCTTTCTCCTCTATATAAACACCCCAAACTCCACTGAACGCTCATCTTATTATTTTTCCCTTTTTAAATGATTTATTAGACTTTAGATAATGTTTCTGGCCCTAATGATGCCAATAAACCGAAATTCTGTTTGTTAAATACATTAGAAAAATATTTATACTCGAAGAGGATTTTATTTTACTCCGATTACTACTTTAAATAAATATTATATATACATTAAATTAACTATAATTTGTATTCATCCATTTTTATTCATCCATGACTTTCGGTTAAGAATAATTTTCTTTAAAAAGAGCAATTATCTTAGTTTTTGTTGCGTTCTTTCCTTTAAAAATCGCAACATTTGTGATTAGATGGGAAAGAGAGCAACTTGGGCCTCTAATCACTCCTTGCCACTTCAATAATTCGTTCCACTGAATAAAATAATAATTAAAAGAAAATATTGATGTAAAGATGATGGAATGAAATAAAAAATGAAACAAGGAGGTGCGCCTTGAAACCAAAAACTAAACAGAACTGAAAGAAACCTAAAGCTAAAGAAGTGATATAGAGATAGAGCTTATTACCATAAAAGGACATGGATCGCTTGAGGTTACAGTATCCACATTCATGTTAAACATTGATGCAATAGACGAATGTGCAGCGAAACAGCGCTTCCGACTAATTAGCTAATCCGGTGAAGTCCTGCTCTTGAGAATGAACTTCCGGAAGCGATGGGTGGGAGGAATCGGAATTTATGGTAAAAGATATGCAATCTGCGGTCAACGCTCCACAAGAGCGGAGTTGCATCGAAAGTTTCACATAATTAAGAAGGTGCGGGGAAGTCGGGAGCGGCGGCTGGGGACTCCGGAAGTTCCTCTGAGTCGAAGCATTCCCCGCCTCTGAGACATCGCGAGAGTAAACCACCAAAGGAAGCGGTAGCATGTGTCCGTGGATACATCGCTGTAGATGGAGGCGTTCGATCACCTGTTTTGGTCACGTTACGAATTTTTTTACCTTCTCCATATGCGTAGTATAGGTATATACTTTTATTTTATTTTAGGTATATACTTTTATTTAAAAAACGTTTTATAAAATTTAATTTATTATAAATTTTGTTTGAAACATATTTTTGTATCACTGATTGTTTAGGAGTTATGCATGAAATACTGATAAACCGGAAGTTGCTGATTATGTACTTAGTGGGCGATCTGGGCTCTATGGGCGAAAGGCCAATTTCATCGTTTTTCATCGATCATGTCCCGAAAAACATTATTTATAATGTTTGTGGCGTCAAAGATAATAATATATAAATTAATCACTCATCTTCAAAGTTTAGATGGAATATAGAGTTCGAAATTACTGTCGTAGATAAATATTTCCATCTTATATATGGAGAAAGTCATGTGCTGGCCACATCAGATTTTTCATCGATCATATCCCGAAAAACATTATTTATAATGTTTGTGACGTCAATGATAATAATATATAAATTAATCAGTCATCTTCCAAGTTTAGATGGAATATAGAGTTCGAAATTACTGTCGTAGATAAATATTTCCATCTTATATATGGAGAAAGTCATGTGCTGGCCACATCAGATTTTTCATCGATCATGTCCCGTAAAACATTATTTATAATGTTTGTGACGTCAAAGATAATAATATATAAATAAATCACTCATCTTCAAAGTTTAGATGGAATATAGAGTTCGAAATTACTGTCGTAGATAAATATTTACATCTTATATATGGAGAAAGTCATGTGCTGGCCACATCAGATTTTTCATCGAACATGTCCCAAAAAACATTATTTATAATATTTGTGACGTCAAAGATAATAATATATAAATTAATCAGTCATCTTCCAAGTTTAGATGGAATATAGAGTTCGAAATTACGGTCGTAGATAAATATTTACATATTATATATGGAGAAAGTCATGTGCTGGCCACATCAGATTTTTTAATTGATAATAGGGCTTTGTAAATAAAAAGTTAGAACTGTTTCGTATTTATAATTCGTGACTTTATTACAATCATCATAATAATATGTTATTGACAGTATTTATAGTAAAGTTACTATATATAACGTAATAGAATAGTTACATAATTACTTTAATAATGTAATAATAAATTATCGATACTAAATATATTGGTCATTATTTATTTATTTATCAACTGTATTTTATTTACATTTTTGCACTTCTTTCTAAAATATGATACTTCGTTGAGAAAAATTCGTCTCTCGCGCACGCTTCTTCAAGATAAAAACAGGTGTTTGTTCCATGTATCATCTTCACTGACCGAATGTTTATGACAAAGAATATTTCCCTTTTGACATTAATCAACCATTTTTAGAGAAGTTAGAGCGGGTACTGCGTTTACAACAATGCAATGACCTCATTGATTTTATATAACCGGTCTCAAATCACACGGTATTTCTTATCTAAAGCTTCTACCGACCATTTACGCTTACCTGGCAATTAGCTGCTGAGAATGCACTGAACATACTGAAGGAGGCGGCAAATATATATAATAAAGCAGATTAGGGGTTACCATTTATAATGATCAGGGTATAAAGTACTATAAACAAAAAAAGCTAAAATAATTCACGTATTGATTTTTAAATTTTCTGGAGGAGTTTACAAGCCAAATGCACAAACAGAAGGTTGAACAACATTTGCAAAGACGTTGGAATTTTTCAGCGAAATTACAGCTTGTAAGGAGAAATAATGGCAGTCATCAGAGAATTGGGCGCCAAAATAAAATCATACGAAAGTACGAGAAATACGATTAGAACTGAAAATTATAAACGTCAGTTCGTAATATAAACAGGCATCTTCAAAACACAAAACCATAAGAAATTGAGACGACCGAGATTGAGACTGAGATTGAGACTGAGAAAATTGTAAAGAAAGAGAAAAGAATGAGCGACCTTGCACAGTGATAACAATATCTACCATGAGGATTTAAAGAAATTTCCTTTAAAAAATGAAGTTTCTAAATGAAAATTTGATGAGGAAAGAAATAAAATGTATGTTTAAATTTGCTCGATGCATATCAATCAAAACAAATGTTAAACGCAAGAAAAATAATATTATAAGAGATAGATATAAAAGAGTATTAGGATTAAAACGAAAGTGAAGGTCGCAAAAAGTACAAGAATCTATTTTCATTGTAAGTCGATGAAATCGTAACAAGAAAAGAAGGACGTGCTCGGGAGAAAAGAGTTCAAGAAATGTAAGAAAATAAAAGTAAATAAAAATATTTGAAAATAAACTGCAATAGAGACAAGCCATTCTATATACAACAAGAAATAGTTCTCTTTCATAGAATATTACGTTTCTACATACAAATTAATCAAATACAAACACAAAGGAAAGCAAATTTTAGATAGCACATAAATGGTTCCTGCGATGAACATCATTTTTAATACATTAAAGAAATAAGCGATTCCAGGTAACTAGTATTTAATAAATTAATGGTATAAAAATAAAACAGTGACTTTTAGAGCACATTTTATACAACTATATAGGAGTTGAGTTTTAAATGGCAAAGAATTGACAAAAAATATGCACAGAAAATGAGTATTGCCATCTTATAATAAACATCATCAAATCAACGTATAAAATATCATAAAAATAACTTTATGAGGTCAGCACGTTAAATCGTGTTATATTATAATTATTATTTAAACATAAGATGAATATTTATGAATATAATTTGAATAATACATAGAAAGTATAAATATTTAATAGCGTGTAACATATAACGAGTATAATTTGAATTATAGTGAAGAGTGAAATACGTAATGAGGTAAACATCCGCAGTATGAGCGCTGTGGTACCTTAGGATATAGCGAGGGAGGCAAGAGATTGAGTCATAACGTAGGGGAATGCAAGGGGTCCCGTGGGTGTGCTACCTGGATTCTTAAACTCCTTGGCTGCGGTTCGGATGGGGCCAATGTTCTGCAGGAAACGCCTCCCCGGAGAGCGAAACAAGGGGAGAAAGAAACCCCGAGGAGAGCAAATGAAAAGAGGTCTACATTCATAATAATGCATTCCTTCACACACTGAACGTCTGTGGCCCAATATTCCGAAATCAGAAACACTTATTATTTAATATTACATATATTGAGACACATGTGGGTAATGATATGATATAGCTTTAGCGTAAAGATATATATATGAAAGGTCTTCATCATAATATAAAGAACGATTTACAGTAAAATTATTCAACACAAACGAGCAAAGTTCCTTAATAACATAACTTTATAAGGTGGATACATTTGGAAATTTACACAGCAGCAAACCTTGTGCGCTGTGAGATAACGTGCTTGTGATCAAGTATTCCTACCAAAGAATCTGTGAAATCTAAAATATTCATTATTCAACACAATATACATTTAAGAAGCTGGTACAGTACTTAAATATACTTGTAGTATCTCAACATAATAGTTCGTGAAGTTTGAGCAATTTCAATAGATAGGTGTTAACTCACTAAATCAGAAAAATCCTCAACAACTCGGTTTCCAATGTTTAGTATAAATAACTAACATAGTAGAATGTGCTGAGAGTAAAATAAAATCCCATCTGGGCATTACACATGCGTGTAACATTTCGATCATTGTTTCAGTAGATTCATTCACTGAATCAGAAAAAACCCACAATGACTCAGTTTCTAACGGTTCGTTAAAAAAAATAGCATCATTAAAAGATCCAAGGATAAAAAATGCTATCTGGGCATGAATCAGAGATGATCTCCTGACAAAAACCACAATAACTAGAGATTACAAAATTTAATTTTGTTACCCTTCGAGGGACAATCATTGATGACATACCAAACATTCATGAATCTAGCAGCTTCATGTTCGCACTATGTATTGCCTCTACCCTTCAATTCCAGTAAGTCTCCTTACTATTTCTACCTTATTTATCATTTTTCTTCTCTATTCTTATTTTTAGTTCGGTTATAGGAACTTCTATAAAAGTTTTCACTTCATAAAAAGGAATAAAAAATTTGAATTCGAAATTGTATGTCCCGATAAAGAAATCTGTGCGATCATTTATATAAGGAAAACAATGGTTGAATGATAATTAAACTCCAAAATTCAATAGTAATAACTAGCATAAAATTACTACTGCTATAAGTGCTACTAGTCAAAGCAATGGAAACGGCTAGAATAATTCTTAAAATCAATTTGCGAAAAATAATTAAAACCCATTGTTACTCGTGGACCCCAGCAAAATATACTTAAAAACGAAAAAAATTATCACTATTCTAAATAACTAAACAAACATAGAACAAATTTGTAAAACTGCGAAAGAGTTTGTTCCAAAATCTCTCGAATAAAAAATGAATAGGAAAGAGAAGTAATCCGTGGAGGGGGTCGCCGAGGAGTAATTGGAATGCATTTTTAAAGGCGCAAACACATCTCTTTAAGACCATCTTCCGTTGTTCCAATGAAGTCCCATATTCTTTATTTCCCCTACGCATTTTCTCCCCCTCTCTTGGGAAGAAACGGAACTTTTTTGATGGAACGACGGAAGAGGGCTGTGGCTGAGGGAAGAAACATTTGTACCCGTGAAAACGATCTTTTTGAGCTTCTGAGTCGTCTTAAAAATAATTTCAAAAGAGGCTTAGAGCTCGACAAAATGGAATATAATTGTAGATACGTTAAAACATTAGCTGAAGCCATGCCAATGAGGAACTGAGTGGCTGGATTTTCGGATGTTCTACTATTCGAGCATGTATACGCGTTATTTGTCCTTAATGAAGCTCCTTGGCGCATCTTTTTGACTGAAAATGACGTGAAGTAGACTCAATATCTGAGAGAACATCTTTTTACAGAATTGATTTTCTGTTATACCCCGCACGAAAATGGAACATAAACAACGGCACATTTTTATTTCAATTATATCTGTTCTAATATAATATTCTAAAAGAAGAGAACATAGTAAACCGTAGATTTTCTATATTTACGAGTATAAGTTGCGGGTAGTTGGTATCAAAAGTTAGAAATGTCAAATCTAGTTGTCTTAAAAGCTATTGTCGGAATATATACCATGTAAACGCAGGTCCCAGTTCAAAACTCGGTGAACAACACTTCCTATGAAGAAGATTTTTTTAATGCCATAATAACGAGAGTATAAAACTAAGATTTAATAAATATAAGATTTATAGACAGACGCGCACTATGCTAGCAAAAATATGAATAAGAAATTAAAATTAAATTAATGCAAACATTATTTTCTGCATCATTATTTGTCTTTTTTCTTGCCAATTGTAATGTCATCCTTAATTGTATATTTATCTAACACCTGTACTACCATGTATTACAACAACTTTACTTTCTATTGCATAAAAAAGCTTTCATTCTTCAAAAGAAAAGAATAATTTGAATTCTTATGACCGTTTTAAATGAGGAATTAATTACTTTCCATACGCAAAATGAATTAACAGAGGTTTTGCAGGCGTCTTTAACTACTGTCTAATGAAAGACTTCGTTACGGCTAATCTATTTCATCTTCAACATACCTAAAAGAAAGACTATGGAAATAATTATAACTCCCTATTGTTTCGGAGAAGTGCGAATTCACTTCGAAACCAGTGAAGAGCATAAAGACTGCTGACGTCTCGATAAATCGTAAACAAGCAAAGCCACAGACTGTAAAGAAACACTCTCCATAGATGACCTTCTCAGATAAATCCGTACGCTAAGATAGCTTCGTACAGCTCCTAGAAGCACGAAGCAAGTAAGAGACGATAGTATACACACTGTACGGCCTTGGTAGTGCCCTTGACAAGTTTACCGAGTGTTTGATTAGCGGTACCATCTTCTGCCGCCAATTAGCTTAATTGAGTTTGACGAAAGCAAGCTCCCACAACCTTAAGCAACGTTTATTTTGATTCTGTACGAAGTATCGTAACATCCACAACCATTTTCTGATTTCATAAAGAATGACTAATACGGAAGAAATTGCTATTTGTGTAATCATCACAATGGGACTCTAATAGCAAGGTTTATTCCCGTTTTCCGCAGATGGTGAGTGCATTTTTGTTGGCAAAATTTCAAAACAAGCGAGTCAAGGTTCCCGCAGAAAGTTTTTCATTCACATAGAATCTCATATTTATTGTAGTGATTCAATCCAAATAAGATGAATAATAAAAACGATTTTTTAGCCATAGATAGAGCCATAAATAGTTCTGTGAATCCCCTATCACGAATCGGTGGGCTTGCAGGCGTCTTTTATTGCTTATGAGGTAGTAATTTTATTCTTTCGATATTTTTAATTGATGCTAAATTGAAACACTTAACTTTATTTTCAGGAGATACGCCATTTTCTGAGGGTATTAGCAAATGCATGAAATCGAAATGAGTTATTTTCAAATATTTCTTTTCCATAGATACGCGCACTACCTTTCAAATTGCTCATTGATACAGATAGTTTAAAACTTATACTGTGTATTCTTTATCCAAATGCTGTACAGGCAACTGCGCGAATAACGCTCTTATGCTTAAAAAGGAGACAGATACGCTATCAGTTTTAAAAATGAAAGGGTATAAATCTCCCTTTCAGAATATTTACAATCGAAGGAGATATGCCTTACCTAGTTCTTACGTGGTATACTAATTATATAAATATATGCGATACAAAGTGTTCCAAATGGAAAAGTAAACTTTAACTGAATGTCTTGACCACGACGAGAGCATATAATGAGCTTTTTTTCAACATGCAGAAAATTTTAAATTATTTGGGAAACTTTTGAAAAGTATTTAATGGAGAACGGATACATTACATTATAAAACAATAGCATAGCATAATAATGTGGGTAACACTATATGCTACAAAAAGGTAAACTACGGCTTTGTCAGTAATATATTACATGTAAATGTCGATTCAATAGCCCCTAATCGATTTGAAGCCTGAATTTAAATTCGACATTACGCTAAAAGCAATTGAATTAAAATGAAATAAAATTATTCTGTAGCTCGTAACGGGAGGGTTACATCAATAATTTGAAAGTCGAAACGATTTATTTGAGGATTCATCGAAATTTGAGAGATATAAATAAACCGAAGGTTAAACTGAAGGTTCATTTAATTGGTCATCGCCTAAAGGTCACGGGTCGTATTTTATTCCAATTTCCTCAGGATGGAACATGTAATGATAAAAATTCGTATTTTATTCGTGAATTAACGAACTTCACTCATGTATGGAATGAAAGAGATCCTCTAACAAAACAAATAATTATGGAAAGGGCGGATTTTTAATTTCTGATCGAAAATTAAAATGAAAAATAGGACTACCCTTTAAGGTCTTCCTCGTAATTAGGTTTCGGACTCAAAGAGAGAGAGAAAAATACTTTTATTCTGAGCTAAAAAATCCAATCTGCTAAGAAAGCTGTGAAGACCATGCCCTCTTATATTAATTTCTATTGTATCTACCTTACGCACTTTATTCGTGCGAATTCAATAACATTGGCATCTTTTCAAGACAATATGGAGTAACTAATAAATGGGGAAGTAAAAGCCCCATTTTATGTTACCAATGAAGGCTCCATTCAAGTCTGAATGAACCACTACGAAGCTAACAACTAAAAGTTTCGCTGGATAACTCGTGGGAGTAAGATGGCCATTTCTACTGATCGTATCTGCAAATTTCATGCTGAAGCAAAATCTGCTTTCATGAAGGTATAATCTCACGAACGGTAATAATAATATAATAATCATGAACGGTAAAATGTAAATTAATCAATTTTTGGCTGCACGTACTATTTATTTACGTAATTACGTGATACGTAATTTTTATTATCTACCGTTCAAAATAAAAAAATTTTCGCCCCCGGGTGGGCTCGAACCACCAACCTTTCGGTTAACAGCCGAACGCGCTAGCCATTGCGCCACGGAGGCCGATATGAAGATGAGTATACTAAATAAGTCTGCTTTGTCTTTAGAACTGGTTTCTTCCGCGAGATCGCTCCGCATTGCCTAACGGAGCTCGTCACAACTTTCACAATTTCGCACCACTCGAGACGTCTTCTTGGAGACTCCATGGTCGATCTCGAGGTTTTTCTTCTTTTTATTAAGATTTTTAAACTGAATTTTTAAAATTGAATATCGCAATAGGACTAGAGGATTTTCTTCTTCTTCGGTAATTGTTTTTAAGGCAACATTTTATTTTCTTCTTTTTATTAAGATTTTTACACTGAATTTTTAAAATTGAATATCGCAATAGGCGTAGACGATTTTCTTCTTCTTAAGTAATTGTTTTTAAAGCAACATTTTATTTCCTTGTATTTCTTTTTATCTCAGGATGTGACGTATATATTGCTTGTTGCACGGATAAAGTAACATTTATTATTGAATTCATTCCCATTTTATGAAGTTCCTCACTCCGATCTGTAATGGTCGTGTCATGTCGTGATAATTTTTTCCATGATTTTATTCTTCCAGAAATACTTGGTTGTCTTTTTGCAGTCTTTATTATTTGTAGCAATCTGTACCCGATGACGGGTATACCATCAATGATTTTCGCATCTTTGCACTTAATACCTTAAACTAATTTAAACTCAAATAAACTTCAGTTACAGAGTTTTGAAATTGGTTGCCACGTCAACCTTTTGTAAAAATCATATCCTTAGATTAAAAAATTCATAGAATCTCATCTCATTTATTTTCTCGCTGAAATTCTCTCTCCAGTTGTTTCTCCTTCATTTCACGATTTTCAAACTACTCTGGAAAGAAATACTTTTGATGTCACCATACAAAGTATACTTTGGGTATAATTCTCTGACATGGTCTTATTTTTGTGGAAATCCATCATATCCAAGAAATGGAGACAGGAAAGCATACCATTTCCAGTTTCTTAACTGTGCAAAGGAACGCTTTTCCATCTTCATTTCCTGAATTTATTCTTTTTGCTATTTATTCGCCATTAACGTCACCTTGGACACTTTCGATATAGAATAATGTAACCCTAAAAATCATATTTCGTTTATAGCGTTATGATTATCTAATTTTTAGCAGACATTTTTTATTGGACGAAAATGAATTTAACATACCAAATACTGCATTTTAAAATTACATTTTCTCCATCATCAAGTGTCATGAAAAAGTATTTTTTTCGTCCCTTTGGATCAATCAAGGCTTAAAAATTCCTGAGCGATAAATTAATGCTAGAATCATCAATTAACCATGTTTTCGGGAAAACAGCATGGTGCTCATATCTAACTCTGATGAGATTTATAATTCTTACGCGTAAGTGATTACATGACATTCTTTCTATCACTTATCAGCTTTTATTTCTGTTCTATTTCGATGTAACGTCAAAAAATCTCAATAACATTGCTACCTAAAGCCTTGATCCTTCCCATATTCGATTATTGTGATGTGCTTCTGAACGAACTCACATCGTCTGCTAATGCCAAGCTAAACCGTACTTTTAATCATGCTATTAAATTTATCTTTAATGCCAAGAAATTTGACCATATTACTCCTCTTCTGAAAGAACTAAATTGGCTACGACTTGACTCCAGACGAAAGCTACATACACTTAACCTTGTACACAAAGTACTCAATCAACGTTGTCCCACGTATCTCTCTTCTTACTTCAATGACCTCAACAGCACTCATACCTTTGGTACTCGCTCTTCAGGCAAGCTAATGATTCCTTCTCATAGAACCGAAATCTGTTCAAAATCTTTTATCGTTCTTGGAGCGAAGTATTGGAATGAACTACCCAACCACAATCTCAAATGCCTCTCACTTCATTCCTTCAAACAGTCAGTCTCTAACATATTAATTAACAAGGATAACTAATATTTTTTTCATCAGACACCTTTCACATGTCCACTACTAGTACCATCATCAAATCCCGAGGGTAACATTATAACTTGTCTTTTTAAAATAATAATAATTATTACTATTTTCTTTATTTTTTAATTTTTTTTTCTTTTCTTTTAGTATTAATACTATTTTTAGATTTATTAATATTTGTACAGCAGGTAAATCATGCTTTATCTATCAATATAACTTTAATCATCCTTACCAGTATAACTATTATATAATATTTAAATTGTGGATTATTAATTACCTTATAGTTGCTTATTAATCTCAATCTTTCAGGCCTCCATTACTTAAATCGCATTTCCGAAAGCTCTTTATTTTCCGTCTACTCTTCTTCTTCTGTCTTTTCAGGTAAATGACATCCGTGGTCAACCATCAAGAAATTACCCAAAAATATTGGTCATCAATTATGCAAATAGTGATATACCTGCTTGAATTTATTTCCATCTGTGTTTTCGCGGGTTTTTTTCGCTCCCCTTCTTGTGTGAGCGTTTTCCCGCACAGTGGGTTTTTCTCCGAAAGCCTTCAGCCAAGGAGTTTATCCCCGCACCACAATTCTTTTATTTGTTTACCTCTTCTTTGTATTTTCTTTTTATATATATGTATTTGTATTGTTTTTCCTCCTTTTCAGTAAGTAATATTAGTAATCCTTAATGGTTAGGTGTAAGAGAGGCCCTAATGGGCCTAACCTCGCCAAATAAAGAGTTTTTATTATTATTATTATTATTATAAACAAGCACATGACAGCCATGTCAACATCAACAACGGCCATCAAAAACCTAACTTATTTACATATTCAAGTTACGAGCGTTTTAAAAATTATTTACAAAACTAAATTAACAATATTTCGTCAATTCTTGAATGATAAGTTATTCTTATATAGTTTATAATTATTTATTTTTTGCGGGATAGAAGCACCCTTTTTGTAAGAGTGATGTGAACGAGCTATTTCCAAACGTAAAATTTCTCCCAAGCATCGGGAAGAATCACATTGATGTCAATATGACATTTCTCTCGGATTAAAGGCAACTCATGGATTAATAATTTTATTGCAGATTGTTGTGGAATTGAAAGATAATACGTAGTGAAACAGGTTCAGTAGAAAAAAAATTAAAGGATTTTCCCAGAGCATTTGTAAAACAAGTGACGACATATATTGGGATTTGAATCGTCAAACGCAATTGAGGAAAAAAACCAAATCAAAGAAAATACGACAACTGAGCGATAAACTGCATCAAAACATAAAAATCTCTTTGATCGAATCATACGTGAATGACGACAGTCGCTTTAAAGGTGGACAGAAACAGAAAGAGGGACGGCAAAGAGAAAGGTCAAAAAGAAAGGGAAAGAGAAAGAGAGAATGAGAAAGAGCGAGAGAACGATCGAACCGGAAATGCGCGCCGTTATTTCCGATTCGACGCAAACGGGAGAAACAAAAGCACAGCGAAGTGTATGAGTAACGCTGAACTTGAATCGTGGAAAAATCAACGCTGAACTTGAATCGTGGAAAAATCGCGTAGACATGATCCCTTCTTTTCCCTCCATCTAGCTCAGACTATTCTCTCGGCCAATCTCGCTCCTTCTCGGAAAACGCGAGATTCTCATTAGGGGCTGACAATGGAATTCATCTGAATCCGGCGGAGGAGATGATTGGTGCTGCGGAGGCACAAGACGGGCGGAGGAATCCATTTCAAGGGCAAAACTTAAGGTGCACTGTTTCTTCCGCGATATTTTAGAAAAAGGTAAAAATTCCGATATTTACATGCAAATGATGCTTGGGAATATGCAATTAATGGCGATTATAAAACGATAGGGGAACCTGCATTAAATTATTTGTAATGGATGATACTTTAAAATGAACATTTTTATTTATTAATGGGATTCAAAAACTGCCATAGTTGGCATATTACATTGAATTATTAATATTATTATTAATAATATTACAAATAACATTAATTATTAGCTTAAAACTTCACAATTTTAAAACAATAAACATTATGATACAAATTAATGCAATATTTATTAAATAGACAAAGATAAATTAAAGAAAAGAAGAGGAAGAAAAGAGAAAATTAATTAACGAAACGAGAAAAATAGGAAAATCTTCCTGAATCAACTATGTACATTGTACGTATGATTTAGGAAGATACAATGGTGTTGATACGGGACAAAATGTTCGAGGGAGGGGTTATGGGACAGGAGGGAGTTGTGTGATACGATAAAACATGGATCTTCAAATTAAATTTTTTCATTTGAGGTTAATAATTGGTATGGGCGGATAAGAAAGGAAATAATACGACATAACAATGTTGACGCGTCTGTGAAAGAGATGAATGGTTGATAAACTCCCTTGCTTGAGATTTAAATCTTCCTGAATTTATAAACCTCCTGATGCCTATTATGCAAGATTCAGTCACCCCGGCACATGCTATCTAATCCATGAGAATATTCCATGATTTAGGTGCACCATTATATGTAAATTCCTTCTCTAATGTCAACGCTATGATTGAACAATAATGTAAACTGAAGCACATGACCACATCAGAAATTCAGTTTGATTACAAATCATCAACTGAGTGATAACAAACATTTGCTTGCGATGTATCTTTTTTGGCTGAGAGCAAGTCTACTAAAACATAAGGTACCTAAATACATCTCCCGGAATATCAACGAAGTTTTACCTTCAGAATTAAAAATCTGAACGAATGAATCTCTCCTAAGGCAAGCAGCGATAAAAGTTATTTAACATAGTTGCGATTGAAAAGCATAAAGCATGCGGAGAAAATTTCACAGCAAAATTACTGACCTATAATATAAAAAATAGAAAACAAATTGTAATGATAGTGAAAGCAGTAAAAACGTTGCATAGCATAAAAAAGTGATATGTCAAAGCAATAATTAGTGGAAATGGATAATTAGAGAAAAATATAACGTAAATTATAAATAAATATACGTAAATCATCATTTAATACATAAATAGTAACCGGATTAGACTGGAAAAACAGTTTGCTAAAAAGGAAGTTTCGCAAAACCACAAAAGGAAAGAGATTTCCGGAGGATTATTAAGGAATGACTGTCGCATTTGTGTTTTCTAATTTCGCATTAAAGAGAAAGTGATCAAAACTTCACTTTTAACATGAATGATATTATGTTGGAACGGATAACGAAGTATTCTGCACTTTTACTTATGCTATTCCTTGTCGATGCTTATGCTGCGCGTTGCATTCTAAATTTGAAGTGAATTCATAACGGAAATTGTCACTCATTTGTTTCTAGAAACGCTACCTTTTGATTGGTGAACCCAGAAAAGTAGCAAAATACAATAAATCGCTTTAAAAAACAAAAATCAATTTCAAAATAAAATTTCCTAAATCCGTTCAAGCATAAATAAGTAAAGGAATTGATTGATTTTAATATATATTATATGTAATTTTACTAGCATGTATTTCATCTCGAAATGAGATTCCATTTTGATTCATAAGTAAGTCATGCAATTCGTGATAAGAGTGGAAGTCTACGGGATGGGGTTGGCTAAATAGAGCAAGATGTCGCCACAGCAGAAAGAAAGTGGAGAAAAAGAATAGAAAACTCACAAGGTGCAGCAACAAGTTCACTGAACCAATACCTATAATTGTCTGTTTAGCCGATACACAAACCGGAGCGAAAAAAAATTTCCTCACACCTCGATAGAAAATCACAGAAAATCCATGAACTAAAACCGAGTAAAAACAAACAACCAAACACCAAAACACATCGCATGCCTTACGTAAAAGTCTATAAACGCTACGCAAATAAAGAATCCAAAGAATAAGATGTACGGAGTCGATAGTGAGGGGGAACTGTTGACGATGGAAGCTAAGAGAATTTTAAGGACGGTGTGCAGCGTGTCACTTTGGAGATGCAGAGAAGGGGAGAGCGGCAGACGGCAGCCAGACGAGTGGGGGTAATGATGCCGTCGATGGCGGAAACAAAAGAAGGAAGGAACGCCCAACTTTTCCACCTCCCTCTCGTCGCACAAGCGGCACCAATCAAGGAACGCATTTCGAAATGCAACACATACATTTGCGTCTACCGTCGAATTCTGGTGGCGCCCCAGTATGCTCATCTTTCGAAAATGCGAAATGGATGCGTAGAATCGATTCGTAGAGAAATAGCTTAGATTTATCAAATTAATTAAGCAATATCTACTCGAACATGACAACGTTTAATTTTTGTTTAAAAACTGTATGAAGGCTGTATTGTGTTAGATTTTTATGAATCCATTATTATATCTTTATAAACTCTTTTGTAATTTATTAAACTACACACTAATCTTTATATTATTTTCTTTATGTTATTAATATTATGGTTTATTTATTTAATTTGTGCCGAAGTCAATTAAGAGTTTGAAATCTCAGAATAGGTTACTGTAACCTTTAGTGTACATATATAACTAATAATGTTTTTTTAATGTAATATATAAAGGGAAATAAAAATATATATTATTATTTATAGTACTGAAGGTTACTTCAGTTAGAAATCAAAATTTGTCCGAAATATTTATAGCATAAATCTTATATTTTATGGAGAACGTTAATGGCATAATACCATTTAAATACTTTCAACCAAACGGACCTTTGAAAGGAAATTGCATAACATAATATGCGTCTTTCTTCGCGGAGATTAAAAAGTCCCCTCTATATCTAGAAACATCACAAAAGACGAGGATTTATGTTCGCTATAGCTAAGCGTCTTTTAACCATCTACTTTCCATATTCTAGCTCAAACTTTGACCGAAAAAGTATGACTGCCATTTTATTAAATAAAATATTCAATGACTCAGCAGTAACAACGAAAAATGAAGTAAATATAAAATAAAAAATTATATTAGAACGCTAAGTCTTCCGTTTTTACAACAGTTCAATAGATTCTAGATCATACTGAACACTTTCAAGTCAAAAGTCAACAGCAGTTGCAAGCTCTACAACATAGTAAATTAAAATATATTCATACACGATCTCTGATCACCGGACTTGCAATGTTTCTCCAAAAACTCGGTTCTTATCCTTTCTAGTGTTCTAGTGTATATACATATATACGCCAAGTTGAAACCGTGCATATTTTCTACATGTATGGATATGGTTATACATATTGCATGACTATAAGGTATGAGTAACAACATCTTATTTAGTAATTTTCCGTGAATTAACGGTCAAATTTCCATAGTCCTGCGCCAAGAAAAAATAAATGTTTCACCTCCTGGTCAGCTCCTTACAATTCTAGTCCACAGTACCTTGTCAGGAATTTTCAGAATAATAGGGTGTGATTTTGGCATTACTCTGTATTATACTCCCATCTCTCTCTCTCTCTCATCTAACCACAATAAATGACAAGTGGAATTAATTTCATTGTTATCGATACATTCAACCGCTACTCAATCAATCGATTATGCAAACTGAACATTTACAAGTCAACCGAAGTCGCAAGCTCTACAACAGCGTGTATCCAAAGACGTTCGTTTGATCTCTGATTATTGAACTTATGGGTACAGCGATGAATATGGAGGATTACTATCTGTTTGAATCGATGGAGGAGGGGAGAGTAAATGCTTGACGATTATAGCAGAGATACCACTGAATCAGCTGAACAAACTATCAAAGATAAATGTAATAAATCCTAATTCTACATCGTGTAACAATCTCAGTAAAGGGTAACCTTCGTAACAATTTACCACGCCAATGTCGAGAGGGGTACACTTTGATTTACATTTGAGTCACGCTCTATTTGATATTCATCGGACGAAAATGTTACCTACGACAGCGTCGCAATCATAAAAAGTATTCTTACGACTTCACTCTTAAGAGGAAATCCGACATTCACATTCTTGCGATGGCTTGTGAGCGAACATTGTAGAATATCGTTTGCTGTTGGTATCGAACCACAAAATAAAGGGATAAACGCTTCATAAAGTCAGCAAAAACTAAGCAGCATTTAGTTTTGGAGAGTGACTCACTTTTGGAGCAAAGGAATTGCGAGATTCATCTGAAATATATATAAAATAATTTATATTGCCAACGTTAATGCTACAAAATTCCACTAACGGGAGCTTACATTCCTTTCTGCACTATTCGCGTGCCTATAATTTCCAAGCGACGAAACAATTCTTCGAAAATCCAAGAGATCTTGCTCGCGCTGATATAAGTTCCGATCTGTTTGGGTCGCTCCGCGCACAGTGACATTTCGCCCAAGTTATAGCTCGTACAGTACCAAATTTATTAACTATTGTTACCTCTATTATCTATCTATATATATAAAGCAGAAATTCTGTGGGTTTGTTTGTGTGTTTGTTTGTCTTGGATTGGAGTCCACACCGTTTGTCCGATTTGTCTCAAACTTTGCATACGTGTCCATTTATATCAGGAAGGAAGTACTGTCGCATTTATATTCAACAATTTTTCTGGGTTCGAACAAGGATCGCTCAGATAGATTTTCATAAGGAATACACGTAATCTTCACTTTTATCGGTTTCAGGCTTTATTTCTTTTGAAGAATTAAATTAGAAGAAATAGTCTTATAGAGTCGAGACAAACACCGAAAGAAAAAAAATTGAATAAAGATTCTTATTTTGGTCGTGGAATCTTACTTTCGATTAGAATTTGCGAGAATATCGGTTAAATATACAAATATTTTGTGAAAATTCGAGGCTATAAACAACTCATCCCCCTGACGACCGATCCTATTGTTGAATCCGAGCTCATGTTTTATCCCATAAAAATACTCTTGGACTTTAGGCCCATAAAGCTGATGATTGAAGAGGACGACATATTACATGGATAACGAGAAATTTTCTGTAAGAAGGTAACCAGCAAATGTAGGTACGTAATTATCAGGAGATTGTGTGTCTTCGATTTTAGTACAAACCGTTTGCCAGATTCGCGTCAAACTTTGCGTAGTACGTGTTTTCTGGGACCAGGAAGGACGTACTGTCTCAATTTTATTCGATAATTTTACTGGGTTCGAACCAAGATCGCTCAGATGGGTTTGCATAAAGAATAAATCTAATCTTCACTTTTATCGGTAGCAGGCTATATTTCTTTTGAAGAATTAAAACAGAAAAATAGTCGTGCGGAGTCGAAACAAGAAGCAAAAGAACGGAAATTAAATGAATGTTCTAATTTTTATTGTGGAATATTGTTTCCGAATCGAAATTTGGAGAAATTTGATAAAATACGCGTGAATTATCCAAAATTGTTAAGGTTGTAAACAATCAATCCTCATCACGATCCTTGCGATTGTTGTGCCGAGCTCATGAATTTTTCTGTACAGTAAGAATAGCTTGGGATTTTAGACCTTATTCTAAAGGGAATTTACGCATTGCACGACCGGCAACTTGAATTTAATCTACTTTTATATTCCCCGTTGAGAATCAACGGGCGCTTCTGCTAGTCTATATATATAAAGCAGAAATTCTGTGGGTTTGTTTGTGTGTTTGTTTGTGGGTTTGTTTGTGGGTTTGTTTGTTTGTCTTGGATTGGAGTCCACACCGTTTGCCCGATTCGTCTCAAACTTTGCATACGTGTCCTCTGACATCAGGAAGGAAGTACTGTCGCATTTTTATTCAAGAATTTTGCTGGGTTCGAACCAAGATCGTTCAGATAGATTTTCATAAGGAATACACGTTAGCTTCACTTTTATCGGTTGCAGGCTTTATTTCTCCTGAAGAATTAAATTAGAAGAAATAGTCGTACAGAGTCGAGACAAACACCAAAAGAAAGAAAATCGAATAAAAATTCTTATTTGGGTCATGGAATCTTACTTTCGATTAGAATTTGCGAGAATATTGGTAAAATATACAAAAATTTTGTAAAAATTCGAGGCTATAAACAACTCATCCCCCTGACGACCGATCCCATTGTTGAATCCGAGCTCATGTTTTATCCCGTAAAAATACTCGTGGACTTTAGGCTCATAAAGCTGATGATTGAAGAGGACGATATATTACATGGATAACGAGATATTTTCTGTAAGAAGGTAACCAGCAATTGCAGGTACGTAATTGCAGTCAGGAGATTACCAGCTCATGGATGAGGGAAGATAGATGTCTTGTATGATATAAAGCAAATATTCTGTGGGTTTTTACGTTTGTTTGTATGTTGTGTACCTTCAATTTTAGTACAAACCGTTTGCCAGATTCGCGTCAAAACTTTGCGTACATGTTTTCTGGGACCAGGAATGACGTACTGTCTCAATTTTATTCGATAATTTTGATGGGTTTGAACCAAGATCACTCAGATGTGATTCCATAAAGTATAAATCTAATCTTCACTTTTATCGGTAGCAGGCTATATTTCTTTTGAAGAATTAAAATAGAAAAATAGTCCTGCAGAGTCGAGACAAGAAGCAAAAGAAAGGTAATTAAATGAATATTCTAATTTTGATCGTGGAATATTATTTCCGAATCTAAATTTCGGAATTTCGACAAAATACGCGGGAATTTTTCAAAATTGTTGAGGTTGTAAACAGCCAATCCTCCTGACGATCAATGCGATTGTTGAGCCGTGATCATGCATTTTCCTGTATAGTAAGAATAGCTTGGAATTTAAGACTATTCTAAAGGTAATTTACGCATTGCACGACCGGCAACTTGAATTTAATCTACTTCTATATTACCCGTTGAGAATCAACGGGCGCTTCAGCTAGTCATCAATAAATTTAACACTAAGGAAAGGTAAAATATCGGGAGATAGTTCTCCGTGTACATAGAAAGATTAAGGTTGTATTGCACTTTCATTGTAAATATCATGACGAAGACTAACTATTCTTCTTTCTACACAGATATCTATTATTATTATAACCAAATTAATTTCTATCGTATTTACCAATCCCTATTTTTATATAGCGGCCCGATCTTAGAACGATACCTTCCTTTGTATTAACAATATCTGCCTACTTATTGTCCGACTCAAAGCGAACACACTGCTGTGTCGTGCTTTTACATTTCCAAATCAGTCGCCGGATGCAAATCCCGCATAATTCATGCATCGATTCTCAACACCTACACTTCGAGAAACACTAGGCTAACTAGGCTTTATTATCTTACAATGATGCTAATTAATCGCATACACCATTCTAGGTCTTCCTGCCTTTGAGTACGGCGCACGTATTTCAGAGAGCACTGACTTGCCTTCACCTACGCTGAGTTCTCGTGCAGATTCACAGAATCACAATCCAAGCCAATGAACCATCTTCTCATTCGGTAATTTACACTATTCACAGTACTTCTGTTCGATTTGAATCAGTTCCGTTTGTTGTTCCACAAGTTTTCACTAGAAGATACTCGGTCTCTAATCCTTAAATACAATATTATTAATAATTTTTCTTGAATTGAATTGAATAACTGATTAGTTTGTAACGAAATTGATCTAATGAAGGTTATCTAAGACTCGCCCAACCAAATTGGTTTGATGAAATTTGAAATTGAAAAAAAAAATACTTCTTCTCAAGTTAAGTTTAACATGCAAAAATATAAAAACAATAATCCCTCAAAACCACGTTCATACCAAGTAAGTCTAATGACTCAACCTCACGCCCTCTGACAATAGTCGCCAAGAGCTAATAGAGGGAATGAGGCTTACTTGGCAAGATGAGGAGTGAGGTAAGAGGCCCTTGCTTTCCTCACCAAGTCAGAATGCTATAGGCGGAATGTGTCCACATAAGTAATACAAATTAGTAAATATGTATAGCATATAAGAAATTGCCCATCTAAATTGTACTTCAAGGGCCAAAACTAAATACTTGCACTAAATAGAAGTAGAAATAAACGGTTACTTTATCTCCCCGGAAATAATAACTATAATCTTGTCAAAAACCGTTTAAAGAGCTAAAGTTCGAGTATTGAAGCAATAGATACCTTCTCGCTACTCTTTTTCCATTATAAAATGTTGGAGCATTTTAAAATTTGAATTTGTATGAGGTATAAACACTTTTTGAGATTGACAAAGATTGCCCATCCTAACTTATTCAATCAACAAATTACTATGTACTTCCTTTGTATACTAAATAAATATATATCTCTGTAACATTTAAGTTGAACCTAACGTATTTTTCCTTTGTGAAATCGAAAATTTATAGCATTCTTCCCAATATAATTTTCATTTTACTCTCTGAATTGAATATTTAAAAAATCAAGATAAGTTTCTCCTACACATAAATATCAAAATTTCATCTGAAAATCTGTGCACACTTGCATTCATATCTTTTTCGATAATTCACTCATTCTTTATCGAAATTTTATTTATTTTGTGGTACTCGTAACGGGGTGCTCTCATGAATTTTAAATATTAATTTTTTTACATATATCGATTGATAAGTTAAAGCCATTAACGATTTCAAAACAGCACTTTATAATTCTAAATAGTCTTGCTGCTACGGAGCTTCGAAGTTCGCGAAAATTTCAAAATTCTTTCGCGCGAGAGGAACGCCTTGTGATTGGTGTGACGTCAAAATCTAGTCAGCCCCAGTAAGCACATTCTTCTTGTTCCGCCTAGACGTGATGGTAATGATACAAATAATACAGCGATACTGTGATTCACAAGTTGAGGTTTAGGTTTGTTGAACACAGCTTTTGGCTGAGTGTGTAACATTGTAAAGTGTAAATAATTGCGTGATGGCTGACTCCAACATTTTGAAGGCCCATTCAGGGAATATTCCGAAGTTGGATTCTTTTATGATAGCCGATTTCTTCTGCGGCAATGATGATTTCGTCGGCGCAGAGATAAGAAGCCGCAATATTGAAAGGTAAGAATCACGATTTAAGTTAACAATTTCATTCACTAGGCATCTAGAGCTTGGTTTATATCTGAATTTATCATTGCTTGTAATGTGTACTCGGTACACTTTTCAAATATGCGAAACTTAAGTTTTGGAGAATTACAACGAAACATATTAAACGTCGATTTACTTTGCATCATTTAGGTCTGGAAGAGAGACTTACGGCGATTCGGCAGTTGGATACGTCCAATTACGTCCAGTCCAATGCTCAATATCATGAGCATGATTGTTCATCCAGAATTTCTCTATATAACGCCACGGCTTTATCCAGCGTTCTCTCATTTCATTTCTCAATTTCATAGATACAAATTTGACAGTGATTGCGATTCGTCCACAGCGCGAATTCTTGAAAAAATAAAATGATATCTATACAAAAGAGAATACTGGCTCAAGGGATCAATAGGCTTCAGGGTGTAGGATACAGAGAAATATATAAATACAAGAGATTAAGAGTGAATCTAGGCGTCCAGAATTGCCACGGGAAAGAGTAACACGTATCTCCTCTTTGCTTTTCGAAACATTTTCACCCTCAGCTGTTTACACTGGCGAGGTCGCCATTTGCAAAATGAAACCAAGTGGAGTGGCGATGCGCCGGCAAGTACAGGGAGAAACAAATGCAGGGCAATTAGAGCTCCCAGGCGATGTATTTTAGGGAAACGAGCAAACACGCAAAGAGGCAATTTGGGGAATGCGATTTTCAGGAACTGAACGGAGAAAATTTCAGAATTGCAGCATCGATCTCCCAAACCTGAATCGATATTCTAAAATTGACCTCCCGAAAATACGGAATTGGCGAAAATGACGCAATCATCTTTTTGGCATTTACCTAGAATTTGACCACAGTGCGAAATTTGTGGAATTTTATTTTCCTACTTTATTTTCCAATTTAGGGCGGCAGAAAGAACATGAAATATGTGTGTGAACCTTCTACGATAATGTTAATCTACTGACATTAATCATGTATCCTATAATATGGAAATAATGCCATGTTGAAGAACAAATTAATACAGAAGTTAAGTTACTTCATTTCTAATACCATAAGAGACTCGTATTGTAGAGATAGCTAATAAAAATAACGCAAGGAAACTTTCCATCTGCCTAAACTCGTTAATCTTAAATAAGTTTGGAAAAAACGAAAAACATATTTATTTATTTACTTTCGTTTTAATAAAACACTTTAAAAACACAACTGAATTGTATAATAAAACTAAAAGTAACAGTTGAGTGCCGTAATCTTATTTTTTAAATTGTACTGAAATTGTGTTTAGTTCTGTTTAATTGTTTAACTAAGTTGTCAGTATTCCATCGTAGCACATTCGCTCTAAACAGGACAATGAATTTAAATTCGAAATTAAACAGATGTTGATTAATTAGTCACGTTCGTAATAGTTAAGGTGAGAGTTCTGGGGCACAGGAGGATTTCTGGTAGCACAAGCGAGGTATAAATATTCAATTCATAGCAAAGATTATAACCATTCACTAACATTACTATAAACAAGCGGATCATTAATATCCTATCGGGTTCTATTCAATCTTTAAAGCAAAGAACTGATGGAGCTCTTACAGTGGCAAAAATTTCAATTTCGTATGTAAAGGAACGATCTCATTAGAAGAGATACCGATGATGACAAGTTGGCGATATGTGTTTATACTGAACCTAATGAAGTATTTATAAAAATAATTCGTTTAGCAGGAGTGGAATGGGATCCAAATTGGGGACGACAAAGGTCTCCTTCCGATGCGCTTATGCGAGCGTCATTTGTTTTCGTCGTACTCTTGGTACTCTTTAGTAATGCAAGCGACAAATGAACAGCGAAAATTGAAATGAGATGTTTCCAGCGAAACCTAAGTCATTCCATTAGCCTAATGCGACGCAACTCGTGTATAATCCAATACGAGGAGGTGCTTCTCGTTTATTTTCTAGAGCACTACTAATGTACAGCCATCTCCGAGTGTTTTCGTCACTTCGAATCCTAAGTTATTGTCATCTACTCAGGGATAGGCTTCGATAAAAGCTACTGCATCGTGGCATATTAAATTACTTTTTAACTCAATCAATGATTTATTTAAATTCAATACAATACATTTCACGGAGGAAGGCGTTGTTTTGTGGGATTCCTTCACAAAAAATAATTTAGCGTGCACATGGAAACAGTTCACACTTCATTTATTTTCTTTATATTCAATTGTTAAAGATTGGTGAATCACCAGTCTTCGCTGCGTAAGGATGAATGTCAATTTTGAAACATAAATATCATTGAAAGTACTGCTTAGAACTTGTGATAAAAATGTCATCATGTTTGGGTGTACACGATCAAATAATATTAGAGCGTAATAAATTTAAACAAGATGTAAATGAAATTTGACTTTACAAAAAGCGTGAGCCTTAAACTCGAGGTTGTACAAGAGGTGAGAAATAGCGACATGACTGGGATTCGAACCCAGATCTCTCACTTTCTGAGCAGATAATCCACATTTATAATAAATCTGTAACAGAGCCGTGTCTGTGCATTAAAGGAATTATCAAAAAAAAATATGTTTCATTCGACATTTTAAGTGTTCCTGAGTCCAAAACAGTCATTTAAAAAATTTTTGTCTGTCTGTTATCGCATCACGCAAAAAATACCCAAAGTGAATTAGGGCATTACATTACACTGGACCGTAATAATTTTAGCTTCGTTTTTACTCAATGAGCGCGGAATCGAAGGTAATTTAGAATATAGCAGTTGGAATACTTGCCCGGAAAGTGAGAGTCCTGGGTTTGAGTCATAGTCATGTAGCTATATTCCACTAATTGTTAAACCTTGGGTGATATTTCAATTTATAAGCGTTCTTTTTGGAGGAAACGTTCCAACCGGAAACCAAGACTTTTCATAACTAAATACATTTTGCAATAGTTGCATATTCAACTTATCATCATTTCTATTTAATACAGAACATCAACGGGTAAGGCGTCATTACTAGTCTTCTTATCCAAATATAACAACTATGGTTTTCCTAAAGGAAAAATGGTGCTCGACGATTCTCATGGAACTGATATGCTACATACAACTAAAAGAATAGGAACCAATTCCCAAATATGCTCATGAATTAGGCAATTGGTTGGAAATTACTATTTTAGGTCATCTCGCTTCAACTATTTCTCCCCAATAAATCGAGTATTCATTTTGTGGCAGTGAAAATTATACTACTAAAAAAAATAATTTATCATCTTTTTAAGTAATAATAGGTACTACAATTGATCGACAAAAATGGGAACTCGGTCGAATTATTAGAAACAAAAGCCTTTCATAGAGAAACTCCATCATGAATTAAAACATGCTCCGGAGATGATGCTGAGATTTTGAAGAAAAATGAAACAAAATTTGATCCATAAAACTGATAAGCTACAAGTTAAATTATTCAAAAATTGCATTAAAATCAATCATTAACGAGAGTTAGTTATAAGAGATTTAACCGTCTAGTTCCTTAACAGCCGTGTTCCAAATTTTCTTTCTTTGCATCACTGAAAGTAACAACGAAACTGAAAAACGCAATTTTTCTTTCGCTTTTAACGCACATAAGGTTCTGACGTCAGATTCAGAGCGTAGATGACGTTCTCGAAGAGAGAATAGGAAAATGAGGCCAAACCTAGTTTCGTGACAGAAGCTCGCTCTTGTTTGATGAGAGACAAAGCGCCTCTGTTCCGAACGTCGAATCCCTCGCCTCTACTCTTTAAGATGACCAGTTTCAATTGATTGATAGGATTCTTTATCGGTAAAATCAATTTCTCCTTCTGAAACTCCGTTTCCATAAAAGGAAATACTATAGGTCAATGTATTAGGTTTGGCTGCTTCAGAGAAATATATTTAGAGTGAAATTAACGAGAATGAAACATCCACCAGTAAGATCTGCTCAAAAATTAAAGAACATGGCAATTGAAAATACGCAGATGATTGCTATAATGCGTTCGCTATAAAGCTGATGTAGGTTTTTTTGCGTATATACGTAGGTTAAGCGAAGCATTATCAAATTCAAGTTGTAAGAATTCCAACACCAGGCTAACCTATATTGTCATGATTGATACAATACATTAATTATAATTTCTCTGAAACAGAAAGACAGATCCCAATTACATCCATTTCAATAATTATCACTATTTACACACACAATCAACTATTCCCCAACCCGAAAGAAAAATTGTATTAATCGGGATTCGAACCGTGGGCCTTGGAGTTGGGACGCTGGCAAGCTAACTACTACGCCACCGAAGTAGTCCTGGTGTATACATTACACGAAAACCAAGCAATACTAAAAAGCTTGCATTATGAAACTGTTAAAGAATAAACAGAGAGTTATAAGGGATCGAGTCCACTGAATTCTGGTTTAACGACGTACGTAATAATTTACTTGAGATAGATACACACTTTTTCAGAGTATTTTTAAAGATATATGAATCACTATCTCACATATAAGTCTTAGACTCTCGGTAAATTCTCAACAGTATTGGGGATAACGATATTCTTTAAGAAGATTTGAGCACCAAATATCTCAATATACCTCTTTGTAATACCGAAAGCGTTCAGCAACATTCATTCATCAAACAATTATCTCTTGAGTATAGTTTAACAATTGATTAATAAATACATTCTGTAAAATACATTTACCCTATAAGTATTATGAATGGGTTTTTGAACCAAGAGCAGTGAGATCTGGTGGAACGTCATACGTAAAATATATACTTAAGATAGATAGGTTTATACTCTATGCACAGGTATATTCTCAGAGTATTTTTAAAGAAATATAAATCACTATCCCACATTCAATTCTGATTCTATTGATCAGTTCCCAATAGTATTAGCTAAGTACTACTTAAAAAAAGGTTCAAATATACACATAATTTCTCGAGGTATACGCAAAATAAATTAAACATTTCCCATGGTTTTCATAATTTAAACATTTGTTATATTTAAAGAAATATAAATCATTGTCCCACATGAAATTCTTAGACACTCAATGAATTCTCATAAGTATCGGCGACAGAATAATTCTTTAGGAGTTTCAAGCCTCAAATTTCCCAGAAATATCTCACTGCTATTGGCTTTTATATACTAAAACATAATCTATAGGTAATTCTTAATCTCTCTATCGATTCCCAATAATTCTGGCGAAAAATATTCTTTAATAAGGTTCGAGCACAAAATTTCTCAAATAAATCTCACCGTTGAAACACTGCGAACGTCAGTAACTATCATGCGTCAAAAAATGATCTCTCTCGAGTGGACTTTCGGCAATTAATTAATAAAGATATTATATACCAGATATAACCTACAGGCTTAAAGCTTGAGATCGAGCATCAAATTTCCTATAAAAATCCACAGCTGTTGAAACACAGAAAATGCTCAATAACTTTAGTTCTGGGAGTTCAGAGTTTATTTAATGAAAGTATTAATTAATTAAGAAAAATATTGTACATAAGATACATCCTACAGGCATAAAATATGTGATCGAGCACGAAATTTCCCATAAAAATCTCAAAGCTGTTGTAACACAGAAAATGTTTGACAACTTTCATACCGCCAGTTCAGAGTTTACTTAATGAAAATATTGCATTTCAGATATATCCCTGAAGTGTCACGTATGAGATACCATATGCGACGTTTAAAACATCGGTTATATGTCCTGAAAAACACCTCCCACGCCATACATCTCGACTCCTAATGTACCGAGTGCTTTCAGCTTCATTTCAACATTAAGGGCGAAATAATCGTGACGAGAGGCAGCAACTTGTTAACCCCGAAGTACTCGTGAATCAGTTTCCCCAGACCTCAATATATTTCCTCAATGGTTTCTCCCCTAGTGCGGACCACACCCCGCCAAACCCCTTCTCCTGCCATCCGCACAGCCTCCCTCAATCAATAACTTCCTTCCTCGATGAGAGAGGCCCTCCTCACACAGCAGCTCTTCTAGTTCAATTGGACACGGATATTATTATACGCTGAAGTTAATCGACGAGTTTACTTTAATGATTCGGGAGCTGCTACTTCATGACGGTGGGAAAAAGAATAAAAGTTATTTTCAGGGATTGAGTTTCCTATTTTACGTAGCCATTCGATACTAGCACATTTGCTTTACCTACTGCATGATTAATTATGATTAAGTTACTTGTGTAGACTTAAAAGGAGGAAGCTCGTTATAAAAACAAATTTTATTCTCAGACGGCCATGAATATTGATGTAATATTGTCAATTTAGTCTTGTTTATAATTTTTAAAACACTCGTAACTTAAATATGTAAATGACTTAGTTAGTTGACGGTTTTTGTTGTTGTAGTAGTAGTATTATGGCTTGAGGGTGCGTCAACAGCTAGGGTTATTTGCACCGGTTTTTGTTGTTGTTGACATGGTTGTCAAGTGCTTGTTTATATAGCAATAATATTGAGATTTTTACAGTGACATCAAAAAGAAGGGAAATAAAAGCTATGCGAACTGACGTGAAGAATTTCATTCAATCGCTTGAAGCATATATAGTCATGATCTCCACTGAGATACTACGGATAAAATATCAGTAGTGACAATGACGATTCAACATTAACATAATTTAAAATATCAGTCAAAGACTATGTATTACAATTAATCGCAACCAATTCCCAATGACAGCAAAGTTCATACGTAGAAGAAAAAGATAATTCCCATAACAAGTTAATGAACAAACGGCCATTATTATGTCCAAAGTCTTTAATTAGATACAACCTAAAAAATAACTGATTTTGCAAACACGGTTGAGCTAAGAGAAACATATTGGACAAATATTGTTTATTATAACGTGAAAATAAATTATTTTTGTTTCGAAGTAAAAGGAAAAAAAAGAGGGAAAGGAAGACAAAAAATGCTGGATGACTTTAAGGGTGGGGTAAATTACCAGGAAGTGAAGGAGATGATGTTCAATGGGGATTTCTGATACACGTGAACCAACCAAAAGGTGGAAAATTCATGTATGTAATGACGGAAATCATTTCATAAGCCATAAATACATAAATATTTATCCTTCAAATTCACAACAATTATATGCCAATATTTTAAATTACTCAAACATAGTTTTTGTTGTTATTTTTAGTATACATCAACGACCACAGTAATCACATTGACAGCAAAGTTAGAATATTCGCGGACGACACGGTCATTTACAGGGAAATAGATAGTTTAGAGGATAAATTAACCCTTGGATAGAATTATGAAATGGTGCGATGATTGGCAATTAGAGCTACATGTTAAAAAAGTGTTGAGTAGTAAACTTTTTTGCTAGAATATCTATAATGAATGATTATCCTTAAAGCCTCCGTGGGGTAAACCTAATTACAGTAGAATCGGTGAAGGATCTTGGAGTAACTCTCACGAATAATTTAACATGGAGTACCCATATCCGAAATATATGTGGAAAAGCTTTAAAAAAAACCGCCTTCCTTAAAAGAATAGTCGGTAGGAGCGAAGAAAAAGTTCGCGAGCGATGTTACTTGGCGTTAGTTAGGCCTCACCTTCAGTATGCATGTTTTGTATGGGACCCCGGCGAGAAATGTCATATTCAGGGTTTAGAAAAAGTACAACGAAAGGCGATACGATTTGTAAGGAATTGCTACGATAAAACAGTGGGTATTACTCAGATGATACATGACGCGGGATTGGAATCATTAGAAGATAAATTCAAAGGATGAATTTATTAAATAAGTTCAGAGAAATTATGTTCTCATATGATGTAACCGATATAATGCGACCCCCCTGTTATATGTGCTGTTCTGATACGGCGAGGAAGATTAGGGAAATAGATGCTAGTTCGAATCGTTTCAAAAATTCACTTTTTCCAAGAACGAGAAGCAGAAGCAATCGTTTAGGAAAATAGAGTCAAGCACCCCTTGCCACACGCCGAAAGGCGGCTTGCAAGGTTCTTACATAGACTTAAGAATACTCATTCTGAGGCATCTAGCCCTTCATCTTCTACCGCAAAAAGATTTCTCAGTAACCTATTCTTATAGTAATCCCACCCTTTGCTCTACCCTCAACCTCGCCTTTCTACAATATTAATGCCATTGGATACACAATCTGACTCTAATGAAGCTACTTCGATGGGGAAAGTGGCATCTTGCAGAAAACCTATAAAAATACTAAATCCACTTTTTTCATTCTCTCCTATTTTCTTCCACAAATCAAGTCAAATGTAAATTAAATTAATTAAATTAATTGTCTTCCGTGAAGTAGTGCCAAAATTTAACGATACAAAATTTCGTATTTTCTAAACAAGACTTTGATAACAAGACTTCCTGCATAAGTTATACAGAAGTGAAAAATAATAACTTGGCTGGGACTCGAACTCGGGTCTCCCACTTTAGTTTAAATTGCACACTATCATGTGCAAAGTCAATTCTTACTTTCCATCAAGACATCCTGAGTATAACTGAACCAACAAAACAGAAATATTTCAACTCCACGATATCCTTCCCAACATTTAAAGAGTCAGCTGAAGATTCAAAAAGTCCTTTGAGATGTGACGCGGATTCCAAGAAGAGCACTTTATTTAAGGAAAATCGTATGACGAGTAATTCCTGAATTCGAGGATGAAATTAAGCATCAGTGTATCTATGTTTATGTGAGTTCACCTAGCACTTTAGAAGCGGGGGTCGCAAATCTCACATGTTATGCATTAATGAATGTGTGGACAACATGCTACTTTCTTTCCTATAAATTTATAAGCTCGTCCACAATGCAGATAAATTCGTTAACACAAACGAATTTGTAAGCTTAATTTGTAAGCTTTACATTTGCTAGAAGACTGCACATATTATACAGTATAATATTGTAGATAGTAAATAGTGGATATTGTAGAATACTGAAGATAGTTAATATTGGACCGGAATATCGAGATTAGTATCAATTCATATACAAACTTCATCAGAATCCTTAATTAACCGTATTTTTTATTTCAATTGGAGCAAACCTTCATAACTTTCAAATTTATTACGAAATTTCATTAAAATGTGCCTTCTCCAGACCTTGATGAACAATGATATACCTCATTTCGAGTAATTACTTACTTTTCGGAACTCAGCATTAGGAATAACAGGAGATCATGGGTACGTAATAAAGCCAAGGGTAAGAGAAGCCCGATTTATTTGTTTACTATGAATTTAGATAATTTTAGACGCAAAACTCCAATTTTAAATAGCACCAATTGTAAAATCTCTTCGATTCTTAGATTCTACGTACTTCACGATCTTTTTTGAACTTTCGAAACACCATTACTTGTTTTTTTAATATCTAATATTGAAGGGTGTAATATCTGATATCAACACTAAATTCTATTCAATGAGTAATTTTTATTTAAACTAATGCTACGCACGGCTATTCAACAGATAAGCTTTTAAGCGATCTAATAAACTAAAGCCTTTATGCGCCCATTCAAGGATACATGAACTGTTTTAGCCTATTACCTCTTCGAGCGGTTTTAAACTCTTGGAGATAACATGAGAGTGCTTTAACTTCGGGTTACCCAACAAGTAACACAAGGAATCCTGGCTAAGTTTCCCACCAACCATTAATGTCATATAATTTGAAACTTCTCGCATTGGCGGAATAATATCTGCGCGAAATCTGAGGTTGGACGAGGGAAAAATATTTGGAGAAGCTCCACTAACGTAACGGCAGTCGCCATCTCTAGGATTATCAAGTTTGGAAACAACATAATTTCCGAACTATCAGTTGATATTGAAACAGTAAGCAGATAAAAGACATATAGTATGCAGGGGACCAAAAACTTCTTTCCGGGAACCTAAAAATATAGCATAATTAATTGTTCCAATGGAATGGGTTCATTTTCCAAGCTTTAGATATAATATGAAATGAATAGATCCCGAGTTCTCCCATTACCACTACAAAGAAATTTCTGCGTTTAAATTTCAAGAAAACATTAATCTGAAAATGGAACGAAAAAACATAACGCAAGATATCTACATCTACATTAATACCCTACAAGCCGTCTTTCGGCGTGTGGCAGGGGGTGTAAACACCAGTTGAATCTAAACTACTTCCTTATTCGGTTATTGTCACGTATTGTGCGCGGAAAGAATGAATCTCTAAAACGATTCGTCCTAGCATCTATTTCTCTTAACTTACGGTCATTATCGGATCGACCGACGTAGCAGGGGGGTTGCATGATACCGATTGTATCTTCCGAAAATGTAGTTTCCCTGAATTTATTAAGCAATCGCAGCCTAGCTTCCAATCTCCTTTCTTTCAAGGATTCCCAACCTACGTCTGAGAGCATTTTTGTAACGCTTGCTTTTTTATCGTAGCATTTCTTAACAAAACGAACCGCTTTACGCTGCACTTTCTCGAGTTCGCGAGTACACGTTTCATCCGCCGGATCCCATATACCTGACGCATATTCCAGAAGGGGTCTGACCAAGGTACTATAACATCGCTCTCTCACCTTTTCATCGCACTTACCGACAATACGCTTTACAAAGCCAAGCCTTTTACTTGCTTTGCCGCAGATTTTTCGAATATGCGTGCTCCAATTTAAGTTATTAGTAATGTTGATTCCGAGATATTCAACTGAATCTACTACTTTCATATTAATTATATTAATGTTGTACGGGATAAACAAGGAGAACAATAGAATATCAAAATCCCGCCATGGAGTGTACTCACGTGGTAGTAATTCACTATGATATTTTTTATATAGTTACCTATCCCGTAGCATGGTGCGTTTTGTTAAATTCGGAACCAACACATTTCTGTCTTCTAAATGTGTATTTCAATGACAATAAGTTCTCTGAGGATGTAAACTTACTGTGAGTTTGCAGCGGAGAGAGTTTTCTTGCTGCTCATTGAAGTATCACAAAATAAGAAACCCGATCGAGTTTTCCCTCACTCCATTTATAGAGGGACGAATTCAATCAAACTCTCCACCACGCTCGTAATAATACGTTGATGATATAAAGATTTCAAAGATGATGACTATGACTAGTCGAAACCGGTCGTGTGTGTGGTGGAATTAAAAGTTGTGGAATTGAGTACATTGTGTTTGACTTTTTCCAGTAATGGAATTCCACAAAGTTACGGCTGTTACTATTTATTTTATTTCAAAGATGTGTTTCGAGTAAAACCTGTACGCAAACTTCTTCCTGAAACACGGATCTTCCACCCTGCTTACTTCTTTGAATTGTAATTAGGACGGAAATTTCACCATTGAATTTTTCCATGCCTTTGAATTTTATTCCAGGGTTAGATGTTGGAAGAGAATTAATTGCCTCCATTTCGCCCAAATAAAATATGATTTATTATTATTATTATTATTATTTTTAATTTTACTGTAGATTACCTAAATGGAACCTGCTGACAAGCATTTTGCTTAGCAGGACCAGACTGTTCTGTTTCTATGTAAGTTTGAGCTGTGTATGATAACCTATTCTTTGTATTTTACATATATATATTTTTTTTCTTTCATTGTTGGTTATTGTACTGTTGTACTTTTTAAAAATTGTATTGAATATTGTATTGAATAATTATTATCTCATGTATGTATTTCTATAGATCCAAATAAATATATATTTAATATTATTTTCTCAGCTAATGAAATTATATTATATATATATAAAAATATTATCATTGTTGATAACTATTTTACATCCAACTACATATAAAACTATTAAAGATTGCAAATCTCATGTAATAAGAAGGGACAACACCTGGTATCATGTTCCACTTTACTTTACAAAATTTGGATGTTTTAGTCAGTTTAGTTAAGTCAGATTAGTTAGTTTAAAATTTAAAAACGTTTTCGGAGGTTAAAGAAAAATGTAAAAATCACTTACTCAAAAATTTGTAATTGAATGTCAAGAATTGAAACTGGATCTCTTTTATTTCTGTGTTTTTATCTATGTTGTATATGTGTATGTATTTATCTATTTTGCTTTTATGATCGATATGTGTTTTTTTAGTGAGGCACCTGCTGATAAGTCTCTGACTTAGCAGGACCATAATGTTTGTTTCTTTAATATTCTCATGTGTTGCTTTGTGCATCTTATGACCTTGAAATTATCATTTTAGATTTCAATATATGTATGCCATCCTTACTTAATGTATGTTATTTTAATATTCTTTATATCATACTGCTTTATTTGCACTTGAATAAAAAGAGTTCATTAACCAATAAGACAACTTAAATTGTAAGCCGATCTCAGGCAGGATGGTGATTTAATCTTATGTTCTACTGTATGTTTATGTTTTATATTGAATTAAATTCTGAATAAATAATAATTATTATTATTATTTAAAAAATATTTTTATTATTATATTACATAAATATATATATATATATTTTTTAATTTGCAAATCATTCTTAGATTCTTTCCATTATAATATCATTTTTATTTCATCGATTTTTCGATAATAAACGCAGACGAAGAAGTAGGGAAAAAGTCAATTTTTCTTTTTATCCTAAATATCTAATCTGCTGTTTCTGCAACCATATTCTGATGAAAGGAAAATTTTCATTTGCCATTTGAAACAGGAAACAGAAAAACGTATCTTTCATTTACTTTTGTTTCATTGTTGATCATGTCTGTGATGAAAGGAAAGTTACTGATTTAGGAGTGAATAATTGCACTGATCTAGTTAGCCTTATGTACTGTCAAGAAAGGTGTTATGGATGTGGTACGATATAGATTGGTATACGATGTGGTTAAGGATATAGACAATTGTATCTCTCATTTACTTAGGTCACAGCTTTGTTCATGGATATGATGGCATGAAGGATACTGAGGTAGGCTGAATAGTGGTTACGGAATTCCAAGAAGAGAGATACTCCTAGAGTCAATGTGCTTCACTTGCGTGGGCATTTTCCGCTTAGAGTATTCTTGATCAGTGAGAAAAGCAAGATCAAATTGCCTCACTCCTCATCTGCCTGGTAAACCTCATTCCTCTCTGCAAGCTCTTAGTAGCTTATGTCAGAGGGGGTGAGGCACCAACCGGCCTTGGGCTGAATACTTTGCATCTAATCCGCTGGGAGATGTAATGGATGTTATCCAATGTAAATACTGATATAATGCAATTTAATATTCACTAGATTGACATCCAGAAATAACTCAACGAATTACATATTCTTATTTAATGGCATCTAACTTAATCAGTGATTATTATTAATCTAACAATATTCTCATTAAAAATAAATCAATCAAAAATGCATTTGTGCATTTTTCTAAGGCTCAGGTTTATTAAAACGTCATTTTCTAAACGAAAATTGACATTTGCCTACGTTAATGTGCAAGTAGAATTCATAAAAAATTATGCTTTGGAAATAACTACGCGTGGCTACCGAGCACGCCCCTGAAGCTCCCCTATGCTGACTGTACAATCGGCTGACACCCTTAATGTCCGCAGCCGCGAGATGGCAGCACTGAAGCTCGCCCTTTGAAACCATAATCTCATATGGAGTAAATGGAAAAAACAGCACGATTATGATACTTTTTCCCTCTTTTTCTTTACGGGAGTAGTATATACCAAAGATGGAATTCAGAGTTAGTGATTTATCCATTTATAAGTACTTAAAACAATTGAATAAAATGGGCAAATTAGTAAATCCGAAGAATAAGTGCAGGTTGCCTTCAGGGCACACCACAAGTAACTTTGTCGCTGTGAAAACATTATTCGTAGATCAGCGAAGTGCAATGTATTTTGCTTGGATACACAGAAAATAATTGATCCTTAGTAAATTACCAGCATTACATCTACTTTCAACTAGGCCTTTTAAAACTAGAATCGCAGGATGCACATGGGTGGTCTGAAAAGTTTCCGACACTTCAACATTTCTTGACATGTTTTCTGAAAATTTCTGAAAATTTTCTGAAGATGTCTGAATAATCTGGGGTCGGAAACTTTTCAAACCACCCTCGTATATACATTTCCTGAAAACAAATCGAAGTTCCCAGAAATAGACTACAGGAAATGAGTAAAAGGTCAAATATTGTTGAAACATACATAAATCCAAAAGTATAAAATTTTAATGACTGGCCTGGACTGCATTTCATCTTGGGGAGGCCTTTTCGATGCTCCTTCTTTAACAGCCTCCAAATTTATAAACTTTGCATGCTGTCTAATCCTCATAGTTACATAATTTTTTATCATATATGCTATGATTTCACTTCCGTGCTTAAAGCATGGGAAAGTTATCTCTTCCTCACCTGTATCTGTAATTATGCACTCAAGCACATCATTTGACTCAGTGCATTACAAATTGTTCCTCCACTTTGAGGATAAAAGTATGAAGGTTTACATTACGATGAACCAAACCCCCCATACTTTTCATATTTGTTAACTTTGCTACTGGATGGCAAGAGAATGACCCGGATGAATTAATGCTGCCTGGCAAACAGCACACTTGCTGTGTTTCTTTATCTGGTACAATACAACGATGACCAGGCATTTTTAAGATTAAGGATACCTTAAGGATATCTTAAAATATATTAAAAGTCTTCAAGCGCAGTAACGACAATGAAGATCTCCAACTCACACAACACGGTCGCACTTTCCAACTTACATCAACGTTACTGTAGAAAGGTGACTTCGGCCACGCGTGCACTGCTCCACAAATTTTAAATATGTAGTACAATATCTAAAATTTCACAAAATAGATATTTTTCCTGCCCTTTAGAATTTAGATTGTCTTGACATATCGCCAGCAAATCCGTCTTGCTCCTTGCAACATTGACAGTAAAATTGTCATTGGGAACTAAATTGAAAATCGTGCATACTCGAGACAAGTCTACGAAACCTCAGTCTGTTAACTTCTCTCAGTAACACTCAGCAAGATGGGAATGAAGACAATTGGAGGCCAAACAGTGCTTCTTCGTTTAAAAGAGATTAAATTAATGGAAGTGCTGTTAAATTTATTATGAGTATTCGTGATATCCAAATTTTAGTACAAACGTATTTGAACAGTAAAAAGTAAATGTTCAGTGCTTTGAAAATAATTCCAGTAATTGTTTGGGTTCGGAGATTCATTAGTAGAAACAAATCACTGACTCTAAGGCTTGAAAGAAAATTTAAAAGGGTTCGAGTGACAGTGAGTGGAATTTTTTATTCTTTTTGTTTTCGGAGGAAAAAAATTTAAAAATGTAAAAATTTATTTTTCTTTTGAAAATTTATAAATAAAGTGGAAAAACGTTATTATGAGTCAATAACTTCTTATCGCAGTACCTATTAAACAAATATTAAATAAAATAATAATTTAAAGATTTTATAATATATTGATGGTTGTAATATTAGTCATATAGTTAATTTTATAGGCGATATTTAGGATACATATTTAGTGGCCGAAGTCACCCCATCGGTTGGGGTGCCTACGGTCGCTATTCTTTATATTTTAAACAAATTCCGTTGCTTAAGAAAAATATTTAGATTTGCATGAATAAGAATTACCTCATGTAATTTAAATTTTCTGAGCATAGAGAATGTAATTGAATACAGAAATATTTTTAAAAAATCTAAAAAACGGCTATAGTCACCCCATTCTACGGTACGGTTCATCGCATTTCAGTGATTTACGAAGAAAGTTTTTACGGCCACAAAGTTACCTGTGTTTTGCACATAAGGCAAGCACCTATTTTTAGGATTTGCTAATTTGTCCGTCTTATTCAAATGTTTTGTATTCAATTCAAAAGTACCTATTGGTGGATAAAACAATTACTCTTAATTCCATCTTTGGTAAATATTACTCTTTATTACATATGTATCATAATCGTGCTTTTTCACCGTTTACTCCATGTAAGATTATGGTTTCAAAGGGCGAACTTCAGTGCTGCCATCTCGCGGATGCGGACATTAAGGGAGCCAAAAAATTTCAGCAGTTTCCAGTCCTATACTTTCTAAGTTCGTGCTACCGAGTCACGTTATATTTAAATAAATCCATGCCCTTGGAATGAAACCTAGGGAAAAATCAAGGAATACGAAAAATAATATTCTAGAGAAGAATTATTAATTGAACTCTATATAACACGTGAATGGGCGGCTGGGCTTATTCATTGAATCTTTCACTTCATACCCTAGAATTATGTTCGGGGGATCAAAATTCGCAGATTTATTCTTTTTTAAATGATTTTGCTCTTTTACTATTATTCATGAGATAACGTCTCTATAAGAGAGAGTTAATCAACATCGATCAACTTATAGTACAATTCTGCAAAAGAAATACAGATCCCAAATATGGGGTAAATTATTGTAAGATGCGACACATATCGATAAAGGTTATCGATGGATACCTTTCTGAAGGCAGAGGTCAATATATAAGCATTTGAATATAATTTTCTATACTCTCATATATTTTCTTCGTAAGAAACCAAGAAATAGATGCAGCTACACAGTCCTTACCTAAAACGAAACATAAAATTCATAATTTACAGAACCATACAGTTATGCAACAATAAAATAAGGCTAAATTTTCATTATAATAGATTAATTCTGTAATTAGGCCTAAAACACGAAAAATGAAACAGCCGAAATTAAGGAACTTTAATCCTTGAGCATGCACTTAAAACTGGTTATTAATATAAAAGAGCTTCCTTGAAAGTACTCTTGAAATTCTTTCTATCAATGCCTTAGGCGATAATCGGTAATAAGTACATTACGTCATATAGCAACGGGAAGGGAATGCGGAAAGTCAAATTGATGAGCAGGAAATGAGGAAGTGATACAAATCATTGGAAAATCCGCATCTCTTAGAAAGGAATCCATTGAATCCAAGGACAAACATTCCACGTCACCAAACTAAATGGATGGACTAAATGCTGGCGATCGGAGCCTAATAAATTTGGAATATGCTGGTACATAAATTGTGCCCGATATTTTTAGGTAACGAAATAAATTCACTGATCTTTACATATTTCTTCCACACAAGTTTATCCTAAAATGATGTATAATTATTAATAACACTTAGTCACGTAAAATAGTTATGTCGCTTGGGGTCATTACGAAAATCACCAAAATTCTTTGAATTTTTTAAACCTCTTAGAATTGCAAATCAATAAGTACTATTTATTATAGTTATTTTATGATCTTTTAGAAAACAAATGTAGCTTTCGTAACGTATTATCCTTTTCTATTAAAAAATAGGATTACGATAAATAATACAAAAAATCATTCCTATACATATTGTAATAATTTGGAGGCATTTCTGGAAATATTGGAATCATAGAAGCATCTGGAGATATTAACTCAATTAACTCCACATTTTTATAATGTAAATGGAAAATTCTATAAAGAAGACAAAAAGACTGTATGAAAGCTGGTAGACAAAGAATTACATTTTAGCACATCACAACACCCTTTGAGATAGGAATGAAATCAATATCATCGCGTCTAAGATTTTCAACAGCTTACAAAACTTTCTTAAACAAATACAAATTACATCTCAAGTGGTGAGAGTATGAAAATACCTTTTCAACACAAGCCCAGAAGGAAAATAATTATTATATCTTATGTTTAGTGCCGGTATGTCTACTTTTGTCCAATGCACATATGAATGATAGTAGACTGATATGTGAAATTATCTGTTTGCAAATGCAACATCTTTTTGTATCGCTTCTCTATGTAGATCCAAATATGTATACTCTTGTCAGATACAAACGTGCTTTGGTATGTGACAGGGATGGCATACTCCGAACTACAATCATCATTTCTCTCATACTCTTCTATCATACATCTTCTATCACGTACCGTCCGCAGGTTGAATAAATGTATTAGAGGAACAGAGGAACCGGATTATATTGCACGAGAGGATCACACGCAGAAATTAAAGCTGGGGAAACAAAGAACCGACATCGCCAAGTATTCTTTTATAAACAGAGGGGCCAAAGAATGGAATAAGTTGCCTGAAGAGGTCTTTTAATCCTTACTGAAAAATAGAAAGGAGTTCAAAAGTAGAATATTTAGTTTTGTAATTAAATGGATTGAATAATGTCACGTTATGCATTATTTGTATAAATAAAAATGTGACGATGTGAAAACGATAAAGTTATATTTTGGCCTAAAGAGTAACATTGTAAACTGTGAAAAGTGGAAACCAGAAGAAATTCTACTAGCAGCGTATATAATAATAAATAAAATAAATAAATCACGAAGTTAGACAAATCTGAACCTAAAATGCAAGTTTAGGAATAAAATGATATTGAATGAATAGATAACGGATAATTGTAGCTAATAACTACACGAGAAGAGCTAACAACAGAATCCACTCCATCGATATGTTAACTCTATTATATCATTAAGTTAGTGAATTCTCCACAAACCATCAAAATAATCAACCATCAAATTTCGATGATTTCCAGTGAACTCTCTATGTTAATAACGTAATCATAAGCAGTCATTCTTCAATTGTTATCTACTATGTCTCAGTAGAGGCAGAGATTCATGCGTTTTAATCGGTTATTACTTAACTTATAAACGACTCAACGAACCCAAGCGATTCTAACGCCAACCGTGTGGATGAGTGTGACACCAAGATCCACATCTCAGATGTAACATAATTGATTCTGAGTAAGATTTTGAAAGACCCTGTGTAAGAGATGGGACAACAAATTATGCACAATACGGTACTATGTACCAAATTAATTAGAAGAAAGATCATGGTGATTGTGAGTCAACAACGCTCTTGCTCATACGGGGAATCTCTTATCTTATTTGAATGAGGAGAGGTGAGTCATTGGGGAAAAGAGGGAGATTTTGATTCTGATGCAATGATAAACGTTGAGAGAAAGAATTCTTGGGTATTTCCTTAAAATAAATGAAACAGCTGTAACCAAATGGGATTCTATAAAGGTAAGTAGAAAAGAAAAACTACATCTCAGTAATTCCTTAAAAATGCCTTCTATGATTAATAGAATTTATGGAGATTAATTAATTCACAATGCCCTCAGCCTATGTTTATGCTTCTGCTATGTATGTTAAATCGAACTTAAGTAAGTTTGAACTTGGCAGAATCGAACATCCCGATGACACTAGAGGAAGGTTGTCTTTGAGAACTCCTTCTCACAGGCTTAGCCTATATGCAAGGAGCTTCCACGTAATGGCTCTTAGAATATATAATGCTTTACCAAGTGCAATAAAGGAGAGTAATATCAATGCATTTTCAAACAAAATTAAAATATTTTTAACAGATAAAGTTTACTACAGCGTAGAAGAATTTATAATCGAAAAGAAAGTGTGATTAAACTCTATATTGCTACTAAATATCATGTATTTTGAGTGTGTTGCGTTATTGTAATTCATTATGTATTAAATTTTTATTATTCATTATGCCAAAATTATTATGTACATTATGTATTCTATTCATTATGTATTGACTGTCTATGAATATGTTGATTGACTTGTCCTATACATGCCTATGTATGTCTCTGGATTAATAAATATTATTATTCATTTAATATATTAACTACCCCCTGCCACTCGCCGCAAGGGTATTAATGTGGATGCAGATAAATTCCAGTCTGATCTGCTGAAAACTTTCATCAGGATATTAAAAACAACCTACATTCTAGGAATAGGCACCGGTAGTTAGCTTCTGAATATTTGTTCGCTGGAATATATTTTTTGGTATTATTTATAAAAATTATTGCTTGAATAGTATATCGTAAGGAACTTAAAAAGTTAGTTATCTTTTTACAACCAACCTCATCATATTTCACAGAATTAAAGTACTTTATGAGTTAAGTTATTGCGTATTATTTATTAACTCATGAGGATGTTAACAGTAGAGTATTAAATCAAGAGCTATACAACCTTCAAAGGCCTTGGACTGTGGTTACGTAGTCGGATAGTCGCTAGAGAGCTGTGACGAGGGGTAAAAAAGGCATAGTATCACTGCTTTCTTGGTGACGGGAAATCCTTGGACGTGGAAGATGCTGCGATGGAAGGAATGACGAGTGTGGCGTTGTCCTATTCCAGCCTGGATGTTTCTGACGGGATGCCTCCAAGGAATGACTAATTGCAGCGTCCATTTCCCATACCATTCTAATTCTATTATTGATCTTCCAATATTTGATATTTCGTTATAGTGATATTATTGCATCATAATAAAGTAGATGCCATAATGCTCTGGCTGGTTATGCTATATAGGAATTGAAATGAAATTTCAGTAAGTGGCTCGTTCTGGTAATTGTAAAACGTGGCTCTTTCTGACAATCTAACCTTACTTTTATTTACATCAGTACCTCGCAAACTGCCATACGGCGTACTCCAGGAGGTGTAAATTAACTCTCTAAATAGCGGAATTAATTGCACATGTTACACCATCCGGAGAGAGAGTTCAGTCCAGACCAGACCAGGAAAAAAATTGAAGATAATATTTTCCTGAGTGGAAAATCTTGAGATCCATTTGGTAATGCACGTGTGCTGCGAGGTTGCCTAACTCCGCCATTCTGTTGGTAATTTTTCATAAACAAGACCCATTGAGTTGAAAGGTCGGACAAGTTTCCAATATTTTTAAGCAAAGAACGTGTCCTGAAGGTTTCGTTCGAATCCGTTACCCACAAACCTGGCATTCCCCTTGTTAGTTAGAGGGGTGAGGCGCCAACCAGTAATAGGGGTGAATACTTTACAGAGACGAAAAGAAATAGAACTTAGTAGATTTCTTCACCTGAGATTTTATTTATCGACCGGTTTCGGTTATTAAGCCATCTTCAGGAGAAACCACCCTGAAGATAGCCAAATAGCCGAGCTATATTTCTGCCCTTTTCACTCGCAAAATACAGCTTTCTATCAATATTACATTAACACAAAATGGACCCGAGCAAATTACATATCCTACTCCTCGATCAAACATTTTACTTAATTCATTTTAGATTGAGGGCTCAAAATTCTGCAAACCTTTACTCCACTCTATAAAATATTCCAGCTCATTGAGAGTTTTTAAGTTAAAATCATTCAAATATCTCTTAGCTGCTGATGTTTAAATGAGTATTTTGTGTTAGAAGAGCTGTATCTCGGTTTTTCTCCACTCTTGTTGTCTACCTTTTAGTTCTAAATTCTTTTACCTATGTTGTTGTATTTTTGTATTTCTCAGTGCATTTTTTTGTTCTTTTGATTTTCCATGTACAGTCCTGGCCAAAATTAACGCAGCACCGGCCGTAAGGATCGCTAGGGAGGTGCTGCGTTAATTTTGGCCAGGAGTGTACTTTTGTATTTCTGTCGTGATGTTTTTGAAATATTTTGTACTCAAAGCATTTTTGTATTTTGTGTTTCTCTATGGGAATCTACCCAGAGCATAAATTATTATAATTATAACTATTATTATTATTTTTATTATTATTATTAATAGCCAAAATCGATCAATAAACGAAATCCTTGGTGTGTAAATCTACAAAGTTCTATTTCTTTTCGTTCAGAATGTCCTTCCACGAAGTCGGCAAATTATGATAGAATTTACTTTACAGAGAGAAAAATACGACGACTAATCTCTTAATTATGATAGTTTATAATTGCGAAGAAATACGACCAATTAATTCCCTTTCGATATAATCAATTTTAGAGCTAGGTAAAAATTATCCAAGTCCAGAAAATTATCAAAATGAAAAGGTACCGCGAGTCCGTTCCCCTGCCGATTAACGGGCCAACGAATTCACGTGAAGAATACGGGAGCGGGAAAGTTGAATTATGCCCCGACCTTGTTTTTTGTAGCGCTTCCGAGAACTGGAGTACTTCCTGTGGAGAGAGAGGCATTTCTCCCAAACGATCTAAGTAACACTAATCTTCGGAGATCGCGTGCCCGGCACGCCTTCAGACTCGTGCGTCAGTATGAGTTGGGGATCCCTTCCTCCCCACCACTTCCAATGCAGTGAGGATTGAGCAAATGACCCTGACAATGGCTCTCCGAAGACGCGGAGGTCATGAGTGGGAAGGGAATATCCCACAGTCGGTGTTTTAAGGTGCAGGTCGACAAAGCCCGCCCGTGGTTAAACGGTTACGTCACACGACTTTATTTCGGACGGGGACGCGATTACGGGCATCTGTGCCTATTGTATCGCGAGGGGATTTCCAGGTCAAGAGGTCGTCTTTTTGCGAGTGATGGAATCTCCGTGAAACTCAGAGCGACAATTCCACCTTTCTTGATTGAATACCAAGCTTCCTTTCTAAATTTATGCGAGAATTATTCAATATGCAGGGATAGGATTTGTGAGTGTGAAAAACAAACATATTTGAATAAACGAGGGAAGTACTGTGGAAGTGTTTACCAATTTAACTGTCACAGAGAGATGAAAAAACAGTAATCAGTGACGGAACGAACGCAGGTGGCGACAGGAAGGTCTAGGGCAAGGACATCGTAGGAACTTCACGCTCATAATGGAAATGAAAATGCTCAAAATAGATCGGTGTAAGTTAATAACTTGCTCGATTAAGTAGATTTACTGAATATGTATACCATTAGTATTATAAATATTTGCGTAGCATTATTTTTTGTTAATTACTAAAAATTAATAAGAATTGGATGCATATTAGGTTAATAATATTAGTATAATAATAATGATATGTGGGGATTTATAAGCTTAGAATTATACTATCAATTAGTTAAACAATTTTCCCTAAGTTAATGCTTTCTTACAAACGTTAATTGAGTCCAGTAATGGCGTTGAGATTGTAAAAAAATAAGTAAATTTTGCTTTGTACAGAATAAAATATAATTAATATGCCATTAATATTGTGTAAAATTGCATCGATATTTCCACTAGATCATTTTTATTAATAATCTTTAGTTCCAGGATTTAATCACCGGCAATGAAATAAATTTTATCCTGGAGAACCAAAAGCGACTTCTTGGCTATATTTGGGTACTTTAAAAGTGGCTACTGTCTATTTATTCAGATTAAACTAAACTACTAATTTTAGATATTCCTTCTTCGAGACACTTTGATGCTTTAAAGTCGATAGGACTGGTACAAAGAATTAATGCGGCACCCTAGTAATGTTTTGGAAAAATGCCCCTGAGTTTAATAAAATGTTATAAATTAAACAGAAATAACTTATAATTATTTATAGTAAAATAAAAGTTAGATTTATCGCTATCACTTTGAAGATAAATCCCTTATCCCTTCTTCTTTCTACGAAGACTTTGCTGACTGCTATGCAGCAAAAACCTTCAACACGTGAACTGCAATGATCTTAGAAAATAAAGAGCCTTTCAGACCATAGGTGCCCGAACTTTTTTTTCGTGTAGATCCCTTTAAATTTATCATGGACCCCCTAATCTGACTAGTATTGAATTTTTCAGTTAAAAAGCCATATATCTCTTCCATTTGGTTATTTTTATTGGTTTGCTTAGATTATATTTTAAAATTGCATCTTTGATTTACAAAAACTCTAAAAGACCCATAAATTGAAAAAAATCTTGGGCTACCATTTTTCTTCTTTGAAATGGTTCTCTGGATCTATATTGGCCCATGGAGTTCCTTCTGGACCACTTTGAGAATCTATGTTTTAGACGGTAAAACAACAAAGTCACTTGAACCGATCTCCGAGTGGAAAAGAACCGTGCAATCTATTATTAGAGCCAACTTTGAGGAATTACATTTTTCCTAAATTTAATTTACACATCCACCTAAAAACCTCTTGGCCAATGTATATCTCTGTTTTCCGAGGTTTATTTGTACTTGGAATAATTGGAGTGTTTCATTTATTGATTACAGCAAGGGGCTTACTTTCATCAATCAAATTGTTCATACGTACAACATGCTCAAGACAAATTCAGTGAGAAAAAGAGACTAAAACAAAATTCGTCCATATTGAGCACGACCTTAGTCAGAATAACGGAAAAACAAAAGAAAATAAACCAAGGTAATGGAAACCACATCGTCACCACGTTTTCCTCCAATGGTGAATCATCATCCACGATAACGTTTTCATTAAACTAAAAAATAACATTTCTAGCAGATTGAGTCATCGCATGCCAAACCCATAATCCTTCTTAACTGCATTTAGCATGCGAAAGCTAAGTTACATAACCACTTCCCATCCTTTTTGCAACTGAGTATCCTTGAAATAATATGCAGCTCTTAATCGCTTACTTTTAATTTTGAAACAGGATAACCAGTCGCTCTTTTTTACTCATATTGTTTTGTAAAATGCCCAATCAAATGCCAAATCAAACTCGAAACAATTCTAACCAATCACATCGGCCTTATTTCTTACATTTCCATCTCAAGGATAAAATATTGAAAAATAACGGTCTTTATTCCACAAATGATAAATTATAACACCGGTTTCGAAGTTTTTACATCATCTTCATTGATTTATTACTTTTGAAAAAATGACAAAGTTGTATTTTGAATTTTTTGTACCCGAATCAATTCAAAATAACGTTTGTGCATAATTCAATCATGGTCTATTTATATTCTATCGATGTAACTAAAGATATTTCGGCGAGACTTAGGATTAGTGTCGCAGAATCCTGGTTGAGTAACGCTCTCTGTAGAAAGAGGTTCGGAAAAATACTGGGAAAATTTTAGATGTAACTGAGCCACGGATCTGAATCCCAGTTACGGAGATATTCTTCTTACCGTGAGACTCGAAACATAAAATACCAAGCTTAAGGTGATCCATGCTAGATAAGAGGAAGATTCCGATTGAGCACCAGTTACTCTAGGTGTCTTTCTACTTCCTTCCCTTCCAGATTTCAAATACCTCGTACATATTCCTGTATTTTTATTCACCAATGAATACATTTTCTAAATCTATCTCACCCTCTCATGGAAAGCAAACATTTTTAGATTACCGTTTTGTATCAAACCTTTGTAAGTTTCTTCAACTGCATCGATACGCCAAACCTGTTTAAGCAATACGACCAAGGATAGGCTGCTTAGATCCTCATGTAAAAATATTTGGATAATTGTTTCACCAGGATATTTGAACAATCGCTTCGTTCTACGTAATCAAACACAATATTTATTTACGTGACTCTGCCTTACATGGCCTGGCAAAATTTCAGAATATTTACGTAATACGAACGTGAGTTATTACGATTAAAATAAAATTATATTTTCTGCCATTTACGTTTTAAATGATGCACAAATAAAAAAGATCCAAAAATTGAATCTTAAAATATGATTATCTCTTGAATTTACTTTTTAACTCTTTCAAGTAATATAATGAGTAAAACTTTTAATTTGCTAACGAATCGTTTCAAATGGAAGGATGAATTCTGTGGTTTCCAAATCTTCCAAATTTCAATTAAAAGTTTTCTAATGAAGTCACTTACAATACTGACGAAAAACAAAATTTATATCATTGCCATTTTTATTTTAAGTAATTTAATAAACCATAAAAGATATCTAAATCTCAGAAAGGCGGAATCTCCTTTAAGCTGAGGATGAGTTATTTGAGAATACTTTTTTCAATGATGAGTCTAACTACTAATTTACAAATTCCGATTTTTTTACGTACAAATGGGCAAGACGATCTTTATCTTCATTTACTGCAATATAATCTCCTTTAAAAAGAAAGATTTAAGTTCTGATTTCCACAGCAATAAAATATTAAATTCGCCAATGTATCATCTTATTAGTCTTCTAATCAGAGCATAGATCTCTATATCTATTTCAGATCGAAAAAAAAGCATTCAAGCCAAACAAAATTCAAGCCAAAAAGCATCAAAGTCGAATTTGCATTACATTTGAGTTCACGTATTCTTTCAAGAGATAGCCAAGATGACGCAATTCAGATAAAATGGACGATACCGAACGGTTTTGATTTTCCTTAATTAGATAAAAAGTTAAATTTCCTTCCGCTGAGTAAAACAGCTTGGGATTCACAGTGAAGTAAACGCTATATTTAAATATCAGTCGGGATAATTCTGTGCTAATAGAATTTCTATGACTCGAAGCAAAGCGCAATCGATTGAACTAACAATCAAAAAAGAGACAAATAAATTAAATACTGTGGGTCGGTGCATAGGATTACCTAATTTTATGATTTATTAATTTTTTATTTTCGTTAATATTGTTGTAATATTTATCGTATATTGTTAAATTATTATATCACATTTGACTTGGGATTTTTATGTATGTTTTAAATAAAATATTATTATATGATGGATTGAAATGTCAAAATGAGGAAATTTTGGGTGGATTACGATTTTTCTCGAGATATTAAACTTGAGCATGAAAAATTAAGTCTTTCACTCACAAAAAAACAGAGGAAAGGAAACATTCTCATCACGTCGAAAGGGTGTGTGCATAACTTCCTCGCTGGGGAAATCCAGAGACTTCTTCAAAAGAACTATTTAATGCTACACCACATCATTTCCGCATTCTACCGGTCAAAAACCTAAATAAATGATTGTCGAGAATATAACAATTCTGTAAATATAACGCAAATAGCATATTAAATATGCAGCGCAGGGTAACTTCTCAAATCGATTTCGGCAGTTAATCCATTCTTTGCTCATAACGTCATAAAAACACCTAATCAGCTGCATCAGCCATACACTTAAAGGTGAGTAATTTGTGGAAATGATAAGGGCACTGGAGACAAATAGGTTTTAAATTTCATTCAGTGAATATTCATCAGTCTTGTTCCTAATTGACTAACATTTAATCTCGTACACAAAGCGCTCAAACAAAACGAGAGTTAAAGCGATGAAACAGAGAATAAATAAGATGTAATTCAACGAAGACCAGTTTTGACTCCATGCCAGAGGAGTAAGATGCAAATGGGAATTGAAGTCGCTTGGAAACTAACAGAAAACATATTCTATTAGAAAACCCACGATCCGGAATATTTTGTAAAATTTAAGCAGACACCTCTACTTATTTAAGAAAAATACATCCAAAATTATATTACACCTAATCAGCACGAGAAGTTGGTAAAATGAAATAAAAAGATATATATTTCCAAACATCACTCCCCAAAAGATTTATAACTTTACTATGGTTTGAAAAAGTTTTTTTTAGCTCAATCTAATTTTGGTGAGTTTTTACTGCTGCGATCTTTTAACTGCCTCTTAACAAGATTTCCGAAATATCTTTATCTCCCCATTGTTAACAAATGTGGAAAAGCCGAAGGTTGACGGTAACGTTCTACTGAACAGAGGAACCTGACGACTCGCATTCGCAGTAGCCTCGGAAAAATAGAGAACTAGTACCATTAAAAAGGGAAGAAAGTAAGAAATTATTGCTACTGAATCTGGTCTAAATAAAATAGGAAGAGGATTGACGGAAGGGATGGTAAATGTAACTCTATACCGAATCAAGAAAAAGCCTTAATCTAATTTAACACTAACTCCACGAAAACAAATAGATTATTTTCGGCATAAATATGATTTGGCATTTAATTTATTTTTACAAGTAAAAATAAAATAAAAGAAAAAATTATTTAATTTGTCATGAAAATGAACTCCCACTCAGTCAAGCGTGAAAGTATTGTTTAAATATGATTTAATGAGAAGTGAGATAAGTTTTTAAAATGTTCGTGATTAAAGTAAACATAATGAAAATTTTATCCCTATTTTTCGTTTCCTCGAAAGAAAAATAAATTTTACCTTACGCAGAAATTGTCTTTACGTCATAGTTTATAATATAATGATTTTGAATCTAATTACGAAAGCGTATTTTTTTGGCAATCTCCAAGTGACATCGTCGCTCAAAACGCAAATTCACAACAGGGTATTCCCAAAGAAAAACATTCAGATTCATTTGCGCATTGTCTACGAGATAGTCATGACGACACCTGCGATTTGAAGACACTTGTCGTGGTCGCAATTTCACTCCCATGGATTCCCCTGATTCCACGAAATCATTGCATTGCGATGGCAACGATATCCCTCTTCCCCTGACGCAACACCGTACAGGATTCCATGGACCGAGGGAATCCCTGGAATTATTTTTGTCGGGCACACCCTTAAATTTGACGCACATGACGACCTGCCGTTGCCTATTGCGTTATGTAAAAGAGGCCTATAGGAAAGGATTAGTCATGCTTCCCTAAGGAGGGAAGGAAAATGAGAAAACATCCACGCTGGAATAGGACAACAACTTTGCCACCCCCGTCATTGCTTACAGCGCGGCGCGTTCCACGTCTAAGAATATCCCGTCACTAAGAGGATAAATCCATTCAGTAGTGAATGTTCTCAACGTTTTTCCTTCGCGTAACATTTTCCTATTTACTCCAACCACGCCGTGCCATAAACCTGTATTCACGCTTTCGTGAATTGCGAGGCGAGCGGTGGGGCAAATGTCTAGAGGCGGTTCACTCGCCACTCGCCTCGTCCTTCGCCTCGCCGCTCGTAGCGCAGTTTTTTGGGGAGAAGGCACGCTCAACTTAATGAACTGAGCACTCGACGAATGCGAGAATGGTAATTCGCGTTTTGAGGACGAACATACAGATACCTCGGATTTTGGCGAGTGACAAGGCGAAAAACGAGTTCGAATCTGTAGTGGCAGTATTGAGATACCGGCCTTGGTGGCCGAATGGTTAGAGTTCTAGCGCTATCGGTCCCGGGTTCGAATCCCGGCTGATCGGATTTTTCTAATCAGGGAATTGTTGTGTGTGTTCGTCCATTTTTAATGTTGCCCAGGCATATCCTGGCAATATCTATAGAGACTTGAACGAATTTCAGAATCAACAGCAGCGGAGCAGGGAAAAAATATTATATGGTGGTAATCTCATTGTCCTGAGGCATTTAAATGTGCATCTGGATTAAGTCTTTGGCTTACGAAAGATAATAAACTAGTTTAAGAGAAAAGTAATTAAACAAAACAATAAGATTAGTCAAGTACATTAATTCTATCAGCACACAGTCTAAAGGTATATTCTAATCCAGTCCCTAATTTAATTCTGTATCGAGAAAATATTTTCCACTATTATTTTTCATACTACTCTAGTACTAACATTCACAAATACTACTTCAAACAATAATTAAAAGAAATTTGATACTTGAACAGAAAGCTAAGATTGGTTTATGGTACTGTAACTGGTCAATCATTATGTTATTAAAATTACGGAAACGGAGTTGTTAGGCATTTCTAATGATTATATCAATATTGATTTTCAACAAGTAAAATTCTCCAAGATTCAACATGCTCTACAAGTCTCTAATAACATCTCCTTCATGCAACATACTTTCCAATTGCTTTATTAACCGGAGCATATCCATGCAAATTACATCGATAGATGGAAAATTATGAAATTGAGGATAAAAGTATTTAACCTTCCTAATGACACTGAAAATTATCTACAAATATCATACGGGAATATCTGAGACAATATTTATCACAGTTTATCAATTCGCACAATGATGCACCGCTATAAAACTGCGTACCAAGGAAAAAAATCCAGTGTTTGTGTGAGCGATTTTTTGGCCAAAAAGAATGTTTCATAACGCCATATTTTCCTTTAAAGATATATTACCAAATTTTAGATTTGTAAAAAATACTATTTCCAGGAAAATAATTTTTCACGTACACATAATTCCATTCTTCAGCAAAACACATTGAAGTTTATTAACGTAAAAGGTTCTTTTGGAATATATTTTAGAGGAAATAATAGAGAATTCTTACTCTCCCCGTCTAAAATTGCATCAGAATCAAAATCTTCCACGTTTTCCCCCGAAGCTCACATTTCCTCAAACAATTACACTTTAGATAAGAGATTCCCCTAATAAATAAAAGCGCTGTCAAATATAAAGTATATAGAAGAAAGCATTTATACCTTCACCGCACTTTAATTTATTGCAAGACCATGGTTTCTACCGTTTAGGTCATCCTCAGGTGACAAGACATATCCGAACATAGTATTTATAGTTGAGAGAAGGAGAGAGAACGGAGAGAAGGTGGGGGTGTGATAGAGTGGGTATATAGAGGTATATGATGATCCTACTCTAAGGAGTATTTTGCTCCAAAATTTAAATAATACCATTCCAGAAACAACCGAACGATCCCGACGAGGACGGCGACCCTTTAGAGAGGTGACTTCAACGCGCGATGAGTTATATTGCAGCATTATTGCAAGTGCCTCCAACTTAAATCTTGGTTAATAAACTTCATCGCCTCCTTAAAGCTCGACAGTTACTTCGTTAATTTATATATTTTAGAAATAAATAAATTATTCTTCCAATTTTCATTACAATTATCCCTTTATGAAACAGGAACGTTTCAATCATTGCTTGCTAGGACTACACGAATTTATATTTAAAAATTCACACTCGATCTTCATGACATGACACTTCATTTCCGGGAAAATTATTGGTAGAATAAAACTGGCGACTTTACGGACATATCATTTCCACATATAGAAGTTATTTTTTGAAAATAATGTATTTCGAAAATATTCCAAATACCACATCAAATAAATTGCCAACGAAATCGTACATAAAGGCAGTGTTAGCTTCATAAGAACTGATGCAGATTCCCAGCCCCCAAACTATCAAGAAATATTCTGCATTGAACAGTCAAAAATAGATTCATAATATAGCAATAGTGCATAATTTAAGTCTATTGAGGACAAAAATTGGCAATTTTAAGGCAAGAGGGGCAGAGCATAAATAGCGACAATATTTCGATTTCTTAATCTACCTTTATATCCGTTAAGTTTGTCAGAGAATCACTGGGAATCGCGTAATTTAGCATTCTGTGTAACCATTTCCTGTTTACCTCGCCACGACTACGAACTTACAGCAGAAGCATTCCTTTGCTTGGTATCTCTTCAAAAACTACCTAAAAAGCAACGTGATTCTTGAGAGGTCAATTTTAAGAAGATCACAAGGAAAAATAGGTAAGAAAAATGTCCACCAGGGCAGGATCATCCAGTTGACGGGCCGAAGCTCTAACAAATTGAGCCATCTCACCAGAACATTAGTACATGCCGGTTTTGTAGAGATAATAGGCAAATGAACGTCTGCTCCGGGTAGAGATCGAAAATCGAGTAGCTGTCAGGCATTTTCATGTCAGTTTTTCCATGGGAATTATCCTACGTGTAAGCCTTTTAATTAAATGTCCTGTAGAGCTATTTTCCTTACGTAAGTTCTCCGTTTATGGTTTTCGTTTAACGGAATAATTGGGAAATATTGAATTCCGTAAATTCTAATTCAAGCTAGTGTAATTTTTAACATAAAAATTATATACTTTTAATGCGAAATTTTACATACAACGGCAGATAGAGAGATTTCTTATTATGTCGATGGATGCCCCAGAAAAAGGAAATAAAAATCGCTAAACTCGTATTATTTCGCATTAAAAGTTTATAATTTTGAAAGAACTTCAAGATGAAATTTAACTTAGCACGAGGAAGCGTGCGCTTTAAACCCAAAGTTGAACATGGAGAGAAAAATAATGACAAGACTGATGTTATAATTTTGATGTTAAAAACTACAATAGCTTTAATTAACATTTACGGATATAATATAAATTCAGATATTAAATCATTTCAATATAGAATATATATATTACGTCTTCATAAAGTCTTTATTACAAGGTACGTAATGCTACTTTGAAATACACAGAAGTCAAGTTATGCTGTGATCGTAAAGTGTGTGTGCGTGTGTGGGAAAGCGTTCGAAAAAAACTAAGCATTGGTAAAAGTGCAGTCGGACTTTCGTCACATACGAGCCAAAGACACCCGAATGCGAGGAATCGAGTACCTATATAAATGGGATGATAACGCCTCTCCATAAATATCCACACGAAAGAACTTACCGGGGAAGTAGTCAGACTTGTCCTCAAATGCCACTGCCAGACCAAAAGTCTCCCCTCCGCCTGAACTGTATCAACTCCTCCCAAATAATATCGCGAACAGGTTTCCATCCAGTTCTCGTGAACCTGTAGTGACGTCGATTTCTTTGTCTTAGAATGGCATCTACGTCACACTTGAAAGAGCGTGAAACCTATACGAGAGAAATTCCTAAAAGTAGGCTCTACATTAGAGAAAAGAGGTCAAGCGACTATTCCAGTGTATCTACACTTCCAAGCGATTAGAAATTATTTCATTATTTTAGCGAGTGATAATGACAAATCTTTTACATATAAATAAGGTTGAAGAGATTTCAGAGGATTTTTTCCTTTTATTATCAACAAACCCATAGTATTTCAGAGCAACTCCACTTACTATTTGCTTCCTCACCGAAATTCAGAAATTTAGTGATCGGCTTAAAGTAGAAATCGTACGAGATTTTTTTTATTTTAAAAGTTTAGAAATAACTTACGTTGAAACAATATATTTTCCTTTAAAAATTATAACACATGATATCATCCATGACAGATCCATGGATTAATTGCTCGAAATAGATGAGGAGTTATATAACGAAAAATGAATATTACCAGTAAGAAAAGAGATTTATACTTTTTCCGCAAAAATAATTATTGCAAACGATCATCTTTGGGCGTATCCACAACTGATGATGGTGCAGATAAAAGATTTTTGTGCATAATATAACATAAACATAAATCGATCTTGCGGAAAAAGTACGAATATCTTTCCTACTTTCACTTTGAAGATGGAGTAACACCCGAAGTCATTAAGATTTTTTTTATGGCGTCCAATATGTAGTAAGGAACCACTTGAGATTTATCGGCAATAAGTGTTTACACAATATAAAGTATCTTAATTATATTTTCGCGAGATCTTTCTTAAAATCAGAAACCGGACACTTCTAGCCAGTACGGCTTCTTTTGGTAAAATGGTATAAAAGCCTTCGGTTCACGCATTTGGTATACTTCAGTGACATATAATACTCTTCGTCATACCGACCCTTTGAAATTCATTGTTTTCAAGTCATAATTATACTCTGAGATCCTCAATGACTGGTAGTTAAGTGTTATGATTGGGCATCAACTATATTTTATGGTTATATTTTAATTAATCGCATCACGTTCTGCAGAGGTTTCCCTGTAGGAAATCTATTGAGAAACAAAGGTGGAAATGACTTTCAATATCTTCGCTTGAGAGCTGTGCGTACTCAATAAACCCGACATATTTTCCGGTTTCAATATTTGCTGTTTAGATTACTAACGGTTCTTGCATTTGCATACGCTTTCATTGGGAAAGTCTCTTAATGGAATCCTGTCATAACAAGGAAGGGAAATCCGCACTGGAAATGCATAGGATCTCAACAGATCTTTTCATCCATTATTTATGCTTATAATAAAGGAGTTGAGAACAATGCAGCTTAAATATATGCCATGAATAACTTCTTCAGATTAGGTGAACAAGACGACTTCATCTCAGAAGAGATCATCTTAGGATGAAATGAACGCCACATAAATCCGACAAATTATTTCATTTATAAGAGATTAAAAATCTCCAATGGCCGTCTTTGCTGGTGTTCCTTGTATCATTCACCGGTGTTTGGTGAAAACAAGAGAGGACACCGTACTTTAATAATACTTAATGCGCATTTCGAAAGCGATGCTTTCTTCTTCTGGAGTGAATATGTACAAAAACCATTGTTTTACATATTTTTCAAATTTTTCAATTCCAAAATGTTTTCTTTCTTTACTATTAAATGATATCATCTTGTTTTATTGCCCGCAGATTTGCCATGGCTCACATGGACATTTATAAAACCCACGATATTAAATTCATTTAAAGCTAAGAAATAAAATTAAATAATAATCTGAACGATGGACAGCGAAAAAATTGATTTAAATACGAATTTGGTAACACTTCCAGTATCGTTTAAGTGCCACTAAAATTAATTCCTTATTGTCCTTTACTGGAATCGTTAATAGATTTTATTTTCTCTGAGAGTTTATTTTATTCAAATAATGGCTGATTCTTAGATTCGACATTAAATAATGAAATACGTCTCCAGCCTCCTTTGGGTTACTTCCATCAATCTGTAAGCATAATTTCGAGATTATATTGATAGCTTCGACATCGATCGGGTGGAATATTATAACACAAGAATTTGAACACAATATTGTGCTTTACTCCACTGTTTAGCTCTAGTTTAGCGGTCTTAAAGAGAAGTGAGATGATAATTTGGCTTTATCTTTGAATGCACAAGTTTCTTTACATAGTCTAGAATCATCGTCGTTATACCTGAATACGCGGATGATGAAGATTCCCTTGGTATACATTCCATAGTTATTACACGCCTCAATAACTTTAATTCTATATTACCATAAAATAAACAGTACAATTTTGTTTCTCAAATTTCCTATCTGCTATTACTCTGTATAGTACCCTGTTTAGAGATAAAAATATCACTTTTCCTATCTCTCGATTATTGTCAGAGACAAGAAGAAGAGAATCAAACACAACCTATTACACCAAGTTTTTTACATATTTAAATAAAGAGTGTACAACAAAAATTCCCCCGATATCCACACTAAAGTATTAGAAGTCTTCATTAAAACCGGCGTTCCATTCTCAGTGAAGTTATTTTGATACTAAGAGGTAAAGGATATATAATTATATATTAGCATCTAATTCAACAGTATATCATTTTAATCATGAAAAACTGTTGAAAGTATGAAAATTGTAAGGTAAAATGCGTGTCAAAAGTGGCATAACATTTGGAGGAATATAAAAAACATGAATATGCATAAATGTATGTGTATATACAATTATGAGGTAAGGCGTTCTTCGTAACGTTCACAGGTGCGTGTATGGACCAGCATTCATAATAATCAACTTCGAATAACTGTCAAGGACTTCGTGCGTACGTTATACCGCCTATAACCAGTATTTGCGCACGATATTAATACACTGTGGCTTGAGAACTCCTCGGGGCATCTGCATTTACGTCACTAGTGACGCAGGGGGCAGATGAGGGCAAACGTCACGAAAACACTTTCTCCTTCTTCTGTTGCGTCATCGAATGGACACTTGGTTCTGCAGCGGATTCCAGGGCGCTCGTCTGACGCGAGACGAAAAAAATCATATCGCGATTCGAAAGCGCAAGAGATGAAGACGATGGAGCAGGGAAAGGATAAGGCGGGTGGAGGGAGAGGACAAGTCTCCTCGGAAACAAGTAACCCAGAGAGATCGGATCAAGGCCGGTCTCCGAGATTTGAACGACTGACGCTGAGCCCCGATAATTCGAATCTTTGGAAGGCGTTATCTCATCGGGTTCTTTCGAGCAAGGACTCCAGGTGCTAAACGTCATCCATCGGAATAGGAATCTATGGATAAAAGTGACTTAAAGGTTGGTATATCACTGTTTTACTAGTGAGTTTCTACGATTTAATGGAAAGCAAAATAAGATATACTATGTCTGTATTCAGTAACTAACGAAATCTTCCCAGCCATAAACCTGAACAAAATCTTTCCTTTTGTTTTATTTTTCTTTTTCTTCTATTCTGGTATATGATTTATAGTAAATACTTCATTAAAAACGAGTTTGGGTGGAAAACATTATTAGTGCTTAACATTGCCTAATAAAGGCTCGAATAATAACGACAATATTCTTCGTAATTCAAACAGTCATTCCAGGTTTCTTAAATCTCTAAAGCAATGCAACATTTATTTATAAATGAAAAACATCAGAAAAATTGCTATTTTAACTATTATTATTGAACTAAACTTGAAAACACAACATTATATCAGCTGCTTCAAAGAATGTTGTAGATTATAGGACACTGTAACCTCCTTTGGGGGAGTGACGAGGTCGTATCTCTGTATTACTATATTTTGTATGACTTCCATAATTTCTATCACTTTCTCTACATAGATACCAATAGCTAATTCTGAATTCTTAATAGATTTATTTAGAAACTAATATTAACTTATAAATAGAAGGTATCACACAGTACACACTAAATTATTTTGGATAAAACTAAAGGAAGAACGAGAAATCTTCCCAGAATATCTACGAAAATTGTTTCCCTTCCTTAAGAGACATGAAGTTTGGAAAAGACAACTAAATCAGATAAGTTCTAAGCTCTTTTTGGATTACTGAAGTTTATAATGTTTTCGTATGGAAATTTATAAGTAGTTGATTTTGTTGCTTTTAATTGGCTGAAAAGAGTTACTACAATGCATCCATTGACGTCCCCCTTCTATTTTGCAACCCGAGCTTCCTTTGTTAACCGTTACAGGTCAACCAAAGACTGAGATGTTTCACTTCGGTTTATGACTACCGAAGCTAATAAAGAAGATCACAAGAGTTTGTAAAACCGCTACTAAAAGACGCTGTGACTTGAAACCGAAGGAAATCAATGAAAATTACCAACTGTGACACCCAATTGAGTAGCTCTGCGAAGTGAAGGATCCCAGGCTCTGTTCTCGTGGAGAGATATATTTACGAAGCAAACAAACCTGACAACGTAAATTGAATCATATGGCGGATAAAAACTAAGATGGTCGCTAACGGTTATTCCATTTATTTGTGCTTTACGGCTCTTCGAGAGACCTTGAGCACTCGGCTTTCCCTTATAACGCAAATGGGAAGTGGATGTACGCAGTGGGTTATTCTTCTTTGCTCTTCCTCATAGTATTGTCTTTTTATACGGCCACTTTTTACTTTCTCCATATACGTAGTATACAGAAAGTATTGTTTCTATGAAAAAAATCGAAATCGAGATTTCAACGGAAATACATGTTTTGGTGTCCCTAGAACACGTTTTAACCATTTTCGGAATGATGTATATGTATATGTGTGAGTGTATGTGTCTGTATGTGTGTGCTTGTGGGCGCTCTAACGTAAAAACTATTAGTCACATCAATACCAAACTTCATACATAGCATTGTGGTGGGTGTTGTCAGAGTTGATTAGTTTTTGGAGTAAATCGGTCAACCGGAAGTCGAGATTTATTTTTCGAAGCTCGTTTCCGTTTTTGCAAAATTCCTCCATTAATCTGATATTTAGATATATACAGTTATCTACAAAAATTACAAAAAATGTATCTGTATATATCTTCTAAGTTTAGATTGAATCTAGAGTTCGAAAATACTGTCGTAGATAAATATTTACATTTTATATATGGAGAAAGTCATGTGCTGGCCACATCAGATTTTTTATTTTGAGTGGTGGAAATACAATTCCGCAATTCATTTTCATACATTCGAATTGGTTTCATTGTACAATATCTCAGTCGATTCAAACAACACTGATGAACCACAAAGTCATGACCTAATTATAACTCCGAGAGCAAATTGAAAATAAAAAGTGAATTTATGAGGTTTATCCACGTTAAATTTTTCACGAATCATTTTCTTCAAGTAAAAGGTTTGCTACGTACAATCATACTGAGAGCGTATTATCGTTGCTGTGATGAAAAATATGAATACCAATAGGTCAACTAATCAACATTCTTTGAAGATCGTGTAAATATAACCTAGGAGGTACTACTTTGATATCATCTTTACGATTCACAAAAAAATTCATCCAATAAAGTTATTTTAGGATTCATTAAGAATTTCCACTTTTATTGCATCTAAAGGTCTAATGAACGTACTTTAATCCATTTATAAACTAGACCAATCACAAACATTGCAATTAAGCAGAACATAGTGGAACATCTTCCTGAATGATCTTGATCAGGTTTAAATTTTAAATTATTTTTATAATGATTTATCTATATCCAATGTATATCCGTACATAAAGCGAATGTTGCTTATCTTACTTTAGTATTTTAGCGTGCACTGGTACAGTTACGCGCTCAAATCGTCAGGAAATTACCTTAACAACAGATTACGAGATAAATCGATTAAATGAGAGGAAATAAACTCCATTTACGGTTTCTCTACTTTTTAGCCGAATTATCGTGATCCCCATCTTTAGAATTTTTCCAGGCTGAACTCTCACAAATACCAAGAAGGGAAAAATGGCATGACTGGGACTTGAACCCAGGTCTCTTACTTTCTTCCACTCTATCGCTATTTTCACTTCTGGTTTAACCTAGGGTTTAATACGCACGCTTCCTCCTGCAGAGTCAAATCACAACTCCATCTTGACCCTTCTCTGTCCTGTTTCTATCCTCTCAAAGCCTACATTCATTTTATTTATTTATTTATTTATTAATGCTTAACATACAGCGATACGCCAAATTACGGTAAAGATATAATATCAACAATATACTAACACATACGACCATTCCCTAATCAAAAATCTGATGTGGCCAGCACACGACTTTCTCCATATATAACATGTAAATATTTATCTACGACAGATTTTTCGAACTTTAAATTCAACCTAAACTTGGAAGATATATACAAATACATTTTTTGTAATTTTTGTGGGTAAATGTATATACCTAAATATCAGATTAATGGAGGAATTTTTCAAAAACGGAAACAGGCTTTGAATAATAAAGCTCGACTTCCGGTTAACCGATTTACTCCAAAAACTAATCAACTCTAACGACACCAACCAAAGTGCTAGTACTACGTATATGGAAAAAGTAAAAATAATCTGAATAACCGGGATTCGAACCCGGGACTTTGGTTAGAGCGTTATGGTGTCAGTAGGCTGACAACTCAGCCACCGCGGCCGGAATTAATATCTTTAAATCAACTTCGGTATCTAATTAAAAAAAAAAGGAAAAGAACATCAAGCTCTAAAAAGGGAGGCACAGGATAGAGATGCCTGGAGGAGCAAGTTCCGTTGAGTACTGTCCGCGGACAGAAGCACAATGATGATGATCTAATATTTACCAGTAGGCCATTTCTCATAATCGTAGGGAACCATTCATGTTTCCAATTCAAGGAAACAGAAAGTCAAAGAATATAATATCCATGCAGACGTCTGTCCCTGGGGAAAATACGAGACGAGAGTTAAGGGCCGCCCCAAAAGAAAGTAAGTCACCGCCTACGGCTCATCCAAGGGGAGATGAAAAAAGTGGTCCTGCGACTCCAATGACCCTTCCGTGGACGGAAATTGAGAATCTCGGAAGAGCGCGTCAAAGAAAGGAATGTGTGGATTCCCCTACGTCATCGAATAATGGCGATGATTGCTTTCCCCCCTCCCGAAGAACTGATTTATGGGAGAAAGTATACGTCAGGGGATTCGGGAGGTCATCTCTTAGTGGAAAAAAATTGCTGCAATTCAACGGAAAACTAGAGAACCATTTTCATGGAATTCGTATAGAACTTCCTTCAATTATGAGCGCCATTTTGTGTTTTGTAAGATTCGCGGTACGATTATGTCTTTCCTAAGAATGGTTTACTATCCGCCATGACAGAGGAAAGGAAGTCATGCCCGACACGAGAAATGGGGGATATCGTGCTTTGGTACCCAGTTTACAAACAACATTAAAAATATCAATAACCATTCCCCCAGTGTCAGAAGGTTCTAATTCCCGCATTATTTATATATTTCCGTATATCAGTTTGCCATATCCCTATAATTTATTTCTTTTTATATCAACTCCGATTCCATCAATTTTATTCGAGCTTAAAGACCTGATTAATACCCAAAGAATTATTTGCATCTACATTTGCAAATGTACCCTACATGCCATATTTCGGGGATGGGGGACGAAATCAATTACGTATACCAAATTACGTTGGTCAAAATACATAAGACTCCATTATACTACAAGCGATGATACTGCATGGTGATAAAAAAATAATAATAATAAAATATAAAAGCATTTCATAAGTAAATTTTTCAATTAATTTCTCTAAACCTAACTAGAAAACTTAATCAAAAGTTAATGAGAAATGTTAAACATGTAACTAATTTCCTCGATGAAAATTTGTACCTTCTACCTCTTTCTCTGCAAAATACTGCAAACGTTAGAATTTAAAGAAAAGGATTTTATATTTGGCAAGGAAAATATATTTAGAAGACGGCATCATGTTTATCATACAATAAACTGAAACAAAACTTTAACCGAGACCGAAGAGGTGTAAATTACCTTTAATTACTGTTGAATATTGCAGTAACATACGGAATGTGCTCTAATGTGTTTCCCTCTCTGTAGTTAGTTTGACTTAACCACGAGAAGATAACACTTAAGTATTTATTTTAGCAAGATAATGGCGAGTGACGAGATTATATCATCCAGGCATACTAGTTCTTACAAATATGATCATTAGTACATAAGTGAAAGTGTCTTTAACTACGATCAAGATTTATAGATACAGAAATAAATGGATTATAAACAGAGTGCGAATCAAGCTTCTTGTTGAGAGGGGGGAAGTATTTAGCCAATTTCTTCACGCACCTACATCAAAATAAATAACATTTCCTCTAATACGATAATGAAAGATCTCGCGTAAGACTGCAATTTAAGGGGATTCGCCCCCTTTTCACGTATTAGTACAAGTAAACAGTACACTGTACAAGTAACCAGTAGTTGCTAAAAGTAAGAGAGGGGGGGAAACAATTTTCCCTGGCAGGGAAAAATATTGCTATCATCAGCCAGGGAAACAGTTTTACGAGTCGGAGAATTCCCAACCGTTGATCCGCACACTGATTATAAATAAATTTACAGATTTATCTGTAGATTTAATGAGCATTCCTAATCATGCTATACCGATGAGGATTATCTTTATTATCATATAATAATTTTATTGAATTCTTTGAAAGGGTTGGACTTGTTATATGAATTCAGTAATGCTTATAAATGTTCCTGAGAATAAATCTATAATTGATGGAGAAAGAACATTTCTGCAATTTGCCACAAGCTTATCGCAAGCCAGCACAGCTCAATTGGTCAACGCTCGAACAACACAATCGTGAGTGATTTTATGGCATTTATACACAATATATCATTCCCCCGAGATTCTTTGTCCATGTAAGGGGTTTGCTGGGGGAAAAAAAGGATGCCACCGCGAGGACGCACGCTGCCCGAGAGCTCTACGTCCTCAGAATTGGTGAAACTCTTTCAGAGGATGTGAAAGACGCACGCTCGGTCCCGATTTCGCCGTATGCGCGCTCGAGGTCACACCCGCTGAACCACTTCGTCCCTCCACAAAAACACTCATTCAATTCCCTCCGACTTCGGATGTACGCACGAGATTAAGGGGGCGATCGGCTCGAATATTCCAACCGATATTAACCCGAGGTTGGAACTGCATGCGTGGGATGTGATGCTCAAGCCGATCGGACGCATTCGCACATAACGCTGGTTTTTGGGTATTGGTCATCGATATGCTGCGCTCAATTTAACGAGCGATAAAAATAGCTGCGAAATCATAGCGAATCTCCTTACATTGACGAACTTCCTTAAGAGCGAATAATAGTAGTAATCAACGACTTCATTTCAGGATGAGATTGAGACTTAGACTTACATCTAATTCTATTTCATTAAATTTTTTAAGGCAGAGCTTTTAGGAATAAGCCGTTAAAAATGAAGTTAATCATTTTGTCGAGATCGAATATTACTTTCGAGAAGAACTGCACTAAATAGGAATGACTTGCCAAAGGATAAAAAAAATCCCTACACCGAAAACGGATCAGTATTTTAAAGAAATAAAAACAATTCCAATTCTAATAATGTTGCACAGTTGAGGTTACGTTGATGACATAATTGCATTCAATTATATTCACCAAATAAAGTCTCACAATAATAATCACAATAACTAAAGGAAGGATTTAATTAGGTTAACATTACTGCAGTCCGTACTTAGTGATACAGACACAATACCATTAATCTGCTTTCAAATTGTAAAGTCATGAGTAGTAAAACGATTTATAATTTTTTGACATTGCTAATAACAAGGAGCAAATTTCAGCAAACAGAACCGTAGGCGTAAGGATCAATTTGAGGGCTCATCTAGAGATTATTAATCTAAAAAAATGCCTATTCTTGGGTTACTTAACGGGGAAGCCCTCATGTTGCATCAAGTTTACATACTATACATCCGTCCCTGCTCATAGCAGAATATATGTAGTATCAAGGTGTGAAAGGTATATACACCTTTCACAATACACTTTACTACGTGTTTGGCGCTAACTATTCTAATTGGCATTCTAACTTCCAATTGGCAAAGAAGGAAAGACTTATTGCGGAATAAATTTTAAAATACAAAGCTTCCATAACTATCTCATGTAAAAACTATCCGCAATATTCAACAAATACGTAATAAAAAAATTGTTACGTTACTCATGGAGATCGTGCGGTACACGCTAAGCTTACCCATGGCACACCAAGGAACCACGACTCACTTAAAAGTATTTGTATACAGTGAGGTACTCATTGATATATCTGCCTACATTAATACAGATTAAATCATAAATCTGTCAACAAATGAATCAGTTCGAAGGTTGGTTGGTTCCTCCGTCATTCGCCATCAAAAGACCATGAGAAAGAATGAAGTAAGGCGGGGAGTGAGATAGTTTGTCCTTGCTATTCTAAGTCAGGTTCCTATAAATGGATAAAATCCTTGAAGGGCAGTGCATTGACCCCATGGGCAACACTTTCCACAGCATCAAATAAAGACTGTCCAAAATAAAGCTATTTTACAGCAACTTCCATTCCTCGATAACTTCCATGTTACAGTCATAAACAATCTGTCACGGAAGTAAATCAAAGATTTGTTCAATCTTGGACCAAAAGAAAAATGAAAAAATAATTTTTTTATTAAAATTTGGTTTCTGGAATTTAAAATATTATCAATAAATCGTGTTCTATCAATTCATTGTTTTAAATCAGAATTTTTAGATTTTATTTCCAAGATTTCAGGTAATATTTATGGAATTACTAAATTCATTCGAGCAATAACTCGCGGTGATTTGCAGTATGATCTGCAAATATTCGTATTCAAATCACACCAAAAAAATTTACGCATTCAAACTCGTAAAAAATAATTTATTTCGCAGTAATACATTCCAAAAATTTAACGATTTTACTTTGATTCGCCTTATAGTGATATAATTATAAAATTTTCCTTCCGAAAACTATGATCAAAATCAGTTCTACATAATATCTCCAGAATGAATTTGAAGGTCCTAAAATTCAGATGTGAAATCCGGAGCGTTCATGACAGCATTTAGGACATCCTTTGAATTATTCTTCGATTTCATTAGCCGTATGTGCAACCGCAGATTTTTTTTATATTCTAAGATATGAAAAATGGAATCAAACCTGCTTCTATGACATAGAATATTAATTATCAGCACATTCGTAAATAAATTGTTTTCAATATTTATCCCAACCAGGGCATTCACGTGATGACTCAAATTTAACGGAATCTCTGATAGCAAAGTGTGTTTCGCTTCCTATCCATTAAAGCGGTTCCATGCTCGATTTCCCATGAGTTTCTTCATTATTTTTATTATTATCATTTACACCTCTTTTCAATCCTTGGCACCTGAAAGTCTTTCATATGCAAGGTATGTAAATTCATTTATTTATAAAAGTATATAAGTATCTAGTATTAATCTACCTCCGTCTCAAATCCAGATAAGTGCCCATATATGCGAAATGATAAAAGTCGAAGCCCTTATCAGCAACAATACTTTAACCAAGGAAGAACGCGCTACCCATTTGGTTATCCAAGATTCTTCATGTTATGGCATTTCAAGAATGTACTGCTTTCTCTGTTATCCAGAAGTACACAGGGTATCCTCATTGTACTGTTAAATCGAAGGTGTTTGACTCCTCCGTACGAGCTATTTTCTAGTCCGGGCAAGTCTACCTTCAAGGAATACCGGTTGCAAGAGGTGTGTGCGCACCTAGCAGTGACAATGAATCACAATTTATAATTTAATATGAACGTGAGTCAAACTGAGTTTCTATCTGCTGATCTGTGCAGACAGGAACCATAAGCTTTCAATTTGAAGGTACTTCAACACTACCCCTGGGTGTAACGCTGCAGGGATCACTTCAAACTTCGCACATCCTCGCAGGGTTCGAGCGTGCCACAAAACATAACTTCCAACACGAACGTTTGTTGCACGCGAGGGTATGAGGCAATCATCCGGCGATTGCGACGGCCTCATTGAATATTTACGTGACTGCACTCAATAGGTGCGGCGTTGTCGTCATTCTTGGCATCGTTTACGGATTCCCGGCAAGACAGCCGGCTAGCAATGCCCGCATGGGGCACGTCACTATGGTAAACAAAACACCTGCGCATGCGTCAACCATTCAGGTAATTCCCTGGGAGCCGCGGAAAACTGACGTAATGGAGGGGGCGTTTTCGAGCAAAACGAAAAAATAGTTAGAGAAATCCATTACATAATGTTATTCGCTGACGTCCGAATCGAGGACTGGGGTGTGACGTCAGAAGAGGGGTTCCCTGAGGAAACGGTGCCGTGCAGACCGCACCTCCGCAGAGCGTGCCGGTGGTCCTTGAGAGAGGAATTGGCGCGTTGTCCGTGAAAGCGTAGGGAGAAAGGCGGCTGAGGCTGTTGATCTCTGCGGAGGGTGGGTAGGAGGAAGGGATGGAGGGCAGCGGAGAGAGGGTGCGCTACCCTTTTCACAATAAGAGATTCAAACAATCGACGCCCGGGGACTGCTACTCTATGATGTACCCAAACAAGTTGCCTCTGCGATATCAGATCCATCGAAGCAGAGCATCCTCAACAATAGTTTCAATAAATCTTATAAACAAATTAGAAAGTTAGTTAATGTTTTTGCGTGTATGTATGAACTGTTTGATTTAAATTGGAAAACAAAAATTTTCACAAGAGCCTAATTTTAAAGATTATAAATGCGTTCCATGCGCAGGGGAAATAGGGTATTTTCTCAACTTATAGTTTCCGATTCAAACTCAGAAAAGTCAAAATTGTTCCTTGAAATTACACGCGAAAATTTAATTATCATCCCACACATGCTTTATTTATTCCGAAAAATTGAATTACATAAATCCTTGATATGAATTAAGACTCTTCTACTCATCGTCGATCATAAAACATTGAATGGTTTCAGAAGGTAAATTCGTAACGTTTGTAAGTAAAAACAAAACTTTCTAAAGAAGAATTTTCGGATTAAAAATACATTACGCTACGATTCAATTTTCAAATAAATTAAAATTACTATACCTATATTTTTTCTAGTATCAAATAAATATTTGATCCAATGGTTTTGGTTGGAAAAATATCCCACTAAGGAGAAAGTGCAAGTGCCTAGGTTCGAATCCCAGTTGTATCGAAATTTTTCATTTGTATCCTTAGTTTTTAAGGCAAACTTATTTCCTTTCCTTGGTTCATTAAATTTTAAGTTGTACAGTGACTCTCAATAAAATGAAGCATATTCCAAATTTTTAGTGCGTATACTTGTATTACATAACAACCCAAACTTGTACGATTATCGCTAGTAGCACCGGTTGAGAAGCTATGATTTATCTCTCTAATCAACCAACATTAACGTGATTATAATCCTTTTCATGTTTAAGAACATTTACGGATAGTAATTTATCAAATTCATGGGTGTGCATAAATATATGAAAATTATTACGATTTTTCTATCCCCTACGAAGTTCAACGTTCGGAGATCTTTGGCACAATGGGCAAAAACGTTATATTGAAGAATGTTTTCGATGCCTTTCAAAGGGATGCAAGTAATCTTTTGGTACGAATCACTCGAAAATGGAGAGTTTATCTTTTTCTGCTGCTTAAGCTAATGCTTTAAGCAGGCATTTCTTGCACCCTTTACTAAGTGTTGATGAAATATGTTTTGAAAGCGACAAATAATTCATGCGGTAGATAAAACGCGATGATTGGGATAATCGTAATTATTATTATTACCAAAAAATGTTATAATAGGACTACTTTTCCGGTGGCAACACATATTAAATAAATTATACATATTATTATACATTCTATCTGTACATTATTTAAAAATACGAATATTTACATATAACTAATTTACCAAATATGTTGTATTACATCCCAGTCCTATGAAAATATTACATCGATGGAGGATACTGCATATATTAGACATCAGGAATCCGTATAGTTTCACAAAAACGAAAGTTTGTTTATCGACATAAAGTCTGGTAGAAACATGTTACGACCACAGATCTTTCAACAACAACAGGAGGAAATAGCTACTTTAGATGTGCGATTCTCATCTTGGTGTATTATGAATTTCCAATTGAGTAAGACTGTGAACTACGACCTTAAAATCATCGGATACCCCTAGTAGCGTAAAAGCCTAAGCCAATTATCTCCTAAAGAAAAATTTCCCCGTTAAGTTAAGCACAAAGACAAAATTACATCATCGCATAGACTCTGGCGTCAATCCAGAGAAATTATCACGCATTTTCAATGCGATTTACAAATACGAATGACGATCAATCGAAAGCAGAAATTCCTCTATAACAAGGACATCTATCTTTAGAAGACGAGAGTCGATATAAAACCATAAAATTATGTGTAGGTGATCGTACGTTTACGAACGATTTAAATTCTCGAGAAAAACTATTTTAGAAGATACACTCTGTGTTTACAAACAGTAAAAAGATTCACCTTGAGACTCCAAGGAAATTCGAAGCATCACAACTCAAGCTCCGCGGATGTCAATTCGCTACAACTCAACCCCTATATAACATTCTAAGTTCGTTATGCACCCTTGACTGTAAATGGCAAGGATTCTACATTTAGTCCTTTGATTAGAGTATTGATAGAGAGCATATATTCTGAGTATTCTTACGGGGGTACCCATAAAAGTGAAGTAGAACGGCGCGTCTGTTCACAAAAAAATGAAATAGATAGTACAATGACAAAGAGAAAAATCTGATGTGGCCAGCACATGACTTTCTCCATATATAAGATGTAAATATTTATTTACGACAGTATTTTCGAACTCTATATTCAATCTAAACTTGGAAGATAAGAAATTAATTTATATCATACTATCTTTTACGTCACAATTATTATAAATAATTTTTTCCGGGACGTTCGATGAAATACGATGAAATTGGCCTATCGCCCACAGCCCACAGCCAAAGTACCTAATAAGCAACTTACGGTTTATCAGTACCTATATCATGAATAACTCCTAAACAATCAGTTATTCAGAAATAAGTATAATGCAAAAGTTATAGTAAATTACATTTTCTAAAACCTTTATAAATAATAGTATATACCTAAATATCAGATTAATAGAGATATTTTGCAAACATGGAAACGGGCTTCGAAGAGTAAAGCTCAACTACCGGTAATCCGATTTACTGAAAAAAAACTAATCAATTCTAACGATACCAACCAAAGTGCTATATATGAAGTTTGGTATTGATACGGCTAATAGTTTTCATGATAGAGCGCCCACAAAGTACATAATCAGCAACTTCCGGTTTATCAGTATTTCACGAATAACTCCTAAGCAATCAGTGATACAAAAATATGTTTAATACAAAAGTAATAGTAAATTCAACTTTCTAAAACTTTTATAAATATTAGTATATATGTACCTAAATACCAAATTAATGGAGATATTTTCAAAACCAGAAATCTGCTTCGAAGAATAAAGCTCGACTTCCGGTAAACCAATTTACTCCAAAAACTAATGAACTCTGACAGCTCCGACCACAGTGCTACATATGAAGTTTGGTATTGATACGACTAATAGTTTTTAAGTTAGAGCGCCCACAAACACAGACACATATACACACATACACGAAGACATGATTCCGAAAATGGTCAAAACGTGATCTAGGGATCCCAAAACATATATTTCCGTTGAAATCTCGAAGTCGATTTTTTTCCTGAAAACAATACTTTCTCTATACTACGTATATGGAGAAAGTAAAAATGATACAATCCAAGATATAAATGATATATATATATATATTATTTATATCTCGGATTATATGCATATTCTTTATATTTACATGAAATATAAAGAATCAAAATCGATTTTTGAATCGTTTACTCTATTTCAGCCAACAGAGATGACTGACCTTACTTGAATACCATCACAGGTACGAGGAAGGACGAAGTCTTTCGCATATTAATTTCAATGATGATTAGAGGGAGAATGTGAGATGCCGCGAATACTGCACTAATGACCCTGGAGGTATAATGCTCGCCGGCCCATAAGTAATCATATTAAATCAGATCCTCTGAGAGGGAGGAGGAATAGAGACAAAGAAGCTGAAAAGAGTATCTTTAATCTTCACAGGGATTATTTGTATTTATGAGAAGAGTTTAAAAGTTTAGAGACTTTGAGATATTACCGGATATAAATCCTACAGTATGCATAGGATGAGTATATGCAGTAATGAACGTCAAGGGTTAGCTGAGCTATGATCATCCTTTTTCATCATTTTTCACTTTTCTCTTTTTGAAACAACCCTATAGAAGCTATAGTGGTAATGCATTTAAAAAATGGTGATACAAATTTAAAAATGGAATATAATAGTACATTTCCCGATAAAAATTCGTAACCAAAATTAACTACAAAAAATTAATGAATACGGGTCAATTAGTTTTTCCTAAAGAATTCCGTTTAAAGTTCAATATCTCCTTCAAAGTCCTTGAGACGAAGCCGTTGGATAGTGAGAAGGATGAAAAAAAATCTGATGTGGCCAGCACATGACTTTCTCCATACATGAGATGTAAATTTACATCTCATAAATATTTATATTTATCTATGACAGTATTTTCGAACTCTATATTCCATCTAAACTTGGAAGATAAGTGATTAATTTATATCGTATTATCTTTTACGTCAAAAATATTATAAATAATGTTTTTTGGGACATTTTCGAAGAAAAACGATGAAATTTTCGAAGAAAAACGATGAAATTGGCCTTTCGCCTACAGCGCCCACAGAGTACATAATCAGAAACTTACGGTTTATCAGTATTCTATGAATAACTCCTAAAAAATCAGTTTTACAAAAATGTGTTTCATACAAAAGTTATAGTAAATTATATTTTCTAAAACTTTTTTGAATATTAGTATATACCTAAATATCATATTTATGGAGATATTTTACAAAACCGGTAGTTTGCTTCGAAGAATATATCTCAACTTCCGGTTGACCGATTTACTCCAAAAACTATTCAACTCTGACTGCACTCACCACAGTACTATATGTGAAGTTTGGTATTGATACTGCTAATAGTTTTCACGTTAGAGCGCCCACTATCACATACACACATACACACAGACATCATTCCGAAAATGGTCAAAACGTGTTCTAAGCATGTATTTCCGTTGAAATCTCGAAGTCGATTTTTTTCATGAAAATAATACTTTCTCTACTTCGTATATGGAGAAAGTAAAAATACTGAAAACAAACAAATTTATGTTTTTAAATAAATTTCTTTCCCATTGTTGTTTGAGGAAATTAACTGATATCTGATTTCTTAATGCGAAGAAGTTTACCAGAAGGAAGACTCAATGAATATATCAAACGCTTATACAGTCATTATATACGCATATAGCCTGGAAACCGTATAAGGTAACTCCGGGTGAGATGCCCCACCGGGAGAGATGCCCCAGTCGCAGTATTTTTAAGGAAAACCACAAGATTGCTCTATTGACGGTGTTCGTCAGTTAGTTGGAATGCACCTGTCTATATGCAAGAGTTTCACGGCGATTAATTCTTTTACGCCGTTTTATAACAGCATTTCATGTAGGAACTGTTTTTTCCACCCTGTTATAAGATAAAGAATAATGTTTCAGATTGGCATCAGTTTAAATGTTTGAATATTTTAAATTAAATGGTGAAAAATTGTATCTATTGGTTCATCTAATATTCACTTTCAGTGACTGGCCATCTTGGACAAAGTGTAGCCTCACTGGCTGTAAGGGCATCTCTCCCGTACTGAAAGGATAGACCGCCTCTTCTCGGGATGGTTGCCCCAGTGCTATCTTTAGGTATATGTGCCCTATTAGTATCAATGTAACTTTAAGGTGATACTGATTACAGCTTCATTCAAGAAAACGTTTGTAATCTACATTTAAATTTCAATTCAAATTTAAATCCACGGTCGAATGCATTTTATGCACGATCAAAAGACGACGTATTGTTTAGTAAGCACTAGGGCGGAGCGTTTTGCCACTTTTTCTGATCTTAAACCCGGCAAAAGTGGCTCACTTACATGGTCATTACAAATATAATTTTTTCTAAATCAAAAAATATCTTCTGTGAGAATTTTTGCCTCGAAGTTACTAAATTTCGACAAAATCATCAAAATTGTCATAAATTTTTTTTCGGTTAAAACGACAATATTTTTGCATAAAAATATGTCACTTGCAAAAAAAAAAGATGACCAAGCCTCCATAAGCTATTTACATGCCTCTAAAAGAGGCTGAGATACCTCTAGAGGAGGCTGAGATGCCTCCCAATTTTTTGCAAATGGCACTTCTAAGTAGGTTTTAAAGTTAACTAAAACTCTTAGTTACTAATTTCAAGTTCAATTCAACAATTTTGTCATATAACAAGCGCTTTCCAGATTAAACGCTGTGTTAAGCTGATGGGGAATCTCTTTCACAGGGGTCCGGACACTCGAAGAGATGGCCAAATGCATGGATCCAGAAAAATTTTGATATTTTGGGTGAACATTTTTTAAACAAAATTTGTTTTTATACTATTCATAATCAATAAATGTTATATTCTATCACGTAGTTTCACATTCTTATTATCACTTAAGTCATTGTGATGAAGTAATTTCCTTAGGTGGAGCATCTCTCCTGGAATTACCTTATATGTATGTACCTATGATTTCTTATATTCCATCACTGAATTCTCTATATGGTACAAGAATCGCTAAAAGAGAAGAATCTGCTTATCTTGGTGGAGTTCATATTATCATACTAAAATAAACTTGGGGTCTACAGATTTTCACAGCTGACTGCGCCATTGGAGGATGAATTTGGAGGTAATGGATTTTCTGGACACCCACCTGTAAATAGAAATAGAATAAAATGAATGGGACGCTTTCGTAATTTTTTGACATCCTGTAAGGCCGACAATTTGACAAAATGACATGAAGCTTAGAAAAGACACGATGAATATTGAGTAGGTACGAGTAAAAAATGTAGTAACTGGATTTATAGAATATTTGAGATTTACGACTATTAGAGTGTGTACAAGTGGAAAGTTGTTAGATTTGAGACTTACTGTTATAGCTGTGTGTGTTCTAATATTGTTTGTAAATATAATGATGTTATTTAGATATGTTAGTCTGAAGAAGGCTATCTAGTCTAAGGGATCATGGAGTGTATTTGCGTTGTTAATGTTATTTGGAAATGGTTGTAGCTACCACCTAACAACAGTCAAACTGGAGTTTATATAATAATAAATAAATATTTAGCAATATTTGAATATCATTTTGAAAGACAGAGTTGTCTGACTAATGAGCGAAATTTTTCGCAGTCGTGGATTTTCAACTTTAAAGTCTGAGAGGTACATTACACGCTCCGCGTGAATCTTTCCTCGGCATTTCAAGATAAGGAGCAAAAGTACTAGGTAATCGAGAAAATGCGAGGTTGTAAGTGTTACGAGGCCAGGGTTACTCGGAGGGAATATTCTTCGCGTCAAAGCCTAAAAGACAAAATCCGCTAGCACAGCCGCAAGTACAGCGGCACTATATATTTTTCAGTAACCGCTCTATAAGACTCTACACAAAAAATATCGCTCGCTTTTGTCTTTATCTGGGACGCGGCTGTCCCAGCGGAAAGTAGTGAATAGTTCTACCATTGAAATGACTGTAAGGAAAGAAAAACTGGAACACAGATGAATTAGTATATAAATCTCTAATAATCGCTTTCATTGGCGCTCTGCAGGAAACAACAGGAAGGCAGGATTACCAACTTTCTAAGAAACACCAAACATCCCATTCAATAGCGATGCTATAATCATTGTACTCCTATTTATGCCCTCTTATATGTAACGTTATTTTAAAGATTGCTAATGCCTCCCTTGCGCAGATGGAAATCGACTATTTTTTCAACTTATAGTCTACGGTTCAAACTCAGAGAAGATAGAACTTTCCCTTAAAATATGCACCTAAAGTTCATTTACATCCCACACAAGATAAATTTGTTCTACAAAATTTAATCAGAAAGAATCGAGGTTAAAAATCTGTTTATTAAAAATGGAGAGTTAAATCGACATTCTGCCTCAAGAGTTAAACCAAATGAATGAATCCCTACAATATAACGAATAGGTGCTATTAATATCACAAATATTCAATTACATTAGAGCACAAAATAATTCATTTCAACACAAACTAACGTAAACATTTATTTATTTGTTACGACTATAAATCCGCAAAGCAAGATTGTAGGCATTAATGAGGGGAAAATATAAAAATTTAAAAAAACCTGTCTGGCATTCACCCTTGTAGGGAGGAAATCCTGTCTAAAACCTCCCAAAAGGGAGTGCGTCATACAATTATATTACACCATTTAAAAATATTCACATATTTTACAATTTAAAATGTAAACAAATATTAGCATATATAGAACGTAGCTCAATTCTAACTTAATTTACCTTAAACGATATCATTTTGTCAGCAATTTACGCAATTCTCTTAATTCTATTCATGAAAACATTACAGGAACCGGGAAATGTTTCGTAAATTTTTACAGGTAAAATCACAAGGAAGAACGGATGTGAAAGAAGTCTGGCAGGACCGGGATCAGGATTATTCACGCCCGTTTTTCCTTGGGATTTTTCCTAAGTGCGCCCCTTTACGTTCAAAGACACCTACATGCCTTTCCTCGTGTTCTTCAGCAGGTAAATTGCTCCAATATCGGCATGCGAAATTGAATTGCGAAATTGCATCTCATTTAAGGAAAAACATAAAAATATGACTCGGTTTTCAAGGAAAGGCAAAGAATCTTTTCTACATAAAAGTTCAACTTCATTAATGGATACTTCGGTATCGTATTCCTATTTATCTGTATTTACTTACAAATATATCTCCCTCGCTGCTACTGTCTTTACCTGCCTTTAGTATTTGAAAACCTCATCTCTTTCAAAAAAACACATCAATGGAATGCCTCTTAGGGATAAATAGAAAAATATACTCATTTACAAAGTAAAATGGACGATGACAAAACTGTATGTTCTACACCAGGGTTTTAATGATAAAATTAGATATTCGCTACAGGTCATGCGGTTTTTTGAATTGGGTTAACGATCCGTATAAAAATAGTTAGGCAAAAATGCTAAATTTATCTCTTATTGTCAGCCTTGTTTCAATCACGTATGGAGTCGACGGATAATTTTTCATGGTGACGAGAAATTTGGTTTTTGTGTAATCGAATTTCTATTATTTGAGATTATAATCGAATCCTGGACCATGAGGTTGGAGCTTTGGAACATTAACCAATCAAGTCAAGTTGGAATGCGAAATTTTGAAATTTTATACAAAAAATCTGATGTGGCCAACACATGACTTTCTCCATATTTATTGAAAACAGAAGCCTATGCCGGTAATATATAAATAATTCCAAAACAATAAGTGTTACAGGAAAATGTTTCATACACAAGTTGTAGTAAAGTACATTATCTATAACTTTTGTGTGTAATTGTATATACCTACATTGCATTTTGACAGAGATATTAAAGAAACAAAGTTTTGTTCCGGTTAAACCGTAACTTCCGGTTAAGCGATATTCACCAAAAACTAATCAACTCTTGGCATTGTTAGGAAAATACTAAATATGAATTTTGAAAATGATCGGATAATTACTTTTTAAGATAGAGCACCCACAAACGTTTTTACCACAGACAGACACACACACAGACACATAGACAGACATGTTCGGGAAAATAGCGAAAATGAGCTCTATGGGCCCCAAAACATCTATTTCCGTCGAAATCTGGATGTCGATTTTTTTGCGAATACAATACTTTCTCTATACTACGTATAGGGAGAAAGTAAAAATTGGTTGCCATATCTAATATAGTCCCGTTGGCTTAAATGTCTAATTAAATTACTAATGTAGCCCGCGGACAGAAGTGATTGGATCAGTCTGCTCTAAACCGAACAAAATGATTCCTGGACAATCTACGCTCAATGCAATGAGTATTTTGTACCCCATTTACTTCATATGAGCGTAAATTTATCAAACTATCAGAACTCAAAGTGTGAGGAATTCTTAGCAATACCATATCAACAGTGCAAGAGAACAGGGATGGATTTAATATTGGGCACCCTAGGCGCTAGCTGAAGGTTCCATCCTAAAGGGGGGACAAAAAAATGTTAGGTCGTTTTTTTATGGGGAATAATCTCTTGGTATGGTCTCAGTTGCATCAGAGGCTCTATGCCGAAGTTGCTCTTCCGTCAATTTTCTCTGGTTCCAATAATTTTCCCCTGTATAAGTAAGCAGCCTCGAGAGAAACGGACATCGGAAGAGTCTGACAGGACTGGTATTCGAACCCAGATCTCTCAATTGCCGATTGGTTGCTCTATCCAATTGTCGGTTGCTACGGAGGGCTGCTATGTTCTGGTCTTGTAGTTTAATGGAAAGGGAAACCGCCCGGCAATTGGGAGACCCAGGTTCAAGCACCGGTCCTGTCAGATTTTTATCATGTCTGTCTCTCTTTGTGAATTTACTTAGAAGTACGCCTTGTGAATCAATTTTATTTATTTATTTAAAATATTCACATACAGGGATGCCATAATTTTTATTTGAATACAATAACAAGAAATTTACAATCGGAATCAGGGTTAACAAAATTACCGTAAACCATTAAAAAAATTAAAACGATATCTACTACATATTTCGGAATGCTTACAAAATACTCTTTAGGACGTTTAGAACATTATTTATATTTTAGATCATTGTGTATATACATGCAAATTCATTCAAACATTCCTTTAAGGATGAGTTTAATTGTCAGTCTGAAATGGTCTATGGAGGAGGTAGGGATTGCAGAATGCTATGAATTCGATCGAGTAGGGAAGAACGTTGTGCAATGGAAAACATAAGTGTAGGAGCAAGGGGAAGTGGAGTAAGCCTCGTAGACCTGGGTGAGTTTAACCCTTTCCCTAAAGCAGTCTTTGTCAAATCGACAGCATGGCTTGAATGGAATCCGGATGCGGAAATAGGATTTCATCAACAACAAAAAATTCGGCATACGATATGCACGGGAACGGTTACCTTTCCTTTAAAATTCATTCTAGAGTACTAGACTCGGCGTTGAAGGAGACGTCAGCGATAAAATGGCACGACGTCGAGAACAAACGAGCAGGGGAAGGGGAATAAACAAAGCAACACAATCACAATAACAAGCGAAATAAATGAGGCGAAAAAGGCGATCCGCAGACCAACGCCCTGGTGAGGGGCTTTCTTTCATTGCAGAAGATGAGGCAAAAGGTGAGGGAATAAATGTAACAGACAAGCGTCTGTTTGCTTCGCCCTCTGTCTGCGAAAGAAAGGATCGATATGTGTCGGAGAGAGTGCGGATGAAAGGTCTTGAGGAAAACGAGCGGAAATGGAAAGATTAAAGGAAAACACGAGCGAATTTCAAAAGAGAGGCAAAATCGTTACCGTCGCAGCCTTGCGTTGCAATGTCGACGATTACCCGTTGACGTACTGTTCGCGTCAATGAAATCCCACCTCGTCTTTGACGCACGAAAGTTTTCTCTAAGATGAATGATAATTGGGTAAAGGCCACTGATGGCTACAACAGTAAAATAAGGAATGCGAAACGGAAAATAAATTCGCGAAACAATATGCAAGCGGATCCGGCTATTTTTAGATGCGGATCTTTGAACAGCACTGTTGCAAGTGAATAAAACTCATACTCTGGAAACTATAGCTCTGATTTTTTTAATTGGCATCAATTTTGATGGTGATTGGAATACTTTTGACTCCTTACTCATATTTAGCCATCAGCGGAAATTTTCAAGATAAAAAAGATATCGCGCCTTTACTATATACCCAATATAGACGTATTGTTGTGTCCTTCAATTATATTTGTAACATATAGAAATCAAATTTTAAATTTTTGTGGAGTACTTTATAAAAAGTATATATGCCATATATGCAAAATGTTATTCCTTTCTTTACAGCGGAATAGTAAAAAATATAAATAAATAAAATAATAGAAGAAATTATACAATTAGATTAGAATATTCGAAATCTAAAACATAGTATACTAGAATAGTAAAAAATATCACAATATATGTCTAATGTATTCATGTAGAGAATCTAGATCCGGTGGACCACGATGGTTAAATTATTCTACTTTTATTTTACTTGAGCGTTAAAAAAGTAACAAATGCTTTTTTTATGTCTACAAAAGATTTATGAATGAAAAAAGCTTGATTGAAATATTTATATTTTCTTCCCTAATTGTAGGCCAACCAAAGCAGAATATTTATTTCATCTAGTATTTTACACGATATTTTGATAAATAAATTTTAATTAATAATTATCATAATTTTTAGAAATATTATTTCGATTATTATTTACAAACATTTTATTTCACTCAATAATATATTCAAATGAATTTTTTTAAATATTCAATAAATAGAAAAATATACCAATTTGAATGCATATAGATTTTAAACTCTTTAACTTCGTTATCGAATATAAATGAGATAGTTCATTAATATCTTTTACAATAAAAATACGCCAACAAAAACGAATGATTCTTGAATTCACCGAATTAGCCTTGTTCTCAAAGCTCGAAAGCAAAAGCAAATAACTTGAGTTACTTTAAGAAATAACGCTGGTGAGTATGTTCACTTACATCTGAATTAAGTTTATGAGGGTTGAAACTGTGTTCCTTGCCGAATTAACGTACAATCACCACATTCGACAATCCATGGCATTTATATTTTCCCATAAATAATTTCCTATACACTTGGTAGAAAAATATGGCTCTCGATATCTTAGATCTGTCGATAGAACAATTCCAAACTCTCCTACTAATTATTCACCACAGAAAAAGTAACCAAAAATATTAATTCTTGAAAATTCTTTAACATTATAGCTTTGAAATTGAAAAGCATTTTCATTTCATTATAATTATGAATCATTATTCAAATTAAATCGATGTGGCAATATCGCTAAATGCAAAATTTAAAACTTATTTATTTTTAAATCTAGATGGTCAGGCGTTACTTTGTAGAAAGCTAATAAAGTAATAAAGAGAAAAATAGGTAAATTTTCCAAACAATTTTTATTTTTATTTTACGACCGTGTCGCTACCGGAGTAGCATCTTCTGATACAGAAAGATATTTTTACATTGTTTGCCATGAAAGGTAGGAGTGGTAGGAGAGGTCAGGGAAATGCCTTTTTGTGAACGGTGATAAGGGGGGAGGTATGGGGGGAAAAAGATGTGGCCCTTAGTTAAGAAATCTTCTTGAGTAATTGACAATTTCGATCATTTCTAAAATGTCCAAACGATGTCCTTTTCTCTATTGGTGGAGGCGTTTGGGGACAAAGTTGCTTTTATGCCCGGATTCCAGGAGATGAAATAAAATTTTAAAATTGTGTGGATAATTTAACAAATTTTCTTTTATTACTTATTTATTCAGTAGATTCTAAATGTGCTCCTGTATACAGAATGGCTTCTTATAGATATTAAGATTCAAATATCCATAGCATTACATTATTAGAAATTTTTAAAGCGAAATACTATATACCACACATTATTACGAAAACTGCAGTAAGGAGAAGGACATGGTGGATTTTTACGAAACCCCAGAGGAGTAAGGGGCTGCAAATTGTATGAAAGTTAGATTCGAATGTTAATGATTGGAAATACGTCAGTGATGTGTCTTCTTTATCTCGAATGCACAAAAATATAAAACATAAAAGAACAACCACCAAATATATTCATAAATACATTCCTTTCCTTCTTTTAGAATACTCTCTTCTACTTAATTTAGTGGCGAAGTAAAATTCATATAACGCACTCGGTCAGCCCACTATGCTGACTTCAACTGACAGCTGCACCGCAAAATTAATTACACAGCTACCACAAAGTATTACCTCACGTTCTCACTATTGGTGAAAATTGTGCAATAAATTTGTGCCTTAGTCAGTCACGCCATATCAGTGGTGATGGTTTGCGGTGAACTATTTTATTACCCCCGACTGTGACTTAGCAATCCGGTGAGTGGGACGTGGAAAAGGGGTCGATGGCGGATAAAGCATTCGCTGACAAAGTGACTTTTAAAAATCGAAAAAACATGTAAGAAAAAGTGCAGCGAAAAAGCCAAAGATGGTAAAAATACATCTTAAAATACTAATACTGAGATAGTTATATGAATCGAATCTTAAAGCCTACTTGTAAAGGTTTTCACTTTTGCCTGAGTAAAGTCGCTGACCCAAGGCATTCATTTCTCTTAGGTTTTCAACAAGGTTGATTCCTAATAAATGAATCAATCTAGGTGAACGTATTACATACAATTATGCATACTATTCACCAGGAAAGCTTAAAATCTCGCTCACCAAACACTGTGGTCGATCTCATTCCAAAGGAACACCAGCACGAAAACAAAACTCCGGAATATCTCATCACATCTCAACTTCATCCCCTTAACAAAATAGCACCAAGGACACCTGGTCCAATATTAGACCCATTGGAATCGGCTCTCTTAATTAACCATTAATAAATCTCACTGCTAAACATTGTTAGGCCAATGCTTAGCAGTGAGATTTATTAGCCAAAAGTTGCCGGTGGTAATAAACAGTTAAATATATCATAAAATTAGTAATATGTAAACAATTAAATTAACCATAAGTACACATTTAAATGGGTCATTAATAAATAGTAAAATAATTAATAACTAACAAAATTGTAAACAAATAAAGAATAAAATCATATATTAATAACATATAATAAGAAATAAAATCATAAAATGATTGATAAATAGATAATAAAATGAGTAATGAATATTATAGTACGTAATAAGATATATTTAAATGAGTAATACATGTTTAGTAAAATACTTAATTAATAAATAATAAAATAATCAATAGAGAAATTACAAAATAGCTTATAAGGGTTGTCTATCAAGTCTAAACTTCTGAGTTTGAAATCTTATAAAATTAAAAAGAATTTTTAAAGCGAAAGCTAAGAATCATAACAAAACAAGAACATGCAATAATAACGACAGTAAATACGATCCATCAAGAAACGAAACATGCCAATAACTAAATTAGGAAGGAAAAACCTGCTTGAATTACCTCATCACGAACCACATTCAATAACGAAAACCACTAGCTTCACCGCATGAGTTACATTATCAGGTTATTACCATTCAAATCAAGCATTCTACAATTCCGCTTCAAGAAAACGTAATAATTGCAATTCCAAGTCGTTTACTTTCCGAATTAATCTTCACAGAAGCCATCCGTAAGCTATTTTTAAATTAGAATAAATTGTAATACAAAATTATGCCATTTCATTTTTTGGCGACATGATGGCACAAATGTTAAAGTCTGAAAATTTAAGTACACCTTATTGAAAAGTTTTACATCCCAATTTGATTCATTAAGAATCTACTCAAAACAGAATTCAAGCCGCGTGTTCAAGCCTCAATCATTTTTGCATTGACAAAGGGTTCGTAATGATCACTCAGTTACGATTCAAAGAACCTTCGTGCGCACAGGATAATAGAAAGAAAGGAACATACTAAGTAGTTTCCGCTAACCAAGTTTTATTTCGACCGGTTCCGACTACGTCTACGTGAAGATGACTCAAAATAGTCGAAGACGGCATAAGTAAAACTTAGTTGATCGAAATTACTAAGTATTTTTATAACTTTATCTTATCTTGTTAGATCACTTAAATACAACAATTAATGAATAACTAAGTTTCACAGAAGTGAGTGGCTCGGTAGTTTACTTGGTAAGAAGACCCGCCCGGAAAGTAGGAGACCTGGGTTCGAGTCCCAGCCAAGTCACTATTTTTCACTTCTTGCATAATCTTGGGTTAAGTAGCACGCTTTCCTGTGCTAATTAAACTTCATTACCGTTATATGTTAGATATGTTTGCGATGTTAAGAGGTATCATAAGATTAAGATCATATAAGCCCTCATCTACAAATTTTATGCTGGCTGACAGCATTAATTAGAAGGATATACAAAAGTATTGGACTTCTTTTGTTTACCATTATGAACAATAATAGGCTTCTGTATTTTCTTAATGATTTCACTTTCCATTCTTATCACCACTCCCGTCCTGATTTAAGAAAAAATTCGGTACTGATTACGTTCCGTCATATAGAACTAACCACCTTCAATGAATCATTCACAGTATCTTCTATACATTTCTGAAATTCCCTGCCAACTACAATTTGTGATCCAAGGACTATAAATAGGTTTATTATTTGATTATTTGTTTAATCTAGAGTGTCGAATATTGCGTTAATTCATTGATTTCGACTGTTGTGATTTTTGTACTGTCATTTACTGCTGTCCTTAGAGGGCTTGCCACAGGGAATAATATAATTTATTTATTTATTTATAACTTCCTTAAGATATAGCTCGCAGAAGCACTTAAGGAAATGTTTTTCCCCTCAAGTGCTTTCTAATACATACGTGCGATTTGTAATCGTACTTCCTCTAATCCCTCGAATTGAAGGAAAACTCTTAGGAACGTACTAAAGGTGGAGAATCCCCTATAAATTGCTTTTTTTCAAAACAGAGGAACTCAAGGAAGGTTATGAGGAACAGAGGAACTTAAGGTTTCCCAAAGAATTGTTTCGCGGACAATACAGGAAGGAAGCTGAGAATCGGAAGCAATGTTTTCCTGAATAATCTCACTTTTTCCTTATCGCGCGAGTTCCACAATAATAAACACACTCCGCGTTTTCCTAAGCGAGGCCTTTCCATTACGTAGAGACATTTTGGAGGCAAAAACATACGCCGCTGCACGTGAAACTCGGCAGATTAGAAGGCCGATCTCTCGCATTGGTGAAGCGACGCTTCTCGAGAACTGCACGGTTTGGAGCCGTGTTTTACTTTCTGGAATTATTTTATTTCTTCGAAATAGGAATGCTCGTCTTGAAATCGTTATGAGCTCTTCAAAGTTATCGATTACGGAAGATTTAATATATTGGTGGAACTTACAGTAAGAACCCATTACGATATCGCCTTAAAGATTTCCTGATGAAATTTAGCTGAATGTTTATTGCTAAATATTGTTTAAATTGATTTTTCACTGATCATTACTTCTTCGATGCAAAAAGGTTTATATACTATATATACTACACGGTGCCTTACCGCTTTCACGGAAACTATAAAACGAACCAATTAAATCAATGCAAATAACAGGCTCGAGCTCTGAAAATAGTTTATACTATGCTGTAGAGCAGAGTTTCCCAAACTATGTTCCGCGGAACACCGGTGTTACGCTGAACCTGAATAGGTGTTCCGCGACAATTTGGAGTGTCAATGGAGAATTGGAGAATAAAAGACATTAAATGCTTTATTGATTCATATTTTAAGTTTTTATAGCAATATTATAATTTTATATTTTATAATAATTACCAAATAAAAAATTTGTTATAATTAAATGAATTTTTTAAATCTTACAAGTAGAATTACCTAACCTAAATGTAAGCTTAGTGTTCCGTTAAACTTTCCAGGTTTGCTTAGTGTTCCTTTAAAACTTCCCAGGTTTGCGAAGTGTTCCATTGCAGAAAAGGTTTGGGAAACCCTGCTGTAGAGTATAGTAAAACAGAATAGTTACACACATTTACTTGAATCGGATAAAACTGACAATCATTCGTAGATAATGGTTGGTTGTTTGGAATTGCTCTCCCGGTAAATTCAAATTCATCATCAAGTACAGCCAATGATAGCATTGCGTAAAACCTCCACCATTGGATAAAAGAATTCTGAATTCAAATTAATTCAAGATTGGTTTCCTTCTTGAATATTACAAAAAGAGAGAAAGAAATATAAAACACAAAGGAATTCAAAGAGATAAAACATTGAAACGAATAACTGGCTCCGTAGGAAATCCTAAAATCTGAGTTCCTATGAAGGATATCGGAGTCACAATTACAAAACGAATTTGGTTTCTTAAAAGGAAAATAATCGAAGAACTGAAAAATTGAAGCATAATCAGCCTATTGCCAATCTTCCATTTCATGCTCGTTCCGAGAAATTCGTGTGAGAAGCGAGAAGAGGGTAACTTTCCTAAGGAAAAGAAAAATAAAAATTTTAAAGACATGTAACGATATTCACGAGGTTTCTTAATACTTCTCGAAGCATTAAAAATGTGATACATATACATGTATATATACACACATATGTATTACATTTTCGATATATCAACTTCGATATGTTTGATAATTCAATATAAAATTCTTTTCATCAACTTCCTTTATAAAATCACATTTTGTATCAAAAATGGACGATGGCTTACAGTTAACATAATTATAAGTAGCACTACAAATGCATCGAGACTCTGACATACATTTATGTATACTAAATAAATCGCATAAGACAATCAAGGAATCAAATTACTATCCACAATCACCGATACCTATTTACTCAGCTCGTAAAAAAGCTGAGTATATGTGAGTAGAAAATAAAAAAGATTTGCAATTTATACGAGGTAGTATGAAGCATGGTCGTGAATAGTAACGAAGCATTCCTAATGAAAAGTATCTTAAGTTTAACGAGCGACTGAATTCAAGTCGTTCTCTTAAAATATCACGTTTTGGAACACCGAGATGAGGAACACCGATGACTTACGTAATAGCACAGGAAACTGACGGTAAACGTTCCTCCAGACGAGAGTAGTTTATACATCATTCATTGCTAATTATTAGAGCAAAAGGAATATGGGATTAAATTTAATGTAAGGTCCAGAATAGTGATAACAAAAATAGATTTCAATCTTATATCAGATTCTGATCTGATTTGTTTTTGACTGTTATTTAGATTAGTACCTAACCACGAAGACTATACTTTCCCCTGTGTTTTTACAAAATTCCCAGAGACTTGAGTCAAAATAACCAGTACATCTTCACAACAGTAATTTCTTCCCAACCTTCAAACATCTCTAAGGAAAGAGACTTAAGATAAACTTTGCACGGCGTGTTGTGTGCCTGAAAAACTCCTTGTAAAAATGGAAGAGAAATAATGGTGCATGACTGGGACTTGAAATCAAATCTTCCACGTTGGAAAAAGAATTACATCAAGCAGTAAATAAATTATTTAAAGTAACTATCAACACCACCGACTAAATATTAAATAGGGGTATTAGGGAATGGAACTCTTTGCCAGGTGAATTTCTCATGCCAATGTCTAAAAATGTAAAAGTTTTCAAAAATAAGCTTTAGTCAAGATATATGTAATTTGTTTAATGTGGTTCACGGCTACCTCCGTTGTATTATTATTATTATTATTATTATTATTATTATTATTATTATTATTATTATTATATTGAGTTGTATTGTTATATTCCATCATTCTATATTTATGTATGTGACTATATGGATATTCTACCATGGACTGTATTATTTTAGTTAATTGACAGATCTAATATATATTTATGTATGATAGTTCTTTTCATTATATATGATTTTATGTTTTGTACTTATAATATATACATATTGTAGTTTAATGGTTCAGCCTACGGGAGGTTTTTGGAGGGTTCCCACCCGTCTTTGGGCGAATGCCGGGCTTAGAATCAATTTCCCCTCAAACGTTGCCACCTGGCCTGAAGGCCAACTTGCAACGCGAACTTAAATAAATAAATATTCCATTTGGCGGATATAAACTCGAACGACCTTGAAACTACTTATGATACATTGAGATTAAGTATGTCCTTCGTCATGTTATCAGTAAGGTGTTCAGATTATATAAGTACGAAGGTATTAGCAGTATCATTACATTACAGTCGTATCATATTACGCGAGAATTAAGAGTAACAACTTCCGGAAACGTAGTTTTTCATCATAGACGCTTTACGTCAATTAATTACTTGAAGGAAAATGAGTGTTTACCTGGAAGATCGTGAAAATTTCCAGAAAATTTCGATTTCTCTCTAATCCTCGGTAGGAGTCGCCAAGAAATTGACTAAGGAAGAGCGGAAAAAAATTTTGATACCAACTTACAGGAATCGTCGCCTATTTAACATAATTAAATCTTAGAATTTAACCGTAGGTTATGTTCACGATTCTTAAAATCAACGTTACGTAGGATACAGAAATGATTTCTCTGCATGATGACATGGATACACGGACATTTTGAGGAAAAAAAGGGAATGCGTTATCGTTTAAAAGTAATAACGCTTTATATTTGCATTTAACGTAGATCATAGTTCTAAAATTACCGACTCAGCATCATAACTCAGTTGCTAAATCGCTTTACTTTTACATTTTATTTCTTAAGGGTCCGGAAAAAAAGAAAACATGGCACGCTGACTTTGATATGACCTGTAAACGTCAATGTTGATAGAAAAAAGAATAGGTGGAGTTAAGGTCCCAGTAATGATCATGCATTTGATTTCTGAGGCATTTGGGATATTAATTTATTTATATACAGTACAAAACCGTCGCAATTAGTCGCAAGGACTGGTGGCGACGTAACTTACATAACAATTAATTAAAAATAAAATAACAAATATTACTATACATACATACAATAAACCCAACTAAATACAAAAATATAAATATGTAATACATATATGAATTATAAAAAAATAACACCACTGTAAATTAGTTAAGTCAGTATGATTAAAAAAAACTCAATCAGCATATACGTTACTTGTATAATGCAAGATTTTTCAGGGTTCCAGATAGGCCTTCTCGGCTACCGTAGCGGCCACGGGGCCCACGAAGTCCACACCGTACATCACCCTACTGGTGATCAAACCATTTTGAAAAATGAAATCTGGGAGTTGGGGTAACGCAAACGGTGAAAAAAAGAGAATAGGATAAACACGAACGCACTGAAAGAAGAATTGAGGTTGAACAGAATATCGTCGTTGAGAGATTTGCTTAGAAGGAGAGAGGACAATTACGAAGATGTGATAGCGGGACAAATAACAAAACTTGATAGTTCATATTTCATTGACTTGTGTAGTACCAACGCCAACTTTAATTCTCCAAATACATGTACAATATCCAGCACACTAATACCTACGATCTTCTCCATCGTTATACTTGCCTTTATCTTTCATTTAATCTCATTTCATCACCAAATTTAGTTTCCTATCTGAAGGTTTCGCAGGTTTTTCACACTTCACTTCTTGAGGTTGTTTTCCCTTGCAGTGGAAATTTTTTCCTAAGCTCTAAAACTTAGCTGTTTAAATCGACAAAGTAGTCTTCTTCTTTTTCCAAGATATCTCTTTCTTTAAATTTATACGGCGAAGGGTTACATGTAAGAAGAGACTTTGTAGTCTCAATCTCGCCCTAAGTCCGTTATTATTGATATTATAATATGTAGTTACGTGCTCTTTGATTGTTTAACGATTTGTTTTCCGTTACAGTATCTTGATAAATGGAATGGACTTTTCACTTATGATATAGGATAGAAGGAAATGTATCTTTCTTTCATAATATTACCTCCGGTACTTGCAGCTACATGAAGAGTGATATTCGGTACAATATATAATAACTCTTTATAAATATGTACCACAAATTAAGATGACTGCCTCAGGTGTAACTGTGAAATTTCTATATTATGGTATAAATAATATAAACGGTATCAATACAACATTAAAATAGCGTTTAATCAACACTCTACTTAGAAATGGGAAATTCGGGATTTTGATGGGTTGTGTTCTCATTTTTGATATACTTAAACAGTTATTCTGCATATGTAATATGATATCATTATTTATTTATTGAAAATGATTTTATACATTTTCGTGGCAGTTACTTGTAGTTAAAATGCTTTCATTCCAACCAAAAACTCTGCTAGAAAACAGTGTCTCTCTCAAAATCCTCCGAATCTTCCAAGAGACTTTGAATGTTCGTCCTTAACCTCGGAGCGTCCCACACTCACCCAAGTGCGCACTGCTCCACAATGGATTCTGTTTTAGGCGCTAAAGGAAGAGATAATACAAAAAAGAGGACAGTCTCTAAATATCCTAGACCGAACTCTTTCGTTAATCATAATTCGTTAACATTGGGAACGTCCGTAAACTCTGATCTAAATTCAGCTTGAACTTTCCCAATGCTATTCAAAGATAGAGCAAGATCTAAAGACTTACTCTTTCTTTCATTCTAATGGTAAAAATAAAATTAACATTTCCTAAGGAACATAAAAAGGTATATTTTGCAAGTACCTCATTATTATAGCTACCAGCGTTTAATCCTTAATTAGTCTCGTGGTGTCAATACGACTCCGGGCGGTGCCTTTCCTTCGATGAAACAATAAATTTAAGATAATTAAAATTTTCGTTTTGTAAATATTTTTTCTACATTACTATAATCTGAGAATTTCGTTTATGTTAACAAATGAGAAGTACAATTTTAACAGTGTTACCAAATGTGGAAAACAAACGTAAATAATTATCTAATAAAAATAATAATGATAATAATAATGAATTTATTACGGGTATTAACCCATTTACATAATACATAATCAATATAAAAATACATATAGAATAAAGCAAAACCTACAAGTAAATTCAAATACATCAATAACCAAGAAAAGAAAAGAATATAATGCAATAAATGTATACCGAGATCACATTTGCAAAAATAAATCAATATATAGGATCAATATACAGGGAACGACCATTTCGGCTTTTCGATTGACCGCCAGAATTGAACCCGAGTTCATTTACATCCCAAGGAGGAAGTAGCGTTTACTCGCTTATCCTCGAGTGTCCTTGAGAAGATTTCATTATGCGGCATTGAGAGTGGTTGGACCTGAGAGGAAGCTCCAAGAGCTACTTCTTCCTCAGCCACAGATAAATCATTCCTTAACTAGATACAGCAATAAAGATAGTGATTATTTAGAGATAAATCATAACCCACAGAAATAATGGACGACGATAATCAAATTTTCCGCAATTTATGCAAACAATATTTCCCTTCATTTCTTCAGAGAATAATCGAGATATTTATTATTTCGACTTACGCAAACTCGCGCGAGTTACGCGATTCTTGATTCCCCCCTCAAGTTTCCCACAACCATTGGAAGCGTAATAGTAGCTCTCGGTTAAATTAAAAAGAAAACAAGTATAATAATACATTAACTACAACTAAGAACGTTTTATATCATATAACTATAGCTTAATATTGCCATCGGGGTTTAATAGGCAACAAAATTAAGGAAGAAAAAAAGTTAATCGGCTACTAAGAAATTCTGATTAAAAATAAAAGGATTTCGTTAAAGTCAAACGAGTTTGAAAGATTTTAGGAAACTCTTGACAAATAAATAACTTTTTACAATGCAATATCTTTATTTTTAAATATTTTTATTAATAATTATAAAGAACTACATTTCATATAAAATATTTGTTTCTATACTGATGTTTTTGTCCGTCATTTATTTAAATTAAACAGATTTTAATTAATTTTAAAACAAAATCGTACCCCGAAGTACGATGTATTTCTTATTACTGTCTTTGTTGCTCATCCTAGTGTGATTCCTATTAATAAGAAAAATGCATAATTTTCGCTTTATAAAATACATTAGACTGGCACCAAAAATTGTAAAAATATTAAACTCCCCAAAATTAAATCCGAGAAAAAACGGCGAAAGCGTCAAATTTTCAAGGGCATAAAGTGAAGTGGAAATGTAGGGGGTAAAAACGTCAAAACCTTCCCAAACTTAGAGTGGTGTACCAGGAATAGCAAAAGTTCGTAAACGTACTCAAATCACGATCGTCATTTACCGAATGATCACGAAAACTTCGGAGCGAGGGATTTTTTCTCCAAAAACTGAAACTCCTTCTGCCGCTAGATGCGGTCGATCAAAAAAACCGCTTCGGTTTGCATTCTCTTTTTTTCGTTCAGAACAGCGATGAAATCATCGCGAATTTTATGCAGGACTTCCGAGATGTGGTGGAGGAAGTGGGATTATTGAAGGAGGGGAAACAGGTAAAGTAGCCGATTGAGTCACGACCGAAGAGCGATTAGCGAGGAATGGAAGGAGACTTGTTAGTCACTCCCCTCCGGCAACCAACGCCAGTACTTATGAAAGTAAACAAACAAACATTGGGCCTCAGCGACTCACTGGATTATGCTAATGGAACAGCAAAGTATAATATTCGTCATGCGCTTCCTAGTTCCTACAACCTCATCTTGCTGAATGACATATGTTTTACTAGCATTTTGGTATAAGAAACAGATAACGTATTTGACGGCATATAAGACGCACCTTTTTTCCTAAATTATGTCTCGAAAAATTTCCCTGCGTCTTATATGTGAAGGTTCAACCTCCACAGGTTAACTTTCGATACTGAATGCTATTTTTAGCCCAGATGGTCTATACTACCTATTTCGGCTCCATTATATCAGTTATACTCTGATTATCACTTTGGTATTACTTATTATGAACTTCCAACATGTAGTTTGAAAATGAACATTGAGCGGATTTGGACTATTTTAGCGCGATCTGGTAGCGGTATCGCGGTATTTTCAGGTTTGGATCTCGCAACCCTGCTGATCATAACAAAACAGTGTGTCCTCTTCTAGCTGAGTAAAACTATGTGTTTAAAAAAATACCCTCGGAAATATGACTACAGGAAATAAGAGATTAAACTACACTATTCAACATAAACTATGAGTGTTAAATTACGCTAAAGTGCATGGAAACAAAGCAGCAGCAGGGGATTTTGGTCTACCACCTACCGAATAAATGATACGTAGGTACTTGGCGACTGCAGGAAGATCAATTGAAGACTGCTAATAAACATAAACATGATATGTTTTCCCCGAATCTGTAATAATAAATATTGTTCCTGCTTTATTTTGTATTTTGTTCGATTGCTTGCCATTCAATTATTGAAATATATAAGGTCAAAATAGCTTCCGTTTGTTAAATTTTCTTAATACTAAATATCTTTGGTAATTGCATTCAATGATTGTGTTAATATTTGGCTTTTTCGAAACGTGACAACTAAAAGAAACAACATTTTAAGTTATTGTGGTACCACGCTTTCGCATGGACTATTAAAATTGTTTTTTCCTTGTGAGTGGCCAACTTAATGAGGGTGCGTCTTATATGCCGTCAAATACGGTATGTATTTTTCATGCAGTTTTGTCTCTATCCTTCGTTTTGCTGTGATAATCAGGTAAATATCAAATTGTGAGTGATGCTGGATGAATGAATGTATGAATATCCCAATTAAATGCTAACGCAACATGCGTGGGCCACATTGCGGCCCGCTGGGATTCACTTCGCGGTCCGTAGCGGGTTTTGAACTTTATATGTACTTATATAAAAACGTGATATTTATTTTAATTATTAGAACGATAGGCAGTATCAGAAATAAATTTTGAATGGGCATTTGAATGGGAAAGGGAAAGAACCGACCAACTCTTGGCCTGATGACTAAACAGATAAACTTTTAAACAGATCGCTACGTATCGAATATATCTATACTCTGGGGGTAAGAATCATATATTAAGAATAATTGAGTTAAGAATTAGTTACTCGAACGTTAGAATGAGAATAAATGAGAGTCGAAGACAGCGAAATAGTAACTTGAAAGTATTAACTCGTGTATTTATATAAGAAGTTCATAAGTTAAAAGATCCATATAAATATAAGCTAGAAATCCAAATCATAAGTAAATGAGTAAACTAATACTAATTAATTAGTGTTAATAATGACCACTCATTAGGGGCAGCCTAAACAATAACGAGTTATAGGGCGAAAGATGTTCAAATATCAATCAATTTAACGTACGACAAAATAAGAGTTAATTTCAGATGGAGTAAATCATCTCAGATGTCGATCATTATTTATTTCGCAAATTTAATGAAAATCGCTCTAGCACTCAAGTAGCACATTCTTAAGCTCTTCTCCCCAATGACAGAGTATTCTTCGGCTCAAACTACATCCCCTTGTCAGTCATACAGTTTAAAAATGATTTCTCAGTTCCATATCAATTTCCCGATAGAAATTCAAGCATGTTTATTCAGAAGGAAGCGATAAAAGATGAGTGATGTTCTCAGAAAAATTTTAACTTGCGATTACGTTGAGTTTGCGAAAACTTACTGTATCTTTTCCTTAAGCAACAGACGGAAATTTGATTATCTGGAACAAAGTTGAGAAATTTAATTATTCGCTATTTACCAACAATTATAAAGCATTTCTTACGATCAAGGTTATTACACTGGTATTTATGAAATTAAATATCCCCGTTGAGAATCAACGGGTACTTCTGCTAGTCTATTATATAAAATAGAGTGTGGGTATGTGTATGTATGTATGTATGTTCACTAAAAACTCGAGAGCCGAGAGTCGCAAAACTTTGAGATTTTCTACATTATCAAAAGTCGACCCCGCGCAGAGTATAGGTTACCTTTTATTTCCCTAAAGCCAACGGTTCGAACACAGACGGGTCAAAAACTTTTCATAAGATATACACGTAAAGTTCATTTTTTTCGTTGCAGGGTTCATTTCTCTTGCAAAATAAAAATTAGAAGTAATGGTCCTAGAAATTCAAATCAACAACCAAAAGAAGAAGAATAAAATAAAGACTCTTATTTTAGTTCTAGAATATAGTTTGCGACTCGAAATTGCGAACAGTTTGATAAAATACGTGAATATTTTATCTAAATTTTGAGGTTATAAACAACCCATTCCATTGACAATCAAGGCGATTGTTGAGTCCGAGCTAATGCATTCATCCGTAAAAACACATTTGGAATTTATGCCGGTTTAAAATCAATACCAAGAACAAGTTAATGTTAGAGTTTTAATACGAAGAGGAAGAAATCATATGAGATATCATCATTTGCAGTTATGACTGATATGTTGTGAAGAATAGCGCGTACTAAAGTAAGAGTATTTAAGACATTTTTCAAATTTAAGCGTCAGTAGCAGCCAAATTTTATTTACATCAACGAAATTTTTTACTTAATTTATGTTTGAAAATTTTCAACTTAATGAGTTGAATTCAAAATCATTTAGTTTCCTGGTTATTTTTAAGTGTAAATTATATGCATCAATTTCAAAGCGAACCCTTTTACTATATAAATTTTACTATATAAATACCTGATTTCTAATTGAAACCTTTTGGACACTGCTAGATCGATGCTTTTCCTTGCAAAGGGCTTATTGGAGTTTGGGAAGATGTCCATGAATTTAGGAATGACGTGCTTAGTTTTACATCTCTTCAGAAACATAATATCCGCACCAATGTTATTAATCCCAGTACGTAAACTGTGAAACTTGTTAATATCCCGTTGGAATCCAGAAAGAGTTCCCACATTGAAAGAGGAGATACACCAATACGTGTGGTAACACGAACAATGTTCAACCAATCCAACAGATTTCATTCACGCAAGCAGCATGAAGAAAAGAAAGTATTGCAATGTTTAAGTAGTGTGTATAAATGTCAACCGTGAACCGAATAAAACCAGAGAATGTACAAGATGTATAATCTAATCAATTATATAAAACCTACAAGAAATACAATGTGTAAGTGGTGTGCACAAATGTCAAACTGTGAAACGACAATACCCAAAGAAAATGTCACAAATGTAATAAAAAATCAACAAAAATATAAAACATGCAAGGGAGGAGGACAAGATGAAAACACTAAAAAGGCAAGAAATTTCCCTTGAAGGAAAATGGCATGTGGCTGTACAACATAAACGCCACCAACCAAGTAATAAGGGACAAAAAGGCCAAAGGTAGGATTCACCTCCAATATGATAATTGGGTAAAGGCCACTGATGGGTAAAACAGTAAATTAAAAGGGTAAAAACCACTTCCAAAACCATAAAAAATTAGTTAACTGTTAATTAGTAAAATTAGTTAACTAAAAGGTAAAGATGTTGCCATACTCTATCGACTGACAGAGTAATTTTCCCACTTGTTTCGCGCGAAATGGAAAGCGCGGAGAGGGGAGAGTTCAACGTATGGAGAGGATACACATGAAATGAAGAGGAGATTGAGGTCGAAAGGAAAGGGAACTCGCCGATTGACGCAGACGCGGGTGTGTGAATGAACGCCGTTCCGAGAAGACGAAATCACAATCCGAACTTGTGATTTGAAAGAAAACCCAAGTCATCGTAATAGAGCGAAAGGTAAGTGACACCAGAAATAAGGTAAGAGTCTTCTCCAGAATAGAGCATGCACGCACATGCGTTTCTCCCTTCACTATCGCAATTTTCTCTGAAATAATTTCGTATAATTCCACGAACAAATCATATTCCTGGTGAATTTGGGGTAGGCTTATTGATTTACAATCACAGAAGGGCTTCCCAGGGAGTTTCAAATTGCGAAAACGATTGCATAACATTCTCATTAACGTGTGGTCAATCAAATAATCAGTTTATACAGCCCGTAGCCCGGTTGGAACCTCACCCCCTATAATATTAGCCACAAAGAGCTAGTGGGAGGAATGAGGTTTACTAGGCAGGATGAGGAGTGAGGTAGTTTGCCCTTGCTTTCCTCACCAAGTCAGAGTGCCATAAGAGGAAAATATCAACAAAAGTGAATTGACTACATTTCTTGGCGTTCCATAAGGAGAGACCACTGTTCAGCGCATTCATACCTCAGTATCTTTTACGTCATCACAGCCATAAACAACACCATTAATAAATATATAGGAAAATGGGAAAATAATAAAGGAAAATGAAAAACAAATTTTTCTCCATCCTGAACTAAATGAGAAACGTAAAAGTTGCATTTATCGGGCAATGAAATAATATATCAGGGAAAGAAAAAACCAGCAATAATTTCATTTGCGTATTAACTCACTTTCCGTAAGTGTACTCTTTGTGTACCGCGTAACATTCAAGAGTACTAGGATGGATTTGATAATAAATGTGCTTTATTTGCCGATAAATTATAATTTTTATAATTAAACTAAACTTTACCTTCCTGTTTCATTCATATCATGCAGGTGTTTCTTGATACACAAGACGATATTTTAAAGTAAATTAAAAGTTTTAAAGAATAGTGCAAGGATATTCAGGGTGCTGTGATTTTAAATAGATAACGTGTTACTTAAAAATGCTTGAGAATGATGTGATCTCCGCAATGACAAACCATTTAAGAGAACACTGCTGACAATATCACTACAGTTAACATATATTGGTTATCATATCCACTTCTTTATGTCTCTATGTATGGAGCTTTTCCGAATTGAAAATTTCGAGTCCAAGTGATTGGAAGAGGCAAAACAATAAACAAAATAACTACTTCTTCACTGGCAGATGCATAGTAGAAGATCTTTAACTTTTTCTTTACTTTCGTGTCTTTCTTTCTTGAATGATCATTCCAGAACGATTCTCAGCCTAAAGCAGCAATTTGTTTCACATTAGTTTATTCAATCAACCTCCTTGCAATTAAAACAATGATATGTTATAGTGATGAAGAGTAATTTAATTGATGAATTCAATCAAGAACGGACTGCTTGTTCGAGAAAATTTCAAAAAACTTTGTGATTAAAAATCCTGATTGGGCATAATCCTACAAAACAAAACCCCACGAAAGGCTCCCGGATAGTCATGTGGACAGCGCGTTTGCCTTTGGTGAAAGCGGTCCCGGGTTCGATTCCCGGTGGGAGCCAATGTGCGAAATGACGTAAGCTGTCGAAGCACTTTTAACAATGCTACTACTACCAGAACCCCACGGACGGACATAGATAAAACCCCATAGGTATAAATGCGTACATGGACAAATACCCGCATAGTGAAATACGCACATTCTAAACGTAAAATAGCGCTTTTGTCAATGTGGGGTTTTATCGATGTGCGATTTTGTCAATGTAGGCTTTATCACTGTGGGCTACAGTCGTGAAGTGTTACGTCATGGCACCATTTAAAATATATGGAAAGTAAGGTTTCATTGCTTAATTCAATGTTTTTATAATATTATTCATAATACTATTCATTTCGGTACCCCTCTCTATCGAATGCTTATAAAGTGGATGAAGGAGACCATGATTCAACAGCTTATGTTGGGCAAGGGCTTAACCAAGCGTCGTCGGGTGACATGTGGTCACTGCCTCGACTCCCACACCGCCATATTGGCTTTTCCAGACCACAATGAATCCGCAACCTATTAATGCGGGTACATTCCCAATATTCAACAGAAGCCGGGCACATATCGTGGCTTCCATCGAGGACCGAACTAAGGACCAAAAAGGCAAACTATTCCTATCCCTGATAAGGCTCAGATTCTAACTCAGGAGCTCATAAAACGCTTCAGTAAGATTACATGCGATTTTACATCCTCCAAACTGCAAATCTGTATTCCTTTAATCACTATTAAAAGGGATATTCCAAGGAATATCGAACAGAATATGACGTCTATATTTTTGAAGTTAGGAAATTTTCCATATTTGCGTATCTCTTTGAGAAACCCATAGTGGTTAAGTTACAGCTCGATGAAAACTTTTTATCTGCGAAGTTATTAATGTTTAAAGTTTCCAAATTTTGGCAAAAACACGGATCATTTTGAAGGCTCGTAACTTTTGAATGAAAGACGCTAAGTGTCTTGTTCTTTCATTAATCGAATGGCGACTTTATAAAAAGATATATAAAAGTCCCATACATTTTTCAAAATATTTTTTAAATTTGCAACAAATTGTTTACTGCGATATCCGTCCACTTTAACAACAGTTTGCTGGAGTTTAAAATGTATAATCGAAATCTAGAGAATTTTTTCATTGGAAAACCTATTTTAATGTGGTGCGGCAATAAGAACATAATGTAAAATTAAAGTTTACTGAGCGGCGTAAGTCTGTCCCCAGCCCCACTCAACGCTCATTCGTAATTATGAAAGGCATTCGATCGTACTTTTTTCAAACTGGAATCTATTTCAATCTTGCGATGTTTTAACGTCGCGACGTTAAATCGAAAGAGTTAAAGTGTGATCGCTTACGGAATGTTTATATAAGACATAAAGATTTGTTGAAGCATATTAAAAAAATAACGATGGATACTTTACATGTCAAATTAACGTACATATGTTTTCTATCCTATTTCTTCCGATGAATATTGTTACACTAGTGTTACACTTCACCATTTGCATTTCTATTTGTTCTTTATCTGTGACACTTGTATTGATTTATCTACGTATATATCTTTCTATATTGTTTTCTTTGTCTTTTAGATCTATATTGACCTGTTTCCTCCATAAAGATTTACTTTACTATCCCTAATTTTTGCAAGTTTCTAACAATTACTTTTTGTGCGTTTTTACTGCTGGGGTGCATTTTTTCCTAAGTGAAACCTTAGGTTTTTAAGCCCGCGAGGTTTTTGTAATTCTTATACTTCTTTCAAGTCAACTCTATCTTTAAATTCATATAAGAAAGGGTTTGATCTGCAAAGAGACTTATAAACTACAATCTTGTCATTATAAAGACAAGGAAATAGGGTGAGGTGATTTTGCACGAGATGGCGTGCACCCAGGAAAAATCCCGAGGAAGAAAAGACTTGCAAAAAGTCCGACGGGACCGGGAATCGAACACGGGTCTCCCGATTGCCGGTCAGGTGCTCTCTCCGTTGAGCTATCCCGCCACCATTATATGGCACGTGCTTCTATGAAGCCATGACGCGAACGATGCCGCTATACGGACGAACTCGCAATGTCCAACTCCCACAAAGGGATTATAAAGACAGTATATTATCATTATTATTACTACATGAATTTCAAAGAGTACCATTGCAAATAATTATAAAAAGCAGTAAATATAAAGCAAATATGGACTTTATTCATTCATTAAAAAATGATACACTGGAGTGAATCGAAGGCATCTTTATTCGTGAAAGAATGAAACCAAAAAGTCTCCTCCAACATAAAATCCATTACCTGCGTATACAATGAGAATCAATGTGCATACATTTAAATTGAAGCCAATGGAATGTCCGTAACAACATTTGTAATCTATGCTTCAAAAATCTACAACAAACACCAACCAAAAAGAAGTATAATCTGTACCTACAAATAAATATATGGGAATATTATTATGCTTATGGGAATCTGGTTTACACGCAATTATTTTCCCAATTTGAATTAAGAAGAATTTAATAAATTAACTAACTGTCTTTAACCATAACTATTAAGGTGGGAATATAATGGGAATGAGGTTTGAAAATATGCAATGCGAATAAGGTTTAGAAAAATAAACTTTCTAAAGGTCACTTTACAGTTACAGTTTCTAATTAATCCCATGGAAGAACGGACTTGAAAATAGAATGACAAGACCGAGACTCGAACCCGGATCTCCCGGTCCATTGCTCTCCAAATTACTCATCCTCTATGTTTTATATGCCAAACTAGCGGCGGCCAAATAATTGTTTAAATAAAAACAATACTATATCAATTGTATATTATTGAATTGAGTTCGCTAAATTATATAATACTATTATTCACTAATTACTATATAATATTATATTTCACTAAATTACACAGTACCTATTACATATTATTCCTGCATTCGCATTTCAAAACAAATTGTCAAGAATGTTTGTAAGCGTGATATGGTCCGCGAGAATATTATCAGTTACAGCTGTTTGAATGAGTTTGACGCGCCTGCTCTATACCTTTCCTCGTTTCACATTAATATCAAATAAAGCCTACAGCATATTTTGGAATTACCCATCATTGCGTTGGCGATCTTGAACTTTTTCATAATGACGATCCTTGAGTTATCCTTGAATAAAACATCGAGGAATTTTAGAGATGAGACGTTCGTCAAAGGTCCTATATCGCCGACTTACATCACCCTCTCTTGCGCATTCAGGGTTGTCCAAAATTTCTGCGGGAAGTGAGGCAACGGCGTTGATACGGGAAATTCCTAGAGCTGAATACAAAGAGCGGAGTTGAGAGGTCATAGTTTTCCTCGAGGTTTTTCCGTCCCGGAAATTATCTGCGCTCCAATGTTGCTATTTTGGAAAGAAGTTTGGAATCCCAGGAATCACATTCATCTAAAACAAATTCTATAGTAATACACCGGACTTCGTGGAACGACATAATAGATAAATAAGAAAACCGTTAATTTCCACTCTTACTTATAAAATTTATGACTCGTTTCGGCTAAGTCGCCATCTTCAGGTACAGAATACAAACAATCCAAGTAATACGTATCACAGTAGTTCTGAAGGGAGGGTGCGGAGAGGGGAAGGGTCGAGAAAGGTGTACTTATTGGTGAGGTTGTCAGCGGAAGTCCTCTCTATATTCTCTAGCTTCCTCCCCTTTGGCTGCCGTGTAGAACTTACAATTAGTCTGGGAACATACTGTACATAAGAGGCGACTTAGCAAAAACCACTGGTAAAATATACATTTGAGTGTGTAAATTACGTAAAGTTTTTTATTTACCTCTCGTCCATCTTTTCGTAAACGCCTCTTTTCTTAAGAAACTTCCTCTAATTCTCTCTATCTCACGCAACTAAGATGAATATTAACACATATAGTTCGAGTACTTGGGCAGCGCCGATTGCTGGGAATGCTGTATTGAGCATTCAGCTTCAATGTCAAACCCAAAGCTCAAATTCTTCTCCGCAAAATTTGAGAAATAGCAGAGTTCCATATCCTTCTTATTTATACGATGTCTCCTGTGGCACATCAATATTTTCCTTTCCTCTCCATGATGTCCTCTGCAAGGATGCATGCGGATTATTCGGTTTCTCAATTTCAATTTTAACATTGATCGCTTTAGAAGGAGAATCCCGTGAGCTACATTGAAACATGTCAGCAATTGAAAAATTAAGTATTCCCTTGGAATGTATGAAAATGAATAGCCTCAAGAGAGTTCATACGCCACTCTCATTTTAACAAAAATACTTCTCTATTTCTTCCTTAAATCATCAGTAGTAACTCATGCCCTCGTCAATAATATAGAAAATATTTACTTAATGAAAAAATATGAAAATAATCCGATACACCCAGGTAAAGACAGGCATTTCTTCTTCTTATGACCGATAATCTTACTGATTAGTAACGTCTCTCCGTTAACTCTTCACCGACATTAACTCTTCACGTATACTATTCATCAATTTCATTTTAAATAATACACTAAAGGGCCTTATTCATAATTTTTCTCTCAGCATCACCTACCTTTCTTGTTCAAGTTATTCTTTCGAAAAACTATCTTACATATTGGAATTTCGGATAGTTTTCAGTAATTCTAAGCTAATAATAAATCTTACTATTCATCATTAACTTGAGTTACATTTCCTCTATGTCGGTAAAGACTGTACTTTCGTTTGTGCTGAGGCTTTATTTGCCGTTATTCTTTTTTCACAGAGGCCAGAAGTCTTGCCATCTTCTTTCTTTTCGGCGTGCACCGCTATTTTTTCTACAAACCATAGCACAGTTTATCTTTCACTTCTTACACACCTTCCCGTCTTTTTCTTGATTTTTTAGTACTTTCTCAATGCATACGTTGAAGATCGTTGTAATAAAAAACTTTTAGTGACCAAGTCAAAAAGAATAACTGGTATAAATTCCACAAATAGTAATTAATGTTAATTTGTACAAGTAACATCTTTTGACTTTGACATTAAAAGTTTTAATATGGAATTCTACCAAGTTACGCTTCACAATATTTATTTAATCGTGATAATAGGTAGTAAACCAATCGTACTCACTTTCATTTTAGAACTTCTTCCTTACGTTCATCTGATCACCACTGCTTGCTCTTCAGAAGGAGCATATTATAATCTTCCTCGATAATCCACCTCGAATTCTTTGAGGGTAAGAACCATTCTGTTCCAGCCCAGATTGTCAAAAGCTATCACTAGATCCATAAAGATTACAAAAGTTGATTTTTCTGCATTTTTCTATTAATTTGAGGTTAGAGTAGCTTCTGATATACCACAAAATGTTCCGAATGTATATTACTCTTCAACTTCATGCTTTACATTTCGCCTATGCCTGGCACATATAAATTCGCAACATTTGCATTTCTACCACAATATTCTTTAAGTAATCACATATTCTTAGCGCCCACAATTTAATCTTTAAGATATTTTTCCAACAAAATAAAAATCAAAATATTTCGACTTTATATTGCAATTGTTATTAGTTTATCGCAAATATATTTATTTCCCATTATAGTTAAAGAATAGCAAAGTGTAATTTGATAATCTTCCGAAAAAATCCTCACTGAAACATTTTTTAATTAGTTTGAATAGTTCAAGTTCAGTAGAGCTCAGCAGATACTTCAAACAGCTCCGAATCAAACTCGCCTAATCTCGAAACTCTCTCTTACACACTTGGAAAATGTTATCTCTGCACTTCGGCTAATGGCTTTAAACTACTTTTTTGGAATTATAGCAAACAACGTAGCCACAGTAAATATTAGTTAAAGCCCCTGTCTTTAGCTTACATTGCAAGCTGGAGATAGCGGAGGGCCGCTGAGGAAGGTTAGGGCAGATAAATGCGCAGACGCGTAAATCAAGAACTTAATCGGAGGATTTACAGTGCACTAAGCACGGAAGAGATGGAGCAATTGCTTTATAGAGAATATTACCCGAGATGCAGCCTTCAAAAACGTTTAGCCACTTCAGAGGACGTAATGTGGTGTTACCCGAATGCTAAATAAACGAAGTGACAATGAGGTTTAAACAGAGACTTAAAAGCACCAATATACTTCAGTTGGACAAATATTTCAATTAATAATGAGTATTTTAACATAAATTATTAAATATTATTTTAAAAGCATTATAGTCTTTTTACATTGAAGTACGTTTATAAGTTTTTTTTAAGGATTGAGCAAATATAGAACTTTTATGTCTATGAATAACAACACCGACTCTTTTCGATTCGTAGCAAATATAAATGTGTCAAAACCTGATAAAAGCATTCACAAAAAAAATATTATTTGATTCTCTATATCTTCCTACATTTACGCCTGACGATACAGTAACGGAGTGAGAGAATTTAGAGAATCTAATTACATTAAAAATTGTAATTCTTATTACATTAATAATTGTAATTCTAATTACATTAATAATTGTAATTCTAATTACATTAATAATTTTAAATCTAATTCCACTAATAATTTTAATTCTAATTACACAATTAATTCTAATTGAGTATACATCATTTTACAATAAAGAAATAGCTTTGGCAATTAACACTAACTCAGCCTAAAGAGACAAGAGTAATTGGCTTATGGTGGTAATTTCTTTTAGAATAATTTTTGACGCTCGGAAATCAAAATTGACGACAGAATAAACGTATTACTCAAGCACATAAACTATGTTTAAAATTGCTTATAGCTGATTTGTATTAATTTTTAAAAGTATTTGAAGGTTCGCTCAGAATTACATCGATATTGGAATGACATCAATCTTTCCTGCTGTATACAATGACGAAGATGCTCTCGGGTAAGCACGGAGGTGAGATACATCAATGTTGTGCATACGAAATCACCTAATTGTAATTATGTTCTATCTCACAAGCATCAGACAATACTCGAGTTTAGTTTCCTCCCTTAACTACAACCAAATTCATTTTATCTAAAACAATAATCTCTAAAACAACAGACTGTCAATTTCAGAAAACTCTCAACTAGCAGTTTTTTAAATTTTACTGTCACTCGAATTTAAATGAAATTCTTACCACCTGCTAAAACTGAGAGAATTCGTAGGCTGTAGTGTTAAGCAACTTAATTAATTAACACCTCAACTAATACGAAAATTCAGAAGTGCCCACTAATTAAAAGTCACACGCAGCTCAAAGACAAATATAATTATACGTTGACAAATACCCAAGCGATCAGCTGAATCATACACTTTTACCGCACAATTTCTTTGGGACCATTGAATAGGTCATGGAATGAATACAATGAGATTTAACCAATTGCCCTTAGAGGCATAATGACTTCGGTTTTTGTCAGAGACCTCTCACACGGTGTAATACAATTATTGAAAGGCACAAAAGTTCATTTTTCTCTGCTTAAAATATTTAAAATATATTTATAGATATAAATATTTAAATACAAATCTCTTCTTTACAATGAGGGCGTCTCAAAACGTGTGAAAACGTTTGCTGATCGGCGAAACTTTCTTACGAATACAACAATATCCATTTCATAGTAAGGAAAGAAAATTGGAACCCGAGTGTTAAAGAATTGGAGGTTTAAAAGACACACAATAGCCATCTCTGTCAGCGATCTGGCTGACGTTCTAAGATTGTGATCTTCGTGTATTCTTATACCACTGATGATGATGGCACCAAATACGGTTATTGGATATTTGCACCTATGACTTAACTCATTCTTAAAGGAACGTATGAATAAATTTTCCTGTAAATAATTTATCGTGTAAATAGTTTTGTACTTATTTTGTGAATATTTTATTTTATTCTTTACATTATGTTACCATTGATATTGATGGTAATTTTTTTTATAATGGCCTTCCACGAGGTAACGCCTTCCCATATTGAGTTTATTCTTGTTATTGCATTCACCCTAAAATGGTAGCACGGCTTTTTGTGAATCTTTTAAATTGATAATTATGTTAGGTTACAGGGGAATTATTCGAGTTGACTCTTAAATACACATGGTTATTGTAGATTAATCTGTAAATTATGACCGTTTGAATTGTAAATTAGAGTAGTTTATAAGCTATTGTAGTTTAGGCGTTTGGCGAAGGGGTTATTCAACATTAGCGTTCCTTAGATGGTACTTAATATAATCCGGGCCCTTCTGTTGTATCAGAAAACCGGAGGCGACGAGGTGCGGAATGCTGACAAAGACTGGAGATTTTCGAGACCTCTAATCCATTTCTTATCGCTTCGCAAGATTCGCACTGAGATATGTTAGTATAGCACAGCGATCGAAGGAATGCGTGCAATCCCGTCTAAACGGGGGGCGGCATTGGGACAGGTCCGAGGAAAACGAGTTTGAAGAAGAGACGAGTAATGGGAAGAGATCCGGACGGAATAGCGATCGGCGATTCCGTGAGAGCGGAAAATGGTTCTGTGCTCTTCCCGTGACTCAAGAGCCGAATTATGGAGAGTTCTAACAGACGTTCTTCTCATCCTCCATTCCCCCCTAACACCAGATCATCCGATCTTCCGAAGAATACCTTGTTTGGCAGAAAAATGTTTCGCTTTTCCGTAAGAATTTAATAAAAGGCTAATGAGAACCGTCGCATGAGACGCATTATGGGGACGCCAAATGTTCCACTTCAAAATGAAAGACAGGGCTTTGGTCACCTTGAATCAATAGCAGTTTGCACTAAAATCGATAAAATCATTCTTTAATTTTTGTATAAAAAGTAAGACTTCTGAAAACTAAATTTCCTGAAATACAGATATTTAAATATCATATTTTCATGTTGCTCGGATAATCGCGGACCCAGCCCTCAAGTTTGAGTCCCTCATTTTCGATGGGAAAATTGACTGTACTAAGTAAGCAGCAGAAAGAATGTCTAAACATAGAAAATTTAAAGCAAATTTTATGCATAAAATTAAAAGTAAAGTATATCGTGTGCTTCCTTGAATTCAACTCTCGTTCAATAACTTCTTATTTTATCATATCAAGTGAAAGTTAGCAGAAAGTCATACGTAACGAAATTAAATGCACTGAGAATTTTCCACTGAATTAAATATTTACTTTATTTACTAATATATAATTAGTGTATTTTACAATTGTTAATAAAAACTATTAAAGAATTGAATAGTTGAAGTCTTATTCTTACCATTGATTATTTCTATAGGTTCTAAATTCTTCAAACTGTATAATGGACTACTATTTTAGGTTTATTAGTTTTAAAACGAAGCTCCTTCTGATAAGGGAAAGCTCCATTGAGCTTGGGATCTTCTTTAATATCTCGCTTTGAATCTGACATCAGAATGAACAGATCAAATATTCTAATATTGTCAAATCAATTGCGTAAGAGATTTATACTAATTTTCGTGGTAAAATTACTACATTCCAGTAATGACAACTACAAGCGAGAAAATTTTTGAGCATTACGGTTAATCAAGGGACCCATTTTTCCGAGAAAATCGGTTGTTCTATTACCACTTTCATGCCCAAATGAGCACTACAAGACCTGTACCAAGGTCAGTATTCTCATAAAGATAGCCCTCATGCCACACCTGACATATTTCCTAGATACAATCCTCACCCCATCAAACATGATCGTTCCGATGGACCTATACCCTGTTAATCGAAGAAAGATACAGTAAAAGCCAAGCTGCTTAATAAAATTAACCAGTATTACATCACTCTACTTCAAGTAGCACTCCAAATGATAGGATAGTATCAACAGAAGCAAGAGAAAGTCGTTTAACAATCAATGAAAGACTAACCACCGACCGATTCCTGGATATACATTATTTTACTACCCACATTCAATCGAGTTTGATTACAAAATCGATATTTTTCAGGGGCATCTCCATACCGGACATGTCCCTTGGAGTGCCCTGCGTGTCCTTCGGCCATCCGAGATTGCCGTCCCCTGAATCACCATCTCGGCCGTGGCATTCTTCGGACACAAAAGGTAGAGAGGAGAAGGGGGTGGAGAAAGGATGGGAATATATTACCGAAAGTAAGCCACTCGCAGGACTTGAACATCTTTGCTCTATCTTAGTAATCTGCCCTGAGTGAGATATGATGTAAGGAATAGATCCACAGGAACATTTAGGATATCCCCTCGGTTCTATAAGCTATATTAAAGAAAGCAAATCCAACCGAAAAAATAAATATAGCTGAAATTTCTTGCTTCATACCCTTTTCTTTTCAATAAGATTTTTTCAATACACGGAATTGTTTGAATTAAAACGTGTCGCGAATTTAACAATCCCCATTAATTCCTATATTAACTGTTGGATGAATCGTATAAATTTTGCGTGAGCATCTGGACTAGCACCCTGAGACAAGAGGAGCGGGTGAATAGGAATGATACTTTTGCTATAAAAATATAAAAATAAAGAGGCATCTCCTGAGAAAATTTATCTACGCATCCAAAGTTAAAATAGAAGTTTTCAATCATTTGTTATAGTCTAAAAAATTAAAGTTGAAATCATTAAAATTATGGCAGACACTTTTCCAACGATGTATATTCTGGAAGATTAGTTTCCAATGTGTTTGTTCCTTGAAAAGATTAACATTTTGTAAGGATATACTCTGAAATTAATTGAAGAATTAAAATAATCCACACCCATGAGCTCTACCGGAAATTTTCTTCATCGCTGAACCCCACCTAAAAGGAGGGGAGTAGGCTATTTTGCCCGGAGCTCTAGTTATAGGTAAATATTTAGGTAAATTCAATTTAAATTTTAATTTTAATTTTTTAATTTATATTAAGATAAATTTTCCAGGTAAATATTTAATCAAATGCTGTATAAATAGTTCATTAACTGCAATATTTAAATATTTCATTAATATGATACACTATGGTAATGGGCAGAAAGGATTAAATCATCCCTTTGGAAAGTTGCAGTTTAGTTAGTTAGTTTGAAGATAAATTAGTATTCGTGTATTATACTATAAATTATGCGCAAAGAACATAGACCTAAATGTTTTTAAGTCCAACTGCTACTTTAAAAATTAATTTTTTTATAAATATCGGTATATTCTAGCAATTCATATATTTGTAAACAACTACCAATCCCGATACACTCGTGCTCCTGTTAGCATCGAGGTCTTCGTTTCACAGTTTTAAACTAAGAGATAGAGGAAATCGAATCGATAACGAAAATTAAGGAAACTAACTTTTGATCGAATAAAAAAAGGCAAGTTTCAGTAGATTTACGTTTAAGATGTGACAGCGGTAGATATTAAATGAACAAAAATTGACAGAAGCTTGATGATATTTTTATGCTTCCGAATATTAAATTTTGGCGTAAATTAATTATTCTTACTGATGTAATCCACGAATATTAATTTTTTTACACTAATTGTTTTGGGAAGATGAATCAATGGGCGGACCATATAATTCTGACCAATAGAATATTAATTGAATTGACTTTTGTGAGGATAGAATGATGCAACTAACGCATTTGATTTGAAATGCAGATTAATTTGCATTTGTTTGAATTTTTCAATCAGTGGTCATTTTGGCAAAGTTTTTAATATACATACCACTGTAACAATTGGCCATAATCTATGTATTGTGCCAAGTACTGCCACATGGTTTATTAGCTATTATTATTATTATTATTAATATTATAATTATTATTTCTACAGTTTGACAGAAGTCAGGTGGCAGCCACAAACATTGTTAATTTACAAACCCTTTCACACTTAAATTATTACATTTAAAATTCCTAAATAAAATCATTATATTGACAATTAGGATAAGGTCACGCTTTTAACAACGAACATATTATAGATTTAACAATATCTTAATCAACACATCCAAAACCCCTTTCATACATTACATTTTTAATAGCTTAAAGCATCTAAATTTAAAATCTTTAATTGTTTTAGGTAAGGGTTTGAAGGTCTCTTCAGGTAACATGTTCCATTCCCCTACTGATCTATTAAGAAATTAGTATTCACCCTGTGCTATGTATTCTACTTACAGTGCCAATGTACTTATAATAACAATTTAGGCGGATGAAAATCGGAAATGATTCCCATTACATTTCACTGGAAAAAAATTCGGAATAAAAAAATATTCGACAGGGTAAAGATTCGAACATGACGTAATCCAGTTCGTGTCCCAATGCGGCAGAACTAAAAATGTCTCGTCCGTTCTATTCTTCGTCAAAATCCAGAGTTCCGGCGAGCTTATTTTAGAACGGATCGCAAAAAATTGCGACCGAAAGAAAGTCCGTCGGAAGACTTAGTAAGCCGGAGAATGGAGTGGAGATCTCTCGGAAAGAGTGATGAGAAAGGAGTCGCCATTCCACGGAAGAGATTCCTGCGCAAGTTAGCAATCTCTTCCAGGGAAGAGGGGCAGCGACCCCTGGCAGAAAAGATGGAATTCTGGGAGACAGGAAATGCTCCGAGAATTCCACGGAGAAAGATGCAACGAGAGATGACAAATGCATCAGATAAATCCTCGAAGCGATGACTTGAGGCGCCGATCACGAAAATTCGAAAAAGTAGGCGACCTGAATAAAATTTCATGCATTGCATTTTTCGATTTCGCATGTGCAGCACGAGCTCTACATTCTGATGCATTTTGAGTAAAACCAGCGAACAATGCCACAGTTCAGCCTTTTATTGAAAAATCCGTCGAAAATACGGGTATCAACGACTATAAATTTTTTGACTTAATTTTATTATTTTTGTAATTTCGTTTGAATGTTTCTTCTTATTAAGTTAAAAGAAAAGACTTCGTAATTTCCACAATAACTTATTGTGGAAATTACGTCTTTAGGGTATATTAAGTCTTTTCTTTCAACTTAAGATGTCGTTCCACGAAGTACGGCTAGTACATAATGATTATGTTTTATCTTATGTTTTTGACATATCTATTACTCCCTCTTTGTTTAATATTGCAATTTTTCCTTTTTCTGATTTTATTTTATTATTGTTTTTGCAATTCCGTTATAGTACTGCTTTTGTAATTTCCAAGTCATACACAGCTTTCTTTTACATCTTTTAGCTTGTACTATTAATAGGTTTGCGCAGGTTTTTCACACCCCCCTTCTTTGCGGGTGTTTTCCTGCAGTGGATTTGTTTCCTAAGATATCACCTTAGGTTTTTTTTACATCTACTCCTTCTAAAGTTTTCCACTCTATTTCTATTCACCCACAGAAAACATTTTATGAACATAATATCAGTGACGAAAGGTTAGATAGAAGAAGAGAATTTTCAGTCTCAATCTCGCCTTAATAAATAAAGACCTCAAATAAATAAATAAATAAAAATAAGACTTAAACCCTTAATTGCCCTACAGTTACATTACCATTATTATTACCCGAAACTTAAAATCTCTTTTTAGACGAGATTATGTTAATGAAAACCATGACAATGTTATAAGCAACTGAAGTCACCTGCGAAACACAAAAAATACGATTATTACAGCGGAATTTACGTTTTAAAATATTTAGTTTATAATTATAATCCGTTGCGGTACATATGCGAATTGGATGAATGGGAATACGAAGTTACGATGAAATTGCTCTTGCAGCAAATAAATTAGTGTTTTGTTGTTATTAAAACAAACAATAAAAAATAATGTAATGACAAAAATGATAGTAAATTAGGCTTAATCGAGAAGAACAATTTTCAGTCAAAAATATTCATCTGTAATGGAGCCTTCATTCGCATGGAGTCAGAACATTTTTCGGTGAGCTGTTCCACAGATACCAATTTTGAAATTACGACGTGGTCGATAAGAATATATAAAATCATTACGTTTGATCTTGTTATGAAACCAAATCTCCAAATGTGAATTTCTACTAAAGAAATTTCAATCAATCTGACGCGAATGCTAAACGGTTAAAATAGTTTTAATTGAATTCTTGGAATTTTTAATCGAAGTGAATACTAGTTTAAACTTAGACGGCTGAGTCAAACTTGAGGTCAGGTAAAATATATGCGCCACTCGTTACTCAATGAGGATAATCCACTACGAGGAATATGTTTACAGAGAATGGAATTTACAATCACTCGCACATTACTGGGAATTAGGTGGATGATACACGCTCATAAAATAGTAGTCACAAAATCAGTAAATGGTTACGAACTTATCTACCATAAATCCTCAAGGTGGTTAAATTTATAATAATACTGCTGGACCATCTAGAGATGGAATATCCAATACAGCGGTATTCGAAATGTTATGTCGTCGAGAACAAGGAAATACCCCATGAGTATGTTCCCTCAAATCGATAGGAGTTTTATGTGAAGAGAAAACTTTTCACAAGAGAGGAACATAATTATTATATCATTTGAATTATAAAACCCAAATAGAAGTCACTTCACTGATTTCTGATCTTTTTATAACATACACAGGCGTGAATGAGACCGAAAAAATATGAAATTCTACTCACTTAAAATCAAAATTTGAAGATCTTAAGGAGATATATGAGGCTAATCAATGTAAAATCTTCGTCGAATGAATTCGTTGAGCCACTTCGATTACAGCAATTGAAATTACCAATGGTATTATTCAGTATTTTTGGTAGAAAAAAACTTTCATAAAGAATCACAATACTGTCGTTAAAAAATTATTGACTGGATCGTAATATACTTATGTCCATTGTGTTTGTGGACGAAAATTAAGGAAAAAAATTACTCGACCAAAAGGAACACATTAAATTCAACCAACAGCATTTAGGTCTTCGTAGATGAGTAACCACTGGAGATATCAATTCACGGTCGAATGTTCAGTTCCAAGAAAACCTAACAAGGCTGTGAACATGGAGAAGGAAAGGTATTATTAATTCACCATGACTGAATTAATATGTTGGATAACTTATAATACCTCGATTCTGACGTAAATTCCGTGAAACCATGGTTATAAATCAAACGCAACAGTCAGAGTGTTACAACAAGCTGTTTCCATGACCCTTCACCGGATGGACATATTTATCAAATACGTTTATAATTGGGTTCCGTTCCGGATTTTCGGGAATCCTCGAGAGACCAAAGGGAGCATGAAGAGAGAGAAGGCGGAATGTCTTATGATGATTCCCCGCCACGGAGGAATATATTGCGAGCAGGAATTCGGACACAGTGTCGAGTAGGAATTCGTTTCGGAGGTGAAAGAAGCGTCTGTTTACTACCCTCCGCCCCCGCCCAACCCTGAGGCATCTAGATGACTAACCGGATGGAATTCCGCGCCCCAACTGCTCCATCGGAGGGCGATCCCAGAGTATTGCCTCTGGACATATCCCGCTCGCTTCCCACGCTGAAGATTCTCTCAGTTTCGAATTCAAGGGTAACTTTCTTTTTTCATAACCGCCCTATGCTCACCTCAACGATCCGATTCTTCCATAAATTTTAATTCGCCTCTTACGAAGAAATATTCCGATACAATTCTTCAATTTCGTTTCGTAATTTCAGGTTGTAAGTACCGTGAAATGCTGTTACTCTAAACTCGCATTAAACTCGCCTTTAAAAATCACAAAATAGCATATTTTGTGACTTTGTAGGAAAATCATTAAAAAGATGCTTAGGTATCCTATGCTCGTTTCAATGAAATAGTCACTGCATATATTTGAATGCATCTTTTATGAAGAAAATTTCAGAGATACTTCTTCATTTTCGTAGCTGAAAAGTTTCGCATCGTAATCCCCATTAAAGTAGTTCTCCGCTGCATATTATATTTTGCGCGTTTAAAAAGTAAATATTTTTTTCAATGCTTATTGACAATAATATAAGGCAAAAAGTAGGGAGAAATGAAAATGACCACAAATACGGTAAGGAGGATAGTGATATATGAGTGGGGGTGGGGGTATCTCCTCTTACCTTCCCCTCTCCCTTCCACCCCCTTCAAACCTCCTTTTCCCCCTTCCTTTTGCCTTTGTTCAAATGAATCTTCTTAAATAGCGTCTCAAACTTTAGTTTGCATCTGATGACGTCGTAGTACGCCGAAAACGGTGGTGTAATTGTAAATCGTAAGGAATTGTACTAGTTTCTTAATATATTGCACAATTTTCTTATATTACAAGTGTTTTGTTACGATAAATTGTTTTGTGTGGTGGAATTCCTCCAAGTAACATTAAAGTAGTTTAATTTAAGAAAAATATTTATGATGAAAAGATATGCATTAAGTTCCGGCTTCGCTAATACAAGTACAGCAGGTTCGATTATAACTCCGCGAAATTTAACTGATGATATTCCATTATATTTTTTAAATAAGTAACGCACCAAAGAAAAACTTATAAAGTATAACATTTCCTTTAAATGTTTCAACTCTGACATCAGGAGACTTTCATTCCTCTTAGTATGGCCGATAGATTCCCCTCGTCTATTACCAAAGTTTTCTAAAACCTGCTCTCTTCGTTTCCTCATAGAAAGTAATTTTTATTAGGCACTCAATATGTGCATTTTATTTCTATGATTCTTCAGAAGTACTAGATCTCATTTTTTCAATCTTCTCTTATCTGCTGTTTGTTTAGTCGATGTCTCATTAGAGAACAATATCCATCCATTCCATGGGAAATCGGACAGAAACTGAGCTCTACTATATTTAAGTTTTGAAATTTTAACACTTGTTAACTTAATCGGAAAACTTCAGAGGTAAATTTTCGGATCGGTAAATTTTAAGTTTAATAATTTCGAAATATTTGCAAAACTAGGCGAACATTGATCATTTGAAGAATGAATACCTTTGAGTGAAACTTGTTGGAGATACTGTTCTTTACCATTTTATGGTAGCGAAAGAATGCACATTTAAATATATTCGCCAGAAAGTTCCGTTATCGTTAATAACAATGTTCAAATTAGAAATTAATTGAATATTAAAATAAACCATTTCCTTAAAATCAAGTATACACTCCTAGCTGTTAACAAACTCCTATTTCTTGCAAAATATCCTTATCACTTGCGCTAATATATTTTCATTTCATCCCTTCTGCACTTCCGATGCCGGTGATCTTGTAATCGATTACTGTCCATCCTAATAATAAGATAAAATTAAAACTTTTTTGTTTTGGCTCCAATTTGAAAATTAATCTTCTTTAAAATGAGTCAAGGAACCAAATAATACGTTAAATTACAGCGAAAGGTTTACTAATGCGGACGAATTCGAGATATAGAAAAGTCGTGCTCCAAAGCACCTTGCCTTAAGTAGGAGATATATTTTTGATTATAAAATTTATATAAAATAGACAGTCAGTTACATAGAAATAGATATTTGCTCTAGTCCAGGTTAGTCCGGTCAAGAATTACTGAATTAAAACATGGAGTTACATATTGAACAAAAAGTGGAGCTACGTATCTAATCAAATGAAAAAATGTAAATGATGAAAGAAAAAAGAATTTGGGAAGAGAAAGAGAGAAAGGCGAAGGTCAGAGGATAGGGAGTTCAAAGAGTAAGGGAGCGGTGGGAAAACCTGGGTTGCAGAAGTTCGCGGAAAGAATGATGGAAGAAGCGAATTTGGTGAGAGAATGAATGGAACGCTTGGAAAAGAGAGAAAGATGGTGACTAAACATTGAATATGAAATATTTGGAAGACGACTGCGGCGAATGATCTCATGATACTTAAGGGAGTCTAAAAGAATACAAAAAGTTTTAAGAGAAAATCTGAGTGAATATGACAGCGAGATAGGACGACTAGCGGGAACACAGTTCGAAAGAGAAAACAAAGCTCCTCTTCCCTTTGCATAGGAAACCCAAACTATCCGGACCAATTTATTAACATTATTATTTTACATTATTTTCTTTCTCGACGGAAAGTGACGGCATTTTTGCGATGGGAACGGACTGATGTCAAGTAACCATCACGGTATATATTACACATACATTATTATTTCATGTACATCATTTAAATCACTTTATTACATTTCTTGAGTTAAAAATGACCTAACTATTCGGCAAGTATCCAGGATTGCCGACTTGTATGTATGTTAATACCAGCGTTTAATTTTTCGAGATTGGCTTCTAAAATGTTTGTTAGTGCTCCTATTGAAGATATTTCAATGGGTATGATTTTTGCTTTGTTTAACTTCCACGGTTTCTGAAATTATACAGCTAATTTGGTATATTTAATTACTTTTTTGGAATATGTACTTTGGAGATTGCGGTTGAGGGTCACTGCAATTTCTATTATTACTGATTCTTGTTAATCATTAATATTATTACAGTAAATGGGTGGGAATAACTGTGCAAAAATTCCAGTTGTTTATAAGTTTTTATTATTGCAAACCGGTTTTGGACGTTAGTCCATTAATAATTAATAACAGTAATAAGTAATAGTAATATTATTACATAAAGTTGCGCATAGGTTTGCACCGGGTGGCAAATTGGAATAAATGAAACTATCACACAATGATTACCATACAAGTAAAATCATCGTAATATCAACAAGTAATGGATACACATTATAAATCAGGAAAGGGCACGTAGTAATATAAAATACATTATCTAAAACAAAAATCATCAAAAAGTTTTTTAAAAAATACAGTAATAATAATCATCTTAAATATGCCCATCATTCATTAAAAACTTCGTCAGTTAATTTATTCATCATAATATTACCTCACTAGTGGTCACAATCATAACATTAACATTTAAAGGATATAGAATCTGTATTATCTAAATTATTGATTCCCTATTATTTCAATCACTTGGGTTCTTCACGTAGAATTCATTCTTCGGAGTGTGTTTCTTACGTATGAGTACAGATCTTCTCTTTCGGAATAAACTGTGAAACGTATAAGAAAGACTTTATTAGTCAAAGTATTGTTAAATTGCTTCTACAGTTTAGGTCAATTCGAAAATTGGCTCCCACCGGGGATTGAATCCGGGACCGCTTTCAGCAAAGCCGAACGCACTCCTCACTTCCCGTAGCTTCCAGAGAGCCTTTACTCAACTTATATATTTAAATATATTTAAGTTTAAAACCTTAAAACCTTTTTGACTTATTTTTCTCCTGGATTTTTTTCATTCAAAGGTTACAGAATCAAACGAAGAAGTGATGTATGTATCTTTCCAAATATTCAAAGAGATGAGGTAATATTTAAGCGCTTATTGAAAGTGACATTTAATAAAGAATTTTAGGGTTTCTATAACTTTATAAGGGCCTTAAGAGTATTATCCGGTCCATTAATGAGGGAATGCGAAGAATTCCAGTCATAAATGCCAGATATTTTATTGTTTTGATAACAATTGAGTTATGAAGTTTTACTGAAGGAACATCTTAAGATTAATGCTAATATTACAGTAAAAGTGAAGATGAGAGAATACCTATAAAAAGAATATAAATAGAGTATAAATGGAGTATAAGCAGAATATAAGCATAGTATAAACAGATTATAAACAGAGGATAAACAGAGATTCTACCGAAGTTTGCTTTAATAATAAAACATCTTCCCTCAGGTCTAAATTTAGTAAGCTCACCGGATACGAGGTCGATTTACCAATCATTTCGTAAGGATAAAGCATCAATAGAAACACTAGGAAGGAAGATCACTAACTTCGGGTGTACACATACGCACAAGCGTTCATTGAAACATAAAAGTTAAATAGAACCCGCCATAGCATAGCGAGAAAATGCGAGGAAAGCGTGCCCATTGATAAAGAGGAAGGAGGAAAGCTGTTACGTTTACGAGGTATGTCAAGACTTTCCTACTTCCTCAAGTCAGTTAAACTAAGATATTATGAGAATGTTTGAAGGAAGTAATTGATGCGAAACAGCTACTTCCCGTATAAATTACAGGTGAAGACAGGAAACGAGTGTCCTATTCTTACGATGACGTTCTCGCATTTATTTCAACGGTAAAGATATTTTGCAGGCACACTTCTATACCTTTCGTTTTATTCATCGTTAGCCTTTAGCCAATCCTTTCAAAACTGTACTAATGGTTTTTAATACTCCTTATTCCCTTAATTTGATCTTTCTCTAGGTAGTATCGACGTGATTACTCCTACGATTCTATAAGAAAAGAGGTTACATATGATCACACAATTACTTGTGAAACGACAGAATTCTTGAATTCTGCTGTTATCCTACTGCAATAATGATGGCATTATTTACCAATATGAGTATAGTTGGATAATTACTAATGTGGATAATTCTCGTAAACCCGAAACAGAATATAATAAACCTCAACGACAAATTCTGGAGTGGAAAATCTACAAAGTCATTAATGAAATCCGATATTATTATCTAGTTAGAAATTGCATTTCGTGACAATTCATTACAAAAGATGATTCTCTACGATATTTGTAATTATCAGCAGTATTTCCAGCAAAACAGAAAAATTTAAACCCCTATTTTCCATACCTTACGTCTGAAAATCTACATCATGGAATTTTAAACTCATAATTTACAGCCTTACATGTCTAACTCTTGCCTTTGATTATTTTATTTCTCATATGAAAGTGTAGCAGATATTAGCAAACACGCTAAGGCATGGAAAAAAGACTGGACTAGGACTCGAACCAGGGTTTCCCATTTGCCCATCGGTTTCCCTATTTATTGAGATATACAGACAGAAAATTCTAATGTGCCATTCGGGAGAGAACCTACCTGAGATATATATCCGGGTTCGAGTCTGGGACGTGTCAGACTACTTTCGCGTCCGTTTCTATTCGGAAATTTTCCTATGCGTATGCAAATATAACTTTAACCCCTTTCTTTAGTATAAAAAGAGTTAATAATGAAAGAAGAGGAAACCGGTAATCTCCAAATAAATTTCCTGTGGAAAGTACATATCTCTCTTCTTTCATTACGAAGTGCAATATCCACAACATTTCCACTGCCTACGTGGATTTAAAAATATAATTGGTTAAGTTGGAGTGACTAGAAATCCAATCAAGTCCCAAATATTTACATAGAGGTATCGAGAACGTTTAAACACCAGACAGGATTCATCTGAGAGGCCCGTCTGATTATACCACCACCGGTATAATCAGACGTTTTAGTCTCCGATCCTCATTCACGTATCCCTCAAAAATTCTCCTTTTTAATCTCTACCCATCCTTTGCTATAATCATCCCATCTTATCTCCTCCGACACTTTTCACCTTCTCCCCTCCCTATTCACACCCCCGCCCAACCACCACACCCACCCCTTAAATTCCCTCTCCCCTTCCAGCGATTCCACGAAAATTGGTTCCTCGGATTCCAGCGGCTTACTCACCATCTCCAGTCGTCTGCACCACCTTCTCTGAGAACTACTCCTCGTCATCTCTTCCTGCGGGAAATCTCCATGGAATTCCAGGGAACCCTCCCTCCTCCTCGAGACACTGGCCGTCGCCATGGAAGCAACTCCCGGGCCTCCTCTCGCTGGAGCCAGTGCCGAAGCCCCTTCCGATTTTCCAAACGAACTGTGATTCACGAACAGACAACCTCCCCTTCTGCCTCCGCATCGCATCTCCCGTCCGTTCCACTGAGAATCAAACGGTTTGCGAGCCGGAGAGTTCTCCCCCTTCGTCATCCAACGGCGAATCCAGTTAAAACGGACCGGAGTAAATGTCGAAAGCGATACAGAATGAAACTTCACAACTTTTAGCGAGTTACGCAGCAGAAGTAATTTCAACGCTCGTTCCATGAGCCTTCGCCGGATAGACATCCAAAGGAAAATCCCGAAAAAGGGGTCTTTCGTTTAAATATTCACGTTTGATACACAACTCTTAAATTTTAATGGGTCAATATAAGGTCGAAAAATAACATAAAAAGGACGTTAGTTAATTTAATAAACTTTCACAAAATATTAGGCTAAATCTAGATAAAAATCCAACAAAAATGTTTCTAAACAATGATTTTAAACATTTTATCAAATCAAGTACATATTTCCAAATTCTTCTTTTGGGAGTCATTAATTTTGATTCATTACATAGCTTTGAAATTCTACACCAAAAACGAACGCAAATGTCTACATCAATTAGACTTGTAAAAGGGTACGTAGGATCGTCAAAGGGACACCATTTGTTTTATTATTTTCTATGGAATTGATAATAATAATAATGCCGTATTTTCATTTTATGGGCGAATTTTAGCCTTTGAAGGCGATTCCTCCAATTAACCCCTTTTTTACTTTTCTTGCATTTTTCCTTTCTTTTTAATAACACTCACACACGCACACAACATACACAGACAACATTCCCTAACCGGAAATATCCGATTAGCCGGGATTCGAACCGTGAGGTTGGAGCGTTAACGCGCTAGCACGCTAACCACTCCGCCACGGCCGGTTAAGAGAATTTATAAGCAATAACAGTTCATTTTGTATCGCTGAAACTTCATGGCCACGGAAAAATCGCACGGTATAAATAATTAATTTTGAATGAAACAAAAAGAAATACTTTCAAACTCTTGAGCGTTGAATAAGTCTCGAGGTATGTTATACCATGCTAGTTGAAAGAGGAATCAAAACAATTATACACGTTACCAAAGGATTAGTGGAGGCAGTAGATTTTGTTACCAGGTTAGGCTATTACTACTTGGACATATAATTTCCCTCCTGTGTTATTGATTTAACAGCAGCAAAATACGAATTCCGCTCATACGTAAAAATTATAAAAATTGGTTAATGGTAGATATCTGTGGGTTTCACCGTTACTTTTTTTCAGGCAGAAATTTGAAGGGTCTCCGTCCTAATCTAATAACTCTAATAATCAGTCCAAAGAGATATACAAGCGTCTTTTGATCGACGTTCTACGATGAAAATTAAGATTTTTCGTGATTTTGCAAGAATTGACCCGTTGACACACGGCAACGTTTCCCCGGGGATGGGTTGGGTTGGGGAGAGGGATTTCTAGCAAAAATCTAGAAATCCTCCCCCCAAACCCAACCCAACCCCCGTTGAGCAAGTGTGCAATCATCGTAGAACGCCGATCAAAAGATGCTTGTATCTCTTCGGACGAGTGAGACAACGAAGATAATAAATTGTTGCTCATTTGAATTGTTTATAATTTCTAAAATCGTATTCCACCCGGTCAGTTTTCTTTTGGTCCCCCCTGATGGGAAGGTCGGGCGCTCAGTACCTGCGAAGGCGAGCTAAGGGTCCGGATTATGACTGAGACCCTCCAAATTTCTACCTGAAAAAAAGTAACGGTGAAACCCCCAGACATCTACCATTAACCTAAAAATTTACTATCATACCCGCGATTTCAAAATATAAATCTATATGCACATTCGTGCAAATATTTAGGTGATTATATAGGTCGAAAATAGAATTATAATAACACAGGCCGACAAATTTTAACTTTTTTTCGGTAACATGGATGGTGATAGTTGTTATTGACTAATTTTGTGTCGCTGATTGCAGTTATTAACCCAGAAAAGTCCCACTATGTAAGGATTTTGTTATTGTAACTTTTACTTTTTTCGTTTCCATAACTCTACACATATTTGCCTATACCGCAAAAATATTGTATTTTCCGTAACATGGATGCTAACAGCTGCTTTTCACTAACTTTTGGTTTTTGATTACAAATATGAATTCGAAAAAGTACGAATACGAATACTAAAAGGAATTGTACGAATTTTTAGTTATGGTGACTTTTACCTTTTTTTCTCCACCGTAATTCCACAATTGTTTGCCTATACCGTTTTTTATCATTTTAGAGTATTTCTTCTCATTTCATAAATGTTGTAAGAAGTTAGAAGACACTATTAATATAAAATAGGGAAATATAATCGAAATTTTATGTATAGTTTCTTTGAGAGGTATAAATGAGCATTGAACTTACCGGAGCGAAAGTGAAAACAACTTTTACTAAACCATAGAGCAATAAAAGTTGTTTTCACTTTCGCTCCTGATTGATCCATACCACGAAGTCACAGCCCAAGCAGTTGATTCTATTGAACTTACCCTCGAAAATGATCGAAAATACCTAAAAAGTCTGCTAAAATATTTCCTGAATCCCTTCTCCGCCTAATTTTGTTTGTGTGGTGATGAGTCTTTCCTTACGAAATATATAACTAAATGAACGTTAACAGCCGGAGATGAGAACACATTGACGGATTCGAGGTTGGAGCATTTCTCACGGAAGCGAGTGGCACAGAACCGTACTCTGCCTAAAAACTGACAAGGGATAATGCAAAGGAATCTACATCTACATCTACATTAATACCCTGCAAGCCGCCTTTCGGCGTGTGGCAGAGGGTGTAGACACCAGTTGAATCTATACTACTTCCTTATTCCGTTATTGTCACGTATTGCTCGCGGAAAGAATGAATCTCTAAAACGATTCGTCCTAACATCTATTTCTCTTAACTTTCGGATCGACCGAGGTAACAGGGGGGTTGCATGATACCGATTGTATCTTCCGAAAATGTACTATCCCTGAATTTATTAAGCAATCGCAGCCTAGCTTCCAATTTCCTTTCTTTCAAGGATTCACAACCTACGTCTGAGAGCATTTTTGTAACGCTTGCTTTTTTATCGTAGCATTTCTTAACAAAACGAACCGCTTTACGCTGCACTTTCTCGAGTTCGCGAGTACACGTATTATTACGGAATAATTCTTAAACTAGAATAAAGGCCTTTTAAAGAGCTTTAAGATGAGAGTATACGATGTACCGGTAATTTCAAACTCTTTGAGAAATGAGCGTTTTAGTGAGCTTGCGGGCACCGAAATCCACACTTTCTTGGAGACCTTGTCAACTTCCCATTTTGCTACTCTTCGAATTCAACCTAAAAATATAAATTAAGTATAATTATAGTGAATTAATGAACTGCTAAACATTTTAGATACACATTTAGAGAGTTTCCTGCCTAAAAAATAAAGAAAAATATTAGCGAAAAAATTACTTTGTTTATTTAATGTTTTCGCAAAATTCTCAAAAGCTGTACGTAGTGGCCATTTTTCATTGTCACTGCTGAATTTATAGCAAAAATACATTAAGAAACAAGTAATGACGTCGATGTTTCCAAATCCCTTACGGCCTGTGTAATTTTTCTAATGCTTCGACATACGACAAGCTCGAACCTTTCTAGTTAACCACTTTGATTTAACAAACCCAATTGGAATGATTCGAACATCCGTACCTTTCCGATCCGTTTGCCATCTCAAAATTGGATGGGTGACAAAACAAGGAGGAGATAAATTGATTGCGGATAATTGTACCTACCTTTTAGTTTAAAAAGGGAATGAATCAAAGTAAAGTATCTGTGAATGATGACTTGAAGAACGGTTCAAGTCATAACAGTTTCTTTTCTTCCGTCACAAAGAGGCAGTTTGATTGAAATGTAGTTATAAGGAGTTCTGTAACAGCGATTACTTTCCCACGAAGTAGAACTGGAATCTCAGAAGTTGCTTTTCAAACTTGCGGATTCATTTCATCGATTATGTTAACTGGAAACATAAAATTATTACATTCAGTCTCGTTAATTTAAACATAAAAAATACAAATAGGATGCTGAATTACAGTCTATAAGAGAAAGCTCATACAATCTCACAGCACACATGTTTCTATAATAAATTTATTTCGGAAATATTTTCAGTTGAAATAGATAACGTGGTTTGATTTTCTTGGTCTGACTTGGTCCTCTCCATCGTATATTGTTTCTGCGTGCGGTAGGTGAGCACGACAATACCCTATAAGTAGGAAATGTGAATATTCTGCCTCAAATTTGATAAATAAAAAATTTCAAATTGTCATTGAAGAAAGGGTGATACAATTGATTAAAATTTAGTAAGCATAAGAACATTTTGAAAGGAATAAAACATCACAGAGGAGACATTCAAGAGGCAATAATCCAATATAACACTTTCACTGACTAGCAATTTTACTTGTAAAAATAAAAATTTTATCATAGCATTAGCCATTCAGGACAACTGCGCCCTCAGCGCATGGGGAAGTGATTATAAAAAAATGACTATGTGCACTCCCACGCATGCATTCCTTTAAAGTAATGCGTAGAAAATAGCCTTCAAGGAACAGAATGAAACGTAAATTCGTAAGAATTCCAAGAATGCATACCGCTGACCATTTTCCTTGCGATGAATTACAAGGATATTCTCCGATAATCCACTAGCACTACCTACTCGTAAATATGCCTATATTTAGCACATCAGCTATGCCCTAAGACTTCTAAAAAATCCAATCCCTTTGGTAGGATCAGCGATAGGCTGAACGTCACCCCCCGCAAGAACGAAATTTCGCCCTCGTATTTGCTCTACTAGTAAGGTACGTAAGAAAAAATAGGCGCCCTTCAAAAAGTTGCGTCCGCCTATAATACAAGCTTTGATGCCAGTTTATTGAAAGGAATAACTTAGTTTTTATACATACGAAAGTTTTCTACCATTGAGTAGGTTTAGAGAATTTTTCCTACATTCCCTTTTCAATGCAATTTCTTCCGTTTCTTGGTGACTTATCCTTTTCGTCATCTAGCATCTTTCATTGGATGATTCTTTATTATATCCTCCATCGAAAAATAAAAAAAATAATAATGAAAGAACAAACTTAATAATCGAATTATCACGAATTCGAAGTAATAAACTTGGAAGAATTATACCGAATCCGAATAGATATAATATGGTGTTACTACTATCTACTTTATAAAACGCAGGTAGAGGACCAACTCATCGCTAGTCGATAAGAGCACAATTCGATAGGAGAAGGCACAATAAAAATCTGTACGTAAAGTATTCACCCAGTGGGCCGGATGGTGCCTCATCCCCTCCGACAAAAGCTACTACGAGCTTGTAGAGAGGAATGAAATTAATTAGGCAGGATGAGGAGTGAGGTAGTTTTTCCTTGCTATCCTCTATGAGCTAAAGAGTTATACGCGAAAAATGTCCAGGTAAGTGAAGCACAATGACTACGAGTAACACTTTTCTTGTTAGTCCATAAGGTGAGACCTTAAATCAGCATAAATATATTCACTCATAATTCAGCAGCTTTAATTTCATCACAGCCATGGTCAAGATTCTGACATAAGCGAATCAAAGATACATTTTTCTCTATCGTATACCAAACGGTAAATTAATATGTTTCATTCATCAGAATATGGGACCAGGAACACAGTGAACAAAACTGAGGGTAGATTTTACTGAATTAAGCATACACAAAAACCAAGTTACCTTCCATCATTTGAATAAAAAAAATCTGATGTGGCCAGCACATGACTTTCTCCATATATAAGATGTAAATATTTATCTACGACAGTAATTTCGAACTCTACATTCCATCTAAACTTGGAAGATGAGTGATTAATTTATATATTATTATCTTTTACGTCACAAACATAATAAATAATGTTTCTCAGGAGATGCTCGATGAAAAACGATGAATTTGACCTTTCGCCCATAGAGCCCAGAGCGCCCACAAAGTACATAATCAGCAACTTCCGGTTTATCAGTATTTCATGAATAACTCCTAAACAATCAGTGATACAAAAATATGTTTCATACAAAAGTTATAGTAAATTAAATTTTATAAAACATTTATAAATAATAGTATATACCTAAATATCATATTTATGGAGATATTTTGAAAACCGGAAATGAGCTTTGAAGAATGAAGCTCGACTTCCGGTTAACCGATTTACTCTAAAAACTAATCAACTCTAACGACTGTAATAAAAGTACTACATATGAAATTTGGTGTTGATCCGACAAATATTTTTCATGTTAGAGCGCCCACAAAGTTTATAATCATCTTCTTCCGGTTTATCAGTATTTCACGAATAACTCCTAATCAACCGGTGATACAAAAATACGTTAAATACAAAAGTTATAGTAAATTACTTTATCTAAAACTTTTATAATCAATACAATATACGTATATATCATATTTATGGAGATATTTTGAAAACCGGAAATGAGCTTTAATGAATAAAGCTCGACTTCCGGTTGACCGATTTACTCCAAAAACTAATCAACTCTGACAGCACACACCACAGTACTATATATGAAGTTTGGTATTGATACGACCAATAGTTTTCACGTTAGAGCGCCCACTATCACACACACACACACACACACACACAGACATCATTTCAGTTTGTATTTTTGGCTTATCTCACGAATGCTTATGAATACCCGCAGATAGTTAACTTCATCCATAGATTCACCACAATTGGCATTTAGTGATACATCGGCGAGAAATGAGGCGGCAAATTCATTAGCGTTCCACAACTTAAGTGTCGGTTGAGAAATTGCTCAGCGATCGAGTGGGAGTTTAGGAAGGAAACGTCTAAAAATAGTTGAAAAACTCTTCAGTGGATACGCACTCGTCCACTTGACGAGCCAAGAGTGAGGTAATGTTATTCCCATGCCATACGCACGAGGATTCTGCATCCATAAGCATTAAGTTGTTTCAAAACAAAACCCATGATCATCGCCATATTGATGGAACTTAAATAAACGTGCAGCACGAATCAGGAAATATCGCGTATTCGCATATTCCGCACGGCATTTATTCTAATCACGATTGTACGGATTACGCATTTGAATAAATCTCTAGACCGGTGATTTCCAACCTTCACAATCTGAAGTCCAACTTTATATCTCTTCAAGAAAAACAAGTCCTGTCTATGTGCGAAAAATTCGCTTTCCTTATAGGAGAATTAATATTGTATGATTAGGTTAGTTTGATGACAAATGGCGGTGAAACTCTCTCATGATTTATCTGTAATTAAACAAGATATTTGAGAAAAAGTTGGAATAAAATAGAGCGATATCATCTTGCTCGAAGCTCGCCTAATAGGTACGAAAGGTTGGGATAAATTACATCACCCACAGAAAACGTTTCATGATCTGCTTTCAACGGATTACTCTCCATCAGGGCCATCTGCTATCCAAAAAAGTCATCAATTAAAATTTAAAATACGCAAGAATGACTTTGATGAAGTTTAACCTAACGAAACCTTGAGAGTTTATGGACGAAATAATTTTTGATGTGGACTAATACATTCTAGATTTGAGTATATCGTAAAATAACAACTTCAATCTCGAAAATTTTGAACTCATATAGTACCACAGTTTCGACAGGGTAACAATGAGGTTTTACCAAAAGTCAACTCTTAAATTCTCTTTCATAATTATATTTTATAACATGATATCTTTTTACCTAGATTAGGCTGCAAAGAGATTTTTCGCGCCTACTTTTTTTTAATTTCTTTTTGGAAATATTATAAAAAATACGAAGTTAGGTAGAAGAGGCCTAACTTCACCAGTCAGCGATCTTAAACGATATTTTGGAATACTGTACATACTCGTGCATAAGCCGAGTTTTTCAGCTTACTTATTACGCTGAGAAAGCCCTTCTCGGCTTATACTTGAGTGAGGATTTACTAGCTAAATTAACAATTATTTGGCAATTTTCTACTGCAAACGTACTGATACCTCAATTACTGTAATTTCATTAGTACCTATCTTTATTTGGAAACTGACCAGTAGCGCTCCATTCCCACCCTAGGCTTCTACTAAAGTAAATTAGTTTTCTCAGATTTTTGTGATAAAATTAGGTGCCTCGGTTTATATACGGGTCAGCTTATACTCGAGTAAATAGGGTAATATGAGACACTTAGTAATTTATTTATAATTCTTAAGGACTACAATTAGGCACCAGGTCAGGTGGCAGTTGTTCTTATGGTGGAATGGAAAAATTAATAGATCTGCCTGGTATGCATCTCACTCGGGAGGAAAACCCCCCAAAACCTCCTGAAGGCAGTATGTCTTACATATAATTACAAAATTTACAAATATATTTCAAAATTTACAACTATCGTACAATATTTCAAAATTTACTGCAATATTTAGTCTTAATCGACGATTCACCAGCAAAATTTCTCTCAAAATTTCAGCCAACATTTACCAATAACAAAATGTAAACAGGCTATGAGTCAAACAATTTATGCCAAGATTTTGAGTATTAAAGTAGCCCGAACGACGTAAATACCAACCGATGACCCGGTAATGGCATTGAGTATGCTTACCAAGAGATTACAAGGGAAGGAGTGATGACGAGGCATGAAGAGAGAGACATTTCCAAGGCGTCCCGATTTCCTCGCGATTCCAATGGCATAGAGCAGGCATGTTCAAAGAAAATGCCACGGTGGCCGCCGCCTGCCACCGCTCTCATAGCCGTGGCAAACTCGGTTGTGCGGTAGTGTGGAGGGGGAATCTGAGTCGCGGCACGGCTGCGGAAGACGGTGTTGTGGTAGCGGTAGGAGCAGCGGACGGTTCGGAGACAGAAATGGTCAAACGTAGCACGGTCAAATGGGGCTTTGCTATTATTATTGAAACAAATAACTCGGACAACTACAAAATTTACTTAATATTTGTTTTCATGCGTATGCTTTTTACATGAGTAGTATGACAATATTTACAAAGCTCCCAGGAAGGGTTACTTCCACCTCCTTCCGAGGCCGGAACCCTTTTTGCCATGGCGCTATTCGACTAGAAAAGACTGAATGACTGCAAAGGCCTAGTCTAGCGCGAAAGAGAAGGTTTTCTCTCTCACTCCCGCATAAGCGTCGCGTCGAAACAAGGTCGCGGTAGCGAGTGAGGGAATCAACTTGCAGGGGTTGAGGTAGCGGTAGGGTGGAAGAGAACCCGAAACCACGAAGAAAATACCTGAACACCACGGAAATCTACGAACTTATAAGCCTTAAAGTGATTCAATATTATCTGTATAACTTTATGTACTATTAAATTTTACGCATACATAAAAAACAGACCCAACCAAGGAGAAGGGAAACAGAGGGTCAGGAGATGGTGAAAGGGCAAATTCTAGGAAGAAGCGGGAATACCAGAGCTAGGAGAGGGAGAGTGTGCAGCCGTAAGTAGAGGGAAGGAATAAGGAAAAATTATTTCATTGGTAAGGTGGAAATTATTGTCATTGTTCTTCTCGATTATTTATATTTTTCTAAACTAATAATTCTCCTGCCCTTCTCAATCACATGTAGAATTTTGGGTATGACCGTTGAAAAGTGGTCAGAGGTTAAAAGGTATTTGGCAAAGTGTAATTGATGAGAACCATTTTCAAAACATTTTTCATGTTCTCTCGCTCTTACTTGAAAATCTATTCCATTCTGACCCACGTATATGGAATTGCAGTCGTAGCGAGAGAGTTGGTATATCCGAAAGGAGCCAAAAGGATATTTATTATTACAGAGAAAATGCCTGACAGAGGTAGGAGAATTCCGTCGATTTTAGTACACTCCTGGCCAAAATTAACGCAGCACCTCCCTAGCGATCCTTACGGCCGGTGCTGCGTTAATTTTGGCCAGGACTGTACATACGAGTATCTATAAATTAATACGCAAAGAGAAAACTTTTTATCCGTTTTTGAGCGTATTGCGCGTACGGAGGAGTGTGAGACTTGGCATACTTAAAGTTTATATAGGAGAGGATTGGCGAAAGCTAATATATTTTTCCAGAGTATCCTTGGTTCGACTCTGAACGATTACAATCGTCTGTTATAAGAAATGCACGTTAAGTTCATTTTGATCGATTTCAGACGTTTTTTTCTTTTACAGAATTAAATCAAAAATAATCCCAGATAGCCATGTGGACAGCGCGTTTGCCATTGGTGAAAGCGGTCCCGGGTTCGATTCCCGGTGGGAGCCAATGTGCCAAATGACCTAAGATTTTGAAGCACTTTTAACATTACTACTACTATAATGGTCGTACGAAATCGAGTTAAATACCAAAAGAAAGGAAATGGAATACAAATTCTTAATTTGGTCGTAGATTATCGTATTCGAGTATAAATTACGAGAACTATGGCAAAATGAACGAAAATTTTGTGGAATACCTTCGTAGTAAACAAAACAGTCCCCCTGGCGACCAAGGCGATTGTTGAATCCGAGCTTATACGTTCTCTCATTTGAACACACGAGGATTTATCCATTAAAATTTGACATACAAAACTCCAAATCAATTACATTCTAAATTGATTCAACGCAATCGATATACTAACTTAATTTTCGATTATATTTCACGCCTCAAAATTCTCATACGAAACTTAAAAAAAAAACTCATAGTGAGCATTATCTTCAAGCGATCCTTTGGCACAGTACATTAGCGGAGTGAAGCAGGAAGAGATTACGTAGGAGATATTCCCAGATGAGCGAGATATGAAGGACCGCTCCAGAGGGAAGCACAAGGTGAGGGCGATAACTTGGGAGCGGAATCCTAAAACGGCTGTTTATTGCCGCCATCGACGATCATTCGAGTTTAATTTTCCGCGAAATTACGGCGCCGCTCAAACAATATCGCACTTCCTCGATCGACCCCAGAAATTGGCGCAGAGGCTAGACAAGCAACCTCGGGGAGAATTTATCGCAGTCCCTCGAGACCCCTGCAGAACCGGAAGTTCGAACCGCAAGTATGAAGTTTCAGATCCGATACGTCGGGAACCTCTTAGATTATGCCAAAAGACTCCCGTTGTAATGGGCCGAGTCATTCGGGTGGTTTTATTCGAATGGATATCGGCGATGCCTTCTCAGCCGGGATGGGAGTAAGGGCGTAGTGCTTTAAAGGGTTTCGCCCTATTAATTGGTCATACACCCTTAAACAATTCTCCTCTCCCCAATGAAAGAGTTTTTCTTGGCGAATTGAAGTACTGGCTATTTTTTGCAAAATGATTTGGAAGTTTATTATTTTTATTATTATTATTGTTACAGTTTGACAGAAGTCATGTGGCAGCCACAAACATTGTTAATTTTCAAACCATTTCACAGTTATATTTAAAATTCATAATTAACATAAGTATGTTATAATAATAATAATAAAAACTCTTTATTTGGCGAGGTTAGGCCCATTAGGGCCTCTCTTACACCTAACCATTTAGGATAACTAATTTTAAATACAAAAAATCTGATGTGGCCAACACATGACTTTCTCCGTATTTATTGAAAACATAAGCCTATGCCGGTAATATATAAATAACTCCAAAACAATGAATGCTACAGGAAAATGTTTCATACAAGCTTTGTAGAAAAAAACATTATCTACAACTTTGGTACACAATTGTATGTACCTACATTGCATTCTGACAGAGATAAGTATGAAAAACTTCAATTTCTGGGTAAACAATAACTTCCGGTTAACCATTATTGAAGAATAACTCCTAAACAATCAGTGTTACGAAAAAATGTTTTATACAAAAGTTGTAGTAAAATACATTATCTACAACTTTTGTGTGTCAATGTTTATACCTATATTGCATTCTGTCAGAGATATGTATGAAAAACTTCCTTTTCTGGGTGAACAACAACTTCCGGTTAACCATTATTGAAGAATAACTCCTAAACAATCAGTGTTAAGAAAAAATGTTTTATACAAACGTTGTAGTAAAGTACATAATCTACAACTTTTGTGCGTAAATGTATATACCTATATTGCATTCTTACAGAGATATTTAAGAAACAAAATTTCGTTCCGGATAAACCGTAACTTCCGGTTAAACGATATTCTCCAAAAACTAATCAACTCTTGGCATTGTTAGGAAAATTCTAAATATAAATTTTGAAAATGATCGGATAATTACTTTTTAATATAGAGCGCCCACAAACTTTTTAACCACAGACAGACAGACAGACGGACAGACAGACAGACACACAGACAGACATGTTCGGGAAAATAGCTAAAACATGCTCTATGGGCCCCAAAACATATATTTCCGTCGAAATCTGGAGGTCGAATTTTTTTGCGAATACAATACTTTCTCTATACTACGTATATGGAGAAAGTAAAAAGGTGGAAAAACAATATAATTAAATATATATATATATATATTGACACTCAGGATAAGGTCGCGCTTAAAACAACGGAAACATTATAGATTTAAAAATATCTTAAACAACACATCAAAACCCCTTTTATACAATACATTTTTAATAGCTTAAAGCATCTAAGTTTAAAAACTTTAATTGTTTTAGGTAAGAGCTAGAAGGTGTCTCTTCAGGTAACATGTTCCATTCCCCTACTCCCTGTTAAGAAATTAGTATTCATCCGGTGCTATTTGCAAGATTTACTCTACTTGCAGTGCCACTGTATTAATAATAATAATAATGTAGGTGGATGAAAGTCAGAAATCCGTCCTTTGTTTTCCTAATTTTAACTTCTGATCATGATCGCCGCGCGCAAAATAATTTGGTTTTTCTGGTAGTAGTAGTATTGTTAAAAGTGCTTCGACAGCTTAGGTCATTTCGCACATTGGGCTCCCACCGGGAATCGAACCCGGGACCACCTTCACTAAAGGCAAACGCGCTGTCTACATGACTACCGGAAACCCTTGGTTTTTCTAATCTGTAGCTTAATTCCCTCCATGCTTCGCCAGCGTTTTTTACTTGAAAAATCCCTACTAATCAGTTCAGCTTCCTCCTCTTTTCTTAAGTTTCCCTCCCAAGAAATTCATACATTTTCGTTACGCTTTCCTCCATATTGTGTTGATTTACAAATACTAGCTGCTTTCCGTCGTACATTTTCAATCTTCTTTATATTAATTTTACTGTGTTATGTATACATAATTACTTATATAAAGTAACTATATATTCTATTTCTTTTTTTCTCTTGTAATTTTCCATTTTTCAACTTTTTTTCTTACTATACTTTGTTTATGTATATTCTAATCTTCCAAGCATTTTGATGGAATATTTTTTTAATGTGTGTAATGAAAAACACGTCAACTTTGGATTAAAGTGGCGGCAATCCCTGTGAAAAAATTCTTTCTTGTGGGATGCCTAATTTTCACTGCTTATACATTAAGATTTCCAAAGCATGTTTCTTTTTTGCAAGTGAAAATAAATATAATTTTAGTATTATAATTAGCCGCTGCAATAGATACATTAACTCAGATATGAATGAATGTTAAACGATTCACTTTAGTAATTGCCAAAATATATACAGATTACGAACTCGAGGATGTTAAGTGCAATGAGTTCGCGCTAGAATTTCAAGGGATTTTGACGAAGTTTTATAAAATAGTATAATGTATAAGGTAGAAGGAAGAAGGTAGGTATAACAGGAGGTGAAAGGTTTCATACAAATCAGAAGATACGCAAAACATTAAATATATAATATATCCTTTCGGTATAGAATTTTATGCTAATTCAACACGGAATCATGGTAAAATAACTTAAAATTCCACCAGAAATAACTTTTATTTATGGTGGAATTTTGCAAAGTTATTTTACCATGCTTCTTGTAAAGGAGTTCCACAAATTCAAGGCTTTATCGATTGAATTTATTCATATTAAACACGATTAAATGAGTTAAATTTTGATATTTCTGCATTCTTCCAAGTTAGAACTACTATTAGGTAGATTGAGCGCCATTAAATGAGGTAAAATTCCTCAAAAGAGAAGAGAGAGAGGTATTTCCTTCCTGATGAGCAACATAACCCGTACAGATGAAGAAATTTCTCAGAAGTGTCGTACACCGTCAGAATTCCACATCCTCGTAATTTTAATTCCAATTTATCTAAATCCCCGCAAGTTTTCATTTAAATTCTGAAAGACCTTTAACTCCAGCAGAATTTCGTGAAGAAAGAATTAAAATTTTACATGGAAAATAAATTGTATCCTTCCTCATAAATTTGTATTAATTAATTATTGCTCGGCTGAAACTAATAAATACGTCGCCGATAAACTTGAGATAAAGTTTGTTTTCCGGGGAGGAAAAAAATGAATTATTTAAATACAAACAGGATGTATAGCCAACATATCAGCGAAGTGAAATTTTCTGGTTGGAACTGTTTTACCTCTGTGTGTTTGCGGAACGTATATTTTAAAGCTAAGGAGTATCATATGTGCAGCATAATTATCACGGCTTAATTGTGCTTTTAGTATTCTTACCTCATAGAATCTTACTCAAAAATATTTTATTTTTCATTATGTCAAAATTTTAATTAATGTTTGTAAATTTGGAAACACTGTTGAAATTACGTAATTTTTATCGACATTGATGACATTCTCAAATTATTATCATACAGTTAAGAAAACACAGTGACACCAAAAGGCTTACAAGTCTACAAGCATATAAAGTTTATTCAAGTATACATAACTCCTGGGGTCATATTGACCCCAGGTCATACTAGGATAATTAAAGGTTAATAAAGCCAAAATTAAATCTCTCGATGTATATTTCAGAAAATCGAGCATTTTGCGTTGATATTCAGCAAATTTCACTCCATCATATTTTCACAAAAATGAAGAAGGTAAAGCTTTTTTCATCTGAATCTGTCGGATATTTCTTTGAAAAATTGCTTTTCAAGATGGATGCAAAATCTCTGAACGCAACGGTCAGGACATAGATGTGTCTTGGGCAATTAATTACACCATCACATCATCAACACTATTACATCATCGTGTTTCGTATATTGTCATAGGTAAAAATTAAGTCACCAGCGAATACTGAAATCATCCGTTCCTTTGAAAACTTCCTTCGAAAGCTGCGGTTTTGTTTTCATGACTCCGCGCACGTGAGTCACAAACGGTTTCGTTCGCTCACACGATTGAGAAATTCGACGCATAAATGTTTAAAACATTGCTGCTACATTGAAACGGCCAATTACCGAAATCAGCGAAAAATAAACTGCGATGACGAGGGCGAGCTATCGATCCCGAATCGATACCGCTGAGCGTGAACGCGGAAAAAATCAAATCATCGCTTCGAGTCCGAAATTCATAATTAAACTGAAGCTGGTTGATTAACCGCAAACTGTGTTGCAATAATCAATTGCGAAGTGCATCTATGGATCAAAATACTCTCTCGGTGACTTTTAACAGCTTTTTACAGGCCTAAGTATATAGACAGTAGAGCTTTCGAAATCCTTAGAAATCAGGATATAGAACCGTAATATTTTTTGTTCCGGTTTTGCTACGGTTTTTGTTAGGATTATCATCCCTGATCTTTCTCCAGTTCAATTAAAAATACAAATTTCGGTCCAATTTCGATTTTTCTGTCCACCCAATTAAAAATTTAAAAATTTAAAAAATTCTGTTGAGTTTGATTCACCAGCTGTTTTAAAGGTAAATGGGAATGGTGATTTCAAAACTGTAGTTAGTTGTCTTCTATCACGTCAAGTTTTTTTTCTGCAACATATCTTAATGTGACCACTCTCCCCTGGAGCATAGGCAGGTTGGAGAGGAGTGAATGACGGCGTAGTAGATTAGTGATAGGTTCCTACGTATTTTGACTACTTAGCTTTACATATTTAGTTAAAGTTTAGTGAGATGTTATGCCTCACTCTTTATGCCACTGTGAAATTTTAATATAAGATAGGATTTTTTAAAATTATTTTCTTGCGCATGATACAATGTATAGTTAACATCACGCGAATACATACTGTATTACTACAAATTATAAATACAGTGAGTAAATTTTGAAGTTGTAATTTAAATAAAAGGTAAAGGTTCTCCATTTATAAACGCATATTACATAAAGCAAGACTGGTATATAATTCTACTTAAAGTTAAAACGTTGAAATGCAGGAACTCTTAATTGATTCATGGGGAAACGAGATACCAAATCGTAGATAAACATTTTCTACTTATTGTTCCTGAATCAATTAATTATTCCATTCTAAATTTTGGGGTCATTCATCTCCAACTTCCACGGATATTCGGTTTCGAATAGCGCTGATGTACAGCCCTGGCCAAAATTAACGCACCACCTCCCTAGCGATCCTAACGACCGGTGGTGCGTTAATTTTGGCCAGGACTGTACCTTGTTCAATGCCGTACACGTTAATTCCACTCGGGGGACGCGAGGGGGGGGGAGAGGGAAGCAGACAAACGAATTTAGTGCGCGAAATTTCGACCGGAAAGAGGAGGGGGGGAAACATTGCGGATGAAGACGCAATGAGCGTCGAGTTATTGGGTTAGCGACGCGTTGGTGACACAATTGCTAATATTTTGATATCCAGTGCAGGAAAGCGGAAAAATACTCGAGTTTCGGTTGCAATCCGAGGGCGGAAGGACGAGCGGAAATCGAATGAAGAGAATAAATCGCCGAAGCGCAACTGCAATAATACCACGCGTTCGATCGCGTGCTCCGGCGGAGATGAGTTGAGGATAACGAAATCGCTGCCATCGCAAGCGAAAAGCGCTGCCGATCGGAGTAAGGGATTTAAGGCGGGAATGGAAATCACTCAGTTCGAGAAGAGTACTATATGCAGTAAAAACCCGTCAATTGAATATCGCACGATCGGAGGTCCCGAGTTGTCGGTTCGAAGCATGAGTACTAGTAAAATTACTTTCGATGTCTTTTTATCCTTCAGCGGAGCACACACATGTTACGTTCTCTTTGAAATCTCACAAATCACTTCATTATTGTGTGTTTACACGTTTTTACATAATTGAGCATCATATATTTTATATTATGTGGCAAGTATCACTAGTTTAGTACATTATGCCAGCAACCAGATCATGATATTTTTTTTACTTCTCTTTGGGCACAATACAGAGTAAACAATGTCTTTGTTTTGTCTCAAACTATTTACTGGAGGTAATAATTATCTTAATAATAACGACAATATTTGTAATTAACACGTCTTTACTGGGAGAATTTTTATGTATTTATCAATAATATAATATTAATTTGGTCTAATAATGTAACATCAATTATGTTTTTTAAAGACAAACGCAAGCAATTATGCTTTATCGTGGATTCGAACTCGGGAGTTGCTAAGCTGCGATTAGTAATTGAAACTGATAATTAGTGATTATAATAGGAAAACTACTAAGATATGAGATGTGCTAAATTAAGACATTTATCTATATCTCTTTTTTTATAAAATCCTGCGAAATGTGTTATTCATAGGATCAATTTGCAGCACGTGTTCGTTTTCCTCTCGCAGCATTGACTCAGAGAGGAAAGCAATGGAAAACTGCCTCACTCCTCATCTAGCAAGCCCCATTGCTTCTACGAGGCATTTGGTAGTTAATGGAAGAGGGGTTTAGGATCCAACCACTTTTCTGGCTGATGACTTTACACAGCGTTACCGCTTCACCCGGCTTATAAGAAGTGGCTCTTCCCACCAAGAAGACCACTCCTGGCTCTTACACGGCCAATGTCAACTTTAGATTTGGTCGAAAACTGCCAGAGATGTGGCTGGGAGACGATCTACAGGTAACTAGATTTAAAAATAACCCTTTATAATAGCATCAGATTTTCTCCTGATTACTCTTTATCTTATATATCAGCATTTTTTAACAATAATCGGTCGTTAAAATCTTCAAGGTATTACGACATCTAAATGAGTTCATGCTACCTAAATTTTCTTCACTGATTCTCCCTCATGTTTCTCGCTCCATGTTGTTACATCGATCGCTTCTTAGCTCCACCGAAAACAGAATGGATAGATAAAGGAAAGGCTGTGTGATCTTCCAAAACTTAATGAGTAGGCATAACTAGGGCGCGTCACGTGAGAAGAAAAATACGTTGCTTACTTTTCCGAAATTTACTTTTCTAGAGCTACAGGAGATTTTATTCCCAGCATAGCGGCATTACGCTGCAATCAACCGATAAGGCGATAAAATTCCCAAACACCAGGAGAACAAATGATTTATTTCGTGTATTACTTTCGGCTCCTAGTTTAAAAGCACGATTATAGCACGCGAATGACATTTGTCTCGATATATAGCAAGAAGACCTTTTTGGGGGTATTTCATAGCGAGGTGATGTATTTTAGAGCAGAAAAACGGCAATGATGCTGAGTAACTACAATGGCATGGTATTTATGGTAGAAGAATCGATATTACCATATCCTTTGACTCAGACCGGGAAATTTCGGACTGGATTTTAGTGGTCACGAGAATTTCGAAATATGCCTGCTTTTACGTGCATACCAACCGCTTTACCTCCAGGAAATTAAAACTTGAATGGTCGCAGTAAATGTATTTAATACACGCCCGTCTCATATTATAATTTATTTAATTTTCTAAATAAATGCGTTACTTAACTCTATTTAGATGAATAGTCCTCTACCTAGAGCAAAAGAAATATTACACATTACATTACATAATTAAGGACGAGCTATTTTGTCATTTCCTGAAAATGCAATTTATAAACATTCCTTGAGAATCTCTCTAAATAGAGCTACAACTTAAGCCATACACACTTAAGGTATCTTAAAATCTTTATGTTGCACATACTGACTACTGTCGGACCAAATATATATATAGACCTGGACTAAGAGACTTTCCCTTAAAATTACCTCTGGTTATAATTTAACATTTTATTCATCATTTTACCAATTTACCACCAAACCAATCAAAACATGGAAATTTCCGACTCGGTCATGTTCACACAATTGTGGAACAACGAGCATACCTCACAGGAAAACCAAACTTTTAGAAAAGTGTGGTATATAGTTCTGAAGCTAACTTTACGGTTTCGATATCCGATCTTGATTGACTCAACATTTGATCTGTAAAGTATTCATCCCGAAGGCCGGTTGGTGCCTCACCCTCTCTGCTATCAGCTACAAAGAGATTGCAGGGAGGAATGAGGTTTAATAGGTAGAATGAGGAGTGAGGTAGTACAAACTTTTCTCGGGTCAACACCCAGGTAGGTTCAGGAGACCATGAAGTCCGCAATGGCCATCTCTTCCATCTTCCTCTAATAATTAGCATACATCTCTATAAGAGTGAGGTAGTTTGCCTTTGCTATCCTCACTGATGAGCAAGAATGCTATAAGCGGAACATGCCCACGCAAGTGAAGCACGGTGACTCTATGAGTAACACTTTTCTCGTCAGTACATAATAAAAGACATTGATCAGAGCAAGCATTCATTCAACAACTTTCATTTCAGCACTGCCATGGTCCTTACTGTGACAAAAGTAAATTAAAGAAACTGTTTTCTCTATCCTGTACCAAATGACAAATGAATATATTCCATTCTTCAGGATATGGTAGCAGGAGCTTACATTTGATAAGCATCTCAATTAAAAATCGATCTTCTGCACTGCTGACTGCACCACCCCTCAAGATAACGCAATCTCTTCCGTGGAACGAGCTCAAGTTGAGGAACAAGTTTATAAGGATCCAAAATCGAGAGCGGCAAACACGCTGTTTATTAAGGAGCTCCAAATGAGTAAGAGAGATATCTCGGAGCTCTTCTTTAATAAGCTCCTCGAGACTCAAAACGGTCAATTATCCGAGCGATTCCATAAATTGGCGCTAATGACGGCGGTGTCGAGGGCCGCCTATTTAAGGCGACTCGCGGAAGTACGGCACGGAAATTAAACCACGTCAAGTAAATTGGAGGGGCTGATAAGGAAAGGGGGAGATAAGAAAAATAAAACGGAGTAGATACCTTCGTTATACTCTGCGGTAGTTAGTAATCTCGTTACGTTGGCTGCAAATTCATCCTCTGAGGCGTTTGCGATGAAATTACTTTTTCATGTTATACCTCATTTTTCATGTTATATCCTTACGCATCGCTGTTCCATTCTTGAATACCGTTCTAGCTCCTTAATTCTCGCGGGACTTACCTAGTACGTGAACAATTCCACTAAGATAGATAATGGTATCCAAACCGCAGCCAAGTAGTTAGATGACACCACTTGTATGAAAATTATTGCAACCACTTTTAAAAGAGTAGGGGCTGGTTGGCCTGTTTTTTTTATTTATTTTATATTATTTTTTTGTACATATTTAAACTTATGAAATTATTGCTAAATTTTAGATGCATTCTTACTGAATCTGGATGGCAATTGTTAAACTTGAAAATATGAGTTAAGAATTAAAATATATAATAATTACTGGATGTATGTCGAGTGGGCCAATCAGCCCCTACATCGGGGTAAGTTGGCCCAGAGGATGGAGCACGTTGACCCACACAATCTTTTGATAAGTTAAACTAGTATAACTTTAGGAAATCAAATTAAAACGAATGGTTATCAGTAAAGACCTTAAAAGGCTACAGGATTAGACAAGCAAAAGTGGAGGCAAACAATAAATACATTGCCACATCTAATAATAAATCAAAAGCTTTATGGAAAGTAATCAAGGCTGAGACTCAACTTAAGTCTGAAAGCTGCTTAACAAATATGTCATCTGATGTCTTTAATGATTACTTCACCAATGTAATTGAAAATTTAATTGAAGGCTCTAACATAGAACAGCACAATGTATTATGGTATAATATATTTAATAGTTTAATTAATCCAACTCAAAGTCATTTTACTTAGCACCTGTAACTGGAAAAGAAATATTCAATATAATTGCCTCGTTAAAAACCAGTAACTGCTGTGATATATATGGCATTAATTCAAAGCTGTAAAAAGGAATAGCACATGCTATTGCATATCCTCTAACCAAAGTTATTAATCAGATATTTTAAACTGGAAATTATCCAGAACAATTAAAAATCTCAAAAGTTATCCCAATACACAAAAAAGGTGAGAAAAATGACCTTTCAAGCTACATGCCCGTATCAATAATTCCTGTTTTTTCTAAAATAATAGTGAAAGCATTATTTTCAAGAATAGATTGATTGATTGATTGATCTTATTAGATTGTTCTTTGAAAAGAACAATCTAATAAGTCCCACACAATTTGGTTTCCTGAAAGGCAGAGGTGCCATAGAATGTGTCATGTCGATCAGTGATATACATTGTTCCTTTGAAAGCAATGAAACTACTCTAGTTTCCTTCAGTACTTGTGTAAGGCATTCGACAGTGTTTCCCATAAAAAAACTTCTTTCAAAATTATACTCCTATGGCATAAGAACTACTCCTTTGAGACTCTTAGAAATTTAATTGAGAGGCAGATATCAGTGTGTGTCTATAAACAACAAGCTATGTAGTAAATTACTAGTAAAATATAGAAATAACTATAATGCGTCAGAAAGGAAATAATTTAACAATGACTCAAAGCAAACTAACCGTAGAAGACTGCCCTTCGTTGATGGTTGGCAGTTTAGGTCGATTGTCGGTCGATTATGACTTTGATGCAACCTCGACCTATCGAAAACGGTTAAGAACAATTTTTTTGCTGTATCATTACTCTAATGTATGTTATAATGTGATTATAAAGTAAATTTTGACTGTGTTGTGTTGATCTGATTGATTGTATATTATTGACATGTCTTATGCATACATATGTCGTTGGATAAATAAAAATTATTATTATTATTTAAGATTATAACAAATTTTACAGGTTCGTGTTTTCTTTTGAAATGCTTTTAATCTCGTGATTATTACGATCTTTTGACCTCTGTAACGTATCAAAATATGTTTAACTTCGAAAATTATATTAATAATTGAATAAACTAGACGAATTATACATATTATTATCATTAAAATTAACCTTTCATCGAGTTTAAAAAAATATATAGTACGGGGCAGGTTGGCCCGGGTGGCCATCATGCCCCGTCGTTTCTGGGCCAACCTGCCCCATCGCCATGTTTACAATAAATTCTATTAGTGACAAAAACCAATGAAGCTATTTCGAATGTATGCCATACAGAAATAATTCTTAAACTATGACCTTTAATTATACTACTCACCTGTTGCGCCTAAAGTACGCAAAAGTTAAATAAAACATATTTAACCGACGAGTAGAATTTTACTGAAGCACGCACAAAAACAATTAATCACTACAACTTGTCCAAAACTGCTCCGCCGGCAATATTGTTCCTGTAGATGGAGGGGAACAGAACTAACAACCTACTGATTGATTCCTAGCACGATCTAGCGTTGATTGTATTAAATAACTCGACTGGGCCAACCAGCCCCTATGGCCAACCAGCCCCGGTCTCCCTTATGCCCAAAAATATTTTTTTCAAGTTTATATATTTAAATCAACCAATTGAATATTTGCTGGAAAACTTCACCTAATGACCTGCTAGATCTTCGATTTTTAATTTCATGGCCTTTTTTCAGTCTTAAATTCTGTGTTTTCGTGCCAATTAGACTAGAAACTAAGGGCAAGGAAGTATATTTGTTTAATTTTATCAGTTTCGAGCCTTCATGAAATAAGATATAATTTCGAATAAACTTGACGGAAACAAAATTATTGCATAATCCATTCTTCTCTAGTCTCACTTCCGTTTAAGGAAATTTCTTTCGTAATTTGCTCACAGTAAACCTAACTAGAACAACAAGTATATAGATAAGGAGAGATTCGGAAGTAGAAAGACAAAAATGAAAAGAGGATATGAAGAATCAGATACCATTGTTCTAGGTACTAATCTCGTTACGTTAGCTTCAACTTTATCCACCAACAATATGCTATTTAAGTAAGCGATTAGGATGGGGATAAACTAGAGCAGGTGGATAAATTCTCCAAAGGAGAGATCCGTAAATGATATTTAACTTGCTGAGCACTATTTATTGTGCCACGATAATTAGTTAAGATGAATTCAAAAATATATTCGCAATGTTCCCGTGAATATTAAAAAATTGGAAGAGGACAAAGACATTAAGTACAGCTAAATGAGCACCACTTCCTTGACCATAAAAGCCCTCATTTACAGTTGTGAGTAGGATGAGGCTTGGTAGTTTAGTTGGTTAGAACACCTGCCGGAAAGTGGAAAACCTGGGTTAGAGTCCCAGTAAAGTCACTATTCTACAATTCTTGTACAAACTCCTATTTTTAATTACATGACCTTATTCCTGTCCTTGAATTTTGAGTTAAGGGTTTTTAAGATTACCCGCAGCGTAATAGATAGGATATAGAATAAACTTAACGGAAACGAAGAGATTGCATAATTCTTTGCTTCAATCCCACTTTCGTATAAGGAAATTACTGCCGGAAGCATGAAATGCCTATGATATTAAATAAGAAATTTTTCAGCCAATGCATCTTATGTGAACACAAGTTCGTCATCACAGCCACAATGATACAGTAATTCGGTCGCAACAGCTTACAGTAATCGATGGGCCATATCCATAAACTACTGCCTGGATAATAAATTCACTGACATTTGTCCACTTACAGCTAATATCCCTTTGACACAATGAAGACGAAAAAAGAAAGCCCTAAATTAATCAAACGGAAATTAAAATCGTAAAGCACAAAAAAAACACAGGAGAGGAAGGTTAATCGAAGACCGTCCTTCACCAGAGTATAAAAATCGGTGATCGGACAAACGAGGTGATCGGTAGTAAGGTCTACGAGAAAAGACTATCCTCCATGGACTAGATGGTGTACCTTCAAGTTGTTACTGTTAGCTAACATCCTCTCGCCTTCCTCGTCGAGGTCAGACTACAAAACGATCTTAACTGCATAATATCCCGGTAAGATCGATCACTAATCCCAGATCTGTTTGGCTAAGTGGTAGTAAGTGTAAGTATAAGGAGGAGTTTTGATGAGCTTCTGTCAGCACGAATAAACAGTAATACTTATTCTTGCTTTCCTTAACCACATCAAGACGAAAATACTAAAGCGAAACATAAGTAGACCATTTGGAGAGCAATGTTGGGCTGTAACATTATTTCTCTTATATACACAGTAGGTAATAGATTAACAAATAACAGAAAAGGGTAAGGGCAAAAATCATTTCAACTTCATGTACACAAAGAAAGAAACCACACAGCGGGAAAACAAACATGGAGAGGGGGTGGAAAAATACCTCCGAAAACAGAGTAAAATAAAATATAGAGAAAAATATCATCATCAAGCACCCAGGCGTAGCCAGGCAACGGGAAGAACGAAACAGAGAGAATTGGAGAAGGCTTGAGAAGGCTAACAACATCCGATGTCGGACTGAAAACTCCTAACTACGTATACATGAAGTAATTGATCTAAGGATCGGCCCCTCCAAACCAGAAAGGAACGAACATGACCAATGAACGCATTAAAAAGCGACATAAATTCTCGAATTAAAAAATAGTGACGCAATTATAAGATGTGATGCACGGTATTCGCCGTGGTAGGTATTCCAACACGTCCCTAGATATTCAGATTGAATGTTAATTATTAATTAGTTATATCAATCGATTCTTAGATATGTCTTTAATTAATAAAGAATGGGTATTATTTTTTAAATTTGTGTGCCCTAGAATGTTCAACAGTCTGCCTTGCAGCACGTATGGTCTCAATTCCTTGTCTGAGGTTAAAAGAAATATGAAAAAAATTCAATCAAATAGAACCATTTGTTTTAATAGAGAACCCGTGATGAGCTAGATTTGCCTCAGGGGAACTCGAATGTATATTTTTCTTTCCCTTTTGTGATATTATTATTAAAAAACAGTATCAAATAAAATAAACTATATCATTTAAAAAAATACTGCGCATGTCTTTCGATAATCCTTAAATAAAACAAGACGGTGTGAGAACCAACCGTGTTTTTCACTTACCGTAACCTAAAAGCATACAGATGAAGGACAAGCAAGCGTCAATGATTGCTTAAGAGAAGGACCTTAACTGGCATGGATAAAACTGAATTATAGCTTCAAAGCCTACAGTTAAGTTTAAAGTAACCTTTCTCTGCGAGGCCTGCTTTTTGATATTGCATTCGGATCGCAAATCTAAGACGCGCTCCACATTTCGGAAGTTCTAAAACCGCAAAAAGTTAAGTCTTATGTTAGATACGACAATGTACGGTAGAAGCATATCCATCTAATTTTTTCCTCACCCTTCCACAAATCTTAGCCGTCTTTTCCTTTCTAAAATTTTTGTCGCAGAATCGCCTTGACTTCCCTCCTCATTTCTTCCCAGATTCTCGCTTTTTTATTTTCTCCCTCAATAACCTTCCCACCGTTATTAAATTTAACGTTCGCTTCCACAGGCAGATACAGGGCTTCATAAACGGACGGACTCGAGACGCTTTTGCCCCTTAACCCTTCTTCATTACGAAAAATTGGGAAATTATGCGGAGGGACTTGAGCTTATGAAATTCGCAAGGTATAGCGCCAATGCCGAAATTGCTGCCAAATAATCTTCCAAAGACGTGGAAAGAAAGAGGGCGACAAGCTATGCGGGAATTTTCAAAAAGTCGCTCCAAGATGGGAAGTGACTTTGTTTGTAATTACATTTTCAGTATATGTTTCATATAGTACCATTATACAAGACGCTACAGGGGTTGGGACGCCTGTAGCGTCTTGTATAGTCACATGCAAAGCGCGTTTGTCTTAAGTGAAAGCGGTCCCGGGTTCGATTCCCGGTGGGAGCCTACGTGCGACATGACCAAAGCCATCGAGGTACTTCTAATAATACTACTACTACAAGACGCGACAATGCCAAGAAACATTACTTCTGTGACTTCTGTTACGAGAGGGCATACTGTAAAGAGATTCGATTTCCAAATTATTTCGGCATAAACATAAATCGTTTGCAAAGGACGGTTCTACTGTACTAAGTTAAAGTGTCCTATCTGGAAGTATAACTCTTTTACATAATATGCCAAAACTTTCAGCGCAGCATGAAAAAAAAAACGAAAAATGACGCCGAAAATAATATTTGACGAGCGGCGTTCCAAGCAAAATAATGTTTTGATAACACCTTCAAAACTTGACATAATAGAGAAAAATTGTTTTCATATTTGAATTTAGCATAAAAATCTACAATAGAATATGTGAATTTCATGGTAGATATTTACTACTTGTTCGTCAGTGAAATTATATCGTATTCGATCGTCCAGCATCACAGTCAAGTCGGTACAGTCATTGAACTCGAAATTCCTAAGGAAGCTCATATATGCGTCGAGATCAGTCTAGACCGGAGTAATTACGAACTGAAATCATCCGTAAGATACGATGTAATCAGTCTTATCTCTTCACGTGGGAGACTTTGTAGACATGGGTACGACCATCGTCTTTCAGTACGCGAAGACATGGGGATTACGGGATGAAATCCAAGCGCAGCGGAGAATTCTTCAGAACAAGCGTTTAAATGTCTGATTGATGTGCTCGAGCTTGACAGTGCTGATGCAGAAAACAAAATTAATTTAATAAGCTCGTACGGCGGTATTACCAATAATTTCACAGACGATAAAATCCTTGGAGTTTAGCGATTTATTATTTACGGAGTATTAAGAAAAAGAATGACTTCGTAATTTCCCACACCGTTAATTTGCGACCGGTTTCGCTATGATTGCAAATAGAAACTGAGGAAAACTTCAATCGACATCTAACGATGGTCTCCTACAAAGTGTATTGATAATGCTGTGAATTATATCTATCATCGTTTACAATGCTGTAACTCATTCCAAGGGTTATGCAATAACTGGCGAGAGTAAGTACGGTAAAAGGGAACTTTATATTTTATAAACATTTCTTGAATCATTCGAGAGATGTTTTCGTTTTCAGTAGAGTATTATCGATCACTACTATGCCTTATTAAATTTATCCGCACGGCTGAAAAGCAAGAAAAATCACTTCTTTTATTACACGGGGGGGTATCCAATCAAATGTGGGCAGATTAAAACGACGTATCCTTAAACACGGAGATTTCCATTAGAAACCAGCCTCTCTCAAATCTGCGTTGGCAAGTTTATCCTGCTTTTCACTCTTTTTCAGACACGAATTAATAAAAGTTTTAATTAATCCATCGACCTCCTATAGATTCCTAAATTCCAATCAACCTCTAACAACGACATTTAATCCCTAGCAGTCGAGATCGATATAGATAGAAAAGTAGGGTGTATACAGAATAATGGGAATTCATTTACATTACTGAGCAATACTTATAAGTATCACTGATTTCAGAAAAATATGTTACGAACCTCCATTTTTCATACTTTTAGTGAGGCTCTCCATTATCGAAATTTATTTGGTTGAAATGAGGTTATTCGATCGGATATCGGGTGAAATAATGGAAATATTTCATGTATATCGGTGAGTAACAAGATGAAATATAACAAAATAAAATAAAATTAGAGAATTACTCGCAAACAGAGGATTATTCCCTGCCGATTTGGCTAGCGTGGGTGTGTAATGTGCCTATACTCCGATTTTCTATTTTCAATTAATTATTGCAACGAAACTAAGGCCCATTTACACGAACGCCATTAAAATTTTTCATTACTCCACTTCCTGCAGCACCACAAAAAAATTCCATCAAAATCCCCGGACAAAAGTGAGGGTCTCCCCGAGTTAGCTAGAAAAATGGTGGAAATAATTGACTCAGGAAGAGTAAGACCCAATACAAGTGATCCACAATTACCACTTAATAAACTTTTACAAATCAAAAGACAAAGCTACAAAGGAGCTACACATACAATAAGACGTAGCCATAACTCACAAGTTATTATTATTATTATTATTATATTAACAAAAAGAATCCTATTACATAGCATTACGAGGCCACTAATTTTCGACCTCTCTACAAACCTGAGATTTCGTACAACCACCCCCAAGAACTTCCGAATGCCACGCTCGACTAGCTCAAGACCCTCCGGATATTTCTGGTGTCCGCAAAATCGATCGCCCAATAACCGATGACCTACTGTGTATGAACGCGAGTACACGGGGAGCATAAATGTCATATTGTCTCACTGCTCGGGAATGGATAAAAATAGGTGAAGCAGAACTCCCCTGGGGACATCCGATGAAGAGGCGAAGAAAAGAAGGCGAACAAGGGGAGAAGTTATCGAATGGGGCTTTATCTCGGGAGCAGATGGCGCTAAGATAGAGCCCATAAGGGCCTCCGGGAGGGACGGCGTGATAAGGAGCTTCATCTAATCCAAGGGGGAGCGTAATGACGTTTGTTCTGGTTGCTGGTTTAGATTGAACTCCACGGCCACATTGATTGGATCAGGTAAATTTGGGGAAGATAAGTTATTTAAACTATTTCGAGGGAATTCCATGTTTCTCTTGTGTTATGTACTGATATACTTTATTAGTATAAGTCAGACAGACGCTTAACTCATTCTTAGAAGAATGTACATATAGATTTTCCTTTAGGTAATGTGAATATATTGCGTTTTTTTATTTTATTTTTTTGATCATTTTACAGTTGATATTGATTTTAATTTCTTGTTATTGCATTCACTCTAAAATGGTGGTACAACTGTACGTGAATCTTTTACATAAAGAAATGTGCAAGGTTTTTGTGGAATTGTTTGAGTTGATTGTTCAATGCATACGGTGTTTATAGATTAATCTGTAAATTGTAGCCGCCTACATTGTAAATCAGCGTAGTTCGTAAGCTATTATAGTTTAACCATTTAGCGACGCGGTTTTTTAATATTGTTTCGTATTTTTATTTTATTACATTTCCAACATTGTAAAACCGTTAAATATAGATCGATCTTTATCAATTTAATTATGATTAATTTTATTTTTTTATTATTATATTTGATTTTTTTGCTTTAAGAGACAATCAAATGAAATTAATTCGCTGCATAAGCAAAATATATCATACAACACATCATGGGAAGAAGGAACTCATAATTATCATATCTGACTGATTTATTTTTCTATTAATCTCACTTCAACGCTTTCTTCACGAAGTACTACCCAGGAAGACACGACACGATCAGTCGATTCTATCAAGTTCTTTCCAGGCAAAAACGTTTTCATGAAAGGAAGTAATTCGGGGAATTCAAAACTCTTTCCTTTAAGATATGATTTTTTCCCCTAAATAATTTCGTATGATATTCCCAAACATTTTTTAAATCTCTTAACACTGCGCGGCCTCGGGAACTTAGAAAATTATGTAAAGGAGTTAATAATAACTATTCTTATTACAGTTAAAAGGATGAATTGACTGTTTCGACGAACGCAAGACCTACAAAAAATGTACTTTCAGAAATACCATTACCATTATCTGGAAGCTTCGTAAAATAAGTAGGTATTACTGCGTAAAAAATTTTAAGGGACAATTTAAGTTTTATTTTAGAAAAATTCACTCTATAAGGTGCTAACTAGATCGAAATATCCTGCATGGCTAAATATCTTCCCGTTCGTCGACTTCGTCCTGTTGAAACTTGGCAGGCTGATAACCTTTTTACAAAATGAGAGATGCGGTGACTAAGGGATTAAAACCCAACTTACTAGTTACTAAATTAAAATTATAAAATACCCGAGGTGTAAATCTTAAACTGGATACAAATGAATCTCTCCTCAAAGTCAGCATCTATCTTTGAAAATCATTAAATTGTTATAGATATTAAATAATTATAGAATTCAAAATATTTAATAAGAGACTAAGTACTGAATATTTCATGAAAATAATTACGCAAATACATCAATAGAATATTTTTCAATTACCTTAGTTTTCTCCACAGTAAAAACAACTTAAAATTTTGTTTCAAGGTTCGCTAAAAAATTGACTAATCGTCATAAAATTTGACGAAATACGCTTCCCGTATACTTGAAACATCTAAATACATAGAAATAATTCATCTAACTTTTTTCTCTTTGTTTAATGGAACGATTTTCTCTTAAGAAAAACCAATGCAAAGCCAATATTTATCCCTAACCGTAATACCCTAATATCTATAACTGACACCCTAAGATGAAACCTTTAATCTGGACATCTGATAAAGCCGATTCATCGCCCAAATGTCTCATCAGAAAAAGAATAGTTCAAACCGTAATGTTACAAATAAATCAATGTTTTCAAAGAACCATACATATTGGAGTTGAAGCTGGCCTGAATATAAGGCGAAGCACTTAATTTTGTCACAAAAACAGGAAACACCAATTGATTTGAGTGTAAGCCTAGGGTGAGAAATGCAGCAGCTAATGGTAGATTTCAAAATATAAATAGATACCAAGTAATTGAGGCATCAGTAGGTTACGTGTTTTTAATATTTACTTTAAAGAATATTGGTTAACTAGCTCTGTAAGCGGAAATAAGGATCAAAAATTTACAATTTAAAGCCGACTTCCGACTACGGCAGACTTTTTCTCCTGGAGAACGGGTAAATGGGACCCTCATCCAAGTATACGCCGAGAGGGGCTCTTTCTGCAAAAAAACTACAGAAAAACTCGTGTTTGCTGTATTTTCTTAAGCTATAGCCACCCCTCCCACAAGAATCTTTCAGATTCCTGCTATCTTTCAAACCTCATCGATGATAATTCACCCCCAATTAACGACCTCTCTTAACCTAACCTCTTTGGTATCTTCCTCCCCTATGCCCTTTGCTCTCCCCCGCACAAACAACATGTGCGCTCTTCTGTTTCGGTTCGTGATCTTCCGCATATTCGGCCCAGAATTACGCCGCTCTCTTCCGAAGTACTTTACCTGAGCCTCATCTTTCTCCCGCCAAATCTAATTTCACGCTCGTGAACGCCGTTCCCTCCGTGGCCTGCGATTCATAACCAATTACTCCGTATCTCCCCTCCGCGCCATTTATCCGCACCCACCCTTAGGTGACCAAGTGTCCCCTATATTACGTTCTTTCTACGACCGCTTCTTCCTCTAACGTCCCTTGTAAATTCCTTACGGAATGCACCCATTCCTTCTTAACTCTTAACATGGACTGGAACTGGTACATCATCAATACGAGGGGCAGTCATAAAGTTTTAATTATCAATTCGAAAAAATAAAGCTATATATTTAACTTTTGGTAGGTTTGTAGGTACATGTTTCTAGTCTTGGTACGCATTGCAATCCGTGTGCCACAGTACCATAGCACGCTACTAGAGGAAGCAAAACAAAATGGCGCAGCCCATTGTTAAAGCGGTATATTGTGCGGTAAATCGTTTTCTACATTTGAAGGGGAACAATACTACAACAATTCATGCTGAGTTGGTTTATGTGTACAGCAAGAATGAACCGTTATATGACACAGTGCTTCGACGGTGCAGAAGCTTCCAGTACGGTGAAACAAGTCTGAATGATGAAGGATGAAGTGGCAGACCACCTCTCTGTGAAGAATTGAGAATCGCAACTCAAGTGGAAGCCCGGGTGCTTGAAGACCGGTGTTTCACAATCAAGGCAATAGTAGAAAAAGTAAATATCAGTTTTCAATATCTTGCAAGACATTATGAACATGAAAAAGGTTGCCGTCCGCTAGGTTCCATAGTTGCTCACACCCATTCAACGCCCTAGCTCATTCTGCAGAGGACACAGTGACAAATACTGCTTCTTTGGTACATCGAATTTTGCCTCAACTCCCGTATTCACCTGACATGGCACCCAGTGAATTCTTCCTACTTCCCCAGATGAAGAAACCACTTCTTCTAAGACATTTTCAGAATGATGGAAAGATTATTTTTGATGTGGAATGTTTCCTGAACACCCAAAATGCAGACTTCTACATCCAAGGCCTCTTTCAGGTCATCCACCACCAAATTTCATGGTCTTAGCTTGATTTTTATTCGAGGTAATAATTAAAACTTAACGACTTCCCCTCGTGCATGAGCGTAATACACATACTCGAGTAGAAGCCGACTCGAATGTATGTACGGTATCCGTAAAGGCCTATCAGGAACCCTGAAAAACCTTGCTTGAAAACAGAAATATTTTATGACTACATTTATGATGCACTCTAAATAACGAGATAAAAAATGTAAACAGTCCTGTAGCGATGTAAATAATACTTTAAAAATATAATAATACTAGTTTATGAATATTTTTAATAGTTTCCTATAACTAATTGTATTGATGATGTTATGGATGTTGGTTTAGCTATGTTTTGATCACTATTTCGTGTAAATGACTAATCCAAAGTACAAATGTAAACTATGTGGTAACTGTGACGTTGGGATCTACTTATGTGGTATAAATGTGTTGGAGGGGAATACCGGGGGACATAATTCATGAATTAAATCTTACCATATTTGTGAGTGTGTTCTGTTACTGTTTTTAGTTGTAGTAATGTTGCTTAAAAAACTTTTGTATTTGTGGGGCATTATGTGTTAGAAATTTTGGAGTGTTTGTTTTAGTATTTTTACTTTCTCCCTATACGTAGTATAGAGAAAGTATTGTATTCGCAAAAAAATTCGACCTCCAGATTTCGACGGAAATAGATGTTTTGGGGCCCATAGAGCATGTTTTAGCTATTTTCCCGAACATGTCTGTCTATGTGTCTGTCTGTGGTTAAAAAGTTTGTGGGCGCTCTAACTTAAAAAGTGATTATCCGATCATTTTCAAAATTCATATAGAATTCTCCTAACAATGCCAAGAGTTGATTAGTTTTTGGAGAATATCGCTCAACCGGAAGTTACGGTTTATCCGGAACAAATTTTGTTTCTTAAATATCTCTGTAAAAATGCAATATATGTATATACATTTACACACAAAAGTTGTAGATAATGTACTTTACTACAACTTTTGTATAAAATATTTTTTCTTAACACTGATAGTTTAGGAGTTATTCTTCAATAATGGTTAACCGGAAGTTGTTGTTTACCGAGAAAAGGAAGTTTTTCATGCTTATCTCTGTCAGAATGCAATATAGGTATATACAATTATGGACCAAAGTTGTAGATAATGCTCTTTACTACAAAGCTTGTATGAAACATTTTCCTGTAACACTCATTGTTTTGGAGTTATTAATATATTACCGGCATAGGCTTATGTTTTCAATAATTACGGAGAAAGTCATGTGTTGGCCACATCAGATTTTTTACTTTATTTTTATACTTGAATGCATAGGGGCTTACAGCAGTCTAACTGCAATATATAATACTAATTGACTCGAGTATTAGTATAAGGTGGGAAATGCAGCAACTACTGGTAAATTTGAAATAAAGGTAGATAAAACAATAATACAAAAACTTACAGTTATTACGGACAGCACGTGGTTGCGGAGTGAATTGAAGTTTGAAGTTCAGAAGGTTAGGAGGTCGATATAATGAGGAACGATGTGCAAGGGATAATCTAAATGTTGAGACAAGGAGAAGAGGAAAAACCCTAGTTGAACTGGGTGGAGCGTGATATTAAAACGTCTGTGAAGTATTCTGCCCGAAGGCCGGTTGGTGCCTCACCCCCTCTGACATAAGCTACTAAGAACTAGCAGAGAGGAATGAGGTTTACTAGGCAGGATGAGGAGTGAGGTAGTTTGCCATTGCTTTCCTCACTGAGCCAGAATGCTATAAGTGGAACATGTCCACGCAAGTGAAACACAATGACTCTATGAGTAACACTTTTCTTGGCATTCCGTAAGGAGAGACCTTGATCAGTGCAAATATCCACTCATACCTCAGTATCTTTCATTTCATCTAAGTCATGATCAAGAATTGGGAGAAATGAAAATGAAATGTAAATTTTCTCTATCCTGTACCAAATGACAAATGAATTTATTCCATTCCTCAGAATATAGTATCAGGAATGATATTAAAATATTGAAATCAATTCATGGCAATCAATACGGGACTTTAAAATATTGTATTTGAATGAAAGATCGGATTTCATGAAGGTATCATTAAGGGATATTACAGAAAGGTACCGTATATACTCGAGTATAAGCCGACCCGAATATAAGCTGAGACATCTAATTTTATAAAAAAATATGCATGGGAAATACAGTGGCTACTGGTAAAATAAAATTAGACTCATCCAATCAGACACGTTTGATTGGACAACGGACGGCACGCGGTTGCGGAAAAAATTAACAAATAATTGCAGACAATAAAGTTAGCGACAAAGGATGAAATACTAACATCAATCTGAAACAAAATCTAAAGCGATCGAGGATAAGAAGCTCTTTTAACTACCCCTTCACTGCCTCAGGAGTGATAAGTTTAACTATCTCTTCAATTCTATAAGAATAGTCACATTTCATAAGATGAATGCCAATGGAAAGTTACAAAGTATTCATACATAGATAGATAATGTCCGATAGTTATTTAAAGTTGCGTTATTCGCTCAATCAGCAATATTTGTGTTGGAAGACATACTTTCAAAGGAAAATATCGCTTCCTAATATATATTTTCGAATAAATTTCGTACCTATCTAGACCAAAAATATGATTACTCGCTGAGAGCATTTTAAATTGATCGATGAAAGTGAAAATACCTTGTAAATGAAGATCCTTCTGACGTAGTCCAACCTTCCAGATTCATCCGATAGTCCTTCGAGGCGGAACTGTTGAATAAAGAGGAGAAAGGAATTGTTTTATCACAGTTTGGAATGTATTTTGAATTACCATTAATAATAAGTGACGAAGAATGGTAAGATTTTCCGAGTCTTTCCTTTATTATTCTGAAGATAAATTTCAGAATAGGTAATTAGGAAAACCAAGAAAACGTACGCAACTTTTTATCTTCTTCGTAAATTCGTAGAAAACGACAATATAGTGAACAGTCATTATAATTAAGCCAGAAAAAATGTCTTGATTAACCGCGCCAATTGAGCAATTTTCGAAAAGCTCCTTAAGTTTTTTTCAAGTTCCTTTGAATTCGACTGCATTTATGCAACGAAAGAGACTGACACAACAGTTAAAGATTGAAAGATAGGAATAAAAATATAACGGATAAAGGATACAGGAGAAATATTTCTATCTGGTTATTTCCATCCTGTACCAAAAGAGGGATGCAAAATGCCGTATTTATCTAAGCTATACATTGGATGAGTTCAGGCCTGCCAACCCAAAACGCTGAGCTGAGAACAAAAAATTCAAATGAACTATATAAGTTCTAAAAATTAACGATATTAGCGACAGTAAGAATACGTGAATACTCGACTGCAATGGGAAAAAATGAAGAAATTCGCCTTACTTTTTATCAAATCGGAGAAAAATATTAAGACCATCAAAAACAATGTTTTCGAATTTTAAGTGAATATTGATTGAGGAATCCGGAAAGCATAGAAAATTGACGGGAAGAGGATAGTGCGCATACGAGAATTCGGGGCTTCAATGAGATGAAATACCTGTCTGTTTGAAAGTCGATATTTCCGTTTGTTTGCCAGAATGAATTCTCAGAGACTCCAAAAGCGTTTGTGTAAAAACTGCTGGACGCAATGACAAAAGGCTAACTGTAATCGTAGCATACAGAAGACCAGGCGAAGATTTAGAGTGGTTTAAAAGGTCAAACGATATACTCATTTGGATGAATTCAACTCAAACCGTTCTAATTATACGAGATATCGATACGAGATAACAATACATGAACATGGTAATAGTTAAAATTTTTAATGAATTAATCAAATTAAGTATTAACTGCCGCACAAGCCGTCAGGCTATCTGATATAATTTAATCAGAGAAATGTTTAAATTGATGATTATTATTAATTGTTATTAAAAGAGGAATTCATTAGATAAGATCGATATGGAAAAGTATTTTCTACAGCAAAAATGGTAACCAATGGCTTTGATTCTTATCATAATTTGAATATCTGTGCAAATACTAGTGGACAAGACAAACTCGTGAAGAGAATCTTGAAAACCAAAGTTAACGATTTGATAAAAAAGAAACGAATGAAAATCCAGACATAAAGGGCTTTGAAAAATCACCGCAAGAAGTAAAAGCTAAACTATATGAAGGAAAATGTTACAGTTAATTTATTTATTAACAATAAAGTTAGGTTAAATTATAGCGATAGTTTGAAGCAATATAATGATTCAATATGATAATGAGGCATACGATATAATGAAGGAATATGATGATGAGAGGTGTCCTGAAGATGGCAGCAGTGTGCGTAGCCGAAACGTCGACAGAATGGAGAGACGCTGCCCGGTTGGAAACCCGAGAATACTTTCTTCAATATAATGATTCGAAAAATTTGCATTGAGCGTAAAATTTTAATACGTATAAATATACCAATTACTAAATAATACATGCATATTACATAATATAGCATAATGTATATAGAAGTTCATAATATGTACAATAAATTATGTGAGCTACAGCACTTCTTCGGTATAAGATTTAATTTTATGCAAGCTTTCATTTTATGAAAGGAAGAAAGACGAAATAAAGATTCATGATTTTAAATGGTTACATAGGTGATTCCCAGGTTTTATTGTGACATCGCTTATGGATGTGTCACCTTTCACTACTAGATAGAGGATCTCGCTGCATTTAGATCGGTGCTTCCCGGTGGAAGCTGTTATCTGGACATTTTATTTCCTTCATAACTCCAATTCTAAAACGCAAACCAATTAAATCTGTAGTTAACTTGCTTTTAATTGTAGTCATAAACATTTATCAGCCAACGCAGAAGCGGGATTGGCTCTCGAGGTCGAGCGAATAACTTCCTTGGGCAGTGTTCCATCTGTAAACAACAATACGCAACTCTAGAAAGATCTAACGAGTTAATCTGCCAATCTGATGCTTCGCAATGTTCATAATTTTTTAAATTTGGGCCAACCTGAATATAATCAGTCATCAATCGTTCATAACTAAAAATACGCTTTAACTTATTTAAGGACTATGGTACCAACATCATAAATATTAAATAACATAGAATAAGTAAACTCTATCTAAGTATTAACTCAATTGATTCGAATTGAAAATATACATTTACTTTCGCGAGCACTAGCACAGATATGTTTACGAGTTCCAAACATTGATCCAAATCACGTTTCCCTTGAATAAGTCAAACAAGGCTATACTATACAAGCATGTTATAAGGTATATTATTTTAAATAACTTGCATAATAGTTTACATTGTTTCCAGAAAGTGCAACGGCGTTCCCTGGATATTATTATTACTTATTAGGAGCAATCACTATAAGAGATCTCAATATAAATCAATCTATTTTTATGAGATATGCCGAAAGTATTAATTTCTTTTGAAAGTATGTAGCTAAATTTGATCTTAATGAGATTTAATCGCCATTGCATTGATGAATGAGTATAAATGAGAGCCAGCTCAAACTTTAAAAAAATCAGTAAGAAATGCTAAAAATTAGATACCTTTTTCTCTTTTAATTAAGATTAAGGATCCTTCAAAACAAAACAAAACGGTGCTATTACAATTCGATGTACGTACATATATTAAACAAATGAAATGAATCATTGATGTTAAAAAATCAGAAATTGATGTATAAAATTATTTAAAACATAGAAATATGTCTGTATAATATGTAGATATTTTCTTCCAGTATTCTCAAGAAAGTAATACGAACGAGGGAAGCAAAATATTCCAAATCGATAAAATATAGTATTAATATAATATTTAAATATTTGCATCAGAAAAGAAATGCATCAGAAAATCAATGCATCAAAATTTAAGTGGATCCCTGTAAATGTGCAAAATTGATCATACGCTGCAAATGATCGGTGTTTATTTGATGCTGTATATCTAAATAAACTTTACTCAGCTGTGTACTTGCTGTAATAAGATTCTTATACCTCGGCTTAAAAAATTACATAAAGATGACAATGTCATTGAATCGAGATAAACATTCAGGTAATCATCAATTTCGCGAATGAAAACAATCCAAATATACCTTTGGGAAGTCAAGTTTCGGCAAACGAATGTGATTTCGGAAGGAATAATCTTCGTTAGCTGAGGTGTAAATTTATTCGATTTTTCTCTTACAAAGACTCCACTTTTTATAGAGGGAAATCCTGGCAAAAAATCGGTAACAATTTTCGTTCATTCCCACTTTCTTCTTAGGCCTGATTTCCCCTAAAATCACTCCCTCCTAAATCGCTGTTCTGCGCAGCTGAGTACCACATTCTTTTCCAAGACATTCAGAGACCCCATCTATCGCGACTAAGAGAGCCGAGATCGTCAAAACAAGGGAGACGTCCCGAGTGACCTAATCTAGTTGTCCCGAGGAGAATCCAGGAGGAAAGGGGAGATGGCTTTCCTACGGGAACACCGGCGTCGGAGGAGGAAAGAAGGCTGTCGGAAAGGAGGCCTTCCTGGCGTGAGTCAGGCGGAGCTCCGTTTCGGAAGGAAAGGAAAACCACGATCCAGAGGAGGATGATAGCGGTCGATCGAGAGGATAATAGGAGGTCGTTATCCGTTTGGTTTACTTTCCTTTTGGAATAAAATTAAGGAATTACCCCGAACGACATCGGTGATCGGTCTGACTCAAAGGAAATTAGCCATTTGAACATCAGTAAGGTATCAACGGACATTAATTTTCGTGATTAATACTTTGGGTATAAAAAATAAAATAGGGGAAATTCGATTGACAAGGAGCGTTAATGCTATTTCGAGGAAATTATTTTTTTTACTGATACTCTTCATTTGTATTTAATAATAACAATCATAATAAACAAAAAACAGTAACAAATTTTATAATTTCGTCTCTATTTATTAGGAATGTTTTAGTAATGGAATATTTTAGGAATAGAATGTTTAGTTTAGGATGAACATCCTTACAGTAGACTCATTTTTTATTTTTACCACGCAAACAGCCATGCCTTATCCAGGAATCGATCCCGAGACCTCGACGTAGCAACGCTAGCAGACTAACCACTACCAAGCTGGTTTCCGGGGTATTATTCGAGTTAATTATTAAATCTACGTGTTGTTTGTTGTGGTTTTAGGTTATTTATAAAATTATAGTAGTTGAATTAGTTGTTTGGCATAGTTTGGAATCTAATGCAGTTCATGGACGAATTTGCACAGTAATAATGTTCTGTAATTGTAGGCGCATAACTTTGAAACATTACTGGTATTAGCTATTCATTGTGGAGTAATATAACGTCATTATCTTAATTATAACTTACTGCGGAGGAATAGTAAAAAAATAAATAAACAAGGCGATGCTGCTTATATTATAACATTGTAACGGTTTCTAAATTTGTTATTATAATTTATCTTTCTATGTTAAAGATTAATGATCTCTTTACGACCTTTTGTATTGTCTCAGTAACTATATACAACTTCGTTATTTTAGTTATATTTGTATTTAATAGTTTAATTGATATCTATATCTTACTGTCCTGCATAACGTGGCACTTTCTGACGAGTCTACCTTGATTCAGAAGGCGTGAGTGCTTTGCATATATTTTTTTTTAATTTCAAATCTGGTCTATTAATGAAAAACATAAACGAAAATAATTAACCACTATTTTTATTGATTTCCCTGGTAGCTAAATGTACATACATTGACGTTTCTTTTTCCTGGAAATGTTTACTTCAAGTTTTTCTTCTTTAAAAAGTTTCTCCGACAATAGCACACAAAAAAACAGGAGACATAAATATGTAACTTGCATAAAACTAATATAAAAATAATATAATTATTATAAAAACATAAAAATTTGTTTCCATTCATACGTGTTGCATTTACTTTATTGGCTTCAAGATGACATATCTCTTTGAAAGAAAATATCGGGGTTATTTGAATTTCCCTATCTATTGATTACCTGATCTGTATTCAATTTTTCAAAATACCCTCGTTGAACTTAACAATTGACAGTACCTACTGTAATCACGTACACACCAAATATAAGGAAACTATGCACTCCACTCCATATTCCCGTAACATCATAATTTATTGCGTACTGTATTGTATCGATTTGACTTTTGGCTACAATTTTCATATTTGATTTTATCGTTTTATATTATTATGTATATTAACAATATTAATATATTTAAATATTAACTTGACTATGCTTATTGACACACACATGTACTAAATGTATTTATGTATTTTTTCATATTTCTTCTCATCTTTTAGCTATTACTAACGATAGTTTTGCGTAGGTTTTTCATGCCCCTTTCCTCGTGAGAGTTTTCCAGCAGTTGATAACCTTTTTCCTAAGAATCCCTAAGGTTATTTTCTCAACTAAAATTGTACTCATTTTTTTCTCAAACTGTCTCTTTAAATTAATTATTGTGTAAATTCTGACGACGGGTTGGATGAAATCGGAAACTTTTAGTCTCAGTCTCGCCCAAACAAAAACGTTTTGTTTAACGTTTAATACCAGAGCGAAGGAACACCAACGCTGTTTTATTAACAACAATGAGTCTTCGCATTTTGCCAAGCACCTGCTTCAATCCGGCCATGACGGAGATTTTCTCCCAAAAATCCTACACGTCGAAAGCCAAGGTACTCGCCTCAACTTCCTTGAACAATTGGAAATTGTTTCTCAATGTAATTCCCCGAAATACAAAATGTTAAATGAGCACCTTTTTCCCTCCCACTCCCCGCTGATCCATTCTATCCTTCCCCCTAATGACCAATACCCTTGCACTGGAGACCTCTCTTCACAGACGCCCCCTCCTTAGCCCTTACCCTCGATCCTCTCTGTATATAAAGGCTTCTGTGTATTGTATTTGTACCTGATGATGGCGATCACTCGCTGAAACCGGTCGTCCTGAAATAAAGCTGTGGAAAAAAGTACAACCCCGTCTACCTGATTTTTCAAAAACGTTTTATTATTATTATAATGTATTGGATCGTATCCATACGATATCATTTCCCAAGGATCCTAGTTTCCACGGAAAAACAAATCGGACAACTCCAAGACAAGTCCTCGTTGCTTCCGAATATTATTCAGTCGCTACTGAAGATGGAAGCTTGGCTTCCGAAATATAGAAAAACTGCACCTTCCACCTAGTGGCGTTACCCTACTCCAGTGTCTTTTTTTTGTGTATCATTATTGTTCGTTTCCTATGATCCTCCTCCTCCTATTCCCTCCTTCACCTTGACATTGGTTCTACTATTTTTGTTTTGTCTTCACTTTTGCTTAATTTGATGTCCACTCCACTCAAATATGGAATTCCCTAACTGAAGATTTGAAAGCCATTGAAAATCTTCAAGACTTCAGAACAAGTCTTTACAATTACTAGATGCTAAATGTTTAACCTGACCCATGTTCACGTTAATATGTATAGCCTATATATAATGTAATACTATTAATATGTATTGTATAATTATATGTATTGTATAATATGCAATGTGCAATTGAGTATAGCATATATGTTAATGTATTACCGATACTTCATTTACTATTAGGTACATTACACAACTACTGATATAAATACATCACAGATCAATAATATTTTTTTCCAAGTCGAAATACCTTCTAAAGGATTAAGAATGGAGAAATACAACTACACCTACTGGTGGCAATATTAAGTTAACTTCTTATGCTGTAAAATAAAGCAAACGCTAGTTGCAGTTATTAATTAATACGTTCCGAATGGTTATAAACAATTTTGAGTCCGATTATTATCTCAAATTTCACTCCTAAAAAGGTGTAAAGTGGATTGCAAAGCCCTATGGCTCAGATGCATTGAAAATTCATGAAGTATTGTCCATTATTATAAGTTTAAATCAAAACATTTCACGATAGCACAAATAAAGTAAGCATTAAAAGATTTTTTAAGGCACCACATAATATATAAATATTCATATAAATACGTATGTAAATGCACATCGCTAACTTTGTTGAAGTTTAGTTTAAGTTTATCTCACTTGAGAAGATTCAATTTCGAATTTCAACTTCCAAAAGCCAAGAACGGAATTGGCGTTTATTCTTTGAACAGTACTCCTAATCTATGAAACCCAAGTAAAATAATTTTCGGTCGGTAAGTGACAATTTACGCTTTTTGCAAATTTGATTCTAAATTCACTTTTGTAGATTCCGCTGTGATGAATTACACAAACCGACCGGGGTTTCCCCACGCCGCTGCTTCCGACCAGCATCATTAAGGAAACAATACAACACGCGCTGCGGTGTGATACTTTGTCTGCTGAAATATCTCTTATTATGAGCACACCGGTAATTATAAGAACAGATTTTGAGAAACGGATTTCCAGAAACCTCAAAGGAACCCAAAATGAGTCTATTTTTTGCCGAATATATTCGTTTTTCCACGAATTGCACGTAGATATGGGCTGAAGAGCGCATTTTCCTTGACTTTTGGTACTGTAATAAATCCTACGTAAGCTCAGAATTATTGAAAATATAAGAAATCACTGGGTGAGAGCCGCCAAAAAATAATAAAGATAAAAAACATAAAGATGCTGCACAAAACTTTTGGGATTTATTTTTCGGGAAACTTTTAATGCAAATTCTTAACTTTTCTTCTTTCTTTCAGGTAAGTGGAAGAATTTGACGACCAAATAGTTAAGAAAGCGTCAGTATACGAATCGATCCTTTTAAATTAAATTACTTTGGTAAATTTTATTCGTAAATAACTTTGAAGCAAACAGCGGAAAGTAAATTGGCACAAAAGTGTCGTATGTTAATGATAGAAATTGAGTAAATTCAGAGATATTACTATTACTTTTCTCGGTAAATTAGGAAATTCAAATATCTTTAACAACCTATTTTTGTGATTTTGAAAAATATCTTCGAAAATCTGACCTTGCTACTTTTCACGTGAGAACATATAAAAATATGACAGGGAATAGATGGCTGGAAATATTAGTCTCCTTAACTATATTCCAGGACCTCCGGATAGGATTAATTCCAAAACACAGAACTGAATTAAGCTCTAAATCTCTCTTGTCAATATGCCAGAAGGCTGGGAATATACTATCTTACACCAAAATATATTCCTTACCCTCCTTCAAAAGGATGGCATCAGAAGAACTCTTTAAGCATAAACTGTCGAGAACATACAAACTTCAACTAGGACTTCACTTTCTCTAATCAAACATTATATCTCACCTTCAAGTCATTTTTGATTTCTCTCACGTCAATCTCATTTACCATTCAATCAATTCACGTTCAATTCATTCAATTTCTCAGTTGAATTTTTCCTCGTAATTGCACTCAGGTCAGGTCAATGTCATCAATTCCTTCTCATTCTCTTCACATTAGCTACTACTTAGCCCCAGCTTATGTCACTATGAACCCGATTTATGGACACACATTAGACTTACAGAACAATTAAAATTATTCTCGACTGCCAAAGCGGTCACACTCCTTGCGGTCGACGCTCGGACGCGCAACCGAGCATTTCGAAATTTCCTGAACACATTTACCAACTTTCCTTCAACATTAAGTAGAGAGAATTAAATTAAATATGACTTAATTAACGACGCTAATTGCTGAGGTTCGACTTGATTCCTTTGGTTCACCACCAGATGTCTGCCAGCCAGGAACAAGATTTACGTTATGGATTCACTGTTTCTCATTCACTATAGAATTATAAAGTAATCTTTTTCGGTTAGTCGATTCAAACTTCTAAAAATTTTAAAACAAATAATAATTACATAAGTGCGAATTGAGTTTTTTTAGATTTTCAGCCGTCATTAAGTTCGAAAAGAACTTACCTCAAAAATGTTCAAACATAAACATATAAAGAACAAATTATAAACATTTTAGTTTATAATCGCTAAACCTTAGCCTAAAAACCTTAAGAAGAAATGGAGCGAGTAAATTTACCATTTATATTAATGACTAAATATTGCGATTTTATATCGTCAAGGTTAAACTAATATTTTAAGTAATCGTCCATAGTATCTAATTCTATTGTCTTTAGATGAATTCTGTGGGAAAAACTATGTGACAGAACGGAGGTAATTCTACGCCTTTCCATTGCATATTTTCCAAGATTAATTTATCAGGTTTAACGAGAATTTCAATCCTATTTCTCCTAACGATTTACTTCTTAAGTTGAAAAGCTTCTGCGCTATGCTTACAGACATGCTCTTATATGCTGCAAATAGCATAATGATGTGGAGACATTAAAGGAAAGTGGTGCTACTCTTGGAATGTATTCTGTAAAACAGCGCGATGTTTTAAATTACGAAAGACAGGTGTAACAGGAAGTTCCATCTACATTACAGAAGTCATAAATCACAAAAAATCTGAAGTGTGAATTTTATATTAATTCGCTTAATATTTATGTAGTGATAAGTAAGGAAAATCATGTAGAAAGACATTAACTTGGTTATAAAATTTACAAAAACCTCCTTTTCATAGGGAACCAAAACTTCAATCCCATCAATTGTGCTTTAATAATTCTTCAATTACTTTGATAAAAAGCTTTTGCTTTACTAAGAAACAGTGCATGATCTTATTCATACCGCCAAAGTGAGTCATTTTCAAAGAATTTTCCTCTAATCAAACTGAAGTTAAGTTGAAATTAATATTAAGGACGATTTTTGCCAGCTCTTTCAATTGGCTTTCCGGGTGACGTTTCACTAAGATTTTAAGAATTGTAAAAATGCTATGCGTATTATTCGAAGAAAACAATCATTGAATGATTTCAGTAATGAATATTATTCGTAATGCGGTCAAGTTGATTTTGTGTCTCTTTTAATAATGGAAACTTTCGTGAACGATATGACGTCGGTTGATAACGTTATTGCAGTAAACTTCCGTGGCGTGATTTTTTAATTCGTTGGGAACTGCAGCGATGAAAAAAGAGAACAAAAAATGCGAAAAATAAGAAAAATAATGTGAAGGATTGGGATATTCTTGTCCCTACCGCTCTTTTAGTGAACGTTTTAAGTCTTCAGATGAGTGTTGAATATTACCTAGATTACAAAATTGACAGTCTAAGTTGAATATGAGCAAAGTTCGTAATTAAGGAAATTCAAATAAGCTACGAAACGAAGAAATATATTTCCATGATATTGATGATTTAAATTAAGTAAATAGGTAAAAATAGCAATATAAGATATATTAAAATTATCGAACCCATTATTCTTTTATTATCTGACTTACAATTCCTTGGTGACTAAAAATTGCATTTAAATTTTATTTTGTACTTGAAGAAGGCACAAAATCATGCTTGGCTGCATTTTATGTAAATGAATAGACATGTTAGCGACAAACATTATTATTCTTATATATCTTAATTGTTTTTTTTACTTCCATTAATTAAGTAATGTTAAAAATGTTGGCGACGACTGCCTAGAAAGAACAACGAATTTCTAACAAAAATTGTAAAAAAAATACTCCCGAACTCTACTGTCTAAGACGAAGAGGAAAGAAGAGGAACTGATTTTTTTCTGAAGTAGAACTGGTAGAATCGACGCGATGAGAAAAGAGAAAATCAGACTAAACCAGCAGCTGCTTCTTCACAAAAGACACAGATGACAAGGCCCAAATGATATGGACACATGAAAATAATGGAATTGGCCAATGAAACAAGAGTAGCACATGAAACGGGGATACATAAGAAATACTTCCTCGAAATCTTCTCAACAGTTTCCCAGATTCACAAGGATGCCCTCAAATATCTATATTGGATGGTGAGAGGGAAAATGTTTACTATTTGACGTAATATTATTAATTTATTCTTGTACATATTTTTTAAACACTTTAAGTGTGTAGATGAGTAAGTTCGTTGATGGTCATTATTGATGTTGATGTGGTTGTTATGTCCTTGTTTAGATAGCAACAATATTAAGATTTCTCCTGCTACATAGAAAAAAGGAAATAAAATATAAACGGAGTGATATCAAAAATTAATTTCATCGCTTGGCGCGTCAATTTTCGTTATTGCTATTACTCTTAAATTGTTTTTCGGGTACGGGAAATCAACAGAGGATTGGCAGGTTTTCTTTTGGACTAGGTACTGAGAATATTCCAAATTCCCGGACTGTCCAGATGAAACCGGATGACGACTCTAGATAGACGACGAAAAGGAATGTAGAAGAGTGATGGAGGGGAAAATTGGACCAGAATGATGGCAGAGACGAGCGAGAAAAAGAAAATTTACAGGCTTATAAGGAAACTGACCAAGTTAGAAACTAAAACCCGAATGTGATGACGAGAGGGAGCTGTTTTTTTACGCTAAAATTGATTTAATTCAACTGACTCCGTCATGATTCCCTCTTGGTTTTTCCTCAATTAAAATATTTAAATGGTAAAAATCTTAATGGCTCCTTTTATAAGAACCCAGACGCAAACACTTCGCGTAATTCGGACTAATTAAAGTGAGAATGAAATTAATCCAGCTATATTTCCCTATTTTATCTCGGGCAGTTTCTATTCAAATAAATTCCTATTATTGATGGATTTTATTAACACTCTATACTATATGATAGAGGAGGTTTCAGTCTTAACATTTCACGAGTAAGGAGGTATAAAACTTACGAGCATAAATGCATAAGATTCAAGAACACTTGTTGTCGATGAAAATTGATATATTTCCAAACTGTTTTCAAGCATCTCACGAGATAAAACAACTGTTCACACCTCGTTACATTTAATAGGAAAAAAACTGTCAGATGACCACTGAATTCAGATATTTCCCTAGGATTTGGTAACAGAAAGTTTAAAGGTACAGCATTCACTCCTTTTAAAATTACATTCTCTGCATACGCAGTCGTATGTTTGGAGGCGTATACTTGGACTACAGGCGGTTCGTGATGCAGCTTTTGTTACTTCATTCCGAAATCAAAACATGTGCTTTCTTCAACCAAGTACAACAATAGCTATCTATACATAGCTATGTATATAGGAAGAATCTTGGGGCCATAGATGACCTAAAACAGTTGACCATACTAACTTTACATCGAAAACAGTCGATAACCTGCATAATACAGCACCATGAGACGGAATCAGAGCAAAATGACTTTTTTGAGGATATTCCATCAAATTACTGTTTTACCATTTTATACCATCGAACTTGATTGGAATATAGCATTTGAAAGGCAGAATAGAGGTTGAAATCAATGGCTGCAAGGGAATTGTTAGGGCTGATATTCCCAACCGCAATAAAATTACCAGCATTTAGGGAATTATGTGATTCTTACTCCCCTAAGTAGCTTTCCGTACCACTTTAGCCTTCCAAACCGCGGTTTCGCCAACCACTGCAGTTTTGACAGCAAAGTAGCCCCCCCACGTTGAGTACGAATCAACGTAATTGAAAATCACCCCGAGATGTTCGCCATAAACACACGATCCAGGAAGAAGGGAAAGAATGAAAGATTCATGGGATGGGTTGAAGAGGGTCGCGTGGCGTCCATGAGGACCTCCCAACGGACAGCAGCAGCTAATGAAAAGAAGGACGGAGACAGTGATTCGGACACGAGTCCGTCGCGAGGGAAAGTGAAATTTACGGGCTGTTCGATCGCGGGCTTTAAAGGGGAAGACCGTCTTCCGACGAACATCCAGAGAGCGTCGCGCATTGATCGGCTGTAGAGGCAAAAGTGGGTGAGGCCGGGGATATGAAGAATGCACCGAGGAGGGCGTGCCCAAATAAAACACTCAGCTGCTGCAACTGCATTGCTCGTTTGCGAATCCCTTGGCCTGTAAACGCTGTTTCATCGCAAGTCAGGAATGGCCATGGAGTTGCTTTTCTACTCACCTTGTCGATTAATACCATTGCCTATTCGAAAGACTCCTCCGGTGATGAAACATGTAATGTATTCAGCCCGAAGGGCGGTTGGTACCTCACTCCCTCTAACATCGGCTACCCAGAGCTAGTAGGGGGAATGAGGCTTACTAGACAGGATGTGGAGTGAGGTAGTTTGCTGTTGCTTTCCCTACAAGGCCAGAATGCTATAAGCGGAACGTGTCCATGCAAGTGAAGCACAATGACTATGTGTGTAATACAATTCTAGGCCTCCCATAAGGAGAGACCTAAAACAATGTCATTCTTAAAAGTTACTCATACCTTAATAGATTTCCTATCATCACAGCCATGAACAAGACAGTGATAAAGTATAAGAAACGTGGAATTTTCTCTATCCTGTACAAAAAATACGTCAACTTAACTCACGTTGCGTAAATTATTGTTGAAAATTAAAACTAAACCACAGTCCGCGATTGGAACCTTCATAACTCCAAATTACTTCCACAATTAAAAGTAAAATATTATATATATATATTGAGGGAGGCTTTATTGAATGGAAATCCAAGAAAACAGAATAAATAATAACAAATAAATCCATATGTGTTTCCACATGTATATTCAAACACTACCGGGTTCAGAGGATGCAACTGATGATGGCCGACCTGTGCCGAAACTGGTAGTGTTTGGAATTGCATGAGAGAATAATTTAAAGTGTTGTTTTATTCCAACTCATCCTTACTTCTACAACTCTTCAATATATCACACAACATTTTCAATTTCTTTGAGGACAAGAATCATGGATCAAAAGCGGCAAGAATAGTATTGAGTTTAGTGCACAGAGTTGACAAAATTTCCAAGTGATATTGCTGAGATATAAGCTTGATTGATAGATAAGATTGTAGCATATAGTAACATAAGGTACAAGATTGTAAGATATTCCTGAATTAAATATGATATGGATATTTCCAATGGGATAATTTTAATGGCTCTGTACCGAGACAAAACATGTTGTTTGAGAAAACGACACGAGCGCAATTACTTACAAGGGAGAAAAGGAGAAGAAGAATGAATTGATTGTAGCAGAGAGGGGAAAAATGACCTTTGTGGCTGATAACTAAGTTTATTGATCCTGGAGGTCCGCAAAATCTTATCATTTGGAGTGACAAATTGACGCCGAGTGACACAGCAAGGAAAAAAAATGACACACGAAAAGGTGCCGAATTTGAAAATGGACTTCCACTGCAATGGTATCATAGGACAAATTAGCCAAAAGAAATAAGGGTAGTTCTGACTTCGAGGGAATAGTATGGTAATGATATAAGATAGTATAGAGTAAGTTGCTATATAATATCTTATATTATTAACAGTACATAAGAAAGTAATGCGAGGGAATAGTGGGTAAGATATAGGGATGAGCTGGGGTTTCCTTGACTCTGGTTATCAACGTGAGAAAAGGTGGACCAGCTCACGGAACTCCTCGCAAACAATCGTGCATAAATGCATAAATTACATCTGAATGTGATTCCTTTGGGCTGCTTTAGTTTATAGCCCTCTTGACCCTCTTGGATGCTAAGCAATAGAAGAAGGCTAAACCATGAAATGTCTTTCCCTTTCGAACTCCTTCCGGAAAAACGACCGCCCTCGCAAATCAGCGCCCTGGGCACGCGCCCTCTTTGCCCCGCCCTCGCTATGGGTCCGAACATATCTATATTTAAATTGCCACAACTCTCTTTTGTTGGTCTCCAAGTTTTCCTCCACGAGCAATTCTACTCGCGGATTGCACATTCTTAGAGATCTACCGGATTTGGTCCCATCACTGTTTGAACGAAAATATTCCACATCAGTTTTATAGACTGTCTCTCAAAATCGATTCCCGATTAAAAAAAGCCATCGCTCCATAATGAGAGAATCACCGGAAAGAATCTGAAGATATTATTACGTAGATATTATGCACGAAATGATAAAGAGTCACTCATTGAATGAAACCATGAAAAATCATGACAGTTCTTGAAGAAAACTTTTGATCTTAGGCAGATATAGTTCGAGACAGTTCAGTATCCTTTTTCTCATTAAAATAAATTCCACCGCAGTACCGTTGCTTAACTTTGTCCGTTGTTTTACGTGTAATATAAACAGGTTCCTGTAGAAAATAGCATGACTAGAAAAAAATTCGAATAGTCCTGCTTTTGATCAGTACGGGTTTATAATTCTATTATAATTTTAGAGAAGATGTGCAAGAAAATTCGTAGCCTACCACACAAGAGAAATCAAGGTAACATCATCCGGAGAGATAATAACTATGATAGTCTACAGGTTACATGCGAAAATCAATAAAAACTATGGTACCTGCTGTGAAATTAAACGACACACAATCGTCTCGCTTTTGGTAACGTCATTGTAAGCGATTTGTTCCTACTTTAATAATAGAAGATTCCAGACTTCACTACGAAAATCGATTTCCTGCGAGTCTCTGGGAGGTTAATGCCAACACATGACAGTTAAAACTAGCTCTCGTGAAAACACGAATTTCGTAAATGAAAATTACTGGCAGACTTATAACTCGAATAAAAAATGTCATTGGAATTATGTTGAGTAGGACATAACAATTGTAAATGAGTGAAAGTGTGTAGTAAATTCGATTTGAGTTTTTTAATGCTACATGAACAAGGAAGTGTTTGAAAGAACGAAACCTGTCGAATGGATGAGAGGAAATAACTAAAGTAACTATGTACTATAGCAAACCTTTACTCATATACCTTTGCTCCTATGTCAAACGGAATATTTTTACCCACATATCTGAATGCATTTCCCAATTTACCTGAATACATTAAATGATATGGCGTTTAATTTGGTAGATAAATTTCTCACCGGCCAACAATTTTAAGAACTTTAACCTGAGTGCATTGAACATATTAATTTCTGTATGGGGAATATGAATCTAAATTTGATAGACAAATAATGACAATGACCAATTTATTGATTAAATTTTGAGAGGCACTCAATATTTGCGATTACAAATAAAATACGCAAGTATATCTAAAAAATTTTACCGCCAACCCAACATAAGCCGGAATACAATAACACCGACAGGACACTGACCCCAGCGCCGGGAAATGTACACGATCTCAACTGTTTGAATGAGTAAATATGACATACTCGAATCTTACATTAAACATTCAAATACTCTCCACTTCCATGCAACATTGTTGAGAGACATAAACAAGAGTAAACTAGCAGAGGAACAAATATAGGAAAGAGACTGACCTACATGCGAGGCCAATTGACAGAAAAATTTTAGCAGAGAAGTTTCCTTACCTTCCTGGAGCGCGTGAAGATATTAGGTGAGATAATTACCGCTTGTCAACTAGTAACACAGTCAAAAACATCACAAACATTACGCAATACAAGGAACGACTTCTCACGTCTCACAAGTGCAGTAGCTCAGCGAGAGTACCTCCCACCTGGCGGCTTACGGCGGAACCATTTGAATAAAAGACGGCAGAAAAGGTTCCGCCGTAGAAACGTATCTGTAGCAGACGATTTGTGCAGCAATCCACTAAACTTTCAGGTTTTTCGCAAATTTCAGTGACTTCCTCAAACTTCTTCATTCGTAGGAAATGAGAATCTTTATTTGGGATTACTATAATACACACGTAACGTAATTTATGTTGGAAACTGATAACAAAAAGGAACAATTACCAATTTGCGAGCGGTCCGCGTGTAAACTTAAGGAAGACTCTGCTCAAGAAACTACGATAATTTCACGAGGAAGTTGTTAAATGCACTATGATGAGGACATAAATTTACAATAAGAACGTATTACTAAGAATTATTTAACTATCTGATAAAAATCAGAGGATTGCCATCAAAATAGACAATCTTTGATTTTTCGAGAAAAAAATCTCAAATTGACATATAAATGAATTTTAAAATTCTTAGCCGCATGGTTTGATGACTTACGTAAATGAAATAGTTATGAAAATTTTCCATTTGAATTCAGAATATAAACACTTCATTATATTTTCACTTAAATTGTTAGCCTCATATGTCAAAGATATAGATAACGAGAGGTAACGAATATTATGAAGTTCTCATAACATCAAAATGCGTAGAAGTAAAGGAGTTTGAAAATATCAGAATAAAAAAGATATAGGTTTCATTGTAAAATTTTTATTTTCCTCAATAAATTAACGTCTTTTCTCAAAATATATCGAACTAGCGAGAAATATCCGCTAGTTCGAAAACATAGATGTTCGATAAATAGTGTATAAAATCTATTAAAAATTTAAATATATAAAATAAATTAAGCACTTTCTATCAGTGACAACATTTGTAAAAAACAAGTCACAGAATTAAATAGAACAATAAATAAATAAATAATTAGAGAGATATTTATCTCTTTACAAAAATAAATAGTTTAACAAAGAAAATAGAGCATAACGCACAAATATCCGTTCAGGAACCAACTTCTCGCCGACAAATACGCCCAAGATTTTCCCGGACTCAGACCAGCTGAAAGTCCGGGAATATACGAAACTTGCACATCCGTAAAACCGTTTCATCTACAATCCTATTGCTCGGTCTATATCATAGTTATTCATATAACATGTCATTTAAAAATTGAAATAAATTACTTCATAAATATTAATAAATAACGTTAACACTCACAAAATTTGTAAAAAAGCAAATAAATAGCATTCGGAATCCTCGAATAAATTAGAAACAACTTCTCCATATCAAAACAATAACTTAGGGTTACTCTCTTTAAATGCCCTTCTTGGGAAGATATCACCACTGACTTTTTGCACTTTGGCTAGATTAAAAAAATATTTGGACTTGAGAACACTTGTGAGAACGATGCACTTGTCTTCACACGACGGTTATAATATCACAAACATCGCTCCACTACTGGCCTGGTTGAACATAGGAGAGATGGTCGCACATTAAAGAATGTCGGGTTTGACAGTCACCAATTCCATGGCTCCAACGTTCGCGCACACACAACCGGTGTAGAGGGTGTAAGGCTCCGGAGCGTCCCTTCCAAGATATGTAACCTCCAGCTGCTGCGTTATCTGCGTGCACCTCCTGTCCTTGCTGCAAGTGCACTCCTCACCGGGGTTCTGGTGGCACCGCACGTTCCTCAGGATCTTCGGGATTCGGTTCTCGTTGTAATCCATAGTGATCTTCCAAGGGCAAAGAGTCGAGTTAGAAATAACCACTGTTTCTTTGTTCTCCACCCTGGGTTCTTTAAGCTCCTGGTGATCCTCGTGGCACGTTATGGGAGCTGCCCACGATGCCGTGAGAGAAAACAACACGGCAACCAGCACAGCTGGCACCGCTGAGAAGATGAACTTGGCCATGGTAGGAGAAAGTGTTTTTTCGTCGGTCGGGAGCGGAGTTTGTAGTGAGGAGTGACCCGTTGGGTTTAGTCGGCGGTGAGTGAATGGACTGCCATTGAGGAAGGTTGGCGTTTTATACAGGCGCGGTTGAGGAAAGAAATACCCGCGAAAGGGGAGGCACGACATCGACCACCCTCAACATGACCATTTCCTCCATCGAAAGCGAAATACCGGAAAAAAATTAACTCACGCTGTTGAACGTCTAACGTCAGTTAGGGTGATCCCCAACACACATTTTATAGAAGGCAAATGCATTTTCGTGCTCGCACCTCTTATTCATAATGAAATGTAACTAATGCTATGAAGCTCAGATAACATCAGCGGAGCGTTATAGTCGAAGGTGTCATAATCTTTTGATTAATATGATTCAGGCTTTATTGTAAATTTTTTATTTTCCTCAATATCTTAAAGTCAACAATGCGTTGTAGTCGAAGGAATTAAGATCGTAGGAATAATAAGATTAGGGTTTCATTGTAAAATTTTTATTTTCCTCAATAAATTAACGTCTTTTCTCTAAATATATCGAACTAGCGATAAAAATACGCTAGATCGAGTACACAGAGGTTCGATAAATAGTGTATAAAATCTATTAAAAATTTCAATATACGAAAAAATTAAGAACTTTCTATGAGGTACAAAATTTAAGTAAGACAACTCACAGAATTAAATAAATAGACAGATATTTATCTCTTTAAAAAAATTAATAGTTTAACAAAGCAAACCAAGCCCAATACACAAATATCCATTCAGGAACCAATTTCTCGCCGACAAACCCGCCCAACACTTCCCCGGACTCAGTCCAGCTGAAAGTCCGGGATTATAGGACAATTAATTAGCTGTATAACCTTTCTTTCTACATTCATATTGCTCGGTCTATCTCATAGATATTCTCATATCATGCCATTTAAAAGTTGAAATAAATTACTTCATTAATATTAATAAATAATGTAAAAACAAACAAAAATCGTACAAAGTGAATAAATAAGGTTCGGAATCCTCGAATAAATAAAAAACAATTTATAAATATAAAAACAATAACTTAGGGTTACTCTCTTTAAATGCCCTTCTTGGGAAGATATCACTTTGCACTTTGACAAGATTAAAAAATATTTGGACTTGAGAAGTTTTTCGATATTCTTATAACATGTCATTTAAAAGTTGAAATAAATTACTTCATAAATATTATAAATAATGTAAAAACACACAAAATTCAGGCTCCCTGATAGTCATGTGGAAAGCGCTGTTGCCTTTGGTGAAAGCGGTCCCCGGTTCGAATCCCGGTGGATGCGAAATGACCTAAGCTGTCGAAGCACTTTTAGCGATACTACTACTACCACAAAATTCGTAAAAAACAAATAAATTACATTCGGAATCCTCGAATAAATTAGAAACGACTTTTCAATATCAAAACAATAACTTAGGGTCACTCTCTTTAAATGACCTTCTTGGGAAGATATCACTTTGCACATTGACAAGATTTAAAAAAATATTTGGACTTGAGAACACTTGTGAGAACGATGCACTTGTCTTCACAGGACGGTAATAATATCACAAACATCGCTCCACTACTGGCCTGGTTGAACACAGGAGGGATGGTCCCACATTAAAAGATGTCGGGTTTGACAGTCACCAACTCCATGGCTCCAAACTTCGCGCACACACAACCGGTGTAGAGGGTGTAAGGCTCCGGATCGTCCCTCCCAAGATATTTAACTTCCAGCTGCTGCGTTATCTGCGTGCACCTCCTGTCCTTGCTGCAAGTGCACTCCTCACCGGGGTTTTGGTGGCACCGCACGTTCCTCAGGATCTTCGGGATTCGGTTCTCGTTGTAATCCATAGTGATCTTCCAAGGGCAAAGAGTCGAGTTAGATATGACCACGGTTTCTCTGTTCTCCACCCTGGGTTCGTCAATGTCCTGGTGATCCTCGTGGCACGTTATGGGAGCTGCCCACGAAGCCGTGAGAGAAAACAACACGGCAACCAGCACAGCTGGCACGACTGAGAAGATGAACTTGGCCATGCTCGGAAAGTGATTTTTCGTCGGTTGGAAGTTGTGTTTGTAGTGAGAAGTGGCCTGTTGGGTTTGATCGGCAGCGATTGAATGTGCTATCATTGAGAAGGGTTTCCGTTTTATACTATAGTCGCGGTTGCGGAAAGGAAGATCCGTGGAAGGGGAGGCACGACATCGGCCTCCCTCACCATCACCATTTCCTCCATCGGAATAGAAATACCGGAAAAAAATAAACTAACGCCGTAGAACGTCTTATATCAGTTAGGGTGATCCCCAACATATATTATCTGAAATTCCAAATGCTTTTTCATGGTCGGACCTCGTATTCGTAATGAAATGTAATCAATGATATGAGCTTTGATAACATCAGCGATGCGTTATGGTCGAAGGAGTCATAATCGTAGGATTAATGAGATTTAGGTTTTACTGTAAAATTTTTATTTCCTCAATAAGTTAAGTCTCTTCTCAAAATATATTGAACAAGCGAGAAAAAACCGTTAGTTCGAGTACACAGAGTTTCGATAAATGGTGTATAAAATATATTAAAAATTTAAAATGTAATATAAATTAAGCACTTTATATGAGGGACATCATTTATAAAAGGAACTCAGTATTAAATAGAAAAATAAATAAATATATAGTAGAAGAGATATTCATCTCTTTAAAAATTAATAGTTTAACAAAGCAAACCTACTCAAATATATTTTCTTACCATAACACAAATACCCTTGACAACAATCACTGGGCCTAACTTTTCCTTCGTTGAGTCGCGATTCCTGCCGCTTTTGGTTCCAACTAGCTTGACTTCGCTCGAGGTTCACACTCCAAGTTAACCCCTTTAGACGTCGCGTTATTGGTGAAGAGCGGTGAGGGGAAAGAGGGGCATACGGGTTTTATACATTGGACAGCCGACGAGAATGGCTTCATGGGATTTTCGGAATTTTTTTAAGGCACTTCCCGGCCAATTAGAGAGTTGAAATTCGGGAGATCGCTGGAAACCGTGCATATCCAACGAAAACTACAAACACACTCTCGAAGATTATCCTTGGCTCGACGCTAGGCAAGGGCAAATATTCCCCTTTTTAAAATGCATTGCCTCGATTTTAAAGTTTTTTTTTAATGCCTTCCCGATAACATGGAAAGTTAAAACCCAGCAAGTGAATATAGATCATAAATACATTACATATACGCTGTATAACGTTTCCCTGATGATCCTTGGTTCGATTCCAGAGCACCATTTACAGTCCTCTATTCACTGCAAAAGGGGATAGTGGAATCTTAGTTTAGGATCATACCGGTATGATATCGACATAAAACTTTAGATTAAAAGCTATATAATGGCTACTCATAATACGGTGCAATATTGTGAATTTACGGTGTTCGTTTGTATCCAGTCTAAATATTCGGTTAAGTTGTTTTGGTTGCTTGTGGCTTATTCAGTACACAAACCTACTGCGTTACGTTCTTGTGAACAGATTTTCTCGCTCTTCACGATGACTAGTGTCCAATTACTGAAATATATTAATAGTTCCTCTCTTTCTGTTGAAGAAAAATGTGCAATAAAAGGAATGATAGATCTAAAATCCTAAGGAGGTCTACTCCTTTGTTGAACCTATCTCTGAGTCAGAGTAAAAGATACTGCCGAGTGTTTAAGCAAAAATATATTAGAGAAACAGTTGGATTTGTGGCTGTGACTTTTCCAATAGGCTATAATGTTTCCCTTGTTTGCTCTATGCGAAAGACAAGGACGAGATCCGGACAAAAATAGGTGTGTTCAATTTAAGGCATTTATCTCAAAAAATTACAAAGCATGAGGAATCTATTGGACACAAGAATGCCAGTTTGGATCATTCAGTTTTGGGTAAAACGTTGATCAGAAATACTTCAACCTTGAATAAAACAACGTAAGGTAACTGATTTGCATTCTTATGATTATATTTGATTTATCAACAAATAAATGCAACTTAGTCAAAAGGTAATTCGATTTTTTTAAATAAATACGAAGAGATATGAAACGAGAATTAAAAAAAGCTCAATTTTCTTGAATGTGGGGATTTTGTGCAACAAAGTCATACATTGATTCAACCCGAAACATTTATTTTCATATTTCTATTGCTTTTATCCGCGGTTGTTGTGAATTATCCTTCGTCCATGAAAGCAGAGGCAATATTCCAGTACGCGCCACAATATTCAACCATATTCGCAGCCACTTAAAAAAATACGGCTTTGAAGTGAACCCCTACTACTGTTCCAGCTACTGTTTTATCTGCGTGCGTTTGATATTCTCAGATATTTGCAGGATGAAGATTCCGACCAGAAAATGAATAAGGCACAGAATCGAGTGGTTTGGAGGTCTTCAGCTGGAAACTGTCTCAGGGCAGATTTACCTTTACCTATGATGACGATGTTGACCAATTTTCCTTGCTGCAGGCGCACACCTCAATGGGGTTCTGGCGGTACCCCACGTTCCTCAGGATCTTGGGGATATGGTTCTTCTTGTAATGCATAGATGTCTTCCAAGTGCAAAGGGTTCTGTTAGGTATGACCAAAGTTTATTTCTTTTCGACTCTGGGTTTTAACGAAACACTCGAGGTGATCCTCACGGCATATGATAGGAACTGCCAACTAAGCCCTTAGAAAAAACAGGACCGCAAAGCGGCTTTTATAGTGAGGAGAGAACTGCCGGGCTTGTTCGGCAATGAGTGAAAAAATAAACTCACGTTGTAGAACGATTCACTCCGTTAGGATGATCCCCACAACACTTTTTCCAGAAGGCAAAAGCATGTCCGTCGTTGGAACTCTTAATGACATTGAAAGGTAACTAAACTTATGAAACTGTCATGGCAACGACGCGTTATAGCAGAAGGCATATTAATCGTAAGATAAAAGAGATTTAGATTTCATCGTAAAATCTTTATTTTCCTCAATATGTTAAAGTCAACAATGCGTTGTAGTCGCAGGAATCAGAAAGGTAGGATTAAAAATATTTATGTTCCATTGTAAAATTTTTATTTTCCTCAATATATTAACGTCTTTTCTCAAAATATATCGAACTAGCGATAAAAATCCGATAGGTTTAAGAAAGACAACTCACAGAATTAAATAAAACAATAAATAAATAATTAAAGAGATATATATCTCTTTAAAAAAATAAATAGTTTAACAAAGCAAACCGAGCCCAATACACAAATATCCATTCAGGAACCAACTTCTCGCCCAACACTTCCCCGGACTCAGTCCAGCTGAAAGTCCGGGATTATAGGACAATTAATTAGCTGTATAACCTTTCTTTCTACACTCTTATTGCTCGGTCTATCTCATAGATATTCCTATAACATGCCATTTAAAAGTTGAAATAAATTACTTCATAAATATCAATTAATAATTTAAAAACAAACAAAAATCGTATAAAATAAATAAATAAGTTACGGAATCCTCGAATAAATAAAAAACGACCTTATCAATGTCAAAACAATAACTTAGGGTCACTCTCTTTAAATGCCCTTCTTGGGAAGATGTCACCTTGCATTTTGACAAGATTAAATAATATTTGGACTTGAGAACACTTGTGAGAACGATGCACTTGTCTACACACGGCGGTAATAATATCACAAACATCGCTCCACTACTGGCCTGGTTGAACACAGGAGAGATGGTCCCACATTAAAAGATATCGGGTTTGACAGTCACCAACTCCATGGCTCCAACCTTCGCGCACACACAACCGGTGTAGAGGGTGTAAGGCTCCGGATCGTCCATCCCAAGATATGTAACTTCCATCTGCTGCGTTATCTGCTTGCACCTCCTGTCCTTGCTGCAAGTGCACTCCTCACCTGGGTTCTGGTGGCACCGCACGTTCCTCAGGATCTTGGGGATTCGGTCCTCGTTGTAATCCATAGTGATCTTCCAAGGGCAAAGAGTCGAGTTAGAAATAACCACGGTTTCTTTGTTCTCCACCCTGGGTTCGTCAATGTCCTGGTGATCCTCGTGGCACGTTATGGGAGCTGCCCACGATGCCGTGAGAGAAAACAACACGGCAACCAGCACAGCTGGCACGACTGAGAAGATGAACTTGGCCATGCTCGGAAAGTGATTTTTCGTCGGTTGGAAGTTGTGTTTGTAGTGAGAAGTGGCCTGTTGGGTTTGATCGGCAGCGATTGAATGTGCTATCATTGAGTATGGTTTCCGTTTTATACTATAGTCGCGGTTGCGGAAAGGAAGATCCGTGGAAGGGGAGGCACGACATCGGCCACCCTCACTATCACCATTTCCCCAATCGGACTAGAAATACTGGATAAAATAGACTAATGTCGTTGAACGTCTAATATCAGTTAGGGTGTTCCCCAACCTATATTATATGAAATTCCAAATGCTTTTTCGTGGTCGGACCTCGTATTCGTAATGAAATTTAATCAATGATATGAAGCTCTGATAACATCAGCGATGCGTTACAGTCGAAGGAGTCATAATCGTAGGATTAATAAGATTTAGGTTTTACTGTAAAAGTTTTATTTTCCTCAATAAGTTAATTCTCTTCTCAAAATATGTTGAACAAGCGAGAAAAAAACGTTATTTCGAGTACACAGAGTTTCGATAAATGGTGTATAAAATCTATTAAAAATTTTAAAATAAAATATAAATTAAGCACTTTCTATGAGGGACAACATTTATAAAAGGCAACTCAGTATTAAATAGAACAATAAATAAATATATAGTTGAAGTGATATTCATCTCTTTAAAAATTAATAGTTTAACAAAGCAAACTGAGCCAAATATACATATATCCATTCAGGAATAATAAAAGGAAAATTGGGACATGGCTGTTAAGGAATTAGAGGTATAAAATCTCCAATAGCCATTTTAGTTGGCATTCCGCATCTCATTTTCCCGGTATTCCTTGTAAACAAGAAAGGAAGTTGCAATAAATTACTTCAGGAATATTAATAAATAACGTAGAAACACACAAAAATCGTTGTCTCTCGGAAAGTACGATGCCCTTTCTAGTTTTCTCGGAATACGAGGGAATGAGAAGAGGAATGCTGACAAAAACGGCCTTTGGAGATTCTTAACCTCTAAACCCATCAGAAACCAACTCGTCGACAAACTCGCCCAACACTTCCCATGATCCAGACCAGCTGAAAGTCAGAGATTATAGGAAATGTAATTAGCAGTAAAACCTTTCTATCTACGTTCTTATAGTTCCGTCGATCTCATCGATATTCTTATAATAATAATAATCAATAGGTTTTTAAATGTTGAAATAAGTTTCTTGATAAATATTAATAAATAACGTAAAAACTCTCAAAAATTGTAATAAAGCAAATAAATAACATTCAAGATCCTCAAATAAATTAGAAACAACTTCTAAATATCAAAGCAATAACTTAGGGTTACTCTATTTAAATGGTTGTGTTGGGAATATATCACCACTGACTTTGCGCTTTGTCAAGATTAAAAATATATTTGGACTTGATGACTCTTGTGAGAACGATGCACTTGTCTTCTCACTGCGGTAATAATATCACAAACATCGATCCAATACTGGCCTAGTAGAACACAGGAGATGGATCTTTACGGGTTGTCCGGCTTGACAGTCACCATCTTTATGGCGCCAACCTTTGCTCATACACAATCTGTGTGGTGGGTGTATGGCTCAGGCTCGTCCCTCTCAAGATATTCAACTTCCAGCTACTGTTTTATCTGCGTGCGTTTGATATTCTCAGATATTTACAAGATGAAGGTTCCTATCAGAAAATGAATAAGGCACAGAATCGAGTGGTTTGGAGGTCTTCAGCTGAAACCTGTCTCAGGACAGATTTACCTTTACCTATGATGACGATGATGACCCTTTGTCCTTGCTGCAGGCGCACACTTCAACGTGGTTCTGGAGGTACCTCACGTTCCTCAGGATCTTGGGGATATGGTTCTTCTTGTAATCCAGAGATATCTTCCAAGGGCAAAGGGCCCTGTTAGGTATGACCAAAGTTTATTTCTTTTCGACTCTGGGTTTTAACGAAACACTCGTGGTGATCCTCACGATGATAGGAACTGCCATCAAAGCCCTTAGAGAAAACAGGACCGCAAAGCGGTGTTTGTAGTGAGGAGTAACCTGCTGAGCTTGGTCGGCAATGAATGAAATAAATAAACTCAAATTGTAGAATGATTCACGTCATTTAGGATGATCCCCACACAATTTTTCCTAACGGCAAAAGCACGTCCAGGGTTGGAACTCTTAGTGACAGTGGCGCAGCGAAGGGGGTGTTTTAGGGGTTCAGACTCCCCCCAAGAGTCAAGTCCTATGACTAGCTCTGTACTTTTACTTCTGTTGAAGAGTACAAAACCCCCCTCGCTGATGGGGGGTTATCACGCAAGTCTTACAGATACATTGCTTGAGAAATTCAGCGAAATCTTCACGTACCCGTAAATATGGCTCCGATTTCAGTTAAGATGATCTTTTCGTTAGCAGAGTAGGCCTAGAGCCGATATCAATGGGGCACTAGGATACGAGTGTTACGCGCACAATGTTCAACGCATGCACTTCTTAAGCCTATCCTTTGGTTAGATAGCTCACGCCATAGGATAAGATTCCCATGAGAAAAATTCGAAAGTGTTGATTTGTTTACTCCTCGAAAAAATACAAGGGAACATTCGAGATGTAAGTCGAAACTTGCACCCTGAAAACAGAGATTAAGATTACGTTTGAGGGACATACAGGTTGATAAAATGCTCAGTTAGGTCTTCTGACTGTGACTGATTTAAGGGTGTGGATGCAAAGCTATGCTCGTGAGTAGTGCTTTTGAGAATTCCACAGTGAACAGTTCGAAGGAGAGTTAAGTTTGAATTCCATAAGGTATAGATGGACATCCGGAAATTCTTTTCACAGTCCACTAACAGCTCGAGGCCGCTATCGGAAAAGAACGTAAGTTAATGGCTATGTGTTTTTTGGAAAAATAACCATTATTAGATGCATAAATTAGGATTTTCTTATTTTAGGACTGTTATCAGAGAGCACATCTCAAGATGAGATAGCGACAATTGCAAAGCTACTTGTTCCTTTATTAACCATTGTGAACGATTAAAAGTGTGCACAGTAGACTCTTCATCACTCGGGATGATAGAAAATATACTGATCTTAATTTGATGTATACTTACAAATCTTTTTTGCCAACCGAATTTCCGTAGAAATTTTAAAATGTATTGGAGCAATAAAAGATATCAGTAAAAATTTATTTGCGATGCTATTATTAATAATATACCATTTTGGAAGAAAATCAGTTAGCTGAGAGGTATTATACCCTAACTTTCCACATATGTTACGCACATATTTATCGGAACTTTGACTTAATGACTTGAAATAAAGTTGATAAACTTTTAAAACTGTGACTTAAATTCTTCAGCTTCCTTTTCGATGCAGCCAATTTTTTCTCTGGCGATAGAATCCTACGAATCTCATGACTTATCCTGTAAACCGCGTGGTCATGCAATGCCCATTCAAAATTTCAATTCATGGAAAATTTTTGTTTTCTTTGAACACTCAGTGCGTAAGACTGTGTTTGCATCAGCTCTCTGCTGGTTTAACCACCTATTACTTAGTTTTAATAATTGTAAGTTAACTTCTTCATTTTTTCACCTTGGTGTGTGACTTTAATTCTACAAGTTCAATTATAATATCAACTACAATCAAGTGTCTACTGCAATTTTAATGCAGCCGCATTTTTAATTTTCGGTATGTAACGTATCAATCTAATACTTAGCTAATAGTTAAATAACGAAATCATGCTTAATTGTAAGCCTGACAGAAAATTTCATCTGATATAAATGATATTTTGTTTCTTATACAAACCTTGTGTAATAAGCTGTATATATATACTTCATATCATTATTTTTATACATTGATGGCGTTTCCTTGGTAGGCGATATTTCAATTAAATTCCAAAATCTACTGATGATATAGTCAAATAACGAATGATGATGGAATAAGCATGGGTGCGCCAGTGTGGGGGAACTAATGAGTGGATGTTACGTTTTATATCGCAAGCCAAATAACCGTAACTATTTTTTCCCTTCCCACGCTTTGCAACCTTTTGGAAGAAAGAACTCTCGAAGACTCGGAAAGTTTATATCTACAACACTAAAAACTTCACCATAGAAAAAATGAGTTTTTTGTAGATGTTGGACAAATACAAACCAGAAATCCAAACAACATACATGATAAGTTTCAAATTGTTCGCTTATGTAAACTACTATCTTGCAAAGTGTAATAAGTTGGACACGTAAGCGTTAAACTCCTCTAGTTTTCAATGCATTCAGTTATTGAAAGCATTGACATATCTTGTATTAAGTAGAGGGCATGAATATACTAGCCCCTGTAAAGTAGGAATTTTATCGTTTTCTCAGCCGTGGAACCCCCCATAAGTAAATCCTAGCTGCGCCACTGTTTAGTGATAATAAATTGTAACTAATATTATGAAACTGTCATAGCAAAAAGGATACGTTTTAGTAGAAGGCATAATAATCGTAAGATTAAAGAGATTTAGGTTTTATCGTATAATTCTTATTTTCCACAGTATGTTTAAGTCAACAATGCGTTGTAGTCGCAGGAATCAGAAACGTAGGATTAAAAATATTTATGTTCCATTGTAAAATCTTTATTTTCCTCAATAAATTAACGTCTTTTCTCAAAATATATCGAACTAGCGAGAAATATCCGCTAGATCGAGTACACAGAGGTTCGATAAATAGTGTATAAAATCTATTAAAAATTTAAATATATAAAATAAATTAAGCACTTTCTATCAGTGACAACATTTATAAAAAACAACTCACAGAATTAAATAAAATAAATAAATTATTACAGAGATATATATCTCTTAAAAAAAATAAATAGTTTAACAAAGCAAACCGAGCCCAATACACAAATATCCATTCAGGAACAAACTTCTCGCCGACACACTCGCCCAACACTTCCCCGGACTCAGTCCAGCTGAAAGTCCGGGATTATAGGACAATTAATTAGCTGTATAACCTTTCTTTCTACATTCATATTGCTCGGTCTACCTCATAGATATTCTTATAACATGCCATTTAAAAGTTGAAATAAATTACTTCATAAATATTAATAAATAATGTAAAAACTAACAAAAATCGTATAAAAAAATAAATAAGTTTCAGAATCCTCGAATAAATAAAAACTATTTATAAATATAAAAACAATAACTTAGGGTTACTCGCTTTAAATGCCCTTCTTGGGAAGATATCACTTTGCACATTGACAAGGTTTAAAAAAATATTTGGACTTGAGAACACTTGTGAGAACGATGCACTTGTCTTCACACGACGGTAATAATATCACAAACATCGCTCCACTACTGGCCTGGTTGAACACAGGAGGGATGGTCCCACATTAAAAGATGTCGGGTTTGACAGTCACCAACTCCATGGCTCCAACGTTCGCGCACACACAACCGGTGTAGAGGGTGTAAGGCTCCGGATCGTCCCTCCCAAGATATTTAACTTCCAGCTGCTGCGTTATCTGCGTGCACCTCCTGTCCTTGCTGCAAGTGCACTCCTCACCGGGGTTCTGGTGGCACCGCACGTTCCTCAGGATCTTCGGGATTCGGTTCTCGTTGTAATCCATAGTGATCTTCCAAGGGCAAAGAGTCGAGTTAGAAATAACCACTGTTTCTTTGTTCTCCACACTGGGTTCCTTAAGCTCCTGGTGATCCTCGTGGCACGTTATGGGAGCTGCCCACGATGCCGTGAGAGAAAACAACACGGCAACCAGCACAGCTGGCACGACTGAGAAGATGAACTTGGCCATGGTAGGAGAAAGTGTTTTTTTGTCGGTCGGGAGCGGTGTTTGCAGTGAGGAGTGACCCGTTGGGCTTGAACGGCTATGAGTGAATGGGCTGCCATTGACAGAGGCTTGCGTTTTATACAGGCGCAGTTGAGGAAAGGATGACCCGCGAAAGGGGAGGATCGACATCGGCTACCCTCACCATCGCTTTTTCCTCCATTGAAAGCGAAATACCGGAAAAAAATAAACTCACGCTGTAAAACGTCAGTTAGGGTGATCCCCACTTCACACTTTCCGGAAGGTACAGGCCTCTTCGCGGTCGGACTTCCGATAGTTTGCGGTATGGAAATAGCGGCTCTCTCTCCTCTTCAATGACACATAAGAATTTGTTATCTCTAACTCTTGTCGAAAAATATCATTATCTCGATTTCATAGGAGTAAGAATCAGCTGTTGACTTTCTCTCGCTATCTTTGTGGTTAATTGAAGGCGAAAAATAAGAGTGTGTTGATGACCTAAAATGAAGATTGAATATTTCCGCATCAATGTTTTCTCCTTAAGGGAAAATCGCAAGGTTTTGTTTTTTTCCGTCTTGAGCCAATTTTTTAACATTATTAGTCAATAAATACAAAACATATAAATATAAGACTTTTAAACGAAGTGGTAAGTTAGACTGGAAGTAACTGCCTTTTTAACTCAATTTATTCGCTTGATGAAATAAGTGAAAATCCTTAATTAATATTATCTTAAAGAAATACAGCCTGAAATTCCCGTTTGTCTATATTACTGAGTGGCTTTGTAGATCTACAAGCTTTTGAGACTTTGTTTAATGTCGCATATGATATAACTCTTCAAGCTTGATTACACTAATGCTATTGGATAATTCGTGGCCGGTTTTCATGGTTCTTCAGCTCATAGATTCAAAGGAAAAGGAAATAGATTCCGAAGAAATCTCTCTTCTCTGAACTGAATTTAAGGACAGCGTTGGAATCTCTCGGCTTCACCCGAGATATATTTTTAGAGCGTCAAAATGATATTCATGTCTGTAAGCGAACTATTGAATGCCTTTTGGGGCCTAATCCCCTCTAACATCAGTTACCAAGAGCTGGAAGAGGCGAATGAGGCGCACTAGGCATAGTGATGAGTGAGGTACAGTTTGCCTGTGACTGTGAAAAAAGTAATTTAACGGTACATTTTACTCCATCCTGTATCAAGAGACAAATGAGAAATATTTCATTCATCCGGAAACGGTAACAGAAACATATATTTATGTGTGTATGTGTGTCTGTGGGTTTTTAAATAATTTTCATTATTTATTTCTTTACAATAACTCTATTCCAGAAGAAATAGATCCTAAATTAATTCAAAGCAAACTAAAAGCTACAAGCCGAAACCGATAAGATGATTTTCGTTTTCAAGAAATATCCAAGGTTTCCGAATTCCAATAATTCAACTGCTTCGGTAGTGATATCACCAGTAAAGAAAGTAGTAAACCAGAAATACTAGTTGAAATAGCCCAGGGGCTAAGTCCATGTTGACAATAAAGTAAAAAGTTGAATGCGAGTAGTTTAAGCCTTAATGCCAGTAAAAGATTCATAAAATGTACATAGGAAGTTTTCCCTTGTAAAGATGTGAAACATAGAATGAAGAAGAATCAGAAGTAATGAAGAGGTGAAGCTGCAAAATGACGATGAAATTAATTTGGATAGGTTGCGTGACTAATTAATAATTTCTTTTAAGGGAAAATGAATGGAGAAGTCCATGGAAAACTTAGGTGAAATGTAAGTAATCTGGCAAACCTTAAAGCATGATGGTCTGAAGAGTACTTGAGGACGGAATCGTAAGGGATGGAAGAAGGGATGAATTACAGAGTAAGAGCTAGGTTAGAATGGGGTTAATGTAATGATTAGTGATATGGTTATGGACAATGAGGAATAAAGCTATTGGTTGGGTAAGAGTTATTTTTCTCCTTTTTATTTTGTTTATATGAAGCAGAAAATCAGACTTTTCTTCTTCTTTCCCAGCGTAAATATTCTACATAAAGATCAACGAATGTAAAAGTAAGGTCTCACTTTAGCCAAAAGACTTCTAATTATAATCCCTTTCTACCTCAGATTTGTTAGAAAATTTTCCGTCTCTTTGCATGTGCTCGAAATGGTAGATTTTTCTTGATTTATTCCAAATATTCCGTCACTTACGTATTCTAAATATGAAATTGGCAAATGGGAGTCATTTGCAATAATAAAATAGTAAGAGTAATATCGCTCTTTACCAAGTGAACTTCAACGCTAGTTAAAACAAATGTAAATTATATTTAAAGCATTAATACAATATCACACCGAAACTAGTCATTGATGGTTTTCGGTGAGAAATTGTATTAATATTATAACCATCAGCAGCCACGCCACTTTATTCGTATTTAAATCATATTTGTATATTAGTAAAAATATACTAATCCCTCTAAAGAGTCACTTTTGAGCATTCACCCTGCTCAAAATAAATATCTAAATACTAACAGTAATTAGTAGTAAGATATTCTGATAAACATGGTTTGAGATTTCATGATTTAATTCGAGCCATACACTTTTGCCGAAATAAAGGTATTGAAGATAACAGGCATAGAAATCACCACCACATAAAATGCATCTTCCTTTTAAGAAATGATATTTCGACTTATTAACTTGATTCATTTTATATGTGCTTTGCCATTTATGTATCATAACACCAAATATTATATTATTCATGAACTAAGCTGCTCGACTGAGGAGGGATTACGTTACAAAGATTATGAGCCGGTGACATTGTGTTCTTGTAATAGCAGACAGTAATGCGTACGACCCCCTCATGTAATCTTTCTACTCTGCCACAGGAATACCACAAATATGCGATTGGTTTCCCTCGTGAGCCATTTGTTGGAGGCACTAAAGGGATTCAGTGGTTTATTAAGGGGTATAATCAGCACGTGAAGTATTCAGCCCGAAGGCCGGTTGGTACCTCACCTCCTCTAAGATCAGCTACCATAGATACTTTACTAGTAAATACTATAGTAAATTTAAGCTATATTTGCCTCTATCCAGTGCCAAATGATAAATAGTCCTTTCAAGGGATGTAATTAACTCGAAAAATGTGGATGATGCCGATATTTTTTATGGGCTACCAAAAGCTCCTCATGTACCAGTAGTGGTTCGCGGACCTCCGTTTGGCAACCACTGGTCCCAAAGATGCAGAAAAGCAGTTGTCCTATTGACTTTTGGGTCCGGCGCACCTAAACCGCAACATTCAATCTTTAATTGAATTAATTTTCCTCGTTAGAGAATGCACGCAATGACGTTAAGCCGTTCATGAAGTCATGGATTATTTCATCTATTCCCTGATTGAGTAAATGAGGGTGATACGTCACTAACGGCTCGAAATGAAGGTACAATGGGAAGCGATTGCCGGACGTCACTTCCCGCTCACTCCTCCAATGAGGGAAGCCTCGAGAGATAAGCGGTCGCTCCTCGACCAATGCGAATCGGAGGGCGGACTGTGATAGCGAATCATCAAAACGTCATGACTCAATAGCGCTGTGTCGCAAGCATTGAGTGGAAATACGTTCGGAACAGAAAAATGCCCCTAAATTATATGCTAATGTCAGCTAACGTTCGATTGGAAAATTTCAATATTCCCCTGCGACCGCAATATTGTGACTAATTCGCGCTGGAAAGAGGGTTATTCCTTATTATCTTCAACTTGTCGACTCAAAATGAAAGCAGAATTAAAAAATGAACGGATCGTAATACAGATACAATTTAACAGTATGATCGCAAGGGAAATAATTTGAATTCAATTTACATATTTTTTTCGGGAAGTAATTACTCGAGAATGAATGAACGTACCACAATTGTCACCACTCCAAAATTATTCGTTTCTGTAGTTCGGTTCCTGTGAGCTGCCGACGAATTTTTAATATTAGTATTATATTACTACTTTAGTTTTTCTTAATAGCTTCATAACTTTTCATCATAGCGACCTTACACAAAATGAAAAGTTTAACTTTATTTTGAACTGTATGTTCTACTCAAGAGATGTACGTAATTAGCAATTCTGAAATCTGATACTGAATCAGAATACGGTGACCTTAAATTAGCCCCCAAATAATTAAATTTATATATAATGATGCAATTTAATGAATGTCCAGTTCCAACAACTACACAGTGGGATATTTTTTTTAAAGCCCTTTATGAAAGAAACATTTAACGTAAGGACCTACCCTCACATTCGTTTAAATCCTAAAAGTGTTTTCCTCTTTTTTTCTAATGTCAAAACGGATTATGCCAGCTTCTGCTTTTCTTGTTAATTATTAAGTCCTGTGGTAATCGATTGTAAATAGATAGTGAGATCGATTGATACTGAGAGCGTGTAAATTTTATGCTCTCACGCTCCCTCTGCCTAGCTCAAAACCCTATTATTTATCATAACAGAATTCATTTTACATGTCACGGCCAGAAAATAATCAACATGGTAACACATTCCGGTAATCACGAGGTAATAAGTTCATAATTTCAACGGTTAGAGCAAGAAAAGTATTCCAACTTCTCAATCGAATGAAAGAAATCGAATCCACCTATCTGTTTTGACCAGATGAATACTATTTACCGTATAAACTTCACAGAATTAGGCGAGTACGTTGCGGTGATCCATAATGGAAAGAATCAAATATGGAATAGTACTTTTACAAAAAAATTTATTTTTACAAAAAACAGTAACATGATTTATAAAATTAAAAATGTGTGGTTATGTAGATTTGTGGCTTTGTAAAATTTGGGTTGTGTACATTCCTTTCACTATTTACCGTATATACTCGAGTCCAAGCCGACCCGAATATAAGCCAAGACACCTAATTTTATTGCAAACAACTGGGAAAGGTGGAATTGGGTAGAATTTGGTAGATATCTCGGGGTTTCACCTTTACTTTTTTTCAGGTAGAAATTTGGAGGGTCTCCATCCTAATCCGGACCCTTAGCTCGCCAAACAATTCAAATGAGCAACAATTTATTATTTTCGTCGTCTCACTAGTCCAAAGAGTCTTTTGATCGACGTTCTACGATGAAAATTAAGATTTTTCGTGATTTTGCTAGAAATGACCCGTTGACACACGGCAACGTTGCTCCGTGGATGGGTTGGGTTGGGTTGGGGAGAGGGATTTCTAGCAAAAATCTAGAAATCCTCCCCCCAACCCAACCCAACCCCCGTTGAGCAAGTGAGCAAAATCACGAAAAATCTCAATTTTCATCGTAGAACGTCGATCAAAAGACGCTTGTATATCTCCTTGGACGAGTGAGACGACGAAGATATTAAATTGTTTCTCATTCGAATTGTTTTTAATTTTTAATGGGTCCGGATTAGGACTGAGACCCTCCAAATTTCTACCTAAAAAAGTAACGGTGAAACCCCCAGATATCTACCATTAACCAACAATTGTTTTCATTCCGACAACTCCCGGCGGAAGGCACGCGATTGCGGAGAAAATTGAAATGATCTGTTAATTGAGCAAGTGAGGGATTTACAAGCCGATTTCCGACTACGACTTCTTTCGCCGGAGAGCAGGTAAGCGGGACTCTCACTCGATTATAAGCCAAAGAGAGCTTTTCCAGCATAAAAACGTGCTGGAAACTCAGCTTATAGATGTCTACACTCGTTCACGAGTGTATACGATGCATTAAGAATACAAAACTAAACAACTGAAAATCAGGTCAGTAAGATGAAATAAATTATTTATTAGAAAACTCGTTATATATAAAATAGTCAAATCACGTTCGGCTTTGGTGAAATTCAAGTTCGATTCCCTTCAGGAGAAAATGAACGAAATCCGCTAAGCTTTTAATAATACTATTACTACGACAGAGCTCGTAGTAGCGTTGCGCAAAACACGACTCTAAAAAAATCATCGTCGATAGGAAGTCTTTGACGGAGGAAAAAGGAAACTTAGCGTAAAAACGGTTGAAATAGAAATGCGATATTACGACAGATTATCTTTGAAATCGTAAGAAGCATCAGAGGAAGGGGAAGTCTTAGAGAGTAACTAGAGTTATGCGTAAGGTACGCTAGGTGCCCCCCGGTGACGAGATCGGAAGTGACGCGAAGGGGTAGAGGAGGAAGTTCCCGTTTGGGGAAGAGCATACCTGCGGAGAACTACAGCAATACTATCATTGGAATTGAAAAGGAAAGAAATGTTTTTAAAAAAAATAAAGAAAAAACACGTTCAGCGGCGGTGACGCCGTCGGAAACGCTCCGGAAGTAAGTTACGCCACGGGAAAGGATCGATGTTTAGGGCCTCCGGAAGTTTTGCTTTGGAATTACTACGAGGAAGATATAATTAAATGTGCCCGAAATCTCAAAAAAAATCACGAAACAAAGATTCTTTCGCCGAATCGACGTCATGCTCGGAAGGGACCGTAAACAAAGCTACGGGCGCATCAATTCCAAAGAAATGGAAATCCAAGAAACGGGTCTTACAACGTCACACGGGCTACTGTTGACCACGATATGGTCGAATTTTGACGAAATTAAACATTTGGTGGAATTATAATTACGTCAATCAAGAAAATAGTATTTAAAAGGGATAAAATTGAAAAATCTTAAGGTGCACATGTATGTACCACATATTAGGAAAATAAGTGCATTGTAATAACGTATTGTTAAAGTTGGGTAACAGCTCTTGGGTAATTAAGCGTAGTTTTATTATATCAATAGTATAATGATTCAGTTATATAACAAATGTATTATAATAATTGTATTAGTGTAGCTGTACATATTCTAAAATAGTCAACAGCGTTCCATTATTGTTACTGATACAGTATTGTATCAATTTATAGAATGGACATGTGTTATTGTAAAACAGTATTGTAATATTGTTGCCAGCGGACTATTATTCAATCTGTAACATATTAGAAATAATAAAACGTCTTTATTTGGGCGAGATCGAGATTAAAACTCTCCTCTTCCATCGAACCCATAAATTATTAATGAATCATCACAAATTACCTCAGTTATTTTAAAGAAAAATCTCGTGAACCGCCTTTCAATATTCCACAGATCAGTCACACAGAAATTGTGCTAGCTACCAATTGATTCAAGCCCCTCCTTTTTTAAAACTGCTTCACTTGGGTTACAATAACGTAAAACGAAAAGCACGAAGAAAAGCGGATATCTTCGTGACCGGTAGGGAACGTGTTAAACACCACAGTGTTTCACAAAAGTACGCAAAAGTAATTTTAAGAAGAAAACCCTCGGTGACGGATTTCTGCGGAAGTCGCGCCTGCTACTATCGAGTTTACCTTGGGACCCTGTTTACTCTGCTACTATTGAGTTTGGGAAGATTCTTTTTATATTTCCATGACATTAATTTCCACAAGATTTTTATAAATTGTTTCATCCTTGGTTTATCTTTGATCTGGGATAGAATTAATCTGAGAAATGATGCGTTAACACTGAAGCCGCCTAGTACACACTAGTAGATTTGTTGCGCGATTTCTCTATAGACCGTCTAGCGACGGTGTATAGACTTCATTGTCCACACTTCCAAACTTTTGGGCAAAATTTTGCCCAAAATGTCTAACGTTGCATGCTGTCTCCTAAAGTCTCCCATTCCGTTCGGAAGACTTTAGACCTGCGATTTTTGGTCTCGCAACAGCCCCGTAGACGGGATTGGTCTATAGACACTTCTACGGAGACAACCTGAGGCACGTCTCAGAGACCAAAATCGCGCAACAAGTCTACTAGTGTGTACTAGGCTTAAGGCCGGGTGGCCACCAAATGCTAAGCGAAGTTACGCCGAGCGGACTTCGCTTGGACAATCGAACCTAAAAGTGAGAAACTTGCAATGGTTGTATATACAGGAAGATAAGTCTTACGATACCGTAACTTCTCATATCTTACGACCAGAAAGAACACTATTCAACATCATGGAAATCTAGAAACATGTGCGCTCTCTTCTGGTAACGTAACAGATATTCCGCGAAATATTCATAGAAAATTAGAATTACTATTTTTACTATACCATCTAAAAACTATCCACAAATAATAACAGTATCTTGAGTAAAAGCTCTTCCGGAAGGAAAGAAGGTTGAGATTACGCAATATTTCCGTCAGATTCACTCTCGGCAGAACGTGGATGGTTCACAAGAATTCGCTCACACTTACCTCTCCAGTAACTTCAACTTCTATCCAATAGGTCACTGCATAGACAAAAATCCTGCTTCTATTAGCGAAGCCACGCTATCAATATTCTCCTTTCGTAGTTCTCACGGTTATTATATCTGTAAAGCAGAGGAAATAAGTTATATGTTTCCTTAAAACAGATTTCCTGAAACATTTCTCCATAAACCAAACCTGCAGGTTTTTCCAGATGAAATTCCCGCGTTCAGTTTGGTAGTATCTGTTTTGTTTATCAAATAATCAGATTCGGCGGATTTAATTCCGCATCTAGACACTACGCGCATCAATATCCAAAGTAACTGAGTAAACTTACTTCTTCATAACTCTACAGTCTATTGAATCTATATTCACGACTTATTACAAAAAAGTAAAATGAAGACTTTCTTGGTAAGGGAAAGAAATCATATGGTAGTTGGTTGAAACGAATTATCTGACAGCGATGTATCCTAAGACCAATAAAGTTTTATTTCTCGATTTCGCAAATAATGTCAAATTACTCCAAACATCAAGAGGTTATTTTCCATGTTTTGACAAAACAGTAATTGAAAGTAGGAAAAAATAATGTCTTGTTTTAAAATATAAAAATGAATATAACATTTACCATATAATATACTTACAAAATAATTCGTTTTTTAACAAATAATAATAACTTCTAAACCTAAAAAAAGATCCAACAAATACATTAATTTATTATTACACGGTATCATTAAAACTCGGAAAATAACCTCATAGATGTCTGGAATGATTTGAGATAATATGTGAATTTGTATGATAAATAAAATTTTATCAGCCATACAATGCTACAACTGCTAAGTGAAGACAGGTCATAAAATACTGATTTTTCTATTCTGTTGATATTCACCCCATAGGGACTAAATGCCATTATAGGGGTTGATTAGAGTTAAGAAGTTTATTGGAGATCGATGGAAACATTTGAATTTACCATTACAATATTTAAACAAGAAAGAAAAGCAATATAATATACGTTATTAAACAAAGAAGCCTTTGATTTAGTTACAGCAGTTCTCATGGAGCCAATCACCTTATATCCACTGAGTTATTGTGATAGTAGTATAATGTTAAAACACATATTAAGACTTAACTAAATCAGAAAGAACTGCATTGAAGTCATATTAATACAGAAATTGAGTGTAGCTGATTCTACCCTGTTATATGGTGAGCATGAATTTAGATCTGAAACCAAATTGCATATTTCTTAATTTTTATGAATCCAAATGTAAGCTTTAAGTTTTCAACTTTTTGCTTTTATGTATAATGTAAAGTCCATAAAATCGTTTCAATGTAAGAAGCAATCTCTAAACTTTTCTAGCTTTTATTTGAACCAGCAACTAAAAAGCAATTATTTCATAATAAATTATTTACAGCTGTAGAACTATTTTCAGCATGAGTGCAACATTTCTCATATTTATCCACAGAATCAATCAAGTTTTTACTTATATTGTCACAGCCTTTCAAAATTGTTCTCCTCTGCATCGAATGCCTGAATGGACCATTTTTTCTCTGAATAGATTCCATCCAAGTTACAAATCAAAATTTGTACTTTTTTTCATGCCTTAAACGTGGTCTCCATATCCATCTGGTATTTATTCCCTTCCCCTATGAGTTTGACCTTGCTTAATTTTACTTAATTTTGCTCCGGAGGGTACTTCACTATTTTTCTTATATAAGAGACATTCTGACTTACTCTTTATGATTTTGCAATTTCTTGATAATAGGTCATTAGCAAGGAGACCCTCATGAAATATGATGACATATTCCCAAGTGATCACTGGCAAACCAATGTTGTACTGCAATTATCTTCTCATTTCTTATAATTGAAGTTAAATAAAAATACATAATATAAGGTTTAAAATGCTTATCTTCCTATATTAAATGAAAATATGGCAAATTTTAAAAATAAGAAAAATTATATTATTGCAAAAATCCAAGAGCCTACGAGAGATTTATGACCAGCTTTCACAAAAATTTACTAATTGGATCTATTTTAAATTGATGACTTTAGGGTCTCAATTTCATTCAAATCGAAGATACTATTTATTTGAATGCATAATAAGGCAGGAAGAAAAGAATCCACGAGTCAACCTCAATCTTTGTAGATAATATTCAAGTAGAATGTTCCACCTGCTGTCTTCATCAACACATGCAGATCATGGTCTAAAATGATAGTCCCTGTTAAGATGAAATCAGAAAACATGTTTGTATGGTTGGATCATTCACTACTCACATATTTTTCTTGCATTTAGTCTCCACTTCACTCTCTCATAATATTCAAAGTAAAAATTAGGAGGTAAAAGACTACTCTGCTTTTCAAAATGATAGACTTGTGGTATCATCATGGTAAGAACACTCTTGTGCGTTGCAACATAAATGGCAGGGGTACTTAGCAAACATTACAATGAAAATTATCATTCTGTATTCTCCTTAAGCATGTGATGGGTTCCACAGCACTGAATAAAATTCCACATTTCCAATTTTTTCCAAGATAAAATTCTTTAAGAGGAATGTCCTCCATTAAAAATATATTTACACATCCTTGACAGATTTTTGAACGTTGAAAACAGTACATATATGCCTTCAATCCTTTTAAATACTCTTTGTGAATTACCGTATTTGACGGCATATAAGACGCACCTTTTTTCCTAAATTATGTCTCGAAAAATTTCCCTGCGTCTTACATGTGAAGGTTCAACCTCCACAGGTTAACTTTCAATACTGAATGCTATTTTTAGCCCAGATAATCTATACTACCTATTTCATAATTGCATTCAATGATTGTGTTAATATTTGGCTTTTACGAAACGTGACAACCAAAAGAAACTACATTTTAAGTTATTGTGGTACCGCGCTTTCGCACGGACTATAAAAACGTTTTTTCCTTGTGAGTGGCCAACTTAATGAGGGTGCGTCTTATATGCCGGTGCATCTTATATGCCGTCAAATACGGTAGTTAAAACATGACTCCAACAAACTCACAAGCTGGTGAATTCCATCACAATATCAGAAATATTTCCATCTGCAGCCAATCAGCATCAAATTTTTTCCATATAGTGCAAAACATTGTTAAATTCACTCACTAAATGTTTGGAGTGAACTAAGGAGTCCAGCAGAATCCAAGCTTTTACACAAATCTTCATAAAGATCACTTATCTCCTTCGTTAACCCCTTAAACGTGTATAGTACCAATCCGAGTTTGAAAACATCCTGTTGCAGAGAATCAAACCCTTGGGTGAGAAATGCGTCAAAATGTCCTCTGCTATTTTTTCCACATACATCCAACTTCCAAAGGACTCTCTTTAACGCATGTCTCAAGAAATCTATGACTGAGGATGATTCACAGTTTTCTAACCCAGTCAACGCCAGCATTGAACCGGGAATATAGAAATCCCCATCAAGAAATGAAGGATCCACCAGTATTCTTTTCAAAGTCTTTACACAGATCTTCGTTAGGTTCAATGGTTCTGCAAAGAGGTTTGCCTCTCCCTTGTCAAACACCCGCTCCTGAAAAAGAGATAGATGCTTTTACTCTCAGTTTGTCACAAGAACCACAACAAGTTACCTTTTCATTTTTACTTTCTCCTTATACGAAGTATAGAGAAAGTATTGTTTTCATGAAAAAATTCGACTTCGAGATTTCAACGGAAATACATGTTTTTGGGTCCCTAGAACACGTTTTGACCATTTTTGGAATGATGTCTGTGTGTGTGTGATAGTGGGCGCTCTAACGTGAAAACTATTAGTCGTATCACTGTAAAAATTTATATATGTGGTGTGTGCTGTCAGAGTTGATTAGTTTTTGGAGTAATCGGTTAACCGGAAGTCGAGATTCATTCATCAAAGCTCATTTCCGGTTTTCAAAATATCTCCATAAATATGATATATAGGTATATTGTATACCTTATAATAGTTTTAGATAACATGTTTTACTATAACTTTTGCATTTAACATATTATTGTATCACCGGTTAATTAGGAGTTATTCGTGAAATACTGCTAAACCGGAAGTAGCTGATTATGTACTTTGTGGGCGCTCTAACATGAAAACTATTTGTCGGATCAACACCAAATTTCATATATAGTATTTTGGTTGATGTCGTTAGAGTTGATTAGTTTTTGAAGTAAATCAGTTGACCGGAAGTCGAGCTTCATTCTTCAAAGCTCATTTCCGGTTTTCAAAATATCTCCATAAATATAATATTTAGCCATAAACTATTATTTATAAACGTTTGAGAAAATTAAATTTACTATAATTTTTGTGAGAAACATATTTTTGTAACACTGATTGTGTAGGAGTTATTAGTGAAATACTGATAAACCGGAAGTTGCTGTTTATGTACGTTGTGGGCGCACTCGGCGCTGGGGCGAAGGGCCTCTTCATCGTTTTTCATCGAAAATGTCCCGAGAAACATTATTTATAATTTTTGTGACGTAAAAGATAATATAAAAGAAATTAATCACTCATCTTCCAAGTTTAGATGGAATATAGAGTTCGAAAATACTGTCGTAGATAAATATTTACATCTTATATATATGGAGAAAGTCATGTGCTGGCCACATCAGATTTTTAAGTATATTTCCATGCATATAAAAAAGTGAATAATCTGTTATCTGACCAATAGGTTCAAGTGAACTAAAATTTTGCAGAAACAATGAATAATTAAATTAACTACGTGCCAAAATGCTGGATTAATTTTAAGTGGCCAAGGAATATGATTTTGATTACATGATGATTTTTGAAAAGATTTCATATATTGAATAAAATTCTGCCAGAAGGACATGTAAGATGAGAGACATTTGACATGAGAGAATATGGACACAAGTTTTACAATTACAAAATAAATCCTGAGGGACTAGAAAAAATTCGTTACAATATTTCATTAATGCAGGCTAACAAGAGGAACGACACTTTGTATCAGAAAAATCAATACTATTTCTTATTATTTGATATGATAGAAACTGCTAGACATGAATATGAATAGGGAAGTAATTCCATAGATAGCAAATTTCCTTGGAGTGAAAGTTAAATAGTTGAATAAATAAAAGTTCAAGTAATTGAATAACGCTTCTTTAAAAAAATTATACAATTCTGGTTTCTTTCAAAATATGAGAGAATATTTGAGTTTTGGAAATATCTTAGGGAAAGAAACATTATAGCAGAAGAATTATGTTTATGGAGATAAAATTTCCCTTTCAATTTTTCTGCATCATAGGTTGACCAACTGCTGAACTATCAGAATGCTGCATGAACTCAGCAACATATTTTTCAATTATTGAAAAACATACCAACATCCACTAATTATTATTTAAGCTATTTCCATTCAGCAATATCAGAAACAAACCCAAAAACTTTAAGCATGGGGAAAATGTACTTAAAACAAAAATGAAAATTACCTCATTAACATCAAATTCATTTTCTTCACTTGCCCTGTCTCGCAAAGCCATTGACAGCAGAGTGATGGCAAACTCTTTTCTGTTAGAGGAGCCAAATGTTTTACCCATCAGCGTGAGCACTACCTCCTCCAATCTTTGTGGCATTATATCAACTACTTCAAATGAAATGGGAATGTCTGGTTCCTTCCATTCATATCCATCTCCTTCACAATGTCTCCTTTCCTTCTTTTCGTCATCAGCTTCAGGTCTTTCAGGAAACACACAATCACTCTTCTGCTCTTTTTTCATGGAGGAAAAGCACTCTGATATTTTGGCAGCTGACTCTCTAACTATAGGATTATGGTCTTCCAACAAGTCCATGAGAATCACCCACATGTGACACCTATCCCATACTGAAAAAATTAAACGTCCAAATAAGATAAAATTTACTACTTTTTATGATACATCTAATTAAAAATCTGATGCAAAACCTAATGAATTACATTCATTCTGAGAACTTCTGAACATTGATTACAGAAACTTTTATCACTTCCATAGATACAACCAGCTGCTCATGATGCACTAATAGTGACAAAATCTAACAGCTATCTAAGCTTTGGCACAACTTCAAAAAGTTAAAGACTATCCATACTTACTATTAACATATTCATTTTCCTGCAGCAAAAGAAATGAATAGGCAACCAAAGACTCAGCAACAACCATTCTACTGGATTCACTTTTCTCTACTGAAGAATAATTCATCAGCAAAAAACGGTACTCAACCAAAACCTCAAGCCATAAGTTATCCTGAAAAAATATTAATGTTTTGTAAATTTTTACATAAACCTTTGTAACATTATATGTATGTTATATGGGGTGGAAATGCAAGCTTAATTGAAAATCAGATCACATTTCTTAAATTAAATTACAGTAGAACTCCAATTATCCAAATCAATTGGGACTAGACCCCATTCGGATTATCAAAAATTCGGATAATTGAATAATTTCTGTAGGTACATTGAAAACAGGAGAAAAAAACTATGTATATAGTATAAAAAAGAGCTATGTATTAATTAATTTAAAAAATGGTAACACTTTTGAATGTTAAGCGTACATCACTTCTAAATACCAATGAAAATACTTTAACTAAGTTGAACTAATGTACGAGGGTCATTCAATAAGTCCTTAGAAAATCCAAGATATGACGCTCTTAGTGTCGATAAAGATTTTTTTTTAGTAAGCTGCACTATCAACTAGAAAGCTGTCGAAGTTTCAGCTCAATCTATTGCGTAGTTCCATTTCCATTGTTGATTGATGTGAACAACTTTTGTTTATTAATAACAATGGAGAAAAGTGAGTTTCGGGCTGTGATTAAACATTTGTATTTGAAAGGTTTAACACCGAAAGAAATCAAAGCTGAGTTGGATGCAGTTCATGGCACATCTGCTCCTGTGTTTGCAACTGTTTACAATTGGATGAATGAATTTAAACGTGGCCGTTCATCCACAAAAGATGAATATCGTTCGGGACGCCCAGTGGAAGTGACTACTCCCGAAACAATTGACAAAATCCACGATATGATTTTGAGTGATCGACGAATTAAAGTGGGCGAAATAGTTGAGGCCACAGGCATATCGCAAGGTACAGTCACTTTAATTTTGCATGAAAAACTGTCCGTGAAAAACATTTCTGCAAGATGGGTGCCGCGTTTGCTCACAGAGGAGAATAAGCGCAATCGTGTGGTCGACTCTGAGGTTATTTTGGCGCTCTTCCGTCGCAATCATGCCGGTTTTCTTCGTCGATACATAACTGTGGATGAAACATGGATTCATTACTACACTCCAGAAACAAAGATACAGTCACAACAGTGGATTTTTAAGGGTGAACGGGCTCCGAAGAAGGCAAAAACGGTGGCATCGGCCGGCAAGGTGATGGCCACGGTCTTTTGGGATGCACACGGCATCATCTTTATCGATTACTTGCAAAAAGGAAAAACAATAACAGGGGCGTATTATGCATCGTTATTGCACTGGTTGAGCGAGTAAATCAAAGATAAACGTCCACATTTGAAGAGGAAAAAAATCCTCTTGCATCAGGACAATGCGCGTGTGCACACCTGTGCTGTTTCGATGGCCAAAATTATGGAATAAAAAATGGAATTGTTGCAAAATCCACCTTATTCACCAGATTTGGCCCCAAGTGACTATTTCCTGTTACCGAATCAGAAAAAATGGCTTAGCGGATGACAGTTCACTTCCAACGAGGAGATCATTAAGCAAACGAATGAGTATTTTGAAGAACTTCCGAAATCCTATTTTTCGGACGGCATACAAATATTTGAAAAACGTTTAGAAAAATGTATAGAGCTGAAAGGAGATTATGTTGAGAAATAAAAAAAAATTACCCCAAAAAAAAGAGTTTTTCCATCTTTTTCTAAGGACTTATTGAACGACCCTCGTAGTATTTACATTATTAAATATTTTTTTATAAAACATTTTTAAATACATACTAATTAATGCTTAAAAATTTACATACTTTAGAAAAAAACAGTTAATGCTTACTAAATATCTCCGTCAAAGTAAGCTCTTTGGCTACCTTAACCCGTTTTCGGGCAGCCAACTCCTATATGAGATGGTCTTCTAAAGCAATTCGGATAGTCGGAGTTTGGATAATTGGAGTTCTACTGTACATTCTTTTTCCTAAGAAAATATTAATTAAAGATTAATGTATTCACCTCATAATTACATCTGAGAGTTTCATGAGCCAAAGACGGAAGACAGAAGAGTGCAGCCCTCCCAACACTTTCCGGTGCAGTGTTGCAAATGCCGATCAGTTGAAAGACAAGATTGTAATCTCTGAAAGGATTTTCATTTGATGGATCGTCTCTCTTCAAAGCCATTAGTATTGCTGAAGAATAAAGATAGCCTAAAACCTTCAAGGCCCTATGCAACACATACGATGGAGGATTGGAATAGAGGAATGGCACAGTTGTATACGCTAAACTTTCTGCTTTGGATATATAATCCTTAAGACCCAATACTTTCACTTTCCAATGGTCTTTAGCAGGCCAAAGAAACTGGGGGAGTCCATCTTCTTCTTCAAGGCACTCGCAGCCCACCTCCCCAAACATGTGACACAGGAAACTCAAGGCGGTACTCTTACACTCAATGGGGAAAGGCTCTGAGAGAAAGGAACACAGAAGATCCACTATCATCTGAAAGGGAAAATATTACCATCCAAAGGATTTAAAAGCTGATCATGCATACATTCATCTCTTAATTAAGATCATTCAGGGATGAAAATGCAAACATTATTCATTTCCAAATGAAGGAAATGCGACTACCCCAAGGTTGTACAAGAAGTTAAAAATAGTGACTTGGCAGGGACTTGAACCCTGGCCTCCCGCTTTCTGGGCAAGTATTCTAAACAACTAAATAAGGCATGTTAGTTTCATTGGTTAGAAAACCTGCCTGGAAAGTGGGAGACCTGGGTTCAGGTCCCAGCCAAGCCACAATTTTTCACTTCTTGTACAACCTCGTTATTTATTTCATTGAAAATTTTTCCATATACCTTTAATGAGTTATCAATAAATATAAAGTTTTGAAATTCTGGTCTTCCATTATGAAACACTCTTGATTTAGTAGAATAGAGGGATAGACCTTTTACTGAGCCACTTAAATAAACAAAATAAGTGCTCCACATGGAAATTATACTAAAATAATACAAATGAGGGAATAACTGACACAATACATTTCACTTTAGAAAATGTACTTATAATTCAACAATGGCAGGCAAGCTCCCGTATTATTTGATGAGCATAGCAGTCTTTTTTACCAGGAGATTATTCAGGGGGTTTTATTTAAAAAGCGGCAAAATCTCTCTAGCTACTATCATCAATATCAAAAAACTTCAATATCATGTTAAAAAATAGGTTAGCAGTACATTAACACTATAGGTAATAGAAAAAGGTAGAGACTTAATAGAGAAAAGAAAAACAGGCTCACACTAATGAATTTATTTCATCTCACAATGATTATGAATGTTGCTGTGCTAGTAACTATGAAGACTAAAATTAACAACAATTTTTACAAAACCAATTACCTGCGGCGTGTGCTCTACGATAACAGCAATCTCCAGGAGGACCTGAGTTGCTCTACCCATGAAAACATTGCCTAGATACGAACTGTTGTTTTTAAAATCACCACGTGACGTGCGATGAAGTCTAATTTCGTTCATAATTAATTCGAACATATTAATCCAAATTTCTTTAGAAAATGGGGAGGTAACGCATCCAGAGGAAATCAATAAAAGATGCCGCAAAACCCTCATGTATGCCTCCTTCACCATGAAACTGAATTTCGTAGAATCAATGAGTAATTTCTTGGTCATGTTCACCCAAGATTCAATCTTCTCACACAGCATTTTCTCATTTTCCTCCTGAGGGTATGGCACTTCCAACAAAAGATAAGAAATCTAAGAAAGAAAAGAATGAGCATGTCATAAATGAAGACACTGAGCATAGGGTAATAATAATAAACTTAGAGTGAATGAAAATTTATAATCAATAATCAGAGGGCTTTTTTTAAACTATGGAAAAAATAGGTTATTCTTAACACATAATGTAGGGAATAAACTCTACATCTATGCCAACAATGATGGATGTAAAATAAGTCAGTAATACCTGCAAGAGAATCCCATGGATGTAGTTCTGTCCTATTCCCACATTCACAGCCTTTGAAAATGCACCATCCAAATGGGAAACATATATGTTGGAAGTAATCAGAGGTACCATAGCCCTTGCTGCTAAATCACGAGTCTCGTAGATCTTACTTTTCAGGCAACATTCAACAAAAGGAATGAAGGCAGACAGCTGAAATATGGCAATGATTATTTTAATTTGGTCAGTGCTACATATTTTTACCAATCATCAGTAAATTCTATGATTTACTACTTCGGGAGGAATAAAGGTGGCTCTATCAAACAAATGATTACCTGCAAATTTGAATCAGTTCCTTCCAAAGATGATGGATATAGTCTAGAGAGAATAAGGAGAACAGGAAAAAGGCTAGGAAACAGTTGAAGGCTGGACGATGATGTTGAATCTTTAGTGCTTGAACCAATGCTGGCTGCTGCTTTAAGTTCTCCCAGCAAAAAATCATACAGAGAGGGAAATCGCTCAAAGAACACCCTCCCAGTCATCCTATTACGTCTGTTCAGTTCATCCCGAGAATGTTTTACTCCAAATATTCTAATGATTAGAGCTCCAAATAGCAGAGTGGCTGCATTCCTAGACTGAAAATAATTTTTTAATGGTAACTTCACAAGCTCAAGACTTCAGTCAAGTGATGACAATCACAATTTTTATAGCTGCCAAGTTATCAGTACCATGGAGTAACTAAAATAAATATTATTTATGTGATATTTGCTGAAGATAATAAGTATTGTAATATTTAAATGTTAGATTCTTAGTTAAACACCTTATCCTACCTTATTATACTACCAACTTCTACTACAATCAACCAGGAATAAAAAATCTTCTATATTTCCATTTTCAATTTCCACTATCGATACATAAATAATAATACATCAATTACAACATATTTTTCATTACGTTATATATAATTTATTATTACTTATTTATTATGCATTATTAATAATTATTTTCAACTGTTTACAAACAATGATTTAGAATAATCTCCACTTACTGGTTGATCATCAATTAACTTATGCAATCTCAATAAAATGATCATAACATAAAAATCCAGCTTATATAATAAAATACTCACAGCCCAAGTGTCTCCTTTAAAGCCATTGATGGCAGCCATAACTCCACGAGACACATAAGGTGTAACCAATTCTCCCAACAGGCTATGGCGGAACAGAGCTCTCAAAATGTTCATTGCATGCGTGCAAGATTCCGTTCTCGCATTCTCTTCTACATCTTGGTCTGAATCTTTTTCAAGCAAAGTCAACAAGGATTCCATTGCTTCTTTCAAGCAGCTTGGCTGAGCTATATCCAGCTCTGTAGTAACCAATGCCTGTGCAAACAAAATTATCACAAAATCCCAATTTACAAATGCGAATCAAGATTCATGTGCATAAAATTTCAACGTAATCTATTATGTATAGATGCTTCTCCGGATTCATTCATATATATACCCAGATACCCAGATAGGATACAAATTCACAGGCTAAACCAAAAGCGTCATTGACTTGAAATTTTTACGACGTATTGGCCATAACGTGAAACCTCCAGGAAAAAGCCGACTTTGAACCTCGGTGTCATGGGTTCGATTCCAGAAGGCCCCAAAGTCGCGATTTTCTCCATAAGAATATATGGTGGGGATTTTCGAAAATTTTTTTGAGGCACTTCCCGGAAAAGCAGAGTGTTGAAATTCAAGGGATAGCTAGAAGCCGTGCATGTACAACGAAAATCAGAAAGAAATCTTCGAATATTGTCCATGGTTCGATGCTAGGTTGGGGCAAACAACGGCCGTTTAAAATGCATTGTGGCGATATTTAAGATTTTTTTGTACCACTTCCCGATTGCATGGAAACTTGAAACTCGGCAAGTGGATCCCGGCATGCTATCGACTTCAAACTTTGCATGATACAAAAACATGTCGTTAAAAATCAAACTGTGCATTCACAGCGTAAAAATATTTCCTGAGTTCAACACCAGGCGTCTCTGAAATCAGTAGTTGATCCGATTTTTAAGAATTATTTTGAACCCTTTCCCAATAATATAGAAACTTGAAATTCGGCATATAGATAGAGATCATAAATAACTTTAAGAAACATTTTTTTCATATTTCCAAGATCGTCCTTGGTTCGAATCCAGAGAGCCATTTACATTCGTGAAAATTAGAACGTCTTTTGAGGCAGTTGTAGCCAATATTTCTGCTTGAATTTTCACACATAGTTAGAGATGGTGAACTTCTGTTGTGCTGCATAGTAAGTTCACCAGTAAGACCCGGGTTCGATGCCAGACGATGTAATTTCAGCGAATTTTAAGAAAGATTTCAATCCTTTTTTTTTTCTTTTGAGGACCGTCCCGATATGATGCCGATATGAAATTAGTGTTGTTGACCTGCTTGCAGTATGCAAGCTACATTTTACTCGTACTCTATAAACTCTTACAGAAATCAGAAACAACACTCTACAATCAAATGCAAACTTCAAAAGTAAAATTAACCAAATGGCAAAAAAATAAAAACTATGATAAATTACTCTGACATAATATGCTAAGCTTATTGAACAATTAACAGATATCGTATCTAAAGGCTGATCTCATGAAAAAACTTTGAGAAAAGAATTTTCCTCCCCAACAAGCAATAGGTGGAATAAATTAGCATGGGTTATTTAAAGAATACTTAACAAACTAGCTAATCAAACAACGAAAAATATCTCATATTTTATTAACATTCAGATGTGATCCTGTGTTTTGAACATTTACCTGAACAATAAATGGCACCCCAGCACTTCTCCTGGTAGCACATAATTTGCTGGTTTGTTTTCCTCTGGTTATCTCATTAGTGATATCCTTTAGCCACATCTTGGGAAGTTGGCTCAGAATTCCACTCGGCTGCCTACAATTAGATATTTATCAAGTGATACAATATCTGCTAAAAGGCCTCCGAAAAACAGTGTACCATATAAATTTGAACAAAATCAGTACATTTAAAGCATGCAAATTTTAAGTTAAGTATATTTATTTATGAAAAACTAAGTTTATAGAATAAATTCATCCCATGACTGACTGCATATAGTATATCTCACAAAGAACAATTGCATAAATGGCTTTAAATTCAATATACTTCAATTTACTGGAAAATAATGTGCCATCCAATATAATCTGCACCACAAAAATTGGAGTGTTGGAGATTGAAAAATCCTCTACCAGCGAATGTAAGATATGCGGTCATGCCATTCGCAGCATCGTATATCAGCATCGTATATATATCATCGTATGTACTATTCATGTATACGCTGATAAATATATATCAGGGACGGATCCAGGGGGGTGGTCCTGGGGGTCCCCGAAATATCACTTGTGCCAATTTTTCGAAAATGAAACTCAAATAACGCAAATAAACACACAATTTAATAAGCTATCACTAGTGAAAAAATTTGAGTTTGTCTTACGCAATTCTAACATTTTTGTTCATTCAATTTTGTGAAATTCAAAATATCTTTTATTTTTAAATTTTTCGATCGGACCCCTCCAAAACTTTTTTCTAGATCCGTCCCTGATATATATGTATATTTATACACATATACACTGCATAGGAAATGCCGGTAGTTGCCTATGCTGAAATTTCTATGTAAGTTCACAGTTTAATCAATTCAAAATTGGTCATTTAATAAGTTTGATGGGCTAGCCAATTCCCTTTCAATTAAAAACTATCTGTCTACAGTTATGTCTATAAAGTAGTGGCTCTTACAGTTAAAATATCAGTAGCACATTGGAGAAACGTTTGACAAGTTATATGGAACCATGGTGAGCCGAGAATACAACTGGCCTTGCCCAATGGGTCTTGTGGACGAGCAATATTGTGCCTGAATCTAGTGCGCCAATGATTCTAATGTGCACCCTGATTTTTGAGCCAAAAAAGGACCCAAAAGGATGTGTGTTATTTTCAAGTAAATGCTGTATTATGGAAATACGATATCAATCAACTAGAAAATACTTTTTTCATTTATATTGGAGATAATAAGGGAAGATTTAAATAACAGTTACTATATTTCAAAATTAACTGAATAAGTATTGGCTGAAAATTATTTGATTCCTCAGCCTTGACTAGAGTAATGAGTTATTTTTTATTTCCATTAACTTTTCCTTGCGCAGCAAATATTGTAATGCGAGAGTTGCACATCAACTGTGCTTATATTCATACCCTAACTTTTGGCCATATAATTTTTTAAGTCTAAAAATCCTGCCATTTTTCAATCAAGATTCATGAGGATGCTCTAGAATCAACATCGACTTTTATTCGACTTTTAGGGGTCTTCTTAAGGAGGTGACCAATAGTATTGATGCAATTGCTACCTTAAAATTCAATTTTTTAACATATTTTCAAGGACGAAAAAGGAATTTCTTAGTAGTAGTATTATTATTAAAAGTAATTCAACAGCTTAGGTTATTTTGCACATGGACTCCCACTGGGAATCAAACCCAGGACTGCTTTCACCAAAGCCAAATGTGCTGCCCACTTGGTTATTCAGGAGCCCTAAAGAATTTCTTAAATTTCTAAAACAATACTAAATTTACTATATTAAGATTAAATTACAACCCTAGGAAGAGAAGTAACATAATGATATATGTAACATACTTACTTCCACAGTTTCTTGCACAAATTGCAAAATCCAACATAAGCTTGCTCAAAAGCACCTCTATGTTTTGTCTCAGACAACAGTTTGGTGAAAAAATCACCAATAGTCATTACCAAATCTTCTGATAGTAAGTAACAATCTTGATCTTGGGGAGACCTTTCACAATAAATGGAAGCTTGATTCGTTATATCTCCAAGAAACAGAGACACCTTTGAGAAAAGTAGAAAATCAAAATATCACATCAATTCTACTACTGTGCAATGAATCCCATATAATTATCATACATATGATTTTGAAGCATTTCAAGAAAATAAAAATTGAAACCATGATTAGTAATATATTAAGATGAAACTTAAGTAAAGGATTGGATGTGGAAATAACATTTGACATTATAAACATCAAGCTATATTGCCACCCAAAATGCTCGTGAAAGAAGATATACGTATAAAGTATAAACTGGTAATACAAAGTACTCTAAATATAGGAATTAAAAAGTTTTATAATTATCATAGGCAATTTTCCAGTATTCATAGCACAAGTTGCAATAAAATCTTATCACATACCTCCTTCACTGTTCTCCAACTACATAGCAGGACCATTTGCGCAGTGACAGGAGGCACTTTGTCAGAAAAATCTTCACTTTCATCTGATTCCTTAATGCTTTGCAATGACTCCTTGGTTAAAGCTACAAGAAAGTGCAGTTTATAAAAAAAAAATTTACTTAAATTTATCTTAATCTATGATTAAGCACAGCATATTTAAGGGCAGATTTCAAGAAATTGATATTTTTAAGGGAATGAATTTCCTCTGCTTTATCTCAGGTGGACTTCATTTAAACATTTTATGCAAATCCTTGTATTAAATTGAAGCACCTCCATTAATTAATAGAATAACCTTAGCTTGGCATTACCAACAGAAACTAACTTCTAATGGCGTAGCTACCTGGTGCAAAGTCCATCGGCAAGTGCCCCTCAGGAGAAGAGCTATTCACAATATGAATGACTGCGGAATTGATCTCAAAGCAAAGTGGAATCAGTTTCAGGATAATTTTCTTCCATAAGGGATTTTCTGCCATACACCTATGGGAAAATTCGTACCTATAAATATCTATTTAAGATACAATGTTAAATTGTAATTTACACCAAAATACTGTATCCTGAAAACTAAACAATAAGCAATATACAAATTGATTTCTCAATGATGATGATTCATTAAATTCATAGCTTTTGAAAAAGTTGTCAATTTAAAAAAGAAAATCTACATGAATGAAAACAAAGAATTATAACCATAAATAATTGTGTTTTGACAAGAATTAAAGGTTTCAAATCAAGTAGATTTCATTTAAATATCTGCAATGGTAATAAATGTACCACAGGAAAATTTTACAAGGCATGTGAATAATATAACTAACACTCACTTGAAATCCAAATTCTTGAGAAGATTTCTAATGCAAAATAAAGTTCCATAAAGTGGTCCATTTGCCGAAGCAACTAGAATATTAGCTCCTGCAACAGCCAATTCCTTTTTGAGCTGAGCTATCAAAATCCAAATCACACAAAACGTGCTCTTTTCATACAAACTCGCTTCTCTAGAAATAAAATTATTATTAGAATATAAATATCAGAAAAATCTAGTAGGTGAAACCAACAAAAATACAAAATATACTCACATTGAGAATGAAGAAAAGTCTTCCAATAGGCTAGATGTGATATCAGAGGCTACTTCCACTAATTTTTCTTCTGTTTCTGGAAAACTCACTATCAACCTCAAAAGATAAGCTCCAGTTATGCAGTCCGGAGGCTTAACACTGGATGCCAGTCTTAAGCTGGTAGTCAGCAGTTTTCCAACTTTTGAGGGATTCTGTATTGACATTCCATCAATTTTAACAAAGAATAACATTAAGATTGGAAATTAAGCACTCTTATTGCATAGAGATTGGTTATAATTTCTCCTTTTCAACATGGGTGACACCTTAATATCTCACAAGGAGTAGCAAAATGCATGTACTTGCATTGATACTTTAATTAAGAGAGAGAAATTATCTATCAAGGGATAGAACTCAAATTAAAGGTTAGTTGCCAGCATTAAGACCGTCTACTAATGACATGCACTTCACAAGAATAAATGGTGTTATAAGGATTAATGCCAGGAAGCTAAATAATAAATCTTACACTTTAGACAGACCAATAAGAAGAATACATACATCCTTTAATCTCCTCCACTTTCGATTTTAAATCTACTAAGCACTCTTCACTTTATCATTTATTCCTAATATAGCATGGTGTTTACGTACTTACATTTATGCTTGTTTCAACTAATCAATTTCTCGATCATATATATTAGGTTGTCTGCTGCACTTTGGTTTCTTCAATTTCAACACACACATCATAAACATAAAATTTAAATCAGGTCAAATAAAAATTGGGCAGCTAAGAATCTGATTCCAAAACCTCTCTAACCTCACAGATACATCAAGTGTATTCTGCTCCAAACTACTGTTCATAAATTTCAAATGACAGGTTCAGCAAAATTCATCATGTTAACTACTTCTATCCTATCCTACCCCTGCCTCATGCTCTCCAACAAGTTTCTTTCCGTTTTTCTTTTAGAAATTATTCACTTCTTAAGATAACTGAATTTCAAGCTTTGCTTTTTATTATATTATCAGCCGAGAAATGAAGGGGCAGTGGCGTGGCCGATGCCGCACAGTGGGACGAAACCACACTTGCCCAAGCTCACAAAGTCCTCAAAATGGCCTGTTAAAATGTACTGGCTGGGTAGCTTAGATGGATAAAGCATCCTTTCAGATAGAGGAAGATCCCAGGTTCGACTCCTGGCCTCATCAGACTTTGTTCAACTTTTTTTGACTTAGTCCGTTTTCCTTGGGAATTTGGTAAGTTAAGCTGAATAAGGAAAACCATCGAAGATATCATTAGAAATCTAATAAGAATGGGATTAACCAATGCCATTCCTGGACTTCCAACAACTGCTACCTGAATCTCCCTTTTGAATCAAATTTTAGATTTTGAGATTATTAGCATGAGCTTTTACTTATAGCATACTCTAAAACCTATATATACCATAAAAATTTTCATACAAATAATGGTGTATTTGAAACTTTAAGGGTTATTCTCTTTATTTGAATGAATATCAATAACTATAACAGCAAAATTTGAACTAAAAAATAAAACTACTTTTTTCATAGCCCCAACTTATCTAGATTGTGCCACCTTTTAGGGAAGTCCATACAGAGAATCAGAATATTCATATGACAATAGAAATAAATAAAAAATCCTAAAATCAAGAGTGTAATATAGATAAATGGCTTACCGTGAATCCTAAAACGTCAGCAGGACATTTCATCAGCAGGTTCAGAGCTAGAGCTTTGTTACTTTCAAAACTATCCCTCAAACAAAGGATCAAGGTCTCTGCTTGTTTTTCATGCCAATTCCTTGAATAAAGAAACTGTTCATCGTCTATCAGCACTGTTTTGTCAGCTGATGACATTATTTCATCCAGCATGGTTAACATTTCCAGAACTGAAGTTCGCCGAGAATAATTTGCACCAGGGAAAAGACACTTGAAGCAGAATTGTTCAAACCATTTCAGGAATTGTCTATAGCTAACCAATGTTTCATAAGCCCTTCCATCTTTGTCTTTGCCCTGTTCCCTTGATTTCATTAAAGGGAATGAGCTATCCTTCACTCTGACTAGAAACTGAAATAAAAGTTTTAAGTTAGTTCACAAATAAACAACAACACGTCCTAAATCATACTTTTTCAAGCTGAAGTCACTCACTTTCATAAGAAGCATCAAATTCTTCTGTCTTAGGGATGGTATATCAGAATTAACATTATAAACGAGAAAACACTTCATAAGTTCCAATTCCACAGGTTTCAAGCATTGGGTTGTTTTGTTGGATTCCACCATCAAAGATAAAGCAGAAAGTCTAACCTATAGTCATAAATGAAGATAACTCATTAGGAAAAGTCGTAGTAGTAGTATTGTTAAAAGTGCTTCGACAGCTTAGGTCATTTCGCACAATGGCTCCCACCGGGATTCTAACCCGGGACCGCTTTCACCCAAAGGCAAACGCGCTGTCCACATGACTATCCGGGAGCCTCCCTAGGAAAAGTCATTGAAATATAAAATCCATAAAAAAATCTTGGATGATTTAGGATAGGATAGCATCAATAAACAGCAAAAGAAAAACAGCTTAATTAATGCTTAGTCGACGAATGATTCAAAGGGAGTGATATCTCACATAATAAGAAACCATGCAGAAGATTATTCCGATTAGTAAAGGATTATTTTGACTCATCTTAACCCAGCTAAGAATTACATATTCATACAATTATATTAAAAATTTTTATTGATTGTATAAAATGTCCTCCTTCCTCTCAAAGCAATTAGAAACTTTATCATGAAAAATCATTATAACATCTTTGCAGTGAATATATTTGCCTTCTTCAGAAATTTAAATAAAATTTAATTGGTATGATTAACTGGAAAGGAGTTCAAAAATACAGGTCAGCATGAAAAGAGCTACTCAATTTGTAACACACTATTTATATGAATCTGCAACCAAAAATCCATTATGTTACACTCAGAATGATATAAAGTAAATATGAAGAGAAATAAATTTTAAAATTGAGATTTTCAAATAAAATTGGTACCAAAGAATTACAGGTCACAGAAAATTATGAGTGAGAAAATAAGGCTATTGGACGAATAAAGCATGTAATCAGTTAATTTAAAAATAAGAAATAAAAGGCTACATGAGATTTGATGGCTCATTTCTCAAATAGATAAAATAATCTTGGAATCAAATGTGCACCGACTATGGGAGTCAAATTCACTTAGGATGATCAAAACGAAATAATTTTTTTTACATAAAACAGAATATTATATTTTCTCTGCAAATCTACAGAATATGTATTATTTATATTAGCATACATGAATGTCTCTACATTAAATAGAATTAAGATTGAACTAAGTCTCTTTTTGAACTCTTCATTGAGAGAAGTAATAAAAACATATCTCTCTCCTCATTGCTTCAAGTAATCAATATTATTTTTCCATTAAAACTTACCTCGTCATCTTTGTTCATCAAAGCCTGCATTATTACATCATACTTCATGATGCCCATCCATTTCAAGCTTCCTTCACAGGTTGAGTCCTTTTTAAATCTCTTTTCAATAACTCCAAGTTTTGTTCCAATTTTTAAGCATACAATGAATACTTTCATTTGGGAACTTGTGAGAGAATTCACTTCTCCAAACAACGACACAGCATAATCAAGCAATCCTGGACACACAGACATGGCTTTCTTGATGATGCCCTCTATAACATAGCACACGTTGGATTGTGGATAGGTTTCAAACAACGGTGTGATCCAAGTGTTAATCCAAATATCCATGCCCTCTTCTTTGAAATGTTTCAGCATTAGTGACTCATATGCATTGGAGACCTAAGGATAAGCAGTAGAAATGGAGAAAGCATTATTTCTCACAATCATTAGAAGTTAAATCCACAAAATTGAAGATTGCTTTCAAACATTTATAATTATATTAGATAATTAAGTTGAAGAATCTGATGAGTCAAAAAGATGCATTTCCATGGTTTTTAACCATTTCACTAATAACAAAATGATAAAAAAGATATGCTACTTTAATGACTAGACAAGTAACAATAGAAATGAAGTACATAGTTATTCACAACAAACTTCATAAATAAAATTCACAGAATCGGGCGAGATATGGTGGAAATCCATCATGCAGAATGAAGGAGATATTTGGTACTTTTTCCACAAACATTTTTTATTTGTACTACCGGTTCAACGGAGGACCGTCATCTTCGGACCTCCGTTGAAACCGGTAGTACAAATAAAAAATTTTTGTGGAAAAAGTACCAAATATCTCCTTCATTCTGCAAACTTCATAAAACCCAAAGGTAAAGCATGAAAGCTAATCTGTCCTCAAATAATAAGAGAAGAAAGAAATTTGCTCTAATTATATAAACTCGGAATAACTGCTTTAAAGTAGCAAGGTCAGAAAACAAAAAAAAGTGAACAAAGTTTTTTCTGAGAAAGGTTAGAGTGAGGAAGGAAAGAGACAACAGACAAAGTAAATTAAATGTACAGGGATAAGTGACTATCTTAATTCCTACAACATCAATAAAAGAATAAAATAACACCATAAGTGTATGATGACCAGTTAAATACAGTTGCATAAATTCCAATAAACAAAACACATGTATGACAATGAAAGAAAAAGACTTGGATGAGATTTTTAAAATAGATGACAAGAGAAGTTTTTAGTTAAAATAGACAGCCAACCAAACGGTTTGGAGAAATAGGAGAAAATTATAGCAAACATTTCAGAAATTAATTCCTATTTCTTTCTGTCATCATCAAACATTTTAAAATGTATACTTGAGTTTTAGAAGCAACAGAAATATAAGTTTAGCCTCATGATCAAAGATCATAGCCCTCTTCTCTTTATTACTGTATACATTAGTTCTTCACATATTTATACAATGTGTTTGATTACATAAAGAACCATATTTTCTTGAGCAAAGCTGTACACAATATCAAGAACTGAGATTTAGAACTAACAAGGGTTCATGTAATTCGACAAATAGATTTTAATGAAATTAGAGAGGGTCTTCGTTTCGTGATAATATTAAATAGTGTCACAGAAAATCCTGCAATGATGCCTCGTTTTGGAAAAAATTGAAATAAAAAAGTAAAACGGCATGGATACCGATATAGTGTGAATACATAGGTAAGGCATCAGACTGCAAAAGCTATCAATATGCTTTTCTATAAGTATCGTATGGATAGTACTTGTCGTAGAAGCATGCGAAACAAATATGTTTATAATATATATATATTATATATATTTATGACACCATGTGCAGATTATGAATGATACCTTTGTACAATTACATTTTTTGTTTTCACTTCTATATTTGTTTCGCCTTCTTTTATCACAAGTACCATCCGCATGATTGTATGCCTTATTTGCAACAAATAAATGAAACCTAGTAACAATAAATTTTATTTTTTGTTTACCATTTTTTCTTTCTCATCCTATCATGTCATATTCACTTAACTCAACTTTTGCAAAATATAATTAACAATAAACTACGTAGCTTGCACTGGAAACAAATTTTTATATTGTATTGCATGAAAGAAAAGTATTATCACAGCAAATGAGAAAAAAAAATTTAAGTATAATATTATATATACTTGTATAAATTTAAAGTAAAATAAAATTGCCGTCATTTGGGTTTGAACCAGTGATAGCATAAAATAGTTTATTAATAACTTTTGCAGTCCAGCGCCTTCCCAGTGTAACCATGCTACTTTGATATCTATGCCCTAACTATCGTAACACTTCAAGATTTATGAATTATTTTTTTATTTCAATTTTTCGAAAACAGGGCTTCATCATAGGATTTTCTGTGACCCTGTTTAATATTATCACAATATAAAGGTCCTCTCCAAAGTTCATTAAAATTGGTTAGTTAAATGACATGAATGCCCCTGGTAAGTATGGGAAGGCTTATCAAATTTAAATTTCTCTTCAAAGAATTGCCTACAATATCATGTTGAATTAGGCAAAAACGTTTTAGCATTTAATGGTAAGGTGAGAATAAGAGAAGACATGGGATGCATTTTTTAATTTTAGTTTAGCTGAATTAATGGCAGGGGATATATTAAATATGTAGATTCAGATCAAACATTTTGAGGTCCAACAAAAAAGTCATAATAAAGCACTCAGACATTAAATGCTGAAATTTCATCAGAAAATAAAATCTACTTGATACAATATGCCATATATTATAAAAGTAAACCATGGTTTCTAAAGGGTCTCTAACAAAATTTAAAATTAAATGTAACAAAGCAAAAAAAGTAAACTACATACATGGGCTGACAATGATGGATCTTCTAAAAATTTCAGTAGCATAGCAACAAGGCAGGGAAAACCCATCAGTAATTTCTGGCAGCCTATCTCACTTGCAAGCACACCTAAAGCAATATATTTGGACTTCTTATAACTTGGAATTTTTTCAACTGCACTCAGGATTGACTGCAAGAAGCTCGTGTCACCAACATCTGCAAACAACGAGGATTACTTCATATGAGATAAGCATTACCAAGCTGAGTAAGATGTTACTTTTCTAATTTAAAAATTTCCATCCACTATTTAAGGATGATACAGTGGTACCACAAACTGTGATTTTCGACATTCTAGAGTTTGAATGTTAATCTCAAGAGATGTTGCAGTCAAAATTTGAATCACATTTATACATTCAAACTGAATGAACTTCTAAAATATGCATTAGCCACTTCAATGCCATTTGTTCTTTGCTCAAGTTGTCTCTTGCAGTACAAGAATCTCCTGTGTATGGCAAATTGCACGTTAAAACCATCTATAGTGAATAGAAAAGCACTAACTTTGAAAAGAGCCACTTCGTACTCAGAGCACAATCAAGCTTGCTCCTATCAAAACCTTTAAAAATAATAACTTTAAAGGTAATTGCTCTGAATCTTCTAAAACAAGGGTTCCCAACCGAAGGTATGTGGGAACATTTCACAAATCAACACAATTTAACATTTAAAAAATCTATATATATTTATTGTTGTCTTGATAAAGAGTTGAAAAAAACAAAATACAAGTGTATTAATAATTAAATATGAAGTTTTCTCAGTAAAATATTAAAATAAAACAAGCCATTGGGCACTTTTCCCACCATAAATATATGTTTCTAAAAAAATAGTACTGTTGGTACACTAAAATTTTTCAAGTGGTACCTAGTTACATAAAGGTTGAGAACCCCTGTTCTAAAACATGAAACACTTCCTATTTTAACTCTCAAGAAAAAGAAACCATGGTGAATGACTCAAAAAATTTACCAAGGGAGAGTTCCAAAGTGAAGAACGTAATGATGACAAGATGTAAAATTCAACTTCAATCATAATTATATATTAAATAAATCATATTCAAGTTTGATGAATAATGTAGTTATTTAATCATTTAATTCACAATTTACATCTCCTTGATTCTACAGAAATCAGCTTTATTTAGGGTTGAAGAAGATAGATACTGATTAAACCTTCATTATTTACAAAGAGAAAAATCAGTTCAGATTTTGACTTTTGTTTAGATCTCAAAATTCCATCATCCTAGTGAAATGAATCCATTCTGAGGTACCACTGCAATTCAGATATCAATTGAATCAAGAGCTCAATGGGATCTCAGCTCACCTCTCTCCTTAAAAGTATTCCCAATCTGCACTAAGTCCTGCAGCATTGCTTTAGCTGCATGTCGCACACAATCCATAAAATGCTCCATTCTGGACCAGACATAACTCAAGCACATTGGCAAAATTTTCGTGTTTGAGAGCATCAGCATGCAATCATTGCCATGATTCTTCAGGATGGCATCATGCATTATGTGCAAGGCCTGCTGAAGTGCTCTGCTGCAACCCAGAGATAAGGAGCTCTCTATGCTGTGTAAACAAAATTAAAAGAGATATCCAATACTTTCAAACGTTAGATGATTTCAAGTGTATGGTAAAATGTTAAGCTAACAGAGCTAATGAAAAACATTAACAAGCTCAAAACTAAGCCCAAACATGGGTGGGGTGAACTTATATACTCTGGAGCATATATAGCAATCTTTCTCATTACATTGCTGTATTATTCTCTAACCATTCCTCGCCTCAATAGTAGCGGCTGTCACCAGTCACCACCTTTTCAAATTAGGCCAAAATCATTTTCCATTCCAGTATAAGATGAAATAATACCAATATAAGTTAACAAGAAAATTTATTTAAAAAATATTACAGTGCCAGTGCATTGCATTACAGGAGCAAATACCGTTTCCATTTTAGATCAAAGATAAATTTATATGCAAATGGAATGAAACCACTGCCAAAATAGATGCCAAACTTCACAGCTTGATATTGAAAATGTTCGCAAGGTTATTAGGATCCTAAAATGGAAATAACTTTAACTTAACGAATATATCATACAGCATATGTTTAATCACGCAATACAAAATTCAAATAACTAGATCCATAGAAGATTATCTAAACCACTTCACTATAACACCCAATATGTCAAATCCTCAATTCTAAGAAACAAGATAATCTGAAGTTTCAAGAAAGAATCAAAATTAATTTCAGTTTTATGTTTATATTTGAAAGATTTTCTACTTTAGCTGGGGGAATCAACAACAAATTCTCTTTATTCAAGGCATCAAAATTGAGTGTATTTCACATGTATTGGTTCACTAAGTTTATTAATAACTCATAAATTAATTGTAATTTGTTTTCAATGTAGCATCCATTTTATTATTAGAGCTTAAGTGACAGTAATTATTTTCAAAAGTATAATCTTGGCATAAATCTAAAAGCATAAAAAACAAATGCAAAAAAAATAACAAAGAAGAACATACCCTTCATCTAGGCTTATCAACTTCATGAAAACAGCCTCCAAATAATACTTTTCCCGACTTCTGTTGATTGAAAATAATATTTCTGTTGGTGTAACTGTAACCAACCCAGAACAGATGCTCATTTGTGCTACTTCAGACTCAAAGTAAACAGCTTCTAAAGATTCATCGAGAGTTGGGAGGGAAGAAGTTTCAGATAATAATTTATCAAGGACCTAGAAAATTTTTAAAAATATTAGAGCGCATGATTCTACGAAAACGAAAATATACAAACAAGCAGCGGTCAAATAACTCACCACATTATAGCCATCCTTGTGTAAACACGCAAAGAGAATAACGACAACCATGCCACAGTTCCCTTTAGAGTCCAATGGAACAAGCTCATTGTTGAGGATCTTCACTGATGCGGACATAATGTCTCTCAAAGTGCTATGTGTGTTCTCATCACCATTTTGAGCCTTTTCCTCAACCAGTGCAAGAAATTTCTGAAGAACTGTTACAGCTGCTCTCAAAGCTGAGTGGCACTTAACAATGACGTCCATGAGTTGAATAGGAGAGAGGCTTTCACTGCAGAAGAAAACATCCAAATTCATTTAACCAAAGACTACAATAAAACAATATAGGCATTGTTAAAGTACCATCATATACGTATGAGAGATATACAAGAGAGAATTAAAAAATACAAAGAGATGGGATACACTGAAGCAATTACATGTAAGTTACTCAAGATGATTTCTTATTAATATCTAGATTAAATATAAGTTAAAAGATTTAAAAATTACAAATTGTCATTTAAATATGCTGTAATTAGCCTTTTAGTTGGCAAGTAAATAGCCTGGGTTTTGAAAGATTTGATAGAGATGCATCCTTTGATGGTTGAGGAAGTTTGTAGAAGAATTCATTTGAAGAAAAACTGCTTCTACTCTGCTCTGAATATATAAATATGTAAATACTTTAAATGTTTTCCCTACCTAATACCTTAGAATTTATATAATCTGATTTCATGTTGTGATTGATATGTAAACATTATGAATGCCATTTTATTATATTTATTATGATGAATTTCCTATGCCTATAAATTACTTGTACATGTCCTGGGATGTAAAAATTATTATTGTTTATTACATATTAGAGAAATCAAGTGTTGAGAAGCCTTAAGGGAGATGTGAGTGGTCATACAAATTAATATACCTACTTTGGTGTAAATAGTAACTATATATGTGCGAGTTCAATGGAAAAAGATGTAGATTATTTCTTGCAGATACGGAACAGTATAGGATATAAAGACAGGGAAAAGTAAGAAACATATTTAAAAAAATAAAATGGATTAAAGAGATAAACCAAAATAATCATGCAGAGTGAAAATTGTGATTTTTACAATTTGAACTAACCTTAGGTTGCCATAAAAAAGGTGTAAGCAGTTGGAAATAAAAGAGAGAACTTCACAGAGACATAGAGATACTGCAGTCACTCCCACAGGAAAATTCTCAAAGCAATCACAAATTTTATTTAAAGTGTGCTTAAAACTCTCACAGTCATCTCTCTTCATAAAGTTTTTAAGTCCTTCAGATACATAAGTTGAAATTCCATTAAGATACTCCTCAGGAAATTTTGACAATAACCTGCAAAGGAAATTCTGTTAAAATATAAATAAACCCTTGAGGAACAATACAAAATCAAAATGTATTATATTACCTAATAGCCCCCTGTTTCAATGGGCTCTTTGATTCACTGTATAGAAAAACATGGCAAAGAACTTCATAATGATATTCCTGTAGTCTTCTTTGATCTTTCACATTTGAAGCTGAGATACTTGAGGATATCTGAAATATGTTACCATAAAGTAAAATATCAGCAGAATAATTGATACATTAATCTTTAACTAATTTTATTTCAACACAATTCAAACATGGTATGAGAATTTGGTTTAGTTTTCAATACCCACGGATGAAATGACAATAACATAAATAAAAATAAACAACAATTCAACAAGAATGTAAAGGTTTGATTAAATCATTAGTGCATGATTTAATTTACTCTTTAGAGACATTACAACGTATACAGGTTTTGCTGGCTACAATTCTAGATAACTTATTCAGCAAGAGTAATAATTGATATTCATATCTCATGAGCAACATTTGTAACATATCCATGGCTGATACATATAGAGCTGAAATGTCTGCATCTATTGACCACTTTAATAGACTCAAGCAATTGTCATTTGTAAGAAAACATTTTAATGTCAGTAAGCGTATAAATGAGATGAGTAGCTGAGGATTTACATTCAGAATGTGACCGAAAAAACACAATCTTATAATGAGTTATTCTGTATGCTTTTTAAAGTTGTCTTTCCTGGAATTACCAATTTAAAACCTAATTTTATGTCAATTATACTTCAGTGTTTTTATGTCTCTTTAGCAGTATTATTTAAATCCATGGTAGATGACTCCACAAAATGAATTTGCTGTTATCAATGTGCACCAGATCAATGATTGACTTCCAATGAAGTATATATCCAAATTAACGACCATTCATATTAACATTTTTAGACAATGAATGCAAAAAAGTTCAATATTGGCTTGTTGATAGAGATGGATGGTACAAAAATATTTTAGTTAGGTTTAGCTCCCCTTGAATTGTATGCATTAAATGAAAATGTCCTTATTATTTTCTACTTCCATCATCATTTCCAATGGTAGAAGTTGGGAGATAATTTTAAAATCTTATTATTATAGGTAAAACTCATATTAAATAATCCAAATACGCAATCACATCCTAAATTAAATTAGTAATATAAATAACCGAAGGCTAACTTAAATATTACCAAGGACTAGTTAATAAATATGGGTTTTCGATTTTAGTCATGATTATTTGCTCTTACTTTTGGAGCTGCATATGCACTAAAGACATCAAATATATTAACATAAGTAAACTGATTTTAACGATAAATGTACTAAACATCGAACTAGAGCTTTAAATAAATTCTAATTGAAACGAGTTTGTGTTATTCTGACGCGTTCCTGTTTAATTTGGTATCAAATACATCACATGTTATTTGTGATGGTTAATTAGGATTTTATAAACCGTGTCATTAATAAGTAACATTCCCAAATCGATGAAAATTAGATGTTTATTGAAAGGATGTTGACTAAACGATCCTTCTTGCTAAAATACTAATGATAATGAAGTCATGTTGTAAACATCACTTGTAACTAAGATAATTCGAGAAACTATTCTTATTAATAAATACTGTGATGATAGTTACCCGGCTCAACATAAGTAACTGCTTATCTGTCATCGTTTCACTTTCCATTTTGGAAATGATATCATATAAAGATGCACCCGTTTCATCATCAAGTATTCCTGTCAACAAGATTAAAATTCGAGTTAACACTATTCACAACAGGCTTGTAAAGACTAGGTAATTTTCTCACGGTCTTACTTGCTCTTTCGATAAATCCATGACCGGCGAGATTAATTTTCGAACAATTATTCACCGGCATCACTAAGGTAATGTAAGATTCTATTCCATATAATTTATAATGAAAGAAGCTGACACATATCAATAAATAGCCAATGCCATACAATTCAGAAGGAAAGTGCTAGACATAAACTAAAGGCTGATACATGAATCTTGGGTTGTCTTACAGCATGGTATTGTTGACGTTACGGATTACGCATGTTACGAATGGGAAACAGGCAAGAGCGCAGTCAGCGCAGTTGCGTTAGAATAGCGTTACCAACCGTCCAAATTCAACCTCTTCGAAGGTATCTACTCAAATTCGTTGCTAATCAGAAACGCTATGGGACGCGTATCATTTAGAAATTTTCTTCGCAAACATGTAGAGTAGTTCTTTTAATGATGCCTCAACTGTAAAGTTTACTTAAAGTCTTTGCACATACTTTGATCAGCTTATTACATCGCTTCTTCATAAAACCTCGGTTTCGTTAACATATAACAATAATAACACAATGACATAACACTTAATCTCGTTCTCTCTGACAATCCCTCTCCTATTATATATTACAACCACCTCTCTTCTTTTAGATTTATTTCACATAATTATCTCCCCATCTATCCAGTCGTTCTTTGTAAGTGATTAAAGCCATTCGCCAGATCATTTTTTTTCCTGCGGAGTACTACATTCCAATTATTTATTATAATTTCCATTAATAAAATGCGCCCTTCCTCTGACGCCATGGTTCTTAAGCTGTTGACAACTCATAATCAAAATGTGCCGTCGCACCTCCTCACTCACCAATCAAGAGGTGTATGCATCCCTGGTTAAGAAACACTTCCCCAACATTTGGACGCGGGCGGATCCCTACAGTCGCTACAGTCCTTGTAAAGGGGGGTAATACCTTCTTGGTGTAACTTGCGATTTACGATACTTTGTCAACTACTAGAATAGCATCCTAGTTACGTAAAATACCTATTATTTCGCAAATTATCGCTTTACGATTTCCTTTCTTTCGAAGATAAAAAAAAGTTTTCAACTAAGCCCCAATTTTAGGATGTCGCTCCGCCTTCTTCAATCATGCTATTAGATATGCTATACCACCTCGCTTAAATTTCACGATACCTTGCACACTCTTCTCCGTTTTCCCATTTAATTTACAGTGTTATCCTCGTCCAACTCGTTTTTATAATTTTACATTATAGTATCATGCTTTTGTCATTATCATGCTGAACATGTACAGCTTCATTCAATCTCATTTGCTCTGTACTCACCTTAGTAGCATTTTGGGCCGTAGAATTATTTCTCCTTTACCCTTCTTCGTCTCAGACAGTTTGTTTTCACTATTTCATTCCAATGCATTCTCTTCCAGTTCTTGCCTCCTTTCGTTGACTTACTTTGTCTCTCATTAAGTATTCAGCACGAAACTCGGTTAGTTGGTTGGGACCTCACCTCCTATGACATAGGTACCGAGAGATAGTAGGGGATAATCTGCTTACATTGCAAGATTAGGAGTGAGGCAGTCGAGGTAGTTTACCATTGCTTTCCTCGCTAATTCAGAATGCTACAATCAGTACATATAATGAAGCACAATAACTAAACTAGTTACACTTCCTTACAGGGACGGATCCAGGGGGGTGATCCTGGGGGTCCGGACCCCCCCCCGAAATATCACTTGTGCCTATTTTTCGAAAATGAAACTCAAATAACGCAAATAAACACACAATTTAATAAGCAATCGCTAGCGAAAAAAATCGAGTTTGTCTAAAACAATTCTAACGTCACGTTTTGTGAAAGCCAAAATATCTTTTATTTTTAAATTTTTCGATCGGACCCCCCCAAAAATTTTTTCTAGATCCGTCCCTGCTTCCTTAGCATTCCATAGGGAAAAACCTAAATTAGGGCCACTATTCAGCGCACTCATCCCACGGCAGCTTTCATTTCATCACAGCCACGAAAAAATCTGTGACAAAAGTGAATAAAAGATACATTTTCTGCATCCTGGACCAAAAGACAAATTAAAAAATCTCCATTCATCGGAACATGATAGTAGGAACACTTTCTTCGCAGCTCATGTTAAAATTAAGAATTCAGTTTTGTATTTGCACTTCCTCATTTCACTTCACATCCTCTCCTTCACTCTTGTTATTTGAACGTCTTTACCTTTTGCTCACAACCACTTACTAAATCCACTCAATAAACCACCAAATAATGATATAATCGACATTTAGAACAACTAATCATTCTTGTATACAACACCATATTGTTAAAACACTTGTCGTGCTTAATTTGATCACAAAGCATTTATTGAACTTGGGTATGGTTGGTTAATATTATTCACTATAATTCACCACCAAAAGGGTCCGCAAATCTTTCCGGAATCACTTTTCTATTATCTCTTGCTATCTTGCCGAATTATATAAATTTTTACCTTAACCACTCTTAAAATTCCTCTTACAGTAAGACTTATCTCAGAAACCGTTAAATTATTTATCTGCTGAGAAACCAACAAAACCAAATTTGTTAATGATTAAAACGTTAGGCTGCCTGAATTCTGGTTAAGAAACCTCACCGCTTCATTTCACAGCTACTTTCACAGAAAATGCGCAGCTGGAGAATAAGGGACACCAACGCGAAGCTATAGAATAATACTCGGCTTTACTTGGAAAAATGATTTCCTGCTAAATCTTCTTCGCGAAGATCTTCGTCCCGGGGAAAACCCAAGGCTGCACCTGCAGCAGAAGAGACCCTCTCCACTGACCCCTGTGGAGAGCCCTCGCTGCTTGAGCACGCCCTTGTTCTCACGGTCACGTTCTGTCTCTACCAATCCAGCCTTCGACACAGGCCAATCCATTGAACCCGTTCGTGAGAACCACTCTTTTCATTCACAATGACATACCCCGAGATAGCGTACCAAGGGTTTGGGATTATCTCCCGAATTTTATTCTTCTTATGCTAGCGCACAGCACGTATATTTCCATGTTATTGCTACTCTGCTATAGAAAATTTTGCGAAATTTGCGTACTGCAACCTCGGAGGAGAACCGTTATTCATCATGGAAGCAATCGATTGTGTAATGAACATTTTGTGCCAGGCGACAAACACCATAGGCTTTCGAAGTGATATGCTCACGTGAATGTGGCCTATGTGGTATATATCTAAATCGAAATCTATATAAAATGGACTTGGAATGGATGGAATGGAATGGAAATCAAATAAAATTTGTAATGATGAGAATTGATCTCTTATATTCTATTAGACAATCGAAAAGTAGTAAGTTACTATACTTCCCGCGTTGTAAAAATAACCGATACTGATACAAGAGTCAAGATTCTATGAAAATATTTCAATTATTTATAATTTGGAAGTACGACATAGCCCTACTAAATATCTTTATTCCTCAAAGCTCTTCATATCTCAATTCCTTTCGAATGAAATGTTTTGTGGTGTTTTCTCTTCCACTTTCTTGGATAAATTTATTTTCCAGATAATTCTGCGCAACTTGCTCTTTTAGATTTAGATATATACCCTGCGAGCCGCCAGAGACGTATGGCAGGGGGTGTAATACACCTCCATTATTCATTCCTCCCTATTAGCATCTCTAATAGCCTGGGGGAAAAAAGACCAAAAATAATTATCCGTCTTTGCGATTACTTCCCTATGACGCTTCGTCGATGCCACTCGGAGATCGTGTTGAATTAAATTGTATTATTGTAATTGCAACTTAGACTAATGCAGTGCTCACCCAAATTAATCTATAAAGCAAACCATATTCTGAAATCGCTCTCAATATATTCAAATGAGGCTGTAAAATAAATTATTTTTAAAATGGTGAGTGTAGAATATTTGAAATCAAAACATCAATATGACTCATGAACAAAAATAATGGGCCAATAAATTATCCGAAAGTTAGGCTGTAATAAAATTTTAAAAATTTAGTAATATAAATTAAAACCATGACAGTATTCTAATGAAATAATACGAGAATTCACTATTCGTTATTAAATATATTTTACTGAACCGAAACATTATAGAAATATGTTCTTATGCGAAGCGTAGTAAAATAAAGTTATGATGAAATGTAAATTTGTGTATTTTAAAGATTAATTAACAATATTTATTTATGTTTCGATACTGTGAAGGTAACAGTGTATATTTAGGTTCTGTTGAATATCACGCTTGAATGATTTAAAGATTCAAAAACTTTTGAGACTCCAATGCACTTGCTATAATTTGTTGTTAACCATTCTTGAATTCCATACATAAATGAATTTCTATACAACTCTGAGTGATTTACATTAATTCATTATCTATACATTTAGGTATTCATTGATTATAGAATTGCCTTTCCTTCGCTTGCGTATACTTTCTTAATCATCGAAATTCATTATCAAATCAAAATGTTCAGGCCGAACGTTGGAACGCCATAGCAAATAAATTTTAAAAAGTTCTTCATATTTTCCCTACATTATTGGAAAATTCTTCGCATATTATTGGAAAATACGAAGAACTTTTTAAAAATTTATCCATTATCAATGTGCGTTTATTTTTATCTGCTAAGTTTGATATTTATTAACATTTCTTCTCATGAAAAACATGATCTGAAAAAATGTTGTAGATTTTAGTTGGGTGTATATGACAACATGCTTCCGTTAAAAAATCATGTTAGTGAAACGGTGTTTTTAAAAATGGAATCTATCGTGTGGAGCTTCGTGTATAGCCGGGAAATCCCCGGCCTCTAGGACTCCCAGCATGAGGTTAATGGTAGAAGGGGAAATCATTGTTGAGGATTTGGGAATTCCTTCTCCGTGGAAAGGAGAAAGGGCACAAGAGACAGCCAGGGGCTCCCTGTCGTCGCTCAGTCTGCCATCGACAGCCATATCGTAAACATCTCTCTTCGAAATGGAAATTTTAGGAACCTCCGTGCTTCTCCTTGGTCTACTGTGCCTTTCCACCGCTGCTTCTCTTCCAACAACGGCAAGACCCGTAAGGCCTTCCAGAGGTAAGTAAACGTTAATAAATCGAGAATCTTAAGTCTGGTATAGAAAGAAAAAAATATTTTTGATGAGATTAGTAAATACGCTCCAGAACTGTCACTGATATTAGTTCTTAAATAAGTTTAGCAACCCTGAACCTACGATACGATGCTTGGAGCACGAGTGGCCACGTAAAATAGTAGGTTACCTCTTCGGATTATTAATTTATTTCCGTAATCGGCGGAGAAAGATTTAAGGAGAGATTATAGCGACAACAGATGGCCATTATAGGTCTCTTTCCGGATAGTGTAAGGTGTGCTAATATGAAAATTATTTTGGTAGTTTGGTGTTTTCCACCCCCTGCCATGCGTCTTAGGGCGGCTCGCCTGGTACTAATGTCAATGTAAAATGAGGCTGATGGACACCTCCTTGTCGATGGTTCTCCCATTGCTTCGTATGTATGCGGTTCTGCCTATGGCTCCATCTAAGTAAAACTAACTAATTAATTTACATCATCTAATTTCGAATACTTAATGCATTTAATTCTTGCTTCTTCTTCTTTAATTGCATTTCGAATTCTTAATTGCATTTTATTTTTTTATTGAAGACTTGTTCCCCGCGTTTCATTATGACTTTTTTCAGTTGTCTGAATAGTATAGGATGAAGTAGTTAATACGTTTCTCCAATGGTAGTTATTTAAGAATTATACCAAAATGTCTGAATTATTATTTAATCAAATTGTGCGAGATTATTTATTTAAGATGCCTCATCGAAGTTTAATTGATAATCCCACGTATCTCTAGTGTCCAACACAGCGGAATATCCCCTACACCGCGCCGATATGCCGCGAATATAGCATGACTTTTAATTAAAAACTAAATTAATTGATAGACAATGTTATTCTTTTCGCGCATTGATGATATAAATTATTAAAATATTATACAAATTTTTACGTATGTATGTGCGATATTCTCCCTCCTGTCACATGCTACTAACGGCTCGCGGGTTATCAATCTAAATCTATTCTGTATATGTAAAAGGTTTCTGGGAATTTTTTAAGCTAATTGTTAAACAGTCGTGGTGTTTGAAGATTATACTGTAAATTACAGCTCCTCAAATTGCAAATAATCGTAATTTTTAAACTATTGTAGTTAACGGATTTGTTGTTAATGAAGCAGTTTTGTAGTTCCATAGAACTTGAAGTTATTAAATATGTTTTTTGTTCAATGTAGTATTAGTTAACGTCGCCATTTGTCATAAGAATAACTGCGGAGGAAGAATTTTATAACAACTTTAAAACAATAGTGTATTATGAAGCGTAGCCTCTAATTCACTGAAAATCTATACTCATACTGAGTTATCTTCGCGCAAATTCACCCACGACAAATCCTCATAAAAAGTGTCATGTACTAATAATAAATTTCTTTCGTTTATCCACAGGTAACCGCACCATTCCCCCAGGTCTTGTTCTGCCGAGGGTAATCGAGGCGCGGCATGTGCGGAAACACAGACAGACTATTTCTGTTACACCTCTGAAACCCTCGGATTGGGAATCACTTGCAGCTCGGAAAAAGAACAAAACCGAATCTACAAACGAATCCGCTGTAAAGGAGATTTCGACGCCTGTCAGGTGAGCCGCCCGTCTCTCGCTTTCTTATTTCGTCATTCCCTCGACTTAAAACGGAATTCTGCAACCATTAGCATGCCGTTGCAACAACCCCTACAATTTATATTTAGGCACCTCTATTTTCGAGCTCACGTATAATCGTTCGAAATGTTCCTTTCCGGCGATTGTAAGAGTATCATTATTGCAATATTGGGTTGGTTTTTCTTTAGCAACCTTCAGTTGCAAAGATTTTTCCCCACACTCTACTCTGTCTTTTTGTTTTAATTTAATTTATAATTATTTATATTCTAACGACATACGAGGTTAGGTGGAAGAGAGGCCCACTTGGGCCTAACCTCGCCAATAAAGGGTCAAATAAATAAATAAATATGGCGATCAAGGAAGTCTAGATACTATCATAAGGATTGAGGCCTTCATTCATTGTATTTAACATACTACGAAGTTTAGCTTTAAATTGATTCATCGTATCAAATGCTAAAATTGTAAAAGCATTTCGAGTGTTGACTTCTGCGACGAATCATTCATCGCATTGAGTGGCTTTACGGAATTTAACTGGACTGGTTGCAATGTTTCCTTCATAAGAGATCAAGTCATAATTTTACGAGATATTAATCTTTGGCATACTTTTTAAAGGTATTCTTCGCCTATTTTGTGAACTTTTATTTCTATCTTCGGAGACCTGCTCTCGAAATAGTCAGTATTTTGTTGTTTTATATATAGGAATGCACATTGCGTTGAAAATTTAACGATTCGCTGCCGTAGATTGGTTTGCGGGAATTATGGAGAGTTATGCATCCGTAACGATCGCAGATTTTTTATGCTTGAATTCTTATGCAACCGGCAATTTCAATTTGAGTTCAACATCAACTTATTACAAATTTAGGATTATACGGAGGCTGCTGATAAATATAAAAATTCTAAATATACTTATATTCAATCCAAGGAAAATTAAAAGCAATTTCTTACTAAATATATATTCATAGTAGCCATTCTTTTCTTTTGCAGGAAACAAGACAACGGGCAAGTTGATTACTATTACTACTACTTCGACAGTTTCCAAGAGGCTGCGACGGACATTGCAGACTTCGATGATACGCGAGAAGGTGGTGTTGTCGGGGTGAAGCAGAACGATTCCCTTGTCGTGGAACCGCTAACTATTGCATCATGGCACAAGGCTCAAAAGAGCTCAGGTGGTTGAACCCCACTAAGATGAAGTCAATGAATGATAGAAATGCGTAATGGTACAAACAAGTTGAACTATTCGGAGAGAATCGAAGAAAATTATGCGGTTCTTTTGCCCACCCCTTTTATTCATAAATGAATTCCCAGTGCTATTTTGGTGGGACGTTAATGAGTTGTAGAACTGATGTTTTTCTACCAATGTGAATTTATTCTAATTTATTAATTCCAACATTCTTGTTTTGTATCTTAATAATTATTTGTATATATGGTTTATAAAGAAATGATTACAAAATCGATTTTGAATGCTATTCATTTTCTTGTTAACATTTCTTGCAATACCTTGCTCGTCCAAAGGAACGAAGAATACTGTTCGTTTCTGTGCCATATGGCTTTCTAATTCAGTTTGCAAGTACGCTCGACTCCCCAAAAGTGATGTCTCAGCCTAGGAGACTAAGCAGGTCTTATTAAGAATAAGGATTGTGAAATCTAGATGATCAGGCGTTACTTTGTGGAAAGCCATTTTAGATAATGAATGAATAATAATAATGAATATCTGGTGATGATGATGCTACTCCGGTAGCGAAACCGGTCGTCCTCTAAATAAAAGTGTGGAAAATTACACTGTTTCTATTCATTATCTATAAGGATTGTATTTGAGGAAATTATAATTTAATTTTGTGTATTTGAATCTTCAACTTAAGTCATAATATTCAATTAAGAGATAACATAGTTCGATTTGACATAGTTCTTCATTTCATACCTCGCGGAAGAAATTTAAAAATATGAATAGGAATTCAATCTCAGAAGTGTATATTGATGTCAACCAATCAGTTTCTAACAGTACCTAACATTAGTTCGTGGTGAAGTTAGACAGTGAATTTCGTTTCATGGAAAATTTTAATCAAAATTTCAAACTTTACATAAAGAATTAGAAAGGGATCGGCATTGTTGAATCTGAATACAGAAGTTCTTTCCCGTTCAAAATGAATCCCTGTTAATTCAAAAACTTATACACTGCTTTCTGAATTCGTTATCTGGAATGTTGAATTTAACGCTATAATATCACCCACTCTCCGCCTTAATCGAAAGATGCATTAGATATTTCACCAAGGTTAGAACCAAAAGCTGCTACCAGTGAGCGTATTTGAATGCTTTTTCAACTGTCCCAAAACTACAACCAATGTACATACTTACGGACTGCGGTATGAGTGGGTAAATTTAATGCTACAATATATCACATACGGTCGTTCCTCGCCACTTCGACTTTTGCGACTTCACTCTATCGCGGTAGTAAAAATATGATGATCGTAACATCTAATATGGCTTATTTTGTCTAATATAGTGAATAATACAAGTGTAATGTGTCTGATGGGTGATATTTCATGTCTAAAGCCTCTATTAATGTTAAAAAAACTTATTAGGCCGAAAGCCAAAATCAGAGGTTTTTATGCTTTAGCTACGAAACTATTCGATGTATAAATAAAGAATCCTATTACGCGGAAATTCAGCTATCGCGGTCTTCTGGAACTGATTATAAACCTTACCTTAAAGACCTTACTATTTCTGAATAGTTACTTTTTCAATAGATTATACGAATGCAATCTTTTGTTTACTAAGCCTAGACGCTTTATTTTCACTTCATTGGACCTCTTTAAAAAACAATATTATTTCCACTTTGTATACACACCATGGATATCAAAAAATAGGGTGATGGGGGTGAATCGGACCACGAAAAGGAAAATCATCGATTTCTCCATCCGTATGAGTTGGAAAATTCTAAAGCCAACGGGAGACCAGATTGAAGACGACGGCTATTTGGAGCATTTTAACTCTTAATGTTAATGACACAGCAGTGTTCCTTTCCTTCCCTATAGACCTGATATATTTTCAGTTTATAGTATAATTTGCAGCCTGATGGCTTTGAAATTTATGGGACTGGAACGATTTCTTGGTGTGACTGCACGGGCGAACAGGACCAGATGAGAGGCTGAATTGGATCAAAAAAATACGCAAAGATTAATAGATTTTCAGCAGTTTCATTCCATAGATTTACAATATTGCTATTGCAAGATTGCTATTTGTAGCAATATGTATTAGTCTGGAAGTTTTTTTGGCGATACTTGCATTCAAGCAGAATTTTTAAAATAGAAAATTTACCTCAAATAATTAAATTTTAATTCGAATACTTGATAATTTCTCGAGTCCTTTCGCACCTCCGAAACTCACGAAACCAACAAATACACTTCATGGACTTATTTATCGTTAGGAAGCGTCGTAAATCTTCTCATGTGAACTGTGGCATGGAAATGATCACCCACGAGAGCTGCTCCTTTTCACCCGACTGAGTACTCTGATTTTCTAGGGTTTCTGCCATTCTTTATTTCATAGTTGGTGAAGAAAAAATGAAATCCGAGCATTAGCTACAATCTTACCATCTGTTGAATCAATACAGGGTTCTATAAAAGTCCAATTTTTCACCCCTCTCTCGTGGAAAGCACACGATTGTTTATAAAATTATGAAATGGAATGAGAATATTCTAGTCTTCTTGCAGGGAAAGGTTGCAAAGAAGTAATGTATGTAATATTGTCAGTCTCAGCATTACCGTTTCGGATTTAGGCCCACTTTTTGAAAATCGTTCCTATTCATCCGCTGGTTCGATTCACTCCCTCTTTTTGTCTGATATGTGGTTGCAAGCTTTATTATAATCTGCTGGACATATGTCGATGATAACGGAAACTTCCATCAAGACAAACAGACTAGAATAGTGTACTCATTGTATTTCAGAACGTCAATTGCTAATACACGAGATGGATTTTACATGCCGCTTAAATAATAAAGCTGGGATCCGAAATGCAATGATTACTGGCGCTAGTTGTTTGCAAGTAAACTGGCGCCAGTTTAAATTATTTTTCTTTGTGTTCGCACTGATTTTAGAACCTGATGATGACTCTATGAGTTGAAACTATAGTTACTCACATAAGTATAGTGTTTTTGAGACAATTTACGCTTTAATTTTTCTGTTGTTATTCCTGAGATGGAGTTTCACCAAGTGACGGCTTCAGCGCATGATGTTATGCACAATAATCGATTGATTTGTGGGGACAAGTTGTAATGAGAAGAAAACAGAGTGGGGGAAGTCTACTGGCCCCAGAAAGTTGAACTCCTTTCTACCTTTACTGGCGCCAGTAATCAATGAATGGGGAAACCCAGCTTTACTCAGCACACTTTTTCAAAGTTCTTCAATAAACATCAACTTCATGTAATTTCAGATTTCCTAGTCATTTTCCAAAATGAAGAAGAGGAACGACTAAATTCAACCGTGGTAAAGTGATATTTAATATATAATATTTGGGTTATCATAAACACTATCTGAGAATGCATAATTAGGTGATTTTCCCAGTAGTTAAATACTACACTTATTGGAGGTGGCAATGTCCAGGAAAGGGCCTCAGGTGCTTAAAGGGAGTAGGTATATTTGGCATTTTCTCTGGAATGCAAATTCACTATTTTCAGAAAATATTCGCTCCTTGAAAGGTTGTTCCTTAGGAATTGTTTCGGAAAGTGTAAATTCGCAAGTAAGCGTAATGTCAAGTCCGAGGCTCTCGAATTTCGCAACTTGGAATCTATTCTTAAATGATCAGTCAGCGAAATGTTCTTTACTTAGGCAGATTTTAGTCCTCAAATTCTTCTCAAATCGTCCTCGCTAATTCAAAAAGAAGGTTTTGACGAATCTGCGTATCAGAATTAAAAATTTAAAACAGGATTAACAATAGTAGACGAATGAAACACTTCGTTGAAAAGTAGATGAATTTCCAGAGTTACCTCTCTTAAAAACCTTGGAGTGATTATCAATGAGAAACTAAACTTTAGGGAACATACAAATCACGTAAAAACAGTCACATCTCGACTAGGGATGCAACTAGCATTTCAAACTGGCGGGCCGCTATCGGTGCTCGACGCGGCTTTCCATTGCCCGAAATAATTGCTTCAATAAAAGCATTACTATATGAATTGTATATTATTGAATCGAATCCACTAAACTAAATAACATACTTTAATTACAAAACATATATACCTGCTTTCCAACTTCAAAATGAGAATATAACCAATTGGTACCATTTTTACTTTCTCCATATACGAAGTATAGAGAAAGTATTGTTTTCATGAAAAAATTCGACTTCGAGATTTCAACGGAAATACACGTTTTGGGGTCCCTAGAACACGTTTTGACCATTTTCTGAATGATGTCTGTGTGTATGTGTGTGTGTGTGTGTGTGTGTGTGTGTGTGTGTGTGTGTGTGTGAGTGTGTGTGTGTGTATGTGTGTGTGTGATAATGGGCGTTCTAACTCGAAAACTAAAAGTCGTATCAATACCAAACTTCATATATAGTACTGTTGTGTGTGCTGTCAGAGTTGATTAGTTTTTGGAGTAAATCCGTTAACCGGAAGTCGAGCTTTATTCATTAAAGCTCATTTCCGGTTTTCAATATATCTCCATAAATATGATATATACGTCTATTGTGTTACTTATAAAAGTTTTAGATAGTATAATTTACTATAACTTTTGTATTTAACATATTTTTGTATCACCGGTTCATTAGGAGTTATTCGTGAAATACTGATAAACCGGAAGAAGATGATTATGTACTTTGTGGGCGCTCTAACATGAAAACTATTTGTCGGATTAACACCAAATTTCATACATAGTACTTTTATTACAGTCGTTAGAGTTGATTAGTTTTTGGAGTAAATCGGCTGACCGGAAGTTGAGCTTCATTCTTCAAAGCTCATTTCCGGTTTTCAAAATATCTCCATTAATATGATATTTAGGTATATACTATTATTTATAAATGTTGTAGAAAATTTTATTTACTATAACTTTTGTATGAAACATATTTTTGCATCACTGATTGTTTAGGAGTTATCCATGAAATACTGATAAACCGGAAGTTGCTGATTATGTACGTTGTGTAAAGCTCATTTCTGGTTTTCAAAATATATCCATAAATATGATATATTGGTATATTGTATTCCTTATAAAAGTTTTAGATAATATAATTTACTATAACTTTTGTATTTAATATATTTTTGTATCACCGGTTGATTAAGAGTTATTCGTTCAATACCGATAACCCGGGAAGTAGCTGTTATGTCTTTTGTGGGCGCTCTAACATGAAAACCATTCGTTGTATCAACTTTAAATTCCACATATAGTGTTTTTGTTTGTGTCGTTAGAGTTGATTAGTTTTTGGAGTAAATCGGTTGACCGGAAGTCGAGCTTCATTCTACAAAGCTCATTTCCGGTTTTCAAAATATCTCCATAAATATGATATTTAGGTATATACTATTAATTATAAATGTCTTAGAAAATTAATCTTACTATAACTTTTGTATGAAACATACTTTTATATCACCGATTGTTTAGGAGTTCTTCATGAAATACCGATAAACCGGAATTTGCTTAGTATGTACTTTGTGGGCGCTCTCACATGAAAACTATTTGTCGTTTCAACACCAAATGTCATGTATATTACTTTGGTAGTTGTGATTAGAGTTTATTATTTTTTAGAGTATATCATTGAACCGGAAGTTGAGCTTTACTCTTCGAAGCTTATTTCGGATTTTGCAAAATACCTCTATAAATATGATATTTAGGTATATACTATTATTTTTAAAAGTTTTAGAAAAAGTACTCTACTACACCTTTTGTATTAAACATATTTTTGTATCACTAATTGTTTAGGAGTTATTCGTGAAATACCGATAAACCGGAAGTTGCTGATTATTTACTTTGTGGGCGCTCTTACCTGAAAACCATTTATCGTATCAACACCAAATTTCGTACATTTTATTTTGGTTGGTGTCATCAGAGTTGATTTAGTTTTGGAGGATATCGGTTTACCAGAAGTCGATCTTTATTTTTGGAAGCTCATTTCCGTTTTTGAAACATTTCACCATTAAACCTTAAGTAGTCTCGTGGGGTCAATGTGATATCAGGCGCTATATTACCGTCGGGATCACAGAAACTAATGAAGATATTTCAACCAAATTTTCGTTTTGTAAAAATGTTGTCCATGTTATGATTATCTGAGGATTTTCTTAATGTCAAGTTATAAGAAGTATGCAATTTTAGCAGTGCTACCAAATTTACTGAAATAAATTTTAATAATTATCTAAATATTATTTCAACAATTTTTAAGCACCTATACATAAAATAATTCATAGGTATTTTAAAGATTTACTGAATATTTTAGGAATGAATCTATAATGTTTAAAATGTTATTACAGTTCACAGAATACCTTACTAATGCTCACTGAGTACATATGTGTTGATATAGTTTCAATATAGTAACAAAGAGCTACGCATTAATTTGTTTTTTTACTTTCTCCATATACGAAGTATAGAGAAAGTATTGTTTTCATGAAAAAATTCGACTTCGAGATTTCAACGGAAATACATGTTTTGGGGTCCCTAGAACACGTTTTGACCATTTTCGGAATGATGTCTGTGTGTGTGTGTGTGTGTGTGTGTGTGTGTGTGTGTGTGTGTGTATGTGTGTGTGTGATAGTGGGCGCTCTAACGTGAAAACTATTGGTCGTATCAATACCAAACTTCATGTATAGTAGTGGTGTGTGTGCTGTCAGAGTTGATTAGTTTTTGGAGTAAATCGGTCAACCGGAAGTCGAGCTTTATTGATTAAAGCTCATTTCCGGTTTTCAAAATATCTCCATAAATATGATATATACGTATATTGTATTACTTATAAAAGTTTTAGATAATGTAATTTACTATAACTTTTGTATTTAATATATTTTTGTATCTGCGGTTGATTAGGAGTTATTCGTGAAATACTGATAAACCGGAAGAAGATGATTATGTACTTTGTGGGCGCTCTAACATGAAAACTTATTGTCGGATCAACACCAAATTTCATAAATTGTACTTTTATTTCAGTCGTTAGAGTTGATTAGTTTTTAGGGTAGATCGGGCACCCAGAAGTTGAGCTTCATTCTTCAAAGCTTATTTCCGGTTTTCAAAATATCTCCATAAATATGATATTTAGGTATATACTATTATTTATAAATGTTTTAGAAAATGTAAATTACTATAACTTTTGTAAAAAAACATATTTTTTTATCACTGATTGTTTAGGAGTTATTCATGAAATACTGATAAACCGGAAGTTGCTGATTATGTACTTTGTGGGCGATCTGGGCTCTATGGGCGAAAGGCCAAATTCATCTTTTTTCATCGAGCATGTCCCGAAAAACATTATTTATAATTTTTGTAACGTAAAAGATAATAATATATAAATTAATCACTCATCTTCCAAGTTTAGATTGAATATAGAGTTCGAAATTACTGTCGTAGATAAATATTTACATCTTATATATGGAGAAAGTCATGTGCTGGCCACATCAGATTTTTACTTTCTCCATATACGAAGTATAGGGAAAGTATTGTTTTCATGAAAAAATTCGACTTCGAGATTTCAGCGGAAATACATGTTTTGGGGTCCCTAGAACACGTTTTGACCATTTTCGGAATGATGTCTGTGTGTATGTGTGATAGTGGGCGCTCTAACGAGAAAACTATTAGTCATATCAATACCAAAATTCGTATATAGTACTGTGGTGTGTGCTGTCAGAGTTGATTAGTTTTTGGAGTAAATCGGTCAACCGGAAGTCGAGCTTCATTCATGAAAGCTCATTTCCGGTTTTCAAAATATCTCCATAAATATGATATATAGGTATATTTTATTCCTTAGGAAAGTTTTACTTAATGTGTTTTACTATAACTTTTGTATTTAACATATTTTTGTATTACCGGTTGATTACGAGTTATTCGTGAAATACTGATAAACCGAAGTAGCTGATTATGTACTTTGTGGGCGCTCTAACATGAAAAGCATTATTTGGATCAACACCAAATTTCATACATAGTACTATGGTTGATGTCGTTAGAGTTGATTAGTTTTTGGAGTAAATTGATTCACCGAAAGTGGAGCTTCATTCTTCAAAGCTCATTTCCGGTTTTCAAAATATCTCCATAAATATGATATTTAGGTATATATTATTATTTATAAAAGTTTTAGATAGTATAAATTACTATAACTTTTGTATGAAACATATTTTTGTATCACTGATTGTTTAGGAGTTATTTGTGAAATACTGATAAACCGGAAGTTGGTGATTATGTACGTTGTGGGCGCTCTGGGCTCTATGGGCGAAAGGCTATTTCATCGTTTTTCATCGAACATGTTCCGAAAAACATTATTTATAATGTTTGTGACATAAAAGATAATATGATATAAATTAATCACTCATCTTCCAAGTTTAGATTGAATATAGAGTTCGAAATTACTGTCATAGATAAATATTTACATCTTATATATGGAGAAAGTCATGTGCTGGCCACATCAGATTTTTTTAATGAGTTAGACACTCCTACGCTAAAGGGTTTACTGATATTATTATTACTAAAATTACTTTACATGTAGATTAAAAATCTGGTGGCAGTAGTTCATATTTATTATATCAGTCTCTCTCCACAAATTCCCCTCAAGCTGGTTTCTACCGCTTCTTATTTATTGTTCTCCTATGTGGTCCATACGGAAGACATATGTCTTCCGTATCTAACCTTTCCACTCTTTATCGAGTCTTATAATTTTTGGTAAAGTTTTAGTGACGGAGGTGCAGAAATAGCCTCCGGAGACCATTCTTAAACCGTTAGTCATGGCGTTCTGACGCTAGATGTCGCAGCACACGCCCAGTTTCACATCTCCGAAACAGCGAATACGTAACGCATTCCAAATCGCATAAACATCGCACGAACGTCAAACTCACACATTTCTCGATGATTCCGGATGTATTTTACGACGAACGAATTTAAATGGAAAAAATTGTTTTTTTTTGGCCCTATTCGCTTTGTGCTATAAAAAAGATAGTCACCCTCTCGTTCGGTTTGCAAGCTATACAGTACAACCCCGGTAATCCGGACACTCGCTAATCCGGAACCCTCGGTAATCCGGACGGTCCATTGGGAGTTATGCAAACCCGCAACTTCTTCTTGTGAACATATAAATACGCATATTAGTAACAAGAAACGAGAGGTGGACAGACTATTTAAAAAATTTCTCCATTGGCTGCAATGATATGATGGAGAGCGAAGTATTTCGTTTGCTGTGATAACACATCTAAGTTGTAATACTTTTCTGAGACAGTATTTTTCAATTAGAGGAATGCTTAATATGTGCTATACTAAATAATTTCGAAAGACAATAAATTTTCAGTTGCAGCAGGGCATGCATGCATTATCTATACAATATAATTTTTGGGTAAAAATGTTTTTTAGGCTATTTTTTGAAAACCTCGCTAATCCGGAAACCCCGCTAATCCGGACGCCTATGTGCCTGAATTCGTCCGGATTACCGGGGTTCTACTGTAGTTGGTTTGCAAGCTCATTAGGTTTCCAAGGTATTTTAAGAAAAATTATGACTTTGTTTTAATGAAGATCATATAATAAAGGGAGCCTGGAACACCCAACTCAACCCATCCGCGATGAAACACTTTTTCATCATAATTCTGAATTGATAAATAAGTAAATTAAGTGATGTTAATAAGAATTAATAAGTACCTTGAAAGACCTTGGAAACCCAATGAGCTTGCAAACCAACTATAGCTTGCAAACCGAACGAGAGGGTGACTATATTTTTTATAACACAAAGCGAATTTTGCCGAAAAGGGAATTTTTTCCCGAGGAGTTCATTAGAGTTGAAATAAGTCACAATCGCCCTAGCGGAGACCCGAGGAAACATCAAAGATGGCGTCCTAGCAGACGAAAAATGACCAAAAACGGTCATATTTGGATGTAAATATCTCCTAAACCATACCTACTAGAAATTGTTTATAAATATATAATTATACCGCTATTCTTTATCTTAAATGTGCGTTAAATTTTTTATCATAATATGAACGTATAAGGGAGATATAGAATTTCTCCCTGACGGTCCTCTTCCAAAACTTTACCTAATTCTTTTAAAAAATAGTGTTTAAAGTGCCATCTCAGAAATGTCCGACTCATCTTTCAAATCATCCAAATCTCTTTCCTATTAAAACCCTCTCTGACATTGCTTTCCTGTATATTATCAACGAGCTTTATTCCCTATTCCTACTCTCCCTTTTTAATTTTCGGGTTCCAACAAGAACAACTCACCGGATTTGATACATTTTCTTTGAATACTCTACGTTTATCAGTAACGGACACTTTTTCAGAATATTTTCAATTTGCAATTCTTTGACTTCCAATAAAATCTCTGATCTTCCTCATATCCTTCATTAATCAATCCGGAATATGACTACCATGTGACTACAAGAGATTGATCATATAATTTTGTTTGATTACCTCATGAAATTTTTACTTTCTCCCTATACGTAGTATAGAGAAAGTATTGTATTCGCAAAAAAATTCGACCTCCAGATTTCAATGGATATAGATGTTTTGGGGCCCATAGAGTTCGTTTTCGCTATTTTCCCAAGCATGTCTGTCTGTGTGTCGTAAAAAAATTGTGGGCGCTCTATCTTAAAAAGTAATTATCCGATCATTTCCAAAATTCATATTTAGTATTTTACTTACAATGCCTAGAGTTGATTAGTATTTGATGAATATGGCTTAACCGGAAGTTGCGGTTTATCCGGAACAAACTTGTTTCTTAAATATCTCTGTCAGAATGCAATGTACGTATATAAAATTGTGTACAAAAGTTATAGAAAATGTACTTTACTACAACTTTTGTATGAAACATCTTTTCATAACACTGATTGTTTAGGAGTTATTCTTGAATAATGGTTAACCGGAAGTTGTTTATCCAGAAATGGAAGTTTCTCATACATATCTGTCAGAATGCAATGTAGGTAAATACAATTACGTACAAAAGTTATAGATAATGTACATTACTATAACTTTTGTTCAGAACATATTTTCTTAACACTGACTGTTTAGGAGTTATTGGTGAATACTTGCTAACCGTAAGTTGCTTTTTATCCAAAAAGGGTAGTTTTTCTTAAATATCTCTGACAGAATGTGATGTATTTATATACAATTTGAACAAAAGTTATAGACAATGTATTTAACAACAACTTTTGATTGAAAAATTTTTCTTAACACTCATTTTTTTGGAGTTATTCATAAATTACCCGCATAAGCTTCTGTTTTCAATAAATATGGAGAAAGTCATGTTGGCCACATCAGATTTTTAGTATTCTAATTCTTTTTTTACTTTATATAATTTAATTTGTATAGCTTACTTTTTCATCATTGTTTACCATCTGCTGGAAATTACTCATGTTGTATGCTGCTGCTTTTCCAATAAATAATACTAACAGGAATTACATATCAGAAAGATTCTCAAACAAATATTGCCATACTACTAATATTTTTAAGAGGCTGAGGCTAGATTAGTCGCTCCATAGAATCATAAAAATGTACGAACAATAATTGTTTTGTTTCAAAATCATAAACAAACAAATATGAAATTCTTAACATTTTATCTGTTGCTTTCATAGAATGAAGAAGAAAACTGTTAAAAAAATGAAATGAGTTGTTTTAACAATTTAGATAAGGTGGGAGGTTTCCCTGAAAGAGATCTCTCACAAAAATTACTCCAAGATACACTGTGACCCTATAAAACACAGTCTGTATTAGTAAAAACAAGCTTCATGGGGAATTTTTATCTGTGACCAAAATTGGTCATCAACAGACCTGCCACCTATCCTTGATTTCATCAATTGTGGTAATTTTTGATTAAGTGAGGACCTGTCATTTTAATTTTTTAGATGGATTATAGAAAATCTCACAATGATAAAGAAATACACTACTAATGAAGCATACAAAGAGCTCTGTTATATGAGAGGTCATTCATGGAGTAATAACAAACCTTTTTATTGTATAGTTTTTAGATGCAGTAGCGATATCATTGCAGAGCATGACATAGCACGGATTTTGAACTATGCCATTTCTGCAGCCAGGAATGTGATAACATAATTTCACTAATTTTCTTGTATAATTTAAATTTATACATGGAAATAAAAATATCAACATGTTATAATTATATAATTACAAGTCATTGTTATCGATACAAGCATGTATAATTTTCAAACAAAATCCATAATGTTTATTACTCAAGACAGCTCTGAAGATCATAATATTGCTTCATCATTTAAAACGTGGAGTGACCCAAAAAAGTTCTACTCCCATTAATTCCTGAGCCAGATTGATTGGAAGATAGATATCAAGTAATTTGAGACATCATCAAACAGTTTACTTGCATTCTGCAACTCCCTTGCCACATACTAAGTTCTCGGCAAAATTTCTGCAACCACAACATCTACATCTTTAGTTTAGAATCTGTACTTTACATCAATAATTTAGTATAAGACATACCATGAAAGTATTGTACTTAAATATCGTATTGCTCATAAATATTTTGTGAATGACTTTTCATAAATACAAAATGCAAGTTCGTGCAGTTTATAAACAAGTTAAATTTTTTGTGACAATTGTCAGTAACTATGGCTAACATGAAAATCCTGGATAGCTGAACATTGAATGTTAATTGTGAGTCAATCCTTTAAACAAAGAAAAAAATACTACCATTCTCCTAAAACACAACTGTGCAACCTTTGATCAACTCAAAAAATGAAAGAACAATTTCTATTCGATAGATTTAATTGTCAGAAAAACAATTTAATAAAGAATGTACAATATTACTCTTCTATCTTCCTTACATAAAGTCTTCGCTAGAAGAAAGACCTTTCTGACACAATGTGGGAGGATTTTTGAACACTCGTCTTACACAATAGTGAAAAACTACAAAATTCTGAAATTAATTCAAAAATTCAACATTCCCACAAGAGACAATAACGCTTTTATAGTACCAGAGGGTCTTTATTTTTTATCTTTGGAGGAGTTGTGGAACCCAGGCTGCAAATTCTACAGAAATGTCTACAGAGAAATAAAACAGTTCAAATTCACAGAGGACTACCAAGGAACTAAACTGGTATTCAACAGTTACTCTTACAAATTGTTCAGAAAAATATACATAAAGGAACAAGATAAAATAAATTTTGGGGTCCAAACTCCTTTAAGTCCCACTGGAATCTCTATTTTTCGTAATATATATATTTATATATATTTGTATATAATATATTTATTTTTTACACATTGTTTTTTGAGAACTATTCTAAATTTCATTCTGCATCCCAAAAAAGGATTAGAAATGTAAACAGGTGGCAGGTGCTGACTGTAAGGCAAGATTGGCCTTCAGTGAGAATGCTTTCGTCTCCCTACGAATTTTAGAGTACATGAGGGCAGTGTGAAGGGATGAGAGCAGCCCAATGCCAAGCAGGGAATGAGATATAACTGTACAAGGGAAGGACGCACTTGGTGCGCGTCTATGGCAAAAGCCGTATTCCACTCAATAGTCAACAGATGGCAGTGTTAGCAAAAAAGCAGAACTTGGCTCAATGTTGGAATTTCTAGAGAAACCCATCACGTGAAGAAATAAAACATCAATTTTACGTTACGACAGAGGTAGACCTCTCTGACAACTCACAAGCGAACGAGTTTGAGATATTAGCTCGTTCTAACTTGTTGATATAGCTCTCAAATGACTTCCTATGGAGATACTTCGAATAACTGACAATATACATTTATGTACATCACTTGGCTTTTTGAAAGCCTTACACGAGTTTTAGAAAAGATTGTAGAACGTATGACGGCCCATACAAGCATCCTATGATAAGTACTGTCAGAAAAGCTGACAATTTTCCCTGCCGACTTGCATGAAATAGCGGTAATAAGGTTCGGCACTTGACTGTCATGAAGGCGAGAAACACGAAAAGTCCCTTCAAAAGATGCGTTGGCTCGTTAAAATCAACAGCCATGAGGAGAAAATAACAATATCAACACTAATGAACCACCTTTATGACAGAGCATATGATAATGCATTTTAAGCACAGCCGTATTTCAATGTTAAAAAGATGAGATCACAAAATTCCTCTCTCAGTGGATGAATATCCACACAAGAAAGGATACGTTGCCAAAATTATGCTCAGTCTTCTATTATGAACTGTGTTACAAATCACAGGGGGATTTCTCCTACGTTGTAGTCCCCTTTCCTACTTCAATGATTACTTTAAAGTAGTTGCTGTTCGAATGCTACTGCTAATGCAAAAATTTCAGCAATCGTTTCAAAAAGTAAGCTGGACCATGTAAGCTGTGTGGCAGCGCAAGATTAGCGGGATACATATGTACATTGCGTAGGTTCATTGCAAAATGTGAGCCATCAGCAATTGAGCTTATCATTTTTGTCAGTTTCAGGCACTTACGGCAGGGTTCAGTTAAAATATTTTCAAAAGCCACTTCTGAGGCTTTTCTGCCGATAACAGCTTTAATTCCACATACGCTGGACCTCTAACAAAAACACGTTCACATAAACATAAATAAAAATAACAGAGCTAGAAAGGGCTATGAACATTACGAGCAACCCTCTAATAAAATCAAACCGCTTCTCTCCTCACTTTTACAAAGAGAATTACGATAGTCGTTCGATGTAGAAAATGCAAAGGATTTGCACTGGTTACACAGATACATTGCTTCTGAAAAAAGACTCAGAAGCAAACAACGGGAGAAAAATACTAAGGATTTGGCAGTGATAAGTCTCAACAAATCTCCATTCCTGTCAGCATTGGCTGCTTTAACAACAGTGGAAGAAAAAAAGGGAACAGGTGTATCAATGGAAAAACTGAACATTATTGGCAGTGATGAGCTGTTTAATGATTTCCTACTAATTTATGTTTGTGTGTGTGTGTGAATAAACAAGGCCATCCTAACTGTTATCATCTGGATCCCAAAGAATTCAAACAGAGAATTTTGAATTTGAAGGTTTAAGAGCACTGAACTGGCATAATAGCACCCATTTATAAACAGAGGGTGAAAGGGAAACGCAAGCTGCTTTTAACAAACACTTTGCATTCCCTGAGCCAGCCTCTTTGAGGAAAGTACGATCCAAAGATTCCAGGTAGCTGAGTAAGACAAGAGGGATCTTACAAAAGCAAATACCAATTAGATTGCGGATTGCACATGAGGCTTTGGTAATTGCCCAACCTGTCAAACAGCTATGCTATGGCCCTAGTTATGTGTGTGTGTTGGAGTGTCTTTGTGTATCTTTATTTATTTATAAGTATTTTTATATCTACAAATAACATTTCCATCCTGCTGAATGGAGAGCTAATTACATACGCCTATTTGAAAGGGATGAGGGGCAGAGATGGAGAAGCACACGGGTATCGGAGAGAAAAGGGACACTGCCGCTTTCTCGGTTCCTTTCGCCAGAACAAAACACCATCACTTGGAGAGCTACTCTGGAGGAGAGGACATATGAGGTAGAAGATAAGCCCATTGGGGCTCTTTATGGGAAATCCACTTCCTTCCGATGCTCAGTTCCTTCTTAAATTATTCCCACCCTGATGCAGTTCGTCCCATTCTTTCCATGACCCGCTTTCATCACTTCTCTATAAATTTTCACCATTCTTAGCTAGCAACACTATTTACAACTCGGCACCTGAGTTTTCATTAAATATTTCATTTCTAAAGTTAATAGAACACCCTGCTAGTCAAAGGGAATGTCTCAAATTTTTTGGCAGTTCCGTCAGTGTTTTGAAAGAGGACACGTTCGATCACAAAACGAAAGAGACGCTCAAGACTTCAGTCTTATTAAAAATCACAAAATGGAGCACTTCTGGAGCTGAGAGTTGTCTTCTACTGGATCCTTTTGGCCATCTAAAGGCAGCTGCAAATGGCAGTGAATGGTTGATGGCTTTGCAGCTAGCTGCAAAACGAAGCGATCCCAACCTTAGGGGGATGGCTTCGTTTCGACTCCTTTGTATGGACCATGAACGCACACTGTGCAGAGGAAGCTTTTAAATGCCAGCTGCATACCGACAATTACAGCAACTGCAGTCACTTGCTTGGTCAAAGGTCCAACACTCCGGTGGGCTGAGATAACGAGGTATAAACTGATGGCGATTAACATTATGGTCGACCTCTAAACCAACCAACGCTATGAGAAGCATTTAACAACGTTCAAAAGGTAAACACTTCAAACAGCAGAACTGCTGAAATGCAGTTGTAACTCCGTTAGACTTCCTCCAACCTGCAGGTAACAATTCTTCAGCCACAGCAGTGAGCCTTAAAACACCCCATTTTTTCCAATCATCTGTTACTGTACAAGTCAATGATCAAGACTAAGATGCGCAAAGCAAATATGTAGATGATTCAAACTTGCTTTCCATGTAAGTCTTCACCACATCCTCTTCTGCACCATAAGCTGGATTAGACGACAGCTGCAGTCTAGCACTGAAGTGGCAAGTGCAAGCAACTTGTCAAACAAACTGACACAAATCCTTGCAGGTATTCAGCGCACACATTTCTTCGGGTAGATATTTGCGATCACATAATGATGCAGAGGTGTGACATCAAGAGCCATTGGTAGCCACAGCATGTTGTACTGGACTTTGCCGGTGCTGATAAAAAGAAAAAAAAAAACTCAAAATGAATAATGCATTTAAGGCTACTCAGAAGATAAAACACACAATGCAAGAAATACACACAGAAACTAAATATTGTACGTGATGACGCTGAATCGAAGTAAGATTGAAATGAGTCTATTTGCGTGAAAACATTTAATCAATACACAGCCATTGAAATATTGTATGAATTTGCAGGAAACTGACATTTACTACAAGTAGTACAGTATTAAAATGCCATAGGCGGTAAATATCATAAAATAATTCATAATAAATTTGTTTCACAAATAGAAGATTGCATGAGATAATCCTACATTAAGCACATCTAAAAACAAATGAGTCAAAATATCATACCATAAATTAAGAGGCATAAAAACATTGCATAAGCAATCAGTGTTCCACACCAGCATTGCCACTAGTTTAAAAATAACAGAAATTCCTGCAGCACCAACAATATAGGAATCACTCCATGAACATTTCATTAGCAACACTATACATGAGCAGAAGAAAACAAAATCCTTTCGGATTTTTTTCATTTCCTGAAGATGATGGCACGGCTAACAGAGTGTACATGGAGTGGCCTAGAGGGTCAGTAATTCAGAACTCCCAGTTGATCCCAGAACTGGTACAGAGCACTGACAAACATGGCTCTGGTGCATTTATAACCTTATTATTCATCAACAGCTGTTCTAATTTATTTCTGTAGCGCAAATTCTAGAATCTTTGTAACTAGAAAATTCCATGGTATGACTGAATACAATGGTGTCAATGGCAGTGAAGAAGATGACAATTACTTAAGTTGGGATTTGCCTACCACAAAAGCATTTGAAATTTTGGTTCTTCTTTCTAAAAGCTGTAACTAACACCAGCATTCCCAAAAATGTATTTCTTTCTTTGAAGCTTGTATATATCATAGAAGTTTTTGAGTCACTTATTGGAGTAATTTTAGAATCTTATATATTATTTGAAATATTGTTAAAGAAAGAGGAAATCAAACAAACTTGAAAAATAGCCACCATCCCATATTAACCACTGCCTTTTCATCCATATACTAAATGTGAGAATAAACAACATAGCTTTGGTATTACGATGATATTTATCCCAACAATATGTAATCCCAACTTTGGCACTCTACAAAATTTAAAGACGTTGATATTCACATAATACAGAAAAAAGAATGCTATTAGCTTTATAAGAAATCTTATGAAGAATAAGCAACTTAAAATAACTGATCAAATTTGAACTTTTCATAGAATAAAACTGGGCATGAAAAGTCTGAGAAAGTACTTGTTGTGCTATAATTCACAGTTCACACCGAGAACTGAAAGATTTCAATGAAATTTGCATTGAAATATTTGCATAAATACATCACTTTATCTTTTGATCAAAAACTATTTCATAGATGCTCATTAATAACAATAGACTTTTTAATAAACAATTTTGGGTACTCTTTGGAAACAATTCCTATTTGAGTTTGAGGTTCATTAGCCATTAAGGCAAATATTTAGTTAAATTGACAGAGTGATAGCCTAAGTAGATTCCTACTATATTATAGTGAAGATAGAGTGTATATACATACATAACTTACATGGCTGATTTAATAACAATTGTTCTTAAACAACTTAATTAACCTTTAATGATAATGAAATTTCATATTAAGATTATCAAAGGCTAAAGAGCAAATGAAGTAAATAAAAAACCCGTTTGAAGTCTCATAGGCATTGCAATAATAATTGTATTGACATTTAAGATTTTGCAATAATTGTATACCAGAAAGAATTTCATTACAGCAACAATTTTGAAATGATTGAAAAACATGCATAACTGTAAGGTGTTAACTATACCCAGCTAGATTTTTCAAAAATGTTAAAAGAAAAAATTTAGATACTGAATATGAGGATACTGAAATAGTTCCACTGTCTAACATAAAAATAGAATGTATCCCTTTAAATATACAGGAACAATATAAAAGTACATTTATCACCAAAAGACACAAAAAGGATTAATTACTAGTAAAATTTAACCTATGTCGAATAACAAAATTACAAAGGGCCATGTTTAGTGTAAAAAAATTTTACTTTACCAAATAAAATTTTCAATAGACACCTGAACAGTTATAACAATTCTTCTTTTACTTTTTTAATTGTCTTAAAATTACGAGCTTTTTTTCTTGGAAATACTGCAGCCTCTTGCAGAGACTTATAAAATATAACGCGGTAACTTAAGTACTAAGTGAATATCGCAGCACCAATTAGATTTACATCTTTTAATATAAGTATCAGATTGCATTTAAATAAAAGAGCTTTGTCCACAGAAAGAGAGGAGACAAAAAATTATAAAAACAAATTCTCCTTACCCCTATAGAATCCAAGGAGTGATGGTAAGGAGAGGATGAGGATGAAGCCTGAGAGGGAACTGGGCCTGCATGCAACACAAAGTTATCGAAGACACTCATTAATTCCTCAAGTCGATACTCCTCAAGACAGACGAATCCCTCCAATGTAGGGGACTGCTTGCGTGCGCACTCCATGCAGTGCACGACATGTCGCTTCTCCTGCTCTCTTACAAACAGTATGTCAAACACCTCAATCTGCAAGAGAAATAATTTGATGATTAAATCGTAAGTACAGGTAATAATCATAGAGAATCGTTCTTCATAATGACAAATAACAAATGGTAAGTTAAAAATTACGAAGAAGTAATACATATCCTATTTACTCAAATATAAGGGGCTGTGGAATGTAATGCACAGTGCAACATTCAAATAGAAAAATCATTATCTGGCGAATCTAATGCACACCTTTAGACATGTGATCGCAACATTTGGAGCACCATACAATACGAGTAAAATGTAGCTTGCATACTGCAAGCAGATCGGCAACACTAATTTCATGTCGGCATCATATCGGGAAGGCCGTCAAAAGAAAAAAAAATGCATTGAAAATATACTGATTATTCGCTGCAATTTATTCGTCCGGCATCGAACCCGGGTCTTCCTGGTGATACTTACTATGCAGCACAATAGAAGATCACCATCTCTAACTATCTGTGAAAATTCAAGCAGAAATATTATCTGCAACTGCCTCAAACGACGTCCTACTTTTCCCTTATATTCCTTATGAGAGAAATGTTAATGTGCTCTGGCATCGAACCCAGGAATAGTACGGTCTTATGAAAATTTTTTTCTTAAACCAATTCTTACCTTACACTTTCCGGCTAAGCACGAACTTCCTATTATTTCGAGAAGTGCATCAAATAAAATAATGAAAAACGGCTCCTATGTATTTTAAAGGGCAGATCTTTGCATCGTCCTAGCATCGAACCCAGGATATTTTTTGTAAAGGTCATTGATGTTTTCGAAAGTCCAAGACCATAAGTATAGGCACCTTTAGTTTTATTTCTCTACCTATCCAGTAAGTATTTTTTAAAAATTCCCGAAAATCACGGCAATGCATTTAAACGGGTAAAATCGGGACTTTAGAGCCCTCTGGAATCGAACCCATGACACTGAGGATCAAAGTCGCTTTTTTCCTGGGGGTTTCACGTTATGGCCAATACGTCATAAAAATTTCAAGGCAATGACCCTTGTAGTTTAGCCTGTGAATTTGTATCCTATCTATATAGCTATATAGCTATATGGCTATATAGCTATATGGCAATATATATGAATGAATCCGGAGAAGCATCTATATATAATAGATATCTGTAGTTGTCTAGGCTGAAGGTCTTACATAAGTGTACAAACATTTTAAATTGGCCAATTGAAAAGTTTAATGAACTAGCTCAATCCCTTTCAATTACAAAGTATCTGCCAACCATTAAGTCTACGGAGGCTTTTACAGTCAAAACAGAAAGCACGTGGGTGGAATGTTAGATGAGTTGCATGGAACCATGGTGAGTGGAGGATCCAGCAGGATACAGGAAATGTACATGTGTTGAATGGACCCAAAATTTAGTGCATCAATAATTCTAATGAGCCCAATTATTGAAAAAAAGGGTTTGTGTTATTTTCAAGTAAATGCAATATTTCTTTCACTATGGCATTCCAAATTAAGCTAGAAAACATTGATTAAAAAAGTTGAAATTAAATTAATTCATATTTAATGAAGATTTCATATACCGTACTGAGGATCTTGTTTCGAAAGTGATCAACTTCTGTGCAATACCATTCCTCAAAAAAAAAATATGTCCTCATATAAAATCTAGGTTTTCTGTTAGTTCATTCTGATATGAATGATAAAACAAAAATTTTATAACCAAAATAAAAACAATCCTCATATAATTATCACGTTAAAAATCATTTTCAATCAAAATGTTACGTTAATGATAAAATTATGCAAGTAAAAATTATTATTCCCAAGTTGAAAAAAAAAATAAAATTTTAGAATTGAATAAACATGTTTTAAGGCTAGCGATGATCTTCTTATGAACATATATTAACCAATAACACTCACCTCACACTGGCCACAATAATGAGAAGCCTCATTCTTTGCTCTGCCATGGAATCTGACTTCTACTCCCTTGGCTTTCACGAATTCTAAAGTCATTGAAACATGCCTCATGGTGCACAGAAGACAATTCCTGAGAAAGACAAAAAATGTATAACTTTGCAGAAAATCATACATATTTAAAACTATTTATTTCATCTATGCCAATATTAAGAAATTACGTTTCATATTTATCATTTACGTCCACATGAAATAAATTTCTATATGTTAGATGCAAACGGTTTTTTTTCTGAATCCATAGAATTTTAAGTACTAAAAAAGAATACAAAGCAAATGCTGACAAGTTCAATTTAGAGCAAAATACCATACTTTAAAGGCAATTCACAAAAGGAATTGGGAAATAACAAGTAATAAGATACATTCAGAGCTATTGAAATTTAAAAAATAACAATGAAATTGAAATATGTGAATAAAAAGTCTGGATTGATAAAAAGAATCAAGATAAGGTGGTAAAAAATTCCTTTCTTCATTACTAAGAAATATACTCTTCCTATTAGAATAGTTTTCTAACCTTCTGAAATCATATTTGAAAGCAATTTCATATGCATTGATTCCAAAAAAATCATACTCTTAGCTCTTGAGTAAACCTTTCAGTTTTAAAATGAAAAGCACTTACTTGATCAGTCTGAAGAGACGAGGGTCAGATACTTTGATATTGCGTGCTAAATTCCATGACAGATGAACCATCGGTACAATACTCTTAAAACTCTGAAGTTTGTTCCATTCGTAACGCTCAATGGCCAGCTGATATTGCCTAGCTGTCAATGGCCCAACATTCCAAGCAATGTTATTACACCATCCAACAGCTTGCACCCAATGTACACATCCTGAGGAAATATAAAAAGCTGATCAGTCAAAGGACCTGAAAATGATACTGCTTTTCTCTTGATGCTACATCTCACATTCACTACATTATCTGCTCATTAAACAGCGCTTAGAGAGGATGAAATAGATATTAATGGAATAGTACATTGAAACAAAATATTTTTATTCTTGAGAACTTAGAGAACTATAAATGCTACACTTACAGAAGAAGGAGAAAGTGAGAGAGATTTACTGATGACGATTAATTACACTACATAGATGATTCTAAGGCAACTTCCAAACATAGAAGTACTTACCTGCATTAACCCAAACCAAGTCCCCAGGCCTCTGAAGAAAACGATAGACAGGAATGTTTTCTTCATAGAGATCTTCCATTGCGGGCCACCACGAACCGTGTAAATAGTTAATGTTGTTCCTGGACGCAAGCAGAGGAGTCTTAGTTATCTTTGTAATTTCCACAACGTAATAAAAAAGATACTTATAATGAACTATGGAAATTTGCATGATTAAAATAAATAATCACTAAAGATACAATTCATTCCTTTCTTTTACAAAACTAAATTATTACTCTATGTTGTTATTAAAATGCTAGAAAGAACAGATCAAAGTAATGAAAAAATATTAACAGAGACTTCTAAGTTAACTTTCATCATCTTTTTAATGCAAGAAAACAAAATATTTTAAATATGGCAGGCTATAATTCCAGAATTAATATTTTTGTACGCAAGATGCATCTGCTTCAGAGATATTTAAACTGCTTGAATGACATCGTGGAAAAAATGAAGTAGATAATTAATCTTCTGAGTCCAGACCCTATAAACATTATATATGACACTATACTAACTCAATTTTAATCAAAATGATGTCCTAATTATACATACTTTTCACAGAGATTATGAACGACTCCCCAATATGCATCAGGAACAGCAAACCACTCGCAATCACCAGGACCAATGTTGATGTTTATAGAACAGAAGTTATTGTTCTCTTGATGGCCAGGTGTCCTACTACCAGGTACCTAAAAATAAAAAAATAACAGTTCAAATGAATAATTATTCATGGTCAAATAGCCCTAAACTCTAAAATGCATTAAAAAAACTAAAAAATAATCTGAGACACCTCAAGATACTATGAATAATGAACTTATTTTCACACACACAGTCTGACCACGTTAAATCATATTCATATGACGTAAAGAAATTCAACTTACAGAGTTTGCAAGTTAGAGAAAAAGGTGTAATAGGTGTGGTTAATCAAGGACAACGATCTTTTTTGGCCAAATTATAATAGCCGTTTATATGACATTTATATGAATGCAATTAGACTACATACCAGTTCATGTACCTTCAGCATGAACATTTACAATCAAACAGCTTTCCTTTAGAGAACAAATTCCGTTAACTTTTATTAATTGTTGCTTAATTTCCATTGGGAGACAAGATAAGAGCTTGCGTATGTTTTCATGACTTTCCGATACACATGTTCTGAAAAGTGTCTGCAGAATTATAATCCAAAGGCATTGGAAAATTTGACTAACGGAGGCTGGAGCATAAAAGTCTTTGAGTTAGAGGTCGAAAATACTTGGGTCTTGTAGGAATTTGGCCTGGGATTCACAACTAATTTGTCTGAGATCTAACTGTATATTCGCTAAATTATTAGTTTACCAAATGAAAATAGATTGAATTTATGTGATAAAATTTTACACCAAGTGCTATTTGGCTAAGTAAAACTGGTGGGTATCTACAACGACAAAAGTAGAAATGAAGGTAGCCAAGTGAAAATAAAAGTGCAACACATATAAATGGATAATATCGCTTATTTACTTCCCCATGGACTATATAAATTAAACAAAACATGCAATGCCAATAGCTAAATTAAAGTTAAGTGTGCAGGAATGAAAAAAATCAAAGTTTCTGCTTGGAAGTCCAAAATAATAGTATTCAGAGAACAAATCCGAAATAAAGAAAGAGGATCACCTTCATATAAAGCTGCACAGTGTTCATGCCAAGAATTACATGCCCAACATGAGACAACATGTTTCCAGCTGATACCACTCGAGCAAATGCAGGCAGTTTGGTGAGTTCCTGCAGCTGAGGCCTCCAACGCCTCTCGTCTGAAAGGTCCACGTTTGTACCAAAGCGGATGGTCTTGAAAGCACCTGCTGCACCACTCATCGGCGTCGTTAAGCCACCCTTCCTCTTCCTCTTAACGGTATTCCCAGTGGAGTCCTTTGAGTCCGAATCTGAGAGGTTGTTACTGCCCCCTGCGGCACTGCTGTGAGTTCCCTGTGCTTTCTCTCGCTCCTCCTGTTATCGATTAAAACACACTCATCATTAATACTGATTATAGAAAACACCTCGAGACAGTATGCAAATATGTGAGGGCTGTTTGGAAATTAACCGCCGTTGATGAGTGATGCTAGTACTTTTTTCCGAGCATCATCTTTGTTACAATCTGTGATTCTGTAATTTTAAGCTACAGAAGCATTACAAAGGTTTGCTCAATAGAAGTTGCTTTGAGTTCAGTACTGAATGAATCTCTTCAAAATGCTGAGATAATTTGGCTACACTCCCTTCCTTATGAAAAATAATTGAATTTAAAAGTCAATTATGTAGAAATGCAGTAGAAATCAGTAGTTTTACAATGTATCAAATATATTATTTTTATCCATGCCATTATTTTATATACAGCCAATGGTTAGTTACCAAACATATACTTGCATACAATTCAAAATGAGACATTCTAATTTGAACATCAACAATAAGATATAAATACCTTGAGACTCTCCTGAAAACTGGATGCCTGGTACTGGGCATATTTGGCAATAGTGGTATGAGATCGGTGGGACACGCACGCCCACACACGACGACCCAGCTGAGGATCCCAGTTCTCATCGGAAGTCTGCTGCATCTGCGTACGCACCTCCACTGTGTGGTCCGGATTGGCTTCAACAAGCGTTTTGGTAGAGAAGAGACCCAAATCTAATGCGAGAAAGGCAGATGAATTGATTAATACAAAAATGAATCAAATATCCAATTTACTAAATTGCATAATTAGATGTCCTGTCAATGAAATATTAATTCAAAAAATTACATGATTATGGATGAGTGAGCTATGAATGTATTACTCTCTCATGAATAGGTTTTCATTGCTGAGTACAATGAAGATAAACTTTATTATATAATATTTTAATAATGAAAGATTTATCATATAATAAAAATATAACTCAAGCCTTGCAAAGGGGGAGGGAGGTTTATGTAAATTTCATGTAGAGATAGTAAAGTAAAAATGATGATTGTCCCATTAATCCCTCTCTTTAACTATTAAAGGATAATACATAGTCAAGAAAAATCCAAATGATATTCAGATATCACAGAAGCAAATGGCTATAAGTTTTTAATGCACTGCTCTAAGAATATTACTTTTTTTACAAAATTATCAAGGAAGATAGGATTTCCTTCATTACTGCCCTCTGGATCCACCATAGCTTCAGACTATAAATTACTATAGGTTAAGAATTTCTAATGTGACAACTGTCTATCCTTTTTATAAATCAATCTATAAGAAGTATGGCCCATTTTCTAGCAAAACAAATTATCAAGGTCATCATTAATAAAATCCTAAAGGTATCAGGAATCTTAGGAAGATGATTTTAGGTCAAGCAATTATGTAAATCTCTAAACAGGCAACACCTAGGATTTTTACTTTCTCCATATACGAAGTATAGAGAAAGTATTGTTTTCATGAAAAAATTCGACTTCGAGATTTCAACGGAAATACATGTTTTGGGGTCCCTAGAACACGTTTTGACCATTTTCGGAATGATGTCTGTATGTATGTGAGTGTGTATGTATGTGTGTCTGTTATTGTGGGCGCTCTAACGTAAAAACTTTAAGTCGTATCAATACCAAACTTCATACATAGCACTGTAGTGTGTGCTGTCAGAGTTGATTAGTTTTTGGAGTAAATAGGTTGACCGGAAGTCGAGCTTTCTTCATCAAAGCTCATTTCCAGTTTTCAAAATATCTCCATAAATATGATGTATAGGTATATTGTGTACCTTATAAAAGTTTTAGATAATGTGTTTCGCTATAACTTTTGTATTTAACATATTTTTTACATTGTAGAGGAGAGGATCTGAGGATAAGCTACAAGTCACAAAGAAATGAGCAATATAGATTACATCACAAAGACAAAAAGCAACCTTACCAAGCTTTAGAGCAGCAGCAAGTCCTCTAATAACAGCAATCGGATGCTTGAGACAGAATTCTTGCAACTGTGGGCTGAAGGCATCCTTCTTGTTCTCCAGGTAGACCGATGGCGTGGGTGGCAGAAGCTGCTCGTGAGTGAGATGAGCAGGGGGTGGATCAGGAGGTTGGGGTGGAGGAGCTCTGTCTGAAAGGATGCTGCAGTTTCCTATCCCATGTATCCCTCGCCCTCTACACATATCCATAACTTCATCTGCAGTCATGTCAATAGAGAACTCCAGCTCCCTGTCGCTACGGCAACGCCCCCTCATGCTGGAGCTTAGGGGTCTCCTCTCTTCCTCCGCCTCCTCCTCTTCTTCCTCATCGTCCTCTTCTTCTTCTTCCTCCTCTTCTGCCTTTGGTTCCTTCATCTCGCTTATGGCTGCAGGTGCCTCTGTTTGATTTGTAGACGAAGATTCATCCTCAACCTTAACCTGATGGAAGAGACGCAAAAATACAGATTAAAATACTTGCCTTTATATATTTAATGTTTTCTCCGAAACACTTGTTATAGGTATAATGAAGGGTGTTTTTAAACCCTAACTACGAAATTCAAAATTTTAACAGGTACATTCAAATTCGAATGTTCCAAGTTTTACTGTATTCATTACAAAAACTATTTATAAAATAAAACAATATCTTAAATTCAATAAAATAAAATTTGATTTTGAGACAAAAATTAATTATACTTTACATTTAGTTAAACTACTATATTTTAAACAAACAATTTTATGGTTAAAATGAATAAACCACTGCTTTTGAGAAAATTGAATGAGCTCTAAACACATGAAAACTCAATTTTGCAAAATCTCTCACTCCTTAAACCATACCAAATTAGCTAAAATGCTATTTGATACAGAAACAGTATCCAACACTAAAATAATGCAATTCAGAGCAATTACCTTCACATTGCCAATAGCAGGTAAACCAGGAGAAGCACACGTTGAGGTTGGTGCTACCTGGGTTGTAGGAGTAGTGGCAGTTGGTGTAGTAGGCGGTGGCGACGAAGAGACTAGACTATCCAGGTTTCCTCCTTCACCAAAGTGTTTCAAGAGATCTTCAGCAAGAGATGCCGCAATGTCCTTCTGTGACAAAAGAGCCTGCAGCTCTTGATCACTGACTACCAAGTCATTTGTAGATGATCCAACCTTGGACTGGTTTGATGGTGTGAATGAATCTCCACCAATGCCCTCCACTTCTTGATGCCCTCTGGCTGACTGAGGGAATGCACCACTGCAGGGACTTTCCAGGGCTGCCCTGGGAGAACTGCCATACACAAACTGTTGTTGAGGTTGCTGTTGCTGCATTGGAGATGGTGTCCTTTGCTGAGACTGAGGTGCTCCTGGCTGGAATCCTTGTTGGTATGGCTGTTGTTGGCTACCTACAGGCATCTGCGGTTGCTGTGAAGATTGCTGCTGTCCTGGAGTAGCTCCGGGAACAGGGGTTCCTTCTTGGCCAGGCTGATATCCCCCCTGCTGAGTTTTTATTACACCTGCTTGAGCACCAAAACCACTAGCCCCCGGCGGTCTCACAACCATCTGGGGGTAGGCAGGTCTGGCACCAGCTGTTGGAGTTCTTGGTCTCTGTTGCTGAAGGAGCAAAGCCTAGAATATTTAAGAAATAGGTATAAATAACTGTCCTTCACATTGATAAGATGAAAATTTTCAATAGCATTCTAAACAGGTTTGACTTTTGTTAATATTTCCTGAATTTATGCAGAAAAGTTAATAGACCAACCATCATAAGACTTTTCAATTTAAATGTATACTCCTATAGTTATATTTTCATATAACTATACGAGTATACATATAAAATTCAAAGCTTGAACATTCTCCTTTAAAAAAAAAAAAAGAAAATTACTCACTTGCTGTTGAATCTGCTGGCCTTGCATCTGTGGTTGCTGCGACTGTTGTTGCTGCTGAGGCTGTTGCTGCTGTTGTTGTTGTTGCTGCTGTTGCAACCTTAGCTCCTGTTGGTGCTGCTGCATGAGTCGATATTGCCTCTGCAACTGATGTAACATTGCAACTTGATTAAGTTTGAGTCCCCCTCTATCCGCTTGCTGCTGAAGGTAGAGAAGCATCCTCATTTGAGGTGGGTTCAGGTAGTAGAAAGGAGCAACAAAACGCTGCTGTGCTACACCAGCCTGCTGCTGCTGGCCAGGAACCACTTGCTGCTGCTGACCAGGGACAACCTGCTGCTGTTGCTGCCCTGGGACCACTTGCTGTTGAAGTCTGACACCACCAGGGGGACTGACACCTTCTACAGCTTCACCGGGCTGATAAAGAGCAATTCAGTAACTTAGAAATCATTCTTTTACCATGGCATAAAACATTATAATCTCCTGCACTGATTCAACGACAATTATAAGAAAATAAAAATTTTTCATGATAAATTCCTGCAGAATATTAATAAGAATCCTTAAATGGCAAAATTCACATCTTTTGCAATATAATGGATAAATTAAATATTAATTACTGGAATCTAAGTTAAAGGAGTAATTTTTAATTGCAAGAGTAGAAAGTGATCCTTCCATTTGGATTCACAACAATTTACAGATTATTTTATATTTTTTTAAACCCCAAACACTTTACAGAAGTTAAAGCAACTCCCATCACTAAAAGCAACATTTCAAACAGGATTATAAAAGTATTTCAAATTCAGTCTGGTACTATCCGAATCCCGGCTAATCGGATTTTTCCGGTTAGGGAATGGTTGTCTGTGTGTGTTGTGTGTCTTGTGTTTATAAATAAAGGAAAAATGAAAAAAAAAAAAATGATAAAATATAAAGGTGGTTAATTGGTAGAGTAGCCTTCAAAGGCTAAAATTCGCCCATGAAAAAAAGACGGCATTATTATTATTATTATATGTAACCTATGTTCATTGACAGAATTTTTTTAGTTTACAAGCCCTGAGAATTATTAAAGTAAACAGAGAGAGACTATAGAAATGCTTTGAGTTACACTATGGTTACATGAGTTATTTCAACAAGAACTATTTTCATGATCCAAAGATGTCCAAATTCAAAGTGGTCCAAACAATTATTGGATGGGTACGGAATTGTAGAGGAAGAAGTTAAGATTTTGGGTAGAGTTGATAGTAACCTTGAATCTCTTGGCTGAATTGGCAATAGCTTGCGCTCCTCCAACCTGCTGCTGCTGTTGAATAAGGTGTGCAGACTGAGAAGGAGGCCTTTGCTGGGTCCCTTGCTGTTGTCCAGATGGATACGGGGGAGGTGGTCCCTGGGGGGTACTCCCACTCACCACAGACCCTGACATTGGATATTGCCCTTGTGCACCCTGAAAAGTCAAATGTATTCTTGCTGACTGACACATCAAATAAGCCATATTTGCATTGCTCATGGCATTGAAAAAAAAAAGAAAATAACATTGAATTATAAAGGAAACTGCTAATAGGGTTAGTATTAAACGCAAAATACTGAACATCACCAACTTCTAAAAATCTAACAATAAAATTATTGCTATGAAAGAAAGAAGTTAAAACTTTATAAACTAAGAAAAGGCTAAAGGAAACTAATGAGGAAGTAATTGAGCGTGAAAATAAACAAAAGGCCAGCAGGTGCATCAGGAATGAGCTTTACCTGCTGGTAACCTTTGTGGTAGACTGATGGTGATGTCTGTTGTGGGACCCCAGAACCACTAACCCTTTGCTGATGAGGGTGCTGCCCATGGTGTGAATGGTGGTGGTGCCCCATCGTTCCACCCACGCCCATCATATTTTGCGTCTGTTGTTGAACCTGCTGCTGCTGCCGAGATGTCATCTCTGCAGAAATGGGCAGGTTCCACGCCTCCTCAATTGAGGGTAACTGGCGCCTTCTGTTTGAAGTGACAACACAAATTAAATCTTAAATAACACTTAAATATAAAATAACACTAAACCTTTAAAAAGGACAAATAACTTCACTACATAGTATTAACTTAATATTCTAACTAGAAACACAACCATTCTTCTGCTAGTAAGACATGTTGAAAAATACTATAGCCAAATTAACAAATTACATTTCCTTTTACTATTCTCACCTTCTAATAGTGATTTTGGCTCAATTTTTGTAAAACTTCAAAAATACACTTTCTTAAGCATAGCATAAGGACACCTTCTTAAAATGATACTTAAAAATACACTTTCCTTTATATCACCAAACAAAAGATTTTACAGACAAATTCCTTGCCAGCATCAAATTTTGCACATGTGAGAGTTAATTATAAAATTAATCAACTGCTAAAATGGTTGCAGAAAGAATCAAAAGAGAATAGCGAGTGATGAATACTAAGTTCTGTCAACGAGTTGATCATGCAACTCTTTCTCTAAACATAATACGAAAAGAAAATACATCTGACGCTAAAAGAAAGTCAATGAGAACTCACTTGCTGGTAATACTGGGCATTGGAGCGTTACTGAGGTGGCTCTGGAGAAATTTGATTCGTTGACTCAGATTAGGGTTCATCGGTTTGTTGGTACCACGAGTGGCATTAACGTAACAGGCAAAAGCGTCTCTCGGCTGACTACAACTCTCGTACAATATACCTGCAAAATTAAAGACCTTACGTTAGAAACCATTTCAAGGGAAATATTTTAACAAACAAATTCTAAGCTTCTAGTAGTAGAAAATCCACACATTCTAGCAAAGAAAATAATCAACCTTAAACATGTAGTCCAAAATTAAATTACACAGACATATAGAAGGATTGATCATAGCATGATTGAATAAATTATACATCTATTCTACACAAATACAGATAGTACAAATATGGTGCTTACCTAAATTAGTCCAAGCTGCTGTATGGCTTTTATCAAGCTGAACTGCACATATGTAAGCTTGGAGTGCATCCATAGGCTGATTTTGCTGCTGATACAGAACTCTGGAGAGAAAATTTTTACTTAGAAACTTTTATCTTTTGACTTTAATTTTAGTAATGATTCTTAACACTTAACACGTTTATCCACAATATGTCAAAAAATCAAATCAAAAGATACTTCGATTCAACATAAGAAAAAGATAATTTGAACTCTACTAAAAAATTGACCCAATAGATTCTGTTGGGTTGACAACACAAAAAAAATCTGATGTGGCCAGCACATGACTTTCTCCATATATAAGATGTAAATATTTATCTACGACAGTAATTTCGAACTCTATATTCCATCTAAACTTGGAAGATAAGTGATTAATATATATATATATATATTATTATCTTTCACGTCACAAACATTATAAATAATGTTTTTCGGGACATGCTCGATGAAAAACGATGAAATTCGCCTCTCGCCCATAGAGCCCAGAGCGCCCACAAAGTACATAGTTAGCAACTTCCGGTTTATCAGTATTTCATGAATAACTCCTAAACAAACTGTTATACAAAAATATGTTTCAGGCAAAAGTTATAGTAAATTATATTTTATAAAACTTTTAAAAATATAAGTATATACCTAAATATCATATTTATGGAGATATTTTGAAAACCGGAAATGATCTTTGAAGAATGAAGCTCGACTTCCGGTTAACCGATTTACTCCAAAAACTAATCAACTCTAAACAAACTAACCAAAATATATGAAATTTGGTGTTGATACAACGAATGGTTTTCTTGTTAGAGCGCCCACAATGTACATAACAGCTACTTCTGGTTTATTGGTATTTCACGAATAACTCCTAATCAACCGGTGATACAAAAATATGTTAAATACAAAAGTTATAGTGAATTACATTATCTAAAACTTTTATAAGTAATACAATGCACGTATATATCATATTTATGGAGATATTTTGAAAACCGGAAATTAGCTTAAATGAATGAAGCTCGACTTCCGGTTAACCGATTTACTCCAAAAACTGATCAATTCTGACAGCACACACTACAGAACTATATACGAAGTTTGGTATTGATACGACCAATAGTTTTCACGTTAGAGCGCCCACAAACACACACACACATACAGACACACACACATACAGACACACACACATACATACAGACACACACACACACATACATACACACACACATACACACAGACATCATTCCGAAAATAGTCAATAGTTCTAGGGACCCCAAAACATGTATTTCCGTTGAAATCTCGAAGTCGAATTTTCTCTATACTTCGTATATGAAGAAAGTAAAAAGAGAACTAGAATCTTCAGACTTCACATATTTCATGAATCGAAAACTTTCTGATTGATATAAAAAATAATAAAATTCCCTTACCCTATGGAGCACCATGTGTCAGCATTTCCTTCCGACTTCTCTACTGAGTTTCTATATGCTATGAATGCATCATGAACTTTCCCAGCACTGGCATAACACCTTCCCAGAAGGTATAAGGACTGACCAGACTTGGGATCTGCTTCAATTGACTTCTGCAAGCAGTGAATGGCAACACTTTCTCTCTGAGCTTTATCTCCCAGCGACTCGACACTATGGTACATCCACCCTACGATAGAATCACTCAAATTAACAAGAATTCATATGCTACAATAGAATGAATTATACTATAAACCATACTATAAATTGCCTATTTATATAATCTAGCGCATTTGAACACATTGTGTTAAATATTAGCTTTAAATATTAATTACTTGTCCTTACATTAAAAATATGGAATCTGTAGGTTATTTAATAATATTGTTAAAGGTAAGAATTTTCAAATTAAATAGATCAGGAATAGAAATACAAACGCTGGGCATAAATTTCGTACAGTATTTTTATTTGAGCAAAATGCTTCAACTCTAATAGTCATCATAAAATTACTTGATTTAATTAAATAGATTAACTTACTTCATTAGAGTGGATAACACTACAAGATGGATAACTTTCAACAATCAGGATTACTAAGGTGTGAGAAGGTAAATAAATAATTTGCAGTTGCTAAGAAGTTGTAAACAATATGAAAAATATTTTAGATGTTATAAGCAATAAAACAGTGTAAATTGGCTTATCAAAATCGAAAAGTTCAGATTTTTTTATGTATAATACATTACAAATGCTACAAAAAATTATGGAAAATCTGACATAGCAACTTCAGAATCTGTTCAAATGATAAAAAGCAAAAACAAAAGCCAGAATAAAATAATCCCCACAGCTATCTTATAGTGCCTGGCATATGAGATAGATTAATTAAGTGGTATCAGAAATGGAAAAGATTTAATCACGGTCAACATTATTAGAGGAGACGACTTACCCAACTGCCGGCATATGTCAGCCTTGAGGTGGGTGGGAAGGTCCTTCTCCCGCAGAAGCTGCTCGTAGCTCTCTTTCGCAGTCTTGTACTTGCCTTGCACTTCATACAGATGAGCTATATGGAAACGAACTGGGAGAAAATGGAAAAATTACATCGGTTCCACAATTTTTTATAGGCGTAAGACGAAAATACAAGTAGAATTCTAACCACAGGGATAGATTTAGAAAGTAAGAACTGTGTTGTTGACTGGTTAAATCAATTAATGATAAATCAGTATTAGAAGACCGGAAAGCTGTTAAAAAGACCCAAAACTTAAATATTTGAAAATGCAAGACTGATCATTAATTAAATTTTGAAACAATTCCAGAGAAACTGAGAAGTTATCTGACGTTAATTCCAACAAATTATAGAAACGCATAAAAATAGTAGCTGAGTTTAAAAGTAAAATGATACTTCCATTTAACAACTTACTTTCATAGCTATTAACATGATAATAATATATCATCCGATATAATTATTGGAATAATAATACATTTTCAAATAATTTAGCTTAATAATTGAGTTAAAATAAAAATACTCACTCTCTAATTTAGGGAAAGAAGAAGGAGAAGTGTCAATGAGTGCCAACTGGAGGTGCTTTAACGATGCATCCCAGTCCCCATTCGCTTTTAGCATCAACCCCAAACGGAGGTGTACTTCATTCGCTCGGCTGAATCCTGCTTCCACATACAGAACCTGCTGGAATGCCTTCACTGCCCTGTAACAAAATTCATCAGAATTTAATTTCATTCATTCAAAATTGATTACATATTTATATAATACATAAATTGAGTACTAATATTTTGAAAGTTAAATTACTGTGGAAGTCTAAAAGTCTGAGTACATCTCAGATACAGAATTACATCAAAAAAATTAGTATAGGTATATTTTCTAACATCAACAAAAATATCTAAAGGCCACAGTAAATTTGACGATCGTAACTGTCTCAATAGCAACTTACATTCTCAATTTATAGCGTTGATGACGCTAAAATCTTCTAATAATTTACATTAGCATAAATATACATGATACATCTAGTTCAAATACGAGTAACCAATCGTCAACTAAAATAATACAGGATGAAAGAAGCAAAAAAACAATGCACATAATCATCTATTAATGAGACCCTCTATAAAACGTGTGAATGGTCTTTGCCGGTGGAGATTGTTGCAACAGTGTTGTCACTAAGTTGGGTACTTCTCAAGTGAGCATCATTTGGATTTCTTCTTCAAAGAATTACATTGAGCAATTGAAAATATTGGAGTGGTTGGCAAGAACCGGAAATATTTACCAATAATGTGTGATCGGAACTTAGTTTGTAGGTCGGGAATAGTAATTCCACCACCTTAGTATTTTCTGCTGGAATCATTAAGTAACCCTGCTTAATATACATCTAATATTAGAATTGAAATCTTCGAAAGATTATTTCGATCTAAATAGAGCATCAGTTCACGCGAAGATAAAAAGAAAATACAGTTTCGTTTTGCCACAAACTGTTCACACGAGTCCTTCCGCATTAAAAATCAGATCTCGCGCGACACATTCCAAGGGAAAATAGGCGCCTTTCGCATTTAAATTGAAGAGTAGCGTTCGGTCTGAAGAAGGCTCGAGAGCTTTGGACTGGAATCGGTGATGCACCAGTCGCACGTATGTAGGTATAAAGGCGTGCTGGATAAGTCCTCCCGATATAGCGATTCTGTGTAACGTAATTTCACAGCAAACGGAACAGGAATTTCACGCGGTGAAAAGAGCAGGATAAATGCCGCAAACGAATTAATTTAAGGCCCTCCGACGGAACCCAGATCGAGTTGTCTCGAAATATTTTCGGGGTAAACAACGCTTCGGAGTATATTCGAAATAGAAAAGCGAGGAAAATAATGGGCACAAGAGAAATCTCGCGGGTATTTAAAGCTGTGCTATTTCGCACTTCCGCGATAAAGATAAGGAAGACGAAATTATCTCGAGCGATATACGTCACTTTTGTCTGGGTTTAAACGAACGCGATCTTGCGAATCAAAAGTTTATGTCATATTGAAATTTATGAAAGCCTCCGAGTCTGGGCTTGGTTTTCTTGAATTCATTCATTCCAATCGTTTTCACTTTTTTGAGCGATGATCGTCTACGAATATTTTTCAACGCACTCGATGAATTGTGACTCCTAAACAGCAGTGAATAAGGTACTATTTACATATGTCGACTCGGCATTACGAATTTTCAGCATTTCTCAAGTCACGAAGTGCAAGTTCAAGGATTTCACTGAAAATGGATGATATTAATGAACACACAGTAGATAAAATGTTTGTACCTTAACGAAAACCTCAACAGGCCTAATACGAACTAAAAATATTAATAATTTTTGACTATACTATGATATTTTGACTATATTTTTGAGGGATTTAGTTGACCAGCAGTTAAATGTTAAATAGCATGTTAACGTGTTTTAAATTAATGATAGAGTAAGTCTTTCGTGTACACAAAGGCGCTAATTGTAAACAGACAACTTAAAACTTATTTCGCAAAGGAGAGAAAATACTAATACTTTTAGAGTGTTTTTTTTATCGTAACGAGATTTATCTGGCCTGCTTGTCCGTAGGCTTTGAATATATAGCTTACGGTGAGAAACCCGAAAAGAAAACTTGAAACGTTTAAGAATAGCACAATTAACAAGGGCACAACTAACAACGGTAAACACACAAGTAACAAGGACCACAAACAGTATACACAGCGGAAATACAATGCCGCTAATTATAAATTGCATGTACTATGGCGGAATTCTTGCATTCCATCGCAAATGCAAAGTGAATTCCTTTTGAGTAAAATCTGCTGATTTTGAAAGCGAGCTTGTATAAAAAAACGCCATCATCTAGGGAAGAATCCTTCACAGGTATACTCCACACCTTGAAAAGTGCGAGAAGACATTAGCTATGATGAAAAGCGTGATATTTTAATTGGAATTCTTTCCGGAGAGGGTTATTTCCTCTTCTATTCTTCAGGTACGTCTCTAATTGAAATTATACATGCTCGTTCTCTAGGGAAAATAGGGGAGCTTTGAGTTAGATTGCATCAAAATAGATCGTCACGTAATATACATAATAAATAATGGCATTAGCAAACACTGAGTACATTTAAAATAATCCAAAACATTAATATTATATTATGCGAGATTATATGCGAGTAAATTCTCCCATATAATCTCATATTTCCCAAGTTCTCCATCATAGGGACTTCCTACTCTAACATTTCTCTTAACTGAGCACACAAGACGTAAAGCAGCAAAAGAAATATCTTTCGGCAAACAAATCGAATAATAGTTTCCCCAAATAAGTCATCTCAGATTCTCAACGAATGTTCCACATAACGAAATCCGTCGAGTGAAATACAGAGAAATAGAGCTCTAAAAACCGAAAAATTCCCTCTTTCGAGAGCCATCTTTATTTGCTCTCGCATCCGGTTTCGGAATCTTCAAAGAGCCTCCACCCTTTGAACACAGATGGGGTCGAACCCGATGAATATTTCCGGACATCCGGAATAAGACGAGTGATCCACTTTCAACGGTCAGCAGTGCGGTTGAAGAGGCGTTGGGTGTGATCGGACGACCTTGAGACTGTGGGCGAGGGATCGTTCACCTGCCGGCGAGCGATGACCCTCGACGATAAACACGGGCCATCAGGACCTTGACCACCTCGAACCCAAGTCGCCGTAAATTCTGTCCGCGAGATTGACTGCCCGAGGTAAATTAATTCGTCCTGAATGGCTGCTTGTCATTCGTGCAGGATCCAGGAGGAAAGGGCGACGTAAATTAATTGATACTAAATAGATGGTTATCACTCCTGTAAGATCCACGAGGAATGGGTAGGTGAAGAGAGAGCATCAAGAGGCCCGAGATATGGCCAACATTCCCACGAGTATTAGCTGACTAATTTTCCCTGAGCATAGTTGTTCTAATATTGATTTGAATAGACAACACGAGCCGTGCGACAGTGATTGCAATTGTTAATATCCAAGCTTATCGATTTGAGATGTTCCAAAACTTGTTACTTGAAAGCAATATTTCTTGTGGCTTTAATTCTCAACTATTCAGCATGAAAACGAAATTTTTCGAAATTGATAGAAAACAAACTGCTGGTACAATACCATCTTGGTACCTTTAAGATTATCAGAATTATTACTTGTGGCAGTAAACTCAAAAGAAAATACAATAAAATAAACCATAATAAATTATTAAATAAAACACCTAATGAAGTAAAAATTAATGCTCGACCGCTCTACTACGGGGAACGCCATAAATAAGAAAGTTATAGAACTAAAACTTTGTAGGTTCCTCATCAGAATTTTTATTTAAACCTGTTTCGTCTCTCGAGGGTCATCATCAGGTACTTCATAAACAATAAATAAGTTAATAGTAAAAATAATATTTATTTTTTGATGGTTGTTTATCCGAGCTTTTCTTTGAGTACTGAGTATAATGAATATTCGAAAGTGTAGCAAAAAGTATTCGACAGCACTTAATCGCTATTTCGCAATCATCTTAAGTTCATAAGGATGGTGCAAAAACCTAGGCTAATGAGAGGAAAACCACCCAAGGACTGCGACTAATTCCAATTTTGCTAATAACTACCCGCGGAATGACCCCGCCTATCCGAGACAACCATTAAGTTCAGCCAGCCCTGATCTACAATAATCTTCGCCTGAGTTAACGAGCACCTCTTGCTAAAGCTAACGAACGACGGCGAGGATGGCATTAATGAGTAGCGGGTAATGGGACGGTGATTATGAGTCCAGACGATGGAATTTTATTCATTACGTGCGGAAATTTAAATGGTCGAGTTCCTGCGAGGAACAAATCCTCCTCTTCCTGCCCCTGCTTTACCTTCGAAGACGGTGGCACTGACCTTTCGTTCAGGAATTCAAGAAACCTTGCTCTCTCCGGCTACGCGAATTGAATCCAGTGAAAGTGAACCCTCGGAGGCATCTTTTCCATCGTAAGGCACCGATGAAAACGAAAAACTACTTTCCTTTCCGAGGAGGACCTTGCTCATGATCGCCCACAGAGGCTCTAACATTCGTTGCCCTAATTTCAAACATATCCGAGGAGGTAATCAAACGTTTACCATTTACTTTTCTCCTCCCTTTAGATTTTGAAATAAATAAACAAAATGGAAAGCAGCGGAAAGAAGTAGACGAAAAAACACTTTGTTCGTTCTAATCTAAACGATATTACGTTACCTGGGTTTTTCTACTCTCGTAACATCATCGGGCCCAGAGATGGTCTAGCTTTATATAGGATTAATATTAGAATAGCGAAACCTGGGTTGCAAATAAATTTCTCAAGCAGAATTTTACAAAGCTTTTTTTCTCTCCGTTCTACATAAAGTCCACAGTTTTATTAGCTAAATGGTAACGAACAGAACTGGCGTAACAAACAGAAGCAGCAGGAAAGATTTAGGGTCATTGAATCTACTAGTATCTAGATCTACTAGTAGAACAATTTCGTCCAATACAATATCGGATTTTTAATCAAAATAATCTTATTTCGTCATAAAACAGGGTAAGATGATATGACAAATGATTATTATGGATCATCAAGAGAATATTAGGACAATATTTATACGGGACATGAACCTATGTTATAATTCACAACACCGGAAAAAGATAATTAAGTGGAATACATGACAAATCGATTTTATCATCTTCTGAGTCTTATTCAGTACCGGGTTATTGGCAACAAATTTAACTATGACAATGGAGGTCTTAAAACTGGAAAAGAAAAATTTGAGTAGCGAGACGTGTAAGAAAGTAATCACGCATAATTTGGAGTAAAAGTGAGAATAAGGTAGCTTTGCGACACTCCCATTGTGACTAAAGTGACTCCTCCATCGCCTCGCAAATTTTTCAAAGCAATGGGATTCTCAATCCCACAATTTGAAATAGGTTTTAGCTGAGAAAATTACGCTACGAACTCCTCTGAAAGAAGATTTTTTTGGAAAAAAAACCCTCGGTAAATGTACTGATTTTCATTGAGTGGATAGTAAAACCAGGGTATTCACGCAGGTATATTTCAATGAAAAACAGTTTTTCATGAACTTTAAAGCGCATTACAAATGCTTCGTTGCGTTCTCTTTCGATACTATACATTATATAATTTCACTATACTACATATAATTTTAATAGAAGAATCAAACATAGGTTCATAATTACCCCTAAATTTGTGTTATGCTCAACAAGATCTGCACAATTTTTTATTAGTTACCCAAACCCTGGACAGACAACATTGGACTTCCATAAAATCATATTCTCCCATAAAAACTATCCCTTGCCAAGTTCTCACCTGCAATATTTTTTTATAGATTGGCTATGTTTAAATATAAATTAAAATAATGTATATTTAAATAATTGATGATAGAGTAATTAAACTTAAAACATAATATAAATGTTATACCTTTTCAAGTGAAAATATCGGGGAGGGGTGACAGTTCCTATTACATATATGTAAAAACCGTCATCATAAGATTCATACAAAGACTAATTTATATTGAAAGATTCAAAAGCACGTCATTTTAGATTCAACTTTTAACTTCAAAAGTCCAGAGTCCCGACCTTCTCTCGGCTCTGAATATAATTACCATTTTAGACAGTAATAATTAGGTATATAAATTCGATTTGGTAGAAACGTATTATTATTCATAATAACTCAACCAATTTTCACTAACGTCCAATGGTATTTTTCTCCAAAGAGGAGCCGCCTAAATCTGTTTGCTGTCTACGGCAGTCACTTTACCGTCTAATTCCTCGATACGTTAGTAAAATCAGTTCGCTGGTTTTAAATACTTCAAAATAAACAAAATTGAGTTACATTAACATTATATATTCCTTATCGGAATATTTCTTCAGAAAAATTAAAAACTCTCCAACAAAATTTCTAATTACGGAGACTGTTTCAGCGATAGAGGGGAGGGAGACCGGGGTCAAAGTTCGTCCTTTCCCGCAAAGGAATCAATTCCATCCGAAATGGACGGCGAAGAACCATTTCCGGCCGCCTCCACGTGCTCCCCGTAGTACCTCGCCCCGCCGACAGATGACTCCCGCGAGCGGTGCACGTCGCGACGTGAGGGGAAGCGATCCGCCCAAGCACGCGGACGCCAACAAGAGCTTTAAACTTTATTCTTAGCCCAGCATCGCAGACATTTAAGTGACTCACGAGGAGAAATATTCCCAGCGTACTACATTCGGAATATGAGCGAAGGATCCGAGCCGCTCGATAAATAAGAAGATGGAAGGAAAGAAAGGGGTGGGGGAAGGGAGGGGAGCGGGGAAGGAACAGCTGTGATGAGAAGCCCCTCACAGCTGTCCTCACGTTTTATTTAGTCGCGGAGGATCAATATGACCTCATTACAACCATTTGGATCCTTATCGCAAAAACTTTAACCTATTTTCGAACTGCCGCCTCGATAACTTCGTTTGCACTCACGTATGCGATTCCTCTCCTATGCTAATGTTCATTGATAACTACTTTATGTAAAACAAATAATGCTTTTCACAGACGATCATCGTTATTAAGGAATATATATGTATGCATGAGTTTTTATACATACAAATCAATTCGAGGAGGCAAGTATGAGAGGAATAACTAGCGAATGGAATTAATACTATCATCATAATAATGTATGCAATACAAATGGGTATAAGTCCTGGTCGCAGCGGATATACATATTAAAACATAACTAAATAAATATATATCGAATATATAAGTTGTTAAGGGAATACTTGGACTTAATGAGAGGTCTTACGCAGGCTAGAGGGGGAACTGGATATGAAAATACGACAACAAATACCGGAAATCAATAACAATCAGGAAAAATTAGGATTTTATATGAGTATCAAAATAGAAAATCATGTAAACTAAAAATAACTAAATGAGGAGACGAAGAGAGAAACGCTAAGATGTTCTTGAAATAATTGTACACATACCTACATACAATCATACACACTGATTCATAATCACAGTACACACAAACAAATGCTTTGTTTACATTAATATAATGTATTGTAATGCATGTATTCTATCGGTATACATATATCGATGTAACTATAGTAATGATATAATTACACATGTGACATAGAGTAGTAATTTAATTAGTAATTAATCAATACTTTAATTAAAAGTAAATTGATTAATGAAAAGGACTTGTCCTATACATGCCCTTGCATGATGTTGAATGAACAAATCTATTATAAATAAAGAAATATATATAAAACATGTAAACAACGTGATTTTCCTATGGTCAACAAACTTCGTTCCTTACTCTAATGAAAGTGACTCAGAAAACGAGGTCACACGTTATTCAAGACGAAACCCTTATTTCGCTCGCTTCCAATTCGCCTGTAAAATCGCGCATTTGGCATTTCGGGATGAATCCGAGAAACCCGCTCTTCCAGCATCAACGTTATTTTCGAAAGGCGAGCAATGAATAGACCTCATTGCATTAGGTGCTAAATGCGATGCTCGCGCAAAAATGGGGCAGCCGAAGAATAGGAACACCGAACCATAAAAAAACGTAAAAAAATGAAACTCTCGTTCGAGAAGGTCGCTGCGAGCCGATTAATCGCGTCGAATATTTCGCAAAAACACCGAAGCTGCGAAGAGACTTCAGGGAACACATTCTGCACCTAAAGAACTCGACGAATATGTAAGCTGAGTAATGCGATGAAACAAACGGAATTCGGGTAAGACTAAAGCGAAATTCGTTCATCATTTGCGTGACACCGCAATTTCGCCAACGGAATGACATAATGGATGAGCCAGTTATCGGAGAAAGAAAGGAATGATTTAACAGAGCAACATCCATACGGCCTCCACAACCCGCATCCGTTGCATAGTGGAGGCTTCCAACTAAGATGATGGTAGCAATTGAAGCTAATTCCCTTCTTCTCCGAGACGAATCCGCATCAGCCAAAAGGTGAGTCGTGTAGTACCAGCATAAAGAAATCCGAAAAATATTCTTATAAAATACTGGCACAAACTTAGTCCTGATATTATGTTCAGTCAAACCTGCTGATCAACTCCAATGAAGTCGGTGGATGAAAAAAAAGCAGAGACACGGAGTAAAATAAATACAGGAATAAACACCAAAGCCAAGGAAAGTTCATCTCCTCATAGATATTAACTAACCAGAAGATCGGTATTTCTCGAATGAATTTCTCAGATGGACTAGGGAAATACTAGAGGGAAACAATGATGTAAAGAAGTTTTTCTTGGAACGAAGAAGCGTGCACCTTCAAAACTCAAAAGTGAAAAATAGCGATCTGACGGGAACTCTTAAACAGGACCACTTCACAAGATAACAAGGATAATACTGATCATGACGTACAAATATTACGCAAAATATAAAGTATAATAGGGCTGACATCTAATTACTAGCCTTTGCTATTGATAGAAGACGATAACGGAAACAAACTTGAATCTAAATATTTTGTTAGTTCTGAAGTAACTCGGAGAAGAGCATGAAAGTAGTAAAATTAAAAGTAAAAAGAAGTAAAATTGATGTCATAATGATTGGCTTATGATTCAAAATTCCTTTAAGTCACCACAGAGCAACGATACACCAAATATGAGTAAGATATGTCGTTCCAACATGTGAATGAAAACAAGCATACCTCGGGAATAGCAAACCTTTCATTATGAGCAAAAACTAGCCCTACCAAATAAAAACCGTTCATATCTATTAATCACATCCATTACCCTGGGTTACAGCACGAAAATCAAAAAAATAAGTTACCACTAAGCTGCAATCTGCCGCCTTAGTATAGGAGCAAGTCCCTAAAAAAGCAAATTTAAAGTAGAGTATTTATATACGTAAATGCATTGTAGCAAAGAAAGCCAAAGGCCATACTTAAATTTTTATTACGGGAACTAATGATTAAATTAGTATACGAAAAAGTTCATTATCTTGTAGCATAAATGATAAAATAAGGAACTCGGCAAATATAGTTCGTGCGTTATAACAAAGAAAGCAAAGGAATCATCCCCTTCTCAGTAAAAACTGTAACGCTTAGAGGGCTCTCGAGGGGTGTGAGAGGGTGGGGAAAGGCGGCTGCAGGCCAAGGCCAAGAGGTTGTCCCTACAAGATGGTCTTTGGAGAGTTTCTCCGCTCTAACCTGCGTTTCGTCCATCATTGGATCGACGTTTGAACCCAGACGACCGATTCAGAACTTAAAACCACAGCTTAAACATTTATGATACGCCCAATGATATTCTAAGAGAAGTACAATTCTGTTACAGCATTGGTCTCCTTGCTGAATATGTTGTCTGCACTCTGAATTACAATGCTACAAATTTTTCTATCTAGAAAGACATTTTGATTCCCTATTTTATTACTATACTATCGGAGGTTTGATTCATGGCCTGTAAAATATTCTGCCCGAAGATCAGGTGGAGCCACAACCCCTCTGACAAGAGCGAGAAGGGTGATTATGGGCTTACGAGGCAAGATGAGGAATTAGGTGGTTTGCCATTGCTTTCCTCACTGAGCCAGAATACTATGAGTGGATCATGTGATTCACGCAAGTGAAGCAAAATGACTAGATAACACTTCTCTAAGAATTCCATCGATTGATGCAATACGTCTCCAAATTCGATGCATATCTCGAAGGCAACGTAAAAACCAAGCAGGAGGTAAATAGGCAACTTATAACCAACATTTTCGTGAATATTTAAAAATCGAAAACGATAAGGAAATCTGAGAGTTCCAGAAACAAGTGAATACAGACCATCTGAATTGCTATGTCACAAGCAGGTAACACATGTAACGCATAAAAAAACAACAAATCATAAAATATAAGAGAGAGACCCGGGTTCGAGTTTAGTCATGCCGCCTTTTTTCATTTCTGTGTATCCTCTAGCTGGTGTATTGTTTCGCCTTCGATAGTTCCTAATGTTTTAGTTTCTTGAGTTCATATTCATATTTTGAGCAGCTCCAAAAGCTTAAATTTCCGATTTACAATTACAGTTGCAATTCAGTACTTTTTTCCATATCCATTAGACTTCTAAGACTATCGTAACATAACTGCAATCGTAGATGCCATGAAATTAACCATAGCCGCTAGTTTGAGCTGATACGTAAGGACGCTATACTAGAAAAGCCTTTGAAAAAGATCGCCCTTAATCTATAACACGAACCCTCGAAAGCAAACCGAAGAGTAGAGATAAACGAGGAGAGTATTTTTTCTGAAAAGCTTTTCCACTTTGTGCGCGTGTTTCCTGCAGGCGTTGGGTCATCGAATCACCTGCACAGGATCGCCACTCCCCACTGCAGGTGCACAATTTGCCCAACTATTTATTACGACCGACCAATTCTGCCACGAAGAAGAAAGCGTTACTTTCAGACAAAAGAGCGGCAGTTGTTTCTCTTACGAGCGGTCGAGGAATTTGGATGATCAGGATGGTCGTTAGATTCGCATTTCTACTTTTGAAACCATTATCATTACTCTTAAAATAAAATAATTACGGCTATGATGAACTGTCAAGAGCAGAATGGATGAGGCTGATGCTGACCTAAACATTCAGGTGTAAAAAGAAGACATAGATGTTGAAAAATGAGGTACGTCTCAAAAAGGAAAAAATCTCCACGATATTTCATTGAGAGGAAATAAAAAATTAAGAAGAATAAAGAACCAAAAGATTGACCGAACTGACGATAATGAATGAAAAATAATTTCTTTAAGTCCGTAGATGTCCTCTCATTACATACAAAATGTTCCATTTTTAATTGAAAGAAAAAATACATATTTCGTACTGTGGGAGCAATTTGATGGAAGGGTAGTTATTACATTTCTACGAGAAAATCTCCACTAATTCAACATATTAGAACAACATGAAAAAATTAATTTTACCTGTGACTTCATGAGAGAGGTTTCAAATATGAGAAGAAATAATATGATCGGTACATACAAAAGAAGAAAGACCACCTCGGGAAATAATTAATCTTGATTAATTGTCATAATATCCCCCCTCGTGTGTGTTTTCCAGCTGGGATTTTACTTTCCTAGAGCCAGTCTTGGGTTTTTTTGTGTACCCACAGAATATTTCCTTCTCTTTGCCATTGTTTATCTTAATCCTAAAAACTCTTTTTTTGAAATGATCTAAGATATAGGTTTGGATGTGATAAGAGACTTTTAAGTCTCTATCACGCTCTGAAATAAATTCATTTTGTTGTTATCATTACAGTGAAATGATTAACAAATATGGAAATAATGCAAACCTCAAAACACTGGTTATCGTCATACTACAACGAAATGGGCACGACGCGGAATAAATTAGCTTCAATAAAGACGGCTACAATTTAGACAAATTAAAACTTAGTTATCCTATTGTTGGTAATTGTTAGAGCGATGATTCGAAACCATTTGCATGCGGGAGCAATTCTTTCAAATCCGCCATTAAGGCCACGAAATTTATGGCTAAGGTATGATGATTTTACGACTCTTCTTACAATTCGGACTTTTTATAAGCGCTTTAAATTCCGAAGGATGCTGCAATACATAAAAGCATGTGATATATAAAACCTTCCGGTGCGAGCGGTGAGGGGGAACGGGAACAATAGTGGGTCTACCACAGGAAGCTCCATCCGCTCTCGGGGCATGAATAGAAAGCGCTCGAAAACACGAGCAGGTCCACGTCGCAGCTAACTAAGTTGCCAGCGTTTTGCATTGGAATCGGACTATCGAGGAAAATGATGAAGGCAAGCTCACACATCGAGGTACTTTGCCATAGAAATGATTGGGAGTATTTGAAATAAAATACCACCACAGGTACAGACAGCTGACGATCTTTAGAGTGAAAGGTATCAATTAAGAGAGATATTGCATGGAAGAAGGCTTAAATATGCAGAAAAATACACGTAACTTCATCAGTCTCAGGTCCGCGACAAGAAAAACATCGATCGCGTGTTTTTAATTCGTTAAGCCGTATGTTAAACCGGAAATAACGAAGCATTAAACTCGCAAAATAAATGGAAAGCTATCACCGTTGGTTACTTGATTGGAATTTTAATTACTTAACTACCTTAAGTGAGATTTGAAATTGATAGTGGAAGACGAGACTACGTAGAAAAACTTCATCAGTAACAAAATTTTGTAATTTCTCTTTCCTGAGGAAAATTTTGATCGAAAATTGACGTTTTTGTAGAAATTACAGTAGATATTATTGACAGTTTAGTAATTTTAAGCATAAACAATGAGAAGAAAAATAAAAGAAAAAATGAGGATAAACTCGCTACAAGTCAGTCATTTTTAATATCATTAGTTGCATTTTAAGAGGGGCAAATTTTGACAGAGATCCTCGGTAAATCTAACAAAAAACCTCTTCAAAATTGCAGAAACATACGAACAGGAGAGCCAAATTCTGGAGGCAACTGTTCATAGACTTTCTCACATCTTATGGGTATCCTTTCACCAATATTTTACGTTAAGATTTTATTAAGTGTTGTAAATGGATTAACACCGGAATCGTATCATAATAAGAAAGGGCTTTGAGAATGACAGAATGAATAATGGGCAAACGGAACAAGACATCTTAAGGAGCAATGGGACTGGTGCGATGTCAAAGGTAGCGTTTAAATTGATAAATACGAGCCATTCGCACCATAAAAAGAGGTGACAAGCTAGTTTCTAAAATGAGAGGACTTCATAAACTACCACGCAAGACCGTAATTACGTTTGGACGGCAGAAATTGGAGCCTGCAAGTACTCCATCTAAAATTGCGTGTTGAACCTTTGGCGTACATGGTAAAGAGGAAGGCGTGCAGAGAAAGGGGGGAGAACAGGTGGCATCAATTATAAACAGGTGCTGGGGAGCAGCCGGTGCTGCGGAGAGCAGCAGCCTGTTGTGGGCCGGCGGCTGCACATCGGACATACATCCGAAGGGATGTGCACCGGACTTGTATCCGGAAAAAGACGGATAAAAAAAAACAAAATGATTAACCTCTTCTGTTATTGGGAATGGCTCACCCCGATATTTATCCCCTTCCGTTTGCTCCTCTTAACGTCTTCACGAGGTCGTACTTTACGAAGTCCCAATACTTCGGCGTTAACACTGCTCTACCCCAACCGGGACAAAATGAGCACTTTACTTAGACTTTGATGTTTACAAACAAAATAGTACGAACTCGAGCGCAACTCGAACAGATGCAGCATGACAGTTTAGAAAGGCAAACCTGTCGGGAAATTTGTAGACCAGGGTTCGCCGACACGTCGCTATTAATCTTTTTAGTTCCTTAGTGACGGTTTAATATTTGATCATTATTTAACTAACTACAACTAGTCGGTATAATTTCTGATAACCATTTTATCTCGGAAAATGCTTCCCGATTCACATCTACGATTTTTCACTTATACTCATCTTGATTTCGAATGATGGTTGGAGGATGTTTGCTGGTTTGTTTGTGATTTTCCTATGGACATAAACACAAACATAGTAAAATTTTAAGCTTATGGTCCTAGAACAGAAGTTTTTCTCGAGCTCAGACAAGTGTATGTTAGAGAAATGCAGGCAACAAGAGTTTTGGGTGGCTGAATACACGTAGCATTGAGATTTCAATTTACGCTCGAAAAGGGGACACA